>CM027835.1:13198534-14448534 GCA_016097545.1 Eucalyptus victrix
TTGCATAGCATATAGATTTAGGTGCATTTGTTTTTAATTTACATTTTTTACATTTATTTACTGAACCGGTGGCGGATGGGTCAAATTAGTGGTTTTGAGTTTTAAATTAATAGGCCAGACTAAGCCCATGAAGAGTGCAAATTGGCCCGAGCCCATTTTCTGAAATTGAGATTTGAAATGAGGATTTTTGGAATTTAAGAAAATCGGGTTGTAATCTTATCTTTAAAAATCAGTAGAAAATATTTAGGAGATAAGGAAAACAAGAGGATTTTTATGAGCACGAGGTTATAGACACTCTTCATGAAGAGATGAAATATTCCAAAAAAAGATTGCAATTGTTTTGTCTATATAAGGGTTAAGCACATAGGGTTTCAAGGGGGGCTTTTGCTAGGGTTTCCTTTGGTCAAGGGAAGAGGAAAAAGAAAACGTGAAAAGTGAAAAGTGAGAAAGGAGAGGACGTGAGAGTGATGGGAAGAGAGAGAGAAGAATTAAAAAAGAGGAGAAGAAGAACGATGTTCTTCTTCCCCAGCGCATTCGTTCATCATGCCTGCCCGTGCTCCGCCTCCACCAGCCATCACCGCTCCTCCTACTCCACCACTGCCCGGCTTGCTGTTGCCTTGTCGATGCCTTAGCTCACCCTTCTGCGAGCCCTGCTCTGTTCGCGATCTGTCTGCAACCCACACTGGTCCGAGATCTGCCGTCCTGCCTTACCGCGCCTCCTTCGCGAGCAACTCGCGACCTGCCTCTGCCGTGGCCCAGTCGCGCCTCCACGAGCACTTGAGTGCCTACCGATCTGCCTCTGCAGTGTCTCCACAAGCCACCACCGCGCGCCTCTAGCCCCCTGATGCTGTAGCAATCCGAGTTTCCCCTGCTGCGCTTCCACCCTTCGATCGGTCACACCAGCCTCACCCGAAGTCCACCTGAGCCGGATCAGCAGCTTTCCGATCGCGACACCCTGACACCCTCACTCTCTACCGCACCGCCGTCGACGTCGCTGCCCAGCAACCCCCGAACCAGTTGCCGCTGCCTCCGCCTTTGCCTGACGCCTTCTGGAGTCGAATTCCCTCCCGTTTGTGACCGGTAGCGACCCGTGAGTCCTCGTCGGAGCTCTGAATGATGACGACCGTGATCGGTGACTGACGATGACCAGCTCCACCACCCTTGGCGAACCACCTGCCAAGTCTTGTGTGAAAAAAGAAAAGGAAAAAACAGAGAAAATCAATTTAGGTAGTTTATTTTTATTTTTATTTTTCATTTATTTTATTAAGTTTAGTTATTTAGATTGGAACATTTGATCTCGAGGTTCATTTTATGAATATTGTAGGCATTATCAACAGGATTTTGTCCAAATTATTGTAATTATTAATTTGATTCGTAAGACGTCCGATCATTTTTTTTTAATTATGTTAATTTTTGGGCATTTTGATAGTATTTTAATTGTTAAATTATTATAATTATTAATTTGATCCGTAAGATTTTGGGTTAGATTTTTAATTATTTTGAACTCTTTGTCGTGATGTTTAGGTTTAGAGTAATTGTTAATTTAATCTGTGAGACAACAGGTTATTTTTTCAATTATTTTAATCCTTTATTTGGTGAATATCTTTGTTGTTTAGATATAATTGCTTGTCTATGCCGTGATATGTAGATTGCATTAGGATAGATTGCATCGACCCGGTGTGCTTCCATGGCCCAGAGTTCATGGAAAATACAAAAAAATTAGAATAAATTCATTTCATGCTTTAGGATAGATTGCATGCTTATTTATGTTATATAGTTTAGGTCATGTTGCCACATCATATCATTTCATATTAAATTAGTACCATGCATTGCATGATTCTCATTAAGATAAAGTGAACCAAAATTGAGTGATTGCGTGTTAATTAGAAATTATATCTAGGATCGTCGATGTGAATTCTAATCTAACATTCCAGATGCTTTCGTTGCTATGAGGTAAGTTATGCAATTTATTCATTTGCTTTCTTGAGTGCTAAATTGATGGTGTGCGCATCCACATGATCACCTCACATGTTAGGGAGGTAAATTAAAATCAATTCAAGCTGCCTGCAAAATATTTTTTTAAAATAAAAAGGGAAAGGTACTGAAAGGGCGTTAGAGAAATCTAGCGTAACCAAGTACCTGAACTCATAATCTCTGGTTCATATGAGTAAAGTAAATCTCCCGTTACTTTACTTGGGTTTCTAATCGACCCACCAAAAATAGATTAGTGGCGACTCCTAATTAAAAAATCAATTGCATGTTAAGAACTTGAAAATCTAAGTCGCGAATTGGTATGGGCTTGGGAGAGCCTGAGCTAAGTTTAAGACTTGGTAGTCCATTAGCCTAAACCTAAGTGGTGCACCTAAAATTTAGGTTGCGACAGTCATGGACTGGACTTATTAAAATCTCATGCTTATTTCGTCCTATTTCTTTGAAATAGGTGATCACAAATACCTGACATTCACCCATTTGTATGCGTTCTAGAACGAGAATGTCTTGGTCCAGCCTAAGGACCTTAAACAAAGGCTGTGGTTATTGGAGCCCCCGTTCCACATAAATAAAACGGAAGGGTTAACCGCAGGGGGAATTTGTAACCAAATTTGGGAACACCCCTCGACCTGATCTTAGCTCTGCTACACTGGCCTCTCGACGACTGCCAGTTCAGTATCTTAGAAATGAAGGCAGCTGGTTACAAACAAAGTAACGTACAAAACCATGTTACTAATATTGAAAATGACATGAAGCAAGACTTCATTATTCTTAAACAACTATTTAAGCAAATGGATCATCTTTAGACCAATCTCATTTCTGCATTTAGTCAACCGTAGATTGAGGTTGTATTACCAAAAGAGACGACTAATAAGAGCAATGGCATAGCCAATGATGTTGATGATATGCATGAGTTTATCAAAGACCCACTTGAAGTTTTTTTTTTTTTTTTGGTCAGAAAAGGAAATTTCATTCAATAAATCATAGGATTACATTCAGTTGCCAAAGCATCGGAAATTAAAAGGTCTAACAAAATCAAAGAGGGTGAAATGGGCCAGATCTCCGTTAGGGCATCATTTCTGTGGCTTTTGGCGACCCAGTCTGCTACTGCATTCACCTCCCTTCGACAGTGGCGAACCCTAACACACGAAAAGTTACGGAGGAGATGGATGGCTTCGTGGAAGATTGCTCAAACCTCCCATGGCGGTTGGGAATAAGTATTGATGGAATCAACCAGTATCAAGCTATCCGATTCAATGACTAATGGATCATGGTGTCTGCCGATCTGTTGCAAATGGCGAAGAGTTATCAAAAACGCCATGAACTCCGACTGTAGAGCCGAAGAAGCGAGAAAGTTCTTGGTAAGTCCATCGAGCATTTTTCCATTCTGATCTCGGAATATACTGGCCATTGATCCCTGGCTTATGTGTGGCTGAAAAGCCCCATCAATATTTACCTTGAAAGTGCTTGGATCTGGAGGACGCCATAACTCACCAATGTTGAATTGCTGTTGTTCTGTGGCTGTAGGGTTGCGATAAGAGCAGAGAGCTGATCGAGCACTGGCGAAAGCACTATCAACCACTTGATGCGCATCCAACTGTTGGCGACGAAAGATGAAATTATTCCTTGATTTCCAAATATGCCAAAGGACGTATGCCAGGGTGTTTAGATCAGTACGGATTGCTTTCTCAAAAACATAGCAGCTATCCATGCGTCTATTCTCTGTATAGCCTACGACTGAATAGGTATGTTTATCGCCAGGTTTGACCATATGGTATTAGTCCAAGGATAAAGTAGGAATATATGTTCTGCTGATTCAGGAATGCTATTGTGATAGAGAGAGCAATATGGGTCAGGGGTGATTTTCCTATGAAATAGATTTGCTTTTGTAGGTAAGACATTGTGGCAAAGACTCCACAGAAAGAACTTGATTTTGGGAGCAATGTTTAACTTCCATAGTTGTTTCCATAAAGTTCGTGGAATCTAGTAGGTAGGCAAAGCTTCTAACTGATGTTTGGTAATTGTTGTCTGCCTAATTGATTGGTAACCAATCTTAACGTGTAGTTGCCGTGGGTGGTTACTGTCCATATTAGTTTATCATATGTATAAGAAGGACTGATCTGGATGGTAAGGATCTCCTTAACTTTATTGTTGTCATAAAAGTGGTTAAGTAGCGGGATATTCCAGGCACTGGCTTGCATATCTATGAGTTCGGCTACCTTAATAGGTTTTCACGGTTTGCTAGGCCACCCAGAATTCCTTGTGGCAACCACCGGTCTTCTCTAATGTTAATTCTAGTCCCATCACCTACTGACTAGTGAAGTTGAGGAAGAATTGAATCCCGACCTAATAAAAGACCTTGCCAGCCCTAAGACGGTCTGGTACCTTTATCAGCGTGCAAAAAATCTCGGGAATGAAAGTAGATACCTTTAAACAATTTACTCCATAGTGCTGTAGGATGTTGAAGCAGACGCTATGCTTGTTTTCCGAGCATTGCATTATTGAAGTCCATGAGGTCTCTGAAGTCGAGACCACCTTGAATCTTGCTCATTTTAAGCGCATCCCATCTTTTCCAATGGATCCTAGATTTTTTAGTTTCATTTTGCCACCAGAAGCGGCGATCTTCTTTTCAATGGAAATACAAATAGAAGCTGGAAGTTTAAATATAGCCATAGCATACTGAGGCATTGCCTGAATAATGGATTTAATGAGTATTTCCTTGCCTCCATTAGATATCAAGTGTTCTTTCCATCCTTCTAGTTTTTGATTCACTCTCCTAATAATCCAAGCAAACACTTCCTTCCCGGAACGTCCCTAATTAGAGGGGATTCCCAAGTATTTCCCATTTTTGACTAACACCAAGACTCTCAAAGCATTCGCCAAATTTTCTTGTAAGGCATAAGGACACATCTTGGAAAAATAAATTCCGGATTTATTTCGATTAATTTCCTGTCCGTAGCTAAGCAATATTGATTCAATAAGTTGGCAAGATTTTGGCATTCCTGAAGTTTTGCATCAAGGAAAAATATGGCATCATCAACGAAGAATAAATGAGATAATGTAGGACACCACCTGTTAAGCTGAATGCCTTTGAGATGTCCCATGTGGATAGCTTAGTTTATGAGATTCGATAAGACATTTGTCATGAGGATAAATAGATATGGAGAAAGTGGGTCGCCTTGTTTGATTCCTCTAATCGGATGAAAATAGGTTAACTGCTCACCATTGAATTTGACACTGTAGGATACCGTTGTGATGCACTGCATTATCCATCGGACCCAAGTGAGATGAAAACCTAACTTAAGAAGATAAGCTTCGAGAAAATCCCACTCCACTCGGTCATAAGCCTTTTTCATATCCATTTTCAGAACTGCCTGAAAATTTTTCTTGCGTTTTCTAGTGCGCAGTTGATGAAGCACTTCCTGCACTATAAATATGTTGTCTTGGATTTGGTGGCCACTTACAAAGGCGCTCTAGTTCAGTAGAGATTAAAGATGGAAGCCAGGGTTTTAGTTGATTTGCTAGCACTTTAGAGATAATCTTGTAGGCATAATTACAAAGACTAATAGGTCGGAATTGGTCTAGGTTTTTTGGGTGAGGAACTTTCGGAATCAGGGTGATAAAATTTTTATTAAGATTTGTAGGCATAACCCATGTTCTAAAAAACTGCTATATTAACATAAAAAGATCAGCCCACAAAGTATCCCAATGTGTTTGGAAAAAGAGGCGATTCATACCGTCGGGTCCTGGAGCTTTAGTAGACCCAAGCTGGAAAGTTGCGATACGGACCTCTTCTTGGGTAACCTCAGCCACCAAAAGACTATTCATTTTTGTAGAAACCACTGTCGGGCATTGATCAATGATGGGCTGATAGTCTCGATGGCCGACAGATTGGTAAAGGTTGGTGAAGAATTGTGTGGTCATATGTTTTAGAGAGTCATCATCCCGAATCCATCTCTGATCACCATCCTTCAGCATACAGATTCTATTCCGCTGTCTTCGTTGTATCACTGTGGCGTGGAAAAATTTTGTGTTCTTGTCCCCCCACTTTAGCCAACTGATTCTAGATCGCATTGCCCAAAATTGCTCCTCTTGCTGCCATAATCTGTTTATTTCCGCCTTTATGTTGCTGATGGACTGCTTATCATATTTTGTATGAGGCTGGTTCATGTGATTTTGGAGCTGCTGATGTAAAGTTGCTAGTTGGTTGTGGGCTATGGAAAATTTTTGACGACTCCAGTTGGTAAGGGCCATCGATACTAGTTTGAGTCGTTGTGTCAGATTGTAAGTTCTTCCATGGCTAGTTCCAGGATTCATGAATAATTTCATTGCATTCCTTATCCTGTAACCAAAAAGCTTCAAAAGTAAAGTACTTACGTCGACGTCCTTGTAAGCCATCAGTAGTTAACAGAATAGGAGTATGGTCAGAACCCACTATAGGTAGCGCAAAAACTTTGGCTTCAGGGAAAACAAGACGCCATTCATATGTACAAAAAGCTTGGTCTAGCATTTCTTTCACAAAATCAGCTCCTTCCCGATTATTTGACCAAAAACCGTGGATATACTGAAGACTAAAGAAGATTAGCGCTTTGTGAAGATCGAGGAGAAGTTGTCACAATTGCAAGGATTGCCAAATCAAGGCCTGACTGACCTATCTCAGGTACCAAGGAAGTTCAAAATTCCTGAATTTGAGAAGTATGATGGCACATGTACCCGAAGATCCATCTTTAAACTTACTTGGTCTAGATGAACCAATACGATGATAACCTACCCTTGATGATTCAACCATTCAAAGCAAGTCTGATTAGGCCCGCATTGTAGTGGTATATTATGAAGAAGATTAACCCCCCTGAGAATTGGGAAGAATTGACTACTGCATTCCTCAAGTATTACAAGTTCAACATCAACATCATCCTATTTTGTGATTATCTAATTTGTGCTAAGAAGAAAAATGAGTCCTTTAAGGCATATGCCACGAGGTAGAGAGCCGTGGCCAGCCAAATTAGCCTAGAGCCAATGAAGAAAGAACTAATGGACTTGTTCATGAAAACTCCACCGGTTGAATATCAGAGCCGAATGTTAGGCTCAATTGCTGATGCATTTGATTAACTTGTCCTTGCCGCAAGTGTATTGAGGTGGCCTTGCATGTTGCATGGGCTATCGAGCAGAACCCCACTACTAAGAGGGACAAAGAGCTTGTTGCAGAGGTTAATGTAGCTTATGTTCAATCGGCAGGCATCCCGACAATTCAAATTTATGGTAGCCAACACGATGGAAGATAGTAGTTCTCTGGTCAACAAAACAGCTTCAAAAGACGTCAGTACATGCCTTTATCAAGACCTATATCCAAAGTCTTAATAGTCCTCCAAAAGAAAGAAAGGACTACTTTCTAATGAGGCAAAACGACCAAATCCTGAGCACTACTTTGGACATGGTCCCTCCAAAAAGTGTGACTATCACACGGGATCAATCCGTCACTCCTTTGATGATTGCTACGCTTTGAAGCACAATGCATCTTTTATTTTTTTCCAAGAGGTTTTGAGGGCTTAAAGTCCTTTGGGAAAGCTGAACCAAATGTGGCTAATTTCCAAGACCTTTTTCGACCAAAGGAGTTCTCTTTTCACATTGGTCTACTAAACATCCAATAGAATCATTGTGTAGCAGGTGCAGCTGTCATTATTGAGTAAATTGAAGACTCAACTTCTACTAGGGAGAAATTTCTTTTTGTGCCCTCCCTTGCATGGTAACATTTCCTACTTTTTAGGATTACAATTATTACTTATGCTTAGGATTTGA
Organism: Eucalyptus victrix; assembly: GCA_016097545.1. Classification (NCBI taxonomy): domain Eukaryota; kingdom Viridiplantae; phylum Streptophyta; class Magnoliopsida; order Myrtales; family Myrtaceae; genus Eucalyptus; species Eucalyptus victrix. The sequence goes on from CM027835.1 coordinate 13,206,320, forward strand.
TTTTTTGCATTTCACATTCCAATAAGGTAATTCATTTGATTCCATTGAGTGAATTTACAAGTTTATATCTATTTTTAGGGCATGTGGAAGTAAATCAAATTATCCCTGTAATGAAATCCTATAATTGAAAGAAAAAACAAGGCAAGGAAGAAATTTGAAGGCCAAGCTTCTTCATGTTCCCTTCAAAACTTGTTTGAAATAAAAAAAAAAATTTAAGCATGCATCGGATTAACCCGATTTGTTTTTCTAATCCATTCACTTCATGTTTTAGACATAAGTGTCTAACTTGTTATGATACGGAAGCACGTCATTGCACAGTAAATCAAAGTTAATGGGTCATTTATGTAATTATCTCATTAAGGAATGATAGGAGCTGCCCCAATTGATTAATGAGTTTCGGGCTCAAATCCCATTTAAAGAGGTATTGGGCCGTGCAAAAATAGCCCTATTTAATTATGAGTTTCGGCCTCCTTCATTTGGTTTTGGGCTCAAAGCCCAACGATTGAGCAAACTTGCTATTTGGACTTGCATTTATAGCACTCTCGCCAGTTTGTCGCTGTCTCTTATCTCACACTGCGTAAGTCAACCCTTGAATTTGACTTTGTTCGTCGCTTGCCCATAAATTTTTACCAGTATCGGTTTTCTTTTATTTGAGTTCAACCACCTGTTAATTCGGAATCTAATTACACAAGCAGATTGGCAATATTAGGACTAGCCATCGGGTGTGCCTTGACCAACACGGCCGGGCACGGGTTTCCGCTCAAGTTCAAGATATAGTTGGATTGGGTCCTTTTTTATTATAAATTTATTTTTTTCCAAAAATTGCAGTTGAATTTTATAAAATACGATATTCAATAAAGATGTTGTGAGAAATGGAAATATAATAATATTTAAGGATAAATATACAGTATATAATACATTCAAAGGACAGCGAACCAGTATGCTCATAACATTAAAAATTTGATTTGACAGAATATTAAAAACTATACTTAAAAATTAATTAAGAAAAATTTATGGAAAGCTCTCATTCAATCAAACACGAATGAAGTATAAGTACAACCTAAAATTTGAACAAAAAAAACACGTATAAGTGCCATAATAACGATTACACTCAAATTATACTTTAGACGATGTCTATTAGTTCGGTGTCTTCAGCGGTGTACCTCTCATCAGAATTCAGACGATAAAGTGTGGTCCTTATCCTCTTCTTCGTGTTGCACGTTCGGCAGGAGTCAATTCTTGTGATAATCAATCTCGCCAACAGACATCCATTTTCACATTTTTTTCGTAGTTAGGCTGCACCTAGTGTCCTCCATAATCGGTTGGTTAGTATTCAACATGCACTGCGATGGTATCTAAATGACGGTAAATGAAGACGAAGAGTTAGCAGCCATTTGCATTGTCTGCTATGTTTCACCCTCGAATATTTTATAAATGACCTATTATCACCATAAATTATTTAATTAAATTAAAATGTTTACAATAAACATAATTTGTGAACAGTTAGACTAAAAACACTTATATCAATTACGATTTGCCCACGATTAGGTGTGGCTCAGATTGCTACGGCAACAGCTTGCATCGCATCGTGGGTCCTTGGTCCTCATCGCTGTCTCGACACATTTTCACTTTCATTTTCAAAATGTAAACCAATGTACACATGTGCTTTCGTGATATGTATTTAATTGTTTACTGCGTCTTGCCCTCAAATATTTTATACACTAATCTAATAAACTAAAGAAAAAAATTCTTATAATATACAAGAGTGGTTGGTTCTTGATCCAATCTATTTCCAAGGTTGAACTGGGAATCGGACTGGGAGGACCGGTTCCCAATTGTGGAGACTAGAGACTGGACCATTTGGTCTTAGGATTAAGAATTTGACAGACTGTTGATTCCGGTCCAATCCAAAGGAACCGGCCACTTTTTTTTTTTTTTTTCACTAAAGAGTGATTGTGCACAACAAAAGAGAATGACACATCTTAAAATATTGATGAAAGTGATGATGAGTGAAGAGTTATTGTGTCGTAACTTGTGGTATCATTGGATGAGATAGTATTTAGTTCACATTTTACTAATTATTTTGAAGAAATAATAATAAAAAATAGGTATATGTAGTTGGTTCGGTCTAGTTCCCTTTGGGAATCGAGAACTGGACCGCCAAGATGCCAGTTCCATTTGTAAGAATTGGAAACTAGATCGACACTCCCATGAACTAGACCAAATTGACCAGTCTGTTTTGCATACCCCTAATAGTATATATATTTCATTTACGATGAGACTAAAAGAACTTATATTGAATATAATTTATACACGGTTAGAATAAAATGAATAATAATAAGTGCATCTTTGTGTAAATTGCAAAGTGAAAATTGTCCAAAAGTCCTAAACTTATTGCACATTTGCCAATTTAGTCACAAATATTTTGATTTGGCCAATTTAGCTCTAAACATTTTCACTTCTTGCCAATTGAGTCCATCTAGTTAATTTTGGTTTGAAAATGCTAACGTGGATATCTATGGTGCCACATATGACTCGCCAACGCTAACGTAGATAATTTTTAATAATATTTATTTTATTTTATTTCCATTTATTTCCTTTTTTTTTTTTGGCTTTCTTTCTTTTCTTTTTCGCTTTCTTCTTTGTCTTTTCTGATGGCTGGCTAGCCATAAGTGACGATTGGCCACCGGCCATAACTAGCTTGCTGGCCTTGCTCGCCATAGGCAAGGCCCAGTCGAGTGAGGGTGAGCTGTAATGAGGGGAACCCTCCACCAGGTGCGGCTCGGCAAGGGCTTGCCTTGCCCAAGATGACCGACACCTATTGAGGCTGACCTAGCCTAGGCGAGGGCCGACCTTGCCTAGGGGAGGTTGGCCTCACTCGGTGTCGTTGTCACTTGGCTGACGCCTAGTGAGGCTGCCTTAGCCTGGGCAAGGCCAACTCTTATGAGCCACACTTGGGTGAGGGCTCCCCTCGCCCGAGCAGGCCTCACCTATGGTAGGCAAGGCCAGCTGGCTGGTTGTGACTGGTTGCTAGCCGTCACTTGTGGCTAGCCAGCCACCAAATAATGCAAAGAAGAAAGCCAAAAAGAAAGGAAAGAAAAAGAAAGAAAAAAAGGAAAAAAGAAAAAATTCAAAATTCAAAAAATATTAAAGTATTATTAAAAATTATCGATGTTAGCACCGTCTACATTAGTATTTTCCGATTAAAATTGGTCGGATGGATTCAATTGGCAAGAAATGAAAGATTTAAGATTAAATTGATAAAAGTGCAATAGGTTTAAGGCTTATTAGACAATTTTCCCAAATTGCAAGTATACTGGATTTCATGAACTCATCTATGTAACTCATGAGACCATCGTGACAAGTCCCATTGAGGTGCCATTTATCGTATAGCGTCCAAGACCTCCAAATTTTATTATGTATGACTAATTATTGAAATCGTTCATGAAAAATAAATAGTCCAAAAATATATATTTTTTAAATCCTATGTATGAATACGATTTGTTTGCATGCATGCGGTCATGCAAAATGATGGTAGATTGGAGCTCTTAAGCTAATCTATTCAACCCATGAGCCCGTATTAATTTAGACGAATCACATTGAGAAGTGATATATTTTTTAGCGTCTGAAGCCTCAAATATATATATATATATATATATATATATATATATATATATATTTTGGTTAATCTGAAGCCTCATATATTTGGTCCGTGCTTATCACTAAATACTAGTATTAAACATAAATAGCTCGAAAAGAGCTTATATTAAACGCCGTGTGTATGCAATAAGTTGAAAATGAATGATAATACGTTCATTGTCATGGAATGTGCAACTGGTATGTTCTCTCTCTTCTTCATTTTTCCCCTAAGTTGACATTGTCAGAAGCGCTTTCTCCTAAAGGAAAAAAATTTCGTGCATAGTTATCCTCCGGAATAAACAGTTAATCTTAAATCTTGTTGTAAAACACTAAATACAGTGTAACTGGGTACTTGTTGGTCCGTTTGGTTGACACTAATTAGCAAACTACCAACATTAAATACGATTAAGTTATCAGCCTTTTTAGAAATTTACTGCTCAGAACAAAAACTTAGCGGTAAAATTAATAATTTACCAATAAAATCGATAACTTACCAACGTAGGTCTGCTCGTAAGACAGTAAGTTAAGGGAAAACCACCTTTAACCAAAATGCAGGTTTTTTTTTTTTTTTTACTTATAAGTTTGCCACTAAAAAGAATTTGGAAATAAAATTAGTAACTGATCAACTTAGGTCTCCTTACTGGTTAGTAATTTACTAATATAGGAAGGAATTCCCACTGGAAATAATATAGAAGTTAATAACTCCGCATTGATATAAGTAATGCAACCCCACTCTTAATATAGTAAGTTACCAACGATATGAAGAATTTACCAACACTGAATGCAAGATTTTTTTACTTATAAATTTACCACTAAAAAAAAAAAAATCGTTGGGATAAAACTAGTAACTGACCAACCTAGGTCTCCTTACTAGTTAGTAATTTACTAACAAAGAAAGGAATTTCCATTGGAAATAATATAGAAGTTAATGACTTACCATTGAAATAAGTAACTTACCTCCGCAACGCCACTCTTAATACAGTAAGTTAGCAATGGTATGAAGAATTTACCAACGATGAATGCAAGTTTCTTTCACTTATAAGTTTACCACAAAAAAACAAAAAAAAAAAAACTTAGAGATAAAATTAGTAATTGACCAACTTAGGTCTCCTTACTAGTTAGTAATTTAGTAACAAAGGAAGGAATTTCCATCGGAAATAATATATAATTTAACAACTTACCACTGAAATAAGTAACTTACCTACACAACCCCACTCTTAATATAGTAAGTTACCAACGATATGAAGAATTTACCAACACTGAATTCAACATTAAGATGTAAAGCTCCACCATTGAAGTTGTAAATACTGGTGAAATTAGCAACTTACCAATGTACGCTTGCTTTTAGGGTAGTAATTAACAGACAAAGTATGCATTTATCAACATCTAAATCAATATTGCTTATCAGCCTATTCAGGAAGTTGTCATTGAAAATGAAGCTGTACAAGTAAAATTAAGAACTTGATAGGGAAAGTCGTAGCTTAACAGCATAGGCACGCTTTTAGCTTAGTAAGTTACCAATGTAATGTGAAATTTGCCGACTTTAAGTGGAATAATAAGTCATCAACTTCTTTATAAATTTACCACTTAACAGATGGATCTACTTGCTAATTTTAAATCACATGATACCTACTAGTAGATGTAGGGTGGTAACATCGTCATTTCATTAGTTGGTAGCTACTTAACGGGCCGTTCATAAATTCCATAACACTACATAATCTACCCTGGAATACTAGATCTTTTCCTTTTTACTTTTAAATTGTAGATTTGAGGATGGTAAAATTATTATGTGGTTAATAACTAACTATTAATTGTCTAGCCCATTTGTAAAATTTCATAACGCCTGGTCGGATGCAGGGGATGATAAAATAATTGTTACATGAATAGGTTTTTTTTTTTTTTGGTTGAAAACACAGCTTGCATTCAAGACAACAGAAGTTTACAACTTGAAGATAAAGCATAAGCATAAACTAAATCAAGCAAAACATACGGGGGAAATGGTATCTAGTTATGGGCCAAAGCTGAGGTGTGGGCCTTCGCAGCCCAATCGGCAACTAGGTTACCTTCACGCCGGCAGTGTTGCATCTTTAGGTGAGAAAACTTGGAAAGCAAAATGACCGCTTCAGTGATCACAGGTCGGAGCTCCCACGGCAGCGATCGCATACCTTGCACTACTTCGACAAGATTAAGACAGTCGGATTCCACCTCCAGATTAGCTTCATGGAGTTGTTGCCTGAGCAGATGTTGAAGGGAAAAGGTAAGAGCTTGAACCTTTGCTTCAAAAGTGGATTGCGCCAGGACTCGTCTCAAGTAAAAATCCGTGAGTCTCCTGTTGTAATCTCTACAAATACAAGCTATTGAACCTTCGGTGCTACCTGGCTTATAGCTTGCATCGATATTACATTTAAGGGTACCCATTTCCGAAGGACACTAGAGTTGTGCCAAATCGATAGAGTGAAGACTAGATCTCGGTTGAGACGCAACAGAGCAGATCTGGTGTGAGTTCGTTTGAGCCATAGCTGTCTGTACTGCGAGGGAGGGATCCGAAAGCTGATTGTGAAAGATGAAGTTATTCCTCATCCGCCAGATCTGCCAAAGGATGTTAGCAACAAGTGCTAGTCCAAGTGAGTGCTAAGGTAATTTCACCCTTTCTGTTAGCCAAGAATGGAAGCGATTGATTGTGAGTGTCGAAGTCCGTATATTGATCTGGGGGTCAGACCAAATAGCACGAGTCCATGTGCATTGTAAAAAGATATGTTCTAGGGTTTCAGAAGCATTTTGTTGACATAGACGGCAAAGAGGATCTGTGGTGATATGATGCTGAAATAGATTTGCTTTGGACGCTAGGGCATTGTGACAAGCAGACCATAGGAAAGTTCTTATTTTCGGTTCTATTTTCATGGCCCAGATACTTTTCCATAATACCTTTGGGTTCTAGTGAGATGTCGATGCTCTGTTTCTGTTTTGATTGCTGAGTGACTGCATTACAGAATGATAGTTGCTTCTTATAGTATGTTTTTCAACGGTTGTGGCTGACCAAATCAGTTTATCATCTAAGTAAAGAGGTCTTACTGGGATAGTAAGAACTTTAGCAGTAATCTGTTCTCCAAAGAACCGTTGGAGCAGAGATTGGTTCCAATTGTGGTGGAGTGGATCAATAAGATCTGCCACCATAAGAGGTTCTTCTCTATATTTAGGTCCATGGATAATACCCATTGGTAACCACCGATCTCCACGGATTATGATGTTGTTACCATTACCAACTGACCAGCGAATATGTGGTAGAATAGCATCTCTGCCCATAAGTATGCTTTGCCATCCCCAGGATGGCCGAGTTCCTCTAACAGCAGATAGGAAATCTGTCGAGTGAAAATATAGACCTTCAAATAATTTACTTCATAATGATTGAGGCTGCTGTAGCAAACACCAAGCTTGTTTTCCAAGCATCACTCTATTAAATGCAATAAGGTATCGGAATCCCATTCCTCCTTTATCCTTTTTGTCTTTCAGAATTTCCCATTTTTGCCAATGGATACCTACTCTATTCTGATCATTTCTCCACAAAAAAACGAGCAATTCGTTGTTCAATAGTTTTGCAAACAGAAAGAGGCAACTTAAAGATAGACATTGCATAATGTGGAATAGCCTAAATAATAGTTTTTATGAGAATTTCCTTACCCCCCTTTGAAATAAATATCTCTTTCCATCCCTCCAATTTGGCGTTGACTCTTGCAAGTATCAATGAAAACATTTCCTTCTTCGATTGGCCCCATTCTGATGGTATGCCTAAGTATTTGCCATATCTTTGCAAGATAGGAATCCTAAGTTCTCGAGACATATTTTCCAGAAGAGTAAGAGGGCAGTTTTTACTGAAAATCATACCTAATTTGTTGCGATTAACTAGCTGTCTAGTAGTCAAACAATACAAGTTTAAAATGTTGGCTAAGTTCTGGCATTTTTTAATACAACCAGTTAGGAAAAATATCGCATCACCAGCGAAAAAGAGATGGGACAAGGTAGGACACCATCTATTTGACCTGATTCCTTTGATGTGTCATATATCGACAACTTGTGTAATAAGAGTCGATAAAACGTTAGCCAGCAGGATAAAAGTATACAGCAATAAGGGGTCACCCTAGCAGAGACCACGAGATGGGTAGAAATAAGGCAACTGCTCCCCATTAAACTTCACGCTGAAAGATACTATGGTGATACACTGCATAATCTAGCTAACTCATCTTTGATGGAATCCCAATTTAAGGAGGTAATCATTGAGGAAATCCCATTCAACTCTGTCGTACGCCTTCGTCATGTTCGTTTTTAATATTGCATTGAATTTACATGTCCTCTTTCTCTATCTAAAGTGATGAAGAACCTCTTGGACGATGAGAATATTATCTTGGATATGTCGTCCCTTCACAAAAGCTGACTGTTCTTTAGAAATCAGAATATTCAACCAAGGTTTGAGTCGGTTAGCAAGTACCTTTGAGATAATTTTGTATACAAAATTGCATAGGCTGATTGGGTGATATTGCTCGAGCTTCTCAGGTTGAGTTGTCTTGGGAATCAGCGTTATACTAGTCTAATTAAGACCTGTAGGCATTACCCTCGACGTCAAGAAATCATGTACTAGAAGGAATAGGTCTTCTTTAACAATTTCCTAGTGTTTTTGATAAAATAAACCGTTCAATCCATCAAGGCTAGGTGCTTTGGTAGTTCCCATCTGAAAGGTTGCTTGCCAAACCTCTTCCATTGTAAGTGAAACAATCAGTTGGTCATTCATTTCATGGGTGACCACCTAGTTACATTGATCAAGTAAAGGTGCATAGTTCCTATAACCATCAGTTGTATATAATCGCGAGAAGAAAGTGGTTGTCATATCTTGAAGAGTAGGTGGATCACAAATCCATTGCTGATCATCAGTTTGCAGCATAGTAATTCGGTTTCACTGCCGTCACTGAATTGTAGATGCATGGAAAAAAACGCGTATTCTTGTCGCCCCATTTCAACCATCAAATTCTAGAGTGTAAAGCCCAATATTGTTCTTCTTGTTTCCAAGTCCAACAAATTTCCTCTTTTAGTTTTGATGCCTCTACCCTGTCATAATTGAAATGTGGCTGATTCATTAGGTTTTGTAACTGATTATGTAAGCTCAGCACCTTTTTGTGTCCATTTGAGAACTTTTTTATGCTCCTCACTTTAGTAAGAAAACTTGGATGTGGCAGAGAAAGTGAATTCCAAGCCCTAGAGATAACGTCATGGCATTCCTCATCCTCATTCCAATAACTCTAAAAAAGAAATGGTTTCCTTGTTCTATGATAAAATGCTGAAGTGTGAATTAGTATAGGGCTGTAGTTAGATCCCACAACTGGAAGTGCATAAACGTCTGCCCTAGGAAACAAGAATCGCCATTCCATAATCCACACCACCTGGTCCAATTTTTCCTTAACAAGCTCCTCCCCCTCTCTATTGTTCATCCATGTATACTTATAGCCATTGCTTTCTAACTCGGTAAAATCACAATCATTGAGGACAGCTCTGGAAGACAGCATTCTAGATTGGTTAACAAGTCGTTTCCCCATCTTTTCCCAAGGATAAAGAATCTCATTAAAATCTCCAGCACATATCCAAGGTAAATTGTCATTAGAATGTATCTGTCGGAGCTCATCCCACATAAGTTGACGTTGCTGATAGTTAGTAGGAGCATGAATAAAAGTGATACATATAGGTCTGCCTCCCTGCCCCTTACTACCACTTATATGAAAAAGGTGTGATGTGGATCGAATTACCTATAAATAAACTAGATCATTCCAAAACAACGCTAATCCACCAACAAAACCAACTGGGTTAAGAATATGTGAATTTTTGAACTTTAAACTGTGCTGAATATGATGAAGCCTTACTTCAGGTTGCTTGGTTTCCATTAAGAATACAGCAACGGGCTTTTCTTTGGCCGTCATTGCCTTGAGAGCTTGAACTGTTAGGGAATTGCCCAAACCCCGACAGTTCAAGCACAGCATCTTCATTTGTCTGGGGGTGGCTGTTTGGGGCCAGCCATCAAAGCCCAAACTCTTGCTTCATCTGCTGTAAATATAGGAGTTTCCATAAGATTTGAGTCATCATGTTCCTCTATTATCAAGCCTCTAGTTTCGTACGTGTTGTATCTTCTCTGTTTTTTGGGCGAACTCAATGTTGGTTTCGACTTGGTATTCTTCACCTTCTTTGTTACATGTATATCCATAGGCGCAGTTTGAATTCCTTTCAATTTTGTTTATGCAGATATGAGTGCTATATGGAGAGAGGGCTGATGCGCAACTGATCGCTGATGGAGGTGCTGGTCAGGTTCAACTTCTGGTTCCCTAGATCTATTGGCTGCACTGGATCTATTTGCTACTAGAATCGTAGGTGGTGGGGGCAATAAGGGAACAGTGGGAATCTGTGAAGGCGGAGTTTCAGGTATGGCTTCTTCAGTTTGTTCTGACATGTCTTGTGGATCATAAAATGTGTGCCAATATGGATTGGTTTCCTTGACTTCCACACGGAGCCATTGACCATATGCCATCTTCTCTCTACCCTCATGTTTTGCCTCATTATATGGGATGTCTTTGTAGTACATCGCATAGTGCCTGAGTTTGCCATAGGAGTAGCAAAAGTGCGACAGTCGTTCGTAGTAGAAATCTAGCCAAAGAGGTTTGCCATCTATCCGTATCAGCTTCCCTGTTTTAAGAGGTTCTTGTAAATTTACTTCTACCCTTACTCGACCTGCTCTTGACGATACTCCTTCCTTCGAGTCGACCTTTACTTCCATTACACGACCCATATGCTGTACTGCCCTTATAAGCATACGCTCAAAATACCATTATAAAGGTAAGCCAAACCCCTATACCCAAAAGGCACAAGTAGAAAAGTCGTAACAATGTAATGGTATGTTTGGAATCCATGGTTTGAATATAACTAAATTGCCCGAGAATAGCCAAGGGTCCCTTCAAGAATTCTCTGTTTGTCAGCTTGAGATTGAAATTTTGCGACATATATACCTGCCTCATGCTATGAAATATCCACTAGGTCAGTCTGCCAAGCTCTTTTCGGTGTGCTTTGGAAGGCTTGAAAGTTAATGGACAGATTGGAAAGAATTTTGCCAATGAGAGTTAACCTGCATTCCTCCAATGTTTCAGGCGAAGGTTCATCATCCCAGTCTTCGATTATCTATTCAATGGTGAGGTGACCCAATCTAGTGCAAAGAGTTGCCAGACGCGAGGAATCGGCATGGTCTTCCGAAGCCATCCAAGATGAAGAAAAGAGGTAGTAAACAAGATACTTGCTAACCATAGGAAAACTAGACAGAGTGCTGAATTACCCAAATCAGAAAACGATTAAGCAAAATGAAGCCAAGACGATGAAATATGGTGACCTCGACCCTCGACTAACAATGTTCCCCCATTTTCATTAAAGATAGAGAGTAATCGAAGCCATGCAGAACTAACCAGGGAGAATCGCTGGAGAGATGAAGGTTCCAGCCTGACATTGGAAGCTGATGGAGTGAAAGGTGAAGAGAAAGTGACCAAATTTCAAGCGGACAGGGAAGTGAAGGTGGAAGAGATGGGGGATGAAATGAAGATTTAGGGTTTAAAAAGCTACCATAAGGTAGAGAGGACTCTACATAGCGAGAGGTTTATTACATGAATAGGTTATGAACTACTTGTTGGGCCCACTTGTAAAATACTAGAGCACTTGGTAATTTACTACTAGATACTAGATGTAAAGATGGTATAATCATTATATCATTGATAAGTTACTAATTAATTAAGTAGGTCCACTTGTAAAATTAAGTAATTGGTAATCTACTAGTGGACAGAGGGTGAAAGTGTGACATGTCGATAGTGTCACATACTAAGTGTAATAAGAAACTATATAGATTAGTGTCATGACAGGACATGCTTAAAGTTAATTATCTCACTAAAATTTTCTGACCTAATAGGTTAGCATGTATAACATCGATATTACATGGTCTGGAACAATTTTATGACATGATCATCCTGTTAGGTCCTATCTTTTACTATTAGTCATTTCAACATGAGCACATACAAAAATCATTTCATTTCGTGTTGGAGCCATCACGGGCTTTACATACATCGACCCGGAATACTTACAAATATCATGCCTATGTACAGAGTACTTTTGCATATTGACGCCCGAAAGTATAAGTATAAAGCATAAAAAGGGTGCTTAACTCCATTACCCCTTAAATTATCCCGTGTCGATCAAAAAACAAAAGAGGTATTCTCTTGCTTCATCATGATCTTGGTGGCTAAGCACCACTTGCCCAAGCTCCAGGTCCCCCATCATCAAAACAAAGAAGGCCATATAGCTCCCCTTCATGGTTTATAAACCATGCCTTAAATCTCGTCGGGATCCAATAAACTCATCCATTGCCCATCTAGAGTGTCACTTCATAACGCATGTATGTCAGCTCGATATCGAGATCGTACACATCATGGAAGGATACATTTATATAGGTTATCACCTCATACCATGCCACCGATGGTGTGTCCATACAAACGATTTGAAAATGAGAAAAGAATGAGCAATGCTAGTAAAGAAATAATAGGTTCCTAAATTAGATAATCCAGTAGTTGCCAAAGAATGCAAGAGGCACAACTAGATAGCACATAAGAACTAAGGCAAAATCGTCACATGGATCACTTAATAGACACTATAAGTCACATGCTTAACCACCATATACGAAGCATGCAATATTTGCACACATGCTTTATGTTACTAACCAAAACTAATATGTGATGCAACAATAACAAGGGAACTCACACGCCAAGTGGAATTATTTTATAGTGCATATCCAATTCACCTTCGATCAATTTTCCCATCAGATCTCAAGTCGGGCCGATCAAGTCCTTTTTTTTATGTGAATCGTTGTGGGAAGATCATTCTACAAAGGCTCAGATGGTGCGAATTGCAAACCTCGACCTCCAATCAAACCTGTGATTGGCAACCTTGGTATGAATGTGACCTGTTGACGAACGCGTGTCAACCAACCAACGTTATAGATGCCACAAGCGAAAGAATTCACTATCTTGCTTGATAAGTCGAATCAACCATCACAAGGGAATCTTGATAAGGTCAAGTCCTCAAAAGAATAGCAAAAGAGAATCTCTCAACTTTTTCCTCAAAAATAAAAATATATCTGTCCCCCAAAGAAATTCAATCAGTCTTATATATAGGCCTTCTAGCTGCCACACAAACCCTAAAACCAACCCTAGAAATCTAATGCATCATATTCTAGAATATTCCTAAACAATAATACATACATACATATATATATATATATATATATATATATATATATATATATATATATATGACTTGGTCAAATATTTGGTATCCATATAATCAAATTGCGCCAAGATTTCCAAAATTCTTCAAGATTGGATCCAAGGTCATCTCCATGCCGAAGATCTTGAACCATGATGCCAACAGCTTGCCTAAATTGCTTGACCCACACTCGAGTAATCGAACCAGTAGAAATAGACAATGGGTCCCCAGCACTACCTCCTCGATATGGCTTGATGTCCACATCACTTTTAGAATCTCACATCTGGACTTCCACGATATCACTACCTTGGGGATCTCGCTATTACACAACTAAGGCATCTCATGATCACATAACAGGGGCATCTCACTTCGAGGCATCTTGGTATCTCACAACCAAGGCATTCATGATCACACACGGGGGCATCTCACTCCGAAGCATCCTGGTATCTCACTCAACTGAGACATCCAAGATCACAATGCATTGGCATCCTGTTCCCTAAGGCGTCACCAGTATTGCAAGACTAATGGAAATCTCTTAAATTCAATTTATTTCACACCTTTCATGCATCACACCTTAAAATCACAACATCAGAGTAAAATGTATATTTACTCAAATTTGCACAGCCACCTCTAATCAAAATTCAATATTTGCACACATTATTCCATAGAATGCTTCACACATTGCACTTATGAGACACAAATTACAACCATTCAAATTATCTCACTTCGAATATAGAAAAGATATATTTACACATCAACTAACAAAGAATGAGAGATTATTAGTGTAATACCCTCAATTCCGACCCCGTGAGGATCAACCATAAGGTCCTAAATGGATATATCATGGACTATTGGTCATGGATCAATCGGTTCGATAAGAAAAGAATCACGAATCAGTCATGGTCCGACCAACCGACTGACTGACTGACCGATCACGAATTGGTCGAGGTGTTAGTTGTGATTTTCTATCGACCATACTGATGGAATAAGATCACCAGCTCATAAGATGACTTTTTGATAATGAGAATTGGTTACGAGATGATTTTGGATCGGTGGATGGTCACGATTGGTCATAATGCCTGATTGCAGGTGATTCCGTCAGGCTATGCACCGATGCACGGACGATCCGAATTGATCAAATGTGATGACCTTCCGACCAAAAATGCATCATTCCCTATTTAATTCTTAGTGAATGGAAATGAATCTCGAATTGGTGATGTTCAATCATTCCCAACATATGTATTAGTGAGGTATAAGAATTCATGACACACATGAATGAATGAGCATGCCTTTCGGCTATGCATATGTTGGCTAAGAGAAAAGATAAGTGTTGACACCTGATTTTTAGTTGACGCATCATTAAAAGGTAAAAAAATCAAGATTTGAGTTTTTGATTGTGATGGAGTCCAATCTCTCGATCAAAAAGTGTCGTTTTTCATTTCTTTCTTTTGCATTGTTGTTTTCTAACTCATTTTTAAGAAAAACCAGAAAAATCAAACGGTTGACAAAGGTCAACCATTTAACCAAAATTCAACCCTGGGTCAAAACAATTGACTTTTTACCCAAAAAATTTCATTTAGCTTTAATTTCACTTTTGTCAAATCAACTAAATGGTTGACTTTTAATCATGCACAAATATATTTCTTTTAATGCCAATTTGACTTTTATGTCAAAATTTCACAAAATTCGATTAAGAACCTTGATTTTTGAATTTTTGAATTTTAGGTTCTAAATCAACCAAAAATAAAATTACTTTTATTCTAGTCATAATTAGGTGTAATTCCTTCTTTGACATTAAGTTTAGGGACTATTTGAAATCTATTTGAGCATTCAATTTTGCGATTTATCGAGTTAAAATACGAGTTGCCGTTTTGAGCCCTAATTAGAGGACTAAAATCGATCATTCATAACTTGTGAATTGACGATTGTTTCTCACTCATTTCCTTAAGATAAGTACAAATTTGAGATCGATTTTGTGAAATTCACACCATAACTCATTTTTGAAGAATTTTATCCTCCCAAGCATTAGAAAATCAAGCAATTAAGCTTCAATCGGCAAAATTAGAATTGACCCATTCATGGCTATGGTTTAATTTCATGAATCTAGATTCTTTTCTAATATTAGGCTTAGATTCATTTTTGACCTAAGCTCGAGCACTTCAATTCAAGGTCAATTTGAATATGATAAGTGATCTTACATATGGGTAGTTCATTAGATAGGGTAATTGTGACACTAAGTGAGTTCAATTTTAGTTAATTTGCATTTTTGCCAATTGAATTGCAAATTTTACCATTTATGCCCAATTCAAGGCACACATGGTTTCAACTCATTCTTTCCACGATAATCATTCAATTATGTCAATAAAAGAACCCTAGATCATGTTAATTAGGTTTGATTAGTTTAATTGTATCTTAATTGGCCAATTTCTTCTTAAAAATGATAAAATTCATTTTTCAATTTGGTCCTTTAGTGGCCAAATTGCATAAATTTTTGACCCACAGGGGTCCCAAGTGGACAAATTAGTAGGAACCGAACCAAACTGGTCAAGAACCGGTCAAAATCCAGCCGAACAGGACCGAATCAATCTGTCTAGTCTGATTGGCTGTCGGCGAGACTGGCCGGTTCAGGCCCTTGCCAGCCAATTCTTGGCCTTCGACCATTGGTTTTGGAACCCTCTCAATGCCAATTTCACTTCTACACCTTTAATTTCTCAAAATTTTACAAATGGATCCTGAAATTTCGTCAAATTGCAAATTAACCCATAATTTGACATTTTGATGCAATTCCCGATTTTGGCTTGGTTTTTTGCAAATCAAACCCACTAGATCAATTACCCAACACTTCGAGATCATGATGGAGCCTTCAAAATGGATTTTTGACCTTTGAATTGAAATTTCGACTGTTGGGTTGAATAAACGGCCAAAATTGCTTAATATGAGAAGTATATAAAGGAAATGTCTTCCATTTTCAATGGAGGGCTTCATTTTGCAAAAAAATTCTCTCTCTCCTCAGTCTCTCTCTCTTTTCTCCCTTCAAACTCCCGCTCAAAACAGATCACTCTCTCTCTAGTTTTGGTTCGTCTCTTGGACTGGTTTTGTTCTAGGGTCAAACCGACGGTTGCCGGAGCCCCCAAGCATCCAAACTATTGGTGATCTATAGTACCAGAGGTCTTTGACCTTGTTGTGGATAGAGGATACCAGATCGGTTGCCGGATCTTCACCGGCGAGTCAAGGCCGGTCTATTTTGGATCGATTCTTCCTTTTTTCCTTGAGCTGATAGTTTGATTGATCCTGATCTAAGCCGTAGTGGCTTGATCTATATTCTTGGAGTCTTGATTGTGATCGAACGGCTTGATCCGATTAATCACGGTAGAAATCGATGAAAATTGCGAGAAAAGTAATGATTGAAAACTCGAATTCGATGAAGCGAGATCAAGTTAGTCAATCGGGGCTAAGATTCAAGGTTATGAGTTTTTATATACTTAAGATAAATGATTATGAATGCTGCAATAATTTATTGATGATTTGAATGATGATTTGTGTTCTTGAGCCTAATCTGTGATTTTTCACAGCTCTATACCTAGGTCATTGTTTTAGCCAAAACAAGATTCGAAACAACCTCATTTTAGCTCAGTCCTATTAGGATTAGATAATAGACATCCCAAGCTTCAAAACAGTAGGTCACATGCCCCAATCGAGGGTCGTTTGACCCTTGAAAAATACCTTCGAAGATTAATGATTCTGCAGTAGTTTAGGTTTTTTTCATTTCTGATTTTGTTTCGCCTTCCGGCTTTGTTGTTTTTGTGCTGACTCTCATGATCATTTTTCGATAAAATTGTCTTCATGAATTTTATTCCAAATCATCTCGTGCATCATCTGTTTATTTATTTATTTTATTTATGATTTTTAGATGTGCTTAATTAGGTCAGATCTACTCAGATCTAAGCTTAGGTCAATCAGTTCCATATTGATCTATGATTTTGCCATTTTTGTACTGATTTTTGTGTTGAGTTGTGGAACAACTTTTCTTCATAAAAGTTGCTTGTATAGGTGTTGTACATGTCTTGTATTTTTTTTTTTCAAAATTTTTAGACATGTTTAGCTAGGTCAAAATTACTTAGGTCTAAACATATGTCAGTTTGTCTTGCATTGGTTCGAAATTTGTTTTGATGAAATTGAGTCCATAAATGCACTTATTTGGTCTCAAATCCTTTATGAGAGTTGAAATACATGATATATATGTTCAATTGATGCATACTTTACAAGATTTTTACATTGGCAAAGTGTAAAAGGTACTACAACAACATGTGCTAGACATAAAATTTATCTGTTTTGCCATTTTTACCATAACTCATATGATCTTAATTGAGTTTCAAACTCTTAACGAGAAATCTTCATCATCGCATGCTTATATGTGAGATTTTTGGTAGGATTTATACATGTCTTGAGAATGGCTGAAATCATACTTGTCCTATAAACTTAATGCTGAAACGAAACCTTGTCATATGTGCACATTTCTATGCTTGTTTGAGTTATCTAGGAATCAAATCTTACAATCATGCATTTTTTATGATTGAACTGCATATTGCACGATTTGCATACATGTTTAGGTCATGTCATTTGAGTTTCATCTTGCACATTAAATTTGTGTAACAAAAAGTGGTCATCACTCTTAAGATTTCCAAGCATACCATTATGAATCATGAATTATCTCATAATGTTATTTAAATTATATGACATTTTGCATGCCGACTTAGGATTAGATGACTATCTAAATTTTCAGTTGCATCAAATCTTAAGTCCCATGTAATTTATTCATGTCGTTTGTGTATTCTTTGAGTGATTTTAAAGTTTTCTAATGAATGTTTATGTTTTGTTTTCTTAGTTACTGATGCGCACACTTTTAAAGATCTCAATCTTAAAATACCAAATTGACCTAGTTTGAACTCGAGCTATTCTAGGAAGATGTAAGGCACACTTAAAAATTTCCAATGCCACTAATTTCATGCCAATCGCTCATTTTTTGAACTGCTTTTCCATTCTTTCAAAACTAGATCAGAATTTGGACAAGGGATTAAATTTCAAACCCCTGTTCTAACCCCTGTTTGGAAAGACCTTTGATATTTTTATTCTATTTTTTCTATTCGGAATCTGCACTTGGCCTCTTAATAAAATCTACTTGCCATCATGTTGGCTATGTTGTGTGTATATTTAATAATTTTTGGACATGTTTTGATAGGACAAATCCTTGCGACATTAGCTAAATGTCCTGTTGTTTTGGCAAATTTTTGATGTGCTGTTGTTTATTGTCTGATTTTTGTAAATTCATGTGTAGCTCGTTTGAGAAAACTTTCTTCATGAAAGTTGTTCATTATCATGTCGTATGTATTAGAAAATTTTTCCATTATCAATTGGTATTACTCAATTTTGTTGTCATTACATGCTTGTTCTGAAAATTTTTGATATAAACATGATTATGATTGTTTAGTTATACTTTTCAGGCTAGTTTGTGCATGAAATTAGGCCATGCCAACTTCATGGAAGTTGTTCTAAATGTTTTGATCTTTGTTATTAAACAATCGGCCCTTTTCAAATTGCATATTTCAAAAAATATTTTGGTATATGTGATGTTTCTCAAAAACAATTTCTTAAAAAGTTCTTCTTTAAAGCTCGATTTGGCTTAAGAAAAAATCATGGTTTGAATCGTATTCAAAATGCTTGCGACACTTGTAAGTGCATTTATACGAGCTTTGGGCTAGCCTTGACAATTGAATGTCTTTCATAATTTATATGTCACTTTGTCTAAAAACTTCTCATAAATGATTTTCAAATATGTTTTTTGAAATATCACATGTACCCCTCATAGATATAATCCCTTCATGCACTATAAATTGCCTGTGTTTGTGATTGGCGCATGCCCTTAGTAATAAGTGACCCGCCGACGGTTCACTTTCTTGCTTGATTGGTTGAGAAATAAGGTTCAAAAGACCTGCATGCATGTTTAAATTTTAGCAATGCATGTGACTTTTAGATGAATGGTAGAGTCGATGCATGATATCAAGAGAAAACCCTGGGATCACATAGATTGCAAGGGACTTACAAGCGTTATTGGCCATGTGAGAATACAATTGGTCAACAATTGATGTAAGTCATAAAAAATAGATTGGGTAGGTATCTAAGTGGGACTCTCGCATGAAAGACAAAGGCCGACCCCGAGGCCCTAAAAATTGACTTTCGTATTGCACTTCCTTTAAATGATTGATCTTGACATGATGTTTTTTTTTTTTTTTAAATTGTTTTGATGTGTATGTTTGTCTCTTTCTATTATTATATGCACCTAGTAATAAGTTTCTTAGATTATGTTTAGATTATGACTCCAAAAATGGAGAAACCGTGAAGACAATGGAGGTCAATGTCCATTTCGACCATTATCATGTACTATTTATTTCCTTGACATATGTCTTGGGTTCCATTTGTTGTATAAAGCCCGACGAGTCATGGGTTTTCTTTCTTTCTCTCATCTTTTTCAATTGTGTTTCTCTAATATATTTTTTAGAATTGTATGATAGATTTACTATTTTCCTTCATTGTTTACTTACTGTCTCATAATTTTAATTCCATTGATTACTTTCTTCTCTTTTTTTTTTTCTAGAAATAGAATAGAATGAAAATTACCAACCACGCATGATCGCTTAGTTTAAAGACTAATGATCCTGAAAATGTAAAAAGAAACACATAGACATGTTAAGAAAACACAACTTGCTGGTTAGGTACTAAAATAGTACTAATAGAAATATTAGCGTAACCCAAATTTTTGAACCTAGATATTTGGTTGCGTAGGAATTGAAGAAACATTAGCCAACCCCCATAATAAGGCTAGTAGTGACTCACAGCATATTTTTAGGTTGTCACAAACAACTAAACCGTATAAATAAACCTATCACTCAGGTACAAGTTTCGATAAAACTCACCATGGTTTAGCATACTCAATATGAGAGTACCCCCAAGGATGAAGTGATGTCATCCTTATGGGTGAATCTTATTGTTGAGAGGGCTACCATGGTAAAGGTACCCTTAAATTTGATATCCACACCCGACCCCTTCTTCTAAGGTGTGTCGTCCGTGTGAGTATGGACCGCAACACTCTGCTGTCACGCGGGATATGAGCTTGGGAGAGCACGCAATCTCGTGGAGGGGACTCATGAAAGGCTTGATCCGAAAGGCGAGGTGATGACATCTTTCGGAACGTGAGCCGTGAGGGAACTCTCGTGATCAAGTACCCCTAAACCCAATCTTTCCCCCTTTTCTCTTTTCATGATGATGAGGGATCAAGGGTAGCAAGATCAGGTCGTGACAATAAGAACTGGCTTGTGTGATGCATTTATGCATGCACTCAAAAAGGAAAAAGCGTCCATCGCCATACAGCATTGACAGCGATACCTTATTCATTGAACGGGATGCCTCGGTTGAGCCAAGATGCCCTAGTTGAGCTAGGATGCTTGGGTCTTGAACCTAGAAGCCTTGGGAGCTAGCCCTAAGAAGCCTCAGTCGAGTCGAGATGCCTTGGTCAAGCTAGGAAGCCCACAAGAAGCTGGAAGCCCCGGTCGAGCTAGGAGAGTGTGGTCAATCCAGGACAATGCTAAATGAATTTGCATGAATGCCGGTATATCCATAAGTATGATATGTTGATATATTTATTTATAAGCCAAAGGTAAGAATACATTGAAGCATGTTGCGAAAGATATTGCATGTAGTCAAGAGTAGCACCAAGTTTGCTATTGATCTGCCATTGACACTGTTTGCGAGTGTTGTACTTGCTAGGCTTTAATGATGATTACATGCTTTCCTAATAAAGAACTATGAATTTTACTTACTGAGTTTCCCAAAACTTATCCATCATCTTTCAGTCTTGTAGGCACGGAAGTCTCACGTCAATTTTGGAAGCTACAATCATGCTAGAGGATATAAGATTTCCCTTGGCCTATGTGGAAAACTTGTACTGTGATTTGAAAAGAAAAGAGGGCCCATAGAGAAAGGGCTTGTAAAAGTATTGTTATAATATAAATTAGTGTGTTCGGCTTCATGTAGGTCCCAGTCTTCCAGCTGTTGTTTGTCCGAGGAGTTGTTTATTCATGTTTTCGCATGTGCATGATAACGTGATAAAAAGAATCGGGATGACGACGAGCCTAGGACGTTGCAAAAATAACCTGCAGCACAACCTCCAAGTAAAGGGGGTGTGACGATTAGACTTCCAAAAAGCCACTAGGATAATAGACAAGAGGGTTACCATCAAGTGCACAAATTTCGGACCAAAACAGAATATGGACTGGTTTGAGCAGTTCAAAACACTGAAGTGAAAAGTGCATCTTACCTTATCAAAAAATTACGAAAATTTAATATGTTGTAGAAGGGCCATACATTAACATTTTTTTTTTTTGTGAAGGAACCTAAGCTTGTTTATCGCCGTAATAAGAGCAACAACTTGCTGTATCAACCCCTAAATTTTGCAGTAGTTTTCCAAATTTAGCGCCTGCAGAAGATGAGTCATTTCACTATCCAAACCTTGATCATTTGTTCTCAAATTTTGATATGCTATTCTTAAGATCATGCTCTACAACTTTCATGAAGGGTATGAATCCCAATTACATCTTGAAAAGTGTAGAAATTTTTTCAAAACGTCCCTATATACTTTGAGTTTTTGCACTTCGCAGTTTGTTGACCTAATGAGAACACTGTTCGCACCAGATAGTTCATACAAGAAAACACTATCAGATAGTATATCGTAGCTTAAAACCTTTAGGACACTCTCAAAGAAACTAGTTTGTTCCTACGACATCATATTTAAACCCAAAACGATACCCAAACCATCATCTATCACACCTTCTCCCCCAAATAGACTATCCCCGAATTCTAGCCTCTATGAACAATCACCACAAAGCTAATTAATTGGTCTACAACTTCTTTTAGGACCTTGACATCATAACCACAAAACTAAAAATAGTCCCGACTACTCATAATTCCTTTGACAAGTCGACAAATCTAAACCCGAGCCCAACACGACTCATGGCCATCCAAAAAAAACTGACATGCAACGTGCATCTCCAACTAAACAACTCTCTTACGCAACCATCTCGACATCCACAGCTTCCTCGCGCCTAGTCCTTCATTCGTTTGACCCTAATTCTCACATGCAAACTCTCGAAACCTCATTCAGACTCTTGACTAGTCCATACTATGAAAGCTAGTATGAGTACCTAGAGGGGGGTGAATAGGTGCGAAAACAAATTTTTGCAATGTAAAGAAAATGATTTCGCTTTTAAACAAATTCTGTTTAGCAATAGATTACGAAAAGGAAATTAGACTCTAATAATCAAACAGAGTTACGATCAAAGTAAAGAGCTTAGGGAAGAGAATAAGAACACAAAGTTTATGGTGGTTCGGCTTGATCCAAGCTTACATCCACTCTTCCGTACTGACAGCCCACCGGCTAGATTTCACTAAGAATTAAAAGAGTTGTTACAGTGTTGCTCTTCCTTGATTCCACAGTGTAGAGACTTCGCTACACTTCCTCAAGGTCTCACAAAAATATAGATGCTCTTTTGAGTACAAGTTTTCGCTCAACAATTGAATTAACAAAAAACAAAAAGCTTCAGACTTTAAAATTTTCTATCGTGCACACTCTCGAATAACTGGAACATCTTCCTTATATACTTCTCCATGCCTTCATACCCGTCGGCACTTACCAAAGGAGTTCTTCCAATCTACCCATTGGATATAATCAATTAGGGGGATTTTGAGTTATTTAAGGAATATAATGATAGCCCATCAATCCTGCTCGCCCATACAATCAGAATTTAGGTTTCCATAAGTATAACCTTCCAAGTATGCTTCGCCAATCAACGGATCTAAATTATCCGAATCAAAACAAATAACAGATTCCAAAATGCTATCTCCAGCCGAGAGATTTTCTTCAATCGATAGAATCAAATCCTTAACAAGATACTCAATTCTGGATAAGTCTTCTTCGACGGTCTAGAAACTGTCAATGAGGATAGACTTTGAATCTTGAGTCTGGCGGTTCGGCAATCTTCAGACTTCGACTTAAGAGTTTGCAAGTCTTCAGACTAGACTGATGGAAACGTTTTGTCATCTTCAAAACACACAAGGAAGTTTTCTCCAACAATTTCCCTATTTTTAATGGTGACAAAACTTTCCTGCAAAATTTGGATATTTTTGACCTGCAAAATAATACTCAAGCAAACATGGATATCTCACAACAGATAATTGACTTAGTATAGACAGCATTAAATCTGCATCCACAGGAAATAAGTTAGTCCTGTAAATAAACAACTATCTTTGCTATGGAATACCAATAGTGCTTAAAATAATTAAACGATCAATCAAACCAAACTAATGTTCAGTCAAAGCCAAACAACCAAACAGCAGTCAACAAAAGTCGTTAAAAGAGTAAAGTCAAATGAAAGTTAAGTTTTAAATCTGCACCATCTCCCCCTTTTTGTCAGCATGAAAAAGGTAGAGATAAAAAAGATAATGGAAATAAAGTTGCCTACGAACACGAACAAGCTGGAAATCTCCCATTGACTGGACAATCCTTTCTAGCTTTTTCAAATCCTCCTTCAGTTGAGCCACATCTTCACCGTTAGCATTTGCTTGAACTTGAAGAGCAAGGGCATGGACTTGATCATGCAAGAAAACTGAAGAGGTTTGACCCGCATTCTGCAAATTCTGAACTTCGCAACCTAGGGTATAAATTTGTCCTCACATCTCCATAACAACATCAAGAATTCTGCGAAAGTCTGCTGTATTTTCAGTTTGAGTATTGGTTTCTGCATGATCAATAGGAGTATTTGCATATGATGGTAAGCCAGCATGATCACTCAGATTTGGCGATGAAACCTCATGACCTTTCTTTGGGAATTGAGACGCAAAGATGTCTTCTGGATCTGCAGGTGAGCGATTAATACGTTCACTAGTAACATCAATTGAAGATGTACCTATTTTTTCAGCAACTCCCCCTGTTTCAATGCCCTCAGGAGGTGAAAAGTACGCTTCATGCTTTGTTTTTGCCTCTTCACCTCTCCCTTCTTCTTCTTCAATCCTTTCTTCCTCTGCTTCTTTTTGCATCGATTCTCTCTCTCCACTCTTTTCCTCTATTTCTCCATGCTCCGTTTCCTCCATGTCTCGATCCTCTCTCTCCTCATTCTCTGGAATAGCACTTTGAAGATTTTTCAATGCAAGAGCAGAAATGGTAATATCATCCTCATCCTCTTCATCCTCTAGAACAAGTGCTCTTCTTTTCTTGGATGGAGCAAGCTATCATGGGCTCCTTCACTTTCCGTTTAGCAACTGAAGAACCTTGTTGTGACTTGACAGGGGTTTTCTCTTCCAATCGCTCCAAAGCCTTGTCTAGCTCTTTTAAATGCATTTTGGAAATCATTTTCAGTCTCACTATCATTTGATCACATGATCGAACACATAATATCCTAGGAGGCTGGATATTGAATCGTTTGAAAAGCTTTGTAACAAGCCCTGAGTAAGGAAGTTGCCCTCTGTCTTTCGCCATTGTTCTGTACATGTGAAACATAATTGTGTGAGGTAGAGAGAATTTCTTGCCAGCATTGATGGCATACATTAACTTTGCTTCGGAGTTAGAGACGTCTGTCTTCAAGGTTGACTTAGGTCTGAGGCAATTGATCACAATCTTGTGAAGCAAAATGTTAGAAGCATTCATCCTCAAGTACGAAATTCTTCCTTCAGCCATTCCATCCCGAATAAGCTCTACTGTCGCACGACCAACAGACACACTAATCGATTGGAAAGCCCCTCACTCTACTCCAATCACATCCGCCAATGTGTCCATGTCAACAACATAGTCCAGGTCTCGAATACTGAATGAAAATCTATTCGCATCCTAGAAACTGAGATTAGAATATAAGTAAGCAGTAAGTTCTAGATATGCCTCAGTCATCTCAGAACAAAATTGCTCAAGCTAAAGTTTAGAGAATTTCTCTCATAACTTCACATTCACAGAATCAAGAAAATCAAAGTCTACACTTCTCGGATTGATTACCCCTCTTTTTAGCAACTTAGAGTAAAGTCGCCTGTGTTCATCCAAGCGAAACAAATCAGTCCTTTTACTTCGAATATTCGCCCCAACATCTATTCTAAGCTTGAACTGAGTGTACATTTTGTCATCATCATTCCCATCAGACTAACTAAGTCCTCCAACACGTGGATCACTGGAATATTCGCAAATGCTCGATCTGCCGACCCCGCAGGAGCAATCTCCAATCGTTCCAATGTTCGCAAAAAGTGGGTTTCATTTCGATATCCTTTATCTTTCAAAAATTCATCAATGTATTTCAAGGGAGTCCCTCCCCTCTTCAAAGCAGAGTAAAGCTTAAAGATAAAAGCGGGCTTTTGAGATCTTATAGGTTCTGCGCCTTCAATGATTTCTTCCTCCACTCTATGAACACTACCTTGAGGTCTAGCTTAAGGAGATTGACGCTGTCGAGAATGTTGTGGGCTCTGTTGTTGTCTTGGAGATTCTTCTTCCTCGATGAGGTCAAAATGTGGAGGACTCTCACGCATTTGTTGTGGTCCCCTGCTCGTGATCCTTGAAGACTTTCTTTGGGATGCCATTCTCATAGTTTTTGAGAGATTCTAAACTCGATTCACAAAAAAAAAAAAGGTGAGAACTTTGAAGATTAAACTAGAGAGTAAGAGTAAGAAAACGAAGGTCTGTACTTTTAGGGTTTTTGAGGAAGACGAACAATATATAAAGCAGTTGAAAAGAGGCATACGGAACGACGTAAAAAGGAAAAAAAATAGAAAATGCATTTTCAAAAAATAACTGTCTTTTTGAAAAATAGATAACTGCCTTTTCAAAAATAACTCATTTTTCGAAAAGGAATGATTGCAATAATCACGAAAACTGGGGAAGATGATCGTACCTTTTCAAGATCAATTAATTACAGATTAATAGATAATCGTACCTTTTCAAGATTTTATCCGAGAGATAAATTTCTAAAAATACTTACAAATCGTAAATCTTGAATTTATGAGTCTGAATGTCATTAGACTTTCATCCTTGAATCTGGACTTCTTCGACTTTAAGATATTGAGTTTGGAACGAATAAGCTTGAATTGACTTTTCTCCAAAGGCTTTGTGAAGATTTCCGCTAGTTGATTCTTTAAGTTAATAAACTGAATCGAGACTTCTCCATTTTGAACATGATCTCTAATGAAATGATGTCGAATCTCTATATACTTTGCTCTTGAATGAAGAATTGGATTCTTTGTGAGATTGATTGCGCTGGTATTGTCACATTTGATCTCAGTGCATGAATCTTCTATTCCAAAGTCTCTTAGCTATTGCTTTATCCATAAAATTTGTGAACAACAACTTCCAAGAGCCACATATTCTGCTTCTGCTGTATATAGAGCTATGGTACTTTGCTTCCTCGAGAACCAAGATACTGTCTTGTTCCCAAGCAATTGACAAGTGTTCGAGGTGCTCTTCCTATCAACTCTGCAACCTGCTAGGTCTACGTCAGAATATCCAAGAAGAGTAAAGTCTCATTCTTTAGGATACCAGAGACATAAATTTGAGGTAGATGCAACGTATTTGATGATGCGTTTTGCAGCACTTAAATGAGATTCTTTGGGATCTGATTGAAATCTAGCACAAATATAAACACTAAACAAAATGTTAGGTCTAGAAGCAATAAGATAAAGAAGTGAACCAATGATACTCTTGTATAGCTTATGGTTAACTTTCTTTCCTCCTTCATCTTTGTCCAGCTTCAAGGAACTTGACATTGGTATATCAATTTTTTTGCAATTTTCCAAGCCAAACTTTTTCACAAGTTCTTTAGCATATTTTTCTTGGTGAATGAAAATTCCCTCCTTTGATTGTTTTACTTGAAGTCCGAGAAAGAAGGATAGTTCGCCCATCATGCTCATTTCAAACTCATCCTGCATAGTCTTAGAGAATTTCTTGCACAGATTTTCATTAGGAGATCCAAAAATAATGTCATCAACATAAATTTCAAGAAGCAAGAAGTTTTTGCTTTCTCTTTTGATAAATAGAATAGTATCTACTTTACCTTTAACAAAGCCATTTTGGATCAAAAACTTACTTAGTCTGTCATACCAAGCTCGAGGTGCTTGCTTTAGACCATATAACGCCTTTTTTAGTCTGAATACAGAATCTGGTTTCCTTGGGTCTTCAAAATCAAGAGGTTGTTCTACATAGACTTTCTCTTGGATGAATCTATTTAGGAAGGCACTTTTGACATCCATTTGGAATAACCTGAAATTCTTATAACAAGCAAAAGCAAGTAATAATCAAATTGCTTCTAACCTTGCTACTGGTGTGTAAGTCTCATCATAGTCTATCCCTTCTTCTTGCGTATATCTTTTGGCCACGAGTCTTGCTTTGTTCCTTAAGACTTTTCTTTTTTCGTTCATCTTGTTCCTGAAAACCCATTTAGCTCCAATGATAGATTTACCTTTCAATTTAGGAGTCATTTCCCAGACATCATTGATACCGAATTGCCTGAGTTTTTCTTGCATAGCTTCAATCCAGCTTTCATTAGTTAAAACTTTTTCTATGCTCTTGGGTTCTATTTCAAAAATAAGAGCCATACCACTAGACTCTTCACGCCTTTTGGATCTTGTACGAATTCCCTCATTAATGTCACAAATAATGAGTTCTTTAGGATGACTAAACTTGTGCTTCTAGTTGCTGGTTTATTTGTCAGACTATTGATCATTTTCTTCATTTGATTCTTCAATGATCACTTGTTGCTGGTCTTCCGAAGTCTAAGCTGTTTCTGGAGATTTAGACTTTGTAGAGTTTGGAGCAGGTTTAGCTTCTTCAGGTTGAGTCTGAATCGATTGATTTTGCATAAAGTCTTGAAATTTGACATTTATTGATTCTTCCACAAATTGAGTCTTTTTGTTGTATACTCTGTAGGCTTTACTTGTAGTTGAATATCTAAGGAAGATGCCTTCGTCTGATTTTTCTTCAAACTTACCAATTCGATCATTTACATTTTTCAATATAAAACATTTGCATCCAAACAACTCATAGGAAGTTTTCTCCATAATAGGCCTTAAGAAGACTCTATGGATAATATAGCATGCTGTAGAAACTGCTTTTGCCCAAAAACGAGAAGAAATGTTACTTTCAATTAAAAGAGTTCTAGCCATTTCTTGCAACGATCTATTATTCCTTTCCACAACTCCATTTTGCTCTAGAGTATAAGGAGAGGAGAATACATGCTGAAAACCAGATTCATCATAGAATTTAGCAAAATCTTGATTTTCAAACTCACATCCATGGCCTGTCCGTATATTAGAAATAACATATCCTTTCTCATTTTGAACTTTCTTAGCAAATTTTATAAAATAAGAAAATGTTTCAGACTTACTTGACAGGAAATATACCCAAGTGAATCGTGAATAATCATCCACAATTACTAGACAATATTTCTTACTTCAAATGCTCTGAGTTCTAATTGGTCCAAAGAGATCCATATGCAAGAGCTGTAGAACACCATTAGTGGACACTTGATTTATTGGTTTGAAAGAATTTCTTACCTGTTTTCCCAATACGCAAGGTGTACATAGGTCAGACTTTTGGTATGTCAGATTAGGTAGTCCACGAACAAGCTTCTTTGCTGAGATTTTGGCTATTTGCTTCATGTTGATGTGCCCAAGTTTTCTGTGCCATAGATTTGCCTCCTCTTGAACTGAGATTAGACATTGGGATTTTTTTGGTTTAATAGCCAAGAGATAGATATTCCCATGTTTTTTCCCTGTGAAAGTCTGAGAGAAGTCTTTACTGGTTCCTAAGCATATTCCTTTTTGAAAGTTGATTTTGAAATCGGTCTCGCACAGCTGGCTAATACTTAACAAGTTGTAGTTGAGTCATTCTACTAAGGAAACGTTACTGATCGTGAGACTTCCAATATTTACAATTCCGTATCCCACAATTCTTCCTTTGCTATTTCGTCCAAAAGAAACTTTTCCACCATTAACTTGCACAAGCTTTATAAAGTACTTTGAATCTCCTGTCATATGTCTTGAGCATCCACTATCCAAATACCACTTTACATTTTTCTTGATAATGACCTGTATTTAAAAAAGAAACTCAAGCTTTTTTTTTGTATCCATATTTTGTTGGATCCAGTGGAATTAGTGTGATATACAGTCTTTGCCTAAACCTTCCTCACGGGTTTCCAAACCATAGGACATTCTTTCTCAAAATGTTCTAAGCTGTTACACTTAGAACATTTAAGAGCACTGCGGCCTACAGGTTTTACAAACTTTTTTTGGAAATGATTTTTGTAAGAATATTTTGTAGGTCTTTGTTTAATTCTTTCATTTACCTTAGGAAAATTAATTAAAGGAATAATTTCAGCAGTCATTCTCGGACCCGATTTGTTGAAGTAAGGTATTTGTGCTTTGAAAGAATATTTTATAATTTCTCGAGATCCTATAGAAAACCTTTTAGAAATACTGGAGATATCATTTTTTAAAAATGCATTTTCTTTTGAGAGATTGTCTGCATTTTCTTTTAAGGTAATAACATTTTTATTTAAACTTTCGACCTTTTCTTTCCAAACAATCTCCCATTGCTTTAGTGCAGATTTTTTCCTTTTAAATTCGGAAATCCTCTTAGGAGAGGTTTTGAGACTAAGATACAATTCATCAATATATTTGGAGACTTTAGTGGGAATTTTTAGATTACTTACCTCTATTTCACTCTCGAGTCCGAGTCTGTCTTAGAATCTGAATCTAATTCTGAGTGTGCCATGAGATAAATATTGGCATAATCATTATCACTTTCTTCACACTCAGTATCACTCTAAGTTTATGCTTTAAGTGCTTTTCGATATTTCTCAGCTTTTCCTTTCTTTCTATTCAGTAGAGGACAGTTGAGTCTAATGTGTCCCTTTTTCTTGCATTCAAAACAGATTACATCCTTGTTGGATCCATCATCCTTAGCTGATTTATTTTGTAGCTTTTTTGAGAACTTTGTTTCTTCGGATTGAATCTTCTTCCTTTTCTATTCAGCTTTCTGAATTTTCTTATCATGAGAGCAAGCTCTTCATCGTCCATATCGTCTTCAGAATCTGTGACATTAGAGTCATCATTAGATTTCAACGCAATAGATTTCTTACCTTTGGGATCTTCATTTTCGTTGATTTGCTCCACTTCATAAGACTGAAGAGTGCCAACCAATTCATCAATAGATAGTGGCATGATCCTTTGTGTCTCCCTTATTGAAGTCTTTACGTAATTCCAATCCTTAGAAAGTCCACGCAGTAACTTGTTAATCTTCATGGGTTCAGAGATTGGTTGACCTTGATATTCAAGACCATTCACGATTTTTGTAAAACGACTAAACATGTCAGTGATAGATTCTACTGGTTTCATCTTGAATGCTTCATAATGACTGAGCAGAATATTGATTCTGGTTTCTTTCACTCGATCGGTTCCTTCATAGGTGATGTGTAATCTATCACAGACTTCTTTAGCTGTTTCACAAGAAGATATTATGTTATATTCAGTAGGAGATAATGCACAATATAAGGAATAAATTGCATTTGCATCAAGAGCTTGTCTCTTGGTTATCTCTTCTCGAGTCATTTCACTAAACTCAACAGCTTCTTTTCCTCTTTCTGAGACTGTTGCAGCTTTAGGAATGATTTCTTTGTCTACCACGTCCTATTCCAGAGGATCCTTTGATCTCAGAAATGCCTTCATCTTATTTTTCCATATGCTGTAATCATTTCCATCAAAATATGGTAGTCTGGTATTGCTTTGCCCTTCAATTAGACCTGGAGCCAACATACTAGTCATGGATCTTTAACTCTGAAGTAAAAACACTTCAACTTAAATGAGTACACAAGCTCTGATACCAATTGTGAAAGCTAGTATGAGCACCTAGAGGGGGATAAATAGGTACGAAAACAAATTTTCATAATGTAAAGAAAATGATTTCGCTTTTAAACAAATTCTGTTTAGCAATAGATTATGAAAAAGGAAATTAGACTCTAATTATCAAATAGAGTTACGATCAAATTAAAGAGCTTAGGGAAGAGAATAAGAACACAAAATTTATAGTGGTTTGGCTTGATCCAAGCCTACGTCCACTCTTCCGCATGACAGCCCACCAGCTGGATTTCACTAAGAATCAAAAGAGTTGTTACAGTGTTGCTCTTCCTTGACTCCACAGTGTAGAGACTTCGCTACACTTCCTTAAGGTCTCATAGAAATATAGACACTCTTTTGAGTACAAGTTTTCACTCAAAAATTGAATTGACAAAGAACAAAAAGTTTCAGACTTTGGAATTCTTCTATCGCGTACACTTTCAAATAACTGGAACATCTTCCTTATATAATCTTCCATGCCTTCATACCCGTTGGCACTTACCAAAGGAGTTTTCTCAATCTACTCGTTGGACAGAATCAATTAGGGAGATTTCGAGTTATTTAAGGAATATGATGATAGCCTATCAATCCTGCTCGCCCATACAATCAGGATCTAGGTTTCCATAAGTAGAACTTTCCAAGTATGCTTCGCCAATCAATGGATCTAAATTATCCGAATCAAAACGAATAACAGATTCCAAGATGCTATCTCCAGCCGAGAGATCTTCTTCCGTCGATAGAATCAAATCCTTAACAAGATACTCAGTTCTGGATAAGTCTTCTTCAACAGTCTAGAAACTGTCAATGAGGATAGACTTTGAATCTTGAGTCTGGCGGTTTGGCAATCTTTAGACTTCGACTTAAGAGTCTGCAAGTCTTCAGACTAAACTGATGGAAATGTTTTGTCATCTTCAAAACACACAAGGAAGTTTTCTCCAACACATACAAGCGTAAAACATAAGCATCAAGTCTAATTCACCATTGTCCAATTTGCTCCACAAATTCTCTTGACAATTAATGGATAAAATAGAGTTTAGCACCTCACCCTTTCCTTACCCAGTGGTCTGGCGTCGCTCACGTGTCATTCCTCTCCAAGAAATAGCTCCCACGGCTAAACCTGAAGAAGAAGAAGCAGCTAAAGATGATGGACTTCGGTTTTGCTCTAGCTAAGAAAAGAGAAAGAAAGGGAGAGAAAATGAAGAGAAATTGGTCGGTTGGGGGCGCATGAATGCTAAGGAGGCCAAAGTGTGAGTGTATGTTCCTGTTTTAAATCCCAAGGGAAAGAAATTATTAGGAAAGATCAACAATAATTTCTCCTCGGTGTATTTCAGACTGAAGAAACCATGAGAAGATGGGAGATGCAATTTCCTTGCATGCATTCTCCTTTATGGTCGACATTTGGCACTTGAGGAAAGTTGGGATTAAGTCATAATCCTTATCATAATTAGTCTACTTGTTTTTAATTTTTTTTTGCTTAACTTCATTCAAAACTCGCCAATTTTTTATCCTTTATAACTACAATGCTCTATGAGTTTACATGGGCCAAATTAAGGTGTTAGCGTCTCGATGTTAGTCTACAATCGTAAATAAAGAATAATCATGATATAAAATACCAAAGTCAACGTTCGTTTAAGGAGTTATAGTCACTTATAATTTTAGCAGGATCCTAATTAATTTTTGTGTATGAGTATTTTATCTTAATCATAAAATTAAAGTTCTCGGGCCTTAATAGATGTCTTTGGCCCACCGGGCTCATTTCTCAGCCCACAAGGTTTAATCCACAATCCTATCAAGCCTAAGCCTTAACCCGTCCCATGCTAAGCCCAAATTCATGGCTTGCCCTTTGGCCCATCGAACCCACACTCGTTATTATAACACAGCCAACTAACTCATTAAGCCCATGCTTTCCTTATGATCCACTGGACTTGTCATCTAGCCCGCTTTCAATAGTCTAAACCCATAATGGTTCGTTTATAATTATAGAGTCAGAAAATCCAAGAAGTCACAACTTTCCCCTACTTAGAAATTTCGTCATCGAAATTTGGAATCTTATTGGATTCATTGAAAGTGCTGAGAATACTTGTATTTGATTTCTTCCTCACTTTCCTAGGTTGCCTTTTCTAAGTCGTGGTTTTGCCATAAAACTTTAACCAAAGGTATGATCTTATTTTAGGACATGTTCTCTTCGATCCAGAATTTGTATGAGCTCCTCCACATACCTTATCCTTTCATCCATTTTGAGCACCTCAAAGTCCAACACATGTGAAGGGTCCAATTCATATTTCCTTAATATAGACACATGGAAAACATCATGTATATTGGATAGCTTTAGTGGTAGGGCTATCTGACATGCCAACTCTCCAACCCTTTCCAAAACTTCAAAAGGTCCTATGAATCTTAGAATCAATTTTCATTTTATTTTAAAACCTTTAAACATTCTTCATAGGTGATACCTTTAAGAACACATAATCGCCTATATTGAATTCTAGAAGCTTATAACATTTGTCTACATAGCTCTTTTGTTGGCTTTGAGTTGTTCTAACTCGTTCTCACACTGTCTTTACAGCTTTTGAAGTCATTTGAACTAATTCTAGTCCTATTAACTTTCGTTCTCCGACCTTGTCCAAGCAAATAGGAGTTCTATAATTTCTACCGTTTAAAGCTTCAAATAGAGCTATCCTAATACTTTGTTGGAAACTATTGTTGTAAGCAAACTCTACTAAATGTAATTTCTCATCCCAATTTCCTTTGAAGTCGATGATGCAAGCCCATAGCATACTTCCAATGTCCGTATAGTCCTCTTTGATTGTCTATCCATCTGTGGATGAAAGATAGTACTATACTGGAGCTTAGTCCCTAAAGCAACTTGAAGGCTCCTCCAAAAATTTGACATGAATCGTGGGTCTCAATTTGACGTTATAGTTACAACGATCATGCAATCGTACTATTTGCTTAACATACAACATGGTGTACCTCTCGAGTGAATAATCCATCCATATAGCCAAAAAGTGAGCCGATTTAGTCAATCGATCCACTATCACTCAGATTGAGTCATGCCCATTGGAAGTCCTTGGTAATCCTTGTACAAAATCCACGGTCACATGTTCTCATTTTCATTATGGGATCTCCAATGGTTTTAACATCCCCATAGGCTTTCGATATTGAGCTTTCACTTGTTGACACATCAAGCATCTTGCAACGTACTTAGCAATATCTGTTTTCATTCCATTCCACCAAAAATGTTGACGAAGATTTCTAAGTATCTTTGTACTTCTTGGGTGGATGCTATATTTACTGTGATGGGCTTCTGATAAAGTTTCCCTTTTCATCTCTTCATTATTAAGCATACAAAGGCACCCACGAAACTTAACTATTCCATCATCCAAAACTTGAAAGTCTAGCCTCTTTCCGTTTAAGGCTTCATCTCAAACTTTTGATATTCAGGGTCCGACTTTTATATGGTCTTGATTTGCTATATAACTTCAGGTTCAATTCTTAATGTAGCTATTATACTAGCAGACTTACTCACTTTGACTTTGAACTTAGAATTAGAAACTGCCTCTAGCAAGTTCCATTCCTTGACCATCATATTAGCTATTTTCATCATTGACTTTCGACTAAGGGCATCCACCACCTTGTTGGCATTTCTAGGATGATATAGGATCTCACAATCATAGTCTTTAAGTAATTCTATCCATAGCCTCTAGCTCATGTTCAATTATTTTTGGGAGAATAGCTACTTCAAAATCTTGTGGTCTATATAGATTTTGAATCTTTCTCCATATAGATAATGCCTCCAAATTTTTAAAGTAAAAATAAGTTATGGGTAGGGTAATTCAACTCATATGGCTTTAGTTGTCTCGATGTATATGCAATAACATTCTTGTGTTGCATTAGGATGCAATCCAATATTTTATGGGACACATCACTCTAAACTACGAGACCTCCAAATCTGGGGGGTATTGTAAAAATTGGCACCATCATCAAGCTCATTTTGAGTTCTTGGAAACTCTGCTCACATTCCTCTGTCCATTCAAAACTTGAATTCTTCTAAGTCAACTATGTTAAAGGCCCCGCTTTTTAGGAAAATCCTTCCACAAATCTTTGCTAATACTTGCCAAACCTAGAAAGCTTCAAACTTCCATCATTATTGAAGGTCTAGGCCAATTTATTACCACCTCAACTTTAACTAGGTCCATTGATATTCCTTCATTGGTCACCATATGGCCTAGAAAAGTCACTCAATCCAATCAGAATTCACATTTATTGAATTTGCCATATAGTTGGTGTTCTCTGAGTGTCTATAGCATAACCCTTAAGTGTTCCTTGTGATCACTTCATTTGTTAGAATACCCATAATATCGTCTATAAAACTATCATGTATTAATATTCTATTCATTAAGTCCATAAAAGCTATTGGTGCATTTGTCAGTCCAAATGGCATGATTAAAAATTCATAGTGTCCATATCGACTTCGAAAGGCCGTTTTGGGGATATCCTCCCTCTTTATTCGTAATTGATGACATCTCGACTGTAGGTCGATTTTTGAGAAAATTGACGCTCCTTACAACTAATCAAATAGATCATTAATTCTTGGCAATGAATACTTATTTTTTACCATCACTTGATTCAGTTGCCTGTAATCAATGTAGAGGCGTAATGATCCATCTTTCTTCTTAACAAATAATACTGGTACACCCCATGGTGACGCACTTGGTCAAATGAATCCTTTATCAAGCAATTCCTATAACTATACCTTCAATTCTTTCAATTCTATTAACACCATCCTATATGGGGCTTTCGATATGGGTTCTATACCAAGAGCCAATTCAATGGTAAGCTCAACTTCTTGCTCTAGGGATTATCCAAGCAATTCCTTAAGGAATACATAAGAAAATTCCTGGAATAGAGGGATATCTTCAAGCCATATTTCCTTCCTAGCTTATTCACTCACACATGCCAGATATCCTTGACAATCATTCCTAATAAGTCAATGAGCTTCTAACAAAGTAATAAGGAGCAAAGAAAGGGTTATCCTTCCCCCATAAAATTCAAAACTTGGCCTATCCAGTGGATCAAATCGAATCATTTCCTTGTAGCAATCCACATTGGCTTGTTGTCTATGTAGCCACTCCATTCCCAGAATTCATTGAAATCATACATAATTAACACTATTAAATCATTAGCAAACTTTGTCCACCTATAACAATTCTATTGTCTTTGCACACCAAGGTAGATAAAACTACGTCCCATAACGGGGTGGAAACACGAAGGGGTACCTCTAATGATCTAGGTTCCATCTTACTCAATCATACAAACTGAGCAGATATAAAGGAACGTGTCACTCCTATATCAAATAAAGTGTAAGCATCTTGATTGGAAAGGGAAATGATACCTATAACGATAGTTTGAGACCCTTCGGCCTCATCCTGAGTAACCGCATAAATCCTTCCTTAAGCTGGTGATCGCTAGTTATTTCCTAGTGGCATCAACCTACCCATTGCCTATTGTGGTTGTGGTTGTTACGTCCTTTGAGGACATTCCCTTATGTAGTGTCTTGGTTGCTGATAACCAAAACAAGTCTTCGCCACTTGACATGGTCTATACCCATGAGACTTATCGCACTAATGACACTCATTCTTTCCATACTACGACCATCCTATTGTTGATTATTCTATACCTTTTGAGAACCTCTAGCCTTACTTTTCTTGTTTTGTACAAATGGTCACTTTCCAATTTAGTGAGGCCTTTTATCATTGTGAAATTAGATAGGACCATTCGAGGTTGTGACCTTATGTGACATGCCGATGTTTGTTCCCTTGACATCAAGTCCGTTTCCACCCATTGTGCCCATTCATACAGTTCATTTTAATCCTTCAAATTTCAAGGGCATTAACCATCCTCTTATATCAAGTCTTAATCCATTCAAGAATCTCTTGGCCTTGTCTTCCTAATACTCTACTAATCTAGGGGCAAACCTGGAGAGTTTAACAAATTTTACCTCATACTAGTCCACGGTCAGGTTGTTCTTATTCAACTATATAAATTCCATCACATTCTTATTATGTGTGCAGTCTGAAAAATGCTTTCCATAGAAGGTCCCAACAAATCCATCCCATGTTGTCTTCACACCTTCAGGGAATATCGTCCTTTTTGTCTCTCTCCACAAATGATCAACGTTTTCCTGAAGCTAGTACTTTGCTAGGGATACTTTCTCTATATCAGATCGATTCAGCAACACAAATATCTTTTCCATTTCATCTTCCCATAACTCTGCTTCCATGGGATCTCCTAATGCAGCAAACGTTGATGGTGTCAATTTCAGAAACTATTCCACCAAGCCCTGCATTCTTCGTTCACTGCTTACTTGTTGTTGGGCCTACCTTTCCAATAGGGTTCCCATATTAGCAAATGCATCTAAAATTCCTTGCATATGAAGATCCGTTCTTAAAGAAGACCCACTTGCAATCATTCCTTGTTTGTTTCCCCTCATCCTAATAGCTCCTGATTTATGCATATCGGTCACTAACCATTAGTCAACCAAGCTTTCTTACATAATAAATAAGTAACAACTGTAATGATTGTTACTAATACCCTATAAGTAATATAAGTTATAGCTATAAGATAACAACAACAATTAAGGAAAATTGACATCTTAATGTGTGCATTGCTCCTATTTGTCTTTTTCACTACTACACCTTATCATTCAAGGTAAATTTATGTTTTAATACCAAATGAATAGAGTTGTGACTTCCTGGCAGCGTCACATACTACGCGCGAGCAAAAACTATATATATTAGTGTCATGACAGGACCAATTTCCTCATCCATCATCCATCCAAAGTGTGGCTTCATATCACGTGTATGTTAGATCGATATCAAGGTCGTACACATCATGGAAGGATACATCTATATAGGCTATCACCCTGTACCGTGCCACCAATGGTACATCTATACTAATGATTTGAAAAAGAGAAAGAAATGAGCAATGCCTAGTAAAGAAATAATATGATCCTAAACTAGATAGCCCAATAGTCACCAAAGAATGCAAGAGGCACAACTAGATAGCATATACGAACTAGGGCAAAATCGCCACATGGATCACTCAATAGACACTATAAGTCACATGCTTAACCACCACATACAAAGCACACAATATTTGCACACATGCTTTATCTTACTAATTAAAACTAAAATGTTATGTAACAATAACAAGGGAACTCATATGCTGAGTGGAATTATTTTATAGTGTATATCAAATTCACCCTCGATCAGTTTTCCCACCGGATCTCAAGCTGGCTTGATTGAGTCACTTCCGAAATCCCACATCTAAACTTCCATGGGCATCTCACTTCAAGGCATCTTAGTATCATACAACTAATACATTACATGATCACACAGCAACGGCATCTCACTCTGAGGCATTCCGGTATCTCACCCAACCAAGGCATCCAATGTCACGCTGCATTGGTATCCCACTCCCTAGGGCATCACCAGTATCGCAAAACCGATGGAAATCTCTTAGATTCAATTTATTTCACCCATTGCATGGATCACACCTTCAAGTCTAGCATCACAGCAGCATGTATGTGACATCCTAAATTTTTCACTTCTGCTTTCAATTAAATTAATCGGGCATTTCATCGACGCACCTATGGGGCTGTTCTTAGAGCTGATTACTCTTGAGATAACTAGACTATTTGAGAAAGCCATTGAGGAATTTTAAGGCAATAGACTTGAGAATTCGACCAGGACTCGGCTACTCGACCGTGCTCATCTACAGAGGCCATTACGGCACAGTTAAAAATCGATTAGAGATTAGAGATAGGTCGGTTTGACTGAAATGTGTGGCTAAACGTAGGTGGCTCCACTAAATTGGAAAATTCTTGTCGACCGGCACTAAACTAATTTTTCTATTGTTTTGGTACCTTATTTCCGTATTTGAATTCTCGAGATTTTCACGACAATCGAGGGTTGCCAATGTGTCGAGTGGGTTCATTGTGGCTCGAAAAAATCTACCATGGGTCATTTGCACTAAAATTTTGTGAAAGTTACCTGATAGCCTAGGTCACGCTAAAATCGCGTCGGATTGAAATTAACTGCAAATTTGAATCCGATTTCAGAAATTGAAAGTTCTGTCATGTTAAAAATCATTTTAGGAATATCGACTCAGTCTCAGAAGATTTTTCTGCAAATCGAGACTTTTTGGGAAAAAGTTGGTATAGGGCCTTTTTGTCCAAAAAATGTTGGAGATCTTTTTGGTCGCTTATTTGGGAAGCAAGATGGATCAATTGATGAGGAAAAATACCAATTTGATTATTGACTCAATAATGGAATTTATAGAAGCCGAATTGGATGGATTCAAGAAGCATTTGGTGTCCAATTGATGCAAAACCAAGCCAAATTCGTAGCCCCCTTGCCATGACTTGTGGACCACTTCAAAGGGCTTCTAGAAGGGTTTGAGGGCTGGAAATTAATGATGGAAGACAGCAAGTCAAGTGGGGCCACCAAGGGGGACAAAGGAGATAGACTTGAAGGCTAAATGGTCACCCCAAGTGAGCAAAACCGGTTTCCCCTTCTCCCCATTTGCTTCTGTCAACCGGCCTCTTCATTCCCCCTCCATTTGTGCCGCTCGAGGCTCAGCAAGATCAACTAAAGCCGCTGGAGCAACCAGCGGCCAATTGGACTGTTGCCGTTTGCCGCCCCGCCTCACGCGTGCCGTCACGCCTCACCGCATGACCCCGATGCCCCAGTCATCTCCATCCACCTTTGTCCGTGCGTCTAGGAGGCCCTTCGGCCAGCACAGGCCACCGTCCAGCTCGCCTTAGCCACCGTGAGGCCCCGCCGTTGGCCGCCCGACCCTGCTGTAGCTCCTCCACCTGTTTCCGACCCATGCCAGCCACCGAAGCCACCTCAACCAACCCCAAATAGAACCCGAACCAGTGGGTTTCTAGTAGTGGTTTAGGCCTTGTTGACACTTAATTTTGGAAAAATAAAATTGCATTTTGAACAAATAAAAAGAAAAAATGAAAATGGGGGAAATTGATTTGATTGAATTATGCAAGGAAATATGGATTTCTGATTGATATCCGGATTTTATAAAATGCAGCAACAATTTTGAAATCAAGTGAAAAATGGGCAAGAATTGAGCTGATTGCCAAATCATACAGATTTGATTTAATGTGACAAGAAATGGTAATTCGGGAAATGCCATGTAAAGAGATCGTTTCGAATCACTATAAAAGAGAGGCTCATATTTTATGACTGGAGTGCGTGGATAATCTCGAGAATTCTCCGATTGGTCTATTGGATGGTGCAGTCCTCTTGACGACAACCCACATTCATTATGCGTCATGGATATTGACGACAAGCATAAAGCTAAGTCGAGCTTCCTTTTTTTTTTTTTAAGTTTGATTGTGTGCTATTCCAATTTGCTATTCGAACCAAAGTGATTTTATTTTTGTTTCTCGCCTAGATTAAACTCCTACATCTCTAATGATAATTCTAGCAGCGAGACATCGAAGTGGCCAGTGTACCCAAGTACTGATTGTCATCCAGTGATTTCACTGTGATAAATCCGGGTTGTTTCTCTCCCTATTAAAGTTGTTTATTCCATATTTTTGGTATTGACTTTGTTTTGTTTGGATGTTGTGGT
The DNA here is from genome assembly GCA_016097545.1 of Eucalyptus victrix. NCBI lineage: Eukaryota > Viridiplantae > Streptophyta > Magnoliopsida > Myrtales > Myrtaceae > Eucalyptus > Eucalyptus victrix. The sequence continues at coordinate 13,246,907 of CM027835.1, forward strand.
CGCAGGCAATTCAATATCGAACAAAGGGCCACATATATTGAATACACGGCCACGTTGAGAGACGAGATCTGCTCTTTCGGTCCTAACTCTGGGATTGCTCTATCACCGCTTCCCAAGATCCATTAGCCATCATTGTTGCTGCCATACTTCCACTTCCACGTTGCTCCTGCAATTACCGGTGCCCAATAATTTTTGGCCTACTGTTCCAGCTTTCAGTTCGCCATCCACCAACACACCGCCGTGCTCTGCCAGCATCACTCCAAACTTGACGACGAAGCTGCTGTCTAGACGTGTCATGAGCCCGATGCTCAACAATTCCAGGCGAGTTCTTAGTCCGGCGAGCAATCGTCGGCAAAGTTCAATCACCGATGCAGTGAGATTAAAATTTCGTGGCTAGTCTGGGTCGACTTCATCGGAAGATTCACGATTGGCGCGTAATCATTTCTTAAGAGACGATCCAGAGAGGAAAAGAGAGCAACCAAAAGCATAGAAAAAAGAGAAGCCTTTGAAGCGGTGCTCTTTGTCTGGAGTGGTCCAAGGTGAGAGAGACAGAGGAAGCTTTTTGCAAAAAAAAAGACAAGAAAGGGGAAGCCGATCCTTCATCAATATCAAATATTTGCATTCCACTTATATTCTTTTCTTAATTCTTTTTTTTTAGGTTCTTCCCACATCCTCATCATTGTAGAAAACGCCAAGAGAGACCCCACATTTGAGTATTAACAAATCCCAAGAGGCTTCACGGAGAGTGATCAGGGAACAAATATCAAATCTTGTTGATTCAAATTCATTGCCAAGTTTCCAGTGACGTCCTCATCAGTTGCCGTGCTGGTCCTTCGCCATATTGTCGCACCAAGCGAGTTCCCCCAAGCCCCGCCATCCTTGCCATGGTGTGCGCCGACCCGAGACCTATCTGCTGTGCCGAGCCTCACCCACAAGCTATTCCCGGTCATCTGTCAAGCCGATTCCGACGAGCTCGAATGTGGCAATAATTCTTGCAATATTAGGTAATTATTTTATCCAAATTTGATTTCGGTATTTTATTGCCTAATATGTGTCTATTAATATCTAATGTTCATATTCATGGGTGATAAACATAACTTTCAATTAGGATTTATTTCCTAATTTGCAACCGCATATAATCTTTGATTCCACCTATAAGGCTTTAGATGGAATTATTGATCACACGGGAATAAAATTGATATCTTCATCTTTAAGGCTTAAGATCAATTTATCGTTTTTATTAGCAAAATAGTCAAGTTTGATTAGATATCCTTTCCAAATTCGGACGATGGATAATATATTTGATGACCGTGAATGATTTGGCTTATCTTTTAATCGCTTTATTTATCCCAAAAATACAAAAAAATTGCATTTGCATATCATGTAGATTTGATTTGATTTCCTATATAGAATTGCATGATAGAATAGTTAGATACCTTTTTAATTATATTAGAATGCATGTTTAGATGAAATCCAGGTTAGATAATATCTTGGAATTAAATTGCATATCGAGATAAATTTCTAAGTTGAGATAGAATTCAGATTAGTTTATTTCCTAACTTCAAATAGATAATATCTCACCTTAGTTAGATTTTTATTGTTAGTAATTTTAATTACCAATTTTTATAAAAAAATACAAAAATATCATGCGCATGTCACATAGAATTAGGTTCATGAAATGCATGTCATTTAGCGATCGTTGCTAGGTCCATTTAATTAGAAGTTGCATGTCATTAGAATTAGATCATTTAGTTAATATTGCATTGCGTATTGCAAAAATTTTCATTAATTAAGTGAAAATAAATAAAATAAATTGCGTGTTAATTAGAAATAATATCTAGGGTTGATGATGTGAATTTTTAATCTAACCATGCAGATGCTTTCGTTACTACAAGGTAAGTCCCCTCATTTTTTTATTATTTCATTGCTTTCTTGGATGTTAAATTGGTGGTTTTTGCACCTGCATGATCACCTCACATGTTAGGGAAATAGATTTAAAATCAATTCAAGCTGCTTGCCAAACATTTTTGAAAATAAAAGAATGGTACCAAAAAGGCATTAGAGGAATCTAGTATAACCAAGTTCCCGTACCCATAGTCTCTGGTTCGTAGGAGTAAAGTGTAACTCCCGTTACTTTACTTGGGTTTCTAATCGACCCACCAAAAAATAGATTAGTGGCGACTCCTGATTAAAAAATCAATTGCATGCTAAATATTTGAACATTAAGTCAAGAATTGGTATGGGCTTGGGAGAGCCCGAGTTAAGTCTAGGCTTAACAATCCATTAGCCAAACTCCTAGGTGGTTCACACCCCGAAAAATTGGTCGCGACAGCTTGGCGACTCTACTGGGGATTAGTGTATGAAACAGTTAGTGGACTTAGGCCAATTTTCTTCATTTTGAAAAATGTTTTTGTTTGGCAGCGAGAATTCCAGGTACGTTCCTAACATTTAAGGTGTTAAATGTTTTTGCAGATTGGGAGGTATAAGGGGAGTAATGTTTGCTGACATTTGTTTTGCAAGGAGGTGTAGGAATGTATGGTTTACTTTAATATATGAAGTGCTGCTTGATATAAACTGTAGTGCATGCTTTGCATTTCACTACACTTTTGCACACACAACTCACCACCGGACCTGGGCCGCACTAGGACACTGAGGATGGTATTGAGTTGGATACGACTTCGACCGCAAGGCCGCGTAGTAGAGGTTGCCCAACTCAATCCCGAAAGTTTTTCTTGGTGTCAAGAATGTTTACCTCTACCCGCGAGGCTGTGTCGCATTGGGGTATCATTCTTAACTGAGCTGGTGTTAGGAGGACTTGACTTAGTATGCAAGACTGCAACTAAGTCATCCCACCATTTTAACTCCACTTTGCTAAGCCTGTCTAGAGTAGAAATCGAGCCTCACATCTCATGTGCATGCCTATGTGATTGCTGTCGATTTTTCTTGGTGAAGTAAGTTTCTTATCCCTATACCATGCAATTTATTTTGTCGTGCTTTTAGTCGGTCCATGATAATTTAGGTCAATCATTAATTTAACTTCTTTATCAATTAGAGATGAAATGAGGAAATTGCATTGCAATAAATCATTTGGAAAATAACAAAAAAAATTAGAGAATTTGTTTTCAACTCATGTCTTTATTGTTTTTATTAGGGAGATTCAAATTTTGGCATTTCCTAGTTCATGTTTAGGAAACTTCATCCTTGCTAGGGCGTCCCATGTCTTTATTTTCCTAGTTCATTTTTAGGACATTCTCTTCATATGTGGACTTTTCGTGACAAAAAAGGGAAAAGTGAAAAAAAATCGATTAGATCATTGTCATGGATTGACTCTCCATTTACACCTTATGCTTACATGTTCCCGTTTATTTCCTTTAGGTGATTATGGAGCGATCTTGCTCACCCATCCGTACAGGGCCGAGAGCTAAAATGGCGGATCAAAATGAGGTGCTAGACCATATCATTGTCAATATAAACAAACGAATTGCGTACCTCTAAAGTCAAGTCGATGAATTGTCTACTACTGTGGCTTGTCTCATCAAGCAAAAGGGTTGTGATGACATAGATACTCTATCTTTAGTGAGAAATTACGACTCGAAGAAGAGAGCCAAGAGGACTTTCGAACCATCCTATTTTCCTGAGGTAGCTGAATTTGATGCCACTATGAAGAGACTAGTGACATATCTAGAAGGAATAATCTCTGACCTGGAGAATTTGCATCACAAGATCAAGGAGGGTGAAGAACTTAAGCACACATGACTCATGATCCTAAGTAGTTTGCTTTCCTTATTTAATTAGGGGCATGTTCAGTTGCACCTTCCCTTGCATGGGAATTCTTATTGCTTTTCAGAGATTGGTAAAAATTTCTCATGTTTTGCTTTAGTGCTTGAATATCACATTTTTCATTCCAATAAATGTAATTTGATTGATGAATATCAATAAAATTACAAGTTTTGTTTTGAGGACATGATGGGGGTATGCCAAACCAGTCTGGTAACGATATCCAACAATGAAAAAAAAAAATCGTCCATGGAGAAATTCTTAGGACTGGGCTTCTTCATGCTTCCTCATAAAAAAATCAAAAAAAAAAAATCAAAAGCCATTTCCAAAAGCATGCATTAGCCCTGTTTAATTTTCTGACTCATTTACTTCATGTTTCAGAGTATTACTTTTTCTGCCTAGTGAGAAGGCATCTGAAAAAGGCATGCCAAGTTGCAATTGACCCAACTGTCAAGGACACATTTCTAAGGAATTAATGTGACAGATTAAAGGCATGACATATTTTGGTAGTGACCTGATTGAGATAAAATCTCGACCCAAGCCGAAATTGGATATTCCATTTGTTTTTACTTTGAAGTTGCATGGTATCATATTCATGCACGTTCTCTTGTGTAGGGGCAAAAATGGATTTTCAGTCTTGAATGATAAGGACAATCCAAAGACATCAACTGCTGAGGCAGTCCTATTGTAAAGGAATCCTTGAATGAATGCTTAAAACCATTTTGCAATGTAGAAAACTGTTTGAAGTTGACAAGTTTTCATGCCTAAAGCTGTTGAGTTCCTTTAAAAAAAAATGATTTTGCGTGATGACTCTTAGCCACTAATTCCACTAAAGAACATCAAGATGGACTAATTTAATTAATGATGTGGAATTGATTGAGCATACTAAATGAGACGAGTCGGGATGATGAAAGGCAAACCTTATTCTATACACAGTCCTTTACACATACACTTGTGAGATGAGTGTAGGAAGGTTCATATACACAAGGTAAAGAGTTCTCTTGCAAAAGGTACGGCAACCGAAATGATGAGAGGCAATTCATTTCTTTATCCCAAACACTACAGGTGATCCATTGCTTAACCCTTTTGAGCCCATACACTTATGGATATTCTTTTCGAATTACCCTTGTCAAGAATCACCCCACATTGGGGCAAATGGGAGATAAAATGGCATCATGAGGTGAGAAAAATGAATTGAAATTTTCTTGCTCTCACTTGCATCAATCTTCAAGTCGTGCTATTACATTGAATTCATGGGTTAACTTAAGTACCTTAAGATGACGAAGAGCATTTCTTTCTCTATCCTACATACTTATAACCTTTGCATAGCCCACTTGAGCCTGCAATTTTCATTTCTTTAAACCCAGTTGGTAATCATCCCCCACACTGGGGCAAGGCAAAAGACGGATGAAGACCCTTGAAAGTTCGAGTGTCACTCAGAGTATAATTCCTTGATGCATGCACTGTGCGCAAGAATTGAAATCAAAATAGAACTAAGGGGCATGAAAAAGCAGTGTGCTTGGTAAACGCAAGGCCAATGCCCATGAAAAAGAAATAAAAAATGCATGAAAACTAGGGGCATGAAAAAGTGATGTGCCTAGTAGAAGTAATGCCAATGAAAATGAAAATGAAAGAGTCATGATAGGTGACTATCAGTTGCAAAAGGTTGTATCTCAATGGAGCAGTACTCAAAGAGTCAAGTTCAATGGCACATCCCTGGCAAAAAAGAAGACCAGCGACAATGCCTAGATGATCATCAGCTTTGACCCTTATACACATTTTTTAGCCTAATGACCCATTCATTTCTCAACCCATGAACCCAACCTACGTTACGTCCCTTACAAAGTCTCTTCAGATTATGGCATTTGAATTAATGTAGGAGTTCATATGTTTATAAGCATCGTTCGAAGAAGTGCGAGCAAGATTATTTCTTTGTCATTTTGCAGGGTTCTTGACTTGTAAACCCGGAGATGATTATAAGACTGTTCATTCAATAGCTTTGACTCAAAGAGTCCCTTTGTTAAGCCGTTGACCAAGCCCACATTATGGTCCCTGTTAAAGACCTCTTAGATTGGTAAGATCGTACCGCTTACGAGAATACTCGGACCCATGTCGATATGATGAAATTGAGTGATTCGCAAAAAATAGACATTCTAAATGAGAGTAAGTGAAAGTCCTTTCTAACCGAAAGTCTCTCATTTAGTATTCTTAAGAAATCCATGTCATGAGTGAAGATTGTCTTGAATGATAATTCTCTCCAGTGGAAATTTAGGTGATGCAAAGGTCATTATGCATAAACCCTGATTGAGTTGATGAAAACCTCACTGAATTTTGAAATGTGCATTCTAGAGTAGCTTAGATTGTCTATCTCTTTGATAAATGTATATTAGTTTTTGCTCTAAATCATGTCTGACAGATAATTCAAGTTCCTTTCAGAATGTTTCATGATATTAGAAGATGCGAAACCTCCACCAGGAGGTGAAAGACCTCCGCAGGATATCTAAATTCCAAAATACATATCCCCAAGAATTAGAGATATCACCAAGTAAGTATATCTCTACCATACTCTAAAATACTTATCATTATGCAGGTATTCTCTCTCAAGTGATCGACACTTGACTTGGTCAAGCTGTCCAATTTTATCGACCTGGCGTGCTTTTATAGCCCAGAGTCCGTTTTAATTGACACTCGATTGAGTTGTCCCCCAAAGATTTTACTCCAGATTCAATCTGATTAAGGTGACCGAAGAACGGTTCAGGTCCTGGTCAGTTGACCTCTATTGCAAGGCTGGGCAACCGAAGAATGGTTCGGGTCCTAGCTAAGCAAAACCTCATTTAGGCGACCGTAGAATGGTACCGGTCCTGGAAAACAAATCCCCGTTTAGGAGACCGTAGAATGGTACGGGTCCTAGACAATCTCACTTCAGGCGACCGTAGAATGGTACGGGTCCTGAAAAATCATTTTTTCGTCAAGGCGACCGTTGAATGGTACGGGTCCTAGACAATCTCGTTTAGGCGACCGTAGAATAGTACGGGTTCTAGACACAACCAAACAATGCCATACTAGGCGACCGTAGAATGGTACGGGTCTTGGGAAAGTAGTCACTTTACGAGGTCATGTTACTATTATGGGCGACCTTAGAATGGTATGGGTCTTTAACATGTAACACTAACCTATCTTGAGTTACTCTACCATCCCCGAAGGTAAGTAATTACAGGTAAGTTCCTTTATCATTTACATTAGCATTTCCATGCATCATATAAATTTCATTTCAAAATGGGATTCATTTTCCAAAAAAAAAAACAAAACAAAAAATCATTTAGTGCATGTGCATAATTAAAATTAGGTCTTAATTTGTCTTTGAATGCAACTTCTACAAGCTCACCTTCAAAGAGGGGCAGCTATTGACACTTAATTTTGGAAAAATAAAATTGCGTTTTGAACAAATAAAAAGAAAAAAATGAAAATGGGCGAAATTGATTTGATTGAATTATGCAAGGAAATATGGATTTCTGATTGATGTCCGGATTTTATTAAATGCAGCAACAATTTTGAAATCAAGTAAAAAATGGGCAAGAATTTAGCTGATTGCCAAATCATACAGATTTGATTTAATGTGACAAGAAATGGTAATTCGAGAAACGCCATGTAAAGAGATCGTTTTGAATCACTATAAAAGAGAGGCTCATATTTTATGACTGGAGTGCGTGGATAATCTCGAGAATTCTCCGATTGGTCTATTAGATGGTGCAGTCCTCTTGACGACGTCCCACATTCATCATGCGTCATGGATATTGACAACAAGCATAAAGCTAAGTCGAGCTTCCTTTTTTTTTTAAGTTTGATTGTGTGCTATTCCAATTTGCTATTCGAACTAAAGTGATTTTATTTTTGTTTCTCGCCTAGATTAAACTCCTACATCTCTGATGATAATTCCAGCAGCGAGACATCGAAGTGGCCAGTGTACCCAAGTACTGATTGTCATCCAGCGATTTCACTGCGATAAATCCGGGTTGTTTCTCTCCCTATTAAAGTTGTTCATTCCATATTTTCGGTATTGACTTTGTTTTGTTCTGATGTTGTGGTCACAGGCAATTCATTACCGAACAAAGGGCCACACATATTGAATACACGGCCACGTTGAGAGACGAGATCTACTCTTTCGGTCCTAACTCTGGGATTGCTCTATCACCGCTTCCCAAGATCCATTAGTCATCATTGTTGCTGCCATACTTCCACTTCCACCTTGCTCCTGCAATTACCGGTGCCCAACAATTTCTGGCCTATTGTTCCAGCTTTCAGTTCGCCATCCACCAACGTACCGCCGTGCTCTGCCAGCATCACTCCAAACTTGAAGACGAAGCTGCTGTCCAGACGTGTCATGAGCCCGATGCTCAGCAATTCCAGGCGAGTTCTTAGTCCAGCGAGCAATCCCCGGCAAAGTTCAATCACCGATGCAGTGAGATTAAAATTTCGTGGCTGGTCTGGGTCGACTTCATCGGAAGATTCACGATTGGCGCGTAATCATTTCTTAAGAGACGATCCAGAGAGGAAAAGAGAGCAACCAAAAGCATATAAAAAAGAGAAGCCTTTGAAGCGGTGCTCTTTGTCTGGAGTGGTCCAAGGTGAGAGAGACGGAGGAAGCTTTTTGCAAAAAAAAGACAAGAAAGAGGAAGCCAATCCATCATCAATATTAAATATTTGCATTCCACTAATATTCTTTTCTTAATTCTTTTTTTCAGGTTCTGCCCACATCCTCATCATTGTAGAAAACGCCAAGAGAGACCCCACATTTGAGTATTAACAAATCCCAAGAGGCTTCACGGAGAGTGATCAGGGAACAAATATCAAATCTCGTTGATTCAAATTCATTGCCAAGTTTCCAGTGACGTCCTCATTCAGTTGCCGTGCTGGTCCTTCACCATATTGTCACACCAAGCGAGTTCCCCCAAGCCCCGCCATCCTTGCCATGGCGTGCGCCGACCCGAGACCTATCTGCTGTGCCGAGCCTCACCGACAAGCTATTCCGGTCATCTGTCAAGCCGATTCCGTCGAGCTCGAATGTGGCAATAATTCTTGCAATATTAGGTAATTATTTTATCCAAATTTGATTTCGGTATTTTATTGCCTAATATGTGTCTATTAATATCTAATGTTCATATTCATGGGTGATAAACATAACTTTCAATTATGATTTATTTCCTAATTCGCAACCGCATATAATCTTTGATTCCACCTATAAGGCTTTAGATGGAATTATTGATCATGCGGGAATAAAATTGATATCTTGATCTTTAAGGCTTAAGATCAATTTATCGATTTTATTAGCAAAATAGTCAAGTTTGATTAGATATCCTTTCCAAATTCGGACGATGGATAATATATTTGATGACCGTGAATGATTTGGCGCTTATCTTTTAATCGCTTTATTTATCCCAAAATACAAAAAAAAATTGCATTTGCATATCATGTAGATTTGATTTGATTTCCTATATAGAATTGCATGATAGAATAGTTAGATACCTTTTTAATTATATTAGAATGCATGTTTAGATGAAATCCAGGTTAGATAATATCTTGGAATTAAATTGCATATCGAGATAAGTTTCTAAGTTGAGATAGGATTCAGATTAGTTTATTTCCTAACTTCAAATAGATAATATCTCACCTTAGTTAGATTTTTATTGTTAGTAATTTTAATTACCAATTTTTATAATAAAAAAATACAAAAATATCATGCGCATGTCACATAGAATTAGGTTCATGAAATGCATGTTATTTAGCGATTGTTGCTAGGTCCATTTAATTAGAAGTTGCATGTCATTAGAATTAGATCATTTAGTTAATATTGCATTGCATATTGCATGATTTTCATTAATTAAGTAAAAACAAATAAAAGAAATTGCATGTTAATTAGAAATAATATCTAAGGTTGATGATGTGAATTTTTAATCTAACCATGCAGATGCTTTTGTTGCTACAAGGTAAGTCCCCTCATTTTTTTATTATTTCATTGCTTTCTTGGATGTTAAATTGGTGGTTTTTGCACCCGCATGATCACCTCACATGTTAGGGAAATAGATTTAAAATCAATTCAAGCTGCTTGCCAAACATTTTTGAAAATAAAAGAATGGTACCAAAAGGGCATTAGAGGAATCTAGTGTAACCAAGTTCCCGTATCCATAGTCTCTGGTTCGTAGGTGTAAAGTGAAACTCCCGTTACTTTACTTGGGTTTCTAATCGACCCACCAAAAAATAGATTAGTGGCGACTCCTGATTAAAAAATCAATTGCATGCTAAATATTTGAGCATTAAGTCGTGAATTGGTATGGGCTTGGGAGAGCCCGAGTTAAGTCTAGGCTTAACAATCCATTAGCCAAACTCCTAGGTGGTTCACACCCCGAAAAATTGGTCGCGACAAGCCTGCTTTGGCCCGCTTCCCAACCCCGAAAGCTAGGCCCGCTTTGGAGAGAATCGATCCCCGCAACATCCTTGTCGTTTCGAATCGAGCAATTCATTAATCAAGTGAGTTTAACTCACTAATTCTCGCTTAGTACGTTAATTACGCTTAAGGGTTGATTAGTTTAGACTCAGATTGGTTTAGTGGATAATTAGAACAGTTTAGCGAATTAGTTAATTACCGATGCATGTTAGGTGGTTAGTTTCGTGTAATTAGCGAGTAGATAGACTCTAATATTTATTTAACGAGTCTCGAAATTTTTCCGGGCCCATTCTGGCATATAATTAGGCTTTACAAGCCTAAGTATGCATTTTAAGTATTTATTGGCATTTATTTATTATTTTCCGTAATTAATTAATTATTTATTTATTTTTCGAAAATTAAATGGGGATAGCCGGTGACTAGAATTTTGTGGTGATTGTAGTGATGATTTTTGTTTATTTAATTGAGTATCGGATTGTGCAATTTGAGTGTGAGTAGTGATTGTGAGTCATTATTCCAAAAACTGTACAACTTTGGTAATTGAGTGGAAAATTACCATGTGAGACAGTGGGTTAGATCAAGAAAACCACCGAAGTATGATTATGCCGGTAGGGCCATGATTACCACTAAATCTAAATTACGCCAGTGGGACCGTGATTACCACTTAACCTAAACTTTGCCAATGGGGTCGTGATAACCACTTAACCTAAATTATGCCAGTGGGGTCGTTATTACCACTTAATCTAGGTTGTGCCCGTTGGGTTGTGACTAAGAGTTGAGAATGATTAATCTTAATGATCGTGGGATGGTCTCGATGACATGTAATCGACTAAGTGGATTGATCGATGGTTCGATCTAGTCGGGTAAAGTGATTTGTGAAGTGATGATTGAATAATTATTTGAATTGTATTGTCTGATAGGAAAGAACTGAGGCCAAGGTAAACCCTCTAATTCGTGATTGTGCTTAGGCAGCCCTTTGGGCGTATTTTCTTCCTAGTTGGGTCTTAGGGGATTGAACTTGCTAAGACATTGCCTCACTGGTTATTATATAACAATTTTCAGGTCCCTAGTTGACATTAGTGGAGGACCCAAGGCCCAAAGTTTAGAATGTGAAGCCCGAAGAATCGGCGTTCTTGTCTAACTAGTTAGTCATAGGACAATTCTATTTTGGTGAAAGTCGATTTCTTTTTGTAGGCCTATGTATCTATAAAAAGGTCTTTTGTGAAAAATTGATCATACTTTTCTATCACATTGTTTTATTGTCTAGGGATTATTTATATGTTTCCGCATGCGTATTAAAAAGAAAGGGTCAGTGATGCGTCCTGGGACGTCACTTTTAATCGACCAGTGAGAATGAGCGCGCGCTCGAGGATCGGGGCGTGACAATGTATATCTACTCAAATGTGCACAGCCACCTCAAATCAAAATTCAATGTTTGCACACACCATTTCATAGTATACTTCACACATTGCACTTATGAGACACAAATTACAACCACTCTAATTATCTCACTTCGAATATGAAAGAGATTATGAAAGAGATAAGTTTATGCATCAACTAACAAAGAATGAGAGACTATTAGATTTCCCAAAAGCCACTAGAATAATAGACAAGAGGGTTACTATCAAGTGAACAAATTTCGGATGAAGACAGAATATGAGCTGGTCCGAGCAGCTAAAACATAGAAGCAAAAAGTGCATCTAACCATGTTGAAAAATTACAAAATTTTAATATGTTGTAGAAGAGATGTAGATTGATATTTTCTGTGAAGGAACCTAAGCATATTTCTTGCCGTAATAAGAGCAACAACTTGCTATGTTTAACCCCTAAATTCTGCAGTAGTTTTCCAAATTTAACGCCTACATAAGATAAGTCGTTTCACTATCCAAATCTCAACCATTTGTTCTCAAATTTTGATATGTTATCCCTAAAATTGTGCTCTACAATTTCATGAAGGGTATGAATCCCAACTAGGTCCTGAAAAGTGCAGAAAATTCTTGGAACATCCGTAGGTACTTCAATGTTTTGCACTGCTCAATTTATTGTCCTAATGAGAACATTGTTTGCACCAGCTAGTTCATACAAGAAGACACTATCAGATAGTATATTGTAGCTTAGAACCTTTAGAATACTCACAAAGAAACTAGTTTGTTCCTATGATTGTCCATTTGAATCTAACACCCAAACCAGCATCTATCGCACATTCCTCCCCCAAACAGACCATCCCCGAACTCTTCCCTCTATATACAATCACCACAAGCTATTTAGTTGGTCTACGACTTCTTTTAAGACTTCGACACATAACCACAGAACCAAAAATAGTCCCGACTACCCACAATTCCTGTAACAAGTCAACAAATCTAAACTAAACCAAACTCGACTTGCGGCCATCCGAAAAAACTGACATGCAACTTGTATCTTCACCTAAATAGCCCTCCTATGCAACCATCTCGATATCCACTGCTTCCTCACATATAAACTCTTAAAACCTCATTTGGACTCTCGACTAGTCTGTACAAGTGTAAAACAGAAGCATCAAATCTAATTCGCCGCTGTCCAGCTTGCTCTGTGAATTCTCTCAATAGTCAACGGATAAAATCAAGTTTAGCACCCCATTATTTCCTTACCTGGTGGTCTAGCGTCACACACAGGTCGCTCCTCTCCAAGAAGCAGCTCTCACGGCTCAACTAGAAGAAGAAGAAGCAGCTGAAGATGATGGACTTCGGTTCTTCCCTAGTTGAGGAAAATAGAAAAAAAGAGTGAGAAAATAGAGAGAGAAATGGGTTGATGGAGGGCATGAATGCTGAGGCAAAAGTGTGAGTATATGTCCTTGATTTAAATCCCAAGGGAAAGAAATCATTAGGAAAGATCAATGATGGTGTCTCCTAGGTGGATTTTGGATTGAAGAAACCATGAGAAGATGAGGGATGCAGTTTCCTTGCATGCATTCTCCTTCATGGTCAACATTTGGCACTCGAGGAAAGATTGGGATTAAGTCTTAATCTTTGTCATAATTAGTCTATTTATTTTTAATTTTGTTGCTTAACTTTGTTTAGAACCCGCTAATTTTCGGTCCTTTATAACTAAAAGGGTCTATGAATTCACACGGGCCAAATTATGAGTTAGTTTCTCAACATCAGTTTATGATTGTAAACGAAGGGTAATTGTGAGAAAATACTAAAGTTAGCATTCGTTTAAGGAGTTATAGTCACTTATAAATTTTAGTAGGATCCTAATAAAATATCGTATATGACTATTCTAAAATCTTAATCATAAAATTAAAGTTCTCGAGCCTTAACACACGTCTTTGGCCCACCAAGCTCATATCTCGGCCCATAGTATTTAATCCACAGTCCTATCAAGCTCGGGCTTTAGCCTGTCCCATGCCAGGTCCAAATTCATGGCCCGTCCTCTATCCTATCGAGCCCACACTCATTCTATTAAACAGCCTGTTAACTCATTAAGCCCACGCTTTCCTTATGATCCATTGGGCTTGTCATCTGGTCCACTTTCAACAATTTGAGCCCATAATGGTCCATTTATAATTATAGAGTCAGAAAATCCATGATGTCACAGAAAGTCATTATTAATTTGGTGAGAATGACAAAATCGTTATCCTATTGGTAAGTTAATGATTAATTGATGAGTCCACTTGTAAACTTAAGCACTTTGTAATCTACTATGTGACAGGAGGGTAGTAAAATCATTATCTTGTTGCTAAGTTAATAACTAATGGAAGGAGGCCCACATGCCAGATCTAAAAGCATTTACTGATCTATTAATTTGCATTAAATTTGAGAATGATAAGATCGTTGTTTCATTGGTAAGGAACTAATGGTTGATTGGACTAAAAGGTTATCAATCATATTTTACATATTAACGATTTTTACTAATACTCTATTCCTTCTTTTGACTAGCGGAATATAGATACTATGGGTGTGTAAATGAATAGGGAATTGCCCAGAGCACCCAAGAACTAGTGATCCCCAAGGGAATCGGTCTGATTCTCAATTCCAATTTATTGCAACTAGTGGGTACTGGTCTAGTTCCTCGTTCCAAGTCCGAGATTGGGACTGGAACAAGAATCGGATCGATAATTTAGATGATAATATATATATATATATATAATTTTTAATTTAAAAAATGAAAAATCCTAAATCCCTAGGCTACTTACCTGTTTTTATGTTGAATAATTGTTTACTCATAACAAGTTTGGTGATCATGCTTTTTTGTTTACACACTTCCTAACATATTAATATTGTCAGTTCATTGGCTCAAACAAAGAGTATCTTTGATGAGATGATTTCGTTGTGTAATTTTTTGTTGCATATTACATTGCTAATGCGTGAAGCTTGGTAGGACTGGTTCTATGAACTCGCTCAGGAATTGAACTAAACTGGTGGTCCAGTTCTCAAGTAGATCCATGAAATCAACGAGGATTCTTGGTTTCAATTTTTTAGAGTTGATCATTAGTGGGCGGCTCCCGAATCTTGGGTGAAACCGCTCGCCCAAACCATGCTCACCCCTAATAAACATATCCTTTTGTCCTCATCGCAAGAAGGGAAAAAGTCTGTCATTGTATAAAGAAACCACGGTGCCTTGGGCCATGGACGCGACTCAAAAAAAGGTTATCAAGGAAGAATCTCACATACGCGTACTCAGCTCATGAAAAATGTGTCAATTGTAGATATTTTTTTTCTCATAATTCTCTCGATTGTCTTAATTTTATACCAAACACATCACTAGTTACATGATCTTGATGCCTCCTGAGCACAGCGATGGACGTGGCGTTCCTGTCTCAGTGCAGCATAATAACGAACTTTCTAGGGACTAACAAGGAGATCGCAAGGTTCTTTAACGATTTCATTGTTGACACCTAAATTTTGGCGACCCAATCATTTACTTATTACATAAAAATTAGGGATTAATTTTTAACCACTTAAAAAAAAAAAAAAAGGGGGCTAGGTCAGTGTGGTGTTTTGGTGCTATTTGATGCAAGACCAACTAGATTTGTTTGGATAGAAGTGTAAACAGCTCACGTGCTAAACTATGGAAACATCGTCAGTACAAGGTCGAAACTGACTAGTTCCAAGCTGATTTAGGAAATTCATAGTTCAATGTGTCGAATTGCATACATTTATAAAAGCTTGTGATGATTGTCACATGGTGTTATCATCAATCAGCTCACTATTATCACTGACTTTTCACCCCTTTTCGGTTTGGAATTTAGTGGCGCCCTTAAGCCTATTTCTTTTTTCAATACATGAGTGCTGAAACTTATATTTGAGCAGCCATATTTCCTTATACTCATGTATCAGGGAAAATAGGAAAAGCCCAATTTTGCAAGGGAGTTGAATCACGATGGCCCTACACTGTTACACATTGTGTCGGCCATGGGGGGATTTGAAAGTCACGATGGAACTTGTAATAGTAGGCCTTGATTTTGGCATCATTTTCACCCCTACTGATGACTGTAACGCGAAGGATTCAACGAAGAACCACAAGTCAATCTATAATACACGGACAGTTCCTTGTCTTAGTGTATGCTGGCTATGAAGGCTGTGTCGTGCAGTGAAGGCGAGGAGCAACAGAAGGCCGTGTTAGAAGCTCGAGAGACCCTGAAGACCCTAGAGAGTGGACTGGAGGGGAAGCGGTTCTTTGGAGCTCATTGCACCGTTCACGACGAGACCGCACTTCACCTGGCAGTGAAGAACGATAAGTCCGATCCGCTCAAGAAGCTGAAGAAGATGGAGATGCAGACTACCTTGTGACTGCCAAAGATAACGATGGGAATATAATCTCACAGCTGGCTGTGGCTTCAAAACATCTCCAGTCCGCTAGACGGCAAAACGGGGTCAAGCTCATTGAAAGGTTATGATGACCGCACCCTTTTAATGCTAGAATTTTAATTTTGTTAAGCGAAAGTTTTGACCCATTGACCCATGCAAAAATTCTTTCAATTTTGTGTGGGCATGCGACTTTCAATAATTAAGGAAAGGAAGGATGCGGTGGAAACGAAAGCTGGTAGAGAGTAGGAAAGAAAAGGGATAAGGGCGAGAAAGTTGAAAGAATCAATATATTGGTATTTATGCTACATTACTTCTTGTTTTAAAACAAGAAAGAGTGCACCATCAAAGAAATCGCACGCATCCATAAGCTTGAGCAAAAGGGAAACGAATTCTCTACATCAACTCAAGGACAGAGAAAGAAATATTGTTGGATATACCCATGGATCTGTTCACAGCAAGAAAGGGGAGAAATCGACAAAACTTGCAAGCTGATATTCAATTTGAAGAAATAAAATCAAAAAGGGAATATTCAGCACGTATTCAATCGACTTGGAGCTGCCATATTATAAATAGAGCAGTAAACTGAAAAAATTAGGGGGATTCCGAATTTCAAAGAAACATACGAGAGAGAGAGAGAGAGAGAGAGAGAGAGAGAGAGAGAGAGAGAGAGAGAGAGAGAGAGAGAGAGAGAGAGAGAGAGAGGGAGGAAAGAGCATGGGTCTTATTGGTCAATTCTAGGCCAAGACTCACGCCCATGCTTCTACCGCGGTGCTTTGATCGTTTGGCCCATGCTTCTACCGCGGTGCTTTGATCGTCCGCGATACATTGTCAACAAACTGCCATCCTGTTGGAGTTATTGCTCGACCGCTTGACGACGCTACCGCAGCCCCTTCGTCGATGACGTCACTGCAGCTTCGCTCCCCGTAGTTGCTATTTCGATTATTTCCCGAACGTTGCCGTCGCGGTTTTCCCCTCGTTGTTGCCATGCGCTGGCACCATTGCTCTCTGGCCACTGCCGCTGATCCTCCACTGACGAACGCTGCCTCATCTAGTCGGTAATCTTATTGGGTTTCTATTTTGCAGCAACTCTCCCCGTTGCTGTTCTAGTCTTCTTGTGGCTGCCCCCCTGCTGTGCTGGTCATCCTCGTTGACTTTGCCAAGTCGAATCAGCGAAGCATCAGCCACCACTTACTGAGCGAGACACCATCCTTGAGCAGCACGTCATCTTGAGCTACCGCCCGTGAGTCATCCCGTCGTCCTTGTGCTATCACGTTGAGCCTCTACCGTGATTCCCGAGCCGTTGTTCGAAGGCCAAATTTGGAAGCAAATATTTGGGATAGGTAAGGATTTTGTCTATGTTAATTTCCAAAAATTTTGTTTCCTTATTTGATATATTCATCGGTGCACATGATGAAATCCCCAATATGCCATGATTTTCGCAACACGATTAGCCTTTTAAATTGGGAAATCTTCCTGATTTCGCAATGTACATATGATTGACGATCCGATTTCACGCTCGAAATACGACCCGCAATCGTACGAAAAATCACCAATCCGATCTCACGCTCGAGATATGATTCGTGATTTTTATTTAAAAATTGGCCAATCCGATCTCATGCACGAGATATGATTCGTCAATTTAGTTTCCAAAATTAAATGGACTTGGATGATGTCTTGCTTGATTTGGTGCCGTGTTGTTCTTGATGCTTTATTTGTTTGCTCCCGTAAAAGAAAAAAATTATTTGAGTTAGATTAGATGCATGTTAGGATGTTACTTGTTTTAGATTATTTTGCATGTCTAGAATAGGAAATTTATTTCGAATTTTTGAAAAAATGAAAAATACAAAAAATTAGGGTGTTAGATTTCTGCTTCACTAGTCTAAATTGCATATTTAATTATTTGGCAATTATTAATTTCGAAATTTCAAAAAAAAAAGGAAAAAAGGAAAAACACAAAAAAAAGTCATTATGCATATGTCATGTAAAATTAGGGCATTTTTTGCACGTAATTGCATATTAGGGTGAAATAGCATTTAGTTTAATTTTAGATGATATTTTTCTTAATTTATTATAGGTTTAGGTATTTTATCAAATAGATTGCATTTTAGGATTATTTAGGTTAAGATAATATTTTAGTTTAAATTAGGATTTGTCTCAACCTAATTCCTAATATAAATTAATTAGGATCTTAATCTAATTAGGTAATTTCCACATTTCACCTAATTTCAAATTTCATAAAAAATACAAAAAAAAAGTCATAGGTTAAATTAGTTTTATTCTTTAGGATAAAATGCATTTTTTTAGGAAAAAGAAAAAATGCCATATGCATGTTATTAGGGTTAGATTCATTGAGATGTATGTCATTTAGTATTTTTGCTAGGCCCATTTAATTAGAAATTACATGTCATTTAGAATTAAATCATTTAGTTAATATTGCATGATTTTCATTAATTAAGTGAAAATAAAAAATTGTGTGTTAATTAGAAACCATATCTAAGGTTGTTGATGTGGATTTTAATTTAACATTGCAGATGCCTTCGTTGCTTGGAGGTAAGTTTTTTGCAATTTCTTTATTGTTTATCTGGGTGTTAAATTGGTGGTTTGCGCACCCGTATGATCACTTAACATGTTAGGGAGATAGTTTAAAATCAATTCAAGCTGCCTGCAAAACCTTTTTGTCAAAATAAAAAGAAATGGTACCGAAAGGGCGTTAGAGAAATCTAGCGTAACCAAGTCCCCATACCCAAATCTCTGGTTCTTAGGAGTAAAGTAAATCTCCAATTACTTTACTTGAGTTTCTAATCGACCCACCAAAAATAGATTAGTGGCGACTCCTAGTTAAAAATCAATTACATGTTAAGAGCTTGAACCTAAAGTCGCGAATTGGTATGGGCTTGGGAAAGCCCGAGTTAAGTCTAGGCCTAACAATCCATTAGCCAAACCCTAGGTGGTTCACCCCAAAATATATTGGTCGCGACAACTTGGCGACTCCGCTGGGGACTTGACTTAAAACTCTTAGTGGACTTAGGCCAATTTTTATTTTCTTTTGAAAAATGTTTTTATTTGGCAGCAAGGATCCCAGGTACGTCCCTAACGTTTAGGGTGTTAAATGTTTTTGCAGGATGGGAGGTATAAGGGGAAGTGTTTACTAACCTTTGTTTTGTAGGGAGGTGTAGGAATATATGATTTATTTTCATATATGAAGTGTTGCTTGATATAAAATGTTGTGCATGCCTTGCATCTAGCACTACACTATTGCACACACAACCTGCCGCCGGACTTGGGCCGCATAGGATCATCTAGGATGGTATTGAGATGTTTGCCACTCCGACCACATGCTCGCGGTATGAGTCGCCCATCTCAAATCCGAAGTTTCTTTCATGGTGTCAAGAGTACCCATCTCGGTCCGCATGCTCGCGACCTAGGTCGGCTCTTTGACTAAGCTGGAGTCATGAGGACCCAACATAGTCCACAAGCTCGTGGCTAGTCTGATCATCCTTGTGGCTCCACCTTGATAAGTCTTATAGATTAGAAATCGAGCCACTTACCATGCGCATGTCTATGTGATTGCCCATCATTGGCAAAGTAAGTTCTCTAAATTTTTGGCCTTTGCAATTTACTTACTTTATCGCATTATTTTGTCGGTCCATGGCATTAGGATTGTCCTGAGTCTTGATCAATATACAATGGGAACACCGAACATTCGAATTATTTTCCCTCCAAGGGAAGAGCTTAGCCCTTGGTGGGACAAGTTAGATCAAGATGGCCGTCAGTTTGTAGAGTCACATATTGGTCGACTTCTTCCACTGC
The DNA here is from genome assembly GCA_016097545.1 of Eucalyptus victrix. Classification (NCBI taxonomy): domain Eukaryota; kingdom Viridiplantae; phylum Streptophyta; class Magnoliopsida; order Myrtales; family Myrtaceae; genus Eucalyptus; species Eucalyptus victrix. Next base: position 13,266,725 of record CM027835.1, read on the forward strand.
TGCATATCAATATCCATGTCGGCCTCGTCCAAGCACTCGCCCACTGTCGATGCCCCGAGACTTCTACCTTTATCTTCGGCGGTAAGCATGAGCTCACTCCCACCTTGGAAGAGTATAGCATTGCCATAGGAAAATCCTTGAAAGCTGAATTGATTAGTCCACCTATCGGAATAGATCCTGTTATGGCCTTATCTGATTTTCTGAGAATTAAGGAAGACGGTTTAAGAAAGGTTTTAAAGGCTAACCGCAATGCATGTCCTTTATCTTTTCTAAAATAATGTTTTGAGAAAGGCACATCATCTCAAATGCGAAGGGTTTTCCTTTTAGCTTTCTTTGGGTTTATAGTTTTTCCTTACCGCAAGAATGCTATTAACCCCTTGATCGCTCAATTAGTTAAACAAGTATTGGAAGGAAAGAATTTTGTAAACAATGTTCTAACTGAAACTTTCCTTTCCCTCACTCGGTTTAAAGGAGGCGGTGATAAGACTTTCCATTCCTCTCCTGAACTTTTGCAAATTTGGTTTCTTTCACATATAAAAGGGTTTGGTGGTCTAATGACTATACATGATGTTAGTAATTCCAATCACCCTATTATGAGATTTGAGAACAACCAAAAACATGCATCGGATTATCATTATTCTAGGTGGCTAGCTTTCATGAAAAAAAAAAAAAAAACAACTTCCAAGGGTTTCCTATGGCATACTAAATGGTTCCAAGTTCGGGTAGCGAGACTCTCATGTGGAGGAGTTGATCCAATCCCTCTATTGGGATTCACTAGAGCATTGGAGTACTATCCGACTAGAGTGACTCGTCAGTATCAAGTCATGCAAGAGCTTCCCCCAGCGTTACAAGCAGAGCCATTCCAAGTCAGTTTTGTTGATGGAAGCCGAGGCCATGAAGATTCCATTCTCACTATCAAATCGATGTGGGACATGTGCTGTCCACAAAAACTCAAATGGCCCGAGGAGGAGTTGAAAGGCAAGGAAATGAAGTACTATGCCTCGATTAAGTATATCCAACAACACAAGATTCCCGAGGAGCTACTTCTGAAGATACCGGAGGCACCGTTGAAGATCACCGATCGTGTTGAGAATAAACGCCTCAAAGAGTTGCTGAAAGAGCTTAAGAAGAGAATAAACGATTGCGCCGAATGGTGTCTCGAGTGTATATTGATCAAGCCAAATGAAATGCTTGAATCAATCTTGCTATTTTTATTTTTAGATTAATGTTTAGGAAGTTGAAGTCACTTACTTTCCTAGTTTATTTGTTTAGGACATTTCGAATTTCTATAGGCTTGTCAAAAGCTCCATTAATGAATAAAATTTCTAGAGTATTGCCATGGATCGGCGTATTTTCTCATGAGATACTTATTTGTGTTCATTTTTTAAATTAGGTTATAACAGATCCGTCACGTTCGCCCATAATCATACGATTAAGAGCTAGAATGGTCGAACAAACCGAAATGCGTGATCGTGTCTCTGCTATGGAAGGCCAACTCCAACAATTAGCTGCCTCTATAGAGTTTATAACAACTCAAATCCAATCCCTCCAAGTGAATCCGGCTCTTGCACCCACTCTCCCTGAGATAGTCGTCCCGAAGCCGGCAAACAAGGCCCAAATGGGTGAGGATAACATGCCCGGGTTGGAAGATGATCCATTCCCGATCAATGTGGAAAATGCTAAGCTTTTCAACATCCCTAAGATGGAGCAGGATGAGCGCTTTGCGAAATTGGAAGAAAAGTTGAAGCATTGCAGGAGTCACAGAGTTCACTTCCGTTCGACTTGTCCGTGTACGAGAAAGTCAAGATGTCAAAGAAATTCAAAATGCCGAATTTTGAAAAATACGATTGTACTTCCTACCCAAAAGCTCATTTGCAGATGTACCACGTGCGCATGGCCCAATATGTCAAGAACGAGCCTCTCATGATCTAATCATTCCATGCAAGTTTGACTGGGCTTGCACTGAATTTGTATGTCATGAAGAATGTGAACCTTCTCAGCACCTAGAATGAAGTGGCTGATGCATTTCTCAAGCAATACAAGTTCAACATGGATATTGCACCTTCCCGAGAGGATCTTGAGAGGATGGAGAAAAAGAAGAGCGAGTCATTCAAAGAATATGCCGTGAGATGGCGAAATTTGGCAGCTCAAATCACCCCTGAGCCTACTGACAAGGAGCTGATGAAGTTGTTTATCAAAACTCTCCCATCTGAGTTCCGTATCCGAATGGCCAGCACGTATGTTGAAAACTTCAATCAGCTTATTCCTGTGAGGGAACAAATCGAGATGGGGATAAGGGAAGGATGGTTTACTGAACCATCGAGTAGAAGATTCTCTGCCAAGAAAGAGAAGGAGGCTACTGTAGACGTAAATGTGGTTTATAGCCAGGAAAGTGCCAATCGCGCCCCGGCTATCCAGATAAATCCAAGGCAACAGCAAGCTACCGGTCGTCAATCATTTGCCCAAGCAATAAGGCAGTTCTCTCCTCTCCTTGGATCTCAATCCCAAGTGTTGGCAATCCTAAGAAAGAAATGATTGCTTACTAGCGAACCGAAGCGCCCTAACCGCGAAAACATTCGTGGTTACGACTCGACGAAGAAATGCGACTATCATAGCGGTGAATTGGGACATTCAACTGATGAATGTTTCACCTTGAAGCATAAAATCCAAAATCTCTTGGACATGAAGGCCTTCTCATTTCAAACTACTCGACCGAACGTCCAAAAGAATCCACTGCTAGAGCATGAAGGTACGGTCAATGCTATCTTGGAGCCTGAAGTCAAGAACTCAAAGGTACATGTAGTAGATGCTTACAACGAGCTGGTAAGAGCTGGATATTATTCAGATCAGGAGGATGTTCCTCTATCACTGATGAAGGAAAGAGTCACCAGGATGGTGGATGACGGAATCATCGTTTATGCTAACCATAACTGCATAGTTTTCACTATTTCCCCCATCATTATTGATTGGGAGGAGGAGCAAGCGGCACTCAATGCTGATAAGGAGGAAGTTGATCCTTCACTCGTGGACATGCCCCCACTTGAAGATGCATCCGACAATGAGATAGTGATTGAAATGCCACAATCGTATGAATATATCAACAATAAGGTGGTCCCTTGGTCCTATGATCTAGATGTTGACCTCGTTACAAGGTCTGGTCGGACTTATTCTCAAGACAATGCTCAACCCGCAAAACCCGTCACCGATGAAGAGGCTAAGGAGTTTCTAGCCGTGATCACAGCAAGCGAGTATAAGGTGGTCAAGTAGTTACGAAAGATGCCCGCCCAGATTTCTTTGCTTGAACTCCTGCTTACATCCCATGTGCATCGAAAATCGCTAATAAAGGTGTTAAGTGAAATTCGTGTACCTGAAACGGTTGAGGCGGACAAGCTAGAAGATTTTGTGGGATCGATCCTTCTTAAGGACATGATTGCCTTTTCTAATGAGGAATTCCCTCTCGAGGGAAGGGGGCATAACAAGGCACTCTATGTATTTGTCAAGCATAAGGCTTCTCATGTGTCCCGAGTACTCATTGATAATGGGTCCGCCTTGAACATATGTCCACTGGCCACTCTTCATCGCCTCAAGGTGGACCCGTTCGGGATACATGCTGCAAAGACTTTTGTCCGAGCTTTTGATGGTACGAAGAAGGAGGTGCTTGGAGAGATTCACCTTGATGTGCAAATAAGGCCGGTGGTTTTCAATGTTCCCTTCCAGGTAATATATATCCCTACTGCCTTTAATTTTCTGCTAGGTCGTCCCTGGATTCATACTGCTGGAGCTGTACCATCAAGTCTACATCAAGCTGTGAAATTTGTAATCAAAGGGAAGTTGGTCACTGTCTATGGCGAAGAAGATCACCGGATTTATCATGAGACAACTATCCCCTATGTAGAGCCAGACTTTGAGTTCGAATCGAGTTACCACTCGTTTGAGTTGGTATCCACTATTCATGCTTCTTGAGACTCACCACCACCAACTCCTGAAGTTTCAAATGCTGCTCTCATGGTGGGAATGATGATGGTTGAGAATGGTTTTATTCCTAGTAATGGCCTTGGAAGAAGTGGCCAGGGGATTCGAAACCCCATTGAAGCCCTTCAGAGGTCCCGTGCTGCTGGATTAGGGTACCATGGAAGAGGTGGGGAAAGTTCTGGAGGAAGAAGACAGGAAAAGCGGAACCCGCCACCTGATCACGGGCGAGGAAGGCAAAACCTATTACCCTTGAACATTCGCAAGACATTCCCTGGTCCTCCGATAATGATGCAGGATGAAGCAGAAATAATGGACACCCTGGGGCAACCAAGCGAAAAATTCGACTATCTGCTGAAGTATTCCGCTCCTCCCAGTTTCTACATTGATCCCCGTGACATTGTCCCGGATGGATGGGGTGGCATGGATGATTTGACACCCTCGGAAACGGAAAACCTCAAAGATGCATTGGAAGGAATCTCTAGTCTCTTCGATGACGTCTTCATAAGGACCATTGACGAAGGACCTCCAGAGGAGATGAGCTCTAGCCCACAAGAGTAACTCATTTACTGCTTTCTCACATTCCCCTACGCGGGAATTTTTATCGCTTTCTAGGGCTTGTTTTGGATTTCTTCTTTTTCACTTTCTTTTTAGGGCTTGAAAATCGCATTTCCATTCAATAAATGTAATTGATTGATGAATATCAATAAAATTACAAGTTTTATTTTGAGGGCATGATGAGGTACACCAAACCAGCCCGATGATGATATCCAGCCGATAAAAGAAAAAGAAAATCCAAGGAGAATTCTGAGGCCTGGGCTTCATCATGCTTTCTCGTGCTAAAATTTTTTTTTTTTTTTTTTTAAATGTTGTTACTTAAATTCTTTTTAAAAGAAACAAAAAAAATATATAGATTACTCAGTTTGTCTTTCTAATTTATTTACTTCATGTTTCAGGAACAATCTTACGGTATACAAAGGTATGGAAATGGTCCAACCCAATGCAACAAATGCTGACATTGACAACCTCGAGGACTTGAATGAAGATTCCATTGAGGTGCAGCAAAGCTAGGAACAACATGAAAAAGCCAAGGCTCTTACATCCGAGCAGACTGTCACTATTAATTTAGGTGACACCGAAGAAGTCAAGGAAGTTAAAATTGGGGCAAATCTCCCCAAAGACGAGACCGAGCACTTAACTCAGCTACTAAAGGAATATCGGGATGTTTTTGCATGGACCTATGCTGACATGCCTGGTTTAGACCCATCGATCATCGAGCATTGCTTGCCTACTAATTTGGACATACCACCTAAGAAGCAAAGGCTCCGAAGAACTAAGCCCGAGCTCTCGAAGAAGATAGAGGAAGAGGTGATGAAGCTTCTGAAGGTGGGATTCATTGAAGTCTCACAATACCCTAAGTGGGTGGCTAATATTGTGCCGGTGATGAAGGATGGTCAAGTTTGAGTTTGCGTCGACTATCGAGATTTGGACAAGGCTAGCCCAAAAGATGATTTCCCGCTGCCTCACATAGATGTCCTCGTGGATAGTACTGCCGGATTTGAACTGTTCTCGTTTATGGATGGGTTTTCCGGGTACAATCAGATAAGGATGAAGGAGGAAGACAAGGAGAATACTGCATTTATCACCCCGTGGGGGACCTTTCATTACAAGGTCATGCCCTTTGGACTCAAGAATGCAGGGGCAACTTACCAGCGAGCCATGGTAACACTATTTCATGATATGATGCATCAGGAGATTGAAGTCTATGTTGATGATATGATTGCAAAGACTCAGCCTGGAAGAAGCCATGTGGAAACCCTGAAGAAGTTGTTTGACCGACTCTGTAAATTCAAGCTTCGGCTAAATCCCACTAAATGCGTGTTCGGGGCAACATCCGGTAAATTACTCGGATTCATTGTAAGCAGTAAGGGGATTGAGATTGACCCATCCAAGGCCAAGGCCATATGTGAATTGCAACCTCCATCAACAGTGAAAGAAGTTCGGAGCCTCTTGAGAAGACTGAATTACATAGCCCGGTTCATTTCCCAACTCTCCGAAACTACCAAGCCATTCTTCAAGCTCCTAAAGAAGATTGCACGAATCAGCTGGGATGATGTGTGTCGAGAAGCATTCAACAAGTTGAAGAAGTACCTGATGAATCCACCAGTTCTTGTCCCACCATCACCCGCGCATCCCTTGATTCTCTACCTCACCATTCATAATGAGTCATTGGGTGCAATGTTGGCTTAGGAGAAACCTGTGGATAAAAAAGAACGAGCCATTTATTATCTGAGTAAGAAGTTCACTGTATTAGAGCTAAAATATCCTGATGTTGAAAAGACTTGTGCGGCATTGGTATGGGTATTACATAGATTGCGACAATACATGCTGCATTACCAGACTTTCATTATGACTGAGAATGATCCCATCAAGTACTTACTTGGTCAGCCAGCTCTGGTGGGAAAGTTGGCTAAATGACAAATTTTGATTTCCGAATTTGATGTGCAATTCATGCCACAAAGGTCGATTAAGGGTCAAGCGATTGCTGATCTACTGGCCGAAAATTCAGGAGTCTCTAATGACAGTTTCCTTGATGACTGTGTCTTAAGTGTAAATGAAGACTCATGGAAGATATTCTTTGATGGAGTTGTAAACTTGTTTGGTTTAGGTACTGGGGCAGTTCTGATATCCCCAGATGGACAGCACTATCCGGTGGCTGCGAAACTAATATTCCCATGCACTAACAATGTGGCCGAGTATGAGGCTTGCATCCTCGGACTTCAAGCCGCAATCGAGATAGGTGTGCCTAAGCTAATAGTATTTGGTGATTCGGCACTGATCATACTTCAGACCGTAGGTGAATGGAAGACTAAAGACGCCAAATTGCTCCCGTACCACAAGTACTTAGAGGATTTGGTAAAGGAGTTCGAGGAAATTTCATTTGAATACTTGCCGAGGTTTCATAACCAATTCGCGGATGCACTCGCAACTTTGTCGTCTATTTTGCAAGTCACTGACGGGTTAGAGGTCGAGCCTTTGAAAATAGAGGTTTTGCCAAAGCCGGCTTATTGTATGATCGTGACTGAAGAACCCGATGGAAAACCATGGTATTACGATATCATGAATTACATTAAAAGACAGGAATTTCCCGAAGGAAGCACTCAGGCTGATAGAAAATACATCACGAAGGTGGCTTCGAAATTTTTTGTCAGTGGTAAGAATTTGTATAAGAGATCTTACGATTCTGTCTTGTTGCGATGTATAGATGCAGTCAAAGCTACTCAAATCATGCAAGAAGTGCACGAGGAAGTATGTGGGCCCCATATGAATGGACACATGTTAGCCAAAAAGATTATGAGATTAGGCTACTACTGGCTCACATTGGAAAATGACTGCATCCGGCATGTTCGGAGTTGTCACCGTTGTCAAATTCATGGAAATAAGATGAATGTTTCTCCAACTGAGCTGCATTAGTTTTCTGAGCCATGGCCTTTCTTGATGTGGGGTATTGACGTAATTGGCCCAATCAATCCCAAGGCTTCAAATGGGCATCGATTTATTTTGGTGGCGATAGATTATTTCTCCAAATGGATCGAAGCTACATCCTTTGGAAGTGTCATTGCTCGTAATGTTGTGAAGTTTGTCAAACGTGACATAATTGCTCGTTATGGTGTCCCTAAGGCAATCATCACTAATAATGGGTCCAATTTGAATAACAAACTTGTTGATGAGTTGTTCGGAGAGTTCAAAATCAAGCATCTAAATTCATCTCCTTACCACCCTCAAATGAACGGGGCCGTTGAAGCAGCCAATAAGAACATTAAGAAGATTTTGGCTAAGACAACCGAGAATTATCGAGATTGGCATGACAGGTTACCTTTCGCACTGATGGCGTACCGAACGTCAATCCGCACTTCCACTAGGGCAACCCCATTTGCTTTGGTGTACGGCATGGAGGCAGTTCTACCTATAGAAGTGGAGATTCCTTCTCTAAGAGTTTTATCCCAAGTGGAGTTGTCTGAAACTAAATGGGTGCAGCAAAGACTTGAGCAGTTAAACTTGATAAATGAGAAAAGACTAAAGGCTCTTTGCTATGGCCAGACTTACCAGCAAAGAGTGGCCAGATCCTTCTACCGAAGGATACATCCGAGACATTTCAAGATAAACGATCTAGTTCTGAGAAATCTGTTGCCAATTTTTCCAGATCCTGGGGGCAAGTTCGCTCCAAATTACGGCGGCCCGTATGTGGTGAAGAAGGTACTTCCTGAAGGTGCCCTGATTTTGGCAGAAATGGACGGTCGTGAGTTTTCTACTCCAGTCAATGCTGATGCTGTCAAGAAATATTATCCATGATGAAATTTGCTATGTCTTGTCTTGAATTGCAAGCATTTTATGATGAATAATATGCTTCAATCAGTTGAATTGTTCAAATTTGTCATAAATCTTGCATTTTTCTTCCTTGATGAATTGTGTGAGATAAATTGAATGTGTCAAATGAGATACTTTGGAATGATGAAAGGCAAGCCTTGTTCTATACACTATCCCATACACTAATAATCGGTGAGTTGTGTGAAGAAATTCCATGTCCACAAGGAAGAGGGTGATCTCGCAATGGGTACACTAACCAAGGTGACGAGAGGCAATTTCTTCTTCTACCCGAAACACTACAGGTATACCCATTGTTTAGCCCTTTGAGCCCACACACATGAAGAGCTTTTTAAATTATCCCTGTCAAGAATCGTCTCATACTAGGACAAGATTTGAAATGAATGATAGGAATTTTCTTATTCGTACTTACATCAATCTTCGAGTATTACTTTTACAGTGTAACTTGTACGATAATTTAAAGTGTCTTAGGACGACGAAGGGCAGTTATTTCTCTATCCTATACACTTTTATCCATTGCATAGCCCACTTGAGCTTATGAATTCATTTCATTTTAAACCCAATTGGTGATCATCCCCCACACTGGGGCAAGACAAAAACATTCAAGTGGCATGAACTAGGATGCCAACAAAAATGGAGATTTTGTCCAAAGAAAAGAGTGCAAAAATGGGGCATGAAAAAGCAATGTGCCTGGTAAAAGCAAGGCCGAATGCCCAAAAAAAAAAAGAACACCTGATATGGTGAATCGTACCCTGAACAAGGCGATACTAAAAAAGAAAAAAAAAACTCAAATGCTGTTGCAATCAATGATTTCAAAGAAAATCTTCAACATTGAAGAAGGATATTTGTGGAAATATCAAGATGATCATCAACTTTGACCCTCTAAACACTTTTTGAACCTAATAATCCTTTCATTTCATAACCCATGAACCAAGCCTACGTTACGTCCCTTGCAAAGTCTCTTCAGATTAGGGCACTTGAATTAACGTAAGAGTTCAAAGGTTTGAAAGCATCGCTTGAAGAAGTGCGAGTAAGATAATTTCTGCCTCATTTCATGTGTTTCTTGACTTGTAAATCCCAAGACAATTGTGAAATGTCATCTTTCAATAGATTCGACTCAAAGAGTCCCCTTTGTTAAGCCGTTGACCAAACCCACGTTACAGTCCCTCCTAAAGACCTCTCAGATTGGTGAAATCATACCACTTGCAAGATTGCTCAGATCCTTGTTTGGCATGACGATGGTGAGATAAGTGATCCTACATCAAAGGTCAAAATGAAATTGCCATTTTAATGAGGATGAGAGAAGAAGTCCTTTCAGACCAAAGGATCCCTCATTTGACACATTCATAATACTCATGTGTTCAGAATGGAAATTAGGTGGTGCAAGATTAATGGAAATCATCATGAACCTCCATTAAATTGATGCATGTTTATGATTACAAATGCATGTTGCCTCTCCTACGACCATATTTTGTAGGAGACATATCCCCGAAGATCAGAGATGTTAACAGGTAAATATATCTCTATCCATATCTTGAATATTTGTCATTGCACAGGTATTCCCTTTTAAGCATATCGACACTCAATTGAGTTGTCCCTCTAAGATTTTTCTTCAGATTCAATCTAATTAAGGCGACCGAAGAATGATTCGGGTCCTGGTCAGATGATTTCTGTCGCAAGGTTGGGCAACCGAAGAATGGTTCGGGTCCTAGCCAAGCAAAACCTCAGTCTAGGCGACCGTAGAATGGTACAAGTCCTAGACAACATTTATTGCTCTAACAGGCGACCGTAAAATGGTACGGGCCCTAGAAAAGCATTTTCCTCATTCAGGCGACTGTAGAATGGTACGAATCCTGGAAAAATAATTTTCTTTGTCGAGGCGACCGTAGAATAGTACGGGTCCTAAACAACACCTATTTCCTCATTCAGGCGACCGTAGAATGGTACGGGTCCTAAACAAAACCTTTATACCGTACTGGGCAACCGTAGAATGGTACGAGTCCTAGGAAAGCAATTCTTTGCAAAACTTTTCTACCGTACTGGGCGACCGTAGAATGGTACGGGTCCTAAGAAAGCAGCTCCTTTCTGCCATACTGGGCGACCGTAGAATGGTACAGGCCCTAGGAAAGCAACATCTTCACAAAGTCATGTTACTATTCTAGGCGACCGTAGAATGGTACAAGTCCTGGACAGGTAACACTCACTACCTCGAATTACTCTATCCTCCTAGAAGGTAAGTTATTTCAGTTAAGTTCATTTATCATTTGCATTAGCATTCCTATGCATCATATAAACTGCATTAAAAATGAAATTCATTTTAAAACAAAAAAGAAAAAAATCATTCATTCCATGTGCATGATCAAAATTTAGGTCTCAATTTATCTTTGAAGGCAACCTCTACGAGCTCACCTTCAAAGAGGGGCAGCTGTTGACACCTAAATTTTGTCGACCCAATCATTTACTTATCACATAAAAATTAGGGATTAATTTTTAACCCCTTAAAAAAAAGGGCTAGGTCAGTGTGGTGTTTTGGTGCTATTTGATGCAAGACCAACTAGATGTGTTTGGATAGAAGTGTAAACAACTCACGTGCTAAACTGTGGAAACATCGTTAGGACAGGGTCGAAACTGACTAGTTCTAAGCTGATTTAGGAAATTCATAGTTCAATGTGTCAAATTGCATACATGTATAAAAGCTTGTGATGATTGTCACATGGTGTTATCATCAATCAGCTCACTATTATCACTGACTTTTCATCCCTTTTTGGTTTGGAATTTAGGGGCGCCCTTAAGCCTATTTCTTTTTTCAATACATGAGTGCTGAATCTTATATTTGTGCAGCCATATTTCCTTATACTCATGTATCAGGAAAAATAGGAAAAGCCCAATTTTGCAAGGGAGTTGAATCGCGATGGCCCTACACTGTTACACATTATGTCGGCCATGGGGGATTTGGAAGTCACGATGGAACTTCTAATAGTAGGCCTTGATTTTGGCATCATTTTCACCCCTACTGATGACTGTAACGTGAAGGATTCAACGAAGAACCACAAGTCGACCTATAATACAGGGACGGTTCCTTGTCTCAGTGTATGCTAGCTATGAAGGCCGTGTCGTGCAGTGGAGGCGACGAGCAACAGAAGGCCATGTTAGAAGCTCGAGAGACCCTGAAGACCCTGGAGAGTGGACTGGAGGGGAAGTGGTTCTTTGGAGCTCATTTCACCGTTCACGACGAGACTGCACTTCACCTGGCAGTGAAGAACGATAAGTCCGATCCACTCAAGAAGCTGATGAAGATGGAGATGCAGACTACCTTGTGACTGCCAAAGATAACGATGGGAATACAATCTCACAGCTGGCTGTGGCTTTGAAACATCTCCAGTCCGCTGGACGGCAAAACGGGGTCAAGCTCATTGAAAGGTTATGATGACCGCACCCTTTTAATGCCAGAATTTTAATTTTGTTAAGCGAAAGTTTTGACCCATTGACCCATGAAAAAATTCTTTCAATTTTGTGTCGGCACGCGACTTTCAGTAATTAAGGAAAGGAAGGATGCGGTGGAGACGTCTTTGAGGAAACGAAAGCTGGTAGAGAATAGGAAAGAAAAGGGATACGGGCGAGAAAGTTGAAAGAATCAATATATTGATATTTATGCTACATTATTTCTTGTTTTAAAATAAGAAAGAGTGCACCATCAAAGAAATCGCACGCATCCACAAGCTTGAGCAAAAGGGAAACGAATTCTCTGCATCAACTCAAGGACGAGAGAAAGAAATATTGTTGGATATACCCATGAATACGGCAAGAAAGGGGAGAAATCGACAAAACTTGCAAGCTAATATTCAATTTGAAGAAATAAAATCAAAAAGGGAATAGTCAGCACGTATTCAATCGACTTAGAGCTGCCATATTATAATTAGAGCAGTAAACTGAAAAAATTAGGGGCATTCCGAATTTCAAAGAAACATACGAGAGAGAGAGAGAGAGAGAGAGAGAGAGAGAGAGAGAGAGAGAGAGAGGAAAGAGCGTGGGTCTTATTGGTCAATTCTAGGCCAAGACTCACGTCGATGCTTCTACCGCGGTGCTTTGATCGTCCGCGATACATTGTCAACAAGCTGCCATCCTGTTGGAGTTATTGCTCGACCGCTTGACGACACTACCGCAGCCCCTTCGTCGATGACGTCACTGCAGATCCGCTCCTCGTAGTTGCTGTTTCAATTATTTCCTGAATGTTGCCGTCACTGCTTTCCCCTCGTTGTTGCCGTGCGCTGGCACCATTGCTCTCTGGCCACTGCCGCTGATCCTCCACTGACGAACGCTGCCTCATCTAGTCGGCAATCTTATTGGGTTTCTATTTTGCAGCAACTCTCCCCGTTGCTATTCTAGTCTTCTTGTGGCTGCCCCCCCTGCTGTGCCAAGTCAAATCAGCGAAGCATCAGCCACCACTCATTGAGTGAGACACCATCCTTGAGTAACACGTCATCTTGAGCTGCCACCTGTGAGACATCCCGTCGTCCTTGTGCTATCACGTTGAGCCTCTACCGTGATTCCCGAGCCGCTGTTCGAAGGCCAAATTTGGAAGCAAATATTTGGAATAGGTAAGGATTTTGTCTATGTTAATTTCCAAAAATTTTGTTTCCTTATTTGATATATTCATCGGTGCACATGATGAAATCCCCAATATGCCATGATATTCGCAACACGATTAGCCTTTTAAATTGGGAAATCTTCCTAATTTCGCAACGTACATATGATTGACGGTCCTATTTCACGCTCGAAATACGACCCGCAATCGTACGAAAAATCACCAATCCGATCTCACGCTCGAGATATGATTCGTGATTTTTATTTAAAAATTGGTCAATCCGATCTCATGCGCGAGATATGATTCGTCAATATATTTCCCAAAATTAAATGGACGTGGATGATGTCTTGCTTGATTTGGTGCCGTGTTGTTCTTGATGCTTTATTTGTTTGCTCCCGTAAAAGAAAAAAAAATATTTGAGTTAGATTAGATGCATGTTAGGATGTTACTTGTTTTAGATTATTTTGCATGTCTAGAATAGGAAATTTATTTCGAATTTTTGAAAAAATGAAAAATACAAAAAATTAGGATGTTAGATTTTTGCTTCACTAGTCTAAATTGCATGTTTATTTATTTGGCAATTATTAATTTCGAAATTTAAAAAAAAAAAAAAAAAGGAAAGAAGGAAAATCATTATGCATATGTCATGTAAAATTAGGGCATTTTTTGCACGTCATTGCATATTAGGGTGAAATAGCATTTAGTTTAATTTTAGATGATGTTTTTCTTAATTTATTATAGTTTTAGGTATTTTATCAAATAGAATGCATTTTAGGATTATTTAGGTTAAGATAATATTTTAGTTTAAATTAGGATTTGGCTCAACCTAATTCCTAATATAAATTAATTAGGATCTTAATCTAATTAGGCAATTTCCACATTTCACCTAATTTCAAATTTCATGAAAAATACAAAAAAAGTCATAGGTTAAATTAGTTTTATTATTTAGGATAAAATGCATTTTTTTTAGGAAAAAGAAAAAATTCCATATGCATGTTATTAGGGTTAGATTCATTGAGATGTATGTCATTTAGTATTTTTGCTAGGTCCATTTAATTAGAAATTACATGTCATTTAGAATTAGGTCATTTAGTTAATATTGCATTGCATATTGCATGATTTTCATTAATTAAGTGAAAATAAAAAATTGCGTGTTAATTAGAAACCATATCTAGGGTTGTTGATGTGGATTTTAGTTTAACATTGCAGATACTTTCGTTGCTTGGAGGTAAATTTTTTGCAATTTATTTATTGTTTATCTGGGTGATAAATTGGTGGTTTGTGCACCCGTATGATCACCTTACATGTTATGGAGATAGTTTTAAATCAATTCAAGCTGCCTACAAAACCTTTTTATCAAAATGAAAAGAAATGGTACCGAAAAGGCGTTAGAGTAATCTAGCGTAACCAAGTCCCCGTACCCAAATCTTTGGTTCTTAGGAGTAAAGTAAATCTCCCGTTACTTTACTTGGGTTTCTAATCGACCCACCAAAAATAGATTAGTGGCGACTCCTAGTTAAAAATTAATTGCATGTTAAGAACTTGAACCTAAAGTCGGTATGGGCTTGGGAAAGCCCGAGTTAAGTCTAGGCTTAACAATCCATTAGCCAAACCCTAGGTAGTTCACCCTGAAATATATTGGTCGCGACACTTGTTAAGGATGTCTGGTTCAATATCGACTCTAGCCACTTGCCAAGTTATTTGATCAAGTCCCGGTACCACCAGAACAAGCGGAACGTGCGATGGACAAGAATCAAGCGCGAGTACTTCGGCAGTCCATTCTTCTTCATTTCGGCCACCGCTGCTTTCAATCTCCTAGTCCTTAGTAAGGACCACCTTTGAGTCTAGTCTCGAAGGTAAGAACTCCTTACCTTCATCCAGGCTTTCTATGCCGTTTACGCTTGTCATCGTCTCGAGAATTTAATTCAGCCCTGCAACACAGCTTCATAGAGATATATGATGTTGAGGTACCATCCATTTAATTTGGAGCAATCACACCAGTAAAATTTGTGCTTTGGCTACTGTACTTTTAATTTGTGTTAGATCGCATAAATTTAGTTACATACTCATCACTGCAGTTAGATTACTAGCAAATGAAATTACTCCATTACGCATTTTTTAGGAGTAAATATATGACGAAGAGCACTTTATTAACTATTGAATTTGATGTTAATGCAGCTGATCGAAATTGACTAACAAAGATTTCTAGACACGTGATCATTGTGGACTTTAAAGCAGCAGTAGTCGCAATTTGAACCATTGATGAAGGGAAATATTTGCCTAGATTCCGATTTGGGCACCGGCCAGGCAGATTGAACCGGATTTTGAAAGCTAAGGTCTATGCTAACGCTAAAAAATTTTAACCCAGTGACTTGAAACAATGCTAAATTTGGAAAATGGATTGAAACCTGCCAAAAGGTGGATTTTTTCGAGGTTGAAAACGATCTTATGAGAGCTTTGAATGAATTTCCTAAATTATGTTTGTCGCTCCGTAACTTTACCCAAATAAACTTTTCAATTGGGTTAACGAGGTAAGCCCTTGGGGCCCTACCACCCCAACCTTTAATGACTACATCCTCTCCCCCTTCTTTCTTATTTTTGTCCCTCTTCTAAATATGGTCCGCTACATCAAGTCAATTACATATCAAGAATTGCAATCGATCAGATTTCCTTGAGGCCTTGCGATTTTGTCATACTTCGCTGGACACCGAGAAGCAAGATGTGACAATATTTAAGGTCATGATTTAATTAATTTTCCTAATTATAGCATTTATTTTGAATTGTTTAGGTGATTTTTACTACGTCTAATTAATTTATTGACCACACCGAGGGAATATATATATGCTTTATTTTCCAGCAAGGTATTTTCCTCTGTAATGAATTAAAAGAATTGGGAGAATTTTCCCTATTTTTTGGACGCTGATGATAATGCAACTTCGATCTTGCAAATCGTGGGATTGTCGAGCTCTTATCACGGACGGCGATCGCGGACGGCGCTTCAATGCTTTTGTGTTTCCCTACTCTGCGACTCCAACACTGCAGGCATGAAGCAAACTCCATTGCTGATTGGGCTGCCAAGGCCCATGGCCGCGGCTCTCTTTTCCCAGACTGGGCTTTTGCTCCTCCCCAAATCCTCTTGGATATGCTTTGTATCGAGGCCCTGCCTGAGGGTTGTAACCCTTTACCTACGTGAATGCAAAGCTGTGTTTTCGACCAAAAAAACTTGGCCGATTTAGTTTTTTGTCAACATATGCTCCCAAAGACATGAGTTCACCATTATTTAATTTGGATTTTGTTCCACACAACGGCCTCTTCCATTAATGAAGGTTCAATCTGCCTCCGGTACGACGCAAGCAATCAACGAGCTCCACAAATATTCTCTCTAAAGTTCAAATTAGAGAAGTTCGAGATGCAAAATTGGATTAACCCGATTGATCTAGAAAGTGAATCAACATATGGTAATTGGATATTTGGGACAACAGACGACTGGGAATAAAAAGGAAAAATAGGGAGACTTGGAGAACAAAAGAATACCACACTCGTGATCCTTAGCCTTTAATACAAAACCAAAAGAAAAATAAGTTGTGAACAAGGACTACACATTTGATCGAATCCGATAAGGATCCTTCTGCGAACCATCTCGTCGTTGATTGTGGTCGGTTCCTACGAGTCAATATAACAAGTATTGACTGTTGACACATTCACGGGAAACGTGGAATTTGCCCAACCTCGTGCTGTCTTGTCACACTAACAGCTGAAGATACCATCTTTTCAATGAGGTTCAAGTACCAAATTGTGCTGTCTAGATTTTGTTTTTGTACGATTGTATCGAGGTCTGTTATTATAATTCCAAATTTAAGACATGCGAAAATATTGAATATTTTTAGATAGACTTGGCTCCTTTTCTTGGGAGTCATATGTAGTAATGGCTCGAGAGGCGGCGAATGGAGAGTCAGTTGCCCTTACAGTCATTCTCAAGCAACTCTTCAGTTAGCAAATATGTTTTTGTCAACAAAGTATAAGTGGAGTCTTACTTTTTCTATAAGATTTTCAAGACGACAAATTTACTATTTAAGCAAATTAACTAAATTAAGATGAGTTTTTTTCCTCCTATGATGCACTCATCTTTATTGATAAGAAGATTTTGGTGGCCAATAGGAACGCCAGAAGTTGTAGTGGTATTGTTCCATGAAATTTGTTTGTCATCTGAGTACCAACACTTAGATGATCCTTTGAATTAGTTGGTCATTGCATTAGTAGATTACTAAGATAGTCCTTTGAACTTCTTGGTGGGCTCATTTGTCAAATACTGAAAGCAGTTGGTAACTACAACTATATACTAAATATGAAGATGGTAAAAACATTATTTCACGGATAAGTTACTACTTAATTGACAGAGCCCACTTGTAAAATTTTAAAGAATATGATAATCCGTTATCGAACACGGGGCGATAAAGTCATTATAAAATGGGTGCGCTGCTATAAATGGTAAAACTTTTTAGCATTTGACAGTCTACCATAACGCATTCGAGAATGGTAAAATTATGACCATGTAGGTGAGTTATTGACTAAATGAAGGCCCCATTGTCCGTAAGTTTAGAAATCTACTAATGCACAATACATTTGAGAATGGAAAATTAGTTGTTAATACTAGCTGGGTTCATTCTTACGTGGAGAAAGCCTAATGAGTTGCAAACCCAAAAAGGGCTTGAACCCATATGATAAGTCATATGGAGAAATAGGATTTCTCACTATCTTTAAAGTGGTAGCCGCAAAAAGACGTAGTAACAAGAGAAAAATAGAAAGCAGAAAATTTTGGGTTATGGCAAAGTCTAATTTACATCAAGTTGGCATCGGAGGTCGATTCGTGATCCGATTGAGCTGAAATTTTGTCAGCATGTTCATGGCACAATTTTCTCGAATCTGAACGGTTTGATTTTCTTTTGAAGCTCCCTATATCAGGTTTTTTGTATATTGATCAAAACCTGCGTTTTTGGTCTGATTTATCCTCTTTGTGAATTTTAGATTTATCCTTGATCTCTTGTAAAATTGATGTGTATTGCCAAGAATTATGTTCTTGAGGTCTTTGCTGCTATGTACCTCCAGTATTTGCTAGAGAAGAACATTGATCACCCAATTTTGTTGATAGTGAAGATTTTCGTGTAGACTCCGGTCCTGTGTTTTTTTATTTCCTCACATCGAGGAGGTTTTCCACATAAACAATCATTTTGTGTTCACGTGCTTGGTATTTATTTTACTCTACTATATCGATTCCTATTAGGTTTACACAAGATGAGAGATTATTTTATTCCACTACGTTAATTCAATATTATTCAAATTGTTATTGTTCTCCTATTAGTTATTCCGTAAGTTTCTAATGGTTGATCGGATAGCATAATTAAAAATTAACAACTCGATAAAAAGCACTCTATTAACTAGAGAATTTAAACCACTGGGATTCGCCCCAGTGGTCACCCTTCTAACATGAAAGGGAGAGGTGAGGGGTTCAAATCCCCACCTTCTCAGGGGGGATGGGGTGGGAACGCGTAAGTTTCAGGAGTGAGTTTCAACTCCCACGCCCTGCAAGAGGTAGAGTAAAAGTCTGAGAGTAAGTGTAGAATAGGCATAGAGTAGGACTGACCAAAAAAAAAAAAAAACTAGAGAATTTAATACTACTGCAGCTGAACCAAATTATATTGAAAAAAAAAAAAACTTAGACGCTTGATCATGATCCACTCGAAAGCAGCAGTAATTGCTAATCAAATCATTCATGAAGTGAATGAATTGCCTAGGTTCCAATTTCACGCACGAGCTTTTCAGATTTAACTGGATTTTGAAAGACTACGGTCTATGCTGACGCCATATTTTTTTAACCCAAGGATCCTTCCAAGGGAATGATTGTTACAACAAGTACCTTGAAACAAGGTGGTGTTAGAGGTCGAATTGGGATGATGGACTCAAACTTGCCGAAAGGTGGATTTTTCTTAGGCTGAAACGATCTTGAACTAGCTTTGAATGAATTTCCTAGATTGTGTTTATCGCTCTGTAACTTCACCAAAATAAAAAGTTGTCCCGTCCACGCTGAATCATGAGATCTCTCACTTCATCATAAAATCTACACTATTTTTTGTAAAAAAAGTTCGTGTTACCTATTACATAAATTATGTCACCATTTAAAAATTTTATAATCATAAACAATATATTTTGGTTCTTTCTAATTTGAGTTTTGGCCTAGTCGGCAGGACAAACCATTAAGTTTGGTTGGCGCTAATTTATTTATTTTTTTAATCAGAGGACCTTCCACCATGACTTAGAGAAATGAGGCTCGACCTATTCAACCGGAATTGTTGGGAATAACGGATCCCCGAAAACCGGATTCGACACCAAATCGAACCCCTAAATCAATGCGGAAGACGAAGCCCGGGAAAACACGCATCACCGATTGTAAAGCACACCACAGATTCGAGTGTACCTTGTTAGCCACAGATTAAACACCGACGCCGAAGAAGAGGAAGAGAAACGGTCCTGTTCGATCCGATTAAGCAATGAAGGGAAGAAGAAATTGCCGAAGCCTTACTGTTTCTTCTTTTTCTTTTTTGAGAAAGAGAGAGTGCGCGGGAGAAAGGAAGCGTACGTACTGATTGTTCCAACAGGTGTTATGTCTCTCTCTCTCCTCCCTTTTATACCTATCTCCTTCCACGGGCTCTATTCCCATGGGCCGGGCTTTCTGGGCCCAACTTGGGCGGATGGGCCTTAAGCCCAATACCAATAAAGCCTTCAGGAATAAAAAAAAAGACTCGGGACCCGATCCGTTCACACCACTCTTTTTAATGACTACGTCCCCTCCCCAAGTCTTTCTTATTTTTTTTATCCTCTAAGCATGTTATACTACATCAAATCAATTACATATCAAAGATTACAATCTACGGTTCTATTTCCTTGAGCCCTTGCTTCCTTCAATCTCGCTTGATTTCACCGGACCCGTGACGCAAGACATGATAATATTTAAGATCCCTATTTGATAATACTCTTTATGTCTAATTGATGTAATTAAAATTTTGACGTTTAGGGTATCACCCGTATACATATATGCTTTATTTTCAGTAATGTAGTTTTCCTCTTTGATGAATCAAATAAATCGAGAGAATTCCTCTGTATTTTATGCTTTGATTTGCTCGAATCTTCAATTGTGCAAATTTAGTGCGATGTGAGTTCCTCTATCCCCATTTTCACCACGTCGCATCACCCCTTTCGACTTGGCCGATTTAGGTTTTGTCGGCACATGCTCCCAAAAACCTAAATAAATTGTTACTTAATTGGGTATTTGTTCTACAGAATGACCACTTCCATTACCTGAGCTTGATTTGCAACTGGTACGGTGCATGTAATCAAAACTAGTTCACAAATATTCTCTCGAAAAATTGATTAAAAGAATTTAAGATGAAATAAAGGATTTACCGAATTGATCTATAAAGTGAGACAACATATTATAAGTGGATATTTGGGACGACAAAGCTCTCATTAATAGTATTCATTTATCTCCTGTGGTAGAGAAAGGGACTTGTATTTCAAAAAAAGAAAAAAAAGAAAGAAAAAGAAATCACACGCTTAACCTTCGCCTAAAGTACCAGCAATAAATATCATCATCATCATCATCATCATCAGTATTATCATTGAAAGAAAGAACAACCACACATTTGATTGGATCCGATAAGTCCTTGTGTGACCGGTCATTGAAAGAAAGAACGACCACACATCTGATCGAATCCGATAAGTCCTTGTGTGACCGGTCATTGAAAGAAAGAACGACCACACATCTGATCGAATCCGATAAGTCCTTGTGTGACCGGTCATTGAAAGAAAGAACGGCCACACATCTGATCGAATCCGATAAGTCCTTGTGCGACCGGCTGTTCCTTAGACTAAGTGTCGCCGTTATGAACGCCTTGGAGCAGTTTGCGGGGACGGCGGGAGCACGTTGGTCATTGGATTCGTTGGCCATGTTATTTTATAAGTACGCTTGTCTTTCTTTGAAAGACAGCGCGATTGTTAAATTTGCATATGGTCCTTAATCCGCGTCCCATGTTCCAGCAATGACAAAATTCAGACCAGTAGCCGAACCGGTTTTAACTATCGATTTTATGTGGGAGAAGTGGATTCTGCCCACATGCGAGGAGCATTAAAAAACTGTTTGAACTTTTTTAAATAAGAGCCGTTTGTTGAACACTCTTAATCAAGCGTTAGATTCATCATAAGCTAAATTGACTGTACTATTATATGACTCATGAATTGGAGGTACGAACTCATCTCGACCGTCAAACTTCATTTGTATGTATGGCAGTTAGCAATTTTTTATAACTATAGAGAAACATGAAATTCAAGTAAGGTTTGGTTTGACCACAGATTGAAATGTGCTCCACCTTCCCTCAAGTTGAGCTATTATTTATAAGAGAAATTTTTAGCGCGCAACAGACCCAAAAAGGACAAAAGAAATAGAATCCAAGACCTAATAAACAGCATCTAATAGCTGGCTGATTGTTTATTTTTACAGCAACCCATTATTGTATTGCCTTGAGGAAAGTGCTAGGCGACTTCCAGAGACGTGAAACAAGTTTGAATTGATAGGTTCAATTTGTGCAACGAGAAACGTGAACTTCTATTTTTTTTTTTTTTTTTAATACTGTGCTTGTTCACAATTATATATAATCTATTACAGAAACTGCATGGAGTTGAGTGACCATAAAAAGTGCCCAGAAAGAAGAGAACCATCTTGGAAGGCATGTAACCTTTTTTTTTTTTTTTTTTTTTTTTTTTGGGGGGGGGGGGGGGGGGTCTCGGTGAGGGCATCTAATTCGAATAGGTTCATGTACCCATCTTCTCCCTAACCCCATTATAAAGAACATTCTACTTTTTATCGTACCCGGACGACCTTAAGTTGACTGTGGCACAATGTTCCGACTTTCCAAGAAAGTACCGTGCATTGACACAGATCACCCCACATCGCTTTGCATCAATATAAAACTCTACCGCGAAAAATGATCATCAGACAAGACTTGCGAAAGCTTGACACTACAGAATCAACATTGAAAACTAGAATGAGCGGAGACGCCAACCACTGCACAATCACGGTGGCTGCGAAGGCTGAACGCGGCTGGTCTTCTCACATGGAGGAGCGGTTCAAGCAGACACCGACTCTTCTGAAGCCCTCGGCCAACAACTCTTCTTGCTGCATCTTCAAAGTCCCCAAGAGCCAAGTGAAGAAAGAAACCAAGGCTTACGAACCCCGCATTGTGTCGGTTGGCCCGTACCACCATGGGAAAGGGCATCTGCAGATGATCGAACAGCACAAGCCTCGACTGTTCTCTGCGCTGCTTGATCGGACCGGAGACAATGGCGTGGGCCTGGACCGTTACTTCGAGGACGTCGCCTTGCTGGAGACCCGCATACGAGATAGCTACTCGGAGGCCCTCGATTGTGAAACCTTGGATTTGATCGAGATGATGATTCTCGATGCTTGTTTCCTCGTCGAGATGTTCCGTGTCACTGCCTCAGTGATTGAACCGGACAAAGACGACCCCTTGTTCGCCATTCCACGGATCATCTCCTTCCTCACGATCGACCTCCTCCTGATTGAAAACCAGATCCCATTCTTCGTTCTTCAGAAGATCTACGACTTATCCAAGTCTCCTTCCGAAGCCAACCTCTCCCTCAATGAGATCGCCTTAGGGTTCTTCAAAAAGGCGCTCAGACTGCCAAAGCAAGAACACAACGGGCACTACCAGGTCTCCAATGCCATGCACTTGCTCGATTTGTTGCGACTGAGCATGGTCGATCATTTGGAGCTCCAAAATCCCAAAGCGGTTGATGAAGAGCCGCAACCCATACCCTCCGCGAAGAAGCTGCATCTCCAGGGGATAAATTTTCGACCGAGCAAGAGACAGAACCCAATGACCCTCGAGTTCAATAACGGAGTGCTCGGAATCACTCCTCTGACCATCGACTCTTTTACCACCTGCTTCTTTTTAAACTGCGTGGCTTTCGAGCAGTGCTACTGTTACTGCTCCAAGCACATCACCACTTACGTGATTGTCATGAGATGTCTCGTGAGCACAGCGAAGGATGCTAAGTTCCTGTCTGGGTGCAGCATCATCACGAACTTATTAGGTACCGACAAGGAGGTCGCGAGGTTCTTCAATAATCTTTCTAAGGATGTCCTGTTCGATATCAGTTCAAGCTACCTGGCCAAGTTGTTCAGGCAAGTGACCCAGTACCAGAGCAGGCCGGGCGTAAAATGGCACGCGGCAGTGAAACACAACTACTTCTCCGATGCCTGGAGCTTGAGCTCGATCATCTTTTCTATGATGGCTTTGATTCTTTCCGTAATCCAGGCCTTGTCTGCCGTTTACACGCTGCATCCTTCCAAAAAGTAACCAAGCTCTGCGACAGAGCTTCAGAGAGATATATGATGTTAATGTACTATCCTTCTAATTTGGAGCAATCAGACCAGTAATATTTGTGCTTCATTTCTACGTTATGCTTTAGCTACTGTACTCTTAATTTGTTTTACATTGTAACTCAATTACATATTCATTACTGCAGTTAGATTACTAGCAAATGGAACTAGTCATTACGCGTGTTTCATAAGTAACGATTTTGATGAAGAGAACTCTACTAACTAGAGAATTTGATGTTAGCGTAGTTGATCGAAGTTAACAGACCAAGATTTCTTAAACGTATGATCATTGTCAACTCATAAGCAGGTGTCATCGGGAATCGGACCATTGATGAAGTGAACGATCTTACGCACCAGCTAGAAAGATTGAGCTGGATCTTGAAAAAACTAAAGTCAATTCCGACGCCAAGTATTGTTTAACCGGAATGTCCTTCCAGGCGAAAATTTTTTACCCCTAATACCTTGAAACAATGCGGTGCTAGGGATCGAATTGAAAAAATGGACTCCAAAAGGTGATCTTTCTAGTCTGAAAGCAATTTCAAACGAGATTTAAATGAATTTCCTAGATTGTGTTTACCGCACTGTAACTTCACCCAAATGAAAAGTTCTTCCTCGTCCATGCCCAAGCGGAGGATCTCTAATTTCATGATAAGCTATTCTTTTTTGGCTGAGCAGATGAACCTGTTTAGAAAACCTCCTAATAGATTTGAAAGTTGGCAAAACCTTCCTTGATTTATCCTAAATATGATAAGTGCATGAAAGTATGAACTACTCATGATGATAAGTTTATTCTGATTCAATCTATTGATATTTGAATATCACAACCATGAAAAGAAGTCTATATCTTGAAGTCATTCAACTCCACCTAATGATGTTCATATATTGTGGCTGAAGATAATCACGTCTTGGATAGCATCTCAATAACAACATGGCTATCAATAATATAGATAACGACAAAGATTGCATATGGAAGATTGTTGCAGAAAATTGTTGCAGAAAATGCCAAAGGATGCACCAATTGAAGCAAAGGATGAAAGAAAATCAAAATCACACAAGACACAAAATTTACATGGAAACCCAAAATGGGAAAAACTTAAACATGCTAGCAGGAGTAGCATAAACTTAAACGGACATAATTAGTCTAGGACTAGTGGTGCTGTCTGTTAGAGTTGTGGTGAGGAAGAGCATCTTAGAAGAGATTGCCTTAAGTTGAAAAATGAGAAGGGTAAGTAAATCAATATTGAATTTGTAGATGATGGCATAGTTGTTGCTAATAGTAATTCGAATAGTGCCTATTATGTCTTGTCTTTCATTGTGGATTTGATGTTTGATGGATAGATTATGGACTCTAGTTATTCATTTGATGTTACACTAAAGGAGAATAGGTATATTGCTTCAATATATGGATAGCAGCAAAATGCAGTAGGGCAATAATGTTGAGTGTGATATTGTGGGTGTCGATGATGTTATATTCAGCATGCATTATGATATTGTAAGGACATTGATTGGAGTAAGGCATGTTCCGAAGTTGAACTCCTTGAGTGCCTTGGATTCAGTTGGGAAAATAGAAATATGAAGGTCGTTCAAGGTGTCTTGGTGATAATGAGAGGAATAGAGCATAGTGTTTATATAAGCTTCAAGGTGAGACCATGACGAATTTCACTATGGAGGCATCAGATGCATCTATTTGAAGTTGAATTGTGACAAATGCGTTTGGGGCATATTAGCATGAGAAGTCTTAAAGTTCTAAAACTTGCCGAAAGGTGAATTTTTCTTAGGCTGAAATGAGCTTTGAATGAATTTCCTAGATTGTATTTACCGCTCCGTAACTTCACCAAAATAAAAAGTTATTCCTCGTCCACGCTGAAGCATGAGATCTCTAATTTCATGATGAAATTTACCCCCATTCTTTGTAAAAAAAGTTTAGGTTAGCCATTACATAAATCATGTCACCATTTAAAAAGGTTATAATCATATACAATATAGTTTTTTTTTTTTTGGTCAATAAAAGGTTGTATTTATATAGTGAAAAGAGTACAACCAAATGCTATAGCATCTGCATACACGAGATCCTGCAAAATAAAAGGAGGAAATATATTCCAATTGCGGGCCGGTTCAGATTTGCCGTGGGCTTTTGCAGCCTAATCTGCTACACCATTAGCCTCCCATCTATAGTGTCGAAGGTGGAGATTAGGGTAAAGGGACAATAGACCGTCGACTTCAGCGAATAGGGCTCTTTCTTCCCACGGCTGCAATCTCCGTTCTATGACGATTTCGATCATTCGAAGGCAATCTGATTCGATCAGTAGATGCTCTTTGTGAAGCCCTTGGTGCAGCAAATGATGAAGCGTCAAGATAAGTGCTCGAATCTCCGCTTGAAAAGCTGAAGCAGCTGGGAATCTTGGTGTAAAAACATCGGTAAGTATTCCTTGATGATTTCGACAAACACATGCCGTGGTGCCTTCATTACTTCCAGGTTGAAAAGCTCCATCAATGTTGCATTTCAATATGCCATAATCAGGAGGTCTCCACAACTGAGCAGGGCTGAGGATAGAACAATCTGATCGGTGAAGATTGGGGTCAGAGATCTGATGGATCCAAGTCTGTGCGATGGCGTTCTCCACTGCAAGGCTTGGATTTGGTCGTTGACGGCGGAATATGTAGCTATTGCGCATATGCCATATCTGCCATAACACATTAGCTATTGTTTCCAATCCAGGTAAGGGATTCTAAATTGTTACCCTTTCTGTTACCCATGCATCAAGACGCTGCAACAAGTGAGGTGAGATCTGGACACTGATCTGAGGATGGCGCCAGACTTCTCTAGTCCGTGTAAAAAAGAAAAACAGGTGCTCTATAGTTTCTGGCATGTCTTGATTGCATAGACTACATATAGTATCAAGGGTAATATGTTTGTGAAATAGGTTGGCCTTGGTTGCAAGTGCGTTTTGGCATGCTGTCCACAGAAATGTGCGAACCTTGGGTGCTGTTTTCATATTCCATATTCTTCGCCATAAAATTCTGGGGTTTTAGTGAGAAGTCGAGGCAAGTGGATTGGTTGGTGTGGTCACTATGTTGGTGAGTCGATGGTAATTACTTTTAACTATATAACGACCAGTAGTAGTGACCATCCAGACAAGCTAATCAGTAGCATGTAAAGGACTAACAGGAATTGTAAGAATTTCTGCACTGACCTGTTCATCAAAAAGTTGTTTAATAAGAGGGGAGTTCCAAGTGTGGTGGATATGATCAATAAGATCGGCCACCAAAAGTGGTTCTTCTCGTGCTACTGGTCCTCCTATTATTCCCATAGGTAACCACCTATCTTCACGTATCCTAATCTTTTTACCATCACCAACAAACCATCTGACATTCGGAAGAATGGCTTCTCTCCCAATCAAAAGGCTTTGCCATCCCCAGGATAGACGAGTCCCTGTTTCTGCTAACTGAAAATCGTTTGATCTGAAATACAACCCTTTAAATAGTTGACTCCACAGAGATTGAGGTTTTTGAAGTAAACGCCAAGCTTGCTAACCAAGCATTGCCCTGTTAAAATTAATAAGGTCTCGAAATCTCATACCTCCATTATCTTTGCTTGATTTTAGAACTGTCCATTTTTGCCAATGAATGCCTACCTTATTCTTGTCATTGCTCCATCAAAATGCTGAAATTCTCTGTTCTATTAATCTACAAAGAGATAGGGGAAGCTTGAAGATCGACATGGCATATTGTGGTAAAGCATGTACAACAGATTTAAGTAGGATTTCCTTTCCACTCTTTGAAAGTAATCTTTCTTTCCAACCCTCTAACTTAGCATTAACTCTCCCCAATGTCCAAGAAAACATCTCTCGCTTTGATCGCCCCCAATCTAAAGGAATTCCCAAATATTTACCATACTGTTGCAACACCAGTATTCTGAATTCAGCCGCCAAGTTTTCCTAAAGGCTCAAAGGGCAGTGTTTACTGAAAAACAATTGAGATTTATTTCTATTTATGACCTGTCCCATAGCCACACAATACCGATTAAAGATATTAGCGAGGTTCTGGCATTCCTTAATGTTAGCTTCTAGGAAGAAAACATAATCATCAACGAAAAAAAGATGGGATAGAGTTGGACACCACCTATTGAATTTAACACCTTTAAGATGTCCCATGTCCACTGCTTGGTTAATAAGGGTTGATAACACATTTGCCATCAAGATAAAAATATATGGAGAGAGTGGATCACCTTGTCGAAGACCTCTTGACGGCTGAAAATAATCAAATTGATCACCATTGAATCGAACACTAAAAGAAGTTGTTGTGATGCATTGCATCACCAACTAAACCCATCTTTGATGGAACCCCATTTTAAGCAAATAATCTTGAAGGAAATCCCATTCAACTCTATCGTACGCCTTTTGCATGTCAGTCTTGATACATTGAACTTTCTCTTTCTCTTTCTAACTTTAAATTGGTGAAGCACCTCCTGGACAATCATTATATTGTCTTGAATCTGTCTGTCACTCACAAATGCAACCTGTTCTATAGAGATCAGATTGGGTAGCCAAGGTTTCAGTCGATTGGCGATGACCTTTGAAATTAATTTTATAGGCATAGGTGCAAAGGCTTATTGGTCGATACTGATCAAGTCTTTCTGGGTGATTGACTTTGGGGATCAAAGCAATGATGGTCCTGTTTAGATTGCGAGGCATCACACCTAAGCTAAAAAAATCTCGCACTGATTTAACAACATCATCCTTAATAATATCCCAATATGTCTGAAAGAATAACCCATTCAAACCATCAGGACCTGGGTCCTTTGTTGTCCCCAACTGGAAAGTTGCCTAGCGGACCTCCTCATCAGTAACTAAAGTCATCAACTTATCATTCATTTCTATAGAAACAACTTGAGGGCATTGATCTAAAATTGGGCCATAGTCACGATAACCGGCTGTAGTATATAAAGTGGAAAAGAAACTGGACATCATTTCCCTTAAGGTCGCAGGGTCCCTCGCCCAATTCTGATCATTGTCTTGTAACATACAAATTGTGTTTCTTTGCCTTCTTTGTAATGTGCTGGCGTGAAAAAACTTTGTATTCTTGTCGCTCGCAACCAATTTATTCTAGAACGCATAGCCCAGAACTGTCTTCTTGTTGCTGTATTCATCTAATTTCATCTCGCAAAGTAAATGCTACCACTCTATCGTTGTTGTTGTTATGTGAGCTGTTTATGATAAGCTGAAGCTGATTTTGTAAATGAAGCACTCTAAGATGGCCATTTTGAAATTTTGATCTATTTCAATTTGCTAAATCAGTACAGATAGCCTTTAATTTATGTAAAAGATTAGGATTGCTTACCCGGGCTGAATTCCATGAGTTATAGATGATCTCTTTGCATTGCTGATCTTGATTCCAAAAAGCTTCATAAATGAAAGTCTTTTTTCGTTTTCGAAACTCTGCTATTGTATTCAGAAGAAGAGGACAATGGTCAGACCCCAGTGCCGGGAGTGCCAATACTTCAGCCGCAAGATATATAAGATGCCAATCCATGGAACACATAATTCAATCTAACCTTTCCTTCACTAGCTTGTCCCCTTCTCGATTATTCATCCAGGTAAATACACACCCTTTGCTTTATAACTCCATCAGAGAACAGTCATTTATGACGGCACGAAATGAGAATAGACGATATGAGTCTGCTGGTCGCTTCCCAACCTTTTCCCATGGGTAGATAATCTCGTTAAAATCACCGGCACATAACCAGGGTAATGTGTTTGAGATGTTGATTTCCCGAAGCTTGTCCCATAGCAGCTTTCTAGATTGGTAGTTTGAGGGAGCATGAAGACAGGTAATTCGCATTGTTCTGTCCTCCATCAAATCACGGCAAACCATATCAAAGTAGTCCTTTGAGGATCTCATAATATTTAAAGTCAAGTTTTCATTCCAAAAAACTGCTAGTCCTCCTGCCAGTCCCACTGGGTTTCGAACGAAGGAACTATGAAAATGTAAACGACGTTGTAATCGATAAATCACTGACTCATCATTTTTTGTCTCCATTAAGAAGACTAGATCGGGCTTTTCTTTAGCCAAAATGGCCTTGAGGGCTTGAACTGTCAGGGCATTGCCCAAACCCCGACAGTTCCAACAAATCAGCTTCATTTGTCTTTTGGTGGCTGTTGAGGGCCAGCCGCCAAAGCCCAATGTCCCGTTTCTTCCACTGTTAAAACTGGTGTGTCCATGGGAAAGGTGTCATCAAAGTCCGCTGAAGTTAAGTTCCACATCTTATAGGGAGCATACCGTTTCTATTTTTTGGCTGCCAAAAGTTTTGGAGCAGATATTGTATTCTTCAGTTTTTTCTGCAGCTGTATTTCCATCTGTTGAGGCTGAGTTCCCTTCATTTTTGCTGATGCAGGTATCAAATCAGTTGATAGAAAAGTCCCCCGTTTCATAGCATTCTGATGGAAATGCTGCTGATTCTCAGGTTCTGAAGGGAGGTGCAAATTTCTTGGTCTCGTCATGGGGTTTGCGTCACCATCAACTAGTGGGGGCTTGAAAGGAACAATCGGTAGCAAAGCAGGAGGGGTTTCAGGTACTATCTCTTGTAAATCCTCTATGGTTGATGACGGATTATAAAAAGTCTGCCAGTAGGGACTATACTCTCATACCTCAGCACGCAACCATTGACCATAGGCCATCTTGTCTTTTCCGTCTATCTTCGCTTCTTCAAATGGATAGTCTTTACAAAACGTAGCGTAGTGTCCTAGTTTTCCACATGAATAACAAAAGTGACTTAAACATTCATATCGAAAATCTAGCCACAGAGTTTTGCCATTGATGCGTATACGTTTTCGTGTCTTTAAAGGTTCTTGGAGATTTAATTCCACTCTTGCTCTACCAGCCCTTAAGGCTGAGCCCTCTTTAGAATCGGCTTGAACTTCCAAAACCTTACCAATGTGATTGACTGCCTTTCTAATCATTTGCTCGGTACTCCATTCCAATGGCAATCCAAACACTTGAACCGAGAAAACACATCTTGAGAAATCATAGCAATGTAACGGCGTATTTGGAATCCAAGACTTAAAAATGACTAGATGGCTCGAAAACTGCCAAGGGCCACCTTGTAAAACGCAGTGTTTGTCAGACTCTGATTGGAATTTTGCAACGCATAAGCCGGTATCTCGCTGGGAAATCTCGACTTGGTCTGTTCGCCAAGCTCACTTTAAAGTGCTCTAGAAAGCCTGCAAGTTTATAGTGGGGTTTGAGAGAAATTTCCCTATTAACATTAACCTGCATTCTTCCAATTTTTCAGGTGGGGGTTCCTCTTCCCAGATGTCTATCTCCTGCTCGAAACGGAGTTGACCCTATCTTTGACACAGAGCAGCCAGTCGCAACGAGCCATCCGGGTCGTTTGAAGCCACTTGATAGGCGAAATACAAGTTGTGCCAAACCAAAACCATTCTGAAGTACGTTGATGCCAGAACCAAAAACGAGATGCATGTAGGTACACACCAAAGGGCAATTCAACGAATGGAACAGAGTCAGCTCGATAAAAGTTGGAGAGAAGTCACCTTTGAACCAAATGAGGGAGACGTCAAGCCATGCAATCCCTCCAAGTACGAGAATGGAAGAGAACAAGATGGCCGGAATTGCGGATTTGGGGTTGATTGTCGTTCGATAAAACCAAAGTCAAGGAGAAGCGACAGTGTTGAGCTACGAGAAAGAAAACGAGAAATGGTGGAACAGAGGTATGAGGTGGGGAAGAAATTGGGGATAGGTAGTGTATAGAGATGATGGTGCGTGTTAAGAGGGATTAGGGTTAGGGTTGATGGAAATTACCATTAGAGGTAGATAGACCTCTACATATCAAGAGGATTTTTAGGGCGGAAGAAAGGAGAGAAAAAAGCGAGAGAGCAATTGTGTGTGTACCTTATATACAATATAGTTTGATTCTTTAATTTGGGTTTTGGCCAAGCCGGCAGGAGAAACCACTGAGTTTGGTTGGGGCGAACTTTTTATTTTTATTTTTTTAATCAGAGAGCCTTCGACATGACTTAGAGAAATAAGGCTTGACCTATTTGACTGGAATAAAAAAAGACCCTAGGGGCCTGACCCATTTACACGCTAATTTTTAATGACTATGCCCTCTCCCCTAGTCTTTCTCATTTTTTTTTCTCCTCTAAGCATGTTATACTACATCAAATCAGTTATATTTCAAAGATTGCAATCTACGGTTCTATTGCCTTGAGCCCTTGCTTCCTTCAACTCTACTCGACTTTGTTGGACTCAATGACACAAGACGTGATAATATTCGAGATCGCTACTTGATTTATTTTTCTTATTGTATTTAAAATCCATTTTAGAAATTTAGATAATACATTATGTATGATTGATGTCATTATAATCTTTTACTAGTATATGCTTTATTTTCATGTAATGTAGTTTTCTACTTTGATGAATTAAATGAATCGAGAGAATTTCCTCTATATTTTCTGCTTTGATGTTCTCACATCTTCAATTGTGCGAATCTAGTGCAATGTGAGTTCCTTTATCCCCATTGTCACGCCTCGATCCTCCGAGCACGTGCCTGTCCCTCACCTTGGTCGATTTATAGTGATGTCTCAGGACGCATCGCCGACCCTTTCATTTTAATACGCATGCGGAAGCATATAAAATAATCCCTAAACAATAAAACAATGGAATAGGAAAGTAGCGTCAATTTTTCCACAACCTTTCAAACCAAAACAAACCTTTTATAACAAACAAGTTTATTCACAACATCAGATCAATTACAAAAATATCGGCTTAACCAAAAAGTAACTATCCTATGAGTAACTAGCTAGACTGGTTTGCCAATTATGTTTCTTCCACCTTCCCAAATTTCAAGACTTCCGGCTCTCCACAACCGTTAGCTAGGGATGAAAATGGTAATACAATAACCAGTGAGATAACGTCTCAGTAAGTTGTACCCCCTAAAACCTGACTAGGAAGCCAATACACCTTAGGGCTGCCTAAGCACAACATGAGTCAAAGAACTTACCTTAACCTTAGTTCCTTCCTACAAATTAGTATATATAAGATATACAGGAACCATATCAATTCACAGCATCAGATCAAATCATTGATCAATCGACCTAGTCGATTACATGTCACGTAGACCATTTACTGGTCATCTCAATTATTAGTATTTATAAGTCCAATCATACCTAGGACTGCTTATTATAAGCCGATAATAGATAGTATAGCTCGCCAGAAGCTACCTTAAATACTGAGATAATATACTATATATATGCTCACCAAGAGCTACTTTAATTTCTGATATAGTATATTATATATGCTCGCCAGAAGTTTCCAGACATATTTTCATAGTACACTGAGAATTATTTATGCTCACCAGAAGTTGCCAGATCCATTGATTTGCTATTCTATATATGCTCATCAATAGCTGCTAGCCATACTTTCATAGTATGCTGATAAATGTATATATATGCTCACCAAAAGCTGCCAGCCATACTTTCATAGTATGCTGATAAATGTATATATATGCTTGCCAAAAGCTGCCAGCCACACTTTCATAGCATGCTGATAATTGATCATTAATCAATTCACCATTTTTATCCTTCTTGATAAAAATACCCGTGCGTGGGTACATAGTCAGCTTTAGCCAAAATATAAGATTTTCACTTTTGAACCTCCCACTACTTTCAATAGTCTCAAAATAGATTTTTGGCGCTGTAGACCGACGCTTGGTAATTTTATACGTAATTACCAAATTTAATTAATTTAGGAATAAAATCCTAAAATCACAATTAAATCAATTCGACACCAATTTAAAGCTCAAATAAACAAACAGACTACACCACAATAACTAGCATAAAATTCCGGTCGTCGGCTATTCCAGCCCAATTTCTGAAAATTCATTAATTAATTAAATAATTATGGAAATTATTAAATAAATACAATAAATCTCATTTAGGCCTGTAATGCCTAATTAGAAGCTGAGATGAGCCCGAAAAATTACCAAGACTCGTTCAATAAATAATAGAGCATGTCTACTTGCTAACTACATTAACCAATTGCCTAACATGCATCGGTAAATTTCTAATTTAATTATTCTAAGCTAATCTATCCACTTAATTACACTTAATTAAATCTAATCAACTCCTAAGCATCATTAGCATGCTAAGTGAGGATTAGTGAGCAAAACTCACTTGATTAACAAACAGGTCGGATCAAACCAACGGGAACGTTGCGAGGGCCGACTTTCTCCAAAACAGGCCTCCAAATTGCTGGAATACCCACTTTATTCTGATCTGGAAGTGGCTAAAACAGAGGCCAAATAGTTCGGTTTAAAGCGGGAATTGATCGGGAAATGGTGAATAGGCCAAACCGGGCCTTAACGAACACTCACGAGGGTTGAATAGGACCGGGACAGCTCCGAATGAACTCCAACAGATCTGAAACAGTTGCTAGATTCGCGTGAGGAGGCAAGAAGGGCGGTCGGGTGTTCGGGCTGCTCGCGTGGACGGTGGCTCGAGGAAACGGCGACGGCGTGCGGCGACGATGGCGTGGACGGCTTCAGAGACTTGCTAGCTGATCTCTGCTAGTTGGGGTGCGAAAATGGAGAGGATGGAGAGACAAGGTTGGCTAGCCAAGCTTGGAGAGGAAGGGAGAGTAAGAGGTGGACCACCATGGCTATTTTTTCCACATTCTTGTCTCCTTGACCCATCCTAGGCCAAGTGTGGTTCCTTGGCTGTCCTTAGGCCACCGAGGCCTCCATCTAGAAGCTTATGGTGGTCCAAATGTTGAGGGTGGTGGGGACATACGAATTTCCTAGATTTCTCCTTCAATTGGTCACTTATCGATCCTCAAATCAACTCAATTCAGCCTCAATAAATTCAATTGACTCTCTATCGATCAAATCGATATTTTTCCTCACCCATATATCCATCATGCTTCCCAAATTTGCGATAAAAAACAATCCCGGCCTTTTTCTGAACAAAAACGGTTCTATGCCGACTTTTTCCCAAAAAATCTTGGGTTGTAGAAAATCTTCTAAGACTGAGTTAATGCTCCTAGAATTTATTATGATATGACAGAATCTTCAATTTCTGAAATCGGACTTGCGCAATTAATTTTCATTCGACGCGTTTTTAGCGTGACATAGACTACTGGGTAATTTGCAGAAGTTTTTTGTGCAAAAGACCCATGGTCGATTTTCTTCGAGCCACTATGAACCCACTTGACACATTGGCGACTCTTGGTTGTGTGACAATCTTGAGAATTCACATACGAACACAGGGTACCAAAACGACTGAAGAATCAGTCTAGGGCGATCGACGAGAATTTTTCAATTTAGTGGTGTCATCCATGATTAGCCACACATCTCAGTCGAACAGAATTATCTCTGACTTCAAATCGATTTTATACTGTGCCGTAATGGCCTTTAAAGATGAGCACGGTCGAGAAGTTGATTCCTAGTTAAATTCTCAAGTCTATTGCATTAAAATTCCTCAATGGCTTTTCCAGATAGTCTAGTTATCTCGAGAATGATCAGTTCTGAGAACAGTCCCATAGGCGCATCAATGAAATGCCCGATTTATTTAGTAGAAAATAGGACTGAAAATCTGGGATATCACACTCGTTTTCAACACGTCAATAGCCCCTTTCGACTTGGCCGATTCAAGTTTTGTCAACATACTACCGAATGGCCACTTCCATTACCTAAGGTTGAATTTGCATCTGGTATGGCGCATGTAATCAAACTAGTTCACAAATATTCTCTCGAAAGATTAGTTAGAGGAATTTAAGATGCGAAAAAGGATATATCGAATTGGTTTATAAAGTGAGACAACAAATTATAAGTGGATATTTGCGACGACAAAGCTCCCATTAGTAGTACCCATTTATCCTGTAAATGAGAAAGACCAAATGACTAGGAATAAAAGGTAGAGGGAGAGACTTGTATTACCAAAAAACATCACACGCTTTACCCTCAGCGTAAAATACCAATATGGTGGGGGGAACGAGGCACGTCGGTCATCGGATTCGTTGGCCGTGTTATTTTTATAAGTACAGTTATCTTTATTTGGAAGACAGAGCGGGTTGAATTTGTATATCCATCCGCGTCCCAAGTTCCAGGAGTTACAAAATTCAGACAAGTAGCTGAACCGGTTTTAACTTTTAATTTATACGTGGGAGACGTGGAATCTTCCCACATGCGAGTGTTAAAAACTGTTCAATTTTTTTAATAAGACCCGTTTGTTGAACTCTTAATTACGTTTTAGATTGATCATAAACTAAATCGACCATATTATTCTATGACTCATGAGTTGGAGGTACAAATTCATCTCGACGGTCAACTTCGTATACATGTATGAAAGTATAGAAAAAACTTGAAATTCAAGTAAGGTTTGGTAGTTGCCAAAAAAAAAAAAAAAGTAAGGTTTGGTTTGAACACAGATTGAAATGTGCCACACCTTCTCTAAAGTCGAGCTATTATTTCTAGGAGAAATTTTTAGTGCACAACAGACCCAAAAAGGACGAAAGAAAAAAAAATCCAAGACCTAATAAACAACATCTAATAACTGGCTGGTTGTTTATTTTTACCGCAACCCATTATTGTATTGCCTTGAGGAAAGTGCTGGGCGACTTCCAGAAACCTGAAACAAGTTTGATTTTTTATTTTTTTTAACAAGTTTGAATTGATAGGTTCATTTTGCGCAACGAGAAACGTGAACTTCTGGACTGTGCTCGTTCACAATTGTATGTAATCTATTACAGAACCTATTCGAATTACATGCCTTCCAAGATGGTATTCTTCCTTCTGGATAACTTCTTTGTTTAGTATAATCTATTACTACACCCTAAAGAACATTTACTTTTCTATCGGCAAAAGTACATCCCAAATGTCAAAACTTGACATGAGGAGAAATTAGGAAAGTGCCACTTAAGTATCACTTTTTTTGAAAAATAGGACACTTGAGTATTACCTCTAGCGAACTCTGCCGAAAATCCTATGTGATAATTTTTTATTAATTTTGCTCGCTTACGTGGCTCGCCGGAAAGCTAACTCAGCAAAAAGCGCAAAAACGATGTTGTTTTGGCACAAATTTGAATTTTAATATTAAAAATTAATTAAATTTAATTTTAGAAAAGGGGGAAGGAAGAAGATGAATAGTTGTAGGCGGCTGAGGGCTCAGCCCTTGTCACTACCGCCTCTCCGCCATCGTCGAGAAGGGCCAACAATGGTGGGGGGCCAAGGCTCAATGACCCCGGCCGACAAGAGGCGAGGGACTGCAAGCCCCCACCCAAATCTGAGGTGAGGGTCGTGGCCCTCCCCCAAATCTGGTGACGGTCGCCAGCCCTCGCCCGGCCAGGCCAAGGGCCGCCACCTGCTGGAGTTCCTATTCAATGTGAAGAAGAGTTACTTGGTCGAGTTATTCGGGCAAGTGAACCGGTACCACTAGAGCAGATGGCATATTCAAAGGACGGGAATCATGCGTGAGTACTTCAGCAGCCCTTGTCCTTCATTTCGGCTGCCGCTGCTTTCGCTCTCCTAGTTCTTACTAATATATAGGCTTTCTTTCACCGTTTACCCTTATTATCATACCAAGAAGTCACCAAGCTCTGCGCCACAGCTTCAGAGAGATATATGATGTTAATGTACCGTCCATTTCCTTCGGAGAAATCAGACCAGTAAATGTAAATTTGTGCTTCATTTCTGGGTTTTGCTTTGGCTGCTGTACTCCTAATTTGATTCAGATTACTAGGACAAATTACATCTTCATCAATGTAGTTAGATTACTAGCAAATGGAAGTAGTCCATAATGTATAATTTAAAGGTAACGATTTGACGAAGAGCACTCCATGAACGAAATTGACACAGATTTCTTAGACGCATGATTATCATTGACTTAAAAGTAGCGGTAGTCTTTAATTGGACCTTCGATAAGGCGAACGAGTTGCCCAGACTCCGATTTCATGCACCAGCTAGGAAGTTTGAACTGAATTTTTAAAAGCCAAGCTCAATGCTAACGCTATAAATTTTTAATCGAAATATCCTTCCAACGGAAAAATCTTGTACTTAGTACCCTGAAACAAGATGGTGCTAGGGATCGAATTGGAAAAATGGACTCAAAACTTGCCAAAAGGCCGTGAAGAAAGATGTGACGATATTCAAGGTCGTGATTTGATGTATTTTCCTTGTTATATATAGAATTTGTTCAGGATTTTAGGTGGTATTTTTGTTATGGCCAATCGATATTGATTTTATTTTTTGAGTTTTCTCGTACTAGTTTAGGTCTCACACTATATAAATATATTCTTTATTTTCATAAATTTACTTTTCCTCTTTGATAAATTAAATGAATCGAGAGAATTTTCTATGTGTTTTGCACGTTGATGTGTGTGTAACTTCGATTGTGTAAATCTAGCGTGACTTAGTTTAGTTTTTCCCCATTTTCACCACATCAAATCACCCTCTAAACTTGGTCGGTTTTTCGAAGGAAAAAGAGAAAAAAAAAAAAAACTTGGCTGGTTTTGTTTTTGTCGACACATGCTTGCAAAAACCTAAGTAAACCATTACTTAATTGGGTCTTTGTTCCCTATAGCGGCCACTTCTATTACCTTTGGGTTGAATCTACCTCTGGTATGGCGCATGCTATCAACGAGGAACCGGAATTATTGAATTGATCTATAAAGTGAGACAACAAATCTCCAATCGATGATGTGCCCATTTTATCAAAAACCACACATTTGATCAAAATCCGACAAGGGTCCTTCCCGGTAGTTGACCACGAGTCAATGTGACCATTTTTGAACAGCGCGCTTTGCAGTCCGCAAGCAGCGGCCACCGCCAGCCTAAGATGCCATTGTACAACGAGGTTTCTCATTATATAGTCCCCTCGTCATTATCGATAAGAAGACTCGCGGCGGGGATGAGCGAGGACGTTGGTTTTGGTCCAGTGAAATTCGAACGTCATTTGAGCACTGTTAAAGTAATTGAAGAAATTTTCTCTGATTAGTAGGTGACGAAGTGCCTGTAACTTACATAAAAGGGTTACCTAAAAGAAAAGCCCCACATATTAAAAGATATGTAAAAATCAAATAATTGGCGCCTTCCCCCCCCCCCCCCCCCCTTCCATCTTCTTCCTTTCTCTCCACTCCCTTATGAAAGAATCGCTGCTATGCTACCAGCACTACATCGTCATCTGCTATCGTCACCTCTAAAGCTCGCCTCTCCACCGTTAGTGCCTCCGTTGCTCGCCTCTCCATCATACTCGCCCCCCTAGATCTTTCTGCCCGTGTCTCGCACCCTATTCTCTCATCGCCTGGGGGGGCTATAACCTCACATGTGAGTCCAGCGGAGGTCGTAGACCTCATTAAAAATTCAGTATGAACATTGAAAAGTTTGAACAACTTTGATGGGAAACAAAACTTCATAAAAAATTCAATCAAAGGAACAATCAGGTTGTAATTTTCAAGAGCTTTTCAATGATACCTTTGCCCAAAGAGGATGGTTGGTTTTAAAGATACCATAATTCTTAATGAGAATCATCCAATCTTGAGGCGTTGAGTTTATGATTCGACTCAATCAATTAATTTCATTATAAATGTCAAGTCATAGGGAGGTTTTTATGTAGAAAATATAGTAGCTTTTTACTATGATTTTCTGTTCCGATAGATGCTGAAAAATCTATGGTCCCAAATTATTTTTTGGAAATTGGACTACAAGTTTGAAAGTTTCGAATCGCGAGCTTGGATGGGCAGTTTGGTTAATTTTTTAAAAAATAAATAAATTCAATGATTTTTAAAAGAATAACTGCCGCCAAGAGCGCTAGGTGGCATTAGCCAGCAGCGCCCCAAGCGTTGCCCAAAACTCCTTATCACTTGCTCACAGCGGTCTTTGTGTAAGACTTCCCAGCTGCCAAAAAAAAAACAAAAACAAAAAAAAAACAAAAACAAAAGAAACAAAAACAAAAACAAAAAAAACAAAAAAAAAATCAACTTTAAACCAAAATTTTATTTCCAAAGAAGATAAATGCATTTCTCTCACTCTAACTTGTGGTTTCTCTCTCTAATTTGAACGTGCATACCTTTTTTACCTTTCCTCGAAGGAGATGGCCCATGACACATGGGCAGACTTGTTAAACAGGTGGGTCGGATTGAGTTTGGGTCAAGTCACAAATGGTACAACCCAAATCATTTATCTTGTTTATAACTCATTTGTCGTAATGTAAAATATTTTACTTATATTCGACTCGATCCATACTTGATCCATACTCGACCTATTATTGTCAACTTTGGGCCGACGGCCTTCCATTGACTTGGGCTCTCCCGAGCCCATATCTCGTGCAAAATCGAGTGTTCAAATTTTTAATCGATTTAAGCTTATGTAAATTTTGACTAAAGAGTCATCACTAACCTTTTTGGGGATGGCCAAGAACCCAGTAAGATATGAGAGAATATCTTGTTATTTATGCAACTAAAGATTCCAAACTCGAGGACTTGGTTATGTTAATCCTAAGGCTAATGCCATTTCGGTACCTAATTTAATCATGCTAACTAATGTCATAGCAACCTATTAAAGAATTCTACTATACCCATTCTAGAGTAGGAAATAACATCCAAGATAATGAAAAATGCAACCAAGTATAATCGTAGAGGAAAGCACACAATAGGGGTGAGCATGCCGGACCGCCCAAACCAGAAATCGCCCGGACTGAATTAGACCGATTGATTTGGTTCGGTTCCTAGAGGGATCAATCTAGTTTTTGGTTCCATAAAAATGAAATTGGTGATTGTCAGTTCGATTCCCAGTCCAGAGGGGGGAACTGGATCGGACTAGACCGATAGACCGTACTTACTCTTTTTAAAAATATATATTTTTTAATTTCTTAAAAATAGTAATAAACCCTAAAAATAGTAACAACTCTAATATTTTTTGTAATTAATTTTTTTGCTAAGTGAACAATTCTATGAAACCGGATTGGTTCGAACTAGACTAGTCAGTCAAGTTCGGTTCGTAATCCTAAAAATTGGGACCCGGACTTGGATCGAGAACTAATTACCCTTACCACACAAGCATCCTAGTATTGTCCCTAAAAAAAAAAAAAAGAAAAGGAAAAAAGGAAAATTCAAAACAAAGAACCCTAATGTAAAGCCCTAAAAGCTTATCCAAATTTTGGGTTAGAATGTTTTTAAAGGGTTTTTTAAATTTTCAAATTTCTGATTTTTTAGAATTTTAGAATTTTTAATGGTTTTTTAAATTTTTTAATTTTCTGAATTTTAATTTTTTAATTTTTTAAATGTTTTAATATTATTTTTATTAAAATATAAGAAATTTGGACCGGGTGAAGAGACCCAACCCAACTAAGCCGACCTGAACCCTATCGAATTGGGTTGGGCAAAAAACAAGGTGTCTCTAAGGCCCGCTCAAAATTAATTAATAAGCCCATGCAACTTTTTTTTTTTGGCCCAAACTCTAAAAGAACATAGCCCACAACAAACAAGTCCAAAGCTCCTCTCTACCTCAACCCATTCATGAACTCCCTTCTTTAGTCGATCAACCTTTAGACCGAAGCCTAGACCTAAGTATGTCCTAAAACTATTTTGCTCAAACTTTGGAATTTAAAACATCAGGCTATTCCCTCCAAGGTTGGGAAGAAAAAATTACACTTCGGAATTAGGGACCCTTTAGGTGGGGAGAGTATACTCCACCGGATCTCGTAAGGGATGTTTGAGGAATTAGTAGGCCAGTATAGTAGCCGCCTGCATTAATGAAGGTAAAGAGGTAGTTGAAGCACCCACTGTAAGGTCGATCTATACTTTGCACAGTATCTTTCAACCGACTTATCGGTCTTGTACCTCCGATCGAGAGACACTATACAAAATCCCAACCCCTTTCCCCTCTTTTCTAGTTTTCAATTTTTTTCTTTTTTGTTTGTCTCTTTTTGTCTTTTTCTGTTTTTTGTCCTTTTCTGCTGCAAGTTTCTTCTTCTCGTCTTCTTCATCTAAGCTTTTTTTCTGCAGCTTTATCTCACCCAACCATGGACCACCGACGCTACGTCATTTTTAACACACATCGTCACTGATACTTATGCCGTCGCTGAAACACCACATACCACTGGTTGCTATTCCGATAGGCATCCGATATCTCCGGTCACTCCTTCTGGCGACCACAAAAATCAACAACCAACATTCATCAAAACAAATCTATTCAATCCTAACATCTCTAACAGGAACACAATCACAAGCGTATTAAAATGCAAGTAAATAAACTAACTGGAGTGGCCTCAAATCACTGGCTGGCCGGTGAGGGGGTTTCCAATGAAGGGGTTTTCGGCACGGAGGGGTGCGTACATGACCAACCCGAGCCAGGATTTTGTCCACAAAATAGCGTGAAAAATACAAGAAACAGGAACATCACAAGATATTCGACCAATACCGAAGCAAAGGTAAGCCCATCTCAAGATTCAATAACAAATGTGATTCGGCTCGCTCTCAGCATTTTATCGAACATGTGATATGCAGTTTAAAGGATGCATTCCAGAGCGAGATTCAATGCGATTTTCGAATCAAAGATGATGTATGAAAGTCTGCATCAACATATTTTGTGCCAAGTTTGTCTCAGTTGGTCACGATCCGTTCTAAACCTCGCACTTAAGTTGTGTGCTCTTAAGTGTTTCATGCTTCATTCCAGCAAAACATCAAACAGTCGGTATACATTCATGAACTCGAATTTTGGGTCAAACTCGAAGCATTCCTCAGCTCCTCAGCCTAAACATGATGCATTAACTTTTAAAACATTATGAATCAACCTGAACTTACTTTGGTTCAACAAGATTTCATCAAATAAAAAAGAAAATTCATCCACGAAGGCGAGTTCCTTCCAAGCCCAAAAAAAAAAAAAAAACAGGGGCCAAACAGGAGGTTCGGGAAGGAGGATCATACCTGGTTTGTCAGGCGAGTCGAGGTCTCGATCGGCGATGGCAGAGCACGATAAGCTGGGCTTCTCCCTCGGCTGCGGAAAGACCTCCGAATGAGCAAAGGTGGGCTGACGAAATGGCCCTTGACCGGAGTCCTTGAAAACCGACGGCAAGCTCCGGCGATCGGGTTCTCGGTCAGTCCCTCCTCTGACGACAGTTGGATTATTCCTTCTGCTTACGTCATGGGGGTGGCGTCACTCGCACGTCCTCCTTCCCCTTCGCTAGGCGCGCGCGCACGTGCGTCGAGGAGAGGAAATGGGTGATGAGCTGGGCCTTCTTTTGTTTGGTTTTGACGTGGCCTCAAATCGTAGGCTTAAAGGAATAAGGAAAGATGGGCCACGAAAGACTAAAGGTGGATGGGTTAAAAATAGGTTGGCTTAAAAGAGAAACATACTGTTCAAAAAAAAAAAAAAAAAGAGAAACATAGAAATGGGCCAAGGAAAGTGAGTTAGATGCATGGGCCGGAAGAGATAAAAGAAATGGGCTGGCCACGTGGGCTTAACAAGTCCGA
This sequence comes from Eucalyptus victrix, assembly GCA_016097545.1. Lineage (NCBI taxonomy): Eukaryota > Viridiplantae > Streptophyta > Magnoliopsida > Myrtales > Myrtaceae > Eucalyptus > Eucalyptus victrix. The sequence goes on from CM027835.1 coordinate 13,309,597, forward strand.
AACTTACTAATATATATATATATATATATATATATATATATATATATCTTTTATATCTTTTCATACATATTCTTTTATGCTTTTTATCTTTTATCCTCCCTTCTTTATATATATATATTTTTGTAAAATAAATGAATACTTAAAACGCGACAAAAATTTAGATGTCAAAACAAGTCGATTGACCATCATGTTCTATTGGTTAGGATTCAAAAGATTGTTAGAGATAGAACGTCACTCTACCAACAGTATGGGTTTTCCTAGGAAAATGTTTTGTTGGTTATTGTATGGACAATTTCTTCCTCCATCTTCTTGCATAATTAGTCTCTTTAAAATGCTAAGGGATTCCCCTAAACTTTTGTACCTCAATTAATTAATGATATTCACATATTTACAAAAAAAGAAAAAAAAAAGTAAGATGGGAGATTTTTCTAACCTTTTTTGCATGTTTACTTTTTACGCATAGCTCACAGGGGTCCATTGACAAGATTATGTGTTAATTTTGCTAATACAACTTGCTTTACTCTTTTTTTAACATTTACCTTGCTTTATTTATTATTTTTATTACTATATTCATTCATTTTATTGATTATGCAGATATGCACAGCCGTTTAGATTTCCGTATTGAAGAATAAAAAAATGAAAAAAAATTAGATGAAACAACATGGGCTTCTGCATTTAACTTGATTTCTAACTAACCTAAAATAACTTAGTCGTAGCTGTATTCTTATATGCAAGAAATTAAATTGCGATTGGTAGGCCTTATGAGAGTTCGTGTAGAGGGTAAGCATCATCTCACAAGAGAGCTATTTGTGTTAACTTAACAATCCATTAAATCGTCCCTAGATCCACTCGATTAGGGTCATGACAATTATAGTGCTAAAATTAACATTGAGATTTGTAATAGATCTAGTAATTACCCTACCGATCCAAAACTAGAATATCCCGGAATAAGTGGGTTGTCATCCTTCTCATAAATTGGTGGAAATCCAAAAATGCGGTCGTTATTCTGTCAGGTCAAATTTAGGAAATTTCTAAATCATAATTAATTCTCCTTTAATACTAGCATTAGAGAAACCCTGCACGGAAGACATCCCATAAGTCGAATTACCTAGGAAAATGGTCCAAGTACACCTATGCCAATGTGGTAATCGCTGGCTGATCGTGAACAGAGGCTTCGTGCATGTCATGTATTCTAAAAAAGATTTTTCCAAATTTATAGATATTTTGCTCTCTCTCTTTTTCCTTGTAATCTCTAAAACCCAATATTATATATGGCCGAAAGGATGAAATTACATTTGCCTAATAGGCCAAATGATAACATGGCTCCGTCATTTTGAAATTGTTCACACGTTATCAATTAAGATGTCACGTAATCAAACAGCACATGAATGCACTTAGCAATTAGAACTCATACATATTTACCATGTCATCATACTTATTCTAAAAAACACAAAAAACACACATGGCACATGAAGTCATGTGGGGACGTAAAGTGGTGTAGGACTTTGCTTCTCGTTGCTCTAAAAGAAAAATCAAAATTGCACTATTGACTAGTGACACCACTGAGGAAAAATTAACCATAACTATCCAGAGGGTTGAAGCCATTTTAAACTTTCAATCAAACTCCTTGCATTGATGATTCAACTTCCTTAAGTTCACATGATGCAATTGAACGTTTGTTTTATTCGTATTTGTTTGGTTTTTGCTTTGTTTATGTGTGATTAAATTGTCACGAATACTAATTTAAATTAGACTAATTATATTTTATTAACACACAAACCATGAATATAATTGATCCACCCAGGAGCCCTATGGCACAATAATCACATTGTACCTTCTCGACTTGGTCCACCTGCACGTCTTGTGTCCCGATAAGCTTAGCTGTAGTAGAACTTCACTCTTCTTGAGGCAAATATAAGAGTGATAGATTTTCCTCAAAATCTATAAACCCTGAATTATAACCAAAAGAAAGTTGTCTTAATGTCTAGCCAATCTCTATTCCTATCAACTCGAATGAGAGAATTTCCATCCACCATCATGACAGGGAGGGAAGGCTTGTCCTAAACTACCAAGACAAGAAGACAACTGCAAACACCTATTTTTTCATACATCCCCCACCACAATCTAATTATAACAATGTTCAAGGTGGTTCGAGGCCCCCATCAATCCTATGATAGATAAACATGTCACTATTTCGCACAGTACAGCTTCATGCGTTGTTCTTTATTTAATTAGTGAACATAAAACACTACTTCATGCTCACTCCCAACAACAATGATTTCTCATACTCCTTTGAACGATATGCGTGTGAGGAATGTATATTCATATAAAATTGGAGTTATTGATCGCTCAATCATCGCTACTCACCAATTTTAATAAAGGATAAATTTCTAATTGTGACATCTCATATTTTCAGTCCTATTTTCTACTGAATAAATCGGGCATTTCACTGATGCGCCTATAGGCCCGTTCTTAGAGCTGATCACTTTCGAGATAACTAGACTATCTATGAAAGCCATTAAGGAATTTTAAGACAATAGACTTGAGAATTCGACCAGGAATCGACTTCTCGATCGTGCTCATCTTTAGAGGCCATTACGGCATAGTATAAAATCGATTTGAGATCAGAGATAAGTCGATTCGACTGAGATGTGTGGCTAATCGTGGGTGACACCACTAAATTGGAAAATTCTCGTCGATCGGTCCTAGACTAATTCTTTAGTCGTTTTGGTACCTTATGTCCGTATTTGAATCCTCAAGATTGTCACGACAACCGAGAGTCACTAATGTGTCGAGTGGGTTCATTGTGACTAAAAGAAAATTGACCACAGGTCATTTGCACTAAAAATCCCTAAAAACTATTCGATAGTTTAGGTCACGCTAAAAATGCACCAAATAAAAATTAATTGTGAATTTAAGTCTGATTTCAGAAATTGAAGGTCCTATCATGTCACAATAAATTCTAAGAACATTGACTTAGTTTCAGAAAAATTTTCTGCAACCCTAAGCTTTTTGGGAAAAAGTTGGCATAGGATCGTTTTTGTGTAGGAAAGACCGGGGATTATTTTTGATTGCGTAATTAGAATGCAAGATGGTTCGAGTGATGAGGAAAAATGCTAATTTAAGTATTGACTTGGTAACGGAATTTATTGAAGCCAAATGGGAGTGAATTGAGCAAGATTAAGTACCCAATTGAGAGAGATTTGTTGGAAATTCGTGTGCCCCCACCACCCATGACATTTAGACCGTCTTGGACTTCTAGAAGCGAGCATTGTTGGTGGATTGTGAGCCAAGGACCAACACTTGGCCAAGGATGAATCTTGGAGAACAAGCTTGGAAAAATTGGCCATGGTGGCCCACCTTCTCCTTATCCTTCCAACTCCCCCTCATCTCTCCCTCTCTCTCTTCCCTTGGCCAACCAAACCCTCACCATCTCCTCTCCATTTTCGAAAACCCTCAAGCCAGCAAGAAGCCAGCGGAAGGAGCAGTTGTTGCATGCCTGGACGCCATTGCTGCCGCACGTCATTGTCGTTTCCGGGAGCCACCGCCTGCGCGAGCCACAGTCCTCACCCGACCGCCCTTGCTCGCCACTCACACTTGTTCCAGCTGCTGTTTCCGGTCTGTTGGAACTCATCCAGAGCTGTCCTAGCCCCATTCAACCCCCGCGAGTTCACATCTAGGCCCCAGTTTGGCCTATTTCCTCTTTCTCGGTCAATTCCTGCTTTAAACAGAGTTGTTTGGCTTTTGTTTTAACAAGAACAGATCAGGATTTTTTTTTTTGTGTATCGTAGCAACTTCTAGGTTCGATTTGAGGTCGTTCCGAGCCTCGGATCCTAGGCTCGCTTTAGAGTAAAACGTCTCGCACATCATTCCCGACGTTTCAATCCGAACGGATTGTTAAACAGGTGAGTTTTACCCACTAATCCTTGCTTAGTTTGCTAATGATGCTTAGGGATTGATTAGATTTAATTAAATGCAATTAAGTGGATAGATTGTATTATAATAATTAAATTATGGATTTACCTATACATGTTAGGCAAATGGTTAGTATACTTAGTAAGTAGACAAGTCCTATTATTTATTGAATCGATATCTGTAATTTTCTGGGCTCATCTCGGCTTCGAATTAGGCATTATGGGTCTAAATTGGATTTATTGCTTTTATTTAATAATTTCCGTAATTAATTAATTAATTAATTATTTTCTGGAAATTAGGTTGGGATAGCCAATGACCGAATTATGCTGATTATCGTGGTATAGTCCATTTATTTATTTGAGCATTAGTTTGTGCTGAATTGATTTATTGGTGATTTTAGGATTGATTCATAAATTAAATTAATTTTGGTAATTAAATGGGAAGATTACAGGGCGTCGGTCTACAGCGTCAAAAATCTATTTTTGTATTGCTGAAAGGAGTGGGTGAATAAAAAGGAAAGTATTGTATTTTGGCTATGGCTGATCGTGTGCCCACACATTTTTACTTTTATCAAATATGATGAAAATGGTAAAATTGATTGTGTCTCCGGAGCAAAAATATTATAATGGCTTGATGATTCATATGTCATCTGGTGAATGGACATTATACTATTATAGCTCGATGACTTTCCTATCATCTTGAGAAAGAATTACTTGTATACTGGCTTGATGACCCTATAGGTCATCTTAGAGAATATACGGTATGAAATGTCGGCTTAGTGATTCTATAGATCATCTTGGAGAATGGAGGACATGCCATAATGGCTCGGTGACTTAATATGTCATCTTGGAGAATGAATATTATAATATACTAGCTCGGTAACTCAATAGGTTACCTTGGAGAATGAATAGTATGTTATAATGACTCGGTGACTTAGTGTGTCATCTCGGAGAATGAATCATATAATATACTAGCTTGGTAACTGATGGGTTATCTTGGAGAATGGACAATATTGAATGGAACGACCGGGGAATGGTCTGATTGACATGTAATCAACCAGGTTGATTGATCGATACTTCAACCTGTGATGATTGATTGGGTGCTTATTGAATTGTATTGAATTGCAGGTGGAATTTGAGGCCAAGGTAAGTCCCTTGACTCGTGTTGTGCTTAGACAGCCTCTAAAGTGTATTGGTTTACTAATCAAGTCTTAAGGGGTAGAACTTGCTGAGATATTGTCTCACTGGTTATTAAATAACCATTTTCAGGTCCTTAGATGACATTGGTGAAGGACTGGAGGCCCAAAGTGTAGAAGGGGAAGCTTGAAGAATTGACGATCCTATTGGACTAGTTAGTCATAGGGCAATTCTCTTTTGATGGGAGTCAATTCCATTTTGCAGACTCTGTTTTAGGAACTGGTAGTTTAAACTTGACTTAACAATCCGACTTGCATATATTTGCACTATGATTGGCAATGTATATAAGTGTGGTTGCTTTTAAAGTGGAAATTTGGAATCCTACTTTCGTATCTCATTGTTTTATTGTCTGGAGATTTCATATGCTTCCGCATGCATATATTAAAATGAATGGGTCGGCGATGCGTCTTGAGACGTCGCTATTAATCGACCAAGGTAAGGGATAGGTGCGTACTTGGGGATTGGGGTGTGACATCCCACATAAGCGGTATTAGTGTGTGTCGTTCATCTTCTAATCTAGTGTGGATTTGGAAGACAGGTTTCAGTAGAAAAGACTGAACCATGGGCGAGCCAGAGTAAAGAACTTCGAGTAAGCGAGTTGTTAGACCTTCGGCTTGGGTTAGGTCACCGACCAGGGTCGGTACCCAAGGAGGTAGAGCTAGGGCACCCGCACAGGCTAGTGCCAGTGGAGTAGCACCGCCTCCTGTTGGTGCTGGGGTAGTATCCCCTGATGATCCTAAGATCAAAGGGATCATGTGGGTTTTAGAGGTTATGGGTAACCAAATGGATTAACAAGCGCAAAATCAAGCTGCCACTATTGAAGCCATCGCACAGGCTGCCGCTATTGTTGTTGTTGCCCCAGCCATTCCCCTGTAGTTCTTGATGTGCGCTGGCAATTTCTAGTGATGGCAAGGCAGCACCAGCAATTTCCTAGTAACGGCGGTGAACCTAGTAGCACTAGCACCAGAAATTTGCTGAGTTTCCCATAGGTTTTCCGGTGAGTTCCCATCACGACTATCAGCCCCAGTGGTCCCTCAAAGGCCACTCCTAGCGACACCTTCGGCACATCGACGAATTTTTTGGCCACTACCAACTTTCGTTGCCGCAAATCCACACGCCAGTCACATTAGTGTCTTATTTAGGTAATCTTCTAAAACTGTACTCGATTTGAATGATTAGTTACCTAAAGTTGGATTAATTCGATTTCAATTTGATTCGTCTGAGCTTTTTAGGCATTATTCTGAATAGGAAATTTCCATGTTTAAATTGAATATTTGTTCAAATGGATTTATTTATTGCTTGTTTTTTAATTTAGTAAACTTTATTATCATGAAAAAGACAAAAAAGAAAAAGAAAATCGTGTTACATGTTAGGATAGATTACTTTGCTAGTTTAGAATTGTATATCTAGGAGAAAGGTAGTAATTTAGAAAATTTCCTAATTTAGAATATAATTTAATATAACTTATTTCCTAATTCAAATTAGGTAATTATGTCTTGACACATAAATTTTTGGATATTCCATTTCATATTCACAACACCTAAACAAAAATACCAATTGTATAGTTCATATTTACATTTCATTTAAATCATGCATCACATGCTACTTAGATGGCCCATGCGTGATGTTGAAATGGACCATCACGAGCGCAATGAGGAGCTTCAGCTAGCCATGTCCAAGAAGGGGTTTAAATTCTACACTCGACTTCTTTAATGATGAGATTTGATCACCACATTTACTTAGTTGGACAGTTATCTATCGTTATCAATTCATATATATTCACTGTCGAATTACTTCGAACTTATATTTAAAAAATCGGAAGAACTTAATCTTCCAAGGAAAACTTGGGATTGTTGGGAAAATTGAAACTTGAAGCTGTGATATTTGAACACTTGTTGCGGGCGTCAAAGTGGATAAAGTTCATAGCCAAGTGGAATTTGAGAAGATCTAGACGACGTCCCTGTGGTCTTGTTGAATCTCTGCAGCAGCCAGATCAAGCAGCCACTTCTCTGTTCGATTCTTGACACGTCCAGTTGGTTCCAAGGTCGCTAGTCCGGCCCGGACATCTGTCGACCCACAGTCGTGCACTATCGTCACTGCCTATTGCCCTGGCACCTTGTCCGGAGCTGCTGCTGCGATCTAGCAGTCCCTGGCACCAAGCCAGCAAGCTTCCAGTAGTCCGTGGCACCAATCGGGTGAGTTCGGAGGTTTGTTCCGACGCTTCCCCCAACAGGTCTGGTTTGCTGTAGCGTTTCTAGCAGCCGCCAATTAGCCTTTGCTGACCCTTGGTTTACTTTTGCAGGTTGTCCGTGTTGGATGTATGCCCTAAAGCTACTATGTAATAGTTACATATTAGGGATTTCAGTTGTACTTTTATTATTATTATTTAATTAATGGCAATGACGTATTCATTCATTTGTCCAATTATTTTATATTTATGAATGATTCTATAAGATCGTTACAACTAGACCTATTCTTGAGATGTCAAGCATATATGTGACGGGTTCATAGTTAGACTGAATCTTTAAATCGTTCCTGATCGATGGATTATTGAGTGGATATTAATAATCCTGTTATGACTGGTGTGTTCTTAACTTCACCATTAAGTATTGGATACTTAAGAGAATGATGAGTCACATAACATTGGGTATTATGATGCCTGAGTTAGAACATAGGTGTTTGTATTAGACAAGTTCACTGAACGTGACGCATATGGAACGATTAGCGACATGGAAGCTTTTAGCATGGTCAATGTCTAATTGTTCATACTTTGGTCTTGTGTAAATAATCCTTAGACCTGAGTCATAGTGTTAACTTGTGCGTTGAACAACTATGGTTCATAGGTGCACATAATGCTGGGTCGTTAATTTGTCTTTATTCATGATGGTCATAGTTTGTTCATATACGAAGTTGCACGTGTGCGCAATATGAAATCTGTCTTCTTGTTAAATGCAAGGTATAAAAATGATGTCCTATGCGATCTAATTATGACACTATATTGAAATCCTCGGCTGGGATTGTAACCAAGAATAAATTATTTATGTCTCGATAAAATGCATGTCAATTAGATTTGTGCATATGATCGAATTAATAACTTGACAAATATTCCATGGTCTTTGTTTGATCAGGACATAGTAAGACAGAGGGATTGAGTTACACTGTAGCCAAAGCTGACATGTTCATTATGTTCTTAAAGCATTCACGCTATCTAGGTAGCCATGACATATTGTTAGACGTCAATTATGGCTTGTAGGACCCAAAGATTAATCGAGACAATTAATTCTTGTGGGAGTACTAATGTGTTAGTACAAGTCTTACTACCAGCTTAGTGATGAACCTAGGGATGTTACACACCATAAACAATTAGGATGACGTGGAACAAGAGAGAAATATAATTGTAAATGTGTTTGCAATTACTACAATCGAATTGAGTTGATTTGAAATTAAATTAAATGAGATTTAATTTAATTTATATTATAGTCACGAGCCTACTTGCATATGATGCACACGCATGCCCGAAGTAGATATATGTTAACTAACCCCAATTGTACATATAAGGATTATGCTATTTTTATTTTTAAAAGGAATTGATTAATTAATCCTTTATTTGTTTAATTAATTAATTATTGTACAAATGGTTGCAACACACATGATATGTGCATTGCCTTTTATTAGTAATAATAATAAAAAAATTAAAGCTTAAAGCTTCGTGCATGTGCACAATTCTTTAAATCGTGCACATGCACGAAGCATGGATGGTTAGCAGCTGCTGACCATCATGCACAAAGATCGTGATCAGCAACGGTTGCTGATCGTATCAGCAATGGTTGCTGATCCCACGATCAGCAACCGTTGCTGATTCGTGAAGGCTTTAAGAAAATAAAATGCCGCAAAAAGGTTGTGAGGAATCAGTGATGCTTGCTGAAAATAGAGAGCAAAGTGTGTGCGTGTTCTTGTGTCTTTGAGATGCAAGAAAGAAGAGCGTTATCTTGTTTGGGCCGTGATTATTATACATCAAGAATACAATGGATTGTTTCCACGTGATTGCTAGCATGAACGAAGTGGTGAATATCCGAAAGTTCTCTCTTCTGTTCGACATTGGTTGTTGGTGTGTCTGAATTAGAGGTCCGATGCTTGTGGGACTCGAACTGTAGAACATCCAAACCGATTCGTTTCAAAGCGCGCTTCGAGAGGTAATTCATTTAACTCCATATTTATATTCAGATTTTTTTATTAAAACGCATGAACAACGCCTTAGGAGAATCATGTATAAAATATATCATTTTTAGTTTCCGCTGCGTTCTTTTGTTAATTATACCTATACATGATTGATGAAACCCCAACAGTCCGGTCTTCCAAGATCAATCCTTGCAGTTTTAGTCTTTGCTGTTGAGGTTCCTGTTGGCTTGTTCACGGCTCTTGCTGATTTATTCATCAATGTGTTGCCGCCTCAACGACCCTTGCCTCAATTCTTCTTCGCGGTTGCCACACCACCTGATCACCGTGTAAGCCGAGAAGCCCGTTTAGGTAATTTTCCTCATCCACTTGTTTATTTGAATATTGCCTAGTTTGGTATTATAGAAAGGTTTCGCGTCCATCATGGGGTAGCTAAGCATGTAGTTGGTAGGAATTCTGGTTAGGAAGACATGAGATGGGATGTAGGCTGGTAGAAACACACAGTAGAAATCCGATACCTTTCAATTGGGGAGAGCACCAAGAGTAAGCTTAAGTCCCAGTCTATTAATATATTTAGTTTAACTCATATTCTTTTAAAAGCTTAATTTAATGAATTAAGGATCAACTAAGAATAACTACTCTACATCACACAAATTCATTGGTGTGGGATTTCTCTAATATAATTCACACTTGCATCCTAATAATTCTCTCCTCACTTATGAATTCACTGTTAGGTTTGCTCCCCCTAATTGTTAGTAAAGAAACTATGGATCTTGAAGATGTCAAGACTAGTCTTCTAAATAAGCAAAAAGTATATATAGAGTTGAATTTTAAAGGCAATAATGATCATGGGGTTGGTTTAGCTTGCTAAAGGAAAGTCTGTTGAGAAAAAAATTGTGGTAGTAAGAGTAGGTCAAAATCAAAGCATTAAGATCTAACTTCCAACTATTATAAGTTTAAGAGGCATATAAGGATAAATTGTTTGAAATTGAAGGTAAAGAAGGAAAGAGAAAATAATATGAATTGGCAAAACCAAGGAAATGCAAGGCAAAATAATCACAAGAACCAAAACAGGCAAAATCAAGGAAATGAAAATCTCTCTTAAGCTAATGTTGCTGGAGAAGAAAATGGAGATTGATTAATGGGTGTAGATGATAAAGACAAATTTAGTGATTGTTGGATTCTTGATTCAGGCTATTCATATCACGTGTCCTAATTGTGATTGGTTCTCCACATATAAGGGATATAATGATAAGTTATTCTAATTGAAAATAACGCTAAATGCAAGGCAATTGGGATTGGGGCTATTAGCTATCTTGCAAGGTGAACTTGTAGGTGAAATCTACATGGGATTGGAAATAATGCTAAACACTAAAAGTAAAATTATGCACATCAACAAGTCAAATAAGTGTAACTAAAATTTGAGGACAATTACGCTAGAAATAATTGTATCAAAATTGCAAAGAAATCAAATTATAGAATATTAAGTAATTAAGATTAAATTTAATTGCTTGGTTGCAAAATCCACTTAATTTCATTTTTCAATGATTGTATGAGATTTTACCCCAAAATCTCCATATGTTCCTTCTTTGCTGTTGTTTGGAGAGATAGTAAAATTAGAGTGGAATAATGTCACAAGTTTGGGAAAATTATCCAAGAAATCCTAAATCTATTGTAAGGTGATCGATTCATAAACCTTTGAGGATTTGCTTATTTAGTGCTAAATTATTTAATGGATTACAAATAGTCTTTTTGGTTAATTGTAGCAAAAAATCGATGACGTTACAATCCAATCAACACTTATGTGACATGACCAGCGTTGATGTGAATAATTTTTGAGATTTTTTTATCAATTTTCTTTTTTTTCTTTTCCTTTTTGTTTCTTTTTTGGTTCATAGAGCTAGTAGGGCCAATTGTCAACCTCCAATAGCCACTTGGCAAGGGCCATCGAGCCCCACATAAAGGCCACGAAGCCCACGCTGGCCATAGCAAGAGCAAACGAATTGTCACCAGATCTAGTGAGGGCATCAAGGTCCTCAACCAGGCGACAACAAATGTGAGTGAGGGTTAACCCTCGCCATGGTGCAATGCCCTTGCAGGCCCTAATGAGGATTGCTACCCTTGCCCACAATCAGCGAAGGCTTCGCAGTCCCCATCAAATAGTTAATGACCTCGGTCAATGGCTGATGACCTCATCAACCCCTTATACCAAAAAAAGAAATGAAAAGAAAGAAGAAAAATTAATAAAATTTTGAAAAAATTAAAAAATTGTAATAACATTGTTGATCATGTCATATAGAACAATCGACACTCGATTGGCATGTGAAAGTAGATAAAGATCCCCAAACAATAAAATAATGGGATAGAAAAGTAAAGTTATATTTTTCATAACTGAAAAACCACAACCACATTTTTATACAAAGCAAATCTCATAGTATATTTTACAATACTATTAACAAGTTAGATCTATCATCATCAAATCACAACTCAGAGTTTGCAAAACAAGGTGGGGTCTCAATCCTCATATGGGTTATACTCCGGATCATCCTCAGGATCCTCCTCGGACTCATCCTCTAGTTCCTCATCAGGGTCTTCCTCTTTGGGTTTTTCCTCCTCAGGTTCCTCTTGAAATGTTGTCCCACAACTGGGATGAGATTACGTCTTAGTATGTTCTATCTCCTAAAATTCGATTAGGAAGCCAATACACTTTTAGAGGCTGCCTAAGCACAACACGAGTCAGAGGACTTACCTTGGCCTCAGTTCCTTCCTACAAGTCAGTATATATATCAAATATACACGATCACATCACATCACATCAATCATATCAAATCATCAAGCAATCGACTTAGTCGATTACATGTCATCTTGACCCTTTCTTGGTCGACTCAACTTAATTACTCAAATTCAACGCTGAATTATGGCTCAGCCATCACGGCCTACACGGTCCTCTCAAATTCTCAAATTCAATGCTGAATTACGGCTCAACGAGCACGGCCTGCACGGTCCTCTCAAATACTCAACCCTAATGCTGAATTACGGCTTAGCGAGCACGGCCAACTAAAACTTTGGTGGTAATGCTGAATTATGGCTCAGTGGGCACAGCTTACTAATTCTTCAGCGGTTAGTGCTAAATTACGGCTTAGAGAGCACAACCGATTCCAAATTCGGTGGTAATGTTGAATTACGGCTCAGCATGCACAACCTAGATTAGGTGGTAATCTACAATCCAATAGACATAACCATACTTCGGTGGTAATGTTGAATTACGGCTCAGCATGCACAACCTAGATTAGGTGGTAATCTACAATCCAATAGACATAACCATACTTCGGTGGTAATGTTGAATTACGACTCAGCGAGCACAACCGATTCCAAATTCGGTGGTTTACATGCCTTATTCCACATTGTTACACACCCATCATACATTATTCCATCTTTCAATAGTCTTCTCAATGCGACTAATAACCCTCATACAATTAATTACTCTTGGTCAAGGACTGTGTGCTTCACACTTAGAATCCTCAATCAAAATAATAATTGGCCTATTTCCCTCGTATTAACGATATTCGATAAAAATTTATCGTGTGTGGGTACACGATTGGCCTTAGCCAAAATATAACAATTTCCTTTCCACAAATCCCACCATTTTCTATAGTTCACCAAAACATTTTTGGCATTATCAATTGATGCCCGGTTATTTTTTTAATTAATAACCAAGATTATTTAATTTAGGAATAAATCCTAAAGTCACAAATAAGTCAATTTCTCACAAATTAAGGCTCGAATAAATAAACGGACTGCACCACGAAATCAGCATAAAATTCCGGTCGTCGACTATCCGCCTAATTTTCCAAAAATAAATAAATTAATTAATAATTCCGAAAATTATTAAATAAATACAATAAATCCAATTTAGGCCTGTAATGCCTAATTGAGACGTGCTCGGAAAATTACTGTGCCTCGTTCAATAAATAATAGAGCATGTCTACTTGCTAACTACCCTAACCATTTACTTAACATGCATCAATAAGTCTATCGCGACCTAAATTTCGGGGTGCACCACCTAAAATTAGGTTAATGGATTGCTAAGCCTAGACTTAGCTCGGGCTCTCCCAAGCTCATACCAACTCACGACTTAAATTCAAATATCTAGTATGCGAAAGGGAGTCGCCACTAATCAATTTGCGATAGGTATATTAGACACCTAAGAAAAATAACGGGAGAATTATTTCACTTCTACGAACCAAAGACTTTGGATATGGGGACTTGGTTACACTAAACTTTCATAGTGCCCTTTCGGTACCTTTGTCTTTTATTTTGGAAAAAATGTTTTGCAGGCAGCTTGATTTGATTTTAATTCACTTTTTTAACGTGTGAGGTGATCATACAGGTGCGTAAACCACCAATTTAATACTCAAGAAAGCAAATATAAAATTTGCAAGACTTACCTCATAGCCACAAAAGCATTTGCGATGTTAGATCATAATTCACATCGATAATCCTAGATATGATTTCTAATTAACGCGCAATTTCAATTTTTTTTTTTCACTTTATTTAATGAAAGTCATGCGATGCATGCTAATAATCTAATATGACATGGCACCACGACCTAAACTATATGACATGAAGAAATGCAATAATTAAATGCAATCTAAATGACCTAATTCTAATGACATTCAATGCAATGCAATGACATACAAAATTATTTCAACTAAAATGACATGTAACATGCAATTTAATATGCGAGCTATATGTCACGCGACATTTATTAAATGACCTAGTCTAATGATGAGCAATTCCTAATATAATGAACTTAACAACAATCATTAAATGACGTGCATTTCATGAACTTAATTCTATATGACGTGCATATGATTTTTTATCCTAAAAATGCAATCTATTCTAAATAATGAAGTGAATTTAAAATGAAACTTGCAATTTTATCCTAAGATGCCATGACGTACAAAGAATGCCCTAATTCTACATGATATATGCATGATGATTCTTTTGTTTTTTGTTTTTTTTAATAAAATTCGAAATTCACAATTGCCAAATAATTAAACGTGCAATTTAAATTAAAAAAAAAACTAACAACCTAAATGAATGAACTTTTTTTGTTTTTATATTTTTCTAAATTCAAACTAAAATCCCTATTCTAGATATGCAAGATAACAAGAAATATTCCAAAAAAACTAAATCCTAATTCAAATATTTTTTGGATTTTTTTAGTGGTTCTCCAAAACAAGCAATTATCAAATAAACATTGTATTTAAACTAATCAAGACATCCAATCAAACAAAGAATTAAAATAATCGAAAACATAACTTTGTTATCTCACAAGTCATATTAACGATTACTATAACCCCGAATGTCACGACAAAAAGTTCAAAATAATTAAAAATTCGATCCGAAGTCTTACGGATCAAATTACTAATTATATTGATTCAACAATTAAGATAATATCAACAAACCTCCAAGAATTAATACAATTAAAAAAATGACCCGACATCTTACGAGTCAAATTAATAATTACAATAATCTTAGGGATAACTCCCGCCAATAGTGCCTACAATATCCATAACCTAAAAGTCACCTCACAATATTCAAAATTAAACAATAATAGCAAAACTAACTAAAAATAAAGTAAAATAACATAAAATAAGAAAAATAAAAATAAAAGAAAAATGAGCAACCTAAGGAAAATGGGGGGCAGCAAATTCGTTGGCATCGGGTAAGGGGTTGTTGTCGGTCGGAGCTCCGGTGAAAGGCAGCAACGGATGGAGCGGCTTGGCAGGGGCGACTCAGCGTCTACATGGAAGAGAGCCCAGTGCAGTGTCGTAGGGGGCGGTGCTGTGGCGTCCGTGGTGCTTCGAGCGAGGCGGTTGCGACTGAGGCGGATCAGCAATGGTGCAGGCATGGCGAGAGAGAGGCGCGGCAGTGCGATTGATTTGGGGCTTTGGTGGCATTTGGATCCGGCATCGCGGGTGGAGAAGGTTGCAAGTGTGGGCGTTAGCAATTGGAGATGTTCAGCAAAGGAATTGCAGGCGCACCGTGAGGAGGCTCATAGCGGAGATGGCCGACAGCAGAGATGTCACTTGGACGTGTGGGGGCTCGGATCTAGGCCTAGCGTTGCGGGTCAGCAGCAAGTCGGGAGCGAGATCGGTGCTTCAGTGCGGTAGATTAGGCTCCGAGCGGGTGTGGGGACTGAGCAGAGGGCGGTGATGGCGCGGTGCGGTGTCTGGCAGGGACGAGCAGATCTCAGGCAGAGGCGTCGTGACGGCAGATTGTTGGGTGAGTGGGGACTCGGATGGCGGGGCCGCGAGCAACAGGTGGGTTGCGGGTCAGCGCGAAGGAGGTGGGTCAGCGTGAAGGAGCGGCTAGATCACGAACCGGTGGGTTGCAGAAGAGTCGGGGGCGAGACCAGCGTTTCGGTGCAGTAGATCGGGCTCTGAACAGGGGCGTAGGCGGAGGCTGAGGGGGTCCGGTAGCTGCTGCGAGCGAACGGCGGCAGGAGGGAGACATCAATGGCGGCGTTGGACTCCGGTGGTGCTGCTGGACGTCAGTGCTGGGGTCGCGGGCCGGAGCAGGCAGCGGCGTCGGAGATGGTCGGCAGAGACGATTTCGGTGTCGGCTGGTGCGGACGCAGGCCCTACGCGGTCGAAGCCCCCTACGAAGAAGACGATCCGGTTTTCTTTTTTTCTTTTTTTTTATCTCTCTCTCTCTCTCTCTCTCTCTCTCTCTCTCTCTCTCTCTCATGTCACTCTCCTGCTGACTTTTCCTTTTCTCTGCAGTTTGTCAGAAAAAGAAAAGAGAAAAAGCTCTCTTTTGACTGAAGATGGACGAGGAAGAAAGCCTTTGTCTCTCTCTTTTTTTACTTCGACGAAGAGAAAAACCCTAGAAAAAGCCCCCATCCTTCTCCATACATGTTGCTTTTATAGGTAAAAGTAGTTGATCTTTGTAGAATATTTGATCTCGTTTTTTCAATATACATGAAGATAGTCTATAACCTCTCGATCACAAAAAATCCTCTTATTTCCCTTTTCTCCTTAATATTCCAAATGATTTTATCATCTAAAGACTAAAGATAAGATTACAACCCGATTCCAAAAACCACCGTAATATCGCATCAAATCTCAATTTCCCACGATATAATCAATTAAAAAACAAAACAACGGGCTTGGGCTAATTACTCCTTTCACTGGCCTAATCCGGCCTGCCAAGCTAGAGCTCAAAAATATTAATTTAAACCCATCCACCACTAATCCTAAAAATAAAATGCAAAACATTTAAATTGAAAAATAATGCACCTAAATCTATATGCTATGCAATTAATATTTTTTTTTCAGGGATAAAATTAACCCAAAATTTTTTATGCAATAAATAAATGACTGGATCGCCAAAATTTAGGTGTCAACAAAGTTTCTAATTTAATTACTCTAATCTAATCTATCAACCTAATTGCATATAATTAAATCTAATCAATCCCTAAGCATCATTAACTGACTAATAAGGGATTAGTGAGCAAAACTCACTTGATTAAAAGCAAAGGCCAGATCACTGCAACGACAGCGTGATGGCGGCCGAACTTGGGCTTGCGACGAAACCCACGGACTTCGACCGGGCCTTGAATCGGCCCAACAAATCTCAGCCCAAGCTAAGACTTGTTGCTGAATTGGGCTGGGCCTGAAGTGGGCTGACTTCGCGGGCTTGGGCAACTGAATTGGGCTTGCTGTGGCTGGGCCTCAAGGGCTGAATTTCACGTGGGTTGCTGGTGTTGATGGACTGATCTGATTTGTGAAGCTCGCTGGGCTTAAAAGATGACATTCACATGGCTGGCTTGACTTCTTCGCTAGGCTAAAGACACAGCCCAAGACGCTGGAATTTGCTGGGCTGCTTATGGATGGTGGGCTGCGCTTTGCTCGATTCCACACAGCTAAATAGAGACAGAAGCAGTTTCGGGCGATGGCGCAAGAGGAGAAACGGGCGAAGCAGCTATTTGGCATTGGCTGTCGGACTCGAGCTGGGGGAGACACGGCCGCGGATCTGCTTCGGTGGAAGACCTCGAGTGGCAAA
Source organism: Eucalyptus victrix (assembly GCA_016097545.1). NCBI lineage: Eukaryota > Viridiplantae > Streptophyta > Magnoliopsida > Myrtales > Myrtaceae > Eucalyptus > Eucalyptus victrix. Next base: position 13,326,957 of record CM027835.1, read on the forward strand.
ATGGAGTGATGAAGCCACGCGGAGACAGAGCAGCGAGATGGGTCAACTTTGGTGTCTTCAACGCTGCTTCGGTTGATTGGAACGTGTAGAGATGGGCTTTGGTGGGGCAGAATCGCTGGTAGTTGGAGGATGGGATGTGTAACATCCCGGGCCCCACTGTGTAATATTGTCCGTTTTGGGTCACCCACCCCGGCGCGGACGAACCGCCATCCCACCCACAGTCTTTTTCCTCACGGCTTTAAAACGCGTTACACAGATGAGAGGGACCCAAGCCTTATAAGCTAACCAAGACCTCCCTCCCTAGGCGATGTGGGACAAGAGAGGAGGCTGTCACACTCTCCACCTCTTAACAGAATAGCGTCCTCGCTGTGGCCCCACGGGCGTCAGAACAACATTCGAGCTATGGTCCCACACGCGGTCGGGAGTTGGCTTTGATACCACTTGTAACATCCCGGGCCCCACTGTGTAATATTGTCCGCTTAGGGTCACCCGCCCTGGTGCGGACGAACCGCCATCCCAGCCACGGTCTTTTCCCTCACGGCTTTAAAACGCGTTACACAGATGAGAGGGACCCAAGCCTTATAAGCTAACCAAGACCTCCCTCCCTAGGCGATGTGGGACAAGAGAGGAGGCTGTCACAGGATGGCAGGTGGCGCACGAAGGGAGCCGCTCGGTCAAACAAGGGGCTTCTGCGGCGTTGTTGTTGACCAGGCGTGAGTGGAGATGGACTGTTGGCAACTCAGCAAAGGTTGGGGGGAAATTTCGGTGGATGGGCAGCTTCAAACGAAGAACACTTGAGAGGAAATGAAGGAAAGCAAAGCCAGAAGAAAAGAGGGAGAGTGGTTCGTTTGTTTTGTGAGGGAGAGAGTTCGAAGCAAAAAGGGAGAGGGCGGCGGCAGAGGCGTGCAGTGGAAGAATTGAAGAAACAAAGTAAAAAGTCAATCAAGCTTATCCCATTTCTTAAATGCTTGGTCCCCATTAGCCCTCAATTTATCCCAATGTCTCTTAATACTTTCTTTCATTAATTTCCCACAAAATATCCAATTTAAAGCAAAAAATGCAGCCTCCAGAATGACATATAGATTTCACCACATACACTTCAATTTCTTCATTTAATTTCTCCAATTGAGGTCCAATCGTAATGAAGAAAAATCCCGTATAATTATCTGTAAGTCCTCAACACTCAGAAACTCGGCTTGAAAGTTCAAATTTCCTTTAATTTGGCCCATCCGAACTTCCGCAATTTTCCACATTGTCCGTATCGATTTCCCGTAAAAATCTCGGAATCTCTGAAAATTCCTCGGAGGATTAGTCGATGTTCTTAAAATTTATTGTGACATGACAAAATCTTCAATTTCTGAAATCGGACTTGAATTCGCGATTAATTTCACTCGGGAGCGTTTTTAGTGTGACCTAGGCTATTAGGTAGCTTTTAGAGATTTTTAGTGCAAATGACCTGTGGTCGATTTTCTTTAAGCTACTATGAACCAACTCGACACATTGGTGACTCTCGATGATCGTGAAAATCTCAAGATTTTAATCACGGATGTAGGGTACCCAAAACGATAGAAAATCGGTCTAGTGCCGATCGATGAGAATTTTGCAATTAGGTGGAATCATCCACATTTTGATCACACATCTCAGTTGAATCGACCTATCCCTAATCTCTGATCGATTTTGACAATGCCGTAATGACCTTTGCAAACTAGCATGGTCGAGCAGTCGACTTCTGGTCGAATTCTTAAGTCTATTGCATTAAAATCTCTTAATGACTTCCCCAGATAGTCCAGTTATCTCATGAATGATTGGCTCTAAGAATAGCACTATAGACGCGTTGATAAAAGGCCCAATTTATTCAATTAAAAATAGTACTGGAAAATTCAGGATGTCACACCGCAGCTGCTAACACTTTTTAAGTGGGGGGCCATGGTGGTGGGATCCTGTATTAGCTTCCCCCCAGGTATTGACGCTTGGTCCGAGCTGCACCACGCACTGTACGGGCCATGGGTTGCCGATTAACATAAGCGAAAGGCCAGCCCGACGAATCCTAGGTTACCAAAAAAAAAAAGAAAAAACCAAGTTAAGTGCTATAATCTTTACTGAAATAGTTTGCCCCCCATTATGAACATACTAATCTAAATCAATTAGTTAATTTAGATTGACACTTTGAATTTGTGTGAAAGCAAACTAATGAGGCCATGCAAAAGGCACGATTTGCTTGTTCAAAGATCTAGTGCGATTTTAGAATAGTATTGAGTTATCAGTTTCATTAAAAATGATACTTTACCATCCATATCACTTTTTATGTAGAAATGTATGGCTACCACAGCGAGGTGATCAGAATATGATCAAAATCTATTGAAAAGGAGTGATTGGTTAGCCAAATGATGGCCATCTCTGTCTTTTTGCCAGCTCCAATGTTATTTATATACCCATTCATCTGATCAACAGCATAGTTGGCGTAAAGTACGCTCTCCTGCATAGTTTTTGCCGGTGTAAATTAGAGCATAAACCGTCAATGTAAAGAAAATTTTACATACTCATTCTTGTCCATTCGTAATTTGAGGATTCTAATTACCAAATCTCTCACTAACTGCCAAATTGAGAGTGGATAAGATTGTTTATGAAAAATATTTTTACACCGGCAATGTATGCTAAAAATAATCATGAAAAAGTTTTTTTGAATTAACAAAAAAATTATTGTGCTTTAATAAACAGAATCGATTATTGATATCATAAACTCACAACAATGCATGACACAACAAAACACCAAAAAGGTTCAAACTCAACTAATTCAATATGCCAACCTCCTAACTACTGTTTGGTTAGTGAAAAAGAGAGTACGTAACTTGCGTAGAAGGAATCTAATGATTTTTTTTTACCATGTGGTTGGTTGGAACGCTTCACATGCACAGGCACAAAGATGCATCATGCATGCACGCTTGCATTCAACTTGAATGAAAGAGAGAAACGAAGGTAGTAATCAATCGGAAAGAGAGGAGAGACTCAGAGCAGAGGGACTTGCATTGACGAAGCAATCGTGGAAGTGAAGGCGGAGCAAGGACGCGCCAATGCGGGACTCGTTTTTTACCGCAGAGCTCACGCTGGATTTAATGGTGGAGAGGGCGCTGGGACAGTAAGTGGAGTAGACACTACTGGACAGCTGAGCAGAGGCTGTTCCATGGAGGAAACACAGCAACAATAAGAAGGCTAATCTGGTGGCAGAGCTCTCACAAGCCTTGGCTTGGAGTTAAGTTTCAGCAAAGAAAAAGATAAGCGAAGGAGGAGGAGAAGCACGAGCTTGATTGCTGTGCGTGAGTGTGTTTGTGTGTTTGTTGCACTCGAATGAACTAAGGGGTATTTATAAAAGAGTATTACTTTGCACTGTTATGCCTTTTCTTCCTTCTCAAGTCAACGGCATTGGATGCAGAATTTTCTATTTTTGAACAAACAAGTTCAACACCAAAGTGTATGAATTGTAAGAATTATTGTGGCCCATATTATGTGATTTATTATATGGTTTAATAATTATTGAAATGCTATAAATAATTATTGGTTACGAGAAGGTACGACTAATAAAACGAAAGGGTATATCGCTTTGATGGAAGGCACCTTTTCAATGAACGTATAAATAAAGTCCGGTCCTCTCTCCACCCACAATGAACAACAATAACAGTAAAAATTTGGTATTCTCTCCTCCATCAATTGAATACATTAAGGTTTAGTGGGTTAAGGGAGAGAAATCGGATTTCTTCATTTGGTTCGAGTTCTTTGGGTTTTCTACAACGATCATCATCAAGTGTAGCGCTATTGATAAAGATATGTCTTCATCTATTTGTGAAAATCATGAAGATCAAACGATCACTGATTTGCTATGAATTTCCACATCAAAGAATTATATGAATTATCTAACAGTTGGTATCGAGCATTTGGTTTATGATCTCATGATTTTTCTGTTTAAAGAAATATTATAATTTATGTTTGATGATTCGTTGAACGATCATGTTCGTATTATTTATTGTTGTTAAAATGTTTTCGGATGACTATGGATAAAGAAAATCCGAATGATGGAACGTTCTTCATGGATGAAAATGGCGAAGAAAAGTTACTGTGCGCGAGTGGAAAATGACGAAAATGAAAAAACTCGGAATTTTGAGGGCAAGTAAGAAACTCGCCGGTTCCGGGTAAAATCCGGCAACCCACCGCTTGATTTCGGACCTACACCGTCACACTGCCATGAGGAACATTAGCCATGAGTTTTTCCGGTATATTGGTGTTCGCCGGAGGCTAATCGAGCGGCGGAAGCCCCGATGGTGAAGGTTTTGTGTTCTGAAAATTTTGGTTTGATTTGGGGCCAATTTCTTGGTCATTTTCGCCGAAACTTAAACCCATGTGATCGTGCCGGCATACTTCAGAAAACCCATTATTTTATTTGTGTCTGGGATGGGCTACCGGAGAAGAAAAGGCGGCGAAATCGCGAAATGGCGAAAGCCGGTGAAAAAAAAAATCGCGTCTATCCACGAGGAAGAAGGTGCGTGGGCTCCACGCGTGCGCTGCAGTTGCAAGCGTGTGGAACCCACGCACCACGCGCCGACACGCACGCGCAAGCGCTGTGTGTGTGGGATCCACGCGCGCAAGGGCTTCTCGAGCAGTTGTAGGCGCGTGCGGGGCACGCACCCGCGGCGGATGAAGGTGCGTGCTCGGCACAGGCCTAACGCCCTCACGCGGCCTTTTTTTTTTTTAACGTTTTTGCCCCTATGCCATTTTTAAAATTCCCATTTTGTCATTCTCGCAATTTATTTATTGTTCTGCCCTTGTTTAATTTATAATTACGATTCTACCATTGCTGATTATTTACCATTTTGCCACTGGATATTATATTTATGATTCTGTCCTTATGGAATTATGATTTTATGATTTTGCCCTTATACTTTGATTAAGTTTTTGTCCTTGTGTGCAAATTTGATAAATATTTGTATTTTACAATATTAAAAAAAAATTCATATTTTGAATGGTTTGTTAGTCACCAAAGTGGCCGAACCTTGAATTTTTTTAAATTTTTGATATTGTAAATTACCCATGATTAATTGATGCTATATATGAAATTGGTATGTTTTATATCATTATTGGAGTTATGGGTATATTGAAGTTCATTTATTATAAGAATTTAGGGATTAACCCAAAGGTTAATTATTTTCAAATAATTCATGAACATGATGGTTGATAATTAATATGACTTGTTAAATTTGTTTGTATATCCAAAGATAGCAAATAAATTTTAATAAGACATATTTACAATTATCAAATAAAAGTTATTAGCATCATTATGGTATATATATATATATTTCTATATCATAGGATCGCCCAAAGGAGAACTATGATGTACATGTGTCATTTAGTTTGAATCTGATTAAGTGATATTCTCAAAGCATTAATATATGAGTATTTTCTTGCACATTTGCAGTATCTGTACCTGTTTCATTCCATTCGCATGCCTCATCTGTTTTCTTATTCAATGGGATAAATTTTCTCAATTGGAGTGAACAAGTCCAGTTTCACTTAGGTGTCCTGGATCTTGATTTAGCGCTTCAGGCTGAGAAACCAGCTACTATTACTGATGAAAGTAGTGATAATGAAAAGTCTTTCCATAAAGCTTGGGAAAGATCGAACAGACTGAGCTTAATGTTTATGCGAATGACAGTTGCAAACAACTTAAAGACTTCTCTTCCCAAGACTAACAATGCTAAGGAATTTATGAAATTTGTAGAAGAGCGTTCTCAAACTGCTGATAAGTCACTTGTTGGTACTGATGAGTACACTGACCACCATGAAATATGATGGTTCGTGTACCATGCATGAACATATACTTGAGATGACGAATTTAGCAACAAAGTTAAGGACTTTGGGAATGAACGTGGATGAGTACTTTTTAGTACAATTTATATTTAATTCCTTGCCTCATGAGCAATATGGGCCATTTCAAATGAATTATAACACTATAAAGGATAAGTGGAATGTAAACGAATTGGCTAGTATGCTAGTTGAAGAGGAAACAAGGATAAAGAATCAAAAAGCTCATTCTGTTCATCTCTCAAGTCATCAAGAAGTTCGAAAGAATTTCAAGAGGAAAGGTGGAAGGAGCAAGAAGAAAGGACTACACGTCCTGAATGACTCTTCAAAGGCTTCTCAAATCCACAAGAAGGAACACAATCTTATTAAGTGTCATTTTTGGACGTGCGGACCCCTCAAGTGCCACAACTTTGGCCAAAGGGACACTTAGGTGCCATAACTTACGAAAGGTACACTTAAGTGCCAAAATCAGAGTAAAAGGGATCACTTGAGTGCCACTCCAGCCAAAATCCGGCCAAAACACCAACGTGGCGTTTTTCCGGCGAAGCGTGCCCAAAACGACGCCGTTTGGCACGCGATGTGCTCAAAACGGCGTCGTTTTGGATTGACGTGGAAAAAAAATAATTAATTAAATTAAATTTAAAATTAAATTTAGTTAAAATATTAAAAAATAATAATTTTAAAATTAAATTTAGTCAAAATAATTAAAAAAAAAAAGCAACGTGGGGAGGCGGGCGAGGGATCGGCCCTCGGCCGCCGCCGCCGCCGGGAAGGACCGGCGATGGCGGGGGGAGGGTCGGCCGGGGTCGCCGGGCCCTGGCCAGGGGTTCGGTCTCTCTCCCTCTCCCTCTCTGTGTTCTGATTGTTGAAGTGGAGGTCATCGGTCAAGGCTCGAGCTCATTGGTGATGGGGTTTTTAGCACCTAGCCAAGTGAAAAGCGCTCGACTGGTTAATAGTTAATAAATTGCAGCTGGCTCATGACATCATGTCATATAAATTGCAAGTCATATGTCATTAGAGCAATGCATGTTAATTTCGATTAGGATATCATACAATTAGTTTTTTTAAACTAATGAAAAACCAGACAAAAGAGAATTAATTAGAGTAACTAATTAGTTTTTTTTAATCTTATTTATGCTATACTTAGGCTTTATTGACTCATGCATGCACTATTTAGCTATCTCTTGAAAGTGTCACCCATCCGGTGGCAGAGAATCATGGAAGATTCTCGGGTGATGAGATCATTGCCTGCTGTTCCTTCCTCGGACATCCATTCCGGTAAGAAATAGCTAGATTCGAGAGCAGTAGAAGCTTCTTCTCCAACTGTAGCAAATGAGAATTTATTAGTGTAACTAATTAGTTATTAGAATCATGGTTAGGCTATGCATAGTATTTTAGGTCTTTACTTATATTTAGAAAATCAATTACTTGATGTATTTGAATTTACACTTTCTTTCTTGCAATTTATTTGTGAAGCTTTTGATTATTGAGTGCTAATTTAATAATTGCATACCCACATGATCACCCCTTGCATGTTAATGGATAGGTTGTTGTTTGTCAAAATATTTATAAAATTAACAGACAAACGGTACCAAAATGGCATTGAAGTAATCTAGCATAATTTAGTCCCAAATCTATTAAATTTTTGGTTTGTAGTGGTAAAGTATTCTCTCACACTTTACTTAGGTATTTAATCAACTTGCCAAAAATTGATTAGTGGCAACTCCTAGATAAATCAATTTTTCATATTAATTAATTCAAAAGTTGCTAATTGACATAGGCTTGGGAGAACTCAAGCTAAATCCTTGGGCTTAGTATTCCATTAACCAACTCTTAGGTGGTTTACTTGAGGGAAGGTCACGACATTCATAGTTGACTTAGGCTTGAACTTTTTTTTTTTTTAAATATTTTTTTTTGTTTGGCAATAAAGAGACGATACGTTCCTACCATTGAATGTCAAGTGTTCTTGCAATTTGAGAGTTATAATGGAGTAGTCTTTTTAGCCCTTTGTCTTGTAAGGAGGCGATCAGAATGAATGGTTTTAAATTCAACTTTGAAGTGGTGTTTGCTTAAAAATTGTTATGCTTGTTTTATTACTTAGCACTACACTTTTGCAGACACAATCTGTTAATGGACCTGGGCTGCATAGGACTATTTAGGATGGTATTGAGTTGGATATGACTTCTACCATGAGATTGTGTGTTAAAGGTTGTCCCTCCCAATTTTGAATCTCCTTTCTTGGTGTCAAAATTAACCACATTTGTCCGTGAGCTTGCATCACAATTGGGCAGCTTTTTTGACTAGGCTTGAGTTATGAGGGCTTGGCTTACTACGTGAGCCTACGACTGGTTATGAGGGCACCTTTGTTAAGCCGTTTAGCTAGAAATCAAACCTCACGCTTCATGCACATATATATCACTGTCATCATTTGCTGGTGAAATAAGTTTTATATCCTGACAATAAGCAATTTACTTACTTTATCGTATCTTTTATTAGTCCATGACAAATTAGATTGATTGTGAGTCATGGTCTATATACTATGAGGAAAAAAAAATTCGACTCATTCGTGCTCCTAAGAACGACCTCAAGCTGTGGTGGGACAAATTGGATAGTGATGGCCAAACCTTCGTGGAGTCCAAGCTCTGCCGACTACTCTCTCTTCTTGATGTAAACATCCAAAGTGGACTTATGCAAGCACTACTTCATTTCTAGTACCCTAAAATGTCTAGCTTTATATTTGGTAAACATGAGCTAACTTGGATGTTAGAAGAATAGAGCATTGTCATTGAAATCTGAATTGTTTAGTCCACCAATCGGAATAGAGACTATATCCATCTTATCTGATTTCTTGAGAATTATAGAGGACAAAATGAGGAGAGTTTTGAAAGATAATTGCAATGCATGTCCACTATCTTTCCTAATTTAATGTTTCTCGAATTCCTTGGACATTTCAAATGAGTAGGATCTTTCTTTTAGCTTTCTTTGGGTTAATAATTTTCCCTCACCATAAGAATGTTAACAATCCTTCAATTGCATGGTTAGTCAAACAAGCATGTGCTGGGATAAATTTTGTCACCGCCTATTTTAATTGAAACATTCTTATCCCTCACTCAATTTATAGAACATCAAGAGGGCTTTTCATGCTCCTCTTGAATTTTAGAAATTCGGTTCCTTTTTTACATAAAAGGGTTTGGTACCCTCATGAGTTTAAATGAAATTAATGAATATAATCATCTCATTAGCTAAGTTTTAAAAATTCGAGTTCCAAAGGTTTCATAGAGCATGCCAAATGATTCCGAGTTTGTGAGGCACATCTCTCACATGGGAAAGATGGCCCGGTTCCACTATTGGGGATCAATGGTACAGACCTCCTATCCTTATAGAGTGGTCCACCAATACCAAGTTCTGCAAGATATTCCATCCCCTCACGAGACAAACTTATTCCAAGTTAGGTTTACTCGCAAGGATCATGACTACAAGGATGATGTCCATTCAATTGAGTTAGCTTGGAATGAGCGCCACCCGCAAAAGCTAGTTTGGCTCGGGGGTATATTGAAAGGGAAAGAAAAGATCTACTATGTTTCGATTCGCAACATCTACCGGCATTGAATTCCTAACGACTTACGACCGGTGATTACCGTGGTGACAACAAAGCCACCAAATTGAGCGGAGATCAATCGCCTCAAGAGGAAAGGGAGAAAGCGCAAGAATGTGCCACTCAGTTAGCTCGTGAGAACAAGCGGTTGTGTCAGAAAGTGGTCTCCCAGTGGTCTATAGATCAAGCCGTTTGAAAATGGTTTGAATCTATCATTTTTCTTTTTTTTCTTTTTTTTTGGTAAATGAGGACCCGCCTGAGCACCCTTGCGGGGTCACAAGGCCCTATTCTGGGAGACTAGCATAGGACCCCACCATCATGGCCCATTACTTAAGACGTGTTAGCAACGCGGAGATTCGAACTCATTCCCTCAGTGCTGAGGTAGTAAAGCCCAACCAACGCGGCTGCCCACCGATGGGTTGGTTTGAATCTATCATTTATATCTTTACATTCCTAGTTCTTGTTCAGGGATTTTTATGTCTTTAATTTCCTGGTCCATGTATAGGAAGTTCCATTTCACGCTCAAATAACTTTACAGATAAATAAAAGCAATCAATTCGACCATTGTCATGGACCGGACTTATTGAAATCTCGTGCTTATTTCGTCCTATTTCTTTGAAATAGGAGATTACAAATAGCCGACATTCACCATTTGTATGCATTCTAGAACGAGAATGTCCAAACAAAGTAACTTGCAGAACCATATTACTAATATTGAAAATGACATGAAGCGAGTCTTCATTATTCTTAAACAACTATTAAAGCAAATGGATCATCTTCAGACCAATCTCATTTCTGCATCCACTCAACCGGAGATTGTGGTTGCGTTACCGAAAGAGACGACTAATAAGAGCACAGGCATACCCACTGATGTTGATGATATGCATGAGTTTATCAAAGACCCACCTCAAGTTGAAGAAGCCAAAACTGTGGATGTGCTGAAGATTTGCGCTTTGTGAAGATCGAGGAGAAGTTGTGGCAATTGCAAGGTTTGCCAAATCAAGGCCTGACCGACCTATCCCTTTATACAAAGGTCAATGTATCGAGGAACTTCAAAATTCCTGAGTTTGAGAAGTATGACGGCACCTGTACCTGATGATCCATCTTTAAACTTACTTGGTCTAAATGAACCAATACGATGATAACCTACCCTTGATGATTTAACCATTCAAAGCAAGTCTGATGGGGCCCGCTTTGTAGTGGTATATTATGAAGAAGATTAACCCCCTGAGAATTGGGAAGAATTGATTATTTTTTTCCTCAAGTATTACAAGTTCAACATTGACATCACCCTATTTTATGATTATCTAATTTGTGCTAAGAAGAAAAATGAGTCCTTTAAGGTATATGCCACGAGGTAGAGAGCCGTGGCCAGCCAATTAGCCTAAAGCCAATGAAGAAAGAACTAATGGACTTGTTCATGAAAACTCTACCAGTTGACTATCAGAGCCGAATGTCGGGCTCAACTGCTGATGCATTTGATTAACTTGTCCCTGCCGCAAGTGTATTGAGGCGGCCTTGCATGATACATAGGTTATTGAGCGGAACCCCGCTACTAAGAGGCACAAAGAGCCTGTTGCAAAGGTTAATGTAGCTTATGTTGAATCGGCAGGCACCTCAACAATTCAAATTTATGGTGGCCTACACGATGGAAGATAGTAGTTCTCCGGTCAACAAAGCAGCTTCAGAAGACGTTAGTACACGCCTTTACCAGGACCTCTATCCGAAGTCTTAATAGTCCTCCAAAAGAAGGGATTACTTTCTAATGAGCCAAAACGGCCAAATCTTGAGCACTATTTTGGACATGATTCCTCCAAAAAGTGTGACTATCATGCAGGATCAATCCGTCACTCCATTGATGATTGCTACGCTTTGAAGCACAATGCATCTTTTATTTTTCCAAAGAGGCTTTGAGAGCTCAAAGCCCCTTTCGGAAAGTTGAACTAAACGGGTTACTATCTAATACCTTTTTCGACCAAAGGAGTTCTCTTTCCACATTGGTCAACTAAGCATCCGACAGAATCCTTGTGTAGCAAGTGTAGCTGTCATTATTGAGTAAATTGAAGACTCGACTTCTAATAGGGAGAAACTTCTTTTTGTGCCCTCCCTTGTGTGGGAACATTTCCTACTTTTTAGGATTACAATTATTACTTATGCTCAAGATTTGATTGTTTTTGCAATTCCCACTTCAATAAGGTAATTCATTTGATTCCATTGAGTGAATTTACAAGTTTATACCTATTTTTAGGGCATGTGGAAGTAAATCAAATTATCCCTGTGATGAAATCTTATCATTGAAAGAAAATACAAGGCAAGGAAGAGATCTAAAGGCTAGGCTTCTTTGTGTTCCCTTCAAAACTTGTTTGAAAAAAAAAAAAAAAAAGTTAAGCATGCATCGGATTAACTCGATTTGTTTTTCTGATCCATTCACTTCATGTTTTAGACATAAGTGTCTAACTTGTTACAATATGAAAGCATGACATTGCACCTTGAACCAAAGTTCATGAGTCATTTATGTAATTTTTTTTTTTGATGACCAAGGGAACCCCGTAGCAGGCAAACCCTGGGGCGACGCTAGTGGAGGACCCACCACCCTGACGTTGCACTTAAGATCCTGTGCTTCCAGCGAGATTCGAACTCCTCTCCTTCTCGCAAAGGATCATGGGAGCCTTATCCAATTGGGCCACCGCAGGTGGTGGTTCATTTATGTAATTATCCTATTAAGAAAGGGATAAGTGCTGCGAAGTCCTAAAACTTGTCACGAAAATGTAATTGAATCCTAAAACATGCAAAAAGTGCAATCAAGTCCTAAAACTTGTCAAATTGTTTCAATCGAGTCCTAAAATTAACACTGTTAGCCTTTTCCGTTAAAAATGCTGATGTGTAATTTTAAATAATTTTTTTATTTTCCACGTGGATTTTTAAAAATATTTTTTTTTCATTTTCTTAAATTAGATTTAAAAACTAAAGATTAGATTTATTCATTTTATCTAATTTTCACCAAAAACAAAAAGGAAAGTTAAAAATTTATTTTTAAAAATTGTTTTAAAAAAATCATAGGCTCCTCTCCTTTGTCACCGCCCATCGCCGGAGGGGCCGGGCGATGGTTGTTGGCCCCGGGCGGGGGTCGCCGGCCCTCGCTGGCCCCAGGCAAGGGCCGGCAACTGTCGCCCGCCTTGGGCGAGGTCTTGTTGGCCCTCGCTTGGGGCCGACAAGGCTCGCCAGATCTCGGCAGAACTCGCCGGCCCTAGGCAAGGGCCAACGACCATCGCCTGCCTTAGGCGAGGCCTCATCAACCCTCGCTCGGGGCCGGCGAGGGCCGAGGAGGCCTCGCCCATGGCGGGCGAGGGCCGTTGGCCCTCGCAGGGGGTTGGCGGCTGTTGCCCACCATGGGTGAGTCGTCACCGGCCCTCGTCCGGGGCCGACGAGGCCTCGCCCGGGCCGGGCGAGGGCCGCCCACCCCGCTCATGGCCGGCGACGGCGTCCTGACCCCTTTGGCAATGGGCAGCAAGGGACGGAGCCGTTGATTTTTTTTTTTAAACAATTTTTAAAAATAATTTTTTTAACTTTCCTCTCTTGTTTTCGATGAAAACAAAATCAATTGAATAAATCTACTTTTTTAAATGAATAAAAAATAATTAAAAAATCCACGTGGAAAATAAAAAAATTATTTAAAATACCACATCAGCATTTTTAACGGAAAAAGGCTAACGGTGTTAACTTTAGGACTCGATTGAAACAATTTGATAAGTTTTAGGACTTGATTGCATTTTTTGCAAGTTTTAGGGCTCAATTGCATTTTTGTAACAAGTTTTAACACTTCTGTAACACTTATCTCATTAAGAAATGATAGAAGCTGCCCTATTGATTAATGAGTTTTGGGCTCAAATCCCATTTAAAGAGATATTGGGCTGTGCAAAAATAGCCTTATTTAGTGATGAGTTTCGGCCTCCTTCATTTGGTTTTGGGCTCAAAGCCCAACGATTGAGCAAACTAGCTATTTGGACTTGCGTTCATAGCACTCTCGCTAGTTTGTCACAATCTCCTATTTCACACTAGGGGTGAGCATGATTCGGGTTGGGCCGATCTACCACCTAATCTTAGGATCAACTCATACAGTGTTGGTCCTTAATTTTTGGGACCGAGGACCGACCCTATTGAGCTTGGGACCGAGGACCAGACCAACTTAGTGGGTTTGGTCCAGCTCCAAGGTTAACCTTAAACCAGCTGATATTTTTTTTATTTCATTTTTTGTACTTCTTGAAAAGGTAATCGAGGATCAGGCCGACCCAATGGGTTAGGTCCAGTTCTGAGATCAACCCAAGACGAACTGATAAATTTTTATTTCATTTTTTGTACTCCCTGAAAAGGCGACCGAGGACCAAACTGACCTGATAGGTTTAGTGACGAGCAAGGTTAGCTAAGAAAGGCAAGCAGCGAGTGGCGAGAGCATCAAATGTCGAGTAGAGTGAGCGTCAAGTGTCAAGCATGGAGCAACAAGCCAGACGAGTATCGAGTAGCGAGCGGCACAAGTTACCTAAAAGAAAGCGAAGAGAGTCTTGAGTGGCAAGCAGAGAAGTTGTTATTGGAGAAAAATTTCATATTTATTTTGAAGCTGACAAAACGTTTCCATCAGTGTAGTCTGAAGACTTGAAAACTCTTTCGTCAAAGTCTCGAAGACTGTCGGACCACCAGACTCAAGATTCAAAGTCTACCCTCTTTAATAGTTTCTAGACCGTCGAAGAAGACTTATCTAGAGTTGAGTATTTTTTTAAGGATTTGATTTTATCAACTAAAGAAGATCTCTCGGCTGGATATAGCATCTCGAAATCTATTATTCGTTGTGATTTTAATTCGGGTAATTTAGATCCGTTGATTGGCGAAGCATACTTGGAAGGTTTTACTTATGGAAACCTAGATCTTGATTGTATGGGCGAGCAGGATTGATGGGCTATCGTCATATTTTTTAAATAACTTGAGATCTCCCTAATTGATTCTATCCAACGGGTAGATTGGAAGAGTTCCTTTGGAAAGTGCCAATGGTTATGAACGCATGAAGGAGTATATAAGGAAAATGTTTTAGTTATTCAAGTGTGTGCACGATAGATAAATTCCAAAGTCTGAAGCTCCTTGTTCTTTTGTTTATTCAATTGTTGAGCGTAAACTTATACTCAAAAGAGAGTTTATACATTTGTGAGACCTTGAGGAAGTGTAGCAGAGTCTCTACACTGTGGAATCAAGGACGTGATTCTGTAACAACTCTTTTGATTCATAGTGAAATCTAGCCGGTGGACTGTCAGTGTGGGAGAGTGGACGTAGGCTTGGATTAAGCCGAACCACTATAAACCTTATGTTCTTATTCTCTTCCCTAAACTCTTTTATTTTACTCGTAACTTTATTTAATTGTTAGAGTCTCGTTTCTATTTCAAAGTCTACTGTTAAACAGACTCAAGTTAAAAGTAAAGTTTTACACTATACTTCGCAAAAGTTTGTTTTCGCACCTACTCACCCCCTAGGTGCTCATACTAGCATTCACAGTTGTTTCTTTCAATTTTGGCAAATTGAAAACTAAGATGAAAAATAAGACAGAAGAGAACGAGTATTATAGGAGAATGTTGTAATGAGCTATTTATGCCCTTTTGGACGTCGTGAGGATTTCTCACAAAAATATTTTTCTTCTTTGTAAATTATGGCTATTGATGTTGTAAAAGACATTAAAAAATTATACTATTAAACAATAGTGTAAAATTACTTGAACTCCTTACTAATGAGATGTTTAATGTTATTGACGCCGTTTATTTTAGGGTTTTTTCTATATAAAAATTATAAATGATATATTAGATATATATAGAGTCATGGTTAGTTTAGGTTGAACCGACTCTAAACTCTCAGGACCGAAGACTAACCCGCACAGTATTGGTCCAGGAATTCCAGGATCAAGGACCGACCCAATCTCCCTAGGAATGGATCAGGATCGGTAGGGTTGGGCTGGTCTAGGGTCGGTCCAGGGTCAACCCTGGACCAATGCTCACCCCTATCTCACACTACGTAAGTTAACCCTTGAATTTGACTTTGCTCGTTGCTTGCCCATAAATTCTTACCAGTATCGGTTTTCTTTGATTTGAGTTCAACCTTGTTAATTCGGAATCTAATTACACAAGCAGACTAGCAATATTAGGACTAGCCATTAGGTATGCCTTGACCGACACGGCCAGGCACGGGTTTCCACTCAAGATCAAGATACAATTGGATTGGGTCCTTTCTTATTACAAATTTATTTTTTTTTCCAAAAATTGGAGTTGAATTTTATAAAATACGATATTCAATAAACATGTTATCAATAAACATGTTATGAGAAATGGAAATATAATAATATTTGAGGATAAGTATACAGTATATAATACATTCAAAGGACGTCGTACTAGTATGCTCCTAACATTAAAATTTTGATTTGGTAGAATATTAAAAACTATACTTAAAAAGTAAATAAGAAAAAATTATGGAAAGCTCTCATTCAATCAAACACAAATGAAGTATAAGTACAACCTAAAATTTGAACCCAAAAAAAACACCTATAAGTGCCATAATAACGATTACGGTTTGTTTGGCAACTTGCCAAATAGTGCTTGTTTTTGGTTTTTGTTCCCGCGAGTAGATTTGGAACAAAAATGCGTTTGGTAACATTTTTGTTTCTAGAAACAAATTTTTATTTTTTTGTTCCCAGAAATAGATTTGGAACAAAATCAAGAATATAAAAAAAAAAAAAATTGATTCTTGTTCTTGGTAATAATTCTAGAATCAAGCACCCATTTCATTTTTTTCTTCTTCCCTCTTCTTCATTTGCTGCCATTGCCGTGGTTGGCGTCCGCCGTCATCTGCCTTTCGTTGCTCACTGTAGCTGTCTGCTGCCCGCCACCCACTGCGGCCAGTCGCCGACATCCGATTCGGCAAGCTCGTTGGAAGCTCACCAGGCTAGGGTGAGGTCTGGCGAGCTCATTGGAGGCAAGCCCAGCCATCGGTGAGGTAGGCCTTGCTCGGGCCTCCCCCAGCCACTAGCGAGGCTCGCCCAACCTAGGTGAGGCTTAGCTAGCCTCGCTAGTCGAGCCTCGCCTAGCTGCTGGCAAGGCTTGGCTGACGAGGGTCGACTTCGTCGGCCTCACTGAGGTTCGGTGACACTCCAGTGAGGTCGCTAGCCCTCATCTGGTTGGTCGCCAGCCATCCCAAGGCCGGCAACATGTGACTTGAAGAAGAAGAATAGGAGAAAGAAAGGAATAAAAAATGAAAAAAATGAAAAAAAGAAAAGAAAAAAGTAATACAATTATTAAAAAAATTAAAAGAAAATGATTTGGAGTAGAAATTTTGAGTATAGTATTAAATGCAATTCTATTCCAGGAATTGAAATTTTGGACAGTTACCAAACGGCTTAAAATGCTTAGAAATTGTTCCCAAGAACATAATAAAAAAGAATCATTTCTGATCAGAGATTGTTTCCGAGAACAGAAGTGTTATTAAACGCACCCTTACACTGAAATTACACTTTAGAGGATGTCCACTAATTCGGTGTCTCCAGCGGTGTACCTCTCATCAATATTCAGATGATAAAGTGTGGTCTTTATCCTCTTCTTCGTGTTGCACGTTCGGCGGGAGTTAACTCTTGTGATAATCAATCTCGCCAACAGACATCCATTTTCACATCTTTTCGTAGTTAGGCTGCACCTAGTGTCCTCCATAATCGGTTGGTTAGTATTCAACATGCACTGCGATGGTATCTAAATGACGGTAAACGAAGACAAAGAGTTAGCAGCCATTTGCGTTGTCTGCTATGTTTCACTCTCGAATATTTTATAAATGACCTATTATCAACATAAATTATTTAATAAATTAAAATGTTTACAATAAATATAATTTGTGAACAGTTAGACTAAAAACACTTATATCAATTACGATTTGCCCAAGATTAGGTGTGGCTCAGATTGCTACAGCAACAGCTTGCATCGCATCATGTGCCCTTGGTCCTCATCGCTGTCTTGACACATTTTCACTTCCATTTTCAAAATGTAAACCAATGTACACATGTGCTTTCATCATTTGTATTTCATTGCTTACTGCGTTTTGTCCTCAAATATTTTATACATTAATCTAATAAACTAAAAAAAAATTCTTATAATATACAAGAGTGGTCAGTTCCTGATCTAGTCTGATTCCAAGATGGAACTAGGAATCGGACTGAGAGGACCGGTTCCCAATTGAGGAAACCGAAAACCGGACCGTTTGGTCTTAGGATTAGGAATCAGGCCGGACCGTCAGTTCTGGTCCAGTCCAATGGAATTGGCCACTTTTTTTTTTTTGTTTGTCTTTTTTCACTAAAAAGTGATCGTACACAACAAGAGAGAATGACACATCTTAAAATATTGATGAAAGCAATGATGAGTGAAGATTTATTGTATCATAACTTGTGGTATCATTGGATGAGATAGTATTTAGTTCACATTTTACTAATTATTTTGAAGAAATAATAATAAAAAAAAGGTATATGTAGTTGGTCTGGTTTGGTTCTCTCTTGGAATCGGGAGTTAGATCGTCAAAACACCGGTTACATTTGTAAAAATCGAGAACCAGATTGACACTCCCATGAACTAGACCAAACTGGTCAGTCCGTTTTGCACACCCCTAATAGTATATATATTTCATTTATGATGAGACTAAAAGAACTTATATTGAATACAATTTATCCACGGTTAGACTACAATGAATAATAATAAGTGCATCTTTGTGTAAATTGCAAGGTGAAAATTGGCAAAAAAGTCCTAAACTTATTAAATTTTTGCTAATTCAGTCCTAAACATTTTCACTTATTGTCAATTGAGTCCATCTAGTTAATTTTGGCCAAAAAAAACTGACATGGATAATTTTTAGTAATTTTGTTTGAATTTTTATTATTTTTTCTTTCTTTTATTTTTGGCTTTCTTCTTTATCTTTTCCGATGGTCGGCGGCCACAGGTGACAATTAGTGATTGGCCACAACTAGCTGGTTGACCTTACCTACCATAGGCGAGGCTCGATCAGGTGAGGGTGGGTCGTAGCAAGGGGAGCCCTCCCCTAGGTGCGGCTCAGCGAGGGTCGGCCTCACCCAAGCCGACCAACGCCCAGTTAGGCCGACCTAGCTTGGGTGAGGGCCAGTCTTGCCAAATCTAGTATGGGTAGGGACTAGATTTGGTGAGACTAGCCCTTGCCTAGGCCAGGTTGACCTCGCTCACCGTTGTCGTCACTCTCGCTTGGCCAGCACCCTATGAGGTCGCCTTAGCCTGGGCAAGGCCGACCCTTGTGAACCACACCTGGGTGAGGGCTCCCCTTGCTCGGGTAGGTGAGGCTAGCTGGCTGGTTGTGGCTAGTTGCCAACCGTTACTTTTGGCCAACCGGCCACTAGAAAAGGCAAAGAAGAAAGCCAAAGAAAAAGAAAAAAATTCAAAATTCAAAAAATATTAAAGTATTATTAAAAATTGTCAATGTTAGCGCCATCAACCTTATGTGGCATCGCCTGCATCTTCGTTAGTATTTTCTAATTAAAATAAGCTAGATTGACTTAATTGGCAAGAAATGAAAAAAGGTTTATAATTGAATTAACAAAATTAAAAGGTTTAGGACTGAATTGACAAAAGTGCAATAGGTTTAGGACTTATTGGACAATTTTCCCAAATTGAAAGTATACTAGATTTCATGAACTCATCTATGTAACTCATGAGACCACCGTGACAAGTCCCATTGAGGTGCCATTTATCGTATAGTGTTCAATACCTCCAAATTTTATTATGCATGACTTATTATTGAAATCGTTCACGAAAAATAAATAGTCCAAACATATATATATATATATATATATATATATATATATATTTTAAATCTTATGTATGAATACGATTTATTTGTATGCACGTGGTCATGCAAAATGATGGTAGATTGGAGCTCTTAAGCTAATCTATTCTATCCATGAGCCCGTATTAATTTAGACGAATAACATTGAGAAGCCATATATCTTTTAGCGTCTGAAACCTCAAATATTTGGTCCGTGCTTATTAGTACAATCTAGTATTAAACATAAATAGTTCGAAAAAGCTTATTATAAACACCGTGTGTATGCAATAAGTTGAAAATGAATAATAATACGTCCATTGTCATGGATTGTCCAACTGGTATGTTCTCTCTCTTCTTCATTTTTCCCCTAAGTTGACATTGTCAGAAGCACTTTCCCCTAAAGGAAAAAATTTTCGTGCACAGTTATTCTCCCGAGTAACCAGTTAATCTTAAATCTTGTTGTAAAATACTAAATACAGTGTAACTGGGGCAAAAGAATGTTTCAAGTGCCATAACTTTGCCCAAAGGAACACTTAAGTGCCATAATTTACGAAAGTTATATTTAAGTGCCACATTCGAAGAAAAATGGATCACTTGAGTGCCACTCCTGCCAAAGTCCGGCCAAAACGACGACTTGGCATTTTTCCGGTGAAGCGCCAAAATGACGTCGTTTTGCATGCCGACGTGGCCAAATAATGCAAAAACAAACAGTCTTTTGCGCCGATGTGGCAAAAAAATAATTAAAAAAAATTAAATTAAATTAAAAAATAATTTTAGTTAAGATGTTTAAAAAAATAATAATTTTAAAATTAAATTTAGTTGAAATATTAAAATTTTAATAATTAAAAATTAAAAAAATTAATTAAAAAAAAAAAAACAAAAAAAGGAAATGGGGAGGCGGGCCGAGGATCGCCCTAGCCGCCGCCGTCGCCACCCCCGTCGCAGTCGGGAAGAGCCGGCGATGGCGGGGGAGGGGTCAGCCGGGGTCGTTGGGCCCTGGCCAGGGGCCGGCGACCCTGGCCAACCGACAACGAGGGCTTGCGAGCCCTCACCCCAAATCGGGGTGAGGGTCGCAGCCCCTCGCCCAGATTAGGCAAGGGTCGGTGGCCCTCGCCGAATCTGGGTGAGGGCTGCGACCCTCCCCAAATCTGTAGCCAGTGGCGAGGGCTGCGACCCTTGCCTCGATCTGGGGCGAGGGCTCGCGAGCCCTCATCGTCGGTCGGCCGAGGTCGCCGACCCCTGGCTCGGGCCCAGAGACCTCGGATGACCCTCCCCCCATCGTCACCGGCCCTTCTCGACGGCGACGGGCCGAGGGCCGATCCCCGCCCACCTCCACCCCCTTTCCTTTTTATTAAATTTTTTAATTTTTAAAATTTTTTAATATTTCAACTAAATTTAATTCTAAAATTATTATTTTTGAAATATTTTAAGTAAATTTAATTTTAAATTTAATTTAATTAATTTTTTTATTATTTTTTTACCACGTCAGCCCAAAATGATGCCATTTTTATATTATTTGGCCACGCGCCGTGCAAAGCAAAAAGCGTCGTTTAGGCTTGGTTCGCCAGAAAAATGCCACGTCGATGTTTTAGCCGGATTTTGGCCGGATTGGCACTCAAGTGATCCCTTTGACTCCGATTTTGGCACTTAAGTGTACCTTTCGTAAGTTATGACACTTAAGTGTCCCTTTGGGCAAAGTTAAGGCACTCCAAGGGTCCGCACATCGTGTAACTGGGTACTTGTTGGTCCATTTGGCTGACAGTTTGACACTAATTAGCAAACTACCAACATTAAATGCGATTAAGTTATCAACTTTTTTAAGAAATTTACTTCTTAGAACAAAAACTTAGCGGTAAAATTAATAATTTACCAATAAAATTGATAACTTACCAACGTAGGTATGCTCGTAAGACAAGTAAGTTAAAGGAAAACCACCTTTAACCAAAGTGCAGGTTTTTTTTTTTTTTTTACTTAATTATAAGTTTGCCACTAAAAAGAACTTGGAAATAAAATTAGTAACTGATCAACTTATGTCTCCTTACTAGTTAGTAATTTACTAATATAGGAAGAAATTTCCATTGGAAATAATATATAAGTTAATAACTCCCCATTGATATAAGTAACGCAACCCCACTCTTCATATAGTAGGTTACCAACGATATGAAGAATTTACCAACACTGAATGCAAGACTTTTTTACTTATAAATTTACCACTAAAAAAAAAAAAAAAAAACTTAGGGATAAAACCAGTAACTGACCAACCTAGGTCTTTCTAATAGTTAGTAATTTACTAACAAAGAAAGGAATTTCCATTGTAAATAATATAGAAGGTAATAACTTACCATTGAAATTAGTAACTTACCTCCGTAACCCCACTCTTAATATAGTAAGTTACCAATGGTATGAAGAATTTACCAATGATGAATGCAACTGTTTTTCACTTATAAGTTTACCCCCCAAAAAAGAGAGAGAGGGAGATAAAATTAGTAATTGACCAACTTAGGTCTCCTTACTAGTTAGTAATTTAGTAACAAATAAAGGAATTTCCATCAGAAAATAATATAGAATTTAACAACTTACCACTGGAATAAGTAACTTACCTACACAACCCCACTCTTAATATAGTAAGTTACCATCGATATGAAGAATTTACCCCAACACTGAATTCAACATTAAGATGTAAAGCTCCACCATTGAAGTTGTAAATACTGGTGAAATTAGCAACTTACCAATTTACGCTCGCTTTTAGGGTAGTAATTAACAGACAAAGTATGCATTTATCAACATCAAAATCAATATTGCTTATCAGCCTATTCAGGAAGTTGTCATTCAAAATGAAGTTGTACAAGTAAAATTAAGAACTTGATAGGGAAAGTCGTAGCTTAACAGCATAGGCACGCTTCTAGCTTAGTAAGTTACCTATGTAATGTGAAATTTGCCGACTTTAAGTGTAATAATAAGTTATCAGCTTCTTTATAAATTTACCACTTAACAGATGGATCCACTTGAGAATTTTAAAGCACATGGTACCTACTAGTAGATGTAGGGTGGTAACATCGTCATTTCATTAGTTGGTGGCTACTGGACGGGCCGTTCATAAATTCTATAACACTCCATAGTCTACCATGGAATAGCGGACCTTTTCCTTTTTACTTGTAAATTGTAGATTTGAGGAGGTAAAATTATTATGTGGTTAATAACTAACTATTAATTGTCTAGCCCATTTGTAAAATTTCACAACGCTTGGTCGGATGCAGGGGATTATAAAATCATCGTTACTTGAATAGGTTATGAACTACTTGTTGGGCCCACTTGTATAAAGGGCCACTTGTAAAATTTTAAGTAATTGGTAATTTACTAGTGGACACGAGGTGAAAGTGTGACGTCCGGATAGTGTCACATACTAAGCTTAATCGGAAACTATATAGATTAGTGTCATGACAGGACCTGTTTAAAATTAATTATCTCACTGAAGTTTTTTGACCTAATTAGTTAGCATGTATAACATAGATATTACATGCTTGTCAAAAAAAAAAAAAAACAAAACATAGATATTACATGGTCTGGAACAATTCTAAGACATGATCATCCTGTTAGGTCTCGTCTTTTAATATTAGTCTTTCCAACATGAGCACATACAAAAATCGTAAAAGGCTTCATTTCATTTCCTGTTGGAGCCATCGCGGGCTTTACATGCAATCGACCTGGACTACTTACAAATACCACGCCTATGTACAGAGTATTTTTACAATTTAACGCCCAAAAGTATAAGTATTGAGCATAAAAAGGGTGCTTAACTCCGGTACCCCTTAAATTATCTGATGTCGATCAAAAAACAAAAGAGGTCTTTTCTAACTTGGTGGCTAAGTACTACTTGCCCCAGCTCCAGGTCCTCCATCACCAAAAGGAAGAAAGCTAAATAGCTCCCCTTGATGGCTTATAAACCCTGCCTTGAATCTCATCAGGATCCAATCTACTTGTCCATCGTCCATCTAGAGTGGGACTTCATATCGCATGTACGTGAGCTCGATATTGGGGTCATACGTATCATGGAAGGATACATTTATATGGGTTATCACCCCATACCGTGCCATTGATGGTATGTCTATACTAAAGATCTGAAAAAGAGAAAAGAATGAGCAATGCCCAATAAAAATAATAGGTTCCTAAACTAGATAATCCAGTAGTCGCCAAAGAACACAAGAGGCACAACTAGATAGCACATACAAACTAAGGCAAAATCATCACATGGATCACTCAATAGATACTATAAGTCACATGCTTAACCACCGCATACAAAGCATGCAATATTTGCACAAATGCTTTATGTTACTGACCAGCACTAAAATGTGATGCAACAATAACAAGGGAACTCACACGCCAAGTGGAATTATTTTATAGTGTATATCAAATCCACCTTCGATTAGTTTTCCCATCAAATCTCAAGTTGAACCGATTGAGTCACTTTCAGAATCTCAAATCCGGACTTCCACAATATCACCACTGTGGGCATCTCGCTATCACACAACTAAGGCATCTCATGATCACGTAGTAGAGGCATCTCACTCCAAGGCATCTTGGTATCCCACAACCGAGGCATCCTTGATCATACAAGGGGGCATCTCACTCTGAAGCATTCCAGTATCTCACTCAACCGAGGCATCCAAGATCACAATGCATTGGCATCCTATTACCTGGGCATCACCGGTATTGCAAGACCAATGTAGATCTCTTAAATTCAATTTATTTCACACCTTTCATGCATCACACCTTAGAATCACAACATTAGAGCAACATGTATATCTACTCAAATGTTTTTGTTTTTTTGGTAAAGTATATCTACTCAAATGTTCACAACCACCTCAAATGAAAATTCAATATTTGCACACACCATTCCATAGAATGCTTCACACATTGCACTTATGTGACACAAATTGCAATCATTCAAATTATCTCACTTTGAATATAGAAAAGATACGTTTACAGATCAACTAACAAAGAATGAGAGATTATTAGACTTCCAAAAACCACTAAAATAATAGACAAGAGGGTTACCATCAAGTGCACAAATTTCAGACCAAGACAGAATATGGACTGGTTCAAGCAATTCAAAACACAGAAGCGAAAAGTGCATCTTACCTTAACATTTTTTTGAAGGAACCTAAGCCTATTTCTCACTGTAATAGGAGCAACAACTTGCTGTATCAGCCCCTAACTTTTGCAGCAGTTTTCCAGATTTAGCACCTACAGAAAATAAGTCATTGTGCTATCTAAACCTTGACCATTTGTTCTCAAATTTTGATATGTTCTTCCTAAGATCATGCTCTACAACTTTCATGAAGGGTATGAATCCCAACTATGTCTTAAAAAGTGCAGAAATTCTTGGAACGGCCTTATGTACTTCAATTTTTTGCACTACACAGTTTGTTGTCCTAATGAGAACATTGTTCGCACCAGCTAGTTCATATAAGAAAACACTATCAGATAGTATATTGTAGCTTAAAACCTTTAGGACGCTCTCAAAGAAACTAGTTTCTTCCTACAACATCCCCAAAACGACACCCAAACCATCATCTATCGCGCCTTCCTCCCCTAAACAGACTATCCCCGAATTCTTGCCTCTATAAACAATCACCACAAGCTATTTAATTGGTCTACAACTTCTTTTAGGACCTCCGCATCATAACCACAAAACTGAAAACTGTCCCAACTACCCATAATTCTTGTTACAAGTCAACAAATCTAAACCTGAACCCAACTCGACTCGTGGCCATCCAAAAAACTGACATGCAACTTGCATCTTCACCTAAACAACTCTCCTACGCAACCATCTCAACATCCACAGCTTCCTCGTGCCCGATCCTTCATCTGTTCGACCCTGATTCTCACATGCAAACTCTCAAAACCTCGTTCAGACTCTCGACTAGTCCGTACAAGCATAAAATAGAAGCATCAAGTCTAATTCGACATTGTTTAGTTTGCTCTGTGAATTCTCTCGACAATCAATGGATAAAATTGAGTTTACACCTCACCATTTCCTTACCTAGTGCTCTGGTGTTGCTCGCGGGTCGTTCCTCTCGAACAAATAGCTCCCACGACTCAACCTGAAGAAGAAGAAGAAGCAGCTGAAGATGATGGACTTCGGTTTTGCTCAAGCCGATAAAAAGAGAAAGAAAGGGAGAGAATGGAGAGAGAAATGGGTCGGTTTTTTTAGGGGGGGGGGCGTGAATGCTGAGGAGGCCAAAGTGTGAGTGTATGTTCTTGTTTTAAATCCCAATGGAAAGAAATCATTAGGAATGATCAACGATAGTGTCTCCTCAGTGTATTTCAGACTGAAGAAACCATGAGAAGGTTTTTTTTAGAGGGGGGGGGGCGTGAATGCTGAGGAGGCCAAATTGTGAGTGCATGTTCTTGTTTTAATCCCAATGGAAAGAAATCATTAGGAATGATCAACGATAGTGTCTCAGTGTATTTCAGACTGAAGAAACCATGAGAAGGTTTTTTTTTTTTTTTTTTTGGGGGGAGGCCAAAGTGTGAGTGTATGTTCTTGTTTTAAATCCCAATGGAAAGAAAACATTAGGAATGATCAACGATAGTGTCTCCTCAATGTATTTCAGACTGAAGAAACCATGAGAAGATGGGAGATGTGGTTTCCTTGCATGCATTCTCTTTCATGATTAACATTTGGCACTCGAGGAAAGTTGGGACTAAGTCCTAATCCTTGTCATAATTGGTCTACTTGTTTTTAATGTTTTTCACTTAACTTCGTTCAAAACTCGCCAATTTTTTATCCTTTATAAACTACAATAGTCTATGAGTTTACACAGGCCAAATTAAGGCATTAGTGTCTTGATGTTAGTCTACGATCGTAAATAAAGAATAACCGTGATAAAGTACTAAAGTTAGCATTCATTTAAGGAGTTATAGTCACTTATAAATTTTAGTCGGATCCTAATTAAATTTTGTGTATGGCTATTTTAAAATCTTAATCGTAAAATTAAAGTTCTCGAGCCTTAATACACATCTTTGGCCCACTGGGCTCATTTCTCATCCCACAAGGTTTAATCCACAGTCCTATCAAGCCCAAGCCTTAGCATGTCTCATGGCAGGCCTAAATTCATGGCTTGTCCTTTGGCCCATTGAACCCGTGCTCATTATCTTAATACAACCCGTTTGTGACATCTTGAAAATTCAGTTCTGTTTTCAATTGAATGAATCGGACATTTCATCGACATTCCTATAGTACCATTCTTTGTGTTAATCACTCATGAGATAACTAGACTATCTAAGGAAGCCATTAAGGGATTTTAATGCAATAGACTTGATAATTCAACTAAAAATCGGCTGCTTGACCATGCTAGTCTACAAGGGTCATTACGGCATTGTCAAAATCGATCAGAGATCAGGGATAAGTTGATTCGACAGTGATGTGTGATCAAAGTGTGGGTGGTTCCACCTGATAGTAAAATTTTCGTCGATTGGTACTAGACTGATTTTCTGTCGTTTTGGGTACCCTGTGTCCGTAATTGAAATCTTGAGATTTTCATGACAACCGAAAGTCGCTAATAGGTCGAAGATGTACATTGTGACTCGAGATAGATCAATCACTAATCAATTGCATCAAAAATTCCAGAAAGTTATTTGGTAAGTTAGGTCACGCTAAAATCGCGTCAAATTGAAATTAACCGCGAATTTAAAACCCGATTTTAGAAATTGAAAATTCTGTCATGTCACAATTCATTTTAGGAAGATCGACTCATCATTTGAAGAATTTTCAGCAAGTTCAGGATTTTTACGGAAAATCAATTCGGACGATTTGGAAAAGAATAGAAATTGGGATGGGCCAAATCAAAGGGATTTTTGGCTTCCAAACCGAGCTACTTGGGGATGGGAACTTGTGGAAACGGTGTAGGCTTCCTCCACAGCAAAATTTGACATTGAATTGGGGAATTTGGTGAAGGAATTGAAGTCCAATTGGGTGAATTCGGAGCTTGGCATGGGGGCTGCAACTTTGGCATCAAAATTGAATTATTTGTGGAAATTATATGCAAGAAAGTATTTGGGGGACAAAGAGGATGAACTTGAAGACTCTTTGGTCCAAGGAATGATGAATTAAATTTTTATGTTTGACTTTTGGGCCCCCTCTCTCCAATCTTCTCTCACAAGTCAAGACCGTGTGCCCCTGTTTCTTCTTCGATCGAACTCCCTCAATTCTCCATTTTTCGCTCCTCTGCAACCGCCTCGAAGCACCGCACCACCTCTCTCCTCCACTCTCTCTCTCTCTCTTGCTGTCGTGTCTTCCGGTCTTCACCCCTACTGCCACGTCCGAGTCAACCGCCTTTGCCCTCCTTTCATTTTTCCTTCATTTGCCGCTGTTGATGTCCACTAACGAAGACCACCACTCCATCGAAGCACCTCTGCAACTGCGCCATCTTCATTTGTCTCCTCTCTCACCGAAGCTGCTCCATCTTCGCTAACTTCTAGTTTCGTTGACCGCAATAGCCCACCGCCCATGCACGAATCAGCCGCCAGCCCTTCCTTTTTTTTTTTTGTTCCATCGCAGCCCACGATCTCTCGCTCATCTGTCCGTAGCAGGCCACGTCAATCCAGCCCAGCAAATCGTCCAGCTTCAATTTCACGCCTGCAGCTCACATCAATCCAGCTCCTTCGCTGGTTCTCCTCTCGTGTGGCCAGCTCCACTCAGCCGCATGATTAGCCCCAACGACCAGCCCACTCGAAGCCGCAAGTCCAGTTGCAAGTTCAGCCAAGTCTAGTAGTAACCGTGGGCTTTGCGGGGCTGTTTTCGGCTCGGTCCAAGCCCCCGTTGGCGTTGTTGCTTCGGAGTTTGTCGCTCATCTCCGCGTCGCCGCTGCCGTGGACTCACCAGCTCGCAAATCCAGTGAGTTTACCCACTAAACTCTGCTTAGGGAGTTAATTATGTTTAGGTGGTGATTATTTTAAGTTAATTAAGGATTATGTGGTTAGTTAGATTAGATTAGTGATTTAATTATCTGATTTTGCATGTTAGGTTGTTAGATTAGATTAATTAGAGACTAGATAGGTTGTATTAATTATCTAAATTGGTTCAGAAATTTTTCGGGCCTGTTTCGGTATTTAATTAGCCTTTTCCAGCCTAAATTTACAATTATGGCATTTATTGGTATTTAATTAATTAATTTTGGTAATTATTTAATTATTTATTATTTTCCAAAAATTAGACCAGGATAGCTGGTGACCGGAATTTCGTGCTGATTGCAATGGTGTGATTGGTTTATTTAATTGAATGTTAGATTGTGCAAATTGAGTGTTGTTTGTAATTTTTGGTATTTATCCAAAAATTTAATAATTTCGGCATTTAATTAGAAAATACCGGGTGTCGGGTGTTGACATCGAAAGTAGTTTTTAAGTACCATTTCAGCTTAGGTGAGCATTAATCAGCTTCGGTTAGCAATAATACTTTAGCAGCTTCGGTGAGTAATATAGACATCAGCTTTGATGAGCAATGATATATTGATATATCTATTAGCTTCGGTGAGCTAGACCATCTATTTCAACTTAAGTGAGCAGTGTTCAAATCGATTGAGTTTATAGATGGTACTGAATGTATCGAATTGTGTAATTCGATTGATCGATGGCTTAAATTGAATTGAATTGTTTGGTTGAGTATTTGATTATATTGACATGCAGGGAGAACCTGAGGCAAGGTAAGTCCTCTGTATTGTGTGGCTAGGCCACCCTTGGGTGTATTTTCTTCCTAGTCAGAGTTTGGAGGTGAACTTGCTGAGACATTATCTCACCCCATCGTAGGCTCAATATTTTCGGGTCCTTAGATGACGGTCGTGGAAGCCCTGAAGTCTGGGGAGGTGGAGACCGAAGAATCAGCAAACGTGTCTAATTAGTTGGTCATAGGATAGTTCCCTTTTGTTGAGCCGGTCTTTTGTAGACAACCTAGTATTGTATATAAACCTTGTGTGTTTATAAAAGGCTTGTTTTGGATGTGAATGGTTTCTTGCTTTCCTACCCAAGCTTTTGGTTGTTAAGGGATTTGTTTTGCTTCTACATGCGTATTAAAATGAATGGGTCGGGGACGCGTCCTAGGACGTCGCATATTTATCGACCACCGAGGGATGGGCATGCGCTCGAGGGTCGGGGCGTGACACCGTTAACTCATTAAGCCCATGTTTTCCTTACGATCCACTGGACTTGTCATCTGGCCTACTTTTAACAATTTAAGCCCATAATGGTCCATTTATAATTATAAGGTCGAAAAATCCAAGATGTTAAAACTTTCCCATACTTTAGAAAATTTTGTCATCGAAATTTGGATTATTATCGACTCATTGAAAGAGCTAAGGATACTTGTATTTGATTTCTTCCTCGCTTTCCTAGGTTGCCTTTTCTAAGTCGTGGTATTGCCATAAAACTTTAACATAGGTATGGTCTTATTTTAGGACATGTTCTTTTCGATCTAGAATTTGTACGAGCTCCTCCATATACCTTATCCTATCATCTATTTCGAGCACCTCAAAGTCCAACACATGTGTAGGGTCCAGTTCATATTTCCTTAACATAGACACATGGAAAATATCATGTATGTTGGATAGCTTTGGTGGTAAGGCTATCCGATATGCCAACTCTCCAACCCTTTCCAGCACTTCAAAAGGTCCTATGAATTTTAGAATCAATATTCCTTCTTTTCTTTTCTTTTTCAAACCTTGACACATTCTTCATAGATGATACCTTTAGGAACACATGATCGCCTATATTGAATTCTAGAAGTCTATAGCATTTGTCTACATAGCTCTTTTGTCAACTTTGAGCTATTCTAAGTCATTCTCACATTGTTTTTATAGCTTCTGAAGTCATTTGAACTAATTTTGGCCCTGTTGATTTTCATTCACCGACCTTGTCCCAGCAAATAGGAGTTCTATAGTGTCTACCATATAAAGCTTCAAATAGAGCAATCCTAATACTTTGTTGGAAACCATTGTTGTAAACAAACTCAATTAAATGTAATTTCTCATCCCAATTTCCTTTCGATGACACAAGCCCATAGCATATCTTTCAATGTATGTATAGTCCTTTCTATCTGTGGATGAAAGACAGTACTATACTGGAGCTTAGTCCCTAATGCAACTTGAAGGCTCCAAAAATTCAATATGAATCATGGGTCTCGATCTGACGTTATAGTTATAGCAATCGTGTGATCATACCATTTTCTTAACATACAACGTGGCGTTCCTCTTGAGTTTATAGTCCATTCGTATAGCCAAAAAGTGAGTTGATTTAGTCAATTGATCCACTATCACCCATTAGTCACAACCATTGGAAGTCCTTGGTAGTCCTTGTACAAAATCCATGGTCACATGTTCTCATTTCCATTCTAGGATCTCCAATGGTTTTAACATCTCCGCAGGCTTTCGATGTTTAGCTTTCACTTGTTGACACATCAAGCATCTAGCAACGTACTTAGCAATATCTGTTTTACTCCCATTCCACCAAAAATATTGATGAAGATTTCTATATATCTTTGTACTTGCTGGGTGGATGCTATAACTACTTCGATGGGCTTCTGATAAAGTTTCCATTTTCATCTCTTCATAAGGCATACAAAGGTGCCCATGAAGCTTAAATATTCCATCATCCGAAACTTGAAAGTACGGCCTCTTTCCCATTAAGGCTTCATCTTAAAATTTTGATATTCAAGGTCTGACTGTTATATGGTATTGATTCACTGTATAACTTCAGGTTCAATTCTAAGTGTAGCAATTATACTAGCAGACTTTGAACTCATAATTAGAAACTGCCTCTAGCAAGTTCCATTCCTTGACAGTCATATTAGCTATTTTCATCGCTGACTTCTGACTAAGGGCATCCACCACCTTGTTGGCATTTCTAGGATGATACAAGATCTCATAGTCATAGTCCTTTAAGTAATTCCATTCATTGCCTTTGCCTTGTGTTCAATTCTTTCTAGGAGAATAGATGTTTCAAACTCTTGTGGTCTATATAGATTTTGAATCTTTCTCCATATAGATAATGCCTCTAAATTTTTAAAGCAAAAATAATGGCAGTCAATTCCAAGTCATGGGTAGGGTAATCAACTCATGTGGCTTCAGTTGTCTCGATGCATGTGCAATAATTTTCTTGTGTTGCATTAGGATGCAACCCAATCTTTTATGGGACGCATCGCTCTTGACTATGAGATCTCCAAATCCTGAGGGTATTGTAAAAATTGGCACAGTCATCAACCTCGGTTTGAGTTATTGGAAACTCTACTCACATTCCTTTGTCCATTCAAAACTTGAATTCTTTTGAGTCAACTGTGTTAATGGCCTCACTATTCAGGAAAATCCTTCCACAAATCTTCTTTAATATCTTGCCAAACCTAGAAAACTTCAATTTTCCATCACTGTTGAAGGTCTAGACCAATTTATTACCACATCAACTTTAACTAAGTCCACTAATATTCCTTTACCGGTCATCATATGACCTAGAAAAGTCACTTAATCCAACCAGAATTCACATTTATTGAATTTTGCATATAGCTAGTGTTCTCTGAGTGTCTGCATCATAACCCTTAAGTGTTCTTCGTGATCACTTAGTTTGTTAAAATACCCAAAATATTGTCTATAAAAACTATCATGTATTAATATTCTATCCGTTAAGTCAATAAAAACCTTTGGTGCATTTGTTAGTCCAAATGGCATGATTAAATATTCATAGTGTCCATATCGACTTCGAAAGGCCATTTTAGGGATATCCTATTTATTTATTCGTAATTGATGATATCCCGACCGAAGGTTGATTTTTGAGAAAATTGATGCTCCCTCAATTGATCAAATAGATCATCAACCCTTAGTAACAGATACTTATTTTTTACCATCACTTGATTCAACTGCCCATAATCAATGTAGAGGTTTATCCATCTTTCTTCTTAACAAATAATACTGGTGCACCCCTTGGTGACACACTTGGTCTAGTGAATACTTTGTCAAGCAATTCCTATAACTATACCTTCAATTCTTTCAATTCTATTAATGCCATCCTATATGGGGATTTCAATATGGGTTCCATAGTAGGTGTTAATTCAATGGTAAACTCAACTTCTTACTTTGAGGGTAATCCTAGCAATTCCTTAAGGAATACATTAGAAAATTCCAAGAATATAGGGATATCTTCAAGCCGTATTTCCTTCCTAGCTTGTTCACTCGCACATGCCCAATATCCTTGACAACCATTCCTAAGAAGTCAATGGGCTTCTAACAAGGTAATAAGGAGCATAGAAAGGGTTATCCTTCCCTCGTAAAATTCAAAACTTGGCCTATCTAGTGGATCCAATTGAATCATTTCTTGTAGCAATCCACATTGGCTTGTTGTCTATGTAGCCACTCCATTGCTAAAATTACATCGAAATCACACATATTTAACACCATCAAATCTACCAGTAGACTTTGTCCAACTATAATAATTCTATTGTCTTTTCACCCCAAGGTAGATAAAACTACGTCTTTTAACGGGGTGGAAACGCTAAGGGATACCTCTAATGATCTAGGCTCCTTACTCAATCATACAAACTGAACAGATACAAAGGAATGGCTCACTCCTATATCAAATAAAGTGTAAGCATCTTGATTGGAAAGGGAAATGATACCTATAATAACAGTTTGAGACCCTTTGGCCTCATCTTGAGTAACCGCATAAATCCTTCCTTGAGCTAGCGGTCACTCATTATTTCCTGGTGGCATCGACCTACCCATTGCCTGTTGCGATTGTGGTTGTTATGTCCTTTTCTAAGGACATTCCCTTATGTAGTGTCCTGATTGCCCATAACCAAAACAAGTCTTCACCACTTGACATGGCCCATACCGATGCGGCTTATCGCACTGATGACACTCATTCTTTTCATACTACGGCCATCCTATTGGTTGATTATTCCATACCTTTTGAGAACCTTCGGCCTTACTTTTCTTGTTTTGTATAAATGGTCACTTTCCAGTTTAGTGAGGCCTTTTATCATTGCAAAAATTACATAGGACCATTCGAGGTTGTGACCTTATGTGACATGCCGATGTTTGTCCCCTTGACATCAAGTTCCTTTCCACCAATTGTGCCCATTCATACAGTTCATTTTAATTTTTCAAATTTAAGGGTACCAACCGTCCTCTTATATTAGGTCTTAATCCATTCAAGAACCTCTTGGCCTTGTCTTCCTAATACTCTACCAATCTAGGGGCAAATCTAGAGGTTTAGCAAATTTCACTTCATACTAGTCCACTGTCAGGTTGTTCTGACTCAACTATATCAATTCCATCACATTCTTATTACGTGCGAAATATGAAAAATGCTTTTCATAGAAGGCCCCAACAAATCAGTGACTTAATCATGCATGTTAGGTGGTTAGATTTAGTTATTAGCAAGTAGAGAGCTTCTAGTATTTATTGAACGAACCTCGGGATTTTTCCGAGCTCGTCTCGGCTTCCAATTAGGCGTTATGGGCCTAAATTGGATTTGTTGTATTTATTTAATAATTTTCAAAATTATTTAATTAATTATTTAGTTTCCGAAAATTAAGCAGGGATAGCCAACGAACGGAATTTTATGCTGATTATCGTGGTGTAGTCCGTTTATTTATTCGAGCCTTAATTTGTGAGAAATTGATTTATTGATCATTTTAGGATTTATTCCAAAATTAAATAATTTTGGTTATTAATTGAAAAATAACTAGGCATTGGTTGATAATGCCAAAAATGTTTTGGAGGACTATAGAAAGTGGTGGGATTTATGAACAGGAAGAATATGGTATTTTGGCTAAGGCCGACCATATACCCACACACGATATTCTATCGCGTATGATAAAGTAATGAGAAGAAATGCTACGTGATGTGGCTCAGTAACCAGATAGGACGCCTTGGCGTATAAGTCACCTTAGAGAATGCACGTGAATAGTTGAGTATATACATCACCTGGAAAAGCACGTGGCTCGGTGATTAGTACGTTGCCTTGACGTATAGGTCGCCTTAGAGAATGCACATGGCTCGGTGATTAGTAAGTTGCCTTGACGTATAGGTCGCCTTAGAGAATACACGTGGCTCGGTGATTTGGTATATTGCCTTAGAGAATGAACGTAGCTCGGTAATTAGTATATCGCCTTGGCATATATGTTGCCTTAGAGAATGCACAGGGCTTGGTGATTAGACAAGTCACCTTAGAGAATACACATGACTCGGTGATTAAGTACATTGTCTTGGTGTATACATCACCTTAGAAAATGCATGTGGCTTAGTGACTAAGTATACTATCTTGGAGATTATATAGTATGGATTGAGATGACCGGGAAATGGTCAAATTGACATGTAATTGACTAGGTCGATCGGTCGATGATTTTATCTGTTGTGATTGCTTGGGTACCTATTGAACTGTACTGATTTGCAGGTGGAATATGAGGCCAAGGTAAGTCCTCTGAATCATGTACGCATAGGCAGTCGTATGGCATATTGGTTTACTAATCGAGTCTTAGGGGGTAGAACTCGCTGAGACGTGGTCTCAATGGTTATTGTATAACCATTTCAAGTCCCTAGATAGCAACACCTCCACCTCCTCGTCCTCCTACGCATTTCGGTATATCCGAGGAAGTCACCGAGATAGAGACCCACTTCCCGATACACCCTCACCCGGAAGGATTAGAGTATGTCTTGGTTAAGTTGACCGTCTGGGTTGATGTGGGTAAGGACGCCCTAAGACCCCACAAGTATCGGTCATGGTATTGCAAGTATCATGACGGGTGAAGGGAAGGTCCCATGCTAGAAGGTGATGTGCCTATGTTCGTTCTGGAGGAAGCATTTGGAAAAGGGATGGTTGATCATGAGGATGGGTCAATGGTGGATGCATAAGACCCTAAGCTCGAGAGTGACATCGACTCTCCCAAGCCATTAGCAGTAGACTCCGACTAGAGCATGCCAAAAGGAGAGGTTGATCAAGAGGAGGTGTACCCAGAAGAGAACCCAGAGGAGGAACTTGAGGAGGAGCCTGAGGTGAATTTTGAGGAAGAAGAGCTCGAGGATGAATCTGAAGAAGGGGAGTAGGAGGATGACCTCGAGGAGGATCCAGAGTACGACCTGGATGAGGACTGACACCCCATCTTGTTTTGCAAACTTTGAGTCTTGATCAGATGTATAGTAGATCAGACTTGTGAATAGTATTGTATTATACTATATAGTTTGCTTTGTGTAAAAGTACGGTTGTGGCTTTTCAGTAGTGAAAAATATAGCCCTACTTTTCTATCTCATTTTTTTATTGTCTGGGGATTATTTTATGCTTCTGCATGCATATTAAATTAAAAGGGTCGGCGATGGGTCCTGAGGCATCGCTATTAATTGACTAGGTGAGGGATGGACATGCATTTGAGGATTGGGGCGTGACATCCCATTTAATCGCTATCAAAGCATGGTCATTAGGGATTGGAGTGATAAGGTGCGTTGGATCATGAGATAGTGGTAGGAAAAACCTTTAATTTTCTGATTGGTGCATGTCAGTGGTAATTGATTGGTAGGTTCTTGTGTTGTTTAGATCACTCTGTTTTTAATTCGGTGTGGAATTGGAAACAGGCATCGGTAGATAAAGACTGAGCCATGAGTGGTTTGGAGCCAAAAACTCCTAGTAAAAGGGCCGGTAGGGCCGTGACTCAGGGTAGAGCGCCTTTGACATCCCAGATTTGCGATCATGTCTTCTACTGAATAAATCGGCATTTCATTGACGCGCCTATAGGGCCGTTCTCAAAGCTGATCACTCTCGAGATAACTAGACTATTTGGGGAAGCTATTAAGGACTTTAAGGAAAATAGACTTGAGAATTCGACCAGGAATCAGTTTATCAACCGTGCTTGTCTTTAGAGGCCATTACGGTACAGTTAAAAATCGACTTGAGATCAGAGATAGGTCTGTTTTACTGTCATTTTGATACCCTGTGTCTGTAATTGAGTCATCGAGATTTTCACGACAATCAAGAGTCGCCAATGTATCAAATGGGTTCATTATGGCTCGAAGAAAATTTGATGACGGGTCATTTGCACTAAAAATCTCTAAAAGCTACCCGGTAGTCTGGGTCACGCTAAAAACACGCCGAATGGAAATTAACCATCAATTCAAGTTCGATTTCAGAAATTGAATATTCTGTCACGTCACAATAAATTTTAGGAGTATCGACTCGGTCTTAGAAGATTTTTTTGACAATTGAGACTTTTTCAGAAAAAGTCAATTTATGACCGTTTTCGTTCAATTAAGACCAGGGATTATTTTGGTTTCAAAATTCAGATGCAAGATGAATATATGGGTAAGAAAAAAGGTCGAGATGGTCGATGGATGACCAATTGAATTTATTAAAGCCAATTGAGATTTTATCAAGTGAGATTTTGTGTCCAATTAGAGAAGAACTCGAGCAATTTCATAGCTCCCCCTCTCCCTAGCACTTTGGACCATTTCACATGTTGTAAAAGAGAGTTTTGATGGCTCAATTGCAGCCAAGTTGCTAGCTTCCTGGACAAAGCTTGGGAGACAACTTGGTGGAAAAGCTTGGCAAAGGAGCCCTCCACCTTATCTCTCCCTCCCTCCTCTCCCTCATTCGGTCATGCAAC
Source organism: Eucalyptus victrix (assembly GCA_016097545.1). Classification (NCBI taxonomy): domain Eukaryota; kingdom Viridiplantae; phylum Streptophyta; class Magnoliopsida; order Myrtales; family Myrtaceae; genus Eucalyptus; species Eucalyptus victrix. Next base: position 13,363,886 of record CM027835.1, read on the forward strand.
TCCTTCCTCTCTCCCTCCATCTTATGCGACCAACAGCCACCGAAGGAAAAGCCGGAGCAGCTCGCCGTCGCACGCTAGAGCCACACGCCACCGGAGTCACGTCGTCTGCCTAACCGCATCACCTGTGCACACCATTTGCCCTTGGCTGCCTCCCTCATGCCTCCAAGCTGTCCGAGCCCGTTCGACCTCCGTGAGTCGTCCTTTAGGCCTGGTTTGGCCTATTCTATCTTTCCCGAGCAATTCCCGCCTAAAATGAGTTGTTTTCCACTCATTTCTAGCCAAGATCAGAAGCTTTTCCAATGGGTATTTCAGCACCTTTAGAGCCCGTTTTGAGGTGCTTATGGACCCCAAACTCAAGGCCCGCTTTGGAGAAAAATGTCCCCCGCGACATTCCCGACTTTTCAATTCAAGCAGATTGTTAAACAGGTGAGTTTAGCTCATTAACCCTTGCTTAGTTTGCTAATGATACTTAAGGGTTGATTAGTGTTAATAAAGTGTGATTAGGTGGTTAGATTAGTTTAGATTAATTAAATTAGTGCATTGTCAATGCTTGTTAGGTAATTGAATTGTGTAATTAGCAAGTAGATGCATACTAGTATTTATTGAATGCATCTCAGGATTTTTCCCGATACGTTCGAACGTCCAATTAGGCATTACGGGCCTAAATTGGATTTTTAGTATTTATTTATTAATTTTAGAAATTAATTATTTAATTATTTATTTTCCGAAAATTAGGCAAGGATAGCCAACGACCGGAATTTTATGCTTATTATCATGGTGCAGACCGTTTATTAAATTGGGCATCATTTTGTGCTAAAATGAATTATTTGTGATTATATGATTATTTTCCTAAATTAATTAATTTGGATAATTAATTGAAAAATAACCGGGTGTCGGTTGACAACACCAAAAATGTTTTGGTGGACTATAGATAAGGATGAGATTTGTGGAAAAGAAATTATAATATTTTGGCTAAGGCCGACCGTGTGCCCACGCATGTATACTTTTATCGGAAATGATAAAAAGGACAAAGTGATTGCACGATCTAAATATTATCCAATACTAGCTCGGTGACTCTATATGTCATTTTGTAGAATGGACGGTATGCAATTCCGGCTCAGTGACCCTATAGGTCATTTTGTAGAATAGACAGTATGAAATGTCGGCTCGATGACCCTATAGGTCATTTTGTAGAATGGATGACATGCCATAATTGCTCGGTGACTCCACATGTCATTTTGTAGAATGGACGTTATGATGAATATACTTTGTGACTTATAATGCCATTTTAGAGAAAGAATCGTTTAAAATACTGGCTTGGTAACCCGATGGATTAGTTTAGAGAATGGACAATATTGATTAAAATGACCAAGAATGGTCCGTTTGACATGTAATCGACTAGATCGATTGATCGATGTTTTGATCTGTTGTGATTGTTTGAGTGCCTATTGAACTATATTGATTTGCAAATGGAATCCGAGGCCAAGGTAGGTCCTCTGACTTGTGCATGCATGGTGGCCCGTATGGCATATTGGTTTACTAATCGGGTCTTAAGGGGTAGAACTTGTTGAGACGTTGTCTCACTAGTTATTGAGTAATCATTTTCAGGTCCTTAGATGGCATTGGTGAAGGACTGGAGACCCGAAGTGTGGAAAGGGAAGCCTGAAGAATTGACGATTCTATTAGACTAGCTAGTCATAGGGCAATTCTCTTTTGATAGAAGTCGATTCCATTTTATAGACTCTATTTTAGAAACTCATGGTTTAAATCTGATTTAACAATTCAACTTGTATATATTTGCACTATGATTGGCAATGTATATAAGTGTGGATGTTTTTAAGATGGAAATTTGAAATTTTATTTTCCTATCCCATTAATTTATTGTCTGGGGTGTTGGAGAAATCTTCTTGAAGTGTTTTGAAGCCGACAAAACGTTTCCATCAATCTAGTCTCGAAGGTTTGCGGACTCGCTATTTAAAGTCTGAAGACCTCCGGACAGCCAGACTCAAGACTCAAAGTCCATCCTCATTGACAGTCTCTAATCCGTTGAAGAAAGGTTATCCATAACTGGATGTTTCGTTAAGGATATGACCTTATCAACTGGAGAAGATCTCGTGGCTGGAAAAGACATAACGAAATCCTTTGAGTGATCGAGATTGACTCGATGATTGAAGATCCGATGATTGCTTGAATATTCTTGGAAGGTTCTACTTATGGAAACCAAGATCCTGATTGTATGGGCGAACATGATTGATGGGCTATCAACACGTTCCTTTAATAGCTTGAATAATCTTCTTAATTGATCCCGTCCAACGAGTAAATTGGAGGAATTCCTTTGGTAAGTGCCAACGGGCATGATGGCATGAAAGATTATATAAGGAAGACGTTCTAAGTTGTTTGAGATGTGCGCGATAGAAAAATTCCAAAGTCTGAAAGCTTCCTATTGTTTAGACAATTCCTTTGAGCGAAACATTGTATTCAAAAGAGAGTCTATATTTGTAAAAAACCTTGAGGAGGTGTGGTAGAACATCTACACTATGGAATCAAGGGAAAGCTGTGGTGTAACTTCTCTTTTGTTCATAGTGAAATCCAGCCAATGGGCTGTCAGTGCGGAAGAGTGGACGTAGGCTTGGAATAAGCCGAACCACTATAAACCTTGTGTTCAATTTTCTCTTCCTTACTCTCTTTACCTTGATCGTACTTCATTTTGTTAATCAAGAAAGAATTTCCTTTCTATCGTTTGCCTAGAATCATTTCTATATCTCGATAAATTGTTTGTGCACCTATTCACCCCCCTCTAGGTGCTTATACTAGCTATCTCAATTGGTATTAGAGCTCGTGTACTCACTTTGTTTGAAGTGTTCTACTTCAGAGTAAAAGATCCATGGCTAGTATGTTGGCTCCAGGGCTGGTAGAAGGGCAAAGCAATACCAGACCGCCTTACTTTGATGGAAAGGACTACAACATATGGAAAAACAAGATGAAGGTGTTCTTAAGATCAAAGGATCCTCTGGAATGGGATGTTGTAGAAAAAGGAATCATTCCTAAAGCTGCATCTGTCTCAGAAAGAGGAAAGGACACTGTTGAGTCTAGCGAAATGACTCAGGAAGAGATAATCAAGAGACAAGCTCTTGATGCAAAAGCAATTTATTCTTTATATTGTGCTTTATCACCTACTGAATATAACAGAATATCTTCTTGTGATACAGCCAAAGAAGTCTGTGATAGATTACACATTACTTATGAAGGAACCGATCGAGTGAAAGAGACTAGAATCAACATTCTTCTCGGTTAATACGAAGCCTTCAGAATGAAACCAGGAGAATCTATAACTGACATGTTTAGTCGTTTTACAGAAATCGTGAATGGTCTTGAAAATCAAGGTCAACCAATTTCTGATCCCATGAAAGTAAACAAGTTACTGCGTGGACTCTCCAAGGATTGGAATCACGTAAAGACCTCAATCAGGGAGACCCAAAGAATCATGCCACTGTCTGTCGATGAGTTGGTTGAGACCCTTCAGTCTTATGAAGTGGAACGAATCAATGAAGATGAAGATCCTAAAGGTAAGAAATCTATTGCATTAAAATCTAATGATGATTCTGAAGACGACATGGATGATGAAGAACTTGCTCTCATGATAAGAAGATTCAGAAAGCTGAATAGAAAAGGAAAAAGATTCAATGCAAAGAAACAAAGTTTTCAAAAGCAATAAACCAAGTCTGCTAAAGATGATGAATCAAACAAAGATGCAGTCTGCGTTGAATGTAAGAAAAAAGGACACATCAGACCCAATTGTCCTCTTCTAAGGAAGAAGAAAGGAAAAACTGAAAAATATCGAAAAGCTCTCAAAGCAGAAACCTGGAGTGATACAGAGTGGGAAGATAGTGATGATGATTATGCCAACATATGTCTAATGGCACAATCAGATTCAGAATCAAACTCCGAGACTGATTCAAATTCAGAAAGTGAATTCGAGGTAAGTAACTTCAAAATCCCTATTAAAGTTTCAAAATACATTGATGAAATATGTTTTAGTCTTAAGACTTCTCTTAAAAGAATTTCCGAACTCAAAAAAGAAAATGCTACTTTAAAACAACAAGAGAATGTTTTGGAAGAAAAAGTGAAATGCTTAGACCGAATGTTTCTTCTCTCAAAGAATATAAAGATAATCTTTTAAAAGAAAATGCATTTTTGAAAAATGATATTTCAAATATTTCCAAAAGATTTTCTCTAGGATTTGAAAACTGGAGAAAATACTTTCTGTTCAAAGACCTTATTTCAATAAATCTGGTTTAGGAATGATTGCCGAAACTATTCCTTTAATCGATTTTCTTAAAGTAAAAGATAGAATCAAACAAGACCCACAAGAAATGCTTACAAAAATCATTTTGAAAGGACCTTTATAAAACCAGTAGGTCGCAATGCTCTTAGATGTTCAAAATGCAATAGTGCAAATCATTTTGAGAAAGAATGTCCTATGGTTTGGAGACCTGTCAATAAAGTCTGGGCAAAAACCGTATATCAAACTAACTCAAAAGGACCCAAGAAAATATGGGTACCAAAGAAAGCTTGAGTCTCTTTTTAAATGCAGGTCACTATCAAGAAAAAAGTGAAATGGTACCTGGATAGTGGATGCTCGAGACACATGACAGAGATTCAAATTGCTTCATAAAACTTGTTCAAGTGAATGGTGGAAAAGTCTCATTTAGAGGAAATAGCAAAGGAAAAATAGTAGGATTTGGAACTGTAAAGATTGGGAACCTCACAATAAGCAATATTTCTTTAGTTGAAGGGCTCAATTACAATCTGCTTAGTGTTAGTCAGCTGTGTGATGCCAGTTTTAGAATCAACTTTCAAGAGGGTATTTGTTCAAGAACTAGTAAAGACTCTACTCAGTCATTCATGGGTCGAAGACATGGAAATATCTACCTCTTGGACGTAAAATCAGATGAATCGCAATGTCTAATCTCAATCCAAGATGAAGCGAGCTTATGGCATAAAAAGCTTGGGCATATTAACATGAAGCAGATAGCCAAGATCTCAGCAAAGAAGCTTGTTCGTGGTCTACCCAATTTATCATTCCAGAAGTCTGATCTATGTACACCATGTATATTGGAAAAACAGGTAAGAAATTCCTTTAAACCAATAAATCAAATTTCCATTAACCGTGTACTGCAACTCTTGCATATGGATCTCTTTGGACCAACAAGAACGCAGAGCATTGGAGGTAAGAAATATTGCCTAGTAATTGTGGATGATTACTCACGATTTACTTGGGTATATTTCTTAGCAAGTCTCTGAAACTTTCTCTTACTTTGAAAAATTTGCTAAGAAGGTTCAAAATGAAAAGGGGTATGTTATTTCAAGTATAAAAATAGACCATGGGGGTGAATTTGAAAATCAAGATTTTACAAAATTTTGTAATGAATCTGGTTTTCAGCATTTGTTTTCCTCTCCATATACTCCGAGCAAAATGGAGTTGTGGAAAGGAAGAATAAATCTCTTCAAGAAATGGCTAGAATTCTTTTAATTGAAAGCAATATCTCTTTACGATTTTGGGCTGAAGCAAGTTTCAACATCATGTTATATTATCAATAGAGTTTTTCTAAGGCCTATTCTAGAAAAAAACCCCATATGAACTATTTAAAGAAAAGAAGCCCATTGTTTCATATTTTCATGTATTCGGATGCAAATGTTTCATACTGAAAAATGCAAATGATCGAGTTGGTAAGTTTGAAGAAAAGTCGATGAAGGCATCTTCCTTGGATATTCAACCACAAGCAAGGCACACAGAGTCTACAATAAGAAGACTCAAATAGTGGAAGAATCAATGAATGTCAAATTCCAAGATTCTATACAAAATGAATCCATTCATACTCATCTTGAAGAGATAGAACCTGCTCCAGACTCTACAAAGTCTAAGTCACAAGAAGCAGCTCAGACTTTGAAGGACCAGCAATAAGTGACTATTGAAGATTCAAGTGAAGGAAGTGACCATCAATCTGATAAATTAATCAGCAACTGGAAACATAAGTCCAGTTATCCCAAAGATCTTATTATTGGCGACATCAATGAAGGAATTCGCACAAGATCCAAAAGGCGAGAAGAGTCTAGTGTTGTGGCTCTTATTTCTGAAATAGAACCCAAGAGCATATCAGAAGCTTTATCTGATGAAAGCTGGATTGAAGCTATGCATGAAGAACTCAGACAATTCAGAATTAATGATGTCTGGGAACTGACTCCTAAACCAAAAGGTAAATCAATTATTAGAGCTAAATGGGTTTTCAAGAACAAGATGGACGAAAAAGGAAAAGTCATAAGAAACAAGGCTAGACTCGTGGCCAAGGGATACATACAAGAAGAAGGGATCGACTATGACGAGACTTACGCACCGGTAGCGAGGTTAGAAGCAATTCATTTATTACTTGCATTTGCTTGTTATAAAAATTTCAGGTTATTCCAAATGGATGTCAAAAGTGTTTTCTTAAATGGATTTATCCATGATGAAGTTTATGTGGAACAACCACCTGGGTTTGAAGACCCAAGGAAATCAGACTCAGTATTCAGACTCAAAAAAGCCTTATATGGCTTAAAACAAGCATCTCAAGTTTGGTATGACAGACTAAGTAAGTTTTTAATTCGAAATGATTTTGTTAAAGGTAAAGTAGACACTACTCTTTTTATTAAAAGAGAAAGCAAAAGTTTTCTATTTGTTCAAATATATGTCGATGATATTATTTTTGGATCCTCTAATGAAAGTCTCGTGCAAGAAATTCTCTAAGACTATGCGGATGAATTTGAAATGAGCATGATGGGTGAGTTAACCTTCTTTCTTGGACTTCAAATAAAACAACTAAAGGAAGGAACTTTCATTCATCAAGAAAAGTATGCAAATGATCTTGTCAAAAAGTTTGGACTAGGCAATTGCAAAACGGCTGATATACCAATGTCAAGTTCCTTGAAGATAGACAAAGATGAAGGAGGAAAGAAAGTCGATCAAAAGCTGTACAGGAGTATCATCGGATCACTACTTTATCTTACTGCTTCTAGACCTGACATTTTGGTTAGCGTTTGCATTTATGCCAGATTTCAATCAGACCCAAAAGAATCTCATTTAAATGCTGCGAAGCGTATTATCAAATATATTTCATCAACTTCAAGCTTTGGTCTCTGGTATCCAAAAAAGGGAGACTTTACTCTTCTTGGATATTCAGACGCAGACCTTGCTGGATGCAGAGTAGATAGAAAGAGCACCTCGGGTACTTGTCAACTACTTGAAGGCAGAACAGTATCTTGGTTTTCAAGAAAGCAAAGTACAATAGCTCTCTCTACAACATAAGTAGAGTATATAGCTCTCGGAAGTTGTTGTTCACAAATTCTGTGGATAAAACAACAGCTAAAAGACTTTGGAATTGAAGACTCATGCACGGAGATTAATTGCGACAACACCAGCGCTATCAATCTCACCAAAAATCCAATTTTCCACTCAAGAACAAAGCATATAGAGATTCGACATCACTTTATTAGAGACCATGTTCAAAATGGAGATGTTTCAATTTAATATGTTGATTCAAAGAACCAACTGGCGGATATATTCACAAAGCCTTTGGAGAAAAATCAATTTGAAACCATCCATTCCAGACTCAACATTTTAAGGTATGAGGAGATCAAATTCTAAAGACTCTCAGACTCAGACATCCAAGACTTTAACTGTAAGTTAGTGTTGGTACGATCGTCAGACTGTAAGTTAGTCTTTCTTTCTCTCGAATCTTATCTTGAAAAGGTACAATTGTCAACCGTGTTTTATTGCTATCTTTAATCGGTGTAATTATTGCAACGTTTCCCTTTCAAAAAAGAAGTTATTTTTTAAATGACTATTTTCGCGGAAAAATGACAGTTATTTTGAAAAGGCATCTTTTTATTATCCTTTGTGACGGTTCGTTTATCTCTCTTTTTAATCGATCATGCACTGTTAATTCCTCTTCACTTTACTCTCAAAAACCCTAGAAAGCATCCATCTTCCATTCCTGTTTTCTTCCCTTGTTTAATCTTCGAAAAAGTTGTCATCTTTCTTGGGAAAAGTCAAGCAAGGAATCTTCCAAAAACTGAGAAAGATGTCGTCTTCAAGAAAGTCTTCGAGAATTGCAAGCAGGGGACCACGGCGAATGAGTGAGGGGCCTACGCACTTCGATCTCACCGAAGAAGAAGTGTCTCCAGATCAGCAATAGAGCCCACAACATTCTCAGCAGCATCATTCTCCTCCATCTAGTCCTCAAGGCGTTGATCATCAACAAGAGGAAGAAATCATTAAGGATGCAGATCCAGTAAGAGTTCAAAAGCCCGCTTTTATTTATAAGCTGTATCGTGCCTTAAAAGGAACTCGTACTCACTTGAACTATGTCAATGAATTTCTTAAAGACAAAGGATATGGCAACGAATATATCTTTTTGCGAAAAAAGGAAAGTTTGGGAATTGCTCGTAAAAGGGTGGCTGAGGAAACCCTTGCGAATATCCCAAGTGATCCTCGTGATTGGGGACCGAATCCTGTAGATGGGAATGATGATGACAAATTGTACAGCCAATTTCAACCGAGAATGGGTGTTGCGGTTGAAAATCGAGGAAAAAGAGGAGATTTGTTCATATCGAAGGAACAAAATGATTTGTACTCAAAATTGCTGAAGCGTGGGGTAATAAACCCTAGAAGTGTGGATTTTGATTTTCTGGATGCTGTGAATATGAACTTGAGGGAAAAGTTCGGTTATCTTCAACTTGAAAAGTTCTGCTCCGACATTACAGAGGCCTATGCTGAATTAACCGCATATTTCTATTCAAATCTTCGTTTTTTGAATGCGAATAGATTCTCATTCAGTGTCAAAGATCAAGACTATGTTGTGGATATGAATATGCTGGCAGATGTGTTAGGAGTTGAGAGAGGAAGATATCAACCGATCAAAGTTTCCATTGCTCGGGCCACACTGGAACTTGTGAAGTATAGGAGAACAGAGGAAAAGATCACCTACCTAAGGATGAGTGCATTCAACATCTTGCTTCACAAGATTGTGATCAATTGCCTCCAATCGAAATCAACCTCCAAGACTGATGTTTCAATTTCAGAGGCAAAGCTGATGTATGCCATCCTCACTGGGAAATGGTTTTCTCTTCCTCACACTATCATGTTCCACATGTATAGAGCGATGATGAAGGACAGAGATCAACTTCCTTACCCAAGCCTTGTGACGAAGTTATTCAGACATCTGAATATTCAACCTCCGCAAATCTTTTGTGTTCGATCATGCGATCATATGGTGGTAAAATTGAAGATGGTGACCAAAATGCGTCTGAAGGAATTGAACAAGGAGTTGGAGAAATTCAAGGAGAAGACTCCAGTCAAAGCTCATCAAACCTCTTCTTCAAAATGGAAAGGAAAGGAGCCTTTGGTTGCTCCACTAAAGAAAAGGAGAGCTCTCATCGTGGAAGATGAAGAAGATGATGACCTTACCATTTCGGTCATAGCTTTGAAGAAGCTAAGTCGTATTGTTCCAAAGTCAATGGAACAACGTGAGACAAAAGGAAAGGAAAGAAAAGGCCAAGAAAAAGAGAGAGAAGAAGAAGAAAGAGAAGAAGAAGAGAAAGAAGAAGAAAGAGTAGTTGGCGAAAAAGAAGCAGAGGAGGAAAGATCTGAAGAAGAAGAAGAGAGAATGAATCAAGAGGAAAGAGAGCTTGAAAAACACTCTTCTCCACCCGTAGGCATGGAAACAGGGGGAGATAATGAGGGAGTCCTCGCTCTCCATGCAAGTGAAGGAGTTACCCACCTGACATGCATGCCTCTCATTTTCTTGAAGAAGAACATGATGCTTCATCGCCAAATCTGCGCTATTATTCTGATATGCCATCATCTGCATAACGTGCTGAAGCCAGTACGTAGGCCGACAGCTCAGCCGATTTTCGCAGAATTATGGATATTCTCTTGGAGATGCATGGTCAAATCTATGCTCTGGGATGCGAGGTTCAAAACTTGCAGAATGCAGGCCAGTCTCTTCAAGTTCCTTGAAAGATCATATTTAAGCCCTCTCTGTTCAGATTCAGGCCAATGCTAAGGGAGAGGAGGTTGCACAATTGAAAGAAGACTTAAAAAGGCTGGAAGGGATCGTTCAGTCCATGGGAGATTTCCAGCTTGTCCGCGTTCCCAAGCAATTTTGACTTCATTCCATTTTCATCTCAACCTTTTTAGTGCTGACAAAAAGGGGGAGAGATGCAAGAGATTTGAACACTTTGACTTTTAAATCGTGTGGTTTGTTTGACTGTTTGTTTTGTTTCATTTGGGTTGATGTTTGACTTTAAATTTTGTGTATGGATTTGAATATGGATGACTACTATTGACTGCTATTGATATCTTATGGATGGCTTTATCATATTCAAGACTAACCTATTTTCTGTGGTTGCAGATTCTAGTGTTATTCATTTAGCCATTTATCTCTATAAGATATGCATATGTGTTTGAGAAATGTTTTGCAGGTCAAAGTTGTCCAAATCTGCAGGAAAGTTTTGTCACCATCAAAAAGGGGGAGATTATTGGAGAAATCTTCTTGAAGTGTTTTGAAGCTGATAAAACGTTTCCATCAGTCTAGTCTGAAGGTTTGCAGACTCTGCTATTTAAAGTCTGAAGACCTCCGGACAGCCAGACTCAAGACTCAAAGTCCATCCTCATTGACAGTCTCTAATCCGTTGAAGAAAGGTTATCCAGAACTGGATGTTTCGTTAAGGATATGACCTTATCAACTAGAGAAGATCTCATGGCTGGAAAAGATATAATAGAATCCTTTGATTGATCGAGATTGACTCGATGATTGAAGGTCCGATGATTGCCTGAATATTCTTGGAATGTTCTACTTATGGAAACCAAGATCCTGATTGTATGGGTGAATAGGATTGATGGACTATCGACACATTCCTTTAATAGCTCGAATAATCTTCTTAATTGATTCCGTCTAACGGGTAGATTGGAGGAATTCCTTTGGTAAGTGCCAACGGGTATGATGGCATGAAGGATTATATAAGGAAGACATTCTAAGTTGTTCGAGGTGTGCGCAATAGAAAAATTCCAAAGTCTGAAAGCTTCCTATTGTTTAGACAATTCCTTTGAGCAAAACATTGTATTCAAAAGAGAGTCTATATTTGTAAGAAACCTTGAGGAGGTGTGGTAGAACATCTACACTATGGAATCAAGGGAAAGCTGTGATGTAACTTCTCTTTTGTTCATAGTGAAATCCAGCTAGTGGGCTGTCAGTGCGGAAGAGTGGACGTAGGCTTGGAATAAGCCGAACCACTATAAACCTTGTGTTCAATTTTCTCTTCCTTACTCTCTTTACCTTGATTGTACTTCATTTTGTTAATCAAGAAAGAAGTTTCTTTCTATTGTTTGCCTAGAATCGCTTCCGTATCTCGATAAATTGTTTGTGCACCTATTCAGCCCCCTATAGGTGCTTATACTAGCTACCTCATGGGGATTGTATATGCTTCCGCATGCGTATCTTAAATAAATGGGTTAGCGATACATTCTGGGACGTCGCTATTAATCAACCAAGACAAGGGATAGGTGCGTACTCGAGGATTGGGGCGTGACAGCGCTGACTAGGGTCAGTACCCGAGGAGGGCCGTAGTAAAGCGCTAGCATAGGCTAGTGCTAGTGGCGAAGCACCACCTCCTGTTGGTGTTGGGGTAGTAGCCTCTAGTGATCCTAGGATTGACAGGATCATGCCAGTACTTGAAGTCGTAGGTAACAGAATGGATTAGTAGGCACTGAACCAAGCCACCACTTTTGAAGCCACCGCTCAAGCTGTTGCTGCTACTACTGTTGCCACTACTGCTGAAGCTGCCCCTACTGTCGCACCTATTGCTGCACCTGCCACCGCACCCGTTGGAGGTCTACTAGGAATTGTGGTCACCGAAAGACCAATTCACAAGCTAGTGGAGCAATTCTTAAGATTGAACCCACCTCATTTCACTGGGACAGGAGACCCTGAAGCTGCTACTTCATGGATTCAAAAGTTAGAGAAAGGTTTTGCCTTATTAATGTGCAATGAAACTAAGAAAGTAGTCCTTGCAACTTACCAACTAGAGGGAGTTGCAAATACCAGGTGGAGGACTACCTAAGGAGCATTGTTTCCAGAAGGTGTCATCCCATAGTGGAACGCCTTCTTAGAAGCATTCAATGACAAATACTTCTCGGAGACTGCCAGAGAGGTGAAGATAGTGGAATTTCAATGTCTTCACCGAGGTTCCCTGACAGTCGACCAATATGAGGCGAAATTCGCTGAACTTTCGTAATATGCTCCTAAACTGATTGAGAATCTAACAAACCGAGCGAGAAGGTTTAGGGACAGGTTCAGACTAGACTTGAGAAGCACACTGGTCTCTCTGGATTTGAGAACTTAAAATGACCTTTATGGGAGAGATCAAAAGATCGAGAAAGATCAGAATGAAAGAGCCGCCCCATCTGAGCCAAGGTTTAACTTCGACAAAGAAGCGATCCGGCAGGGAAAGAGGCCCATTACTAGATGTAGATTTCATGTTCCACCCACCAAGAGGAGTGGATTTAGTAAGCCAATGCCCAATAGGAATGAGGCATGTCGCTTTTGTGGAAGGAGACACGGGTCAAACCCATGCCCAGTTAGGACAGGGGCGTGTTTTGAATGTGGTCAATAGGGCCACCTAGCCAGAGATTGTCCTAGAAAGCCAAGAGGACAACAGCAATTACCACCACTGCTGCCAATGGGATAGATGAGAGGGTATGTCCCTCAGAACGTGCCACAGGGAGCACAGCTGAGACCTCCAGTTCAGGGCACAGTTTATGCTATTACACAGGGTCAGGCAGAAGCTGTGCCTGACGTGATCACAAGTATGGTTTCGCTGAATGACTAACCTACTTACGCCTTTATTCGACTCTGGAGCAACTCATTCATTTATTGCCGAGCAGTATGTTAAGTTGTTAGGATTAAATCCTGTATTGCTGGAGTCGGCAGTTTGCATATCTACACCGTTGAAGGATAAAGTAATTGCTGCTTTGAATTGTTCTGGTTGCAAGTTAATGATTGGTGAGCAAGTGAGGAAAATAGATTTGTTAGTCCTAATCATGTATAACTTTGATTTAATCATTGGCATGAACTGGCTCACCAAGCATTGGGCTATAATGGACTGCTATCGCAAAGCAATTCAGTTTGACCCGTTAGAGGGTAAAAGCTTCGAGTTTGTCGGGAATTGAGGAGGACCCTCGATTGTCCTGATCTCATTGCCAGAAGCAACTCGTCTGTTAGACGAGGTTTGTTGAGGATACCTGGCAATTATCGTGGATACAACAATTGAAGAACTGAAAATTAAAGATATTTCAGTTGTGCAAGAATTTCCAGATGTCTTTTCAAAGGAATTGCCTGGATTGCCACCAGAAAGAGATTGAGATTGTGATTGAGTTAGTACCTAGGACAGAGCCAATCTCTCAGGCTCCTTACCGTATGGCGTTATCTAAGTTGAAAGAACTGAAAGTGCAGATGCAAGAGTTATTGGATAAGGGATTTATTCGTCCTAGTGCATCACCTTATGGAGCACCAGTTCTGTTTGTAAAGAAGAAAGATGGGAATACATCCTATGTCCATGTGTGATTAAGGATTATATTAAAGGATGAATTGATAAGGAAATTTTTTTCTTAGCCATGAACTTTATAAGTTGAATTTTTATTGATCTATGTTACAAAGTTTTATGGCCATATGAATTTGTAATTAGGTATTTATATAAGGATCAAGGTGGATTATTAGGAGCAATTGTGGGCTGAGTATTCAAGGACCAAATCAGCCTAAGACAGCCCACAATTTCCCCCACCATTCGGCCGACTGCTAAGCCCGGCCCATGAAGCCCATAGGGCTATCAACTGAAGGAGGGACCACCCTCTCCATTTGTCCTATGGGAGAAGCCAAGTGTCCTTCCTATAAAGCCAAGTGTCAAATGCCATGCAAAACCTCATGATTACTAGCTAATAATGAGGGTGAAAGGAAGAAAAAGGAGAGAGAGAGAGAGAGAGAGAGAGAGTGGAATGGACGAGGCAAAAACCAAGAGAGAGGGAGAGAGTGTTCGCGCAAGAGAAAGAGAGGGAGAGTTCGGGCAAGCGAGCGAGAGAGAGGAGGGGAGTGCGGGCCACGAAGGGGAAGAAGAAGGCTGTCTTCCGCTAAGCGCCAGCTACCACCGTCGACGCCACCTACCACCGCCGTCGATCGAGCCCGCCAAAGCCCCAAGTCGTCGTTTGCTTACTCATTTTTGTGAACTTGAGGCAAGTAAAGTCCGTTAGCCTACATTTTGCTTGCTGTGGTTGTGTGTGAAGTGTAATGGGTGTTGGAGATGCTTGAGTCGTGATGTTGGATGTTGAAATTCGAGTGAATGGTGGTAGTCTTCCTAGAACGAGCAAGCTGTTGCATGTAAGGACAGTTCGACTCTTTGTGATTCCATGAATTTAATAAAATTATCCAGTCGAAATTTGATTTTGTGTTCTTGATAAAGTTGTAGTTGACATCTTGAGAAGTAACATACTAAAATTTGAGAAGAAACTGACAAGTATTAGTCGGCGAAATGATTTTTCTTTGAAAGTGTTAAATCTGGAAGTCCTTAACGAGGGTTAGGGGGAGTTACAGTGAATGTGGCTATAACGAATCTGACTTCAAGTTCTTCACAAAACTTGTTCCTCTAGATCTTGAATATAATACATCAAATTTTCAGAATTTTCCGAATTGATTTAGGGTTTATACCGAATTTATGAATAAAACTGTGCAATGGTGATGTTCTGAAATTTTAAGGCTGTGATGCATGGACCGTAGCGACTTGTATGAAGCTCTTTTGACATGGTGTTCTTCATGAAACCTTTTTCTCTAGATCTCTTTTATAACATGTTAAATTTTTAGAATTTATTAAGATCGTTTACTAATTTTTCCAGAATTTTAATTAAAGGAGTGCATTCTGTTTTATCCGAACAATTCTTTTATTTCAAGAACAAATGAATTGCTCTATGAGACGTGATATCTTGGATGGTTATGTGTACTGCATATGTGGTAAAATTTAGCATGTCATGTAACATCAAAAAGCTGGTTTAGACCTTTGACATTATTGCATCAAATGCTATGTTGAAAGTGAGACATATATGTGAATATACATTGTGATGTTGATGATACCATCAGACCCTTGAGTCAACGATGCCCCGGGAGTGTTGGGATGCCCAGAGGTGTGTGCTAGATGTCCTCAGGAGTTTCGAGATGCCCGGAGGTTTGTGTCGGATGCCCGGAGGTGTGTGCCGGATGGCCTCGTGACGCCAGTTGGGGTGCGGGATGCTCAAAGGTGTGTGTCGGATGGCCTCGTGACCCCAGTTGGGGTGTGGGATGCCTGGAGGTGTGTGCCAAATGCCCAGAGGTGTGTGCCAGAGGTTCCTCGCGATGCCAGGTTGGGTGTGAGCGATATATGAGGGATGCAAACACTGGTCCCTGGAAGAAAGATGAGATCCTTTTGAGAACTAAAATTGGGAATTGAATCATGCGCATGTGTGTGAGCATATGGCATGGGATATAATTGTCTATGAAATTGAGTTGATACTATATGGCATTGAGAATGCGATCATGAAGGCATTGAATGAATCTCATGGGAATATATATATATATATATATATGATTGTATGGGTGATATGGATCATGCGCATGTATCTGCATATGGCATGGAACATAAATTGCCTTAATGAATGTATCTTGTGGATATACAAGCATGATTATATGGATGATATGTGCATTTCACACGAAATTGTGGTTGTCTTGCCTGCTGTATTGTGTAGTCTGATGGATCTTTACTGCTGAGTGGTTGTACTCACCCTTTTTGGGGACTAACATTTCAGATTGAGAGATGCCTCTATCACTTGTCACACGTGGTACATTTTATGGCTTACTGTCCGATGTTGAGGTCGAGTGCTCGGAGCACCCCTATGTTGGTGTTCGTGGTCTGGTGTTTATCCATGTTCATGTGTTGGTTATGTATGATGTGGGTCTACCTGATGGCCCCGTAGTTCAGGAGTTCCTGTCCGTGCAAGTTCGACGTGATAGGATGATGATGGGGATGCTGCCGTCGCCACCGGTCGACGCACTAGGCTGGGTGTGATTAGAGAGTGTGATAGGTAGAGGATAACACTTTTTGGATAGCCGACACTAGATGATGGATTGATGTACATGTCTGATGTGGGGGTCGGGTACTTTTGGGTTATAGCCAAGCTTAGTTAAAGCCTTGGCCTTTTGTTGTACCAACTCGTGATGTCCATCATAGTTATGTAAATAAAAGTGATTCGGCTATAACTTATATATGATGTGTAGTTGGTGTGCATTGCATTATTTTGTTGAAGTAAGGGATAGGGAGATTGGAATATGCTTCTGTTATATGAACTGCACTGGGACCGATTAAATATATATACGAACCCCCAGGATTTATGGACCCACTACAATTCAAATAGTATCAGAGTGACATGTTATTAGGACAAAGGAAAGCTAAGTAAACTGTGGCAACCCTAGCAGATCGGGGGCCGTGTTGGGGGTGCCAAACTATGAGTTCACAGTGATGCCATTTAGGTTGACGAATGCTCATGCCGCCTTCATGCATTTGATGAACAGGGTATTCAAGGAATACCTAGATCAGTTTGTAATCGTGTTCATCGATGATATTCTGGTATATTCAAGGAGTGATGAAGAGCATGAGAGCCTCTGAGATTAGTATTGCAAACACTAAGAGTCCATCAGTTGTATGCCAAGTTTAGCAAGTGCGAGTTTTGGTTGACTCATGTTGCTTTCTTAGGTGATGTGATTTCAGGCGAAGGAATTTCAGTGGACCCGAGCAAGATTGAAGCCGTGATCAATTGGCCAAGAACAACTACGGTGACAGAAATCAGAAGTTTTCTGGGTTTGGTAAGTTATTACAAACGGTTTATGGAAAGGTTCTTATCATTAGCATCGCCACTAACAAAACTCTTAAAAAAAGAAGAGAAATTTGTGTGAAATGAAAAGTGTTAGAGTAGTTTCCAAGAGCTAAAGGACAAGCTAACTATTGCACCTGTACTGACCATTCCATCTGGTCCTGGAGGATTCGAGATCTATAATGATGTGTCATTAAGAGGATTGGGTTATGTGCTAATGCAACATGGCAAAGTCATTGCCTACGCCTTCGTCAATTGAGGCCTCATGAGTAGAATTACCCGACGCATGACTTAGAACTCGTAGCTATCATATTTGCGTTGAAGATTTGGAGGTACTATCTGTGTGGAGAAAAATTACAGATCTTCACGGACTATCAAAGTCTCAAGTACCTGTTCTCTCAGAAGGAATTGAGTATGAGACAATGCTGATGGATGGAATTGCTAAAGGACTACAACTCGTGATATTCTATATCACCCGAAAAGGCGAATAAAGTCACAGATGCTTTGAGTCAGAAGTCTTCAGTTGCTCATATACTAATTAAGGAGTGGAACTTAATCATAAGAGCTTAAGATTCGGTATTCAAGTTCGAGGTAGGCCACCTTTCAAGTATTATGGCCACACTTAGAATTGAACCGGATGTCCAGGTCAGAATCAAATTACTCCAATCGACAGATCCAAATGTGCAGAAAATTCACAAGAGGACACTGAGAAAAGAAATGCTGACTTTCAGATTTCTGATGAAGGAATACTGAGATTCCAAGAACGTTTATTGTACCTGACAATGTGGAGCTTAGAGAAGATATTATATCTAAAGCGCATCGTAGCAGTTACAGCATTCATCCTGGGAGTACCAAGATGTATCATAATCTGTGTGAACACTATTGGTGGTCTAAGATGAAGGCGGACATCGCCAAATATGTTGCCAGGTGTTTGACATGTCAGTAAATGAAAGCTCAGCATTGCAAGTTAAGAGGACTGATGCAACCTCTCGAAATCCCAGAATGGAAATGGGAACATATCACGATGGACTTCATGACTGGAATACCGAGGAGTCAAAGAGGAAATGATTCGATTTGGGTAGTAGTCGACAGACTAATAAAGTCGACTCACTTCATTGCAGTACGAAAGGACCTTAGTTTGGATAGGCACGCAGACCTCTATGTGCACCAGGTGGTTTGTATGCATGGAGTGTTGGTTATGATAACCTCAAATCGAGACCCAAGGTTTACAGCCACTTTTTGGAAGAGCTTGCAAAGCACTTTAAGTACAAAGCTTCAGTACAGTACAGCATATCATTCTCAAACGGATGGCTAGCCTGATAGGATTATTCAGACCCTCAAGGACATGTTGAGAGCTTATGTAATAGACTTCAAAGGAAGTTGGAAAGATCAACTACACCTGGTGGAGTTTGCCTGTAATAATAGTTATCAACAGAGTATCAAGATGGCTCCATTTGAAGCGTTGTATGACAAAGTGTGCAGAACACCAGGATGTTGGGATGAAGTTGGAGAAAGAAAGATCACAGGCCCAGAGTTGGTCCAACAGTCAGTGGAAGCCGTGGCAGTGATCAAAGGAAGATTAAAGACTGCATAAAGCAAACAGAAAAGCTACGCAGACAAGTGTCAAAGGTCCTTGGAATTCCAAGTTGGTGATCACATTTTTCTAAAGGTGTCACCAATGAGGGGAACTTCGTGCTTTGGTAAGAAAGAAAAACTAAGTCCGAGGTACGTAGGTTTGTTTGAGATTCTTGAGAGAATTCGGAGCCTAACATATCATCCTATGCGATTGAGGAGGCCCCTTCGGGGAAGACGATAGTGTAGCATTTCCTCTTCTGTTTTTTTCTCTCACGTCACTTCTCTGCTAACTTTCTAGAACACTTTTGACCTTGACTTTTTTTATAGAAAACAAAGACGATAGAAACTTTTTTTTTTTTAATTTCGAACTCTAACATAATGAAGGAACCACTCTCACTTTTTTTGCTTTGAAAATTTTTCTGAATTCGCTCTCTCGATTACGAAAAATGAAGCTCTTTTTTATAATGACTCCAGACGGCCGCTTTGTATGGCATTTTTTGAGTTTCCATCTTCTATCATATTAAATCAAAGTTGTAAATCAAAACAAGATTTCGCAATTAGCTCGATTTTGCTCAGATTTCTTCCATTTTGTAAAAATTCTTGCCCTTTATTCACTTGATTTTTTAATTGCTTCTGCATTTAACAAAATCCAAATATTCATCATAATTTCAAATTTCCATGCATAATCTACAAAATCAATTTTCCTCATTTTTTTCATTTTTTCCTTTTATTTGTTCTAATAAATTTTTTATTTTCGTAAATTTGCTAAAATTAGGTGTCAATAGCTGCCCATTTTTTAAGGTGGGCTCGTAGAGGTTGCCTTCAAAGATAAGTTGAGACCTAAATTTTGATCATGCACATGCACCGAATGACCTTTTGTTGGAAACTAAATTCCATTTTTTGAATGCAATTTATATGATGCGTGGAAATGCTAACGCAAATGATAAATGAACCCACCTAGAATAACTTACCTTCATGGAGGGCAGAGCAATTTGAGATAGTTGGTGTTACATGTTCAAGACCAGTACCATTCTATGGTTACCTAGAATAGTAACATGACTTTACAAAGAGACTGCTTTCCCAGGACCTGTATCATTCTACGGTCGTCCAGTATTGTGGCACCCCTCGACGGGCCCCCAATCCGTTAGGGTCACCACAAATACTTGTCATTCATCCAACTATATACCAGTAAGGTAACTTTTTAATTTAAGTGAAACCATAGTTCATAGGGGTTGATCAATAGAATACTTTTCCATTTTTTTTTCAAGGTCCCACGCAGTTCATCAGCGAAAGCATAAACGTATCTCACCATTTCTCACTTCAATAACCATAATGCAATTCACACCAATTACGCACCAAAATAAGAGATAAAGCCGATTCACTTTTATTTATATTTTTACGATGGACATTTCGGATTGATACAACAAAAAGGCCAAGATTTTTAACTATACTTTACTATAACCCAAAAGAGAACTCGACCCTATATGAAATATGTACATCCCTCCTCCATCAACAAGCGTCGGCTATCCCAAAAAGAAAACGTCAGCTCCCACCAGTCATACGAGCCATCACACCCAACCCGGTGCATTGGGCGGCGGCGGCGGTAGCATCCCTAGCATCACCCCATTGGGTTGAACGTAAACGGACAAAAACTCTTGGATAATAGGGCCATTAGCTGAACCCACATCGTACATCACCAATACTTGGACTCGAACATACTCCAGACCGAGTATACTAATAGAAGAATGCTCGGTGCACTCCACCTCAACATCAGTAGGTATGCCATAGAACGCACCACGCACAACTAGTGAAAGAGGCATCTTTCTAATTTGAAATGTTAATCCTCAAAAGGAGTGAGTACAACCACTTAGCAGTAAAGATCCACCAAACTACACAGTGCATCAAACAGAACAATCAAGGTATCATGAATAAAACACATATCATTCATGCATTCAAGCTTACATTACCTTGCAGCCATGCATATATCATCATGCAACGTGCATATACCACCATGCACTTATCATCAAGCAGTCATGCATATATCACTATGCACTTCATGCTTGCATTCCCATAAGGTTCAACCCATGCCATGTGTACACATCCATGCGCATGATACAGTCTCAATTTTTATCTTTCTAGGGACCAGTGTTTGCATCCCTCAATTTATCATTTGCATCCAACCTAGCATCACGAGGAACCTCCGGCACACACCTCCGGGCATCCAGCACACATACTTCGGGCATCTCTTACCCCAACTAGCATCACAAGGCATCCCCCCGGCACACACCTCCGAGGCTTCCGGCACACACCTTCGGGCATCCCGAAACTCCCGAGGACATCCAGCACACACACTTCAAGCATCCGGCACACACACTACGGGCATCCCAATACTCCCGAGGCATCTTCGGCTCACACCTCCGACGGTCTTGTTATTATCACAATTTATATTCACACATGTATCTCAATTTCAACATGACATTTGATACATCAATATCAAGAGTTTCAACCATCTTTTGATGTCATATAACATGCCATATGTCACCACATATGCGGCATAAACAACCACTCAAGACATCATGTCACATGGAGAAATTTCATTTATTTTTGAAAATATAACAAAATTTCGGATAAAAACAGATTGCGCTTCTTTGGTCATAATTTTTGAAAAATTAGTAAACAACCTTATTAAATTCTAAAAATTTTACATGTTATACACAAGATCCAGAGGAAAGTATTCCATGAAGAACACCATATCAAAAGAGAATCACACAAATCAGTAAAATTCACGCATCACAGTCCTTAAAATTTCGGAATATTGCCATACACAGTTTCATTCACAAATTCGGTAAAAATCCAAAATCAGCTCCAAAAATTCTGAAATTTTTATATGTTATAGACAGGGTCCAGATGTAAATTTTTCATGGAGGACTCGAAATCATATTTGTAATATATTAAAAACTATAGTCACCATAGCCGTCTCTATCCCTCGGCAAAAATTCCCAGATCTGACCATTTCGGATAAAATCATTTAACCAGCCTAAACTCGTCAATTTCCTCTAAAATTTTAGTATGTTACTCCTTAACATGTTATATTCAACTTTCATTCAGATCACGAGATCAAATTTCAACCGTATAAGTTTATAAAATTCACAAAATCATACTAGGTCAGCATTTTGATTCCAGATCTGACTTCTCCAAAGAAAAATAGTTTCACCAGTCTATACTTGTTCATTTCTTCTGAAATTTTTATATGTTACTCTCCAAGAAGTTCTCTACAACTTTCATCAAGAAGTCAAAGTGAGATTCCAACTAAAAAGTTGCATGCAGCTCAAGAAATCATCAAAGGTCGGACTTCCTTTCTAGGAAACAGAATGCAAGGCTACCATATCTCTCCGTAAAGCTTCGAATTTCTTCACTTCTACCACAACCAAAGTCTACCATTCCATAGGTCGTAATGCTTCTAGAAATTGCCATGAAATTTTGGGATGCCACAAGTATGATAGCATTTGGTTGTATCTAGGCCCTGTACCATTCTATGGTCGCCTTGACAAAGAAATTGACTTTCCATGACCTGTACCATTCTACAGTTGCCCAAAATAGGGAAATAGATGTTGTCTAGGACCCGTACCATTCCGATTGCCTAAACGAAAAAAAGATTTTCCAGGACCCGTACCATTCTACGGTCACCTAAATGGGGATTCACTTTCAAGACCCGTACCATTCTACGGTCGCCTGAATAGGTGTTGTCTAGGACCTGTACCATTCTACAATCACTTGAATAGGAGTTGCCTAGGACCCATACCATTCTACAGTTGTCTAAACTGGGATTCATTTTCAGGACCCGTACCATTCTACGGTCGCCTGAACGAGGTGTTGCCTAAGACCCGTATCATTTTACGGTCGCCTAGCATTGTAGCGTAGATCATCTGACCAGGACCCAAACATTTCTTCGGTCGCCTTGATCAAAATGAATCTGGGAAAAATCTTTATGGGGAAACTCCATCGATTGCCAGTGCTTGAAAAAGAATACATGTACAATGACAAGTATTTGAGGTATGGATAGAGATGTACTTACTTGGTGACATCTCCGTTTCTTGGGGATATGTCTCCTGCAAAACACAGTTGTAGGAGAGGCAATGTGCATTCATAGACATGCATTAATGCGTGATGATTTTTATCAATCTTGCATCACCTGATTTCCATTGGAAAATATTTCAAAAGAATATTCCAATTCGAACACATGAGTGTTATGGATGTGTCAAATGAAGGATCCTTCGGTCTGAAAGGACTTTGCACTCATCCTCATTAAAAAGGGTCGTTTCATCCTGACATTTGATGCAAGATTTTGACAATCACTCTATCTCACCGTCATCATGCCCAACAAGGGTTTGTGCAATCTCGTAAGTGCTACAACCTTACCAATCTAAGAGATCTTTAATAGGGACCATAATGTGGGCCTGGTCAATGGCTTAACAAAAGGGACTCTTTGAGTTGAGACTATTGAAAGAATGAGTGATATTCTGTAATCATTTCTGGGTTTACAAGTCAAGAACCCTGCAAAATGAGAAATAAATAATCTTGTTCGCACTTCTTCGAGCGATGCTTAAAACATGTGAACCCCTAGGTTAATCCAAGTGCCCTAATCATAAGAGATTTTGCAAGGGACGTAATGTAGGCTTGAAAGGATCATTAGGCTCAAAAAGTGTTTAGGGAGTCAAAATTGGTGATCATCTTGACATTTCCAGCACTTTCCTTCTCCATTGTCGAAGATTTTTTTATATATCACAACTCCACTGATTGCAATAGCATTTGATTTTTTAGTACCGCCTTGTTGGGGATGCAACTCACTATATCAAGAGTTTGATTTTTCTCTTTTCTGGGCATTGGCCTTGCTTTTACCAGGCACACTACTTTTTCATGCCCCATTTTTTGCACTTATTTTCTTTGGACAAATTCAGCATTCCAAGCCATGTTACTTGAATGGTTCTTTTCTTGCCTTGCCCCAGTGTGGGGGATGATCACCAACTGGGTTTAACATGGAACGAATTCATAGGCTCAAGTAGGCTATGTAATGGATGAAAGTATATAGGATAAGGAAAGAATTGCTCTTTGTCATCTTAAGGCACTTTAAATTACTGTACAAGTTACACAATGAAAGCAATACTCGAAGATTGATGCAAGTGCGAGCAACAAGATTCCTACCATTCATTTTTAATGTGTCCCAATGTGGGATGATCCTTGACAGGGATAATTCAAAAAGAATCTCCATAAGCATATGGGGCTCAAAGAGGTTAAGCAATGGATCACCTATAGTGTTTGGGATAGAGAAAAGAATGCCTCTTATCACTTCTATTGACGTACCCATTGCAAGATCACCTTTTCCATGTGAGCATGAAATTTTTCAACACAACTCACTAGGGATTAGTATATGAAATAGCGTATGGAATAAAGCCTACCTTTCATCATTCCAAAGTATCCCATTTGACACATTCAGTCTCACACAATTCATTAAGGAAGAAAAATGCAAGATTTGCAACAAATTTGAACAATTCAACTCATTGAAGCAATTTATTCATCATAGAAATGCTTTGTAGTTCGAAGCATGACATGGCAAATTCTATCATGGCTAATACTTCTTGACAACATCTGAATTAACTAGAGTGGAAAACTCACGACCATCCATTTCTGTCAAGATCAAGGCACCGCTAGGAAATACCTTATTTACCACATATGGGCCGCTGTAGTTTGGAGCAAACTTGCCTCCAGGATCTGGAAATATCGGCAACAACTTCCTTAGGACTAGACAATTTACCTCAAAATGCCTCGGCCGCACCTTTTGGTTGAAAAATCTGGCTACTCTTTGTTGATATGTTTGGGCATGGCAGAGAGCCTTCAGTCTTTTTTGGTCAATTAAGTTCAATTGCTCAAATCTTTGTTGTGACCATTCCGCCTCAGACAACTCCACTTGGGATAAAACTCTCAAAGAAGGAATCTCCACTTCCATAGACAAAACTGCTTCCATGCCGTACACCAGAGCAAAAGGGGTTGCCCCAGTGGAAGTGCGGATCGATGTTCGATATACCATCAGTGCGAAGGGTAACCTATCATGCCAATCTCGATAATTCTTGGTTGTCTTAGCCAAGATCTTCTTAATGTTCTTATTGGCCGCTTCAACAGCCCCATTCATTTGAGGGTGGTAAGGAGACGAATTCAGATGCTTGATTTTGAACTCGCTGAACAACCCATTAACAAGTTTGTTGTTCAAATTGGTCCCGTTATCAGTGATGATTGCTTCAGGGACGCCATAGCGAGCAATTATGTTACGTTTGACAAACTTCACGACATTGCAAGCAGTGACACTTGCAAAGGATGTAGCTTCGATCCATTTGGAGAAATAATCTATCGCCACAAAAATGAATCGATGCCCATTTGAAGCCTTGGGATTGATTTGGCCAATCACATCAGTACCCCACATCGAGAAAGGTAATGGCTCAGAAAATTGGTGCGGCTCAGTTGGAGGGACATTTATTTTATTCCCATGAATCTGGCAGCGGTGACAACTCCAAACATGCTGGATGTAGTCACTTTCCAGTGTGAGCCACTAGTAGCCTAATCTCATAATCTTCTTGGCTAACATGTGTCCATTCATATGAGGGTCACATACTTCTTTGTGCACTTCTTGCATGATTTGAATGGCTTTGGCTGCATCTACACACCGCAACAAGACTAAATCGTAAGATCTCTTGTACAAATTCTCACCACTGACGAAGAATTTCGAGGCCATCTCCGTGATGTACTTCCTATCAGCCTGAGTGTTTCCCTCAAGAAATTCTTGTTTTTTAATGTAATTCATGATATCATAATACCATGGTTTTCCGTCAGGTTCTTCAGTCACGATCATACAATAAGCCAGCTTCGGCAAAACTTCTATTTTCAGAGGCTCAACCTCCAACCCATTAGTGACTTGCAGCATAGAAGACAACGTCACAAGTGCATCTGCAAATTGATTATGAGACCTCGACAAGTATTCAAACGAAACTTCCTCGAACTCTTTCACCAGATTTTCTCAATACTTGTGGTATGGGAGCAACTTGGCATCCTTGGTCTTCCATTCTCCTACAGTCTGCAATATGATTAGTGTGGAATCTGCAAACACTTTTAACTTAGCCACCCCCATCTCAATTGCGGCCTAAAGCCCGAGGATGCAAGCTTTATTGTTAGTGCATGGGAATATCAATTTTGCAGCTACCGGATTGTGTTGTCCATCCAGGGATATTAGAATTACCTCAATACCCGAACCAGATAAGTTTACAGCTCCATCGAAGAACATCTTCCATGAGTCTTCATTTACATTCAAGACACGATCATCAAGGAAATTGTCATCGTCATTAGGGACCCCTGAATTCTCGGCCAATAGATCAGCGATCGCTCGGCCCTTAACCAATTTTTGTGACATGAACTGCACATCAAATTCAGAAATCAAAATTTGCCATTTGGCCAACTTACCCACCAAAGCTGGCCGATCAAGTAAGTATTTGATAGGGTCATTCTCAGTCACGAGGAATGTCTGGTAATGCAGTGTGTATTGTTACAATCTATGCAATACCCACACCAATGCCACATAAGTCTTTTCAACATCAGAATACTTCAGCTTTAATACAATGAACTTCTTTCTTAGGTAATAAATGGTCCGTTCTCTTCTATCAACAGGACTTTCTTGAACCAACATTGCACCCAATGACTCACTATGAATAGTGAGGTAGAGAATCAAAGGATGCCCGGCGAGGGTGGGACAAGAATTGGTGGATTCATCAAGTACTGCTTCAGCTTATTGAACGCTTCTCGACACTCATCATCCCAATTGACCAGTGCATTCTTCTTTAGAAGCTTGAAGAACAGCTTGGCAGTTTCAAAGAGTTGGGAGATGAATCGAGCTATGTAATTCAATCTCCCTAAAAGGCTCCGGACTTCTTTCACTGTTGACGGAGGTTGCAACTCACATATGGCCTTAGCCTTGAATGGGTCGATCTCAATCCCTTTACTACTCACAATAAATCAGAGTAATTTACCAGATGTTGCTCCAAACACGCATTTAGTGGGATTTAGACGAAGCTTGAACTCACGGAGTCGATCAAACAACATCTTCACAGTTTCAACGTGGCTTCTTCTAGGTCAGGTCATTGCAATCATATCATCAACATAGACCTCAATCTCCTGGTGCATCATGTCATGAAATAATGCTACCATGGCTCGCTGGTAAGTTGCCCCTGCATTCTTGAGTCTGAAGGGCATGACCTTATAATGAAAGGTTCCCCACGAGGTGATAAATGCAGTCTTCTCCTTGTATTCCTCCATCATCCTTATCTGATTGTACCCAGAAAAACCATTCATAAATGAAAATAGTTCAAAACCAGCAGTACTATCTACAAGGGCATCTATGTGTGGTAATAGGAAATCATCCTTTGGACTAGCCTTGTTCAGATCCCGATAGTCAACACAAACTCGAACTCGACCGTTTTTCTTCATCACCAGCACGATATCAGCCACCCATTCGGGGTACTATGAGACTTCGATGAATCCCACCTTCAAAAGCTTCATCACCTCTTTCTCTATCTTCTTTGAGAGCTCGGGCTTAGTTCTCCACAGCCTCTGCTTCTTAAGTGGCACGTCCAGATTAGTAGGTAGGCAATGCTCCACGATTGACGGGTCTAGCCCAAGCATGTCAACGTAGGTCCATGCAAAAATGTTTAGATATTCTTTCAGTAACTGAATTAGGCACTCAGCCTCATCTTTGGGGAAACTCGTCCCAATTTTCACCTCTTTGGCTTCTTCAATGTCACTTAAAATTGTAAAGGCCAAATGAGATTGAATTGAAGTGAATTAAGTATTCAATTGAGAGGGAATTGTTGGAAATTCGTGTGCCCCTCAATGCCTAGCCAAATGGACCATTTCAAGAGTGGTAAACGGGTATTTTGGTGGCTCATTTGCAGCCATTAGATGTTGGCTTGATGGATAAGTCTTTGGGGGACAAAAATGTGGAAAATGTGCATGGTAGGCCCCCATCTATGCTTCTCTCTCTTCCCTCTTGCCAAGCTGTTGTCTAAGCTCCTCTTCTCCCCATTCTTATTGCCAGCAACCTAAGGAAGAAGACCGGAGCAACCAAGAGCCATTGGACAGCCACCCGCCACCGCCAAACCGTCGTTTCACGCGCCGCAACCCGTACATGCACCGCCCACGCACGCCGCACCTTGCTGCCTCCAACTACTCCGTACCACCGTTCTAGCCCTGTTCAGTCGCTACAAGGGGGTGAGGAAGCCCTCGAACCACCATGGAGCCCTACTGTTGGCCGCACAACCTCCGTCGGTCCACTGCCTACCTCGCCTTGCCGAAACAGCCTTGGATCTATCTTCAACCAGCACTAATTAGCAAGCCAATAAGTGGGTATCACAGCAGCTTTGAAGCCCGTTTTGAGATGTTTCCGGGCCCCGAACCTTAGGCCTACTTTGGAGTAAAATGTCCTCTGCGACGTTCTCGACGTTTCAATCCAAACAAATTGTTAAACTAGTGAGTTTAGCTCACTAATCCTTGCTTAGTTTGCTAATGATGCTTAAAGATTGATTAGTGTTAATTAAGCATGATTAGGTGGCTAGATTAGTTTAGAACAATTAAAGTAGTGACTTAATAATGCATGTTAGGTGGTTAGATTTAGTCAATAGCAAGTAGAGAGCTTTTAGTATTTATTGAACGAATCTCGAGGATTTTTCGGGCTCGTCTCAGCTTCCAATTAGGTATTACATGCCTAAATTATATTTATTGTATTTATTTAATAATTTTTAAATTATTTAATTAATTATTTAGTTTTCAGAAATTAGGCGGGGATAGCCAACAACTGGAATTTTATGCTGATTACCGTGGTGTAGTTCATTTACTTATTCGGGCCTTAATTTGTGAGAAATTGATTTATTGGTAATTTTAGGAGTTTTTCTTAAATTAAATAATTTTGGTTATTAATTGAAAAATAACTGGGCATCGGTTGGTAATGCCAAAAATATTTTGGAGGACTATAGAAAATGGTGGGATTTATGAAAAGGAAGAATATGATATTTTGGTTAAGGCCATCCATATACCCACACACAATATTCTATCGGGTATGATAAAGTAGTGAGAAGAAATGCTATGTGACGTGGCTCGGTGACTAGATAAGTCGCCTTGGCGTATAGGTCATCTTAGAGAATGCACATGAATAGTTGAGTATATACATCACCTGGAAAAGCACATGGCATGGTAATTAGTACATTGCCTTGGCGTATAGGTTGCCTTAGAGAATGCACATGGCTCGATGATTTGGTATATCGCCTTAAAGAATGCACATGACTCAGTAAATAGTACATCGCCTTGGCATATATGTTACCTTAGAGAATGCACGGGGCTCGGTGATTAGACAAGTCGCCTCAGAGAATGCACATGGCTCAGTAATTAAGTACATCACTTTGGCATATACGTCGCCCTAAAGAATGCACGTGACTTAGTGACTAAGTATACTATCTTGGAGATTATATAGTATCGATTGAGATGATCAGAAAATTGTCAGATTGACATGTAACCGACTAGATAGATCGGTTGATGATTTGATCTGTTGTGATTGTTTTGGTGCCTATTGAACTGTACTGATTTGCAGGTGGAATCTGAGACCAAAGTAAGTCATCTAAATCATGTGTGCATAGGCAGCCGTACGGCATATTGGTTTACTAATCGAGTCTTAAGGGATAGAACTCACTAAGACGTGATCTCAATGGTTATTGTATAACCATTTCAAGTCCCTAGATAGCAGCACCTCCACCTCCTCATCCTCCTATGCATTTCGGTATACCCGAGGAAGTCACTGAGATAGAGACCCACTTCCCAATACACCCCCACCCGGAAGGATTAGAGTATGTCCTAGTTAGTCGACCGTCTGGGTTGATGTGGGTAAGGACTCCTTGAGGCCCCACGAGTATCGGTCATGGTATCGCGAGTATCATGACAGGTGAAGGGAGGGTCCCATGCTAAAAAGTGATGTGCCTATGTTCATTCTAGAGGAAGCATTTGGGAAGGCAACGGCTGATCATAAAGATGGGTCAATGGTGGATGTACAAGACCCTAAGCTCGAGAGTGACACCGACTCTCCCAAGCCATCAGCAGTAGGCTCCAACTGGAGCATGCCAAAAGGAGAGGTTGATCAATAGGAGGTGTACCCAAAAGAGAACCCGGAGAAGGAACCTGAGGAGGAGCCTGAGGTGAATTTTGAAGAAGAAGAGCTCGAGGACAAACCTGAAGAAGGGGAGCAGGAGAATGAACTCGAGGAGGATCTTGAGTACAATCTGAATGAGGACTGACACCCCATCCTGTTTTGTAAACTTTGAGTCTTGATCGGATGTATAATAGATCAGACTTGTGAATAGTATTGTATTATACTATATAGTTTGTTTTGTGTAAGAGTATGGTTGTGGCTTTTCAATAGTGAAAAATATAGCCCTACTTTTCTATCGCATTATTTTATTGTCTAGGGATTATTTTATGCTTCCGCATGCATATTAAATTAAAAGGGTCGGTGATGCGTCCTGAGACATCGCTATTAATCGACCAAGTGAGGGATAGACACGCGTTCGAGGATCGGAGCGTAACAAGTGTTGTCAACCATTTTAAGCTAGAATATCCTCAACAAGTCGATAAAGAGTTGGTGCAAGTGATGCCCTCCTCAAAGCAGTTGCTTCTCATGGGGACAAAGTTTGAACTGAGGAAGAGCAAGAACTTAATAGGTGTTATGTTCAATAGCGGAGAACTTTGAATCCCTCCCTTCAGCGGTGATAGTTTCACTACCTTCTTCGTACTCGACCGTGTGGCTTTCAACTAGTGCTATCGTTCCTACTCCAAATGTCAAGGATAATGGCAGAAATTAGGGAATCAAGGCCAAATCAAATCAATCAAGTGCTAAAATCAAGAAAGAATCTCATATAGCAAGCAAGTGCTAAAATTAAGGGATTGTAAATTCAATTTGATTGATTCTAACGGCTCGCAATCTCTTGTATAAATACATGTATACTCATGGAAAATGCATGAGTTACAGAAAATCTTTTTCTCATGATTCTCTTGATTCTCTTAAACTTTATATGGTATCAAAGCTTTTTCGCTCAATCAAGCTTTCAATCCCACTGGTTGTTGAGTGACTCATCTCCTTCAATGCCAAAGAAATAGCCACCATGAGTTCAACCAGTGACAAGACCAACTCATTTGCAACCGGTCTCATCACCATCGGCAACAATGGTCTCATTATAATCAATAACACTGTCCAGCTTCCTGTGAAGCTCACAGCTGGCAACTTTCCCCCTTGTCAAGCACAACTTTAAGCTATTTCCCTTTTCTCGCTACTTGCTCCTCACATAATAGCCATTTCTCTAGTTCACAATACCGATGCCACCAATGACCATCCTTAGCTCAAATCACAATCTCAGCCACCACTTAACTCACCCACAACCAACCCCTTACCAAAAACCCAAACCAACTTAAACAAAAATGACACCATTGTCATTGGATCCATCTCCCTCATCCTCTAATACACCACCACAACCAACCTTACCACCACCTCCACCAAATGCAACCTACAACTATTCAATGATTACACAATCTAGGAATAACATATTCAAATCCAAACAAATTCATCACACTACTAAACACCCTCTACCCGACACCATTGAACCAACATGCATTATTCAAGCTTTGCAGGATGGCAAATGGTGACATGCCATATCCGAGGAGTTTAATGCGTTGCTATGCAATGGAACATGGGAACTCACTCCTACACAAATTCCAATAATTTTGTTGGCTATGTGGAACTTTTGGATTAAACGCTAACCTAACGGTAGTATTGAGTGCTACAAAGTGTGTATGGTTGCCAAAGGCTTCCACTAACATCCCGAGATTGACTATAAGGATACCTTTAGTCCCCTTGTCAAGCCAACCACCATTCGTGTTGTGCTTTTTATTGCATTGAATCGAGGATGGCCACTTCGGCAACTTGATGTCAACAGTGCATTTCTACATGGGCATCTCACCAATGAAGTATACATGACTCAATCTCTAGGGTTATTGATCTGACTCGATTGAATCATGTATGCAAATTGCAAAAAGCTATTTACATATTGAAACAAGCGCCAAGGGCACGGTACACTATATTGAGTAAATTCCTACACACTCACGGCCTTTGTAGCTCCTACTTCGATCCATCCTTGTTCATATCTATGGGTCCAATTATAACATTCTTTCTTGTCTATGTTGACGATCTCGTCATCACAAGTAATGACACATTTTCATCGCCAAACTCATTGAAGCACTATCTACGCATTTCTCTATTAAAGATTTGGGAACACTTCATTACTTCCTTGGCATTGAAGTGATCCCAACCAAGAGGGATACACTTCTCTCTCAACATAAGTATATCCGTGAGCTTCTACAAAAACACAAAATGGATTAAGCAAAGGGGGTAGGCACTCCATTGGCCATGGGAATCAACTTATTTGCCAATGATCCAGTAGAGGCAACAAAGCAAGTGAGTATTGAAGTCTTATTGGGGCCTTCAATATCTCACTATCACAAGACCCAACATCACATTCTCCATCAACAAATTGTCCCAATTCATGGAATGTCCTACTATCACACATCTGGTTGTTGCTAAGAAACTTCTCTGGAACTTAATAGGAAGCATATTTCATATTTTACACCTAATATGCTTCACGACATCTATTCGTCACGAGTTCTCCAATATTGATTAGGCAAGCAATACTAATGACTAATCATCCACCTCTGCATATGTCATCTATCTTGGACCTAATCTGGTTTTTTGGACTGCATGGAAACAACACATAATTGCTCGATCTTCGACCGAAGCCGAGTGCCGTGCCGTTGCCATAGCCACAGCAGAACTACAATGGGTCTGAAACTTGCTGTCCAAACTTGGCATCAAAAACTGATCACCATTCCAACTCTATACTAGGACAACATCAGCGCCACAAATGTATGTAGAAATCTAGTATTGCATTTCCAAATAAAACACATTGCTATATATTACCATTTCATTCGGATCTAGTTGCAAGCAGAGTTCTCTACGTCTTCCACATCTCAACCACGGATCAACTCGTAGATGCCCTCACAAAACTATTATCCAAACCTTGGTTAAGTTACTTACGACCCAGCATTGGCATTTACTTACGGGGGTGTGTTAGGGATAATGGCACAAATTAGGGAATCAAGATCAAATCAAATCAGTCAAGTGCTAAAATCAAGGAAGAATCTCACATAGCAAGCAAATGCTAAGATCAAGGGATTGTAAATTCAATTTGATTGATTCTAATGGCTGATAATCTCTTGTATAAATAAATATACTCAGCTCATTAAAAATGCATCAATTGTAGATATTCTTTTTCTCATAATTCTCTCAATTCTCTTAAATTTTATACCAAACACATCACCAGTTACATGATCCTGATGCCTCCTGAGCACAGCGATGGATGTGGCGTTCCTGTCTCAGTGCAGCATAATAACGAATTTTCTAGGGACTAACAAGGAGATCGTAAAGGTTATTTAACGATCTTGTTAAAGATGTCTGGTTCCATATCGACTCTAGCCACTTGCCAAGTTAATTGATCAAGTCCCAGTACCACCAGAACAAGTGGAACGTGCGATGGACAAGAATCAAGCGCGAGTACTTCGGCAGTCCATCGTTCTTCATTTCGGCCACCGCTGCTTTCATTCTCCTAGTCCTTAGTGAGGACTACCTTTGAGTCTAGTCTCGAAGGTAAGAACTCCTTACCTTCATCCAGTCTTTCTATGCCGTTTATGCTTATCATCGTCCCAAGAATTTAAGTAAGCCCTGCAACACAGCTTCGTAGAGATATATGATGTTGATGTACCATCCATTTAATTTGGAGCAATCAGACCAGTAAAATTTGTGCTTTATTTCTAAGTTTTGCTTTGATTACTGTACTTTTAATTTGTGTTAGATTGCATAAATTTAATTACATACTCATCACTGCAGTTAGATTACTAGCAAATGCAATTACTCAATTACGCATAATTTAGAAATAAATATATGATGAAGAGCACTTTATTAACTATTGAATTTGATGTTAATGCAGCTGATCCAAATTGACAAAGAAAGATTTCTAGACACATGATCATTGTGGACTTAAAAGCAGCAATAGTCGGAATTCGAACCATTGATGAAGGGAAACATTTGCCTAGATTCCGATTGGGGCACCGGCCAGGCAGATTGAACCGGATTTTGAAAGCTCAGGTCTATGCTAACGCTAAAAAATTTTAACCCAGCGGCTTGAAACGACGCTAAATTTGGAAAATGGATTGAAACCTGCCAAAAGGTGGAGTTTTTCGAGGTTGAAAACGATCATATGAGAGCTTTGAATGAATTTCCTAAATTATGTTTGTCGTTCTGTAACTTTACCCAAATAAACTTTTCAATTGGGTGAACGAGGTAAGGCCTTGGGCCCCTACCAATTGACACCCCCGACCATTAATGACTACCTCCTCTCACTATTCTTTCTCATTTTTTTCCCCTCTTCTAAATATGCCCTGCTACATCAAGTCAATTACATATCAAGAATTGCAATCGATCAGATTTCCTTGAGGCCTTGTGATTTTGTCATACTTCACTGGACACCAGAAGCAAGATGTGACAATATTCAAGGTCATGATTTGATTAATTTTCCTAATTATGGCATTTATTTTGAATTGTTTAGGTGATTTTTACTACTTCTAATTAATTTACTGACCACACCGAGGGAATATATATATGCTTTATTTTCCGGCAAGGTATTTTCCTCTGTAATGAATTAAAAGAATTGGGAGAATTTTCCCTATATTTTGGACGCTGATGGTAATGCAACTTCGATCTTGCAAATCTAGTGCCATTTTAATTCGATTGTCTCCGTTTCCACGGTGTCAAATTTTCCTTTTTAAACTTGGCCAATTTAGTTTTTTGTCAACATATGCTCCCAAAGACCCGAGTTGACCTTTATTTAATTTGGATTTTGTTCCACACAACGGCCTCTTCCATTAATGAAGGTTCAATCTGCCTCCAGTACGGCGCAAGCAATCAACGAGTTCCACAAATATTCTCTCTAAAGTTCAAATTAGAGAAGTTCGAGATGCAAAATTGGATTAACCCAATTGATCTAGAAACTGAATCAACATATGGTAATTGGATATTTGGGACAACAAACGACTAGGAATGAAAAGAAAAATAGGGAGAATTGGTAAACAAAAGAATACCACACGCGTGATCCTTAGCCTTTAATAGAAAAACCAAAAGAAAAATAACAAGTATTGACTGTCGATATTTGATCGAATCCGATAAGGACCCTTCTGCGAGCCAGCTCGTCGTTGACTGTGGTCGGTGACTACGAGTCAATATAACAAGTATTGACTGTCGATATATTCACGGCAAACGTGGAATTTGCCCACGCTCGTGCTGTCTTTTCACACTAACAGCTGAAGGTACCATCTTTTCAATGAGGTTCAGGTACCAAATTGTGCTGTCTAGATTTTGTTTTTGTACTATTGTATCAAGGTCTGTTGTTATAATTCCAAATTTATGACATGGGAAAATATTGAATATTTTTAGATAGACCTGGCTCCTTTTTTTGGGAGTCATATGTAGTAGCGATTCAAGATGCGGTGAATGGAGAGTTAGTTGCCCTCACAGTCATTCTCAAGCAACTCTTCAGTTAGCAAAAAACAACACTTAGATGATCCTTGGAATTAGTCAGTCATTGCATTAGTAGATTACTACGATAATCCTTTGAACTTCTTGGTGGGCTCATTTGTAAAATACTGAAAGCAGTTGATAACTACAATTATATACTAAATATGAAGATGGTAAAATAATTATTTCACGGATAAGTTACTACTTAATTGACAGAGCCCACTTGTAAAATTTTAAAGAATATGATGATCCACTATCCAACACGGGGCGATAAAAGTCATTATAAAATGGGTGCGTTGCTATAAATGGTAAAACTTTTTAGCACTTGACAGTCTACCACCAGATGACGCATTCGAGAATGGTAAAATTATGACCATGTAGGTGAGTTATTGACTAAATGAAGGCCCCATTGTCCGTAAGTTTAGAAATCTATTAATGCACGATACATTTGAAAATGGAAAATTAGTTGCTATTCCGTAAGTTTCTAATGGTTGATCGGATAGCATAATTAAAAATTAACAACTCGACAAAAAGCACTCTAATAACTAGAGAATTTAATACTCTTGCAGCTGAGCGAAATTAAAAAAAAACTCAGACGCTTCATCATGATCCACTCGAAAGCAGCAGTAATTGCTAATCAAATCATTCAAGAAGTGAAAGAGTTGCCTAGGTTCCAAGTTCACGCACGAGCTTTTCAGATTTAACTGGAATTTGAAAGACTAAGGTCTATGCCGACGCCATATTTTTTTAACCCAAGGATCCTTCCAAGGGAATGATTGTTACAACTAGTACCTTGAAGCAAGGTGGTGTTAGGGGTCGAATTGGGATGGTGGACTCAAACTTGCCGAAAGGTGGATTTTTCTTAGGCTGAAACGATCTTGAACTAGCTTTGAATGAATTTCCCAGATTGTGTTTATCGCTCTGTAACTTCACCAAAATAGACAGTTGTCCCTCGTCCACGCTGAATCATGAGATCTCTCATTTCATCATAAAATCTACACTATGTTCGGTGAAAAAAAATCGTGTTACCCATTACATAAATTATGTCACCATTTAAAAATTTTATAATC
This sequence comes from Eucalyptus victrix, assembly GCA_016097545.1. Taxonomy (NCBI): domain Eukaryota; kingdom Viridiplantae; phylum Streptophyta; class Magnoliopsida; order Myrtales; family Myrtaceae; genus Eucalyptus; species Eucalyptus victrix. The sequence goes on from CM027835.1 coordinate 13,400,265, forward strand.
AAAAACAATATATTTTGGTTCTTTCTAATTTGAGTTTTGGCCGAGTCGCCAGGACAAACCATTAAGTTTGGTTGACGCTAATTTATTTATTTTTTTAATCAGAGGACCTTCCACCATGTGTGGCACCTCCGAACGGCACTCAATCCTTTAGGGTCACCACATTATTTCCTCTACCTGGATATCCCTTTTCTTTATCAATGGACTTCCGAGAAGTCATATGGGGGTTCTTTCATATACTTGATTGGTCCCTGCGCAAAAGTATGGCGGAAGCGTATCCAACAATTCCTTTCCCTTACACATAGAAATAATGCACACACTAAACATGTTTATAAATAATAGCCAGGCACCGTTATTTACATATATTACTAGATGGAAATTGTTCGTTGATATATCCAAAAAGTGTCATGGTTTCCTACACCCGGCTATACTTCAAAAGTGGTCTGATGCCCTCAGCAACCGCATACCAAGAGTCTATCTTTCAGTGCCGGTATTCCAAAAATTCCTTCCTCTGCTGTCCTCCCCATCGTGGTCACTCCACACCACTTGTTTCCCCATCGTCGTCTTCTCGTGGTGGTGGCAGCAGAGGCATCTTATCTAGTCTGAAATGTTAGTCCCCAAAAAGGGGTGAGTACAACCACCCAGCAATTGAAGATCAACAAAGCTATATTATGCAAGCAATCACAATCCACGTCCATGCAAGATAGATAAAACAGGTAAACCAAGAATGAGTGTGCATCAGATCAATAAGACTTTTGAAAAGCAATGGCAATGTAGTTTCAAAATCAGAATGTATCATTTCAGTCACACAAGTCCCGATTATAGGGCCAAACTATTATGACACGTCCCATTCCATGTCATACAATTTAGTCCCATAACCAGACCACACTCACACTTAGTATAATAATCCATTTTAACATTTAAAAGGGTTTTATATCCCCAAAGGACCAATGTTTGCATCCTTCTGGGATTTCGAACCCAACCTGGCATTGCGAAAGCCTCCGGCATTACGCCACTAGGCCACCGGGCATCCAGAGTATGTTCACGTCACACCTCTAGGCATCTCGCATCCCACCTGGTGTCAAGAGGAACCTCTGAGGCACCATAGACACGGTTACCCCTGCCATCCAGAATTACGTACTGACATACCATCGGACATCTCGATGCTCCCAAGGAAAACCTCCGGGGCACTACGGTCCCCAGGCATCCACAAGGCATCGACTCATTCGATCTTCTAGGCATCCCGACTCCCGGGGCATCATTGACCCGAGTGTCCAACGGTAACAATTAACATCTTAATTTATTTCAATACCAAAACACTTTCAATGCAACAACAGCAGACTTTGAAATCATATGTCATTTCTATGTCAAAGAAATCCATTCACAAAATTTCAGCAACATAATATCGATTCATAAATCCATTTCCACGTTTCACCTTCAAAGCATTTCAAAAATCCATGTGTTGTAAGACATAAAAATTCATATGTGGAAGCCAAGATCGTTTACAGACAAACCTCCAGCCATTGTTTGCATTCACGTTCGTCGAATCTCCTGAAAATCAAGAAAGCAATAGGCGCACTCTACTAACCAAATTTCCTCACGTACTGATGGTGTATTCTAAATGTGAGGATTTTGTGTTAGACATTGATCGCCCGTCAGAAATGAACGTACGTCCCTATTTATACATCGTCTCCCATCAAGACGAACGGTTGTCAACGAAAAGGCACGAAGCGTGGAAATCTTCATGTTGAATAGTCGCAACTTTTAGGAGAAAATTTGGGTATAAATATGGGATCACAAAAATAAATAACATTCTCCCACTTGATCCCATCATTTTCATCATACGAATCATTCAACTAATTCCACGAAAACTTTATGCTTAAAGAAAAGAAACAAAACACATGGATCATGGTGACATGTCCTCTAAGAGTGAGTAATACCTTCCATGTATCACAATGCATCTTATTTCTTTAATATCAGCCTATATGTGACAACATATCTTAATGAATAAACCTCATGTTTATTCCAGAATCAAGGATAAATGTTATTCTCATAAACAACAAAATGTGTGCACAAAAATTGAGAATCAACATTACAACTGAATAAGAGTTCCATACAACAAAATTGTTCATATGTCGACAAATTATATAATGGGACCTATTCCCATACTAGTTACATGATCCTTATACTTCATCGGTGGCATGCCTTTAGTTAAAGGATCAGCTATCATCAATTCAGTGCTAACGTGTTCAATGACCACTTTATTCTCCTTAACACGCTCCCTTATGGCTAAATACTTAATGTCGATATGCTTACTTCGACTGCCACTTTTGGCATTTTTAGCCATAAAAACTGTAGCTGAATTGTCACAATATATTCTTAATGGCCTAGAAATAGAATCAATAATTCTAAGCCCAGCAATGAAACTCTTCAACCATACACCATGCGAGGTAGCCTCAAAACAAGAAACGAATTCAGCCTCCATAGTGGAAGTAGCAGTCAAAGTCTGCTTGGCACTTCTCCATGACACGGCTCCGCCAGCTAACATGAAAATGTATCCAGATGTTGATTTTCGTGAATCAATGCAACCCGTGAAATCCGCATCCGAATAACCGATCACTTCCAGGTTGTCAGTCCGTCTATACATAAGCATATAGTCTTTGGTACCTTGAAGGTATCTCAACACTTTCTTTGCAGCTCTCCAGTGATCTAAACCTGGATTACTCTGATATCTTCCCAACATTCCAACAGCAAAGGCAATGTCAGGTCGAGTGCAAACCTGAGCATACATCAAGCTTCCAACAGCAGAAGCATATGGAATGTTGCACATTTGTTCCCTTTCTAGATCGTTCTGCAGGCATTGGTTCAAATTGAACCCGTCACCCTTCACAATGGGTGCTATACTTGGTGAACAATCTTTCATCCGAAATCTCTCTAGGACCTTATTGATATAGGTTTCTTGAGATAGTCCTAAAATTCCTCGAGATCTATCTCTATGGATCTTAATGCCAATGACATAAGATGCCTCACCCATATCCTTCATGTCAAAACTCCTAGAGAGGAATTGTTTCACCTCATGTAGCAACCCCTTATCATTGGTTGCAAGTAGTATATCATCCACATACAGCACAAGGAAACAAATGTTGCTCCCACTAACCTTCTGGTATATATATTGATCCATGACATTCTCTATAAAACCAAATGAAGAGATAACATCATGAAACCTTAAGTACCATTGGCGGGATGCTTGTTTCAAGCCATATATAGATTTCTTAAGCTTACACACCAAATGCTCACCTTTACTAGAGGAGAATCCTTCAGGTTGTTTCATGTAAACCTCCTCATCTAGTTCTCCATTGAGGAACGCCGTTTTCACATCCATCTGATGTAATTTCATATCAAAATGGGCAACCAATGCCAAAACAATATGAAGAGAATCTTTCTTAGATACAAGAGAAAAAGTCTCAGTATAGTCGATTCCTTCCTTTTGAGTGAATCCTTTGGCAACAAGTCTAGCTTTATATCTTTCAATGTTACCCAATGAATCTTTCTTAGTTTTGAAAACCCATTTACAACCAATAGCCTTCGCACTATCGGTAACTCAACCAAATCCCAGAACTCATCTCTTCCTTCATGGCATTGTACCACAAATTGGATTTATCACTATCCATGGCTTGTGAAAACGTTTCAGGATCATTCTCAGCTCCAATATTGTAGTCAGACTCTTGTAAATACACAATATAATCACTAGGAATAGCCGATTTCCTTGTTCTAGCAGATCTTCTCAATGTTGGATCAACATTCTCTTGAGGAGCATGTTGCTCAACTGGTTGTTCAACAGTTTCTAATAATTGCTGAACAACTGGATCCACTAGATCAATATCAGCAGGTTGTGGAATTTCAACAATTGGTTGTTCAATAGCCGGCTGAACTGTAGGGGCATTATGAGCTACAACCAATCTTAAACTTGAGGTGGAAAGTTGAGTGTCTGAATGATCTTCCTTAGGAACATGATGTGACATCCAAAATTTCTGATTCCGTTTTCAATTAAATGAGACGGACTTTTCATCGACGCGCTTATAGTTCAATTCTCCGAGCTGATCACTCACGAGATAACTAGTCTATCAGGGGAAGCCGTTAAGGAATTTAAATGCAACAGGCTTGAGAATCTGACCATGAACCGACTGCTCGACCGTATAAATCTGCAAGGATCATTATGACACTGTCAGAATCGAACAGAGATCAGTAATAGGTCGATTCGACTGAGATATGTAATTAGAGTGTGGGTGATTCCACCTGATTTCAATATCCTCGTTGACCGGCACTGAACTGATTATTCTGTTGTTTTGGGTACCCCGTGTCCGTATTTGAAACCTTGAGATTTTCACGATAATCGGGAGTCGCTAATGTGTCGAAGATTTATGTCGTGGCTTGAAAATAATCAACCACAGTCAATTGCACTGAAAATTTCCTAAAAACTACCCGGTAGATTAGGACGCGCTCAAATCACGCCAGATTGAAATTAACCGTGATTTTAAACCCGGATTCAGAAATTGAAGGTTCTGGCATGTCACAATTCATTTGAGGAACGTCGAGTCATCTCCAAAAGATTTTTCTACAAACCGAGATTTTTGGCGAAAAAGCAAAGTAAGGCCGTTTTTGTTCGGGATTGTCAGAGGGCCGTTTTTAATCGAATCTTCGGGATGCAAGTTGGATCATTTGATGGGGAAATGTCATGAGAAGGCCGAGGACACATGGACCGATTTATTTGAACTTCAATTGAGCTTCAATTGATTGGAATTAAGAGAGAATTGAATGGATTGAATGGGGGAATGTCCAAAATTCGTAGCTCCCATGGCACACCACATTTTTGCACCTATTGCCAAGCTTGTAGAGGAATATTGGAGGAGAGAGAGTGGCTGAGGTCATGTGGTGTCATGGTGGGGGCAAAGCCAATGAGAAGATGGCAAGTGTTGAGCTCTAGAGAGCCCAAGGAGACCCCCCCACTCTTCAGCAGCTTCTTCTCCCTTAATCCAAGGCTTTCTCCATTGTTGTTGTCCATCTTGAACTTCAAAGAACCAGAGGAGATCAGCCCTCAGCCGCCCAAGACCGTCGCTTGCCCGCCGGACCTCTTTTTCCCCTTGTTTTCCCCTCGTTCCAGTTTCTGCTCCAGCTGACCTTTCGTCAAATATTCGAGTTAAAAGTTATCTTCCCGTGAGAATTAGCCAGGGCTCCACCCACCATCGTGACGAACACACCCAACCCGTACCGGAGCACCTTGCTGATTGCCGGAACGATTCTCCGGCTGTCCCGAAATCCTGAGAGAAGCCGCCGCTCGCCGGACCGTCTGATTCCGCCCTGCTCCGCCTGTTCCGCGTTTTCTTGCTATTTCGCCCCATTCCGACCATTCCTTTGCCCGTCCCAATCTCCAGCAAGATCCCCAAGACCCTCGGGAGCCGCTGGTTGCCAACCACCCGCTTGCCGGAGCTCCGATCGGCCTGTTTCCTCTCCGTTCAGCTGCTGTTTTCTTCTCCCGGTTCAGTTCAGATCAGAAGCAGAAAACCAGCAAGCCGTGTGATCTTTATGGCCCGTTTTCAAGCCCTTCCTGACCTCCGTTTGTGTCGCCACTTCAAGGATTGTCGACTGCCTTGGTGTCATGGTCGCCGTGAACTCACCGAAGCACAAAACCGGTGAGTTTATCCTCTAAATCTCACTTAGTAAGTTAATCATACTTAAGGGGTGTTCAGATTAGTCTAATTAGGTTTAGGTGGTTAGATTAGATTATTTTAATGTAAATTAGGTTAGTTGTATGATTAGTTTAATGGATGTTTAATTAGGGTTAATTGTATGTTTAAATTAGTGTAATCTAATTTAAGCCCTAATTAATTATTTTTAATTAAATAATTATTTCGAATTTTTAAATATTATTTTATATTTTATATTATTATAATATAATATTTAATTATTCAATTTTCGGAATTAAATTTAATTATTTAATAATTTCGAAAATTTTGCCGGGATGGCCGGTCGTTAGAATTTCGCACTGATCGCAGCAGTGTGGTCAGTTTGTATCAATTGTATGCGTAATTGCGAAATTGAGTGAAAATGATGATTATGGTTAATTATTCCAAAGTGAGGAATTAAATGAAATTGGAGAAGTTTTGGTATTTAACTTGAAAATACCCGGTGTTGGCTTTTGGCACCGTAATTGGTTTGTAGGATCAGTTTGAATCGTTGGATGTTATTGGATTGTATACCCAGTTCTATGGTTTAAATATATTTACCGCTTTGGCGAGCAATTGGTTTATATATGTCAGCTTGTGTGAGCATCATTGTCAGCTTGTGTGAGCATTATATGTCAGCTTGTGAGAGCAATGATCGTATATCAGCTTGTGAGAGCAACGATCCATATATCAGCTTGTGCGAGCTATCATTTATGTATATATCAGCTTGTGCGAGCTATCATCTATGTATATATCAGCTTGTGCGAGCTACCATCTATATCAGCTTGTGAGAACATTGCATCCATGTCAGCTTGTGTGAGCCGTGATTTATTAATGGATGGATAGATGGTATGAATTGATAGATGATATGAATTGATATATGGTATGAATTTATCAACGTATGAATTTCACTGACGTGCAGGAAGGACTGAGGCAAGGTAAGTCCTCTATTCTCTTTGTGTGGCTAGAGCACCACAGGGGCTTATTTTCTTCCTAATCGAGTTCTAGGGGTAGGACTCGGCGAGACATTGTCTCATCCCATTGTGGGATAATATTTCAGGTCCCTAGATGGCGGATCCTCCGGAGCTTTTTGGTAGACCGGTGAGGGTCACTGAGAGGATTTTTTACTATGCCGATCCCGGAAGTCATTGGGTCTATGAGCTTGTGGTGACTATGCAGGTTGATGAGGACCTTCTTGGTAGGGTCCCTCATCGATTTAGAGCGTGGTATCGCTATAGACCTGATGGATTCCTGGATGGCCCTCTCAGGTGTTTTGATATTCCCCCTGGTATTATAGATGCCGCTCCAGGTGAGAGTGTTGTTGATCCTCCAGATGGGTTGGTGGAAGACCCGATGTCCCCAGTGCCTGTGGAGCCTAAGGAGGCGGTGAATGGATCTAACTAGCTGGTCTTAGGACAGCTTTGTTTTTTAGAACTGATCTTCTATAGATCTTTTGTTAATAGCCTAGCCCTATAAATCGACTGGTTTGATATGTATAAAAAGTATGTGGTTGACTTTGAAAATGTGATCCTGCTTTTCTATCCCAATTGAATTTTGTCTGGGGATTATTTACTTGCTTCCGCATGTGCATTAAAATGAATGGGTCGGCGACGTGTCCTGGGAAATCGCATTTCTATCGACCGCAGTGGGATGTGCACGTGCTCGAGGTTCGGGGCGTGACATCCCCGTTTAAGTGGTATCAGAGCGGGTCTATGAATGGAGTGATAAGGTGCGATGGTTTATGGGATAGTTGGTAGGAATGACTTTGATTTCATGCTGGTGCATGTGAATTCTAGTTGATTGGTAAATTGTTTGGTAGGTCACTCAATTCTAATTCAATGTGAATTGGAATTTGCAAACGTGTGTCTATAGAGAACTTGCATTATGAGTGATCAAGAGTGGACTCCTAGGAAGAAGACCATGAGTCTCATTACTCGGGGGGACGCCAACAAGGGTCGGTGCCCGAGGTGGACGTGGTCGAGCGCAAGTCCGAGGCTAGCGCTAGTGGAGTAGCACCACCTCCCGATGGTGTTGTTGGGGTAGCAGCCCCTGGTGATCCAAGGATTGATGGGATCCTGCAGATGCTTGAGGCCATGGGGAATCGGATGGATCGCGGGCTCGAAATCAAGCCGCCGCCATTACCGCTGCCGTTGCTTTGCCACCGCTCGCGCGCACTCCGCCGTTGCACCCGCCGCCGTACCAATTGCCGCGCCTGTTGTCGCACCTACTAAAGTTCCACTTGGGAAAGTGGTCATTGGGAGACCAAATGCATAAGTTGGTGGAGCATTTCCTGATGTTGAATCCACCGAAGTTCACTGGGACAGGAGACCCTGAAGCTACAGCTCTTTGGACCAAGGGCTTAGAGAAGGCTTTTGCACTGATAATGTGCACTGAAGTGGAGAAGGCAGCCCTTGCAACTTACCAGCTAGAAGGTAACGCCGACACTGAGTGGCAAGCCACTAGAGACACAGTATTCCCTGAAGCCATAGTTCCAAAGTGGAACGCCTTTCTCGAAGTTTTCAACGACAAGTACTTTTCTGAGGCTACCAGAGAAGGGAAGATGGAAGAATTCCAGCGTCTTCGCCAAGGTACTATGACTGTAGACTAGTATGAAGCGAAATTCACGGAACTATCGCGGTATGCCCCCTGAATTGGTTGCGAATTCGGTGAACCGAGTTAAGAGGTTTAGAGATGGGCTCAGACTGGAACTAAGGAGTCCGCTAATACTACTTGACTTGAGGAACTGCAACAACTTATACAAATGGGTCCAAATGATTGAGAGAGACCAGAATAAGAGAGCCACCGCATTTAGGTCGCGGTTTGGGTCGAGGAGAGAAGGTAATCGGTTTGGAAAGAAACTAATGCATGGAGGAAGGTATCATGTTCCGCCCAATAAGAATGGTGGAATTGGGAAGTCAACGCCAAATCAGAATGGCACGTGTCGCTTCTGTCGAAGGCGACATGGTTCAGCCCCATGCCATTTTAGGACGGGTGCTTGTTATGAATGTGGCCAGCAGGGTCACATAGTAAGAGATTGTCCTGGGAAGCCAAGAGGACCACAGCAGTTACCGCCGCCACCGCTGCTACCATTGGGTCAGATTAGGGAATTCGTGCCGCAAATTGCACTACAGGGTGGGTCGATTAGACCTCTAGCTCAGGGAAGGACATATGCCATCACGAGAGGATAGGTGGAGGATGCACCTAATGTGATTACAAGTGCAGTTTCGTTGAATGACCATGTTGTTTATGCTTTGTTTGACCCTGGCACCACTCTTTCCTTTATAGCTGAGCAGTTTGTTAAGCTGATAGGATTAAGTCTTGAGTTGTTGGAGTTAGTGGTTAGCATATCTACAACGTTAAAGGATAAGGTGTTAGTTGCATTGGGTTGTTCTGGTTGCAAGTTAGTGATTGGTGAGTGAGTGGGGGAAATAGATCCAATAGTCCTAGCCATGTATGATTTTGATGTGATAATTGGCATGGACTGGCTCACAAAGCTACGAGCTAAAATGGATTGCTATTGTAAATCGATTCAGTTTAACCCGTTAGGGGGTGAGAGTTTCGAGTTTATTGGGAGTTGAGGAGGACCCTCGATTGCTCTGATCTCATCACATGAGGCCACTCGTTTATTGGACGGGGGTTGTCAAGGTTACTTAGTGACTGTCGTGGATACGATAGTTGAGGAGCTGAAGCTAGAAGATATATCAGTGGTTCGAGAGTTTCTAGATGTGTTTCCTAAAGAATTGCTAGGTCTACCACCAGAGAGAGAAAAATTGAGTTTGTGATTGAGTTAGCACCTGGGACAAAGCTAATCTCGAAAGCTCCTTACCGAATGGCATTGTCTAAATTGAAGGAACTAAAGGTACTGATGCAAGAATTGCTGGATAAGGGCTTCATATGCCCTAGTGCATCACCTCGGGGAGCACCAATTCTGTTTGTGAAGAAGAAGGATGGTTCATTACGTTTGTGCATCGACTACCGTCAACTAAATCAAGTGACGATTAAGAATATGTACCCACTTCCGAGGATCGACAACTTATTTGACCAGCTTCAAGGAGCATTGATATACCGAAATCAGCGTTTCGTACTCGATATGGGCATTTTGAATTTACGGTAATGCCATTTGGTCTGATAAATGCTCCAACTACTTTTATGGATCTGATGAACCACGCACCACGTGTTCTAAGAATATCTGGATCAGTTTGTTATCGTGTTCATCGATGACATTCTAGTGTATTTGAGAAGTCCAGACGAGCACGAAAGACAGTTGAGAATAGTGCTATAGACTCTGAGGAATCATGAGCTATATGCCAAGTTCAATAAATGCGAGTTTTGGTTAACTCGTGTGACATTTCTAGGTCATGTGATTTCAGGAGAAAGAATATCAATGGACTTGTCCAAGATTGAAGTAGTGATCAACTAGCCAAGACCGACAACAATGACAAAGATTAGAAGTTTTCTAGGGTTGGCAAGGTATTACATAAGGTTTATGGAAGGGTTTTCAACATTAGCATCACCGTTGACTCGACTACTGAGGAAAGATGAGAAGTTCGCGTGGACAAACAACTGTGAGTGTAGTTTTCAAGAGCTTAAGAAGAGGCTGACCGCCGCACCTGTGTTGACTATACCGTCTTGTCCTGGAGGTTATGAGATCTATAGTGATGCATCGTTTAGTAGGCTGGGTTGCGTGTTAATGCAACATGGTAGGGTTTTTGCATACGCGTCCCATCAGTTAAGGTCTAATGAGTTGAATTACCCGATGCATCACTTAGAACTTGCAGCTATCATCTTTGCTTTGAAGATTTGGAGGCATTATTTCTATGGAGAAAAATTCCAGATCTTCATTGACCATTAGAGTCTCAAGTATTTATTCTCTCAAAAGGAGCTGAATATGAGACAGCGTTGCTGGATGGAACTCCTGAAGGATTATGACTGTGATATTCTGTATCACCCTAGAAAAGCAAATAAGGTCGCGGATGCTCTAAGTCGAAAGTTTTCAATTGCTCAGATGGTACTCAAGGAATGGAGATTGATTGAGAAAGTTCGAGATTCGGGTTTCAAATTTGAGGTAGGCCACCTTTCGAACCTTATGGCCACCCTCAGAATTGAGCCGGAAGTACAGATCAGAATCAAGATGCTTCAGTGGACAGATCCAGAGATTCAAAAGATTCTGCAAGAGAATATAGAAAAGAAGAATGCTAACTTTCAGATTGCTGGGGATAGAACACTGAGGTTCCATGGACGATTGTGCGTACCTAACGATCTAGGGCTTAGAGAGGAGATTTTATCAAAGGCTCGTTGTAGCAGTTACAGCATTCATCCTCGCAGTACGAAGATGTATCAGAATTTGTGTCAGCATTATTAGTAGTCTGGTATGAAGGCGGATATCGCCAAGCATGTCATTAAATGTCTGACCTGTCGGCAAGTTAAGGCATAGCACTTTAAGCTGGGAGAACTTCTGTAACTTCTCGATATTCCTGAGTGGAAATGGGAACATACCACAATGGACTTCGTAACTGGACTATCGATAAGTGAGAGAGAGAATGATTCGATTTGGGTTGTAGGTCGATAGATTGACATAGTCGACTCACTTCATTGCAGTACGAAAGGACCTTAGTTTTGATAGACACGTAGACTTGTACGTGCGTCAAATCGTTTGTTTGCATGGAGTGCCCGTGACGATTACTTCAGATAGAGATCCGAGATTCATAGTAGGCTTTTGGAAAAGCTTGCAGAGTGCTTTGGGTACAAACACAGTACAGTATGGCCTATTATCCTCAGATAGATGGCCAGTATGAGAGGACTATTCAAACCCTCGAAGACATGCTGCGAGTTTGCATACTAGATTTTAAAGGGAGTTGGGAAGAGCAGCTTCATCTCGTCGAATTTGCCTACAACAACAGTTATCGGTAGAGTATTCAGATGGCACCTTTCAAAGCATTGTATGATAGAGCATGCAGAACGCTCGTGTGTTGGGATGAGGTTGGTGAAAGAAAGCTTATAGGCCCAGAATTAGTTCAGCAATCAGTGGAGGTAGTTGCAGTGATTAGAAGCAGATTACAGACTGCTCAAAGCCGTTAGAAAAGCTATACAAACAAGCGTCGAAGACCGTTAGAGTTCCAAGTTGGTGACAACATTTTACTAAAGGTGTCGCCAATGAGGGGTACTTTGCGCTTTGGTAAGAAAGGAAAGCTAAGTCCGAGGTATGTAGGTCCCTTTGAAATTCTGGAAAGAATTGGGATTCTAGCGTATCGTCTTGCATTCTCGCCAAAGTTGGGGCAAGTGCATGATGTCTTTCCTGTGTTGATGTTGAGGAAGTATGAGCCTGACCCGACTCACATGCTTAATTTTGAGGAATTGGATGTGGACGACAGAGTGTCATACATTGAAAGCCCGGTTCAGATTGTGGATCGCAAGGAGCAGGTTCTGCTTACCAAGACCATCCCGTTGGTCAAAGTGGTTTGGCAACACCATGGCACTAAAGGAGCAACCTGGGAAAGTGAAGAGTCGATGAGAGAATTGTACCCCCACCTTTTTGCTTAGGGAATTTAATGGTTTAAATTTCAAGGATGAAATTTTTATAAGAGGGGAAGAGTTGTGACATCCCAAATTTCTAATTCTACTTTCAATTTAATGATACGGACATTTCATCGACATACTGAGAGTTCAATTCTCCGAGCTAATCACTCATAAGATAACTAGTCTATTAGGTGAAGCCGTTAAGGAAATTAAATGCAATAGACTCAAGAATTTGACCATGAATCGGCTGTTCGACCGTATTAATCTGCAAGGATCATTACAACACTGTCGGAATCGAATGGAGATCAGTAATAGGTCGATTCGACTGAGATATGTGATTAGAGTGTGGGTAATTCCACCTGATTTCAATATCGTCGTCAACCGGCAAAAAATCGATTTTTCTGTTGTTTTTGGTACTCTGTGTCTGTAATTGAAATCTCGAGATTTTTACGACAACCGGGAGTTGCCAATGTGTCGAAGATTTTGTCATGGCTTGAAAATAATCAACCACAGATCAATTGCACTGAAAATTCCTAAAAGCTACTCGGTAGATTAGGACACGCTCAAATTGCGCTAGATTGAAATTAACCATGATTTTAAACCTGAATTCAGAAATTGAAGGTTCTGGCATGTCACAATTCATTTTAGGAACGTCGACTCATCTCCGAGAAGATTTTTCTACAAACCGAGATTTTTGGCAAAAAGCAAAGTAAGGCCGTTTTTGTTCGGGATTGTCAGAGGGCCGTTTTTAATCGAATCTTCGGGATGCAAGTTGGATCATTTGACGGGGAAATGTCATGAGAAGGCCGAGGACACATGGACCGATTTATTTGAACTTCAATTGAGCTTCAATTGGATTGGAATTGAGAGAATTGAATGGATTGAATGGGGGAAAATGTCCAAAATTCGTAGCTCCCATGGCACACCACATTTTTGCACCTATTGCCAAGCTTGTAGAGGAATATTGGAGGAGAGAGAGTGGCTGAGGTCATGTGGTGTCATGGTGGGGGCAAAGCCAATGAGAAGATGGCAAGTGTTGAGCTCTAGAGAGCCCAAGGAGACCCCCCACTCTTCAGCAGCTTCTTCTCCCTTAATCCAAGGCTTTCTCCATTGTTGTTGTCCATCTTGAACTTCAAAGAACCAGAGGAGATCAGCCCTCAGCCGCCCAAGACCGTCGCTTGCCCGCCGGACCTCTTTTTCCCCTTGTTTTCCCCTCGTTCCAGTTTCTGCTCCAGCTGACCTTTCGTCAAATATTCGAGTTAAAAGTTATCTTCCCGTGAGAATTAGCCAGTGCTCCACCCACCATCGTGACGAACACACCCAATCCGTACCGGAGCACCTTGCTGATCGCCGGAACGATTCTCCGGCTGTCCCGAAATCCTGAGAGAAGCCGCCGCTCGCCGGACCGTCTGGTTCCGCCCTGCTCCGCCTGTTCCGCGTTTTCTTGCTATTTCGCCCCATTCCGACCATTCCTTTGCCCGTCCCAATCTCCAGCAAGATCCCCAAGACCCTCGGGAGCCGCTGGTTGCCAACCACCCGCTTGCCGGAGCTCCGATCGGCCTGTTTCCTCTCCATTCAGCTGCTGTTTTCTTCTCCCGTTCAGCTCAGATCAGAAGCAGAAAACCAGCAAGCCGTTCCAGATCTTTGTGGCCCGTTTTCAAGCCCTTCCCGGCCTCCGTTGGTGTCGCCGCTTTAGGGTTTATCGACTGCCTTGGCGTCGTGGTCGCCGTGAACTCACCGGCGCGCAAAACCGGTGAGTTTATCCTCTAAACCTTGCTTAGTAAGTTAATCATGCTTAATGGGTGTTTAGATTAGTCTAATTAGGTTTAGGTGGTTAGATTAGATTATTTTAATGTAAATTAGGTTAGTTGTATGATTTGTTTAATGGATGTTTAATTAGGGCTAATTGTGTGTTTAAATTAGTGTAATCTAATTTAAGCCCTAATTAATTATTTTTAATTAAATAATTATTTCGAATTTTTAAATATTATTTTATTGTTTTATATTATTATAATATAATATTTAATTATTCAATTTTCGGAATTAAATTTAATTATTTAATAATTTCGAAAATTATGCCGGGATGGCCGGTTGTTAGAATTTCGCGTTGATCGATCGCAGTGTGGTCGGTTTGTGCTAATTGTATGTTAAATTGCGAAATTGAGTGAAAATGATGATTATGGTTAATTATTCCAAAGTGAGGAATTAAATGAAATTGGAGAAGTTTTGGTATTTAACTTGAAAATACCCGTGTTGGCTTTTGGCACCGTGATTGGTTTGTAGGATCAGTTTGAATCGTTGGATGTTATTGGATTGTATACCCGGTTCTATGGTTTAAATATATTTACCGCTTTGGCGAGCAATTGGTTTATATATGTCGATTGTGTGAGCATCATTGTCGAAAGTGTGAGCATTATATGTCAGATTGTGAGAGCAATGATCGTATATCGCTTGTGAGAGCAACGATCCATATATCGCTTGTGCGAGCTATCATTTATGTATATATCAGGCTTGTGCGAGCTATCATCTATGTATATATCAGCTTGTGCGAGCTACCATCTATATCAGCTTGTGAGAGCATTGCATCCATGTCAGCTTGTGTGAGCCGTGATTTATTAATGGATGGATAGATGGTATGAATTTATCGACGTATGAATTGCACTGACGTGTAGGAAGGACTGAGGCGAGGTAAGTCCTCTATTCTCTTTGTGTGGCTAGAGCACCCTGGGGCTTATTTTCTTCCTAATCGAGTTTTAGAGAGTAGGATTCGCTGAGACATCGTCTCATCCCGTTGTGGGATAATATTTCAGGTCCTTAGATGGCGGATCCTCCGGAGCTTTTTGGTAGACCGGTGAGGGTCACCGAGAGGATTTTTTACTATGCCGATCCGGAAGTCATTGGGTCTATGAGCTTGTGGTGACTACCCGTCGGGTCGATGAGGACCTTCTTGGTAGGGTCCCTCATCGATTTAGAGCGTGGTATCGCTATAGACTGATGGATTCCGGATGGCCCTCTCGAGTGTTTTGATATTCCCCCGGTATTATAGATGCCGCTCCGGTGAGAGTGTTGTTGATCCTCCGGATGGGTTGGTGGAAGACCCGATGTCCCCGATCTTGGAGCCTAAGGAGGCGGTGAATGGATCTAACTAGCTGGTCTTAGGACAGCTTTGTTTTTGAGAACTGATCTTCTATAGATCTTTTGTTAATAGCCTAGCCCTATAAATCGACTGGTTTGATATGTATAAAAAGTATGTGGTTGACTTTGAAAATGTGATCCCGCTTTTCTATCCCAATTGAATTTTTGTCTCGGGGATTATTTACTTGCTTCCGCATGTGCATTAAAATGAATGGGTCGGCGACGTGTCCTGGGAAATCGCATTTCTATCGACCGCAGTGGGATGTGCACGTGCTCGAGGTTCGGGGCGTGACATCCCCGTTTAAGTGGTATCAGAGCGGGTCTATGAATGGAGTGATAAGGTGCGATGGTTTATGGGATAGTTGGTAGGAATGACTTTGATTTCATGCTGGTGCATGTGAATTCTAGTTGATTGGTAAATTGTTTGGTAGGTCACTCAATTCTAATTCAATGTGAATTGGAAAGCAGGTGTCTGTAGAGAACTTGCGTTATGAGTGATCAGGAGAGGACTCCTAGGAAGAAGACCATGAGTCTCATTACTCGGGGGAGGACGCCAACAAGGGTCGGTACCCGAGGTGGACGTGGTCGAGCGCAAGCTGAGGCTAGCGCTAGTGGAGTAGCACCACCTCCTGATGGTGCTGGGGTAGCAGCCCCTGGTGATCCAAGGATTGACGGGATCCTGCAGATGCTTGAGGCCATGGGGAATCGGATGGATCAGCAGGCTCAGAATCAAGCCGCTGCTATTACTGCTGCCGTTGCTGCTGCCACCGCTGCTGCACCTGCTGTTGCACCCGCCGCTGTACCAATTGCCGCGCTTGTTGTTGCACCTGCTGAAGTTCCACCTGGGGACATGGTCGCTGGGAGACCAATGCATAAGTTGGTGGAGCATTTCCTGAAGTTGAATCCACCGAAGTTTACTGGGTCAGGAGACCCCGAAGCTGCAGTTCTTTGGACCAAGGGCTTAGAGAAGGCTTTTGCACTGCTAATGTGCACTGAAGTGGAGAAGGTAGCTCTTGCAGTCTACCAACTAGAAGGTAATGCTGAGATTTGGTGGGAAGCCGCGAGAGACACAGTATTCGCTGAAGGCGTAGTTCCAGAGTGGAATGCCTTTCTCAAAGCTTTCAATGACAAGTACTTTTCTGAAGCTGCTAGAGAAGTGAAGATGGTAGAATTCCAGCGTCTTCGCCAAGGTACTATGACCGTAGACCAGTATGAAGCGAAGTTCACGGAACTATCGCGGTATGCCCCCGAATTGGTCGAGAATCCGGTGAACCGAGTTAGGAGGTTCAGAGATGGGCTTAGGCCGGA
This sequence comes from Eucalyptus victrix, assembly GCA_016097545.1. Classification (NCBI taxonomy): domain Eukaryota; kingdom Viridiplantae; phylum Streptophyta; class Magnoliopsida; order Myrtales; family Myrtaceae; genus Eucalyptus; species Eucalyptus victrix. Next base: position 13,416,944 of record CM027835.1, read on the forward strand.
ACTGAGGAGTTCGCTGATACTACTGAACTTGGGGAACTACAATGACTTGTACAAACGAGTCCAGATGATTGAAAGAGACCAGAATGAGAGAGCTGCCGCATCTGGGTCGCGGTTTGGGTCGAACAGAGAAGGTAATCGGTTTGGGAAGAAACCGATGTACGGAGGAAGGTATCATGTTCCGCCCAATAGGAAGGGTGGAATTGGGAAGTCAATGCCAAATCAGAATGGCGCGTGTCGCTTCTGTGGAAGGCGACATGGTACGGCCCCATGCCGTCTTAGGACGAGCGCCTGTTATGAATGTGGCCAGCAGGGTCACATAGCCAGAGATTGTCCCAGAAAGCAGAGAGGACCGCAGCAGTTACCGCCGCCACCACCGCTTCAGTTGGGTCAGAATAGAGGGTTTATGCCGCAGATCGCACCACAGGGTGGACCGATCAGACCTCCAGCTCAGGGAAGGACGTATGCCATCACCAGAGGACAGGCGGAGGAAGCGCCTAATGTGATTACATGTACGATTTCGTTGAACGACCATGCTGCTTATGCTTTGTTTGACCCTGGCGCCACTCATTCTTTTATAGGCGAGCGGTTTGTTAAGGCGATAGGATTAAGTCCCGAATTGTTGGAGTCGGTGGTTAGCATATCTACACCATTAAAGGATAAGGTGTTAGTTGCATTGGGTTGTTCTGGTTGCAAGTTAGTGATTGGTGAGTGAGTAGGGGAAATAGATCTGATAGTCCTAGCCATGTATGATTTTGATGTGATTATTGGCATGGACTGGCTCACCAAGCAACGAGCTAAGATGGACTGTTATCGTAAATCGATTCAGTTTAACCCGTTAGGGGGTGAGAGTTTTGAATTTATTGGGAGTCGAGGAGGCCCCTCGATTGCTCTAATCTCGTCGCTTGAGGCAACCCGTTTGTTAGACGGGGGTTGTCAAGGTTACTTGGCAACTATCATGGATACGACAGTCGAGGAGCTGAAGCTAGAAGATATATCAGTGGTTCAAGAGTTTCCAGATGTGTTTCCTAAAGAGTTGCCTGGTCTGCCGCCAGAGAGAGAGATCGAGTTTGTAATTGAGCTAGCACCCGGGACAGAGCCAATCTCTAAGGCTCCTTACCGGATGGTGTTGTCTGAATTGAAGGAACTAAAGGTGCAGATGCAAGAATTGCTGGATAAGGGATTCATACGCCCTAGCGCATCGCCTTGGGGAGCACCAGTTTTGTTCGTGAAGAAGAAAGATGGTTCGTTACGTCTGTGCATCGACTACCGTCAACTAAATCAAGTGACGATTAAGAACAAGTATCCACTTCCGAGGATCGATGACTTGTTTGACCAACTTCAAGGAGCGTCGATATTTTCAAAGATCGACTTGAGGACGGGATATCATCAGTTGAGGATCAAGAAGGAAGACATACCGAAGTCAGCATTTCGTACTCGATACGGCCATTATGAATTTACTGTAATGCCGTTTGGTTTGACGAATGCTCCAGCTGCTTTTATGGATCTGATGAACCGTGTGTTCAAGGAGTATCTGGATCAGTTTGTAATTGTGTTCATCGACGACATCTTGGTGTACTCGAGAAGTCCAGAAGATCATGAAAGACAGTTGAGGATAGTGCTACAGACTCTGAGGAATCATGAGCTGTATGCCAAGTTTAGTAAGTGCGAGTTTTGGTTAACTCGTGTGGCGTTTCTAGGTCACGTGATTTCAGGTGAAGGAATAGCAGTGGACCTGTCCAAGATTGAAGCAGTGATCAACTGGCCAAGACCGACGACAGTAACAGAGATTAGAAGTTTTCTGGGTTTGGCAGGGTATTACAGAAGGTTTGTGGAAGGGTTTTCAGCATTAGCGTCGCCGTTGACTCGTTTACTGAGGAAAGATGAGAAGTTCGTGTGGACAGACAAGTGCGAGCGTAGTTTTCAAGAGCTTAAGAAGAAGCTGACTACCGCACCTGTGCTGACCATATCGTCTGGTCATGGAGGTTATGAGATCTATAGTGATGCGTCTTTCAGTGGACTGGGTTGCGTGTTGATGCAACATGGCAGGGTTGTTGCATACGCGTCCCGTCAGTTGAGGCCTAATGAATTGAATTACCCGACGCATGACTTAGAACTTGCAGCTATTATCTTCGCTTTGAAGATTTGGAGACATTATTTGTGTGGAGAAAGATTCCAGATCTTCACTGACCATCAGAGTCTCAAGTATTTATTCTCTCAGAAGGAGTTGAATATGAGACAGCGTCGCTGGATGGAACTCTTGAAGGACTATGACTGTGATATTCTGTATCACCCTGGAAAGGCAAATAAGGTCGCTGATGCTCTAAGCCGGAAGTCTTCAGTAGCTCAGATGGTACTCAAGGAATGGAGATTGATTGAGAAAGTTCGAGATTCGGGTTTCAAATTTGAGGTAGGCCACCTTTCGAACCTTATGGCCACCCTCAGAATTGAGCCGGAAGTTCAGATCAGAATCAAGACGCTTCAGTGGACAGATCCAGAGATTCAGAAGATTCTGCAAGAGAATACAGAAAAGAAGAATGCTAACTTTCAGATTGCTGAGGATAGAACACTGAGGTTCCAAGGACGATTGTGTGTACCTGACGATGTAGAGCTCAGAGAGGAGATTTTATCAGAGGCTCATCGTAGCAGTTACAGCATTCATCCTGGCAGTACGAAAATGTATCAGAATTTGCGTCAACATTATTGGTGGTCTGGTATGAAGGCGGACATCGCCAAGCATGTCGCCAAATGTCTGACCTGTCGGCAAGTAAAAGCACAGCACTGTAGGCCGGGAGGACTTTTACAACCTCTCGAGATTCCTGAGTGGAAATGGGAACATATCACGATGGACTTCGTGACTGGACTACCGAGGAGTCATAGAGGAAATGATTCGATTTGGGTAGTGGTCGACAGATTGACGAAGTCGGGTAACTTTATTGCAGTACGAAAGGATCTTAGTTTGGATAGACACGCAGACCTGTATGTGCGTCAGATCGTTCGTTTGCATGGAGTGCCAGTGACGATTACTTCAGACAGAGACCCAAGGTTCACAGCCGCCTTTTGGAAAAGCTTGCAGAGTGCTTTGGGTACGAAGCTGCAGTACAGTACGGCCTATCATCCACAGACGGATGGTCAGTCTGAGAGGACTATTCAAACCCTCGAAGACATGCTGCGAGCTTGCGTACTGGATTTTAAAGGGAGTTAGGAAGAGCAGCTTCATCTCGTCGAATTCGCCTACAACAACAGTTATCAGCAGAGTATTCAGATGGCACCTTTCGAAGCGTTGTATGGCAGAGCATGCAGAACACCCATGTGTTGGGATGAGGTTGGTGAAAGAAAGCTTACAGGCCCAGAGTTAGTTCAGCAGTCAGTGGAGGCAGTTGCAGTGATCAGAAGCAGATTACAGACCGCTCAGAGCCGTCAGAAAAGCTATGCAGATAAGCGTCGAAGACCATTGGAGTTCCAAGTTGGTGATCACGTTTTTCTAAAGGTGTCGCCAATGAGGGGTACTTCGCGCTTTGGCAAGAAAGGAAAACTGAGTCCGAGGTACGTAGGTCCATTTGAGATTCTTGAAAGAATCGGGATTCTAGCGTATCGTCTTGCATTACCGCCAAAGTTGGCGCAAGTGCATGACGTCTTTCACGTGTCGATGTTGAGGAAGTATGAGCCTGACCCGACCCACGTGCTTAATTTTGAGGAATTGGACGTGGACGACCGTGTGTCGTACGTTGAAAGCCCGGTTCAGATCGTGGATCGCAAAGAGCAAGTTCTACGCACCAAGACCATTCCGTTGGTCAAAGTGGTCTGGCAACACCACGGCACTGAAGGAGCAACCTGGGAAAGTGAAGAGTCGATGAGAGAATTGTACCCCCACCTTTTTGATTCAAGGATTGTAATGGTTTAAATTTCGAGGACGAAATTTTTATAAGAGGGGAAGAGTTGTGACATCCCAAATTTCTGATTCCGTTTTCAATTAAATGAGACGGACTTTTCATCGACGCGCTTATAGTTCAATTCTCCGAGCTAATCACTCACGAGATAACTAATCTATCAGGGGAAGCCGTTAAGGAATTTAAATGCAACAGGCTTGAGAATCTGACCATGAACCGACTGCTCGACCGTATAAATCTGCAAGGATCATTACGACACCTTTGTCGAATCGAACGAGATCGATAATAGGTCGATTCGACGAGATATGTAATTAGAGTGTGGGTGATTCCACCTGATTTCAATATCCTCGTCGACCGGCACTGAACTGATTATTCTATCGTTTTGGATACCTTGTGTCCGTATTTGAAACCTCGAGATTTTCACGACAATCGGGAGTCGCTAATGTGTCGAAGATTTATGTCGTGGCTTGAAAATAATCAACCACGGTCAATTGCACTGAAAATTTCCTAAAAGCTACCCGGTAGATTAGGACGCGCTCAAATCGCGCCAGATTGAAATTAACCGTGATTTTAAACCCGGATTCAGAAATTGAAGGTTCTGGCATGTCACAATTCATTTTAGGAACGTCGACTCATCTCCAGAAGATTTTTCTACAAACCGAGATTTTTGGCAAAAAAGCAAAGTAAGGCCGTTTTTGTTCGGGATTGTCAGAGGGCCATTTTTAATCGAATCTTCGGGATGCAAGTTGGATCATTTGACGGGGAAATGTCATGAGAAGGCCGAGGACACATGGGTTGATTTAATTGAGCTTCAATTGGATGGAATTGAGTGAGAATTGATTTAATTTGATGCACAAATGTCTAAAATTCGTATGCCATGGGGCTACCACATTTTGCACCTATTAACAAGCTTGTGGAGGAAGCTTGAGGAGAGAGAGTGGCTGATGGCATGTGATGTCATGGTGGGGGCAAAGTGGAAGGAGAGATTGACAAGTGTTGCAAGCTCTAGAGAGCCACAAGGAGACCCCCACTCTTCAGCAGCTTCTTCTCCCTTAATCCAAGGCTTTCTCCATTGTTGTTGTCCATCTTGAACTTCAAAGAACCAGAGGAGATCAGCCCTCAGCCGCCCAAGACCGTCGCTTGCCCGTCGGACCCCATTTCCTCCTCTGTTTTCCCCTCGTTCCAGTTTCTGCTCCAGCTGACCTTTCGTCAAATATTCGAGTTAAAAGTTATCTTCCCGTGAGAATTAGCCAGCGCTCCACCCACCATCGTGACGAGCACACCCAACCCGTACCGGAGCACCTTGCCGCTTGCCGGAACGATTCTCCGGCTGTCCCGAAATCCTGAGAGAAGCCGCCGCTCGCCGGACCGTCTGGTTCCGCCCTGCTCCGCCTGTTCCGCGTTTTCTTGCTGTTTCGCCCCATTCCGACCATTCCTTTGCCCGTCCCAACCTCCAGCAAGATCCCCAAGACCCCCGGGAGCCGCTGGTTGCCAACCACCCGCTTGCCGGAGCTCCGATCAGCCCGTTTTCTCCGTTGAAGTTGCTGGTTTCTTCTCCGGTTCAGCTCAGATCAGAAGCAGAAAACCAAGCAAGTTCCGTGACTTCGTGGCCCGTTTTCAAGCCCTTCCCGGCCTCCGTTGGTGTCGCCGCTTTGGGGTTTATCGACCGCCTTGGCGTCGTGGTCGCCGTGAACTCACCGGCGCGCAAAACCGGTGAGTTTATCCTCTAAACCTTGCTTAGTAAGTTAATCATGCTTAATGGGTGTTTAGATTAGTCTAATTAGGTTTAGGTGGTTAGATTAGATTATTTTAATGTAAATTAGGTTAGTTGTATGATTAGTTTAATGGATGTTTAATTAGGGTTAATTGTATGTTTAAATTAGTGTAATCTAATTTAAGCCCTAATTAATTATTTTTAATTAAATAATTATTTCGAATTTTTAAATATTATTTTATTATTTTATATTATTATAATATAATATTTAATTATTTAATTTTCGGAATTAAATTTAATTATTTAATAATTTCGAAAATTATGCCGGATGGCGGTTGTTAGAATTTCACGATCGCAGCAAAGTGTGGTCGGTTTGTGTTAATTGTATGCGTAATTGCGAAATTGAGTGAAAATGATGATTATGGTTAATTATTCCAAAGTGAGGAATTAAATGAAATTGGAGAAGTTTTGGTATTTAACTTGAAAATACCCGGTGTTGGCTTTTGGCACCGTAATTGGTTTGTAGGATCAGTTTGAATCGTTGGATGTTATTGGATTGTATACCCAAAGATGGTTTAAATATATTTACCGCTTTGGCGAGCAATTGGTTTATATATGTCAGGCTTGTGTGAGCATCATTGTCGGCTTGTGTGAGCATCATTGTCAGCTTGTGTGAGCAATGATCGTTTATCGGCTTGTGAGAGCAACGATCCATATATCAGCTTGTGCGAGCTATCATTTATGTATATATCGCTTATGCGAGCTATCATCTATGTATATATCGAGCTATCATCTATGTATATATCGGCTTGTGCGAGCTACCATCTATATCGGCTTGTGAGAACATTGCATCCATGTCGGCTTGTGTGAGCCGTGATTTATTAATGGATGGATAGATGGTATGAATTGATAGATGATATGAATTGATATATGGTATGAATTTATCAACGTATGAATTTCACTGACGTGCAGGAAGGACTGAGGCAAGGTAAGTCCTCTATTCTCTTTGTGTGGCTAGAGCACCCTGGGGCTTATTTTCTTCCTAATCGAGTTCTAGGGGGTAGGACTCGCTGAGACATTGTCTCATCCCGGTTGTGGGATAATATTTCAGGTCCCTAGATGGCGGATCCTCCGGAGCTTTTTGGTAGACCGGTGAGGGTCACTGAGAGGATTTTTTACTATGCCGATCCCGGAAGTCATTGGGTCTATGAGCTTGTGGTGACTACTGTCTGGGTCGATGAGGACCTTCTTGGTAGGGTCCCTCATCGATTTAGAGCGTGGTATCGCTATAGACCTGATGGATTCCTGGATGGCCCTCTCGTGTGTTTTGATATTCCCCCTGGTATTATAGATGCCGCTCCAGGTGAGAGTGCTGTTGATCCTCCAGATGGGTTGGTGGAAGACCCGATGCCCCCAGTGCCTGTGGAGCCTAAGGAGGCGGTGAATGGATCTGACTAGCTGGTCTTAGGACAGCTTTGTTTTTGAGGACTGATCTTCTATAGATCTTTTGTTAATAGCCTAGTCCTGTAAATCGACTGGTTTGATATGTATAAAAAGTATGTGGTTGATTTTGAAAATGTGATCCTGCTTTTCTATCCCAATTGATTTTTGTCTGGGGATTATTTACTTGCTTCCGCATGTGCATTAAAATGAATGGGTCGGCGACGTGTCCTGGGAAGTCGCATTTCTATCGACCGAAGTGGGATGTGCACGTTCTCGAGGTTCGGGGCGTGACATCCCCGTTTAAGTGGTATCAGAGCGGGTCTGTGATTGGAGTGATAAGGTGCGATGGTTTATGGGATAGTTAGTAGGAATGACTTTGATTTCATGCTGGTGCATGTGATTGTTAGTTGATTGGTAATTGTTTGGTAGATCACTCAATTCTAATTCAATGTGAATTGGAAAGCGGTGTCGTAGAGAACTTGCGTTATGAGTGATCGGGAGAGGACTCCTAGGAAGAAGACCATGAGTCTCATTACTCGGGGAGGACGCCAACAAGGGTCGGTACCCGAGGTGGACGTGGTCGAGCGCAAGCTGAGGCTAGCGCTAGTGGAGTAGCACCACCTCCCCGATGGTGCTGCTTTGGGGTAGCAGCCCCTGGTGATCCAAGGATCGACGGGATCCTGCGATGCTTGAGGCCATGGGGAATCGGATGGATCGCGGGCTCGAGAATCAAGCCGCCGCTATTCTTGCTGCCGTTCTTCTTTGCCCACCGCTTGCTGCACTGTTGTTGCACCCGCCGCTGTACCAATTGCCGCGCCTGTTGTTGCACCTGCTGAAGTTCCACCTGGGGACATGGTCGCTGGTAGACCAATGCATAAGTTGGTGGAGCATTTCCTGAAGTTGAATCCACCGAAGTTCACTGGGTCAGGAGACCCCGAAGCTGCAGTTCTTTGGACCAAGGGCTTAGAGAAGGCTTTTGCACTGCTCATGTGCACTGATGTGGAGAAGGTAGCCCTTGCAGTCTACCAACTAGAAGGTAATGCTGAGATTTGGTGGGAAGCCGCTAGAGACACAGTATTCGCTGAAGGCGTAGTTCCAGAGTGGAACGCCTTTCTCGAAGTTTTCAATGACAAGTACTTTTCTGAAGCTGCTAGAGAAGTGAAGATGGTAGAATTCCAGCGTCTTCGCCAAGGTACTATGACCGTAGACCAGTATGAAGCGAAGTTCACGGAACTATCGCGGTATGCCCCCGAATTGGTCGAGAATCCGGTGAACCGAGTTAGGAGGTTCAGAGATGGGCTTAGGCCGGAACTGAGGAGTTCGCTGATACTACTGAACTTGGGGAACTACAATGACTTGTACAAACGAGTCCAGATGATTGAGAGAGACCAGAATGAGAGAGCCGCCGCATCTGGGTCGCGGTTTGGGTCGAACAGAGAAGGTAATCGGTTTGGGAAGAAACCGATGTATGGAGGAAAGTATCATGTTCCGCCCAATAGGAAGGGTGGAATTGGGAAGTCAACGCCAAATCAGAATGGCGCGTGTCGCTTCTGTGGAAGGCGACATGGTACGGCCCAATGCCGTCTTAGGACGAGCGCCTGTTATGAATGTGGCCAGCAGGGTCACATAGCCAGAGATTGTCCTAGAAAGCAGAGAGGACCGCAGCAGTTACCGCCGCCACCGCCGCTTCAGTTGGGTCAGAATAGAGGGTTTATGCCGCAGATCGCACCACAGGGTGGACCGATCAGACCTCCAGCTCAGGGAAGGACATATGCCATCACCAGAGGACAGGCGGAGGAAGCGCCTAATGTGATTACAGGTACGGTTTCATTGAACGACCATGCTGCTTATGCTTTGTTTGACCCTGGCGCCACTCATTCTTTTATAGCTGAGCAGTTTGTTAAGCTGATAGGATTAAGTCCTGAATTGTTGGAGTCAGTGGTTAGCATATCTACACCATTAAAGGATAAGGTGTTAGTTGCATTGGGTTGTTCTGGTTGCAAGTTAGTGATTGGTGAGTGAGTAGGGGAAATAGATCTGATAGTCCTAGCCATGTATGATTTTGATGTGATTATTGGCATGGACTGGCTCACCAAGCAACGAGCTAAGATGGACTGTTATTTTAAATCGATTCAGTTTAACCCGTTAGGGGGTGAGAGTTTCGAATTTATAGGGAGTCGAGGAGGACCCTCGATTGCTCTGATCTCGTCGCTTGAGGCAACCCGTTTGTTAGACGGGAGTTGTCAAGGTTACTTGGCAACTGTCATGGATATGACAGTCGAGGAGCTGAAGTTAGAAGATATATCAGTGGTTCAAGAGTTTCCAGATGTGTTTCCTAAAGAGTTGCCAAGTCTACCACTAGAGAGAGAAATCGAGTTTGTGATTGAGTTAGCACCCGGGACAGAGCCAATCTCTAAGGCTCCTTACCGGATGGCGTTGTCTGAATTGAAGGAATTGAAGGTACAGATGCAAGAATTGCTGGATAAAGGATTCATACGCCCTAGCGCATCGCCTTGGGGAGCACCAGTTTTGTTCGTGAAGAAGAAAGATGGTTCGTTACGTCTGTGCATCGACTACCGTCAACTAAATCAAGTGACGATTAAGAACAAGTATCCACTTCCGAGGATCGATGACTTGTTTGACCAACTTCAAGGAGCGTCGATATTTTCAAAGATCGACTTGAGGACGGGATATCATCAGTTGAGGATCAAGAAGGAAGACATACCGAAGTCAGCATTTCGTACTCGATACGGCCATTATGAATTTACTTGTAATGCCGTTTGGTTTGACGAATGCTCCAGTTTGCTTTATGGATCGATGAACCGTGTGTTCAAGGAGTATCTCGGATCGGTTGTAATTGTGTTCATCGACGACATCTTGGTGTACTCGAGAAGTCCAGAAGATCATGAAAGACAGTTGAGGATAGTGCTACAGACTCTGAGGAATCATGAGCTGTATGCCAAGTTCAGTAAGTGCGAGTTTTGGTTAACTCGTGTGGCGTTTCTAGGTCACGTGATTTCAGGTGAAGGAATAGCAGTGGACCCGTCCAAGATTGAAGCAGTGATCAACTGGCCGAGACCGACGACAGTAACAGAGATCAGAAGTTTTCTGGGTTTGGCAGGGTATTACAGAAGGTTTGTGGAAGGGTTTTCAGCATTGGCGTCGCCGTTGACTCGTTTACTGAGGAAAGATGAGAAGTTCGTGTGGACAGACAAGTGTGAGTGTAGTTTTCAAGAGCTTAAGAAGAAGCTGACTACCGCACCTGTGCTGACCATACCGTCTGGTCCTGGAGGTTATGAGATCTATAGTGATGCGTCTTTCAGTGGACTGGGTTGCGTGTTGATGCAACATGGCAGGGTTGTTGCATACGCGTCCCGTCAGTTGAGGCCTAATGAATTGAATTACCCGACGCATGACTTAGAACTTGCAGCTATTATCTTCGCTTTGAAGATTTGGAGACATTATTTGTGTGGAGAAAGATTCCAGATCTTCACTGACCATCAAAGTCTCAAGTATTTATTCTCTCAGAAGGAGTTGAATATGAGACAGCGTCGTTGGATGGAACTCTTGAAAGACTATGACTGTGATATTCTGTATCACCCTGGAAAAGCAAATAAGGTCGCTGATGCTCTAAGCCGGAAGTCTTCAGTAGCTCAGATGGTACTTAAGGAATGGAGATTGATCGAGAAAGTTCGAGATTCGGGTTTCAAATTTGAGGTAGGCCACCTTTCGAACCTTATGGCCACCCTCGAATTGAGCCGGAAGTTCGAGATCGAATCAAGATGCTTCAAAGGACAGATCCGGAGATTCAAAAGATTCGCAAGAGAATATAGAAAGAAGAATGCTAACTTTCAGATTGCGAGGATAGAACACTCGAGGTTCCAAGGACGATTGTGTGTACCGACGATGTAGAGCTCGGAGAGGAGATTTTATCGAGGCTCATCGTAGCGATTCTGATTCATTCATCTGGCAGTACGAAAATGTATCAGAATCTGCGTCAACATTACTGGTGGTCTGGTATGAAGGCGGACATCGCCAAGCATGTCGCCAAATGTCTGACATGTCAGCAAGTAAAGGCGCAGCATTGTAAGCCGGGAGGACTTTTGCAACCTCTTGAGATCCCCGAGTGGAAATGGGAACATATCGCAATGGACTTCGTGACTGGACTACCGAGGAGTCAGAGAGGAAATGATTCGATTTGGGTAGTGGTCGACAGATTGACGAAGTCGGCTCACTTTATTGCAGTACGAAAGGACCTTAGTTTGGATAGACACGCAGACCTGTACGTGCATCAGATTGTTCGTTTGCATGGAGTGCCAGTGACGATTACTTCAGACAGAGACCCAAGGTTCACAGCCGCCTTTTGGAAAAGCTTGCAGAGTGCTTTGGGTACGAAGCTGCAGTACAGTACGGCCTATCACCCTCAGACGGATGGCCAGTCTGAGAGGACTATTCAAACCCTCGAAGACATGCTGCGAACTTGTGTACTAGATTTTAAAGGGAGTTGGGAAGAGCAGCTTCATCTCGTCGAGTTCGCCTACAACAACAGTTATCAGCAGAGTATTCAGATGGCACCTTTCGAAGCGTTGTATGGCAGAGCATGCAGAACACCCGTGTGTTGGGATGAGGTTGGTGAAAGAAAGCTTACGGCCCGAGTTAGTTCAGCGATCGGTGGAGCGGTTGCGGTGATCGAAGCGGATTACGGACCGCTCAGAGTCGTCAGAAAAGCTATGCGGACAAGCGTCGAAGACCGTTGGAGTTCCAAGTTGGTGATCACGTTTTTCTAAAGGTGTCGCCAATGAGGGGTACTTCGCGCTTTGGCAAGAAAGGAAAACTGAGTCCGAGGTACGTAGGTCCCTTTGAGATTCTAGAAAGAATCGGGATTCTAGCGTATCGTCTTGCATTACCGCCAAAGTTGGCGCAAGTGCATGACGTCTTTCACGTGTCGATGTTGAGGAAGTATGAGCCTGACCCGACCCACGTGCTTAATTTTGAGGAATTGGACGTGGACGACCGTGTGTCGTACGTTGAAAGCCCGGTTCAGATCGTGGATCGAAAAGAGCAAGTTCTGCATACAAAGACCATCCCGTTGGTTAAAGTAGTCCAACAACACCATGGCACTAAAGGAGCAACCTGGGAAAGTGAAGAGTCGACGGGACGACTGTACCCCCACCTTTTTGCTTAAGTATTGTAATGGTTTAAATTTCGAGAACCAAACTTTTATTAGAGGGGAAGAGTTGTGACATCCCAAATTTCTGATTTTGCTTTCAATTAAATAAGACGGAATTTTCATCGACGCGCTTATAGTTCAATTCTCCGAGCTAATCACTCACGAGATAACTAGTTTATCAGTTGAAGCCATTAAGGAAATTAAATGTAATACACTTGAGAATCTGACCATGAACCGACTGCTCGACCGTATAAATCTGCAAGGATCATTACGACACTGTCAGAATCGAACAGAGATCAGTAATAGGTCGATTCGACTGAGATATGTAATTAGAGTGTGGGTGATTCCACCTGATTTCAATATCCTCGTCGACCGGCACTGAACTGATTATTCTGTCGTTTTGGGTACCCCGTGTCCGTATTTGAAACCTTGAGATTTTCACGATAATCGGGAGTCGCTAATGTGTCGAAGATTTATGTCGTGGCTTGAAAATAATCAACCACAGTCAATTGCACTGAAAATTTCCTAAAAGCTACCCGGTAGATTAGGACGCGCTCAAATCGCGCCAGATTGAAATTAACCGTGATTTTAAACCCGGATTCAGAAATTGAAAGTTCTGTCATGTCACAATTCATTTTAGGAACGTCGACTCATCTTCAGAAGATTTTTCTGCAAATCGAGATTTTTGGCGAAAAAACAAAGTAAAGCCGTTTTTGTTCAGGATTGTTAGAGGGCTATTTTTGATCGAATCTTTGGGATGCAAGTTAGATCATTTGATGGGAAATGTCATGAGAAGGCCGAGGACACATGGGTTGATTTAATTGAGCTTCAATGGATGGAATTAAGAGAGAATTGAATTAATTTGATGGGGGAATGTCTAAAATTCGTATGCCATGGGGCACCACATTTTTGCACCTAGTAACAAGCTTGTGGAGGAAGCTTGGAGGAGAGAGAGTGGCTGAGGCATGTGATGTCATGGTGGGGGCAAGTGGAAGGAGAAGATGGCAAGTGTTGAGCTCTAGAGAGCCCAAGGAGCCCCCACTCTTCAGCAGCTTCTTCTCCCTTAATCCAAGGCTTTCTCCATTGTTGTTGTCCATCTTGAACTTCAAAGAACCAGAGGAGATCAGCCCTCAGCCGCCCAAGACCGTCGCTTGCCCGCCGGACCCCATTTTTCCCCTTGTTTTCCCCTCGTTCCAGTTTCTGCTCCAGCTGACCTTTCGTCAAATATTCGAGTTAAAAGTTATCTTCCCGTGAGAATTATCCAGTGCTCCACCCACCATCGTGACGAACACACCCAATCCGTACCGGAGCACCTTGCCGATCGCCGGAACGATTCTCCGGCTGTCCCGAAATCCTGAGAGAAGTCGCCGCTCGCCGGACCGTCTGGTTCCGCCCCGCTCCGTCTGTTCCGCGTTTTCTTGCTGTTTCGCCCCATTCCGACCATTCCTTTGCCCGTCCCAACCTCCAGCAAGATCCCCAAGACCCTCGGGAGCCGCTGGTTGCCAACCACCCGCTTGCCGGAGCTCCGATCGGCCTGTTTCCTCTCCGTTCAGCTGCTGTTTTCTTCTCCCGGTTCAGCTCAGATCAGAAGCAGAAAACCAGCAAGCCGTGTGATCTTTGTGGCCCGTTTTCAAGCCCTTCCCGGCCTCCGTTGGTGTCGCCGCTTTAGGGTTTATCGACCGCCTTGGCGTCGTGGTCGCCGTGAACTCACCGGCGCGCAAAACCGGTGAGTTTATCCTCTAAACCTTGCTTAGTAAGTTAATCATGCTTAATGGGTGTTTAGATTAGTCTAATTAGGTTTAGGTGGTTAGATTAGATTATTTTAATGTAAATTAGATTAATTGTATGATTAGTTTAATGGAGGTTTAATTAGGGCTAATTGTATGTTTAAATTAGTGTAATCTAATTTAAGCCCTAATTAATTATTTTTAATTAAATAATTATTTCGAATTTTTAAATATTATTTTATATTTTATATTATTATAATATAATATTTAATTATTCAATTTTCGGAATTAAATTTAATTATTTAATAATTTCGAAAATTTTGCCGGATGGCCGGTTGTTAGAATTTCGCGATCGCGCGGTGTGGTCGGTTTGTGTTAATTGTATGCGTAATTGCGAAATTGAGTGAAAATGATGATTATGGTTAATTATTCCAAAGTGAGGAATTAAATGAAATTGGAGAAGTTTTGGTATTTAACTTGAAAATACCCGTGTTGGCTTTTGGCACCGTAATTGGTTTGTAGGATCAGTTTGAATCGTTGGATGTTATTGGATTGTATACCCAGTTCTATGGTTTAAATATATTTACCGCTTTGGCGAGCAATTGGTTTATATATGTCAGCTTGTGTGAGCATCATTGTCAGCTTGTGTGAGCATCATTGTCAGCTTGTGAGAGCAATGATCGTTTATCAGCTTGTGAGAGCAGCGATCCATATATCAGCTTGTGCGAGCTATCATTTATGTATATATCAGCTTGTGCGAGCTATCATCTATGTATATATCAGCTTGTGCGAGCTATCATCTATGTATATATCAGCTTGTGCGAGCTACCATCTATATCAGCTTGTGAGAGCATTGCATCCATGTCAGCTTGTGTGAGCCGTGATTTATTAATGGATGGATAGATGGTATGAATTGATAGATGATATGAATTGATATATGGTATGAATTTATCAACGTATGAATTGCACTGACGTGCAGGAAGGACTGAGGCAAGGTAAGTCCTCTATTCTCTTTGTGTGGCTAGAGCACCCTGGGGCTTATTTTCTTCCTAATCGAGTTCTAGGGGGTAGGACTCGCTGAGACATTGTCTCATCCCGGTTGTGGGATAATATTTCAGGTCCCTAGATGGCGGATCCTCCGGAGCTTTTTGGTAGACCGGTGAGGGTCACTGAGAGGATTTTTTACTATGCCGATCCCGGAAGTCATTGGGTCTATGAGCTTGTGGTGACTACTGTCTGGGTCGATGAGGACCTTCTTGGTAGGGTCCCTCATCGATTTAGAGCGTGGTATCGCTATAGACCTGATGGATTCCTGGATGGCCCTCTCAGGTGTTTTGATATTCCCCCTGGTATTATAGATGCCGCTCCAGGTGAGAGTGTTGTTGATCCTCCAGATGGGTTGGTGGAAGACCCGATGTCCCCAGTGCCTGTGGAGCCTAAGGAGGCGGTGAATGGATCTAACTAGCTGGTCTTAGGACAGCTTTGTTTTTGAGAACTGATCGTCTATAGATCTTTTGTTAATAGCCTAGCCCTGTAAATCGACTGGTTTGATATGTATAAAAAGTATGTGGTTGACTTTGAAAATGTGATCCTGCTTTTCTATCCCAATTGAATTTTGTCTGGGGATTATTTACTTGCTTCCGCATGTGCATTAAAATGAATGGGTCGGCGACGTGTCCTGGGAAGTCGCATTTCTATCGACAGCAGTGGGATGTGCACGTGCTCGAGGTTCGAGGCGTGACACATGATCCCTTGGTCATTTTCAAGAAATATAGCATTTCTTGATTCCACTATCCTAGTGGTATGAGATGGACAATAAAACCTGTATCCCTTGGACCTTTCAGCATATCCAATAAAATACCCACTTATGGTCCTTGGGTCCAACTTCTTTTCCTGTGGATTATAAATTCTTACTTCAGACGGGCATCCCCAAACGCGCACATGATGCAAACTCGGTTTCCAACCCTTAAATAACTCAAAAGGTGTCTTTGGGACAGCCTTGGTCGGAACTCGGTTTAATATGTACACTGCTGTCTTAAGTGCTTCAGTCCATAAGAATTTAGGAAGTTTGGAGCTACTAAGCATACTACGCACCATGTCTAATAAGGTCCGATTTCTTCTTTCCGCTACGCCATTTTGGTCCGGAGAACCAGGCATAGTATATTGGGCAACTATCCCATGCTCTTGAAGAAATCTTGCAAATGGACCAGGTGCTTGTCCATCTTCGGTGTATCTACCATAGAATTCTCCACCTCTATCCGATCTCACGATCTTAATTTGCTTATTGCATTGTTTCTCTACTTCCGCCTTAAATACTTTAAAGGCATCTAATGCTTCATATTTATTATGAATCAAGTAGAGATACATATAACGTGAATAATCATCTATAAAGGAGATGAAGTATTTCTGACCACATGAGTCCATATCCGGACTACAAATATCCGTATGTATGATTTCTAATATTTCTGTACTCCTCTTGGCACCTTTCTTTGACTTGTTAGTCTCTTTCCCTTTATGCAGTCCACACAAGTATCACAATCAGTAAAATCTAATGTACTAAGTACTCCATCATTTACTAATCGCTTAATTCTTTCTATGGAGATATGTCCCAATCTCCGGTGCCACAACATAGAAGAATGTTCTTTCACAACACATCGTTTCATACCAGCTTTATCATGAACATGCATCGCATCATAATAGGCATTGTCTTGTAAATTAATTCGAAAAAGACCATCAGAAAAAATATCACTCCCAACAATTTCATATTTAAATGATAAACAAAAGTTTGAATCTGAAAAGTTAAAAGAGTATCCCAAAGGTACAAGTCTTGAAACTGAAATTAAGTTTCTAGAAAAACTAGGAACATAAAAGGTCTTTTCCAAATCTAAAACAAAACCACTATTGAGAACTAGTCTATATGTCCCAATAGCTTCCACATGCGAACGCATCTTGTTTCCAGAATAGATGCTTTGTTCACTTCCCACTGGCTTCCGGTGGTTTTGAAAACCCCGCAAGGAATTCGAAATATGGATTGTAGATCCTGAATCAATCCACCAAGTGTTGTGACTTACATCAGTCATATTAGATTCATAACAAACACAAGAGATTGGATTACCTTTCTTCTCAAGCCAGGCCTTAAATTTGACACAATCCTTCCTTACATGCCCCTTCCGTCTACAGAAGAAACACTTGGATTCTTTCTTAATGTCAGCTTGGGGAGGTATTTTACCTTTTCCCTTATGCTTGCCATAGCCCTTATTCTTTCCCTGTGTTGCCAAATGAGCACTTTCTCCCAATTCCATAACCAGTCTTTCTTGCTCTTGAACACACATGGTCATGAGTTCATTAATAGACCATTTATTCTTATGTGTGTTATAAGAGATCTTGAAAGGTGCATACTGATGTGGGAAAGTGTTCAGAATATAATACACAAGGAATGATTCAGATATCTCAACCTCAAGGTTCTTAAGCTGAGCCGCAATGTTCCTCATTTGCATGATGTGCTCACGCACACCTCTAACACTAGTGAGCTTCAATGATGAAAACTTCATAATCAGGGTCATGGCATGCGCCTTCTCAGAACTTTCAAACTGCGCATCTATAGCCTCCAATAAAGCCTTAGCATTGTTATGCTGAGCAACTGAACCACGAATACTTGGAGATATCTTAGTTCTTATAAACATGGCACAAACGTGGTTGGACCGCTCCCATTGGTTATAAAGAGCTATCTCACTGGAGTGCTCGAATCGAGGGGAGCAGTGGTTCGTCTTTCCTTATAGCATAGTCAATGTCCATCCACCCCAATTGAAGAAGAACCGACTCCTTCCAAATTTTATAGTTCTCACCATTCGGTACGGGAACATCAAACTTAAATTCAGAGAAATTCACGGGTTGCGAAACCGCATATCAAATAATCATGCTTATGTCACAAAATTTGAGGCAAATATAAATAAATCATGTTTTACCAATGTAAACATGTCACAATATGAATCACATAACATAAAAACTACCTGTGGGCTAAGTTTTTAATTTAAATAGATTCATAATCACATCATGAAGAAACTACCATATTATATGCATTTTCTTAATCCCTGTGGGTAAATTAAGAAAAATAATATGATATTTCATCCTAATTAATCATATTAATATAATGAAAATTCCTGTGGGATAAAATTCATCATATTAATATAATTAATTACAATCAATGTCCATTTCTAAATATGATCCGGAGGCTTTTAATATATAATTTAATTAATTAAAGATGCTGTGGCCACTCCCTAATTAATTAAATATATGGACCATTGGACATTTAATTTCATGCATAAAATATTCATAACAATGCATGAAATGATATAATAAATAAATACATCAAGGGCATAACAGTAAATAAATTAATTGGCCAAGGACAAGATTGTAAAAACTGAAAAAGTTTGGGGCAAAAATGTAAAAACAGCCCCGCGGCCGCGTCAGGCACGTGCCGAGCACGTGCGCGTCCAGCGCACAGGCGCATGCTCGGCACGCGCCAGAACCCGCGCGGGGCGTTGCCCCGCACGCGCGCCGTTCAGCGCGCAGGCGCGTAACCCGCACGCGCGCGGTTCAGAGCGCAGGCGCGTGCCTCGCACGCGCGCGGTTCAACGCGCAGGCGCGTGCGTCGCACGCGCCTGGCAACTGCCGCGCGCGTGGATCCCACGCGCGCAACGGTTGCCGTGCGCGTGAGAGCGCGTGGCGCGTGGAATCCACGCGCCTGCAACCGCAGCGCACGCGTGGGCTCCACGCACCTTCTTCCTCGCGCGAAAAGAGTCCTCTCCTTCAGTTTTTCGCCATTTTCAGCCGCCACTTCTTCTCCGTTTCTTCTCCGGCAGCCCATCTAAGACCGAAATAATTCATGGGTTTTGAAGAGAACGTCGGCACGACCACATGGGTCCAAGATTCGGCGAAAATGAGCAAAAATTGGCCCCAAAAACAAACGAAAAACTCTACAAACGCAATCCTCAACCACCACAACTTCCGCCACCCGATTAGCCTCCAGCAAACTCCGATATACCGGAAAAACTCATGGCTAACGTTCCTTATGGTGGTGCGACTGAATGGGTCCGAAATCAAGGGGTGGGTAGTGCGGATTTTGCCCGGAATCGTTGAGTTTCTCTCTCGGCCTCAAAATCCGAGTTACTGTTCATGTAAAAATAAGCCCGAAAATACACCGAAAAAACACAATAATACAACAAAACAAGGCAGAGGCACTAGATTTGCTCTAATACCAAATGTAAGACATAAAAATTCATATGCGGAAGCCAAGATCGTTTACAGACAAACCTCCAGCCATTGTTTGCATTCACGTTCGTCGAATCTCCTGAAAATCAAGAAAGCAATAGGCGCACTCTACTAACCAAATTTCCTCACGTACTGATGGTGTATTCTAAATGTGAGGATTTTGTGTTAGACCTTGATCGCCCGTCATAAATGAACGTACGTCCCTATTTATACATCGTCTCCCATCAAGACGAACGGTTATCAACGAAAAGGCACGAAGCGTGGAAATCTTCATGTTGAATAGTCGCAACTTTTAGGAGAAAATTTGGGTATAAATGTGGGATCACAAAAATAAATAACATGTGTAAAATCTCGAGTTGTACTTGTGCCTCACGGCCAAATTCCAAAAGAGTTATCAAATACGATTGAATTCAGCACATTGGTAATTTGAAGCTACACTCCTGACTTCAAGATTTTCAAAAATTGGTTTGTGCAAAGATTTGTAATTTTGAAGACACCAAAAATATTTTCTTTTCCTTTTTGAATCATTGATGAACGGTGCCTCGGTAAGTAAAAATTTCAGTACAAGTCGGAAGGTTTTCCAAATTGGACTACGACCAGGTTTTGTTCAAAATGATAAACGAGTTTAAAACTTGTATAGCGAGTCCGAAATGTCAACCCGATCTCTAATGGTTTTAAAAGAATTGATACAAAATTTCAAATATGAAAGCACCGTACATTTTCTTAAAACAATTGAGGCCGGTGCCGTGGTAAGTAAAACTTCAAATACGGATCGGGAGGTTTTTCTTTTTCAAATCAAATCAATGGCCGAATTCTTCAAGATTTCATAGTCATAAAAATCTGTTTTGGATGAAGTCCAAAGAAATTGAAACCAGATATGAAAAATCCCAACATTTCCTCAACCCTTTAGCCTCAAAACAGTCTCGGTCGCTTAATAAATCGTCATTGAGCATCAAAATCCAACAATCCAGCCTATCAATGCACTTTCTAAGACGGCAACAGCACTACACAACATAAATTAGTAGACTTCAACTTGTCTCAAGTCCTATGGTACTAACGGCAAAAGGTTCGGTGCGGTGGTGCGGCAGCTGCGGCTCGAGTGAAACAGCGGCTTCGGCGCGACGGGAACAGAGGTGGCGTCCAAGCACACGGCGGAGGGGCGACCCTTAACTTCGCTGCCCTCTCTCGCGGATATCTCGCTCTGCTCGCTCGATTTCTCTCTCTCACTCGCCGCTGCTCACTCTCTCTCTACTTGCTCGACCACGTGCTTCTCTCTCTCGGTTTCTCTCTTTTTGTTAGTCGACTAATTTGGTCAATAATCCTGCAATTCGGTGGTCGCATGCGCAAGGGGCAGCTGTCAAAGAAGTGGCCTCCTGCATGCTGATCTTCTCTCTTGCCGAGCCAGCGTGATTCCTCCGTGGGCTTCTTCTTCGCTGGCAGCAAGTGAGGCAACCACGTGGCCTTTCTAGTCAACAATTTCTTCCATAGTTGACCGGTTGCTTGGACACTTCACGAACGTGCATGGGAGTCGAGGGTCTTCACGTGCGGAAGAAGGGACTGCATGCTTCGTTTCTTCATTTGCTGATTCGCACAATGAAGAGACGTGCATGGTCATCATGCACGGTCCAACTTTTCCCAAAATTTGACTCTTAATTTCAGCATGTGCGTGGGCTGAAATATAATTACTTACTTAGCTGCATGGGGTCACAACAACGTACGTGGGAGGTTCAGTTCGTAGGGTACACATGCGGATAGAAGAAGGTCTCAACCGTGACATTATGTAAAAGAAATTTTTGACGAAACGATTGATCAGGCGATGATCAAATTGTCTTGACGCGACCAAGGCGCAACTATGAAGGTATATCCTAGCATCATCGCGTCACATGACGTCAGGGTCCAACAATGAAAGTGATGAAAGGCGACCGAAAGTGGTACCAACAACGCAGTTCGACGGCGCTTCCGTCGATCTGTAATGAGCCATGACTTATTCTAGGTCTGACAAAAACCTGGATGCCACACCATGACTTAGAAAAATGAGGCTCGACCTATTCAACCGGAATTTTAAAAAAAAAAAAAAAAAAGACTCGGGGCGCGATCCCTTCACACCACTCCTTTTAATGACTACGTCCACTCCCCAAGTCTTTCTCTTTTTTTTTTTATCCTCTAAGCATGTTATACTACGTCAAATCAATTACATATCAAAGATCACAATCTACGGTTCTATTTCCTTGAGCCCTTGCTTCCTTCAATCTCGCTTGATTTCTCCGGACCCGTGACGAAAGACATGATAATATTCAAGATCGCTATTTGATTTTTTTTTTTTTTTATTGTATTCAAAACCCATCTGGAATTTTAGAAAATACTCTTTATGTCTAATTGATGTAATTAAAATTTTGACTAGATTAGGGTATCGCGCAAATACATATATGCTTTATTTTCTGTAATGTGGTTTTTTTTTTTTGGTAAGGTTCTGTAATGTGGTTTTCCTCTTTGATGAATCAAATAAATCGAGAGAATTCCTTTGTATTTTATGCTTTGATTTGCTCGAATCTTCAATTGTGCAATTCTAGTGCGATGTGAGTTCCGCTATCCCCATTTTCACAACGTCGCATCGCCCCTTTCGACTAGGCCGATTTAGGTTTTGTCGGCAGATGCTCCCCAAAAACCTAAATAAATTGTTACTTAATTAGGTTTTTGTTCTACAGAATGACCACTTCCATTACCTGAGCTTGAATTTGCATCAGGTACGGTGCATGTAATCAAAACAAGTTCACAAATATTCTCTCGAAAAATTGGTTAAAAGAATTTAAGATGCAATAAAGGATTTACCGAATTGATCTATAAAGTGAGACAACATATTATAAGTGGATATTTGGGACGACAAAGCTCCCATTAATAGTATTCATTTATCTCCTGTTGATGAGAAGACCAAACGACTATGGCTAATGGGTAGAGAAAGGGACTTTTATTACCAAAAAAAAAAAAGAAATCACACGCTTAACCCTTGACCTAAAATACCAGCAATAAATATCATCAACATCATCATTATCATCAACATCATCAACATCATCATCATCATCATCATCAGTAGTATCATTGAAAGAAAGAACAACCACACATCTGATCGAATTCGATTAGTCCTTGCGCGACCGGTCATTGAAAGAAAGAACAACCATACATCTGATTGAATCCGATAAGTCCTTGTGCGACCGGCTGTTCCTTAGACTAAGTGTCACCGTTATGAACGCCTTGGAGTAACATGGCGGGGACAGCTGGAGCACGTTGGTCATCGGATTAATTGGACATGTTATTTTATAAGTACGGTTGTCTTTCTTTGAAAGACAGCGATTGTTAGATTTGTATATAGTCCTCCATCCGCGTCCCATGTTCCAGCAATGACAAAATTCAGACAAGTAGCTAAACCAGTTTTGACTATCGATTTTATGTGGGAGATGTGGATTCTGCCCACATGCGAGGAGCATTAAAAAACTGTTTGAACTTTTTTAATAAGAGCCTTTTTTTTTTTTTGGTCAAAAATAAACGTTGCATTAGCTGAAATGAAAATTACAACCCGCTTGAAAGGCATCAAGAGCTAGAATGTCTAACAAGGGAGTAGGGGGAAAAAAAGCCCAAGTAGATAGCAAGGAGCCATGGTTGTGGGCCTTAGCAACCCAATCTGCAGTAGAGTTAGCATCTCTTTGGCAAAACCTAACACACGAACAAGTGAGACGAGGGAGCAGAGCAGTAGCTTCGGCGATCAGGGGTCTAACCTCCCATGGCAACGCTTCAAGATCTCACACCGCTTCAACCAGCACAAGACAGTCAGACTTGATTATAAGAGTATACGTATTCTTGTTGGCGTTTATCAAGTGATGTAGAGCAATACTCAAAGCCTGAACCTCCAACTGCAACTCCGAAGACGCAGGTATTGTTTTCGTGAATCCTTCAATCAGAGTACCGGTTTGATCACGACAAAGATAGGCGACTAATCCATTGGTGCTTCCTGGCTGAAAAGCCCCATCGATATTAATCTTCAGGACTCCTGGATCTAGGGCCTCCACGATGTGCCGAGATCTGGACATCTTCAAGCTGAACCAACCCCATGGACAAGAACAGAGACTATATCAGCCGTGTGAACTTGGCCAAGTGCTACAGCAACAACATGAAAAGGATCAGGACTATGTTGGCAGAAAATGGATCGATTGCATGACTTCCAGATATGCCATAACAGTGTGGCGAGCAGCTCCAAACCAGGTAAGGTTTGCCTTTTTGCAAAGAGATTAGCAATCCACTCCTCTATGCGATGAATATCTACGAATAATATAGAAACACTAATTTGGGGGTGAGACCAAACTGTGAGGTCCATGGGCATAATAAAAATAAATGTTCCGAAGTCTTTGGTTGCTTTGTTGAGCAGAGGGTACATATAGGATCAGCACTAATTTTCCTGCAAAATAGGTTGTCCTTAGTGGGTAAGGCATTCTGGCATAAAGACCAAATGAAAGGTTTAATTTTGGGAGTGATCTGGAGTTTCCAGATTTTTTTTCAGAGGTGCTGTGGTGGTTGATATGATGAAGATGCTCTGTTTAAGTTTGTAGTAGATGCTGCCTGCCGAATAACACTATAAGCACTTTTCACAGTAAACGCACCTTGAACTGTGCACGGCCAAATGATCTTATCTACCATATAATGAGGTCTGATAGGGATCTTAAGTATTTCAGCTATAATCTCACCATCAAAGAGATGTTCCAGTAAAGTCATATTCCATAGGTTAGCTTCTGTATCAATCAGATCAGCAACTTTTTCAGGTTCCTGTGCAGCAGCTATTCCTCCTATTTTACCTTTAGGAAGCCAACGGTCCTCTCAAATCTTTATGTTAGTTCCATCCCCGACCGATCATTGAATCGTTGATAAAATGGAATCTCATCCAACAAGTATGCTCTGCCAACCCCAGGAAGATCGAGTACCTTTTGAGGCAGTTAAGAAATCCTGAGAGTGGAAACACAAACCTTTAAAAAGTTTGCCCCAAAGAGAAGTAGGTTGCTATATTAGTCGCCAGGCCTGTTTACCTAACATGGCTTTATTGAAAGCCACAAGGTCTCAAAACCTGAGTCCTCCCAATTCCTTTCCGGTCTTCAGTACTTCCCAGTTTTTCCAATGGATTCCAAATCTTCGGCTATCATTTTGCCACCAAAAACGCACAATCTTCTTTTCAATGGACTTGCAAAGCGAAACAGGGATTTTAAAAAATTGACATAGCGGATTGTGGGATTGCTTGTACAACACTTTTTATAAGAATCTCCTTACCACCCTTAGAAATGAGACTTTCTTTTCAACCATCAAGTTTGGCATTGACTTGCCCGAGTATCCAAGCAAACATATCTCGTTTAGATCTTCCCCAGTCCGACGGGATACCAAGGTATTTTCCAGTTTTTGCTAGCACCGGGATTCTGATTTCCTGTGCTAAGTTATCCTTAAGTCTGTCAAGGCAGTCTTTACTGAAGAAGATGCCCGACTTATTCCGATTGATAGCCTGCCCCGTAGCAAAACAATACTGATTTAGAATGTTGGCTAGTTCTTGGCATTCCTGTACTAACCCATCTAGAAAGAATATAGCATCATCGGCAAAAAACAAATGAGTTAGAGTTGGACACCACCTGTTTAGCTAGATACCCTTAAGGTTTCCCATATGGAGAGCTTGATGGATGAGAGTAGTTAGCATATTCGCCATTAGAATAAAAAGATAGGGTGATAAAGGATCTCCCAGTCGAATTCCTCGCGTTGGGTGGAAGTAATTTAGCTGTTCCCGTTAAATTTGATACTTATGGAAACAGTAGTAATGCACTACATGAGCCACTCAACCCAAGTAGAATGGAATCCTAACCTGAGTAGATAGTCTTTGAGAAAATCCCATTCAACTCGGTCATATGCCTTTTTCATGTCCATCTTGACAGCAGCCTGAAATTTTCTCTTTCTAGTTCTTGTCTTGAGCTGATGTAAAATCTCCTGCACAATTAAGATATTGTCATGTATTTGACAGCCACTTACAAATGCACTTTGTTCCATAGAAATGATGTCAGGAATGAAAGGTTCCAGTTGGTTGGCTAGCACCTTGGAAATTATTTTGTACGCATAATCACAAAGACTAATGGGTCGGTATTGATCTAGACATTTTGGGTTAGGGACTTTTGGTATGAGTGTGATAATGGTTCGGTTTAGTTCCGAGGTCATCAAGTTGGATTGAAAAAATTGCTGCACCAAGGAAAAAACTTCGTCTTCTAAGATGTCCCAGTGATGTTGGTAAAAGAGACCATTGAAACCATCAAGACCTGAGGCCTAAGTAGAGGTGTTAAATGGGTTGCACAACTCATTTATAGACCCATTTAAGCATAAATGGGTCGTTAATGGGTCAGACCTTAAGAAATAAGGTACCCTAATGGGTTTTAAAAATAAAAGAACTAAAATAAATGGGTCTTAAATGGGTACCCATTTAAGACCCATTTACAAACCCATTAAAATCTAAAGATGGGTTGTGCAACCCATTTATTTTTCTTTTCTTTTTTTATTTTTCTTTCCTCTTCCTTCACTCGCCGGCACGGCGATGGCCGGCGACCGGCCAGGCGACCTCGAGGCTCTCCAAATCGGCGAGGCTCGAGCCTCGCCTGACGCCAGTGAGCCTCGAGCTCCTTGGATCTAGCGAGGCGGAGGCCTTGCCCGACACTGGCAAACCTCGAGCTCGCCAGATCACCAGATCTGGCGAGGCGACGGCCTCGCCGACGTCTGATGAGGCTCGAGCTCGCCGGATCGGGCGAGCTCGAGCTCGCGGATCTAGCGAGCCTCGAGCTCGTCGGCGTCATCGAGCCGGCAAGCTCGAGGCTCGCCCGTGGCCGGCCGCCGGCCGTCGTCGTGGCCGGTGACCAGCCAAAGAAAAAGAAGAAGAAGAAAGAAAAAAAGAAAAAAGAAAAGTTATATTTAAAAAATTAAAATAATTAAAATTTTATTTAAAAAATAATTAAAATTCCATTTTTTTAAATAATTATTTTAAAAATTAAAAAAATTGTCTATTAAATTTGTGTTGTATAAAATTATTTTAGTAATACCATTTTTTAAATATATATATATATATCTATATATAATAAATTAAGTTTAATTAAATGGGTCGGGTATAGGTTGGGTATGGGTCGGATCGGGTATGGGTCACAATTTTTGCATTGCAATAAACGGGTCATAAACGGGTTAAATGGGTTGATTTGGGTTGGACCATTTATGACCCGACCCAAACCCGACCCGACCCACCCGTTTAACGGGTCTAGGCCTAAGTTTTCCCCAACTGGAAAGCAGCTAGTTGAACTTCCTCTCGGGTAACAGCTGAAATAAGTTGCGTATTCATATCATTAGTCACGACACACTCACATTTATCAAGAATCGGCCCATAATCACGATAGCCTTCTGATTTGTAGAGCTTAGAGAAGAATTCCATCATCATTTCCTTGAGAAGTTGATCGTCTCTAATCCATCTTTGGTTATCATCAAGCAGCATCCTAATTGTGTTTTTGTTTCTGCGTTGAATAGTAGTGGCATGAAAGAACTTAGTATTTTTATCACCCCACCGGAGCCAATTGATCCTAGATCTCATCGCCCAGTATTGTTCCTCCTACTGCCAAGCGCTGTGTAGCTTACCTTTCAACTGACTGACGAGTTGTTTGTTATAGGAGCTATGGGTCTAATTTGTTAACGATTGTAGTTGTTGCTGTAAAGTTGCTATCTATTCATTTGCTTGAGAGAAAGTGACTCTACTCCACTTAATCACTCTTAATCACGCGTTAGATTCATCATAAGCTAAATTAACTGTACTATTATATGACTCATGAATTGGAGGTACCAATTCATCTCGACGGTCAAACTTCATTTGTATGTATGGCAGTTAGCAATTTTTTATAACGATAGAAAAACATGAAATTCAAGTAAGGTTTGGTTTCAACACAGATTGAAATGTGCCCCACCTTCCCTCAAGTTGAACTATTATTTATAAGAGAAATTTTTAGTGCACAACAGACCCAAAAAGGACAAAAGAAATAGAATCCAAGACCTAGAAAACAGCATCTAATAGCTGGCTGATTGTTTATTTTTACAGCAACCCATTATTGTATTGCCTTGAGGAAAGGGCTGGGCGACTTCCAGAGACGTGAAACAAGTTTTTTCTTAAACAAGTTAGAATTGATAGGTTCAATTTGTGCAACGATAAACGTGAACTTCTTTTTTTTTTTTTTTTTTACTGTGCTTGTTCACAATTATATATAATCTATTACAGAATCCGCATGGAGTTGAGGGACTAGAAAAAGTGCCCAGAAAGAAGAGAACCATCTTGGAAGGCATGTGACCTTTTTTTTTCGGTCGGTGAAGGCATCTAATTCGAATAGGTTCATGTACCCATCTTCTCCCTAACCCCATTATAAAGAACATTCTACTTTTTTATCGTATCCGGACGACCTTAAGTTGACTGTGGCACAATGTTCCGACTTTTCAAGAAAGTAACGTGCATTGACACAGATCACCCCACATCGCTTTGCATCAATATAAAAGTCTACTGCGCTAAATGATAATCAGACACGATTTGTGAAAGCTTGACACTGCAGAATTAACATCGAAAACTAGAATGAGCGGAGACGCCAACCACTGCACAATCACGGTGCCTGCGAAGGCTGAACGTGGCTGGTCTTCTGACACGCAGGAGCGGTTCAAGCAGACACCGACTCTTCTGAAGCCCTCGGCCAACAACTCTTCTTGCTGCATCTTCAAAGTCCCCAAGAGCCAAGTGAAGAAAGAAGCCAAGGCTTACGAACCCCGCATTGTGTCGGTTGGCCCGTACCACCATGGGAAAGGGCATCTGCAGATAATCGAACAGCACAAGCCTCGGCTGTTCTCTGCGCTGCTTGATCGGACCAGAGACTATGGCGTGGGCCTGGACCGTTACTTCGAGGACGTTGCCTTGCTGGAGACCTGCATACGAGATAGCTACTTGGAGGCCCTCGATTGTGAAACGTTGGATTTGACCGAGATGATGATTCTCGATGCTTGTTTCCTCGTTGAGATGTTCCGTGTCACTGCCTCAGTGATTGAAGCAGACAAAGACGACCCCTTGTTCGCCATGCCACGGATCATCTCCTTCCTCACGATCGACCTCCTCCTGATTGAAAATCAGATCCCATTCTTCGTTCTTCAGAAGATCTACGACTTATCCAAGTCTCCTTCCGAAGCTGACTGCTCCCTCAAAGAGATCGCTTTAGGGTTCTTCAAAAATGCGCTCCGACTGCTGGAGGAAGAACTCGAGAGGCACTACGAGGTCTCCAATGCCATGCACTTGCTCGATTTGTTGCGACTGAGCATGGTCGGTCATTTGGAGCTCGAAAATCCCCGAGCGGTTGATGAAGAGCTGCAACCAATGTCTTCCGCGAAGACGCTGCATCTCGTGGGGGTTGGAATTCGACCGACGAAGAGAAAGAACACAATCGTAGTGTTTGAAGACGGAGTGCTCGGAATTCCTCCTTTGACCCTCGATGTTTTTACCAGCTCCTTCTTTTTCAACTGCGTGGCTTTCGAGCAGTGCTACTGTTACTGCTCCAAGCACATCACCACTTACGTGATTGTCATGAGACGTCTCTTGAGCACGGCGGAGGACGCTGAGTTCCTGTCTGAGCGCAGCATCATCACGAACTTATTGGGGACCGACGAGGAGGTCGCGAGGTTCTTCAATAATCTTTCTAAGGATGTCCCGTTCGATATCAGTTCAAGCTACCTGGCCAAGTTGTTCAGGCGAGTGACCCAGTACCAGAACCGGCAGAGAGCACGTTGGCTGCCGCTGATGAAGCACGTTTACTTCTCCGAACCCTGGTCCTTGATCTCGGCGATCTTTTCTATGACTTCTTTGGCTCTTTCCATGATCCAGGCCTTGTCTGCCGTTTACGCGCTGCATCCTTCCAAAAACTAACCAAGCTCTGCGACAGGGCTTCAGAGAGATATATGATGTTAATGTACCATCCTTCTAATTTGGGGCAATCAGACCAGTAATATTTGTGCTTCATTTCTAAGTTATGCTTTAGCTACTGTACTCTTAATTTGTTTTAGATTGCATAACTCAATTACATATTCATCACTGCAGTTAGATTACTAGCAAATGGAACTAGTCCATTACTCGTGCTTCATAAGTTAACAGACAAAGATTTCTTAAACGCATGATCATTGTCGACTCAAAAGCAGGCGTAATCGGGAATCGGACCATTGATGAAGCGAACGATCTTATGCACCAGCTAGAAAGATTGAGCTGGATCTTGAAAAGACTAAGGTCAATTCCGACACCAAATATTGTTTAACCGGAATGTCCTTCCAAGAGAAAGAATTTTACCCCTAATACCTTGAAACAACGTGGTGTTAGCGATCGAATTGGGAAAATTGACTCCAAAAGGTGATCTTTCTAGTCTGAAAACAATTTCAAACGAGAATTAAATGAATTTCCTAGATTGTGTTTACCGTATTGTAACTTCACACAAATGAAAAGGTCTTCCTCGTCCATGCCCAAGCGTAGAATCTCTAATTTCATGATAAGCCATTCTTTTTTGGCTGAGCAGATGAACCTGTTTAGACAACCTCCTAATAGATTTTAAAGTTGGCAAAACCTTCCTTGATTTATCCTAAATATGATAAATGCATGAAAGTATGAACTACCCATGAAGATAAGTTTATTCTGATTCAATCTATTGATGTTTGAATATCACAACCATGAAGAAAACTCTATATCTAGAAGTCATTCAACTCCACCTAATGTTGTTCATATATCGTGGCCGAAGATAATCACATCTTGGATAGCATCTCAATAACAACATGGCTATCAATAATATGGATATTGACAAAGATTGCATATGGAGATTCTTGCCAGAAAATGCTAAAGGATGCACCAATCGAAGCACAAGTTGTAAAGGATGAAAGAAAATTGAAATCACATGAGACATGAAATTTATGTGTGTTGGGTAACGATTCGGGAAACGGGATTCCCAAAACAGTGGTTTGACACGAAATCGAACACAAACGCAGCGGAAGCGAGCCTAGGAAAATCATGAATCACCGATCCTAAGGCACATCACATAAACAAACGTACCTTATTTCCACAAACTAAACTCTGGTGTTGCGAATCAAAGAGGAAGAATCCACGCTGTTCTTCAGAGGATAATCTGTTCTTCGGGAGAGAGCGGTGTGAGAGGACGTAACCTTCTGAGAGAGAGGACATGAAAACTCAGAGAGTGTAATCTCTTTTTCTCACAAAAAAATACGTAACTTTTGTCTCAGATAACCGCCTCTCTAATTTTCCTTTATTTTTAATAACTTCCTCCATGGCCCTCAACTCATGGGCCAGGCCTTTTGGGCCCAACATGGGCGGACGGGCCAACTTAGGCCCATCAAAAAAGGAAAATCCATCATCTCCCACTCGCACATAGTGGGCCAAAACCAACATGGGCAGACGGGCCCTACTCAGGCCTATCAATGAAAAATCCATCATAGACTCCCACTTGACATGGTGGGCCGAACAGAATCATCTTTTCCTCACTACAACATTCATACCGGTGAATAGTCCGTGCGACCAGCATACTTTGAGAGCTCGTTGCCATACATCTGTTAGAAATATATAGCAGCTCATAATGGACATCACATCCTGAGTAGATTTAGTATGCAGTACCCTAGATCGATTGATCGCATTTATATCTATATTCTGATCTCTTTTTAAACAATAATATATTGTATTCACAATTATGATTATCCCATAAAACAATCATAATTGGTTGACTGGTGAATACAAAACTATAATGTGATTCTCCAAATTCGATCTTCCTCTTTCCTTGAAACTATCAATTTTAATTCAACTTACATTTCTAGAAATGTCCCATTAAATCGAATCAATTCATGACCATTGGCAACATTCTAAGATAGCAAACATTGAATAGAAATCTTGAAAATAAGTAAGAGTCATGAGGGCACTAAATTGAGGAACTTTTTTCCTCAAGAGTCTCACACAGCATAAAAGTTGAGATCAAAACTTGTGCCACTCTCATTGGTCGTCTCATGCATACGTAGTATGAAATACATATTACGATATTTAACTCCTTTCCCATGGAGTGTATGTCTACATCTTTAATACCGTACAGATGATAGTTCAGACATACTTAATGTCTAACTAGAGTTCACATATCTACTCATTTACAAAATTTATCAAAACTCATATCTGGTATCATAGACAGATCAAGTAAAATATGTGGGTTATTTTAATTTCGGACATAGAAAATATTATGTCATCATCTTAACACTCAGTTAAGGCGACATAGGTATTTTAAGCCCGAGCTCTCAATTATCACCTAGATAATAAGCTTAAAAACCGTCTCATCTCTATTTATCACACAATAAATAGAGGCGATTACCCGTGTGAGTAGGCTAATCTCTTATCTGTTCGACATACTTTCTCAACTTAATATAATGCACTGAGCATTAAGATGCGTAAACGTCAAACAAAGATTCATAGGCATTAATGATGAAAACACAAATTCATCAAATGTGAACATTTAAGGGAAATTACAATATTATGTACATTAGCCTCTACGCAATCCCAGAGATTTCACATAGCCACAAAACACATCTCTAGGTATTGGCTTTATCATAGGATCTGCTACCATTATATGCGTAGACATATACTGTAAGTTCACATATTTTCGTGCAATCATATCCTTGACAAAATTATACTTGATATCTATATGTTTGGTCTTGCCATGATATTTTGGATCTTTGGTGTACGCTATTGCTGCTTGGCTATCACAATTAACCAACAATGAATCTGCAGCACTTTCAATAACACCTAAATGATCCAAAAATCTCTTAAGCCAAACACCTTCTTGTATTGCTGCTGATAATGCCATGAGCTCAGCTTCCATCGTGGACAAGGCTATACACGTTTGTTTCTTACTACTCCAACTTATGGCACCATTATTCAGTAAGGAAACAAACCCAGAGGTAAATTTCATTTCATCTAAATCTCCTCCCCAATCAGCATTTGAATAGCCTTCAAGTCGTAGATCATTTCCTTGATAACTCAGCGTATAATCAGCAGTTCCCTTTAGATACCTTAGTATTCTCTTAACGGCTTTCCAATGTGCTTGACTTGGATTGGATTGGTATCTACTCACTATTCCAACTGCAAAACATATATCAGGTCTTGTACACATCATAGCATACATCAAGCTTCTAACAGCACTAGCATAAGGAACATGTTGTATTTGTTCCTTCTCTTGTGGAGTCCATGGACACAATCTGTGGCTCAATCCTTCGCCTTTTGCAATAGGAGGATCTATTAGTTTACAATCATGCATACGAAATCGTTCAAGAACCCTATTTATGTATGTTTCTTGCGAAAGAGACAATGATCTCTTCGAACGATTTCTTGAAATCTTAACTCCAAGAATGTATGTAGCCCCACCCATGTCTTTCATCTCAAAGTTGGAAGATAATCAACTTTTGACAATATTAACAAACTCCTTATTACTTCCGACAATCAGTATATCATCAACATATAATGATATGGTCATAAATTGATCTTTGGATCTTTAGATATATACATAATGATTATCATCGATCATTGTAAAATCATATCCCATTATGGCATTATGAAAACGTATATACTTTTATCTCGATGACTGCTTAAGGCCATATAGCGATCTCAAAAGTCAACATACCTTATGTTCTTGGCATTTCATAATGAAACCAACAAGTTGTTTCATATAAATTTCTTAGTCTAATTCTCCATTGAGAAAAACAGTCTTTACATCCATTTAATGTAACTCAAGATCCATACTTGCTACTATTGCCAGAATAATGCGAATCAAGGTAAATCTCACGACAGGAGAAAATGTTTCTTCATAATCAATTCCTTCCTGTTGATTATACCCATTTGCCACAAGGCGAGCCTTATGCCTTTCTATCGAGCCATCAGCTTTACGCTTAATTTTGAGAACCCACTTGTTCCCAATGGCTTTACATCCTTTTGGAAGATCAACCAGTTCCCAAACATGGTTTGACTTCATTGACTCCATTTCCTCTTTCATTGCATGCATCAATTTTTCCTTATTAGGGCAACTTAGAGCCTTGTTTACATTTATTGGCTCATCTTCATCTTGCGGAGCAACCATAAAAGTTTCCCCTTCAATGTCAAAACGTTGATGAAGAATACTTTTGCGACTTATTCGCCGTACAGGAGATGGTACACTTTGCACAGCATTCCCCATTATACTCCCACTTTGCACACTTTGCACATCATTCATCATGTGGTTGTAATTGAGAGTGATTTGAATTAAATTCATCACTTCTCATGTTACTCCCACTTGGATGAACTCCACTAAATTCATTATCTAGATCCAGGGTTTCAAATAGGGAGTAGTCCTCACCTATTTCGCCCTTTTTAGGAAAATCATTCTCTAAGAATGTGACATCCCATGATTTAAATTCAGTTATACTCTCACTTTCCTGCTCATCTATGAACACATACCCTTTGGAGTGTTCAGAGTATCTTATGAAAATACTCTTCTTTCCTCTATGACCTAATTTCTCAAACTTGTGAGAGGACTCATAAGTATAGGCAGCACAACCCCATGACTTAAGAAAACTTAAGTCTGGTTTTTTACCTGTCCATAACTCTTATAGAGTGGAAGTAACTGATTTGGAATACACTCGGTTAAGTATATAGGCGGCAGTCAGCAACGCATCACTCCAAAAAGTAATAGGTAAGTTAGCATGCACCATCATGGACCTAACCATTTCCAGAAGGGTTCTGTTTCTTCTTTCCATAACACCATTTTGTTGAGGAGTATAAGTAATAGATAACTGTCTTTCTATTCATTTTTTATCACATAATTTTCTGAACTCATCAGATAAATATTCTTGACCTCAATCAGATCTCAATACTTTTATTTTCTTGTCTAATTGATTTTTTACCAAGTTTATAAATTTTTTAAAACAACTCAATGCTTCGGATTTATGAGAAATCAAATAGACATATCCGAATCGAGTATAATCATCTATAAATGTGATGAAATAAATAGCCCCATGCCTTCCTCTAACATTCATTGGACCATAGATGTCAGAATGGATTAAATGCAAAGGAAATTCAGCTCTTTTCCCTTTTCCAAATGGTTTTCTTGTTGTTTTCCCTACTAGGCAATGCTCACATATGGGCAAATCGATTTTTTCAATATTACCTAACAAGCCCTCTTTGGCTAGTCTATTCATACGTTGTTGGCCAATATGACCAAACTTAGCATGCCACACTTTCACATCATTATCATATAAAGTAGAAGACGTGAAAAGGGAATAACAAATATTGACATCACCGCAGTCAACATTTAGTACAATAAAACCATCTAGGAAATGACCACAACCATAGTAGTTTGTATCCAAATACAAATCTACACCGCTATTATGGAAGTTCATACTAAAACTAAGCTTAACCAATACCAAAACAGACACTAAATTTCGATGAATCTTCGGAGCATATAAAACATCATGTAGGAACAAAGTGCGTCCACCACGCATGTTCAATTGGCAGGTGCCAATCCCTTTAACTTCAGCTTTGGAGTTATTTCCTATATAGATCCACTTAGTTCCAGTCAAAACTCATCGAAATTTTACGAATGATTCTCTATCCTTCGCTACATGGTCTGTTGCTCCTAAATCTACAGTCCACAAAGGATTAGATTCAGTTAAGAATACAAAACTTGATACATATGCAATGTTCCCAAAAGTACAAGGGGTGTTTACCTTCTTTGGCTCGCGACAATCGCAAACATAGTGACCCTTCTGATCACAGTTGAAACACTTCACCCTTGAAATTTTCTTCACATGAGAATGTTTTCCTCTCTTCACACGAGGACATTTTTCTCCCTTTTGTTGGTTAATTATTGGTTTCTTGCAAGAAGGACTTGATCCCTTGCATTTCCACATATTGAACGAATCAATGCGCTTGCGCTTAGAGCTTAAAGCCCCTTCTGAGCTAAAAGCAACACAGCAAATATCTGTATCCTGCTCAAATGCTTTGAGGCAGTCCTCTGCTAGCTCAATGTGGCGCACAGTATTTTCAAGATCTTCCATAACATGGTCAAGAGCTTTTAGTGCATCTTGCTTTTCAAGCACATATTGAATCTTCTTATTCAATATTTCACTATTCTCGCCGTTCAATTTGTCTTCTTTGTTCAAATAAGCAATTATGTTCTTAGTTGCTGAATCCATCAATCTAAACATATCAGACATATATGCACGAATTATTAATGCATATCATTAATGCATCCATTTTGCACAGACCCATCATATTAATAAATAATTTCAAGCAAGGTTTCAGAATCAAAAGGTCACCGAGTTTCCAATCATCATCTAAAAGTCCTAACTTGAAATTATCATTAATATAATTTTCTATGCAAAATAAGTTCAGCAAAGTCACTAAAACTTTCTTAAACTTCCCATAACAAATTGTAAATTAACATACTAATTTACAGTAATAAACAACATTGAATTTTCAATAATTAATCATGTCCATTACACTAAGTAATATACAGAGGATAAATATCAACATAGAAAGAGATATTCACAACTAAAACATCTCAAACTCATCTAAGAAATAAGTAGGGAAAGTCTCCTCTAATCTGTCAATAAAATTCTCTAAAAAATTTGAAGACACATCGGCCAACCACGGAAAAACTTTTGGAGAGCTCTCATGCCACCTCCAAGGCGCATTCACTCTACGCCATGTGACACTGAATCCAAGGGTTAAAGTTTTGGTCAACTTGATCCTATAATATTCTCTTACAAAAGCTACTGCAAGCCTCCTATAATCCGGGACCACATTGACCTCCCATAGGTGATCTAACACTATTTGCCATTCAGATAGAAGAGTATTCATTAAGGCCAGCACCTTCTCAAAATTCGACTTAAGATAACCACACCAGATAATTTCTTGTATCATCTAATTGACCATGACCACATGTGATACTATATCACCGTCATTCCACCGATAACTAGCCAACTCTGTTATTAGCCTTTTAATTCTTGCCTTTTCTTCATCCGTTCTTGGAAATGCAGGCATGCGTGCATAACGCATCATAATTTCTGCAACAAATGTAGCATAAAGAAGGATTACTTATAATCCACATAGACATAATTGAAAAAAAAAAAAACACATTTCTTTTTCTTTCTCCTTTTTTTTTTTAAATCAACGGTCAACAGTCAATGCCGGTCAACGGTGGTCAACACCGGTCAACACTAGTCAACGGTCAATGGATGACCGGTCGAGTCAACGGGTCTGGTCAACAAGTCCATCGGGTCAAACGGGTCAGGTCAAGACGGTCCGGTCAGACCGGTGAGGCCGGTCCGGCCGGTTGGTCCGACCGGGCCGGACGAGCCGGTCGGGCAAACGGGCTGATATGTGCCCTGCTCGTGCGTGGGCAACCGCTGGCCAACATAACGATGACGTCTGCCGGCGCGTGCCTTGCACGCGCAGGCACGTGCCTGCGGTTTCAACCGCTTGCGCACACGCCGACGGAGCCGAACACATTGGCAGCGTGTGATGGCGCATCCGGCGGCATCCGGCAATGAGCGACCGCTCAAAAATCTCGTATCGCTAAGCACTTCAATCCTAAGCAATTAGAAACACGATTCGATCTACGGAAAATCAAAAAATAGGGTGTACAGTACAGCGTCGGAATTTTTCTTTTGTCTCTAAATCGATTAACGGTGACGTTTAACGAAAAACAATCAATCAAAAATTGTTTATAAACATAAACAGTAATCGGGAAACATGATCAAGACGCTCTAATACCAATGTTGGGTAAGGATTCGGGAAATGGGATTCCCAAAACAGTGGTTCGACACGAAATCGAACACAAACACAGCGGAAGCGAGCCCAGGAAAATCATGAATCACCGATCCTAAAGCACATCATATAAACGAACGTACCTTGTTTCCACGGACTAAACCCCGGTGTTGTGAATCAAAGAGGAAGAATCCAGGCTATTCTTCAGAGGATAATCTGTTCTTCGGGAGAGAGCGGTGTGAGAAGACGTAACCTTCTGAGAGAGAGGATGTGAAAACTCAGAGAGCGTAATCTCTTTTTCTCACAAAAAAATACGTAACTTTTGTCTAAGATAACCGCCTCTCTGATTTTCTTTTATTTTTAATAACTTCCTCCATGGACCCTCAACTCATGGGCCGGGCCTTTTGAGCCCAACATAGGTGGACGGGCCAACTCAAGCCCATCAAAAAAGGAAAATCCATCAATGTGGAAACCCAAAATGGGAAGAACTTAAACATGCAAGCAGGAGTAGCATAGACTTAAACAGATGTAATCAATCTAGAACTAGTGGTGCTATGTGTCAAAGTTGTGGTAAGAAAGAGCATCTTAGAAGAGATTGCCTAAAGTTGAAAAATGAGAAGGGTAAATGAATCAATATTGAGTCTGTAGATGATGGCATAGTTGTTGCTAACAGTAATTTGAATAGTGTTGATTTTGTCTTGTTTATCATTGTGGATTCGTCGTTTGACGGATAGTTTATGGACTCTGGTTATTCATTTGATGTTACACTAAGGGAGAATTGGTATATTACTTCAATATATGGATAGTAACAATAGTAGTTGGGGTGTGATATCGTGGGTATTGATGATGTTAGATTTAGCATGCATTATGATATTGTGAGGACATCGATTGGAGAAAGGCATGTTCAAAAGTTGAAGAGAACCTAATTTCCTTGAGTACCTTGGATTCATCTAGGAAAATAGAAATATGAAGGTCATTCAAGTTGTCTTGATGATAATGGGAGGAATAGAGCATAGTATTTATATAAGCTTCAAGGTAAGACCATGACATATTTCATTGCGGAGGCATTAGATGTATCTGTTTGAAGTTTGAATTCTAACGTATGTGTTTGGGGCATATTAGCGAGAGAAGTCTTAAAGTTCGAAAACCTACCAAAAGGTGAATTTTTTTTAGACTGAAATGAGTTTTGAATGAATTTCCTAAATTGTATTTACCACTATGACATCCTGAATTTTCAACCTGTTTTCTATTGAATTAATCGAGCATTTCATCGACACACCTATAGGGCTGTTCTCAGAGCTGATCACTCTTGAGATAACTAGACTATCTGGGTAAGCTATTGAGGAAATTTAAGGCAATAGACTTGAGAATTCAACCAGGAATCGGC
This sequence comes from Eucalyptus victrix, assembly GCA_016097545.1. NCBI lineage: Eukaryota > Viridiplantae > Streptophyta > Magnoliopsida > Myrtales > Myrtaceae > Eucalyptus > Eucalyptus victrix. The sequence goes on from CM027835.1 coordinate 13,455,433, forward strand.
TTCTCGACCGTGCTCATCTTTAAAGGTCATTACGGCATAGTTAAAAATCGATTGGATATCAGAGATAGGTCGGTTCAACTGAGATGTGTGGCTGATCGTGGGTGACTCCACTAAATTGGAAAATTCTCGTCAACCGACACTAATTTGATTTTTCTATCATTTTGTTACCTTGTGTCTGTATTTGAATCTTTGAGATTTTCACGACAACTGAGGGTCGCCAATGTGTCGAGTGGGTCCATTGTGGCTCAAAGAAAATCGATCACAGGTCGTTTACCGTAAAAAGTTCTAAAAACTATTCGGTAGTCTAGGTCACATTAAAAACGCACTGAATGGAAATTAACTGCGAATCTGAGTCCGATTTCAAAAATTGAAAATTTTATCATGTCACAATAAATTTTAGGAATCACGGCTCAGTCTCAGAAGATTTTTCTGCAACCCAAGACTTTTTGGGAAAAAGTCAACATAAGACCATTTTTATTTAGAAAATGTTGGGAATTTTTTTTATTGCAAAATTCGGATGCAAATGGGATATATTGGTGAGGAAAAATACTACTTTGACCGAGGATTCAACGGTTGAATTTTTAAAGGCCGGATTGAATTGTTTCAAGAAGGATTGAAGTCCAAATTGTGCCATTTCTCTTGCAAATTCGTATGCCACATATACCCAACATTTTGGACTACCTAAAAGCTTCTAGAAGAGGTATATTGGTCTAGAAAATGTGGGTGGAGGACAGCTGGGTGGTGGGCCATGTTTGTGGGACCAGAGAGAGAGAGAGAGAGAGAGAGAGAGAAAGAGAGAGAGAACCGATTCCCCCCTCCTTCCCATTCCTTTCTCCTATCGCTACCTCTCTCTCCTCCATCCCCTTTGCTATGTGATGCCCTTGCAAGCCGAAGACCAGTGAAGACAAAGCTGCCGTCACTGCCTCATATCATTGTCCGCTGTTGCACGCCGTCAGAGCAGTCGCGCCTCACCGCATGCACCTCCGCCTCTCTCTTTTCCCTTGCATCGCCGCTGTCCCTCTTTCCTCCATCTTTGATTGCTGCTTGGCATCCCAGCAGATCTTAGAAGATGCCGGAGTAGCCAGCAAACCCCTGGACCAATCGTGATGCCAACGCCCTCCGCCATTCGCCGCCATGCTACCGTCCTTGCATGCCGCTACTGCCATGCGTCTCTGCCTCCCTCTCGCCTGCCTCTGTGTTGCGTCGCAGCTACTGCCACAGCTCATGCTGGAGCCGTTCGGCCACCGTTCAGGTCCCACCTAGGTCCGGCTCGACCCCTCAACCATCCCCAGTCCTTCTCCATCTCATCCGAGCCTCGAATCAGCCCTTTCTTGGCCTCAACCAGCAACTGATTTTGTGGTTTTTTTTAGCTCGGTTTTGCCTCGTTTTGGCCCACTTCCCGACCTCGGATACTTAGCTAGCCTTGAGGAAAGTCGATCCCCACAACATTCCCGTCATTTTGGTCCGAACGACGCGTTAAACAAGTGAGTTCAACTCATTAATCCTTACTTAGTAGGCTAATCATGCTTAAGGGATGTTTAGATTAGACTAAGTATGTTTATGTGGTTAGATTAGTTTATTTAAATGTTAATTGGATTAAAGGATGTCATTACTTTAGTGGATAATTAATTAATGCTAAGTAAATATTTAGATTAGAGTAATATTGTTTAAGCCTTAATTAATTATTTTAGATTAATTAATTATTTCGAATTTATATTTATTATTTATTATATTATATTATTATTTTATTTAATTTTTGGAATAAATTTATTTATTTATTTATTTTATGGAAATTAGGCGGGATAGCCGACGATCGGAATTTTATGCTGATTATCGTGGTGCAGTCTGTTTATTTATTTGAGCTTTAATTTGTGCCGAATTGATTTAATTATGGATTTTTAGGATATGTTCCTAACTTGATTATTTGGGTAAATTGAGTACGAATTAAGGTTGTGACTAATTACTTTAGAAATGGGATGAATCATCATGAAAGGCACATGGCTCGGTGAATAGTACATCATCTCGGAGAATGCACGTGGCTTGGTGATTTAGTATGTCACCTTGGAGAATGCACGTGGCTCGATGATTAGTACATCGCCTTGGAGAATGCATGTGGCTTGATGATTAGTACGTCGCCTTGAAGAATGCATGTGGCTCGGTGACAAAGTAGGTCACCTTGGAGAATGCACATGGCTCGGTGACTAGATGTATATATCACCTCGGAGAAAGCACATGGCTCGGTGATAAGGAATATTGCCTCGGAGAATGCACGTGGCTCGGTGATTGGTTCTATTAGTTAAGACTGAATAGTAATAGCTTGAATGATCGAGAAATGGTCAAGCTGACATGTAATCGACTAGGTCGATTGATCAATACTTTGATCTGATGTCGTGAATTGAATTGATTGAGTGATTAATTGATTGATGTGATATGAGGCCTCTATGAATAACCGTGATTTGCAGGATGGAACTAAGGCCAAGGTAAGTCCTTTAACTCATGTTGTGCATAGGCAACCCTAAGTTGTATTGGCAGTCTTAAGAGGGTAGAACTCGCTAAGACATTGTCTCACTAGTTATTGTATAACCAATTTCAGGTCCATAGATGATGTTGGTACAGGACCAAACGTCTAGGAGTTTGGGGAAGTGAAGGAAGTAGAATCAACAAACTTGTCTGACTCGATAGTCATAAGACAATCCCTTTTTGATTGAACCGATATTTTTGTAAACAACCTGATATTGTAAATAAACCTCTATGTCTATAAAAGGTTGTTGTTGGTTGAAAGGAAAAATATGGTCATGCTTTTCTATCACATTATTTTATTATTTGGGGATTTATAATTGCTTCCGCATGTACTTAATGAAATGAATGGGTCGGCGATGCATCTTGGGACATCGCTATTAATTGACCAGATGCATGGATGAGTGCGTGCCTAAGGATTAGGGCGTAACATCCCCTTTTTGTGTTATTAGAGCAATGGTTAGGAATTGAAGTGATAAAGTGTGATGACCTTGGGATAGTAATAAGAAATGCCTTTAAATTCACGACCGGTGCATGTTTGTGATAGCTGAGTGTTAGAATTGCTTGTTGATTAAATCGTTCATCTTCTAATCCGGTGTGGATTTGGGAGACAGGTGTCAGTTGAGACTAAGCCATGAGCAAGCTAGAGCAAAGGACTCTAAGTAAACGAGTCATTAGACCTTCAACTCGGGTTAGAACACCAACTAGGGTCGGTACCCGAGGCAGAGGTAAGGCATAGGCACAGGCCAGTGCCACTGGAGTAGCACCACCCCCTGTTGGTGCTGAGGTTGAAGCCCCTGGTGACCCCAGGATTGAAGGGATCATGCAAGTGTTAGAAGTTATAGGGAATAGAATGGACCAGCAAGCGCAAAACCAAGCTATTGCTATTGAAGCCGTCGCTCAGGCCGCCGCTACTTAGGCCACCCTTGCTGCCGCACCTGTAGTTGCACCTATTGTTGCCCCTATTGAAGGTTTGCTAGGGATTATGGTCACTGAAAGGCCAATCCATAAGCTGGTGGAGCAATTTCTAAAGTTGAACCCACCTTTGTTCACCGGGATAGGAGATCCCAAAGCTGCCGCTTCATGGGTTCAGAAGTTGGAGAAATCATTTGCACTACTGATGTGCAATGAGACCGAGAAAGTAGTCCTAGCAACTTACCAATTGGAGGGAGTTACGAATACTTGGTGCAGGACTACTCGAGGAGTAATATTTCTAGAAGGTATAGTTCCGGAGTGGAACGCCTTCTTAGAGGCCTTCAATGACAAATATCTCTCAAAGACTGCCAAAGAGGTGAAGATGGCAGAATTTCAACGTCTTCGCCAAGGTTCCTTAACCGTTGATGAATATGAGGCGAAGTTCGCTGAACTTTCGCAGTATGCCCCAAAGTTGATTGAGAACCAAGCAAACTGAGTGAGAAAGTTTAGGGATGGGTTCAAACCAGACATGAGAAGCATACTGGTCTCTCTGGATCTAAGGACTTACAATGACATTTATAGGAGAGTCTAGAAGATTAAGAAGGATTAGAACGAAAGAGCTGCCTCTTCTAGATTGAGGTTTAGCTCTCATCGAGAGAATATACGCCAAGGAAAGAGGCCCATGCCCGGAGGTAAATCTCATGTTCCGCCCTACAAGAGGAGTGGATTCAGTAAGCCAATGCCCAGTAGGAATGATGCATGTCGCTTGTGTGGAAGGCGACACGGGTCAGCCTCATGCTAATCGAGGCCGGATGCGTGTTTTGAATGCGGCCAGCAAGGCAACATAGCTAGAAATTGTCCTAGGAAACCAAGAGGACAACCGCAGTTGCCACCGCCACCACCGATGGGACAGATAAGAGGGTACGCCCCTCATAACACACCACAAGGAGGACAGTTGAGACCTCCAGTGCAAGGCACAGTCTATGCAATCACACAAGGTTAGGCAAAAACTGTGCCTGACGTGATCACAAGTATGGTTTTGCTCAACGACCATCCTACTTATGCTTTACTTGATTCGGGAGCAACTCATTCCTTCATTACCGAGCAATATGTTAAGTTGTTAGGATTAAGTCCTATATTGTTGGAGTCGGCGATTTACATATCTACACCATTGAAGGATAAAGTTATTGCTGCTTTGGGTTGTTTTGGTTGCAAGTTAGAGATTGGTGAGCGAGTGGGGAAAATTGATCTATAAGTCCTAACCATGTATGACTTTGATTTAATAATTGGCATGGACTGGCTCACCAAGCAAAGAGCTAAAATGGACTGCTATTGCAAAGCAATTCAGTTTGACCCGCTAAGGGGTAAGAGTTTTGAGTTTATCGAGAATCAATGAGGACCCTTGATTACCTTGATCTTGTCACCTGAGGCAACTCGTTTGTTAGATGAGGGTTGCTAAGGTTAGCTGGCAACTGTCGTGGATACGACAGTTGAGGAGCTTGATGGAAGACATTGCTGTGGTACAAGGTTTTCCATATGTTTTTCTAAAGGAATTGTTAGGATTATCGCCAGAGAGAGATTGAGTTCGTAATCGAGTTAGCACCCAAAATAGAGCCAATTTCTAAGGCTCCTTACCGGATGGCGCTATTAGAATTGAATGAACTAAAGGTGTAAATGTACGAGTTATTAGACAAGAGATTTATTCGTCCTAATGTATCACCTTAGGGAGCACTAGTTCTGTTCGTAAAGAAGAAAGATGATTCGTTGCGCTTTTGCATCGACTATTGGCAACTCAATCAGAAAAACAATCAAGAACAAGTATCCATTGCCGATGATAGATGACTTGTTTGATTAGTTACAAGGAGCGTCGAAATTTTAGAAAATCAACTTGAGGACAGGATATCATCAGCTGAGGATAAAGAAGGAGGACATTCCTAAGTCAGCATTTCATACTCGATATGGCCATTATGAGTTCACAGTGATGCCATTCGGGTTGATGAATGCTCCTGCTACCTTCATGGATTTGATGAACCGAGTATTCAAGGAATATCTGGATCGATTTGTGATTGTGTTCATCGATGATTTTTGGTGTATTCAAGAAGTGACGTAAAGCATGCGAATCATCTGAGATTAGTACTCTAGACCTTAAGAACTCATCAATTATATGCTCAGTTTAGCAAGTACGAGTTTTGGTTGACTCGTGTTGTGTTCTTAGGTCACGGATTTCCAGAGAAGGAATCTCCGTGGACTCGACCAAGATAGAAACCGTGATCAATTGGCCAAGATCGACTATAGTGACTAAGATTAGAAGTTTTTTGGGTTTTGCAAGTTATTACAGATGGTTTGTGGAAGGATTTTCATCATTAGCATTGCCTCTAACAAAGCTCTTGAAGAAAGAAGAGAAATTTGTATGGACAGACAAGTGCGAGCATAGTTTCCAAGAACTAAAGGAAAAGCTAACTACCGCACCTGTACTGACGATTCTATCTGGTCCTAGAGGATTCGAGATCTATAGTGATGCGTCTTTCAGAGGACTGGATTGCATACTGATGCAACATGACTGAGTTGTTGCATATGCTTCTCGTCAATTGAGGCCTCAGGAGCATAATTATCCGATACATGACTTGAGCTTGCGGCAATTATTTTTACCCTGAAGATTTGGAGACACTATTTGTGTGGAGAAAAATTTCAAATCTTCACGGACCATCAGAGTCTCAAGTACCTGTTCTCTTGGAAGGAGTTGAATATGAGACAACACATATAGATGGAATTGCTAAAAGACTATGACCGTGACATCCTATATCACTCAGGAAAGGCGAATAAGATCACCGATGCTTTGAGTCGAAAGTCTTCAATTGCTCATATACCAATAAAGGAGTGGAACCTAATCGAGAGGGCTCGAGATTCGGTATTCAAATTTGAGGTAGGCCACCTGTCGAGTCTTATGGCCACCCTTAGAATTCAACCGGATGTCCAGGTCAAAATCAAGACAGTCCAACCGACGGACCCAGATCTACAGAAAATTCTTCAGGAGGACATTGAGAAAAGAAAGGCTGACTTTCAGATTTCTGATAATGGAACACTAAGGTTCTGAGGATGTTTAGTTGTACCTGACGATGTGGAGCTTAAAGAAGATATTTTATCTAAAGTACATCGTAGCAGTTACAGCATTCATCTTGGCAGTACCAAGATATATCAGAATCTACGTCAACACTATTGGTGGTCAAGTATGAAGGCGGATATCGCCAAGCATGTCGCCAAGTGTTTGACATGTCAGCAGATTAAAGCCCAGCATTGCAAGTCAGGAGGACTTCTACAACCTCTCGAGATCTCAAAATGGAAACGGGAGCATATCACAATGGATTTCATGACCAGACTACCGAGGAGTCAAAGAGGAAATGATTCGATTTGGGTGGTAGTCAACAGATTGACCAAGTCGGCTCACTATATTATAGTTCGAAAGGACCTCAGTTTGGATAGACACGCAGATCTGTACATGCGTCATGTGGTTCGACTGCATGGAGTGTCGGTTATGATAACTTCAGACAGAGACTCGAGGTTTACTGCTACGTTTTGGAAGAGCTTGCAAAGTGCTTTAGGTACCAAGTTGCAGTACAGTATATCATATCATCCTTAGACGGATAGTCAGTCTGAGAGGATAATTCAAACTCTCGAAGACATGCTGCGAGCGTGTGTACTAGACTTCAAAGGAAATTGGGAAGATTGGCTTCATCTAATGGAATTCGCCTACAACAACTGTTATCAACAAAGCATCTAGATGACTCCATTTGAAGCGTTGTATGGCAGAGTGTGCAGAACACTAGTTTGTTGGGATGAAGTTGGAGAAAGAAAGCTTAAAGGCCCAGAGTTGGTTCAGCAATCAGTAGATACTGTGACAGTGATTAGAGACAGATTAAAGACCGTTCAGAGCAAACAGAAAAGTTATGCAGATAAGCATCGAAGATTTTTGGAATTCTGAGTTGGTGATCACGTTTTTCTGAAGGTGTCACCAATGAGGGGAACTTCGCGCTTCAGAAATAAAAGAAAACTGAGTCCAAAGTACATAGATCCATTTGAGATTCTTGAAAGAATCGGAAGCCTAATATATCATCCTGAGTTGCCGCCGAGACTAGCGCAAGTGCATGACGTCTTTCACGTGTCAATGTTGAGGAAGTATGAGCCTGACCTGACCCACGTGCTCAATTTCGAGCAATTAGACGTGGATGATCATGTGTCATACGTTGAAAGCTCAGTCCAAATCATGAATGGGAAAGAACAAGTTCTATGTACAAAGACCATTCCATTAGTCAAAGTGGTTTGACAACACCACGGTACTAAAGGAGCAACATGGGAGACTGAGGAGTCAATGAGACAGTTGTACCCCCACCGTTTTGATCAAAGTGTGTAAGGTTTAAATTTCAATGACAAAATTTTTATAAGAGGGGAAGAGTTGTGACATCCTGAATTTTCAACCTGTTTTCTATTGAATTAATCAGGCATTTCATCAATGCACCTATAGGGCTATTCTCAAAACTGATCACTCTTGAGATAACTAGACTATTTGGGTAAGCTATTAAGGAAATTTAAGGCAATAGACTTGAAAATTCAACTAGGAATCCGCTTCTCAAACGTGCTCATCTTTACGAGTCATTACGGCATAGTTAAAAATCGACTGCAGATCAGAGATAGGTCGGTTCAACCGAGATGTGTGGTCGATCGTGGGTGACTCCACTAAATTGGAAAATTCTCGTCGATCGTCACTAATTTGATTTTTCTATTCTTATGGTATCCGGTGTCTGTATTTGAATCCTTGAGATTTTTACGATGATCGAAACCCGCCAATGCGTCAAGTAGTTCCATTGTGGCTCAAAGAAAATCAACCACGGGTCGTTTGCCCTATAAAGTTCTGAAAACTACCCGGTAGCTTAGGTTACTCTAAGAACGCGCCGAATGGAAATTAACCGCGAATTTGAGTCCGATTTCAGAAATTGAAGATTCTGTCATGTCACAATAAATTCTAGGAACCACAACTCAGTCTCAGAAGATTTTTCTGCAATCCGAGACTTTTTGGGAAAAAGTTGACATAGAACCGTTTTTATTCAGAAAATGTCGGGAATTGTTTTTTATTGCAAAATTGGGATGTAAGTGAGATATATTGGTGAGGAAAAATACTAATTTGACCAAGGATTTGACGGTTGAATTTTCAGAGGCCGGATTGAATTGTTTCAAGAAGGATTGAAGTCCAAATCGTGCTATTTCTCTTGCAAATTCGTATGCCACATATACCCAACATTTTGGACTACCTAAAAGTTTCTAGAAGGGGTATATTGGTCTAGAAAATGTGGGTGGAGGACAGCTGGGTGGTGGGCCATGTTTGTGCGGCCAAAGAGAGAGAGAGAGAGAGAGAGAGAGAGAGAGAGAGAGAGAGAGAACCGGTTCCCCCCTCCTTCCCTTTCCTCTCTCCTATCGTTGCCTCTCTCTCCTCCATCCCCTTTGCTGTGCAACGCCCCTGCAAACTGAAGACCAGCGAAGCCAAAGCAACTGTCGCTGCCTCACGCCATTGTCTGCCACTACACGCCATCAGAGCAGCCGCGCCTCACCGCACACACCTCCGCCTCTCTTTTTTCCCCTGCATTGTCACTGTCCCTCTTTCGTCCATCTCCGATTGCTGCTCGGCATCCCAGCAGATCTGAAAAGACGTCGGAGTAGCTAGCAAGCCCCTAGACCTATCACGACGCCACCACCCTCTGCCATTCGCCACCATGATGCCGTCCTCGCACGCCACTACCGCCGCATGTCTCTGCCTCCCTCTCGCCTGGCTCTACGTTACAACTGCTACCACAACTCGTGCCGGAGCCGTTCGGCCACCTCCCACCACCGTTCAGGTCCCGCCTAGGTCCGGTTCGACCCCTCAACCTTCCCTAGTCCTTCTCCATCTCATCCGAGCCCTGGATCAGCCCTTTCTCGGCCTCAACCAGCAGCGAACAGAAGCTGATTTTGTGGGTTTTTCAACTCGATTTTGGCCTGTTTTGGTTGGCTTCCTAACCCCAGATGCTTGGCCCGCCTTGAGGAAAATCAATCCCTGCAACGTTCCTATCGTTTTGGTCCGAACGACGCATTAAATAAATGAGTTCAACTCACTAATCCTTGCTTAGTAGGTTAATCACGCTTAAGGGATGTTTAGATTAGACTAAGTATGTTTATGTGGTTAGATTAGTTTATTTAAATGTTAATTGGATTAAGGGATGTGATTACTTTAGTGGATAATTAATTAAGGCTAAGTAAATGTTTAGATTGGAGCAATCTTGTTTAAGCCTTAATTAATTATTTCGAATTTATTTTGATTATTTGTTATATTATATTATTATAATATAATATTATTTTATTTAAACTTTGGAATAAATTTAGTTAATTAATTATTTTCCGGAAATTAGGCATTGATAGCCAACGGCCGGAATTTTATGCTGATTATCATGGTGCAGTCCGTTTATTTATTTGAGCTTTAATTTGTGCTGAATTGATTTTTAGGATATGTTCCTAAATTGATTATTTAGATAAATTGAATACGAATTAAGTTATGAGTAATTACTTTAGAAATGGGATGAATCATCATGAAAGGTACGTGGCTCGGTGAATAGTACATCATCTCGGAGAATGCACGTGGCTCGATGATTTGGTATGTCGTCTCGGAGAATGCACGTGGCTCGATGATTAGTACATTGCCTTGGAGAATGCATGTGGCTTGATGATTAGTACATTGCCTTAGAGAATGCACGTGGCTCGATGACTATATGTATATATCAACTCGGAGGAAGCACGTGGCTCAGTAATAAGGAATATCGCCTCGGATAATGCATGTGGCTCAGTGATTGGTTCTATCAGTTAAGACTGAATAGTAATAACTTGAATGACCGGGAAATGGTCAGGCTGACATGTAATCGACTATGTCGATTGATTAATGCTTTGATCTGATGTCGTGAATTAATTGATTGAGTGATTGATTGATTGATGTGATATGAGGCCTCTGTGAATAACCGTGATTTGCATGATGGAACTGAGGCCACGGTAAGTCCTTTGACTCGTGTTGTGCATATGCAGCCCTAAGGTGTATTGGCTTCCTAATCGAGTCTTAAGAGAGTAGAACTTGGTGAGACGTTGTCTCACTGGTTATTGTATAAACATTTTTAGGTCTGTAGATGATGTTGGTATAGGACCAGACGTCCAGGAGTTTGGGGAAGTGAAGGAAGCAGAATCGGCAAACATGTTTGACTCGATAGTCATAGGACAGTCCCTTTTTGATTGAGCCGATATTTTTGTAAACAACCTGATGTTGTAAATAAACCTCTGTATCTATAAAAGGTTGTTATTGGTTGAAAAGAAAAATATGGCCCTACTTTTTATCCCATTGTTTTATTGTTTAGGGATTTATAATTACTTCCGCATGTGCTTAATGAAATGAATAAGTCAGCGATGTGTCCTAGGACATCGCTATTAATCAACTAGATGCATGGATGAGCGCATGCTCGAGGATCGGGACGTGACAACTGCTCTGTAACTTCACCAAAATAAAAAGTTCCTCATCCACGCTGAAGCATGAGATCTCTAATTTTATGATGAAATTTACCCTATTTTTTTGTAGAAAAGGTTCAAGTTAGCCATTACATAAATCATGTCACCATTACCACCGCACTAAGTGGCACTGTTGGCTTCAGGCTTTCTCCCCCTCACGAAGGGGAGAAGTTCGAATCCCCAACACGTCGTAGGTGGACTTACCCGCTTCACGGGGGTGGTGGGTTCTTCCATGAGCCCCAGGGTTTGCCCGCCAGCTGTCGGCTTACGAGTTTCCCTAGGTCATCAATAAATAAATAAATAAATCATGTCACCATTTAAAAATGTTATAATTAGATACGATATATTTTGATTCTTTCCAATTTGGGCTTTGGCCGAGCCGGCTGGAGAAACCACTTAGTTTGGTTGGGGCTAACTTTTTATTTTTATTTTAGAGAGCCCTCAACAGGACTTAGAGAAATAAGGCTCCGACCTATTAGACCTAAATAAAAAAAGACCCTAGGGACCTGACCCATTTACACCCTAATTTTTAATGACTACGTCCTCTCCCCAAGTCTTTCTCATTTTTTTTCTCCTCTAAGCATGTTATACTACATCAAATCAGTTACATTTCAAAGATCGCAATCTACGGTTCTATTTCCTTGAGCCCTTGCTTCCTTCAACTCTGCTCGACTTCACTGGACTCAATGACACAAGACATGATAATATTCGAGATCGCTGTTTGATTTATTTTTCTTATTGTATTTAACAGCCATTTTAGAATATTAGATAATACATGATGTCTGATTGATGTCATTATAATTTTTGACTATTACATGCTTTATTTTCATGTAATTTTGTTTTCTACTTTAATGAATTAAATGAATCGAGTGAATTTCCTCTATATTTTATGCTTTGATGTTCTCACATCTTCAATTGTGTGAATCTAGTGCGAGGTGAGTTCCTTTATCCCCATTTTCAACACGTCAATAGCCCCCTTCGACTGGGCCAATTTAAGTTTTGTCAACATACTACAAAATGGCCACTTCCATTACCTGAGGTTTAATTTGCATCTGGTCCGGCGCATGTAATCAAACTAGTTCACAAATATTCTCTCGAAAGATTGGTTAGAGGAATTTAAGATGCAAAAAAGGATCTACCGAATTGATGTATAGAGTGAGACAACAAATTATAAGTGGATATTTGGGACGACAAAGCTCCCATTAGTAGTACCCATTTATCCTGTAAATAAGAAGACCAGACGACTAGGGATAAAAGGTAGAGGGAGAGACTTGTATTACAAAAAAAAAAAAAAAACATCACACGCTTTACCCTCAGCCTAAAATACCAACATGGTGGGAGGAACGAGGCACGTTGGTCATCGGATTCCTTGGCCGTGTTATTTTTATAAGCACAGTTGTCTTTATTTGGAAGACAGAGCGACTGTTGAATTTGTATATGGTCCTCCATCCGCGTCCCAAGTTCCAGCAATTACAACATTCAGACAAGTAGCTCAAACGGTTTTAACTTTTAATTTATACGTGGGAGACGTGGAATCTTCCCACATGCGAGAGTGTTAAAATCTGTTCAATTTTTTTAATAAGACCCATTTTTTGAACTCTTAATTATGTTTTAGATTGATCATAAACTAAATTGACCATATTATTCTATCACTCATGAATTGGAGGTACGAATTCATCTCGACAGTCAACTTCATATACATATATGAAATTTAGCAGTTTCGCATAACTATAGAAAAACTTGAAATTCAAGTAAGGTTTGGTAATTGCCAAAAAAGAAAAAAGTAAGGTTTGGTTTGAGCACAGATTGAAATGTGCCACACCTTCTCTAAAATCGAGCTATTATTTCTAGGAGAAATTTTTAGTGCACAGCAGACCCAAAAAGGACGAAATAAAAAGAATCCAGGACCTAATAAACAGCATCTAATAACTGGCTGGTTGTTTATTTTTACTGCAACCCATTATTGTATTGCCTTGAGGAAAGTGCTGGGCGACTTCCAGAAACGTGAATCAAGTTTGATTTTTATTTTTATTTTAAAACAAGTTTGAATTGATAGGTTCATTTTGTGCAACGAGAAACGTTAACTTCTAGACTGTGCTTGTTCACAATTGTACATAATCTAGTACAGAACCTATTCGAATTACATGCCTTCCAAGATGGTTTTCTTCTTTCTGGATAACTTCTTTGTTTAGTATAATCTATTACTTCACCCTAAAGAACATTTTACTTTTCTATCGGCAAAAGTACACCCCAAGTACCGAAATACACCCCAAGTACCAAAACTTGATACAAAGAGATACTTAAATAGTAAAAGTTAGAAAAGTAACACTTAAGTGCCACTTTTTTTGAAAAAAAAAAAAGACAGTTGAGTGTTACTTCTGGCGAACCCTACCGGAAATTCTACATGGTAATTTTTTATTAATGTTGCTCACCTAGAGTTGACTCAACAAAGAAACTCAAAAACAACATCGTTTTGGCGCAAATTTAAATTTTAATATTAGAAATTAATTAAATTAAATTATTAAAAGAAGAAGAAGAAGAAGTAGGAAGTAGGAAGGAAGAAGATGAACAATTGCAAGCGGTTGAGAGCTCAACCCTTGCCTTTGCCACCTTCCCGTTGTTGCTAGGAAGGGCTGGCAACGGTTGGGGGGGGGGGGGGGCCAAGGTCCAGCGACCTTGGCCAACAGGAGGTGAGGGCCTGCAAGCCCTTGCCCAAATCTGGGGCAAGGGTCACGGCCCTCCCCTAGATTCAGCGAGGATCGCCAGCCCTCGTCAGGCAGGGCCAAGGGCTGCCACCTGCTGGGGAGTCCTATTCAATGTGAAGAAGAGTTACTTGGTCGAGTTGTTCGGGCAAGTGAACCAGTACCACCATAGCAGATGGCATATTCAAAAGACGGGAATCATGCGCGAGTACTTCGGCAGCCCCTTGTCCTTCATTTCAGCTGTCGCTGTTTTCATTCTCCTAGTTCTTACTGTTATCCAGGCTTTCTTCACCGTTTAGACTTAATTTAGTTTTTCCCCATTTTCACCTTATCAAATCACCCTCTAAACTTGGCCGGTTTTGTTTTCGTCGACATATGCTTGCAAAAACCCAAGTAAACCATTACTTAATTGGGTCTTTGTTCCCTATGGAGGCCACTTCCATTACCTTTGGGTTGAATCTACCTCTGTTATGGCGCATGCAATCAACTAGGAACCGGAATTATTGAATTGATCTATAAAGCTAGACAACAAATCTCCAATCGATGCTGTGCCCATTTTATCAAAAACCACACATTTGATCAAAATCCGACAAGGGTCCTTCTGCGAACCATCCGGCAGTCGACCATGAGTCAATGTGACCAGTTTTGAACAGCGCGCTTTGCAGTCCGCAGGCAGCGGCCACCGCCAGCCTAAGATGCCATCGTACAACGAGGTTTCTCATTAAATAGTCCCCTCGTCATTATCGATAAGAAGATTCGTGGCGGGGACGAGCGAGGACATTGGTTTTGGTCCAGTGAAATTCGAAAGTCATTTGAGCACTGTTAAAGTAATTGAAGAAAATTTTCTCTGATTGGTAGGTGACGAAGATACCTGTAACTTACATAAAAGGGTTAGCTAAAAGAAAGCCCCACATATTAAAAGATATGTAAAACTCAAATAATTGGCGCCTTCCTCCCCCTTCTATCTTCTTCCTTTCTCTCCACGCCCTTACGAAAGAACTGCTGCTATGCTACCGACGCTACGTCGTCACCGCTATCGTCATCTGTAAAGCTCGCCTCTCCACCGTGAGTCCCTCCGTTGCTCGCCTCTCCATCATACTCGCCCCCCTAGATCTTTCTGCCCGTGTCTCGCACCCTATTCTCTCATCGCCTGGGGGGGCTATAACCTCACATGTGAGTCCAGCGGAGGTCGTAGACCTCATTAAAAATTCAGTATGAACATTGAAAAGTTTGAACAACTTTGATGGGAAACAAAAATTCATAAAAAATTCAATCGAAGGAACAATCAGGTTGTAATCTTCAAGAGCTTTTCAATGATACCTTTGCCCAAAGAGGACGGTTGGTTTTAAAGATATCATAATTCTTAATGAGGATCATCCAATCTTGAGGCGTTGAGTTTATGATTCGACTCGATCAATTAATTTCATTATAAAGGTCAAGTCATAGGAGGGTTTTTATGTAGAAAATATAGTAGCTTTTTACTATGATTTTCTGTTCCGGCAGATGCTAAAAAATCTATGGTCCCAAATTTTTTTTCGAAATTGGACCACATGTTTGAAAGTTTCAGATCGCGAGCTTGGATGGGCACAAAAATTTGGTCAATTGCATCAGACCAAAAGAAATATATTTGATCAAAGTTTGGTTAATTTTTTTAAAAATAAATAAATTCAATGATTTTTAAAAGAATAACTGCCCCAAGAGCGCCAGGTGGCATTAGCCAGCAGCGCCCCTGCGCTGGTCAAGGCTTGCCAGGGTTTGCGCATTGCGCTATTTTTAGGCCAGTGAGGACCAACGTCCTTGGGCGTCACACACCAGGCCCCAAGTGTTGCCCAAAACTCCTGATCACTTGCTCACGGCGATTTGTCCGCCATATATGAAGGCCTAAATGGCCTTATGCAGCATTTCATAAGCCTTCGTGTAAGACTTCCCAGCTGCCAAAAAAAAAACAAAAATACAAAAACAAAAACAAAAACAAAAACAAAACAAAACAAAAAAAAAAAAAAAAAAATCGGCTTTAAACCAAAATTTTATTTTTCTCATTTCCAAAGAAGATAAATGCATTTCTCTCACTCTAACTTGTGGTTTCTCTCTCTAATGCCAACGCGAATACCTTTTTTACTTTCTTCGAATGAGATGGCCCATGACACATGGGTGCTCATCCCTCAGGCAATCGCAGGGATAGCCTAGCGCTGCGCCACGTGGGCCAAGCGTTGTGCAATTCTAGGCCTGCGGAGGGTGGCCGGGCCTGTTGCAAGGCTATTTTGACCTTGCAGAAGGCCCATATAGCCTCTGCTTGGGCTTCAAATTTTGCCTTTAAATATGGAGTTTTCATTTCAAGCATTCAAGGTAAGTTTTTCTTCCGAACTACTTCATGGTCTGAGCATTCTAATGATCTCTTTGCTTTTCTGCTTTGATTGGAAAGATTTTCCTAACATTTCATTGAGTAAGACTTGCATCCAATCCAATTTCGACTCATGGTGAGCTTAAATCTTCTTGTCTATCTCCATTAACATCCATTTGGATGCAAGCTTAATGAGAAGTATGTAGTCTGCGTTCATGCTAGATTTATTTTCATGATCCCAATTAAATCTATATGTTCTGAATTAAGATGTTTCGACTTCCATGTGGCTTCAGGCTAATCCTCAATAGTTTGTCTTTGAATTTTGCATCTTAGATACATTCATGTATGCATTTGGTACCATTTTGACCTCTTCTTTGTAGGATATGTCGAAATGGAGATATGATTAAGCATCACTTTCACCAACCTTATCATTGCTTTGTGTAGAGTTTAGGCAATCTCACTTCATATCATTTTCTTTGGCCTATGGATTAAGTTATATATATAGTTTAAAAAGTATTATTCAATAAAAAATTAAGAAAGGTCATTTAGGTGCATTTCATCGTTTCTCGCATTTTAATATTATTAGTCTAGCTGTTGGTCGTTTTGTTGCTTGTCCACGGCTTCCTTTCACTCTTAATGAGTGTGTTCATTTTGAGTGTAAGCTTTTGGAGCCGTGTTGTTTGTACAACCCCTTTTAATATATTGCTTACTCTTACCAAAAAAGAAAAAAAAAATATATATATATATATATATATATTATTATTAGTCTAGCATATTCATGGAGTCATCAAGGGTTTCAACAATTTTAAAGCTCCCGGTCCAAATTAGTATAACAGCTTATTCTACAAAAAGCTTGACGTGGAATTCTTCTCTTCAAGGAGAATGCCGAAATCAATGAATTATACATTGATCTCTCTTATAGCATAGGTTTCAAACCCATGCTTCCTTAAGGAGTGCAGACTCATGTCATGCTACAATGTTATATATAAAATCATATGAAAGCTACTTGCAAAAAGAATAATTTATATTTTCCCTTCGATTGCTGGCCTCAACCAAATTGCTTTTATAAAGGGAAAATGGATTTCAAAGAATATTCTATTGTGCCGAGAACTCTTGCATGACTACCATAAGGGCAATAAAGGTAAATGGGTCGCAACCAAAATCGATCTCATGAAGGTTTATGATATGATAAAATGGGATGCTACTCTCGAGGTTTTGAAAGATGTTAATACCCCTTAGTACTAGATTGATCATATAAATCAATGCATTACTACCCAAGGTTCTCAATTAACTTCAACGGTGAACATGTTGGGTATTTTGCCAGCACAAATGAGCTACGACAATGTGACCCCTTTTCTCCCTACCTCTTAGTTCTGGTTATGGAAATCTTACTAGAATTATCACGAAGAAAATTTCTACCTCATCTATTAAATTCCATTTGCATTGCAAATTGCAAAGGATTACTCATGTATGCTTTGCTGATGATCTATTCTTATTTGCTTATGGGGATGTAAACTCCATCATTTGCCTCGTCGATGCACTTGATGATTTTGTAGCTTTAACGGGACTTAGATTTAACCTAGACAAATGCCATATATTTTTCTCTAGGTTGTCTAAAAACGAATGACTCCTTACATTGGATGACATGCAGTTTTTCACAACCACCCACCTCATTACATATCCTAGTGTCCCAATTGTTACGCAAAGGCTCACGCACGCAGATTGCAAGGGTCTAACAGAAAAGATATTTCAGAAAATAGATGGATGTGACATGAATTATATCAACATCGCAAGAAGACTTCAATTGGCCAAATCAATACTTTTTTCCATTTGCACTCACTATATGCAAATGTTTCTCTCCCAAAGCAAACTATTTATGAGATTAAAACAAAGATTAGCCAACTTATAGGCAGGAAACGCTGGAACTCACATATCTCATAAAGTTGCATGGAAAATAGTATGCTCACCAAAAAAGGAGGGAGAACTGGGCATGCTCGACCTAAAACTCTAGAAAAAGGTATTGCTAGGTCACATGCTTTGAAGCATCGTCAATCATCCGTCCTCATCCCTATGGAGTACTTGGGTTCATCACATTAAATGTAGAAGTGCTCCCATTACGCAACTCGACATAAAGGGCAGTATGGCTTGAAGTTCTCGATGGATGCTCAAGCTTAAACTTGCTCTAACACCTATTATCTCTAGTCAAATATACCATTGCAAAGAGAAATACAAGGAATTCAGACATGAGGGACTAGTTGCGGACTAGTATTGATTAATTTGGACTAATGGTATTAGCAAGCATAATTTTATTGGCCGGCTTGTATATAAAGATAGGCTATCAACAGTAGTAGCCATATCACAATGGTTGTCTTCAGTAGATAACTTAGTGACTTCATAAAAAGCAATCAAAGATAAGATCGAAGAGAATGAAACGCACGTAGTGGTCATTATAGCGCTTCCTTCTGATCCTAGAAAACGTCCGAAAAAACCTGCTACGGAACTACCGAGCAGGGGCAAAAATACGATAAGTAGATACATAATTTCGAGTGTGATCAGACAACCAAAAATCAGACAATGACAGAGCGGCCTGGGATGTTGTGATAGATTGATCGACGTTCGAAGAAGGCCCGACCGAAGGAATGAGTCACAACACAAGGTGAATTGCTTCCCCCACCTTCCTTCACGGGGTTGGCTTACCCGAAAAAATCGGAATCAAGCCCTTAAACCAGTTCCTATATTGAATTCGACTTTTGTATAACTAGTATAGAAGATAGAAACTACTTATTCTTTGAGTATACCTGGACAAGTAGTGTATATCCCAGTATTTTGGCACAAAATGGAATTTGGTGTTCTACAAGAGGTAAGGCAAAAACTTGGAGGCGAGACTCCTCAAACTATCTTTCTTAGTGACTATCTATTGCATATGGATAGAACGCAACCGCAAAAGGTTTCAAAACAAGTCGATTGAGCCTCATTTTCTATTGGCTAGGATTCGAAAGGTTGTTAGAGGTAGGATGTCACTGTCGCAACCTAACCCCTTCCGACTAGGGAGAGACTATTAGGTTTAGGAATATTGTCAACTTTGGGCCGATGGCTTTCCATTGACTCGGGCTCTCCCAAGCTCATATCTCGCGCGACATCGAGCGTTCAAATTTTTAATTGATTTAAGCTTATGTAAATTTTGACTCAGGAGTTGCCACTAGCTTTTTTGGGACGGCCAGAAACCCATTAAGATACATGAGAATATTTTACTACTTACGCAACTAGAGAATCCAAACCCGAGGACTTGGTTATGTTAACCCTAAGGCTAACGCCATTTTGATACCTAACTCAATCATGTTAACTAATGTCATAGCAGCCTATCAAAGAATTCTAGGTATCCTCCTAACCATTCTAGAGCAAGAAATAGCATCCAAGATATTGAAAAGTGCAACCAAGTATAATCATAAAGGAAAACATACAATAGGGGTGAGCATGCCGAACCGCCCAAACTGGGAATTGCCCGAACCGAATCGAACCGGCCGGTTTGGTCCAATTCTTGGAGGGATCGGTCCAATTCTCGGTTTCATAAAAATGGAACCGATGATTGTCAGTCCGGTTCTCGGTTTGGGAGGGGATCGAGACTAACCTAACCGATGGACCGATCGACTTTTTTTTTTTAAATATATATTTTTAAAATTTCTTAAAAATAGCAATAAACCCTAAAAATAGTAACAACTCTAGTATTTTTTGTAATTAATTTTTTTTTTTTTGCTAAGTGATTGGTTCTATGGAACCGATCGAACGGGATCAAACCGGTTGGTCAAGTCCGATTCTCGATCCCCAAAATGGGAACCGATCCTCTCGGTCTACTTCCTAGTTCCTAAGTGGAACTAGACCGGACTTGGACCGAGAACCGATCACCCTTGGCACATAAGCATCCTAATATTATCCCTAAAAAAAAAAAAAAAAAAAAAAAATTCAAAACAAAGAACCCTATTATAAAGCCCTAAAAGCTTATCAAAATTTTGGGCTTTAATATTTTTAAAGGGTTTTCCAAATTTTCTAATTTTCTGATTTTTTAGAATTTTAGAATTTTTTTAATGGTTTTTCTAATTTTTTCATTTTCTGAATTTTTATTATTTTTAAAATATTTTTCAATTTTTAAAACAAAGAACCCTATTGTAAAGCCCTAAAAGCTTATCACAATTTTGGGTTTTAATATTTTTAAAGGGTTTTCTAAATTTTCTGATTTTCTGATTTTTTAGAATTTTAGAATTTTTTTAATGGTTTTTCTAAACTTTTTTCATCTTCTGAATTTTTTATTTAAAAAAAAAAATCTTTGAACTGGTTGAAGAGACCCAACCCAACTAAGCTGACCTAAACCCAATTGAATTGGATTGGGTGAAAAACAAGGTGACCCTAAGGCCCACTCAGAATTAATTAATAAGCCCATGAACCTTTTTTTTGGCCCAAACTCTAAATGAACATAGCCCACGACAAACAAGTCCAAAGCTCCTCTCTTCCTTAGCCCATTCACGAACTCTCCTCTTTATCCAATCAACCCTCAGACCGAAGTCTGGATCCGAGTATGTCTTAAATCTGTTTCACTTGAACTCTAAGATGTAAAACATCAAGGATATTCCCTTTAGAGTGGGGACGAAAGAATTACGCTTCAAAATTAGAGGCCCTTCAGGTGGGGAGAGTAGACTTCACCACACCTCGTAAAGGGTATTTGAGGAACTAATAGGCTGATATAGTAGTCGCTTGCGTTAGTGAAGGTAGAGGGGTGAGTGAAACACCCACTGCAATGTCGACCTATGCTTTGCACAGTGTCTCTCAACCGACTTGTCGGCCTTATACCCTCGGTTGAGAGACATTGTGCAAAATCCCAACCCCTTTGCCCTTTTTTCTAGTTTTCAATTTTTTTTTTAATTCTTTTATGTTTCTCTTTTTATCTTTTTCTATTCTTTGTCCTTTTCTGCTGCTAGTTTATTCTTCTTGTCTTCTTCATCGAAGCTTTGTTTTTGCAGCTTTATCACACCGAACCATGGACCACCGACGCTACATCATTGTTCACACACGTCGTCACTGATACCTATGCCGCTGTTGAACCACCACATACTACCAGTTGCTCTTCTGATTGGTATCCATTATCTTCAGTCACTCCTTCTGGCGACCACAAAACTCAACAACCAACATTCATCAAAACAAATCTATTCAATCCTAACATCTCTAATAGGAACACAATCACAAGCGTATTAAAATGCAAGTAAATAAACTGACTAGAGTGGCCTCAAACCACCGGCTGGCCAGCCCCAGGGGGGTGGGGTGTTCCGCGAAGGGGTTTTTGATAGGGTTGATCGGTCCAAGGTGGATAGGGTCTAGACTTAGACCTTGTACCCGACCCTATTATAACCGATTATCCTTTTTTGAACCATGTACCCAACCCTGTTTATATTGGACCCTATACTCGACCCACCCTATTTTTCCAATCTGGTTCCAGGGTCAATCCTATTTCTACTAGAACCTGTTTTGCAATCACCCGATACTTTATATGGCTTCGAAATTTACATTAATACGCGAGAAAATAACGCAATTCTCATAATTTGTATTGAAACATTAAGCACTTGTAATGAATAAGTAAATGAACTTTTTTACTAAACGAAAAATTAATAATTCACAAGACTAATCATAATAAATAAAATCATAAGGCAAAATAAAAATCATAACATTGCATAAACATTAGCAACAAACATGGGTATATTATTAGTTTCATTCCCACAACTACTACGTGAAACTGTTCATTTATCTAAAACAGTTAACAAATCTTTGCTGCAAGCATAATTCCTCATCCAAAAGAAAATTTAGGCGAGCAACAGACGTTGTCTGTCTATTGGACGATGCGAGAGGGAGCTAGTGAGGGAGGGAAGCGAGCGAGGAAGAGGAACAATGAAGGAGGAGCGTCATGCATGTTTGAGAGAGTCGAGAGGAAAAACGTCGTGCGATTGCGAGAATAAAAGTAGAAATCATGCGAAAAAAAATAAGATTTTTGACCTCTATTTACAAAACCGATCCGAGTGGGTAATCACTTGGAATTGGTTCCCGGACCGATTCAAACCGATTCCAAATTTTGGGAACCGGTTCTTGGACCGGTTTCAAGGAACCAGTTCCTGACCCTATTTTTCGGGTGGACTGGTCCGATTTTCAGGTATACCTAGTCCGATTGCACACCCCTAATTTTTGGCATGGAGGGGTGCGTACGTGACCAACTCGAGCCAAGATTTTGTTCACAAAATAGCGTGAAAAATACAAGAAACAGGAAGATCATAAGATATTCAACAAATACCGAAGCAAATGTAAGCCCATCTCAAGATTCAATAACAAATGTGATTCGGCTCTCTCTCAAGTATTGTATCGAACACGTGATATGCAGTTTAAAGGATGCGTTCCAGAGCGAAATTCAATGCGATTTTCGAATCAAAGATGATGTATGAAAGTCTGAATCAACATATTTTGTGCCAAATCCGTCTCAGTTGGTCACGATCCGTTCGAAATCTCGCACTTAAGTTCGGTGCTCTTAAGTGTTTCATGCTTCATTCCAGCAAAACATCAAACAGTCGGTATACATTCATGAACTCGAGTTCTGGGTTCAAACCCGAAGCATTCCTCAGCTCCTCAGCCTAAACATGACGTATTAACTTTCAAAAACATTATGAATCGACCTGAACTTACTTTGGTTTAACAAGATTTCATCAAATAAAAAAGAAAATTCATCCACCAAGGCGAGTTCCTTCCCGGCCAAAAGAAAAACAGGGGCGAAACAGGAGGTTCGGGAAGGAGGATCATACCTGGTTTGTCGGGCGAGTCGAGGTCTCGATCGGCGATGGCAGAGCACGACAAGCTGGGCTTCTTCCTCGGCTGCGGAAAGACCTCCGAATGAGCAAAGGTGGGCTGACGAAATGGCCCTTGACCGGAGTCCTTGAAAGCCGACGGCAAGCTCCGGCGATCGAGTTCTCGGTCAGTCCCTCCTCCGACGACAGTTGGATTATTCCTTCCGCTTGCGTCGTGGGGGCGGCGTCACTCGCACGTCCTCCTTCCCCTTTGCTAGGCGCGCGCGCGCGTGCGTAGAGGAGAGGAAGTGGGTGACGAGCTGGGCCTTCTTTTGTTTGGTTTCGACGTGGCCTCAAATCGTAGGCTTAAAGGAATAAGAAAAGATGGGCCACAAAAGACAAAAGGGAGATGGGTTAAAAATAGATTGGCTAAAAAAAGAAACATAGAAATGGGCCAAGGAAAGTGAGTTAGATGCATGGGCCGAAAGAGATAAAAGAAATGGGCTGGCCACGTGGGCTTAACAAGTCCTTAACTTACTAAAGAATATATATATATATATATATATATATATATATATCTTTTATATCTTTTCATACATATTCTTTTATGCTTTTTATCCTTTATCCTTCCGTCTTTATAAATATTTTTTGTAAAATAAATGGATACTTAAAACGCCGACAAAAATTTTGATGTTAAAACAAGTTGATTGACCATCATCTTCTGTTGATTAGGATTCAAAAGATTGTTAGAGATAGGATGTCACTCTACCAACAGTATAGGTTTTCCTAGGGAAATGTTTTATTGGTCATTGTATGGAAGCTTTCTTCCTTCATCTTTTCACATAATTAGTCTCTCTAAAATGTTAGGAGATTCCCCTAAACTTTTATAACTCAATTGATTAATGATATTCACATATTTACACACACACGAAAAAAAAAAAAAAAAAGAAGGGTAGGATGGGAGGATTTTTTAACCTTTTTTGCATGTTTACTTTTTGCACATAGCTCACAGGTATCCACTGCTAAGATTATGTGTTAATTTTGCTAACACAACTTGCTTTACTCTTTTTTTAACATTTACCTTGCTTTATTTATTATTGTTATTACTATAATCATTCATTTTATTGATTGTGTAGATATGCATAGGCGCTTAGATTTGCATGTTAAAGAATAAAAAAAAATGAAAAAAATTAGAAGAAACAACACGGGCTTCTGCGTTTAGCTTGATTTCTAACTAGCCTAACATAAGTTAGTCGTAGCTCTATTCTCATTTGCAAGAAATCAAATTGCGATTGGTAGGCCTTATAAGAGTTCATGTAAAGCGTAAGCGTCATCTCGCAAGAGAGCTATTTGTGTTTACTTAGCAATCTATTAAATCGTCCCTAGATCCACCTCAATTAGAATCATGACAATTATAGTGCTAAAATTTACATTGAGATTTGTAATAGATGTAGTAATTACCCTACTGGTCCAAAACTAGAATATTCCGGAGTAAGTAGGCTGTCATTCTTCTCATAAATTGGTGGAAATCCAAAGATGTGGTCGTTATTCTGCCAGGTCAAATTTAGGAAATTTCTAAATCATAGTTAATTTTCCTTTAATACTAACATTAGAGAAACCCTGCACGGAAGACAACCCATAAGTCGAATTACCTAGGAAAATGGTCCAAGTACACCTATGCCAATGTGGTAATCGCTGGCTGATCGTGAACATGTGAGGACGTAAAGTGGTGTAGGACTTTACTTCTCGTTGCTCTAAAAGAAAGATCAAAATTGCACTATTGACTAGTGACTCCACTGGGGAAAAGTTAACCATAACTACACAGAGGGTTGAAGCCATTTTAATTTTTCAATCAAAGTCCTTGCATTGATGATTCAACTTCCTTAAGTTCACATGATGCGGTTGAACATTTGTTTTATTTGTATTTGTTTGGTTTTTGCTTTGTTTATGTGTGAATAAACTGTCACGAATGCCCATTTAAATCAGACTCATTATATTACATTAACACACAAACCATGAATAGAACTGATCCACCTAGGAGCACTATGGCACGATAATTACATTGTACCTTCTCAACTTGGTCCACCTACACGTCTTGTGTCCCGATAGGCTCAACCATAGTAGAACTTCACTCTTCCTAAGGCAAATATAAGAGTGACGGATTTTCCTCAAAATCTATCAACCCCAAATTATAACCAAAAGAAAGTTGTCTTAATGTCTAGCCAATGTCTGTTCCTGTCAACTCGAATGAGAGACTTTCATCCACCATCATGATAGGGAGGGAAGGCTTGTCCTAAACTACCAAGACAAGAAGACAAGTGCAAACACCTATTTGCTCATACATCCCCCCACCACAATCTAATTATAAAAATGTTCAAGGTGGTTCGAGGCCCCCATCAATCCTATGATAGATAAACATGTCAGTGTTCCACACGGTACAGCTTCATGCACTGTTCTTTATTTAATTAGTGAACCTAAAACATTACTTCATGCTCACTCCCAACCACAATGATTTCTCATACTCCTTTGAATTATTCGCATGTGAGGAATGTATATTCGTATAAAATTGGTGTTATTGATCGCTTGATAATCGCTACTCACCAGTTTTGATAAAGGACAAATTTCTAAGACCCATGACGACGACTACAAAAGACTCCCAAACGAGGGCAGCCATGGTTTGTACCAATTTTTTTTTTTATTACATGATGCTTTTCTTTTAAAACAAAATGCTATATGGGGAACCAAACAATTTAGGATGCACCATGCCGTGGCATTCTATTGTTCCGTATGTATGTATATATATATATATTGAAATTTGTTCCATGCTTAAGTAAATATCTATAAGTGTTAGTAAAAAAAATGACTAATGACTTTTTTTCATCTTCTTTTTTCTGGTGGCAACTTATGAACACTTTTGTAGGGTGACCAACTTTTCTATAATTTGCAAATCAGCAATTTGTTGCACAAACTTACACTTATATTGCATAGCTTAATAACATTTTAAATAAACTAAAAATCTTATATGTAAGATTTGGGGATCGATCAATAACCCCTAAACAAAATATTAGTTAAATTAAGTACAGATATCATGAGCATTTTCAATGGCATTAAGCCCATATGATCGCACTAGTGTGAACGGGGTGGTGCAGGGAGATTCTGAGCTTTATCCTAACTAATTGAAGTGAGCCCGTGAATTGAAGATTTGGCCAAAGCCCATTAATCACGCAGCGGCCGAAAATCAAAGACGGGGGCCGCCAAGTTAGGAAAAATTGGTTTTTATTGATTCCAAATTTGAGAAAGGAAGCGAAACACTAAAATCGGAGAAATTGAAGAGATTGGCTGGGGTATTTTATTTGCACGATCACGTGAAAGGGGAAAAGGAGTTCTGTCCTTTCCTCCAGGGGACCACTTCTTTCCCATGTGAAAGGGCACGAACACACACGTCGGAAGGAGAGAAAATTTGAGGAATTTAGAGTAGAGACAAATAAGACAAAAGAGAGGGCCAATTTCTTCACGTAGAAAGAGGAATTGACCCAAGCAAAAAGTGAGAATAAAGGGCACGTCTTTGCACAGACGAGAGAACAAGGGTCAAAAGAGTGCACAAAGAGTCAAAAGCGAAAAGTGAAAAAAAAAGTAGTTCCTTCGGTGGCACCCCCATCCACTCCGACGTTCAAAAACCGACTCCGGCCTCAGTCCAACGGCTCTCTCCGCCACGACCCCAGCCATTCCCCTGCAGTTCCCGACGTGCGCTGGCAGTTTCCGGTGATGACCCGGCAGCACCGGCAATTTCCTATTAACGGCAGTGAACCTAGTAGCACCAGCGACGTGATCTTTATTTACAGGTACTCCGGCGGCGGTCCAGTGGCCTCACTGAGGAAAGCCAGGTCTCGGCCACATCCCGCAGCGCCTCCTACAGCCAGCAACACCTTTCGCTGGGTTTCCCGCAGGTTTTCCGGTGAGTTCCCATCACGACCAGCAGCCCCGGTGGTCCCTCAAAGGCCACTCCTAGTGACACCTTCGGCACATCGACATATTTTCCGGCCACTGCCAACTTTTGTTGCCGCGAATCCACACGCCAGTCACATTAGTGTCTTATTTAGGTAATCTTCTAAAACTGTACTCGATTTGAATAATCAGTTACCTAAAGTTGGATTAATTCGATTTCAATTTGATTCGTATGAGTTTTTTAGGCATTATTCTGAATAGGAAATTTCCATGTTTAAATTGAATATTTGTTAAAATAGATTTATTTATTTGTTGTTTTTAAATTTAGTAAACTTTATTATCATGAAAAAGACAAAAAAAAATCGCGTTACACGTTAGGATATATTACTTTGCTAGTTTAGAATTGTATATCTAGGAGAAAGGTAGTAATTTAGGAAATTTCTAATTTAGAATAGAATTTAATATAACCTATTTCCTAATTTAAATTAGGTAATTATGTGTTGACACCTAAATTTTTGGATATTCCATTTCATCTTTCCAACACCTAAACATACACTAATTGTATAGTTCATATTTACATTTTACTTAAATCATGCATCACGTGCTACTTAGATGGCCCATGCATGATGTTGAAATGGACCATCACGAGCGCAATGAGGAGCTTCACCTGGCCATGTCCAAGGAGGGGTTTAAATTCTACACTCGACTTCTTTAATGACAAGATTTGATCCCTGCAGTTACTCAGTTAGATAGTTATCCATCGTTATCAATTCGTATATATCCATCGTCAAATTACTTCGAACTTATATTTGAAAAATCGGATGAACTTAATCTTCCAAGGAAAGCTTGGGATTGTTGAGAACATTGAAATTTGAAGCGATGATATTTGAACTCTTGTTGCGGGCGTCAAAGTAGATAAAGTTCATAGCCAAGTGGAAATTGAGAAGATCCAGACGACATCCCTGCGGTCTCGTTGAATCTCTGCTGCAGCCCGATCAACCAGCCACTTCCCTGTTCGATTTGACACATCCAGTTGGTTCCAGGGACGCTAGTCCGGCCCGGACATCTGCCAACCCACAGTCGTGCACTATCGTCACTGCCTATCGCCCTGGCACCCTGTCCGGAGCTGCTGCTGCGATCCAGCAGTCCCTGGCACCAAGCCAGCAAGCTTCCAGCAGTCCTTGGCGCCAATCGGGCGAGTTCCGAGGTTTGTTCCGACGCCTTCCCCAACGTGTCTGGTTTGCTGCAGCGTTTCTAGCAGCCGCTAATCAGCCTTTGCTGACCCTTGGTTTACTTTTGCAGGTCGTCCGGTCGTCCAAGATCAATCCTTGCAGTGTTAGTCTTTGCTGTTGAGGTTCCTGTTGGTTTGTTCACGGCTCTTGCTGATTTATTCATCAATGCTGTTGCCGCCTCAACGACCCTTGCCTCAATTCTTTTTCACGGTTGCCACACCAACTGATCACCGTGTAAGCCGAGAAGCCCGTCTAGGTAATTTCCTCATCCGCTTGTTTATTTGAATATTTAAATTGCCTAGTTTGGTATTATAGAAAAGGGTTCGCATCCATCATGGGGTAGCAAAGCATGTAGTTGGTAGGAATTCTAGTTAGGAAGACATGAGATGGGATGTAGGTTGTTAGAAACATGCAATAGAAATCCGATACCTTTCAAATGGGGAGAGCACAAAGAGTAAGCTTAAGTCTGAGCCTGTTAATATATTCAGTTGAATTTACATTCTTTTAAAAACTTAAGCCAATGAGTTAAGAATCAACTAAGATTTTTTTCTTTTTTTTTTTTTTTTGGTAAGAAAGAATCAACTGAGATTAATAGCTCTACACCACACAAATTTATTGGTGTGGGATTTCTCTAATACAATTCACACTTGCATCCTAACAATTCTCTCCTCATTTATGAATTCAGTGTTAGGTTTGCTCCCCCTAATTGTTAGTAGAGAAACTATGGAAGAATTTTAAAGGCAATAATGATCGTGGGGTTGGTTTAGCTTGCTAAAGGAAAGCCTATTGAGAAAAAAACAATAGCAGTAGGAGTAGGTCAAAATCAAAGCATAAAGATCTGACTTGCAACTATTATAAGTTTAAGAGGCATCTAAGGATAAATTGTTTGAAATTGAAGGTAAAGTAGGCAAGAGAAAATAATATGAATTGACAAAACCAAGGAAAGGCAAGGCAGAATAATCACAAGTACCAAAACAAGGAAAATCAAGGAAATGAAAATCTCGCTTGAGCTAATGTTGCTAGAGAAGAAAACAAAGATTGATTAATGGTTGCAAATGATAAAGACAAATTTAGTGATTGTTGGATTCTTGATTCAAGCTATTCATATCACGTGTCCTAATTGTGATTGGTTCTCCACATATAAGGGATATAATGGTAAGTTATTCTAATTGGAAATAATGTTAAATGCAAGGCAATTGGGATTGGGACTATTAGCTATCTTGCAAGGTGAACTTGCAGGTGAAATCTATATGGGATTGGAAATAACGCTAAATGCTAAAAGTAAAACTACGCACATCAAGAAGTCAAACAAGTAGGATTTTGGGTATATAGCCTGTGTCGCATATATTTATCCATATTTTATTTGAATATGGTCTACTTCCTAAGCTAGTCTTGCTAGTTTCAAGAATTATTATAGCTAAAATTTGAGGAAAATTACGCTAGAAATAATTGTATCAAAATTGCAAAGAAATCAAATTATAGAATATTAAGTAATTAAGATTAAATTTAACGCTTGGTTGCAAAATCCACTGAATTTCATTTTTCAATGATTGTATGACATTTTACCCCAAAATGTCCATATGTTCCTTCTTTGCCGTTGTTTGGAAAGATAGTAAATTAGAGTGGAATAATGTCGCAAGTTTGGGAAAATTATCCAAGAAATCCTAAATCTATTGTAAGGTGATTAATTCAGTCTTAAACTTTTGAATTGTGCTAATTTATTCATAAACCTTTTGAGGATTTGCTAATGGATTACAAATATAGTCTTTTTGGTTAATTGTAGCCAAAAATCACTAACGTTACAATTCAATCAACACTAGCTATCTTACGTGGCACGACCAAATGCCGATGTGAATAATTTTAGAAATTTTTATTAATTTTCTTTTTTTTTTCTTTTTTGGTTCATAAAGCCAGTAGGGCCAATTGTCTACCTCCACTAGCCACTTGGCAAGGGCCATCGAGCCCCATATAAGGGCCACGAACCCACACTGGCCATAGCAAGTGCGAACTAGTTGTCACCTTATCTAGTGAGCGCATCGAGGCGCTCAACCAAGTGACAACAAACGTGAGTGAGGGTCAACCCTCACCATGGTGCGATGCCCTTGCTGGCCCTAATGAGGGTTGCTACCCTCACCCACAATTAGCGAAGGCATTGCGGCCCCCATTGAATGGTGTATGATCTCGGTCAGTGGCTGACGACCTCATCGACCCTTTATACCAAAAAAAGAAATGAAAAAAAGAAAGAAGAAAAAGAATAAAAAATTAATAAAAATTTTGAAAAAAGAATAAAAATTTTCTTTTTTGGTTCATAAAGCCAGTAGGCCCAATTGTCAACCTCCACTAGCCACTTGGCAAGGGCCATCAAGCCCCACATAAGGGCCACAAAGCCCACGCTGGCCATAGCAAGTGCGAACTAGTTGTCACCTTATCTAGTGAGGGCATCGAGGCCCTCACCCAAGCGACAACAAAGGTGAGTGAGGGTCAACCCTCACCATGGTGCGATGCCCTTGCTGGCCCTAATGAGGGTTGCTAACCTCGCCCACAATTAGCGAAGGCATTGCGGCCCCCATTGAATAGTCGATGATCTCAATCAGTGGCCACGACCTCATCGACCCTTTATACCAAAAAAAGAAATGAAAAGAAAGAAGAAAAAAAATACAAAATTAATATAAAATTTTAAAAAACTAAAAAATTGTAACATCATTGTTGATCATGCCACATAGAACAACCAACACTGATTGGTAGTGAGTTTTAGCCAAAATTATTCAGAAGGACTATATTGATATTCCATTAAATAGTTTAGGACTAAATTGGAAAATTCTCAAAATGCTTAGTACTAAATTAATACAATTAAAAAGTCTAAGACTAAATTGTTTTAGGACTTTTTGGATGATTTTCCCTTAAAAGTTAGGTAGGGCATTGGCCTAATGAGGCCCACTACAAAAAAACATTGGAAGGATAAGGAATTGTCAAATTTTACTTCCGAAGCTCTCTTGGCGTGCAATTTGTGCACAATATTTGTGGATTTTAAAGAGAAAATGCTAAATGCGTTGACAATTCTTACTATTATAATTTGAGAAAAACTCAAAGTATCTTGGGCCAATTTCATGAATCCCGGAATTAGATTGATAAAAAATTATGGTAACTTGTTGTAAAATGCTTGATGGGTTTAATTCTAACATAATTTTAATAAATTGTCGCAGCAAATAATGAATTTGCAATCCGTCATGTGCCACAATCACATGAACATCACTTTTGTACACTTTTAGATAGATAAAAGTGGGATCAATCATCCAAGATAGACAATAAGGTTGTTGACACTAAATTTCGATTAAATATTTAGATTTAAACTTCATAGACAACAAGGGACCAATTTGGCCCTAACAAAAATATTTTTTTTTTGCATTGTCAAGTTATTAATATTATTTGTATCAACTAAGTTTTGTTTTATTTTCCCTTATTTTACCTTATTTTAGGATGAATATATTTTATTTTATTTTTTTGAAAAAGGGGCCTGTGAGGATCAAGGGCTGGGCTTCTGCCCCAACCCTCTTTCCCTCTTTTCCCTCACGCGGGTCGGGCCCAATCCATTTTCCTTCTTTCCTTCGGCCCGGCCGCCCCTTATCCTCCTCCTTTTTCCTTCCTTCCTCTCTTCTCTGCAACTCACACACGGGCAAAGGACAGGAGCAGCGGGGAAGCCAGCACGAAATCTGAAGGGAGGGGGCGCGGATCAAGCGCCTTAGATGCTCGTCGGGTTAATGGCAGAACGGGCAGCCGGCGACACGGCTAGTTGCATCCGGCCAGCGGAAAAACCGCTCCCCCACACCAACACCCCCCCCCCCCCAACATGTGCCGGCTCCAGGCTAGCCGTGCCTATAAAAAGAGGGGAAGAGGCCGAGCGAGTTCTGGGCAATGAAAAGAGAAAAATCGAGGGATGTTCTGAGAGAGAGAGAGAAATCGGTGGGGCAGATCCAAGCTGTGAGAGAGGGCCGAGTGAGAATTGAGAGGGTGAGACCAAGGGAGAGGGAATTGAAAACGACCCCACTAACCGCTGTGCTTGTGTTGGGGCCGATATCCCACGGGTATCGCCCTTCTCCGGGTTGGAAAAATAAATTTCATGTATCGGAAGGAAAAATAATATTTACATATTGGAGAAAAAATACATAATACTATTTGTTAGAATAAGAAAAATAATAAATCTGTGAGAATGACAACAATAATGTAATAATGACTTTGGAACCAAAAAGATAATAAATCTGAAAGAATGATAGCAATAATATAATAATGATCGAGTCAATGTTTATATAACCTTTACATATAAAGATGCTGAATTATAACTCAAATACGAATTTGTTTGATTGTAATCAAATTTAAAGGAAATTAAACAAGAGGTGAGGTATAGTTAATTGAATCTCCTTAAGGTAATTATGCCATTAAGAAATAGGGCGCGAAAGGAAAGGAAAACAGGGGCGGTCACGTGGGTGCTTCCTACTCAACTTGTGATGTCGGACGATGGACGAGCTCGAACATCAGGCTGCGTCCATTCGCCTTGTGCGCCTCAGAGGTGGGATCCTCAGGAAATTGACCCTGAATTGAACAAAAACAAAAACTGGCAAGCCGGAACCCACTGAGGCTATGTGTGGGGAGTGTTGAGGAATTAATGGTATTAATGGCTCAATGTAAGTTCATGCAATTTTTCTTCAACCTTTCGCGTCAATAGATGATTTAATGGATACATTCATTTAGCATTAATGCATCAGGAGTAGTCTTGGAACAGTTATGGATGAATTCATTGATGCGTTGATAGATGCATTTCTTAAGTTTTGTAGTAGTTTTATGATGCATTTATAGATGAATTAGTGGATGGACGTGAAAAGGGATATGTTAATGATGGATCTTCTAAAGTCTCTCGCAACAATTCTAAGATAATCTTCAACTTAAGAAAATGATTATCTTTTGAGCCTTCTTTAATTCATGGCAATAGAGTCATTTAGATATTAGAATTCCTTTTTGAAAAAAACTCCTTCAAGTGCGTTGGTTCCTAGAAGTATTTCAGGAGGTATAGTTCATGAAGCTTTGGGCTCGCCGGACCGGGCCACCATGGCATGGTTCATGTGAGTTTTCAGCCTCATTTGTGCGTGCGCTGCAGTCTGGGGTCTATTGTGTTGATCGCTTTGAATCTCGGCTTGGATTCGGCTTGGTTGTTGGCGTTT
Organism: Eucalyptus victrix; assembly: GCA_016097545.1. Classification (NCBI taxonomy): domain Eukaryota; kingdom Viridiplantae; phylum Streptophyta; class Magnoliopsida; order Myrtales; family Myrtaceae; genus Eucalyptus; species Eucalyptus victrix. Next base: position 13,488,679 of record CM027835.1, read on the forward strand.
CTCACCCCTCAGATGATGCACACCACATGTTCGATGAAATGCTCGAACCAGATCTCGTTTAGGTCTCCTATGATTTCGGGTCGGTTCGGGGCGTTTGTTGGTCCTTAGACACCGGCTGATAGGTTTTCTTCTCGATTCATTACTTGATGTGCCCTTTCCTCGTGCAGAGTGTTTTCTAGCCGGCCGTGGAGTGTCATGTGCCCGGCTGGAGTCTTGATGTTCTTGAATCGGCAGGCGAACCTTCGGGTGTTCTTGGCATGCTCGAAAGGAAACCACGCGAGGGCGAAAGAAAAAGGAACAAAAAGGGTAATAAAAAGAAAAAGAAAAGATGACGGTCGCGTGGGGGAAAGAGAAGAAGTCAAAAAGTCAACAGGATATAAAGACAAAAAGAGATAGAGAGAAAAAAAGAAAAGAAGTAAAATGGGGGAAAGGGGTCTTTTCTCTTGCTTGCCGATTGGAGGGGGCGCGATCCGGGTCAGTCGGGCCGGATCCAAATCGGGCCGGCGGCCGGGTCTGACTGACTCGGGTCAGTATATTTTTATTTTACTGTATTTTTTAAAAAGAATATTCATAAAATAAAAAAATCCGAAAAAAATCTCTTTTTAAGGGAAAGGCCTAAAATTGATTTTAACCATTTTTCTCTTAAAAATACATGAAAAATACTTCAAAAATTTCTGAAATTAGATAAAGGCCACAAAATGGTTTTTGGAGTGTTTTTTTTTAATGCATGAAAAGCTATAAAAAAATCAAACTTCAAAATTTAAACAAGATTGGGTACCAGAAGAGTATTATTTTATTAACTAATGTAATCAAGTCTTTAATCCTAGTTTCTCTTATTGTGCATGAGTAAAATATTTCTCCAAATATTTTACTTGGGTTTCTAACTGATCCACTACCCTAAATCGATTATTGGCAACTTTTAAATGAAATTTATTTGTAGGTTAAAAATTCGAATCATAAGTTGTGAATTGGTGGGCTTGGGAGAGTTAGGGCAAAGCTCAAACTTAGTCGAGCCATTAGCCTCCGCGCCCGCGGGTATGGCTCCGGGGAGGTTATGATAAAGGTGAACCTTTTATTATTGAAATAAACTTCAAAACATTGGAGATGCAACAGAAAATTCCAAACTTTAAAGACAGAAAAAGTAAATCCTAGAAGGAATATCAGTTGACTTTCCTGCAGTTCTTTCTAATCTGACCGCTTGAGCCAATGAGTGGGCTAAGGTTACCCATCTTCACCATGGCGTTAGCAAAATCTGTCCTAAAAGTGGACAAATTGCTACTATAAGCATTCACATGAACGTCCGTGGAGCCACCACTGAACAATTGCTGGTCCGAATGAAGAAAAACCTTGTGGGTTTGCAAGTTCTTGAAGAAGGCGTTGTCAAAGGACGTCGGGCTTGTGGTGTCAAAAGGAAAGAGTTTGCTGTCGCCTCCAGAGCTTGGGCAATTTGCTTTTAGCGATGTCGCGAATGTGGCATCGATGTTGTTCTCGTTGTAAAGATGCTCCCGGAAAGTTAGGCATCGGGCTTGACCTATAGTGTGTGACCCTGTTAACAATGGTCAAACAATTTTTGTAAAATGATTTTAGTATATTGATCGAGCATTATTGTTATTATTTATTAAAAATTGCAAAAAAAAAAAAAAAAAAAAAAAAACAATGACCTAAAAGTGCCACCATTTCTTTAGCTGTGAAGCCTTTGTTAGAGAAGGTAGAGATTAGGCCGCTAAGGTTCAAAGTTGGGGGAGGAATGCTAATATTAGCAGCACTTTGACTTGCAGTGGTTGAGTCTCTTCTTCCAAGGGAGACTGTCCAACTAGGGCCACCTAACTAAAAATTAAATAAATAACAAATCCATACGTGTTAGTATTAATATAGCATGGGGAACATAACATGTGTTTTTTTCGTCACAATTGATAAGTAGAATTGATAAGAAAATGTGCACTTACGGCAACGATAGAGTCTCGTGCGACGACGGCTAAAATATCAGCGCAGGACACGATACCGGGGCACTTGCTCTCTAATTCGGACTTGATTGAGTCGATTACCTCAAATCCCCGCATGGAATTGGCATTCGGGCCGGCGTTCTTCTCCCCGGTGAAGTTCGTAGTGTCGTCCAATAAAATTGATGCGTCGCATCCCTATTTCATGTTTTTTGCCACATGTTGTTAATCAGTCCTTCTAGATAGAAAATTGATCCGATTGGAGTTAATTAGATTTAATGGTTGCAAACAAGTTAAGTGCTTTAATCTTTACTGAAATAGTTTGCCCCTATTATGAACACACTAATCTAAATGGATTAGTTAATTTAGATTGACCATTTGAATTTGTGTGAAAGCAAACTAATTAGGCCATGCAAAAGGCACGATTTGATTGTTCAAAGATCTAGTGCGATTTTAGAATAGTATTGAGTTATCAATTTCATTAAAAATGATACTTTACCATCCATATCACTTTTTATGTAGAAATATAAGGCTACCACAGCGAGGTGATCAAAATATGATCAAAATCTATTGAAAAGGACTGATTGGTTAGCCAAATGTGATAACTGAGTAAAGTCAACCGCCGATATAAAAAGCAATGGCCATCTCTCTCTTTTTGCCAGCTCCAATATTATTTATATACCCATTTATCTGATCAACAGCATAGCGTAAAGTACGTTCTCCTGCATAGTTTTTTCCGGTGTAAATTAGAGCATAGACCATCGATGTAAAGAAAATTTTACATAATCATTCTTGGCCATTCGTAATTTGAGGATTCTAATTACCAAATCTCTCACTAACTGCCAAATTAAGGGTGGATAAGATTGTTTGTGAAAAATATTTTTACACTGGCAATGTATGCTAAAAATGATCATGAAGTTTTTTTGAATTACCAAAAAAAATTATTGTGCTCTAATAAACAGAATTGATTTTTTTTTTCATAAAACAGAATTGATTATTGGTATAATAAACTCACAAAAATTCGTGACACAACAAAGCACCAAAAATCTCAATTAATTCAATATGTCAACCTTTGAAAAAAAAAAAATATGTCAACCTCCTACCTACCGTTTGGTTAGTGAAAAAGAGAGTACGAAACTTGCGTAGAAGCGAATCTAATGATTCTTTTGACTATGTGGTTGATTCGAACGCTTCACATGCATAGGCACAAAGATGCATCATGCATGCACGCTTGCATTCAGCTTGAATGAAGGAGAGAAACAATGGTAGTAATCAATCGTGAAGAGAGGAGAGACTCAGAGCAGAGGGACTTGCATTGACGAAGCAATCGTGGAAGTGAAGGCGGAGCAAGGACGCGCCCATGCGGGCCTCGTTTTTGACCGCAGAGCTCACGCCGGATTTGATGGTGGAGAGGGCGCTGGGACAGGAAGTGGAGTAGAAGGTACTGGACAGCTGAGCAGAGGCTGTTCCATGGAGGAAACACAGCAACAATAAGAAGGCTGGTCTGGCGGAAGAGCTCCCACAAGCCATGGCTTGGAGTTAAGTTTCAGCAAAGAAGGAGATAAGCGAAGGAGGAGGAGAAGCACAAGCTTGATTGCTGTGCGCGAGTGTGTTTGTGTGTTTGTTGCACTCAAATGAACTCAGGGGTATTTATACAAGAGTTTTACTTTGCACTGTTATGCCTTTTCTTTCTTCTCAAGTCAACGGCATTGGATGCAGAATTTTCTATTTTTGAACAAACAGTTCAACACCAAAATATATATATAATGTATGTAGCGCAATTATTCGTAATCTAGACTAGTTAGCTTTCTATTTGCAGACTAACCCTAGTCTCGCCGTATAGGGATTTTGCTGGACATATAACTATAGGTTTATAATATGCTGTCAATTCTAAGCAAATATAACACAATATATCGTCATATCAGATTCTAATAGTAATTTCCTTACGAGATATCAAGTCAAATTTCTTCTCCCTTTCAGCTAGAGTTACTCTCCTTCTATCCTAAAACTGCTTTTGAACTTTAAAGAAGATTCATACGAATTAAAGAAGATGGCTTGCTTTGAAAAGTACCAATTAAATATGAATATATAGGTTCAATTGCATAATTTTTTTTTTTTTTTTTTATTTTAATGGACTAATCTCGAGGAATTGGGGTATATGATGGTTTTTCACTCCCTCTCTATGATTATTCTTTAAGTCCTTAAAACGGCAACTTGTCGAATAAAGTCTTGCAACTTGCCTAACTTTTCTAATCATATCCATCAGCCTCGAAAGCCAGCCAGAGTCAGACGTAATAAGCTTAGGGGCCCATGTTAAGAAATTTCATGACTCAAATGCCGGTCACGGGGTACTTGATTTTGAAGTCTTAGTCTCCCCCATTAGTCTACAGTCAAAAAAGTTTTCCACATTGGACTCTGATCGGCCCCGACGGGCACGCCAACTCCTATTAATCATATTTGTAGCTCGAAGGATCTTATCTGGAAAATTGACACAAGTTCAAGGACTTAGACTAAATATATCAAAAGTTCAAGGATTTAATTAAAAGAAATGTTCTAGTTCAAGGGCCTGAAGTGAAATTTTAACTCAACAGTACACATTCCTTTTTCCCAACTACCATCTATAGTAAATTTCTCATCAAAACAAAACTCGCGCCCATGTCACCAGAAGCAGCAAAAGTTAAAGAAATTAGTTCAGCAGTAACCAAAGTTGGGTTTTGTCCGGAGAAATGTTGACTATTAGGGAAAACTGTCGCGTCCTTACCATGTAATTATTTTATGTCCCGTGCATAAGGACTTTGTTATTGTTAATAAATTGCTTGCATGGTAAGCTTTGGAACTTCCCTTAAGACGACCATTCTCTTCGTTGAACTAGTAAACAGAAGATATTTATACATAGACACACATAATGGACTATAATGTCCTAACGATTGCATCTTGTTCTAGCCGAGATTTACACACAAAAAAAAAAAAAAAAAAAAAAAAAAAAAAAAGAAATAGATTGGAAAACTCTTCTAATGTACAAAAGAAAATTAGAAATTGTCAACGTCCCGTTGTAGGTTAGTCATAATATCTCTACCGTTGCTCTTATTTCTTGTAGCAAGTCATGCTGCACTACTCCAAAATCCTCTAATGTTCTTCTAGGATAAAGATGCGCAAGCCCATCTTATCTAAATAAGCTCCATATCCATGAAATACCTCACTAACTTCATGGACTTCATATAACAAGTGTTGGGGTATGGTTCATACTTTCCATTGAGAAGAAGGCACGAGACTACATTAGTTATGTATTTTATTAATAATTTGGATTTAGGCCATGAATAACTCCTGTTGCTTATATATTATCTCTTTATTTTGTAATTGAGAGTTGTAATAGAAGAGATGGGATGTATTAATTATAACAGAATTCTCTACTAGATATAACCCTAATTTAAAAGTAGACCAGAATAAATCTCATGTTTCGATTTCTCTCTCGACTTTACTCTTTTTTTTTTTTGTTGTGTTTGTGTACCGAATCCTAACAACAAGAGCCAAAACTTTGGTCCTTCGTTTGAACATTGAGCTAATTACATGTAGTGGTCTAGAGATTCAAACGCATCTCGTGTGCCTAATTTCCTTGGGGATTAATCAGTGATATTTCTTTGCGTGCCTCATTTTTCAAACGTGTGCTGTGGGGATGAAATTCTCATCAGGAATCTAATCCGGCCAACATTCGAGTGATATTCCTTTAGTCCTTTTGATTAGCTTATAAAAACATAAACTAATTCTCCAGTCAAGGAATTTCGTGGCAATATTAAATAACTGCATGAGTTTTTCTATTTGATCACACTTTATCGTTCAGTACATGCAGCTGTCTCACGCGATGTTAACTCTCACGATGGGAAAGCAATAATCACACCTAAAGTTATAATTTTTTTCTCCTTGAATGTCAACATTCCTAAGTAATTTTTGTTCCGCCAATATCTTAAACTTGTGCTAATTACTAGAAAATACCTTCCGCCTATACAGCTGTTAAAAACCCGCATGGTGGCATGGGTGGCCGTTAGAAATCTGAAGTGGCAGCCCTATGCCTGGCGATCTCCACAAATACTGCCGTATCAGATTTTTAACAGCCATAATGGATAGAAGCCTCGTGGAAGGTAACTTTGGGTCATCGATATAAGTTTGGAGGTATTGACGAGACAATTTTTTTTTTTTATCATTCATTCATATTTGGAAATAGACAACAAAAGTTTTGAGAGCTCATAATCATTTGTGGAGAAATTTATCAAAAAGGTCATAAACTTATCGTATTTGTACCAATTTAATCTTAAACCCTCATTGGCACAATTTAAAAAAAAAAAAATGCAAAGAGAAAAAAGAAAAAAATGAAAAATTATAAAAAAAATGTCCACATTAGAGGCTTTAGAGCCGATTATGTGACATAAGATGGTTGATGTTCACGTCAGCAATTTTTAGCCAAAATTAGCCAAAATGATTTAATTGGCAAATAATTAAAAAAGAAGTTTAGGGCTCAATTAGCAAATAATCAAAAAGTTCATGACTGAATTGCATAAATGCAATAAGTCCCAATTTTTTTTTTTTTTTGGTAATTCTCCCATTAGATATGGCCTCGGCTAACCAGAGAAATGGTCAATGAGACTATATACATATTTAGTGTGCCACATACACTAAGCATTTGACAATTCAAGGATAAAACATATTAAAGATGAATCCGTCACAATCCCGATTATTATCATCATTAAACATGCATGTTGGGTTTCCCTTTCATGATCGAGAGTGGTAGGTGAGGACTCACTATTCATACGTATAACCATCGACCCCCAGCGGAAGTCAAGTAACGAAACGAGTGATCAAATCCTCAATGGCGACATCAAACCGTCCAATCATATGTTTCGTAATGCTGGCTCGGGGACTCCAATTTCTCCTTCCGCGCCACTAGAAAAGAAGAGAATCATAATATGACACGTAGTTTCACATCGTCGCAATTTGACGAACAAAAACACAAAACATGAAAGCGCCATGCATGGAAAATTTATCTCCACGACCCCACACGCTTGCTTGACCCTCAATTCTTTTGGGTTTGGTCGTGCTCTCTCTCTCTCTCTCTTCTAATTTTTGAAGTGGAGGTCGTCGGTCAAGGCTCGAGCTCATTGGTGACGGGGTTTTTGGCACTTAGCTCAGTGAAAAGCACTCGACACGTTAATAGTTAATAAATTGCAGCTAGGTCATTACAGTTATGTCATATAAATTGCATGTCATATGTCGTTAGAATAATGCATGCTAATTTAGAGAAGAACTTCATACAATTAGTTTTTTTTTTAATAAAGGAAAACCAAACAAAATAGAATTAATTAGAGTAACTAATGAGTTAGTAGAATCGTAGTTAGGCTATGCATAGTTAGGTCTTTACTTATATTTAGAAAATCAATTACTTGATGTATTTGAATTTCCACTTTCTAGACTGTGATTTGATTAATTTTAGAATTTTAGATTTTTTTTTTTCGTATGATTACCTGACTTTGTTTACATTTTTCAATTTTTTTTTTTGCTAGTTTAGGGCATCCCATATAAATATATACTTTATTGTCATGTAACCTAGTTTTCCTCGTTAATGAATTAAATGAATTGAGCAAGTTTCTCCATGTTTGCACGTTGATGTGCAACTACGGTTGTGCAAATCTAGTCCGATTTAATTTTGTTTATCCTCATTTTTACCACATTACATTGTCCCATTCAATTTGGCCAATTTAATTTTGTTCAACACATGCTCCCAAAAACCTAAGTAAAGCATTACTTAATGGTGTTTTTGTTCTGAAGAACAGGAGTACCATTATCTAAGGTTGAATTTGCTTGCTTCTGGTATGGCACATGCAATCACTAGTTCACAAATATTCACTCAAAATATCGATTAGAGTAATTCGAGATGTGAAAACAGATTTATGGAGACATACTTCAACTGGATATTTGGGACAAACAAATCTCTAATTGATGGCACCCAATTATTCTGCAGAGGAGAAGACCAAACAACTAGACATAAAAGGCAGAGAGAGACTTCGAAATACAAAGAAACCGCAAACTTAATCCTTAGTCATGACCAAAATAAAATAAAATTCTTAGTCTGAAATACAAGGAAAAGAAAAAGGATAAATGTTGAAGACAAAACACACATCGGTTCGGGCAAGGATCCTTCTGCAGACCAGCTGGTCCTTTACTACGAGTTGCCGTTATCGATGCCTTAGGGAAGTTCGGCCGAAGCTGGGGGCAGAAGCAGCAGGACAGCCGGAGAGCGGGCAGGACTAGGTCGTGGGTTGGGGTTTTGGGGGGGTTGGCTGGGCCGCAGTCGGGGGCATAAGAGTCCGGCGCTTCGATAAATTGCACTACGTCGGAGCCCAGTTTAGCTAACTCCGACATATCGAGGTTTCGCCTACTTATCTTTCTTCGTTTCCTCTGAAATTTTGATATGTTTTGCCTCAAGAGGTTCCCTACAACTTTTATTAAGGGATCTAAGTGAGATTCTCAAAGAATAGTCACCATATGGGTATAAGAAGTCTCGGATGTCCAGTACCGTATTTCCAGATTTACCATCTTAAAAAGAAAATCGTTTTACTAGGCTAAACTTGTTCATTTTACCTCAAATTTGAGTATGTTAGTCTTTAGGATGTTCTCTAAAACTTTCATGAAGAAGCCGAAGGGATATTCTCGGTAAAAAGTAACATGCAACCCACAAAACCACCAAGAGGTCAACAAAGCAGTTCCAGATCTAGTGTCCTCGTAGAAGAAGGGTTTCACCCCTTAAAACTCAACCTTTTTGTCTCAAATTTTATTATGTTATACTTTGGGATGTTTTCTACAACTTTAATGAAGGAGTCGAAGTCAAAATCCAACTCGAAATATGCATACAAGTCTCTACAAATTTCTGGGTCAGGTACTATATACGAAAACAGCAAGCTATTTCAAAAACAAAACACACTAGCTTCGGTTTCTCACTCCTAAACACCCAAGATTCAACACCATTCCAAACACACATGCAAGAGCAGAAAATGGGTCCTAACTTGCCTCCAAAATCAAGCAAACGAGGCACACGGTCGGCGACGGACGGACGGATGGCAAGCAGGCGAGCGGCTCCTTCTTCCTCTCTCGGTTTCTCTCTCTCTCTCGGCTTGGGGACAGCCCCTCAATCGGCCACTCTCTCCCTCTTATTTCCCCTAAGCCACAATCATTAGTAATGATGAGAAGCCACCCACAATGGCCAATGCATGGAGTCTCCTTTTTGCCACTTGGCAAGACTCATGCAAAATGGGCTTGGAAGAATTTGGGCCGGCCTTTCCCCCCTTGTGGCCGACGGCAGCCTCTCCATGGGCTTCATGGGCCGGCCAATTGGCCCACCAAAAGTTCATACTCTTGGGCCTAAGGCCCAAGCCTAATTAAACCCCAATTTTACTTTTACTAATTCATCTTTAATTCTTTCTTTTATAGATTTCAAGTTTTAAATTTCACATGGCCAAAATCTTGTAACACTTAATCTATAGGGATTAAATCCATGAGGTGCTTAGCCCAAAATAAATTCTTCTCATTTATTTATCCTATAATACTAATTTTAATAACTTATGAACACAAGGATATAACACTTGGTATTAGGAGAAAATCAATGGCTAAAGCATAGACCATAGGTAATTTCATTACCTAATCATGGGCTTTAATTCATCTAGAGGTTGTCTTGAATTTTTGGGATGCCACACAATGTTTGCGTCCTTCTAGGATTTCACACCCAACTTGATGTTGCGAAAGCCTCCGGCATCCAACCACACAGGGCCACCGGGCATCTAGAGCGTTGCCTCACATCTCCGGGCATCTTGCACCCCACCTAGCCTTACGAGGAATCACTGGGGGCCATAGACATGGTTACCCCTAACCTCCGGATTTACATACCGACAAGCATACAACCGAGCATCCCGAAGCTCCCAGGGAAAACCTCTGGGGCACTACAGTCCCCAGACATCCACAAGGCATCGACTCATTCGATCCTTTGGGCCTCCTGACTCCCAAGGCATTGTTGACCCGAGGGTTCAACAGTAACAATTAACATGTTATGCTGAATGACTAACATACTCAATATTGCAATGACAAGATGTCCCATGAGTCTTCATCAAATCTCAATATTGCATGATATGCTGAATGACAATATTATCATGTTAAACAACAACTCAAGATGCATTCACCTTTGGGACAAATTGAACAAATTCGGAACAAAACAGCCCAAACATCACAATGCACAGTTTTAGTAACAATTTCGGAATAACCTCTAAATGAACTCAGAAAATTCTGAAATTTTGATATGTTATATACAAGACCTAAATGAAAAGTTTCATCAAGAACACTAAGTCATATTCGTTGTATATAAAGAGAAGTAATTGCTATATTCTTTACTAACATTCTGTAATAGCTGCCAGATTTAACATTTACAGAGAAAATCGATTTACTGACCAAACCTTGTCCATTTATTCTCAAATTTTGATATGTTATTCCTAAGGATGTGCCCTACAACTTTCATTAAGGGTTAGAAGTCCAATTATAACTAGATAATTACAGAAAATTCACAGAATCATCAAAGGTCATGTTGTTTTCTATGAAACAGTTTACTAATTCTAAGAGAACTACTTCTACTCATTCAAAATCCAGCATCCAACATCCACAACCCAAACATCTCCAAGTCTATTGCACTCCACTAGACAACAACAGCACAACATAATATAAGTTAATGGACTTTCGCTTGTCTCTAGCTCTTTAGCTCAATTGCAAGCAAAACAGAGGCTCGTGGGTCTCGGGCTCAGTTCAACGGCGGCAAAGACAAGCGGCGTCAACAGCGGAAGCTAGAGCACGGACGGAAGGCGGTCTCTTCTTCCTTTCGCCATTCACCCGCTTCGCTGCTCACTCACGAACTCTCTTGCTCAATCTCTCTCTCTCTCTCTATCACTCACTCACCCGCTCACTCTCAGTTTCTCTCTTTGCTCAAGTTTCATTCAGTTCCTTCTCTCTCCTCCTCACCTGTACAAGCGTTTTGTTTCTTAGTTGGTTGACTAATTCAGTCAATGCATGTGGGTTTTTTGGAGGCAGCAGAAACCGAAGATAGCTGGTGGAGGCGTGTCTCCTTCACACACGATCAAGCTCACTCTGCAGACGTGTGGGTGGGCAACGTGGCTATTGCTGGCCTCCTCTTGGTCAACAAAGCTGGAGGAATTCTTGAGAAGTGCTGACCCCATTTGTCGACAATTGAAGAGAAAGTGCGGGGTTATTTTGGCCCAGCGGGCTTGTGGCTTCATTGTCCTTATTATACAGCCCAACTCCAAATATTAACCTTAATCTCCGCACATGCATGAGCTGAATTACAGCCTACTCACATGGCCACACTGTGTCTCAACAATGCACAAGGGAGGTTTGGTCCAAGAGATAAAAAAAAATAATAATGTGGCCGTTGGTGAGATTGTTCATATGACCATTCAAATAAAATTTTCCTTTTTCTCTGAAAGTAAATATTTCGTGATGTCAAGTGACGATGAAACTAGGCCGAATGTGGTATCGACGATACTCCCGTTGATTACTCATGGCTGTTGCATATTTGAGGATCGTCGAAATTTCCGGATGCCACACTGAGCTTGCGGGTCCTGCAGGTGGAGGCATGGCGGTGGTGCTGGCGTGGTGGCGATGCTAGTGTGGTGGCTGGTGCAATGGAGGCCTCGAGCAGCTGTGGGGCAAAGCACGAAGGAGATGAACAATGCTGCTTTTTCTTTCTCCTTTTTTTTCTTCTTTCCTTTTTTGCTTTCTGCTCCACATCTCCCTCATCTGTCTCTCTCTTTTCCCCCACATCTTCTCTGTTGTCGGCCGAAGGAAGTCCTCCACTACCTTTTGCTTTTTTCCTCCAAAAAGAGCCCCAAAAGCTTTTCTCTTTTATGTTGAATTCCTTGACTTCGAAAACCAAACCCTCGAAAAAGAACCCCAAAAAGAAAACTTTTCTTTTCTCTTCGTATTGTGTGTTTTTTTTTTTTTGACCTAGAAAGAAAAGAGGCCCCTAAAACCTTATGCATTTTACCTTTTTATAGCCCATGAATTAGGGTTTTAATTTTTTCCAAATCCATATCCACGAAAATTTTCTTTTCTAAATGTAATATTTGTTTTTGATATGATTCAGAATTGCAAGAGAATTCTCCTCAAATTTAAAATCTCACAAAGATAAATTCTAACCATCAATTTGAACCCATCTCCTTGACCTAATGTGAATGCAAATTAAAAATAAATGCACTTAAAACTATATGCTATGTGATTAATTAATTAACTCATAATAATAATAATAATAATAATAATAATAATAATATTTTTAGGGGTTAAAATTAATCCCTAATTTTTTAATGCGATAATGACTAAACGGGTCACCAAAATTTAGGTGTCAATGGCTGTCCCTCTTTGAAGGTGAGCTCAAAGAGGTTGCCTCCAAAGACAAATTAAGACCTAAATTTTGACTTTGCACATGCATTAAATGATTTTTTTTTGGTGAAAAAATGAATCCCATTTTAAAATATAATTTATATAATGCATGACAATGCTAATGCAAATGCATGATGTGAAAAAGAAAGAACGTACCTATAGTTACTTAGCAATCAATGTGGTAGAGTATCTTGAGGTACATGATAAATCTTCATTTACTCCACAAGTACCCAGTTTTCACTTAGGTTCCTTGAAGAGTCTATTTGGTAATAAATTAAGACATCCAAACTGAGAAGAACATTAACATCCAGAGTAAAATGTTCAACGAAAATAATTAAGACATCCAGATCCATACAATGATATCAAGATTTTTGAACTCGAAATATCTAGATCCAAACTAAAGTATAACGAGAAAGATTGAAAAACATTTACATTCAGAGTGAAATGTTTTAGATGAAAATAATTAAGGCATCTAGATCCACACTGAAATGTCAAAATTTGGTATTTGAAATACCTTGATCTAGACTGTGGCATCCCAAAATTCATTGCAACCTCTAGTCACATTTAGGTCTATGAATAGGAGATGGAAGTACCATTAAGTTATTTTATGGCCATTTAATCCATAATTTGCAATAAGATATATAGCCAAGCTTTTAAGGGGTAATTATGTGATAGGAAAGAAAATTCTATCATTGGCCATGTGCATCATAAATTGGAATTTATGGATTTGTGACTATAAGTTTAATGGCCCTATTATTTATGCAATTAGATATTTATTTAAATGATGATTAAGATATATTATAAAAATAAAATAAAATAAACTTGGGCCATTTAAGTTTGGATTTTAGGCCCAAGTGAGATGGGCCTAAAGTGGGCCATAAGCCCGGCCCATTGTCGGCGCATGGAGGGGGAAGGAGGAGCCACATGGCTTCCTCCAAGTGTCTTCAACAAAGGAGACACTTGTCTCCTTCTTAGGGACAAGTGTCCCCCATGCAAGAGGAGAAAGCATGCAATATATAAGCCACCAAAAAGAGAGAGAGAGAGAGAGAGAGAGAGAGAGAGAGAGAGTGAGAGGGAGAGAGTTGCCAAGAGAGAGTGAGATGCAAGAGAGAGGGAGGCCGAGGAGGAGGAGCTCGCTCGTCGCCGCCCGCACGCCGTTCGTCCGTCGCTGGTGTGCTGCCGTTCATGTGGTCTAGAGGCAAGTTGGGGTCCTTTGCTGCTCTTGAATGTGTGTGTGTTACATGTATGTTTGGTATAGTGTCGAATTTGAGTGATTGGAATGGGGAAACCGAAGCTTGGATGTCTTGTTCTTGAGTGGTATTGCTGTTTTCACTTGAACAGTTTGAGTCAGAATATTGTGTGAGCTTGCATGCATGTTTAGAGTCCGGTTTTGGCTTTGATCTCTTCATGAAAGTTGTAGCTAACATCTAAACAAAACATAATAAAATTTGGCGGAAAATTATGGAGATTTGAGGGGTCAAACTCTCATCTTACAGAGATGTCAGATCTGGAATGTTTTCGCATGAATCCGCTCGAGTCAGAATGTTTTGAGAGCTTGCATGCATGTTTAGAGTTCGATTTTGGCTTTGGTCTCTTCATGAAAGTTGTAACTAACATCTTAAAATACAAAATAATAAAATTTGGTGGAAAATGATGGAGATTTAATGGGTTAAACTCTCATTCTATGGAGACCTCAGATCTGGAACGATTTCACTGACATCTTGATGAATTTATGGTTGCATGTTGATTTGTGCTAAGAATATCTATTTGATTTCTTCATGAAAGTTGTAGGAGACATCTTAAAATACAACATACTCAAATTGGAAGTGAAATGAACAAGTATAACCTAGTAAATCGACTAGATCATGAAGACGGTAATTCTGGAGATGTATTACAGGACACCCGAGACTTCATGGACCTAAATGACGACTATACTCTGGATATTTGACTTGGATCTCTTCACAAAACTTGTATAGAACATCTTGATGTATAACATATCCAAATTTCAGAGGAAATGAAGAAAAATAGGTAGGTGAAAACTCAGTATTTCGGAGAAGCATGTACTGGACGTTTCGGTGATGGATCCAGAAGATTCGTGAGACTGTAGAAATTAATATAGAAATAATCTGACTTGGAAGTCTGCATGAAAGATGTACGTAAATTTCTTGGCTATAACTTGGTAAAATTTCGTAATTTTTGGAGGTCGTATGGATATTTTAATCGAATTTCTTCGGAGACTGTGCATTCTGATTTCATCCGAAAATTACATGCTGTTTTGTGTGAATAATGGATTTGTGTGGATTTCTCATTGGCCGTGTATTTTGCATGAAATCATTATCCTATTGTCTTATTTATTACTTGCCTTAATTTTATGATTTTTGAGATTTTATAAATAATTAAATTTAATATTTTTGAAAATGACATAAGCTGAAATTTAAATAAATGAAAAAGGGCATGATAAATGGATTATTTTAATTGGCATAAATTCCATGAATTATAATTTATAAATAATTTCACCATGTAGTTGTGTGATGGGGTCTTGATGTATGCATTGAGATGCATGTGTGAATTCAATGTTGATCATGATTTTTGGTTGCCATTGCATCATATGCCATGCTAAATTGAGACCGAAATTGGTGAACATGAATAATGTTAAATGAGGAGATTGATGTGGCGGATGATAATGCCCCGGGAGTGTCGGGATGCCCGGTGGTATACAGTACGTAATTCCAGGGGAGGCCTAGTGGTATTTCGGTACGTAATTCCGAAAGCCCTGGAGGTTTGTGCCCAAGGGGATGCCTCGCGATGCCAGTAAGGGTGCGGGATGCCCGGCCAGGGAGTGTAAATGCCGGAAGCCCTGTCGGAGGTCTTTGCCCGAGGGGAATGCCTCGTGATGCCAGTTGGGATGCGAGATGCCCGAAATGTGGGGAGCCGGATGCCCGGTGGCCTGGAATGGCTGAATGCCGGAGGTTTTCTTGCATGGGATGCGAGTGTAATATATGAGATGAAATTGATGATCCGAGGAAGGGTGATGTGGTGATCAAATTGAAAGTTAAAAGTGGAAATTGAACCATGCATGATATGATATGACATGATGATGATCACCCATGGCATGATGATATGCATGATGATATGCATGATGATGATGATGATGTATGATATGATATGATGATGATCATCCATGGCATGATGATATGCATGATATGATGATGATATATGATATGGCATGATGACATGCATATATGTTGTGATATGATGATGTCATGATGATGATGTCATGTCTATAATATGATGATGATGACATGTGTGATATGATGATGTCATGATGATGATAACATGTGTATGGTATGATGGTGTCATGTATATGATGATGATGACATGTGTGTGATATAATAATGCCATGATGACGATAATATAAGTATGACATGATGATACACATGTATATGTTATGATTGTGGTGATGATGCATGATAGTATATGCATGGCTTCAAGGTAAGTAATGCCTGCAATACATATATGACTTGTATGATGCATTGAGTGGTTATTAAATTCCTTTACCTACTGAGTGGTTGTACTCACCCCTTTTGGGGAATAACATTTCAAACTAGATAAGATACCTCTGCTGCCACTGCTACCAGTAGATGAATCAAGTGGTTGGTTATGATTGCAAGGAGGAGGATAGCAAAGGGAGGAACTTTTGGACGCCGACACTGATCGATGGACTTTAAGTATTCAATTGTTGGAGAAAATGTCGGTCATCCTTTGAAGTGTAGCCGAGTATAGAAAACTACGGCATTTTGATGTACCGACTAAAGATATCCATCTGCTCTATGTAAATAAACTTGTTCGGTTTTAACTTATATAAGATGTTTAGTAGGTGTGCATCGTTTTCTGAATATAGGAAGGGAGTTGTTGGATGTGCTTCCGCATATAAATTGCGCAAGGGAACGATAGAAAAAAAAATGTAAACCCCCAAGTTGTATGGACCCGCTGCAATTGAAATGGTATCAGAGTGACATGTTATTAGGAAAAGTGAATGGTAAGCAACCTATGGTGACCCTAATCGAATCGGGGACCGTCGAGGGGTGCCACATAGACTAAGCTATAATGAGAAAGATTAAAAAACATTCACGTCCAGAGTGAAATGTTCAATGAAAAGAATTAAGACATCCAGATCCAAATTGAGATGTCAAGATTTTGTATTTGAAATACCTAGATTCATACTAAGGTATAAAAAGAAAGATCAAAAAATTCATATCCGGAGTAAAATGTTTAACGAAAAGAATTAAGACATCAAGATTCAGACTAAGATGTCAAGATTTTGTACTCAAAATACCTAGATCTAGACTAGGGTATAATGAGAAAGATTGAAAAACATTTACATCTAGAGTGAAATATTCAACAAAAAGAATTAAGACATCCAGATTCAGACTGAGATGTCAAGATTTTGTACTCGAAATACCTAGATCCAGACTAAAGTATAACGAGAAAGATTGAAAAACATTTACATCCACAGTGAAATG
Organism: Eucalyptus victrix; assembly: GCA_016097545.1. Lineage (NCBI taxonomy): Eukaryota > Viridiplantae > Streptophyta > Magnoliopsida > Myrtales > Myrtaceae > Eucalyptus > Eucalyptus victrix. The sequence goes on from CM027835.1 coordinate 13,505,621, forward strand.
TTCAACGAAAAGAATTAAGACATCTAGTTCTAGACTAAGATGTCAAGATTTTGTACTTGAAATACCTAGATCCAGACTAAGGTATAACGAAAAGATTGAAAAATATTTATATCCACAGTGAAATATTCAATGAAAAGAATTAAGATATCCAGATCTTGACTGAGATGTCAAGATTTTGTACTCGAAATACCTATATCCAGACAAGGAATAACGAGAAAGATCGAAAAACATTCACATCCAGAGTGAAATGTTCAACAAAAAGAATTAAGACATCTAGATCCAAATTGAGATCTCAAGATTTTGTACTCGAAATACTTAGATCCAAACTAAGGTATAATGAGAAAAGTCGAAAAACATTCACATACAGAGTGAAATGTTCAACGAAAAGAATTAAGACATCCAAATCCAAACTGAGATGTCAAGATTTTGCACTCGAAATACCTAGATCCAGATTAAGGTATTACAAGAAAGATCGAAAAACATTCACATCCAAAGTGAAAAGTTTAAATGAAAATAATTTTGTGACATTCAAATCTAAATTGAGATGTTAACAACAAATTGAAAGATTTTGGTGAAATTCATAGATTCTCAACTTCTGCAAATTGGAGGAAATACTCAAATTTTTCCTTAAGCATTTTGATTAGAAGATGAGCAGCCTAAGCTTTACCTCAAGTACTTTGATAGATTTGATACTTACTTGGGGTACCCTACTTGAAGGCTTGATTGGGTCACCGGATGGTTTGGACGAATCCTAATGCTCCAAGGCCAATTGTTGCTTGACTTTCATGAGAACTTCAACTATATATTATTTAGGACCCGTATCATTCTACGGTTGCCTAAACATGGGTTTTGCTTGATTAGGATCTGAACCTTTCTTTAGTCACCTAGCATTGCAACATAGATCATCCGATCAGGACCCAAACCTTTCTTCGGTTGCCTTAGTCAAATTAAACGTGGAGAAAAACCTTTTGGAGACAGCTCAATTGAGTGTCGATTAAGAGGAACTTCGGGTTAAGGAAGCACGCCGATTTTATACGAGGACTCATGCCATGTTGATGAAAAGGACTCTGGGTTATGAAAGCAAGCCAAGTCAATAAAAGAAATTTGGGCTATGGAAGCACGCCAGTTTGATAAAAGGGACTCTGGGCTATGGAAGCACACCAGGTCAATATAAATGGACATCGGGCTACAGAAGCAAGTCGGGTTGATAAAGCGGGACTTTAAGCCACAAAAGCACGCTAGGTCAAGAACTCCAGGTTATGAAAGCATGCCGGTTCAATAAAAGGACACTAGGGCACGAAAGCACGCTAGGTCAATATAAAGGGACAATGGGCTACGGAAGCACGCTAGGTCAATATAAGGGAACACCAGGCTACAGAAGCATTCTGGGTCAATAAAGAGGGACATCGGGCTATAAAAGCACATTAAGTCGATAAAAAGGACACCGTGTTACGGAAGCATGCCGGTAAGTGAAAAGAGCTTTGGGCTATGAAAGTATGCTGAATCTCAAGGCTTCAAGGAGCAACTTGAACGTCAAGTATTACTCAATCTTCAAGGAAATATTATCTGTTAGACACGATTAGAGCAAAAACTGATATGCATTCTTCAAAGAAGTAGACAATCTGAACTACTTTAAAATGCACATTTCAAAATTTAATAAAGTCTTCATCAATTCAATCAAGGTTTATACATAACGACTTTACCATATTTACATCACCCAAATTTCAACAATAGAGAATTGTCGTTCAAAACAATGACATAAACTTCTTAAAAATACTAAATTAGAGACTTTCAATTACAAATGACTTTCACTCACTCTCATTTAGAATGGCTATTTTATGAGAATCACTCCATCTCACCATCATCATATTGACAAGGGTCCGAGTATTCTTGCAAGCGGTACGACCTTACCAATCTAAGAGGTCTTTAATGAGGACCATAATGTGAGTTTGGTCAATGGCTTAACAAATGGACTATTTGAGTCAAGGTAATTGAAAGAATAGTTCTGTAATCATCTTCGGGTTTACAAATCAAAAACCTCGCAAAATGAGAAAGAAATAATCTTGCTCACACTTCTTCGAGCGATGCTTAAAACATGTGAACCCCTGCGTTAATTCAAATGCCCTAATCAAAAGAGACTTTGTAAGGGACGCAACGTAGGCTAGGTTCATGGGTTGAGAAACGAAAGGATCATTAGGCTCAAAATATGTGTAAAATGTGAGAGTTGATGATCATCTTGGAATAGTTGCCAGTCTTCTTCTTCACCAAGGATTGTCTTGGCAATGTGGTCCACTAACTGTAAAAGCTTAGTATTTGTGCTCTTTGAATATTGCTCCATTGGAATTCAATTTTTGCAATTGATGGTCATCTATCTCGACTCTCTTTTTTTCATCTATGGGCATCAACCTTGCTTTTACCAGGCACATCGCTTTTTCATGCCCCTAGTTTTCATTAATTTTTTCTTCACTTTTTTTTTCATGGGCATTGGCCTTGCTTTTACCAAGCACACTGTTTTTTCATGCTCATTAATTCTATTTTGATTTCAACTCTTGCGCAGAATGCATATGTCAAGCCATTACACTTTGAATGACATTCGAACTTTCAAGGGTCTTCATCTGCATTTTGCCTTGCCCCCAATGTGGAGGATGATCACCAACTGGGTTTGAAGAAATGAAATTGTAGGCTCAAGTGGGCTAAGCAATGGATACAAGTATGTAGGACAGAGAAAGAAATGCTCTTCGTCATCCTAAGGCACTTAAATTACCACATGAATTCAATGTAATAGCATGACTTGAAGATTAATGCAAGTGAGAGTAAAAAATCTCTTTTTTTTATTTTCTTCACCTTATGGTGCTATCTTACCTCCCATTTGCCTCGATGTGGGGTGGTTCTTGACAGGTTTGAAAAAATCTCCATAAGTGTGTGGAGCTCAAAGAAGTTAAACAATAGATCACCTGTAGTGTTTGGGATAGAAAAATGAATTGCCTCTCATCATTTTGGTCATCGTACATTTTGCGAGAGAACTCTTCACCTTGCGGATGTGGAATTTTCCTACACCCATCTCATAAGTGTATAGTTAGGGGACTGTGTATAGGATGCATCTCATTTAGTATGCTCAATCCATTCCACATCATTCATTTAAATCGGTCCATTCGATGTTCTTTAGTAGAATTGGTGGACTAAACATGTAGCAGTCACTATGCAAAAGCCTTTTCAAAAGAGCTCAATGACTTTAAGCATGCAAAAATTGTCAACTTAAAAAAAACGATTTACCCTACTCAAAAAATGCTTTCATAAGTATGAAAAACATGATTTTAAGCGTTCATTGAAGGAATTGTCCCACGAAGGGACTGTCTTAATGGTGGGTGTTCTTGGATTGCTCCTATTGAAAAGGAATAAACAAACAAATTGATCAATTGAGATTGAAAATTCAATTTTTAGTTTAATAGACACTTCGTTTTCGCTTTTGCCCCTGCACAAAATAACGTGCAAGAATAGAATATTATGCAACATCAAAGTAAATGCACATGAAATATCCATTTTGGTTTGGGTGGAGATTTTGTTTCAGTCAGATCGCTACCAAAATCTATCATGCCCCGATTTGTCATCTGCAAGGAAAAGAACGGAGTGTCATTTCCTAAAATTAATTATGTTCAAGGACGAGACGTACCTCTTCCACTAGAGAATGATGGTCCTCTTTTACTTTCCCCTCATTTTCTTATTAATGTGCAAGAATGAAAATTCTGTCAAGCATGAAAATGTCTCATGACTTTCTTCTTCAAGTCGCAATTTCTCACTCATTTTGATCCGTCCTTTTAGCTCTCAACCGTGTACGGATGGGTGAGTGGGATCGCTCCGTAATCACCTAATTCAAATGAACGGAAACATGTAAGCATTAGATGTAAATAGAGAGTCAATCCATGACAATGATCTAATTGATTCTTCTTTCTTTTTTTTCTTTTTTCATTTATTCATGAAAAGTTCATACAAAAAGGGAATTTCCTAAAAAAGAGCTAGAAAAATAGACACCCTAGCAAGACCAAATTTCCTAGACATGAATTAAAAACAAATTCTCCGAAGTTTTTTTTTTTTTTCAAACGATTCATTGCATGGCAATTTCCTCATTTTATTTCTAAACAACAAAGGAATTGGATCAAATAACTAACTTAGATTGACATGAACAGACCAAAAGTATGACAAAGTAAGTAAATTGCATAATATAGGAATAGAAGACTTACTTCACTAAGGAAAATCAATGGCAATCACATAGACATACACATGAAATGTGAGGCTCACTTTCTACTCTAGACAGGCTTAGTAAAGTAAAGCCACTAGGATGATCAGACTAGCCGCGAGCGTGCAGACTAAGTCGGGTCCTCATGACTCCGGCTTGGTCAAAGAGCCGGCCTAGGTTGCGGGCATGCGAACCAAAGTGGGTGCTCTTGATACTAATAAAAGAAATTTCAGGATTGAGATAGGCGACTCGTATTGTGGGCATGCGGTCAAAGTAGTATCCATCTCAATACCATTCTAAATGATCCTATGCGGTCCAAGTCTGACGGCAGGTTGTGTGTGCAAAATTATAGTGTAAATGCATAGGCATGCGCGGTAGTCTATATCAAGTAACACTTTATAAATGAAAATAAACCATACATTCCTAAACTTCCCTGTAAAACAAAGGTCAACAAACACTTCCCATTATACCTCACATCCTACAAAAACATTTAACACCTTAAATGTTAGGAACGTACCTAGGATCCTCACTGCCAAACAAAAACATTTTTTTCCAAATAGAAGAGAAAAATGGCATAAGTCCACTAAGAGTTTTAACTCAAGTCCCTAGCGGAGTCGCCAATCTGTCGTGACCTAAATTTCGGGTGCACCACCTAAAATTAGGTTAATGGACTACTAAGTTTAACTTAGCTTGGGTTCTCCCAAACCCATACCAATTCGCAACTTAGGTTCAAATATTTAGCATGCAAAAGAGAGTCGCCACTAATCGTTAGGACACCTAAGTAAAATTATTTTAGGTACGGGGACTTGGTTACACTAGATTTTTCTAATGTCATTTCGGTACCTTTCTCTTTTTATTTCGAAAAAATGTTTTGCAAGCAGCTTGAATTGATTTTAATTCACTTCCCTAACATGTGAGGTGATCACTTGGGTGCGCAAACCACCAACTTAACACTCAAGAAAGCAAATAAAAAAAATGCATAACTTACTTCATAGCAACAAAGTATCTGCGTTGTTAAATCAAAATTCACATCAACAATTTTAAATATGAATTCTAATTAACATACAATCACTCAATTTTTGTTTTTCACCTATTTAATGAGAATCTAATCTATATGCAATGCAATGTTACCAATCTAACATGAAGTGATATGACATAGCAGTATAGCCTAAATTATATGACATGAGTAAAATAATTTTTAGAGAAATGTAATGATTAAATGTGCAATCAAAATTAACCTAATGACTTAATTTTAATGACGGGCAATTTCTAATTACTAAATCACGTGCATTTCATGAACCTAATTCTATATGACTATGATGTGCACATGATTTTTCTATTCTCCTAAAGAGTATGCAATCTATCATAATATGCAATGACATGCAAATAATGCCCTAATTTTACATGACATATGCATGACGATTTTTGTGTTTTGTTTTTTTTTAAATCCGAAATTAAAATTCCTATTCTAAATATGCAAGATAATCCTAAGATGAGGAATATTTTAAAAAAAGAACCTAATCCAAATTCATATATCTTTTGAATTTTCTTTTCTTTTTTACGAAAAAAAAAATCAACTCAAACCACATAACGGCAAATCAAAACAAGATAAGATTGATATCCAAAAATTGATGAACCACATCACGTGCATGATTAATCCCTAATTTAAGAGGCTACTTCATGCTGGGAATTTCAATCATACATTAAATAAAAATTTACAAAAAAAAAAAACATAAACTTTGTTGGTCTTTCGGTGAGGACACGACACAGCTCGTGGTGGGTTCAGCTTCTCGGTATGTTGCTCGAAGATCACAGCCAAACGCGGCAAGGCAGTAGGACTTGATGCAACGACTTGGCACCGGTGTTATATGGGGTAAGCAAGTGTGGAGGCACGTCGACTGGCTCGAAGGTGGACGTTGCAGGGGTGTCAAGTTCGGCTGCAAGGGCGACGATGGACACAGGGGACGAGCGAGCAAGCACAGCAACAGCGAACAAGCTGCAGGCGGAGCATAGCGAGGATAGAATTGTGGGATTTGTAGGTTGCAGGCAGAGGCGCTGGGTTGTGGCTAGAGCAGGTGTTGGTGCTAGCGTAGTGGTCCGACGACGGCACTTTGGGCTGTAAGCATCTCCATTGCACCGGCTGCCACACCAGCACCGCCACCACGCCTGCACCACCGCCACGCCTCCACCTGCAGGATCCACGAGCTTAGCATCCACCATCACGTCTCCACCTCCTGTCCTCGTGTCGCTCAACGCTCTGCCGCCCACCATCGCTTCACCCACGATCTGCTCGACTCCACAGCAGTTCAGCTCTGTCGCCGTCGCCCCTGTCACATCACCACTGCGCCGCCCTCGTCGCGCCACCAAGACGCTTGTAGGCCGAAGTGCCGTCGTCGGACCACTCCACTAGCACCGACGCCTGCAATGATCTTCCCATCACATTAGTGACTTTTCGACGCAACTATGAGCAAATAATGTCTCTTAACTCTTTTGGACAAGGACAGTCCAGACATTAGTGACCCTGTGAAGAGGATAAGTTAGCACGTAAAAGACAAACTGGCCTCCTTGCAAATTGTCATAAACGAGACAGCTGATCTCGATAGGTACGAGTTACTTCTTGAAAGGCAGAAAACAGAGATTGAGAGAAAGCTGGATGATGTGCGCCAACAACACGATTCCGAGTATGACCAAAGGTTAAAAAAAGAGGATGACTTAGATAAACATGTCACTTCCCTCAAGGAGTTGAAGAAAGCACAATATGCCTGCATGATAGAGATGCAGGCAAGAACCATCACATCAAAAATAATTATATTTGCAAATGGTAGGCTTGATCACAGTATGTTTGCCCTTCAACAGGATGTAAAGACCCTTTTGTCTCCCAAAAAGAACCCTCCTCAATAAAGTTGTTCTTTTTAATTCCTATAGCTTCATAATGCCGAAACTCTTTTTGCTCTAACGCGTCTCCAACATGCTTAGTGCATCAATCATGTCAAAGCTTTATGGCGGGATTAAACTCCCTTTGAATTTTTTATTGATAACTTCTGCACTCCGTTTCCCCGTCTTCACGAACCTCAACTAGTTGGCTTAATTAGTTACTTATGAAGGCCAATTTATACCTGGTGATTCAAGTCATTGCAGAGCATGCCGTAGTTTACTTGCCACTCTAGCTGTATTATAGTGGAAAAGCCATTTTCAATCCTCCGCCAGCGTTCATGCTGCAACGTACTTAAAGCATTTCAAGGATCTTCAACAGTATGAAGACAAAGGACGGCTGTCCCTATCGTTCATGGATAACAATTCTGAAAACGACCATATCACCTTGGGTCCCTGTTTCAAATCGGTGCCTCCTCTCATCAATCGAGAATCCGTTTGTGCTTACACTTGGTCTGCTCCTAATTATCCATTCAATTCATAATTTTCTTTTGACAAATAGTTCTTTTGCTGGTATAAGAGAATGAAGAAAGAAATGTCGGGCTTTTGGCATGAGACTGGAATTGATGAGGCCCTAATGTTTTGCTGTATGTCCATCGATCCTCTTGAGTACAGCCTTATTGGCAACCTTTGCTGTTTATGGTCACGTTCATCTCATTGTTTTTTTCCCCCAACAGGTCCGGTAACTATTGCTCTTTTGGATGTATGGCCATTGACTGGCCTTTCTCCTTTTACAGAGTTCCATGGTCAGAAATTGCAAACTTGTCCATATTTCCATGACTCACCATGTTTCGATCTTCCTTACGATGAATTTATGAATAAGTTTGCTAGATCCAACAGGCTAGTTTCTTCTGAGGAACATGTTGCCTTCCTTCTATGCTGGCTTTGCTGTTACATTTTTCGCCTTCCCTCTTTGACTGTGTCCCAGGGGTTCATCGATATTGCTTAGGCACTTTCTAATGGCTTGATGTTGGTCTAGGGTGCATGACTCTTGCTGCATTGTATCGACGCCCTACAGATGCCCAATCTTCACTTTATAGCTCACATCTTGAACTTTTCTTTGGCCCTTTATGGATCTTGCATGGATGGTTGCGAAGTTACTTCCCTAAGTTGTTCTCTGAAGAGGGGATTCTCCCAGCTCATCGGGCTAAAGCTCATGAATCATTTATTGAAGACAAGTTTGGGCGGTGGAAGTTCTCCCCTCTACCACCCTCCTGATGGTTTTTCGACCTTCGAATGCTTTCTTAATGTTTCTCCTTTCTTTGCAGAACTTTAAAAGTAGCTGTCGATAGCTTTGAATGTAGCCCTTCCATCGAACAGTTTGACACCTGTCTATTTTGGACAAGCATTCTTACCCCAACTGACCTGATTTTAGACTTCTCCAATAGAGGAAAGTTCTCCTTTGGTTTCGAGGTGTATAACTTGCATTTTTGTGTCGCCAATTTGGGCTCGCGCAAGGTATCCCTGTACCAATTATTTCTTCCATGAAATTTTCCCTTTTCATCTTCTTCTAGACGACAAGACCAGGGGAGAGCCAGTATCGCATGCTACAATGAGGTCACTGATAATATTATGAGGAAATTTTAATTTCTTGATTTCCTTGGGGCCCTGCATAGTACTGATGCATTCGAGGAATGGTAGAACGAGTATCGATCAATCCTATTTCCTTCAAGTGTTAGAGCAGTCTTTTCAGGAATAATTCAATTTCCTCCTAGACTAACGCATCCATTCAAGAGATTTCCTCAAATTGCGCAGGTTCGGTGGGCACGTTGTCATGGCATTCATCTAGTGAAAGTAGTGGCTTTACTTGCTAATCTTTCTTCTATTTATACCATTCTCTTTTTATTCCTCGATGCAGGAAACTCATCAGCATCAGATGAAAGGTGTTGCGATAAGGCGAACGATCGAACAATAATATAAATAGAAGAAGACAATAAATCGAACACCGGATTTACGTGGTTCAGTCATAAAGACCTACATCCACGGAGAGAGCAACGACGAATTTCACTATAGATCAAGTAATACAAGGAGATTACACACTCGAGTCACTCAAACACTCTCTCGGTGTTTCCCAAGTCACAATTACACTCAATAACGCACGTAGTGTTTAGCCCCGAAATTTCTCAAGAAATAATCTCTTAATCTCATGAAGGAATTAAATGCAAATATTATCACAAGATTTACTTGGCTTGAACACTAAATCTTCTTGGATGTAATTCATGAACAAGAACAACAAAAAAAATCTCTTCCAAGCACTCGACGACAAGACAACACTTCAAGACCAATTCTTCATAATCAACATTCTGCCACCCATGGCCACAAAGTCTATAAATAAGTGAGACTCTTATTCTTTTGCCAACTTCTCATAGGATTCTTTTTCCTATCTTGAACCAAAACATATCTCTGTATATTTTAAACAAAATCCAAGTCCTAGTCAAAGTTGGACTTTCCTATTTTAGCGGCCAAATTCTCCAACGCATGTTCGAATTTTAGGAAGTTGATCTTCAGATCTTCTTTGCTCGATTTCGAACATCTGCAACATATCCAATTCGGAATATTCGGAATTTCGCATTAGGCTCAAACTCGAGACATATTTTAACAGAAGGACAACAAGTGCGATCGATGAGCCATCTCTCAACCTTGTTGTTTATCCTGCTAGCATCAATCTTGCTAATACCACCCACATTTCTAGGGGTAAAGATGTCATGCCTCAATCTTCCGAGCAAGTACCCATCCCTCTACGGTCGATTAATAGCGACGTCTCAGGACGTATCACCAACCCATTCATTTTAATGCACATGCAAAAACATATAAATAAATCCCAAGACAATAACACAATGGAATAAGAAAGTAGGGCCACAATTTTCTTCATCTGAAAACACAACCATACATACATATATGTATGTATGTATGTATGTATGTATGTATGTATATGTATGTATGTATGTATGTATATATATATATACACACACACACATAAGGTCTATCAAACAGGGGGTTTTCAACATTCACTGGTCCTCATCCTCCTCAATTTCACCTTCTTCCACACTCCAACTAGAGCCTTCAGAAGACTACATCGGGGACTCGGGCACTTGAGGAGCCAAGTCTACCGCATTTATGATTGAGCCTTGAGGAGGATATGTTGTACCCTTTCCAAAAGTGACCTCTAAAACATATAGAGGTATCTTAGCCTCTGGGATGGGACCCTCTCTCTAGCCATTCTGAGCCCGGCGATACCATGATATGATGGGGCACCTTGTGGGTGAGACCCGCATCGACCCAAACTATGGACCTCACCGGCTCATAGGTCCAGCCCTTAGGGCTTCCATGCAACAGAAAGTAAGAGGTATGCTCTGTAACCTTCTTAGGTCGTCCAAACAAAATCAGGAGCTATCATCTAAGAACCTGAAATGTTATCCCACAATGGGGTGAGATGACGTCTCAGCAAGTTCTACCCCCTAAGACCTTAATAGGAAGAAAATACACTCTAAGGCTGCTTAAGCACAACATGAGTCAAAGGTCTTACCTTTGCCTCTGTTCCTTCCTACAAGACAATATAATCGACATTTTCAACTAATCATTTCAACACATCAAGATAGATCGAATTATCGATCAATCGACTCGGTCGATTACATGTCATCGAAACCATTCCCCAGTCATCTCAATCAATACTATCTATAAAGTTCAATCATATAGTATACTAAATATGCTCGCCAAAAGCTGCCAGATCAATTAACCTGATATATTCAACCTTTTCACCATTTTTATCATTTCCGATAAAAATAATTGTGTGTGGCTACATAGTTAGTCTTAGCCAAAATACAATATTTTTTTTTTGGTAAAGAAATACAATATTTTATCACTTGAAAATCCCACTAATTTCAATAGTCCACAAATTCATTTTTGGTGCTGTAAATCAACGCGGTGATTTCTAATTAATTATTGAATTTAAATAAATTTAGAAATAAATTCCTAAAATACAAATCATACAAAATCTACACAAATTAGAACTTAATTAAATAAAAGAATCACATCACCGCAATCGCATAAATTCTGGTCACCAAATATCCCGATCTAATTTTCAAAAAATAATTAATTAATTAAATAATCACGGAAAATAATAAATAAATGTCAATAAATAGAACTTAGGCCCGTAAAGCCTAATTGGAAGTCGAGACGGGCCCGAAAAATTGCTAAACCACTCTAGTTAAATACTAGAGCTTGTCTAGGCTCTAACTACACTACTCTAACCACCTAAAATGCAATAACAATTAATTAAATTGTTAATCTAATCTAACTATCCACCTAATCCAAGCTTAATCTAAACTAAAAAAAACCCTTAAACGTCATTAACTTACTAAGCAAGGATTAATGAGTTAAACTTACTTTATCGACGAACCGCTCGGTTCAAATCGACGGGGACGCGGCAAGGGGCAAGAAACTTCAAAGGGGGACCGCCAAACGGGGTCAGGAATGCCTCCAAAACAAGCCAAATAGCCACCTCGAGACCCACTTGAACCGATTTTGATAGGCCGAAAGGAGGGGCTAATCGGTGCTGATTGAGGCGACAACAAGCTAAGACGGTTGAACCGGGTTCAAGTGGGGCTGGATGACTCTTCATGGGGGCGGAGGGAGCTCCGGTGACTGTGGGACGTGCTCTAACAACTTCGGAGGTGGATTGGGCTCGTGGCTAAGGCTGAATGACGGCTTGGAACAATGGAGACGGCTGCATGCAAGGTGAGGTGTGCGACGGTAATGACAGCATTCAATGGTGGCTCTAGTGGTCCGACGAGGCTGGCTGGCTTCTATTGGTCTCCTCTGCATTTGCTAAGCTTCAAATAATACAATGGAGAAGGAGAGAGGGCTGGTCAATGGTTGAGGTAGGAAGGAGAGAGGGAGGGGGCAAAGGGAGACCACTTGGTCTCTTTTTCTCTCAAATTGTCCCATTGACTGGTCCCACCCCCAAGGAAGGCTTCCTCAGCAATTCTCAGCCTCCAAGCTTCCTCAACAAGCTAAGAAAATGGTCCAAAAGTCATGGGCAAGGGGGGTACAAATTTGCAAAGTTTTCTCTCAAATTGGACATTGAATCCTCCTTGAATCAACTCAAATAAGCTCTCATAAATTCCATTTTCGATTCAACGATCAAATTGGTATTTTTCCTCACCAATTGATCCTACTTGCTTCTCAATTTCACAATAAAAAACGGTTCTTTGAATTTTCTAGACGAAAACGATCTTATGACGACTTTTTCCCAAAAAGTTTTGGTTTACAAAAAAATCTTTGGAGATTGAGTTAACATTCCTAAAATGACTTGTAACATGATAGAACTTTCAATTTTTGAAATCGGATTCAAGTTCGCGGTTAATTTCACTCTGGCGCATTTTTAGCGTGACCTAGGCTGATGGGTAGCTTTTAGAAATTTTTAGTGCAAATGACTTGTGGTTGATTTTCTTCGAGCCACAATGAACTTGCTTGACATATTGGCGATCCTCAATTGTCGTGAAAATATCGAGGATTCAAATATAAACACAGGGTACCAAAACGACAGAAAAAACAATCTAGAGCCGGTCAACGAGAATTTCTCAATTTCGTGAATTACCCATGTTTAGTTACACATCTCAGTCAAACCGATTTGTTTCTAATCTCTAAGTGATTTTTAACTGCACCGTAATGATCTTTGTAAATGTACACGATCAAGTAGTCGAGTCCTGGTCGAATCCTTAAGTCTATTGCATTAAAATCTCTTAATGACTTTCGCATATGATCTAGTTATCTCAGGAGTAATCAACTCTATAACTTACTAAATGCGGGTTATGATGTCATATGTGCCTTGATGTTGAGATGGAAATTAAGTCTCTCCTTGCTTACTTGACCAACTTACCTTACCCTATGCAGTGCCATGCCTTAGCGTTTGCCGTTAAAGAATTTTTTCCTTTCGTTCAACTCCATCTTGTGATCTATGGGGCATGGCTAAAGCAAATCAACGCCTTTGAAGAGTTAGAGAAGGACTTGCTTCAGAAGAAAGAAGACTTAGCTCAAGCCCGCCACTCTCTAAATCTACAAGGTTGACGATAACACTCCTTTGCAAGTCCTATTTACCCAATCTCGGCTGATTACCCAACTCAAAATGGCTTCTGAATCTATAGATCATGAATTTTCAGATGCATGTGATAGAAGAGATGACTACTTCAAGGCAAATTGCAATTGAGAAATGCAGCTCCATAGTTTTACCTTAGGGATTAAGTAGTGTTTGATGTAATGGAGCGGTAGACTCATGTTGCTATTTCAGTACTTTAGAGCAATTCCATATTTGCATGATCTTTTCTTCCTTATGCTATGAAGGATTGTGTAAGGTCGCCAATGCAAATATGTTGAATGCATATTTCCTTTCCTTTATTCCAAAATGCTCCAACTGGTGGTCCATATAAATGAGATTTGTTGGAATATAATATGCGGAAACAAGAGGATCTTGCAATTTACGTCAACGCGAAATCACCAAAGAAATAAACAAAAATAATAATAACACCAGAAATTTAAATTGTTCAGTTTGAGTATCGATACCTACGTCCACGGGAAGAGCCAGCATCAAATAATCTATTATAATCGGAAAATCAGAATTTACAATCACTCACGCACTCGAGTGTTTCCCACACCTAGAGAAATCTTCAGTACTCCACCTTCAGCAATGTACCTACACTCAATGTCATCAAGTGTCCTCAGATGAATAAGGTTTTTCTTAAGCTCTGATACATGCCTCACATCTGTCAATATGCACACCACCCCCATCGTGCATCCGAATATGAATTATCCATATCCCCATAGCCTTATAGACTGCCTTATTCCCCAAAAAAACTCTACCACCATCTGTAGTCTAGTAAGTAATAAACCAGTTCTTATGAGACGTCATATGATAAGAACACCCCAAATCTAACACACATTCATCTCCTGACAAAGTATCAATCACACATAAAACAGCTTTTGCATCATTATTGCTCCCTTCAGCAACATTTGCCACACTGCTTGAGGCATTCTGCTTATTAGCTTTATTCCTCCGCTTTGGACAGTCTCGATGTACCTCTCCTCATGACACTCAAAACATTTCACGCGTCCCTTAGACTTTCTATGGCATGATTTCGATCTGCTTTTACCTTTGTTGTTACTAGGCCCTTGATGTTGTTCTTTATCCCATATCGTCAGTGCTTGCACTACTCCTTGCACCAGACCATCATCACGTAACTTTCTCTGCCACCCCTTAGAGAATAAAGCAGATTTTACCTCTTCTGAGGTAATTGTAGTACACCCCTACAACAATGAATCAGTAAAATGCTCACGACTCTAGTAAAGAGGCTAACAACATCATGCCTTGTTCTTCATCATCAAGTATCTTATCGACATTCTTCAAATTCATCATGAGTTTATTAAATTCATCTAGGCGGATTCTGATAGACGTACTTTCAATATATCTAAATTGAAACATCTTCTTCAACACATACAAGCAATTATTCAAACATTTCTTCACAGAAAGTGCTTGAAGTTTTGCCCATAATGCTGTGGCATCCTTCTTCTCAATAACCTCTATTAAGACCCCATTGACAAATTTAACATGATTGTACTCTTTACTCTTTCCATTAGCTCTACCCTCTCAGAGGCTTTCATTATAATATGCAACTCATCTTCACCATCCAGTGTCTTGGCCAAACCTTGGGTTGTCAATAATGCCCGTATCTTGATGCTCCATAACACAAAGTTGTTGCTTTCATTAAACTTCTCAATTTCAGATTTCTTCTCAAACATAATTACAATAACAAAATTTCCAAATAATAATCAGACAAGCAAAAGCTCTAAATCACAATAAAAAATATCCAATCCCAGGTTTTGATACTAATTGTTGGAATATAATATGCAAAAACAATAGAATCTTGTAATTTACGCCAACGCGAAATCACCAGAGAAATAAACGAGAAATTTACATGATTTAGCATGAGTATCGGTACCTATATCCATGGGAAGAGCCAGTAGCAAATAATCCACTATAATTGGAGAATCAAAGTTTACAATCACTCACACACTTGAGTATTTCCCAAACTTAGATTTAATCCCAAACACAAAGTGTTTACAACTCACTTGAACATAAACTTATTGCACAAAAATACCACACGTTCAAGTTGTACACCAAAAAAAAAAAAAAAAAAGATCTCCAACTTCCTTTTCTTTCTTCCATGCAGCTCCTCTTTGGCGTGGACATGTGGTGTGGACGTGCGGCTTTTACCTTTACATAGGGCTTCGGCGGCAACTTACGAAAAGAAAAGAAGACCTACAAATATTTCTATTTTTATACGTGCGCCAGGTCAAAGTTTGACCTGGGCCCACCTATTTTTTTTTGGGTCTACGATACACGATGGGACGCTGCTACGGTGCCCAAAAAGTGGGCCCCACGAAGATCACTTCTTTCGGCAGGCTTATGCAAGCTTCCATTGCTTCCTTTTTTTTTTCTTTATTCTATTATTTCCTCTTTTGTAAATGTTCAACGAGTCCAACGAAATTTTTTCTACTTGAGAAATCTTTATCAACAAATTTAGTTTAACAAATCGTCATCTAAATTCAAACTCGAGACATTAATTTAACAAGATTCAAGATATAGTGACAGTCATGACTTTGTTAATTGGTTACATTGGCAACCCCATCACCAAGTTTATCGTTTTAATCTTTACTTGCTGGCGCATATATTTATAAAAAAATTTACTAATTTACAATCTCAAGCGTATAAATACATTTATTTTCATGTATCATAGAGTTGAAATAAATGAATTGAAAGAACTTTTTCTACGTTTGACATGCTAATGTATGTGCAACTTCCATTGTGCGAATCTAGTCCAAATTCATTTCCACCGTGTCCCATCATCCCCTTCAACTTGGCCAATTTTTTTTTTTTTAATGTCAACCAATACTCACAAAAACATAAGGTTTTTTTTTTTGTCAAAAAGAAATTTCCATTCATTACCAAAATGATATATGAAAGGGAAACTCAAAAGTCACAATAACAAAGTCTATAAAACTCCAAAACAAACAAAAAATCATAAATCAAGGCATTTCATAATAGCATGGTTGGTAGAGATAATCACAAACTTGTCATTCAAAAATAGACCTATAGCTTTATCCAAGCAAAATGATCAACAGCCAATCACCAAATCACACGGCACCATCCGTGATAAGCACAAACTAGGATCTCCTTCTGTAATTAGGGGTTTGCCTTTCGACGGTGTGTGCCTAGATTCGGTATCCCCAGCATCTTCACCATATGAAAACAACATAAATATATTAAAGGATTTCACATTTGACACCTATGAGAGCGACCCTTGTAGCCAATACAAAGTGCCAAAGTTTTGAATGAAAACACGTTAAACGTGCATAGATCTAACACCAAAACTATTTTGAACATCATTGAAACTAGAGACAGAGTACTTATTCAATAATACTCCAAAATCTAGAATTAGATTGGAGAGAAAAGCTTGCAAACATAAGATCGGGAGAGCAAAACTCCCATATCTAAATTAGATCGGGAGAGGAAGGAAAGAAACAAAAAGAAATGGAAGGAAAAGGAACTCGAAGGGGGAGAGAGAGAGAGAGAGATCTAGGTGAAATCCCTTCCCTCCGAAAGTGGAAGAGACAAAGAAATATTGAGAGAGACAGAGACAGAGGGTGTATTTGGAACCTACATTTCCAATGGGCTTTGGACACGTGAAGGCCTTTTGGCCAAATATTAGGTATGTGGGAAAGATTTTAGAAACCCCATTAGGGGAAAGTTGACTTTATGAAGGCTAAAAGCCCAAGGCGAAGGCTAAAAGCCCAAGGCACCGGGCTTTCAGCTTTGGCTTTGCCCTTGTTTCTACTATTCATCTTCTTCGTTGAGGCCGACATTCAGATTGCCCAAGGCTGTGGAGGGCGAGTGACAGACTAGAGATGGGCCAATGATGGTCACGGCGACCAACACAACCATCGTCAGTGGGTCACACAACCTTCAGCGGGTATCTAGGCCACACGATCTGGTCGCATGACCCCTCTATGAGGGTCACCCGACCTAGGCAAGACCCTCGCCCGAAGTCACGCAGCCTCAATGAGGGTCGTCGGTGGTCGGGTGTCCCCTAGCGAAGGCACGACCCTCACCAGGGGTCACAATACGTAGGCAAGACCTCAATGAGGTCGCACAGCCTCGGCGAGGGCTGTTGTCCCAAGGGTCACGCGACCTCAGACAAGGGTCTTGGCTGTGGTCAACGACCTCGGAAGGGTCTTGGCTAGGTCACATGACCCTCGCCAAGGCTCGCCCGACCACTGGCGGCCCTTGCCAAGGCCACGCGACCTCAGGTGGGGGTCTTGCCGACAATTATCCGACCTCACGCGGCCCTCACCGATGGTCTCTAGGGACCACCTGAGGTCCAGCAACCTCAAACGATGGCCGCCGGCTCCAGCAACCGTTGCCCTTCACCGAACAATTTTTTTTTTTTGTAATAACAAAGGTTTTGTAAATATAGCTTATCCAAACATTATTTTGTTCAAGGCTACTTTCAATGGACTTTTAAATTACAATTTACCAAATGCAATTTGCATTTTGAAAAATCCTTTTAACTTAAAGTCTTTTGCATTTTCCTAAGGATTTTTTCCAAAAGTATAACCACACGCACAGAGGGGAGGCGGAGAGGGGGTGGGAGAGGAACAGGGCAATAGTTACAAAAACATAAGTAAAACGTTAGAAATTTGGGGTTTTGTTCCATAGAAGGGCCACTTTCATTACCTAAGATTGAATCTGCCTCTGGTGGGGCGCATGCATCTTCCAGTTCACAAATATTCTCTCTTAAGATTGATTAGAGAAGACCAGACTAGGAATAAGAGGTAAAAAGGCATGGAATACGGGTAAAAAAAAGGCTCAATCCTTAGCCTAAAATACGAAAAAGAAAAGAAAAAACAGACAAATAAGAGTAAACATTGTAAAAAACTCAAATAAATCTGATCAAATCCGGCAAGGATCCTTCTGCGAGCCACCTGGTTGTTAACTATAAATCGCCATTATAGATCCCTCGAAGCGCGGGCTAGAGGAAGCAGCAGGATGATTTGGGCAGGGGGGTTGTGGGGGACGCTTGTCCCGGAGACCTTTGTGGAGCGGCTTGGCCGGACATGGGTGTCGTTGTGGGGAGAGTGGCCGCTAGGCTACCCGAGGCCCCGCTGCCTGGGTGCAGATTGCGGGGCCGCTCTCGGCCGTTGAGATCTTCCATGTACATGAAAATACGTTCTTCCGGTTGTACTACCCATGAACTTCCTTCTTCCAGGATTAACGAAGCAGGTTGCTCTCGTTGCTTGACGGATTCGGCGGCCATGTTAAGTCACAAGTACAGTTTTCTTCCTTTGTAAGAGAAAGGGCAACTGATAATTTCATAAATGTGGACCTGCAAGCGCGTTCCAGGTTCCACCAGCATTTATATAGTTCAGACATGTAGATAACCAGTTTTACTACTAATTTATCTGGGGTGTCGTGGAATTTGCCCACGCCCGTGCTGTCCTGTTGTCTTGTTCTCTCCTTGCGCAGTATTTTACGTTCCAACGTCTCTTTGAAGCTACTAGGCCCTACGTTATTACCAAATTAAATGACATGCGAAAATATGGACTCCTTTTTTAAGTGGTCATAGGGAGGGGCGGACAGAGGGTTGCGAAAAGAGAGGCAAACTGGCCTTTCAGCCACCTTTAAGTACCTCCTGTGCTTGATAATCATCTCAGCTCTCTTCCGTTAACAAATAAGGAAAATTATCAAAAAATTCTTAAACGTATTGGATGTGTGTAAATTCAATTTTAAAATTTTCAATTTAACCAATTTAATTGTAAACATTTTGACAATTTGCTAATTGAGTCATTATAGCTAATTTTTACCAGAAATTACTAACATAAAGGTTGATCATAATGATCGGCATTAACGTAAAAAATTCTTTTAATTTTTTATATTTTTTTGAAAATTTCATTTTTTTTCTTTTATTTTCATTTTTCATTGTGGCAAGTGAGCCCTCGTTGATGGCCGCAAGAGAGGGTCTCAAATGACTCAATTACACCAAATTAATAATTTTTAAAATTTGATTTCATATTTTATAAGTTTTAGGACATAATTGTACTTTTGTAATAAATTTTAGAATTTGTAATGCACTCATCTCAATCACAGGTTTGATTTCTTTGGACCCTTGCCTCCTTCGACTTTCCCTGACTTCACTGAACATGACGCAAGACATGATAACATCCAAGACCGCGATTCGATATATTTTTCTAGTTTTGTTAATATTTCTTTTGAAATTCTAGATGTTTATTTTGGTATGACTACTTGACTTTATTTATCTTTATATAATTTTGAGTAGTTAAAGGTCCTGAGTATATGCTTTATTTTCATGTAATGTAGTTTTCCTCTATGATGAATTGAATAATTTCCGTGTTTCCCACCTTGACGTATGTGTAATTACAGTTATGCGAATCTAGTCTGTCTAGTCTGATTTAATTTTGTTTATTTCTGTTTCTGCCGCATCACATTACCTTATTTCAACCTGGCCGATTTAGTTAATGTCAACACATGCTCACAGAAACCTAAGTAAACCATTACTTAATTGGGTTTTTGTCCTAAAGAATGCCACTTGCATTATCTAAGGTTGAAAGTGCCTCTGGTTTTCTGCATGCAATCAACTAGTTCGTATTATTCGAAATTATACAAATCCGAATTTACTGAATTGATACATAAATTGAGACAACATACTTCAAGTAGATATTTGCCATTTGGGACAAACAGATCTCCAATTGATGGCACCCGTTTATGCTGTGGAGGAGAAGACCAAAAGACTAGAAATAATTGATAGAAAGAGACTTCGAAGTACAAAGAAACCGCACGCTTAATCCTTAGCCTTAAAAAAAAAAGGATTAAAGTTGACAAAAAACACACATCTGATCTAATCCGGCAAGGATTCTCCTGCGAACCAGCTGGTCATTTACCATGAGTTGCCTCTATTGATGGCTTGGAGCCGTTTGGCCGAAGCAGCAGGACAGCCGGAGCACGGGCAGGAGCAGGACTAGGGCGGGGGTTGGGGGGCAGCTGGGCTGGAGGTGGGGTTTTGGGGTTTTGGCTGGGCGACAATCGACGGGCATAAGAGTCCGACGATTCGATAAACTGCACCACGTCAGAGTTTAGGCCTTGTGCTCTGGAATCGAACATATGGGATGATGATGTAAAAAACGAAGCACGTTGGCTGATGGGTTCCGTTGCCGTACTATGTCACAAGGGCAAGATTCTTTTTTAAGAGAAAGAGCGACCAATAATTTAATATGTAGACCTTCATGCACGTCCCAAGTTCCAGCATTTACATGATTCAGAAAAGTAGCTACGTCGTTTTGATTATTGATTAATCCGTGAGCGACGAGGAATTTGCCCACACACGGTGTGTCTTACTTCTCTCATTTTTTTTTTTTTTAATGATTTTATTTGCCAATTCTCTTCGTTTCTACTGGGCACTAGACGCGCAAGATACCATCATTTCAATGAAGTTCATATACATTGCGATCTTTTAGAGAAAAAACCACCAAAAACTTTAAACTATGTCCACTATAATACATTTATTTAAAAGTTTTTTTGGACACCAAAAATCATAAATTTGTATTCGTGCTACTCATTTATCCCAAATTATAAAGTAATATATCATATGAGTACAAGCTTGAGGTTTTTGGTGTCGTAAAAAAAAAAAAAGGATAAATGTGTTATACAAATACAAATTTGGGATTTTTTATGCCACCAAAAAAAAAATTAGGGTATATGTGTCACATTTGACATTATTTAGGATTATTGGTGTCTTTTTTCTATTTTTTTTTTTCATTTGAAAGTAATGTATAAACGATTCTCCAAAATTGAATTGAGAGTTTGCCCCCAATGCGTGTTGTCTTATTTGCTTTGTTATATCTTAGATAGGATTTTATTTTCATGTGCTTTGCAACCACTAGGCACTAATAGCTTAAGATACCATCTTTTCAATGAGGTTAGGGTACATAATGTATTATTAAAAAATTTGTATCCAAAAGTATTGTCTAGATTAATACTCCGAAATTGAATTTGAATTCCTCCCGCCCCATTGAGAGTTTGCCCCCAATGCATGTTGTCTTAGGGTGCGTTTGTTTACATTTCTATTTAAAAATTGTTCAAGGAAACATAAATAAATAAATAAATAATGTTTCTATTCGGGAACAATTTTTGAACAAAAAAACGTGTTTGGTAAACTTGTTCTGGGAATAAAAAATAAACAGAAACACATTTGGTAAATTTGTATAATTTTTTTATTTCTTTTATTTTTTAATATTTTTATTTTATTTTTTATTTATTTTATTTTTTTCTTTTTTCTTTTTTTTTTTTTTTTCTTCTTTTGGCCGGTCGCCGGCCTCGGCCATGGCCAGCGACGGCCGACGAGGGCCGGCCGCCTCGCCCAACCATGGCGAGGCTCGGCCTCGCTAGGCCACCACCAGGTGACGCCGACTCGCCGGCCGCTAGGCGAGATCTAGCTTGCCCAGCCCGGCACGAGGTCGGCCTCACCGAGGGCCGGCGAGCCTCGCCGTGGCTGGGCGAGGGCCGCGGGGGCCCTTGCGAGCCGGGCCGAAAGAAAAAAGAAAGAAAAAAGAAGAAGAAAATAAGAAAAAAAATAAGTAGAAAATAAAAAAGTGTTTCTAAGTTTTGTTTCAGAAATAAGAAACACAAATTTGTTGTTTCTTATTTCTATTTCTTTTTTGTTTCTGGGGACAAAAGAACAAAAAAGGAACAGAAACGCACCCAAACGCGTTTCTGTTCCTTTTTCGTTCCCGGGAACAATAAAACAGAAAAAGTGTTCAAAAAAAAAAAAAGAAATACAAACAAACAGACCCTTATTTGCTTCATTATATTTTACGTAGGATTTTATTTTCATGTGCTTTGCAACCACTAGGAACTAATAGCTTAAGATACCATCTTTTCAATGAGGTTAGGGTACATAATGTATTATTAAAAAACTTTCGTATCAAAAAGTATTGTCTAGACTAATACTCCGAAATTGAATTTGAATTCCTCCTGCCCCATTGAGAGTTTGCCCCCAATGCATGTTGTCTTATTTGCTTCGTTATATCTTACATAGGATTTTATTTTCATCTGCTTTGCAACCACTAGGCACTAATAGCTTAAGATACCATCTTTTCAATGAGGTTAGGGTACATAATGTATTATTAAAAAATTTGTATCCAAAAGTATTGTCTAGATTAATACTCTGAAATTGAATTTGAATTCCTCCCACCCCATTGAGAGTTTGCCCCCAATGCGTGTTGTCTTATTTGCTTCGTTATATTTTTACATAGGATTTTATTTTCACGTGCTTTGTAACCACTAGGCACTAATAGCTTAAGGTACCATCTTTTCAATAAGGTTAGGGTACATAATGTATTATTAAAAAAATTTGTATCCAAAAGTATTGTCTAGATTAGTACTTCGAAATTGAATTTGAATTCCTCCCGCCCCACTGAGAGTTTGCCCCCAATTTGTATTGTCTTATTTGCTTCGTTATCTTTTACATAGGATTTTATTTTCATGTGCTTTGCAACCACTAGGCACTAATAGCTTAAGATACCATATTTTCAATGAGGTTAGGGTACATAATGTATTATTAAAAAAATTTGTATCCAAAAGTATTGTCTAGATTAATACTCCGAAATTGAATTTGAATTCCTCCCGCGCCCCCCTCCCCCCACTTCCCTCTTAAACCGGCGCGTCCTGTGTCGTATTTGCCTTGTTTGTTCTCACTTAGGAATTTATTTTCCAAGGCGCACTAGCACTCGTTTCAATGAGGTTAGTTTACCTTATGTACTATCAAGAATTTTTTTATCCAAAAGTATTATTTAGATTGATTCTCCCAAAGTGAATTTGAATTTGCCCACACTGTGTGTTGTCTTAGGTATTGTTGGTAACCATCCAAATAATGTATGATTCTGATTTTTTGTTCCTAAGATCAGTTTGGGAATAGAATTGTGTTTGGTAAAACTTTTGCTCCTTGGAACAAATTTCTCTTTTTTTTGTTCCTAGAAGTAGATTTGGAACAAAATTAAGAATAAAAAAAACAAGTTAATTCTTATTCCGGGAACAAATCTAAGAATCAAAATCAATTCTTCTTTTTCCATTTTCTCTTCTTTTTCTCTTTTCTTCTTTTTCATCAACCGCCATCCCGCAATTATCGTCCACCACCGCCCGCCGCCGTTGTCGCCGATCGTTGGCAACCGGTCCGCGAGCTTGCCAGAAGCAAGCCCAGCCACCGGTGAGCTCATCGGAGACTCGCCTAGCCACCTGCGAGCTCGCTGGAGGGTTGGGTGAGGCTCACCTGGCCACCAGCGAGGCTTGGCCTCACCAGATTTGGTGAGGCTAGCAAGGCCAAGCCTTGCCGGGGCTAGGCAAGTCTCGCGACTAGTGAGGCCGAGCCTCGCCAGTGGCCAAGCATGCCTCGCCCAACCCCAGCAAAGCTCGCTTAGCCCCATCGATGGCCAGACGAGCCTTCCTCGCCTAGCCCCGACGAGGCTCGCCTAGCCTCACCGGTGGCCAAGCGAGCCTCGCCCAATCCTGGCGAGCCGGCTTGGCCACCGGCGAGGCTCAGCCAATGAGGGCCGGCAGGTGACTGGCCACCGGAAGAAGAAAAACATGAGAGAGAAAGGAAAAATAATGGGAAAAAAAAAGGAAAAAAGAACAAAATAAAAAAGATATCTAAAAATTAAAAGAAATTAAATTTGGAACATAATCAATGAGCACAAAAGTACTAAACGCAATTCTATTCCAAAATCAGAAATTTTGAATAGTTACCAAATGGTTTAAAATGCTTAAAAATTGTTCTCGAGAACAAAATAAAAAAATAATAATTTCTAGTCATAATTTGTTTCCGATAACATAATCGTTACTAAACATGCCCTTATTTGCTTGTTTGTTCTTTTGTAGGATTTTATATTCCAACGTGCTCTCTAGTAACTAGCAATAGCATTCTTTTCAATGAGGTCAGTGTACCAAATGTATTATAAAAGCATTATTATCCAAAAGTATTGTCTAGATTGATACTCCCAAATTGAATTTGAATTTGCCTGCATGTGTGCTGCGGTTAATCTACTTTGTTTTTTAAATGTAGGATTTTACTTTTGAACGCGCTTTGTGGCCGCTAGAAAATAGCAGCTTAAGATATCATCTATTCAATGAGATTCATGTACCTATTGTATCATCTGGATATCTTTTATCCAAAAGTATTTGTTCATGTTTATATTGTATCATTGATATCTTTCATGCAAAAGTGTTTTCAAGATTGATTCCGCCGAATTGAATCGATCACATTCTCAACAGTCGTCCAATAACACAATTCTTTTGCATGATTTTTGGCTACATGTTAAATGCAAGCTAACAAATGTAGGAATTTATATTCCAACGTGCTTTGTAGTCACTAGCACTAGCACTCTTTTCAAGGAGGTTAGTTTATGTAATGTATTATTAAGAATTAATTATTAAAGATTATTTCTTAGATTGATTCTCCCGAGGTGAATTTGAATTTTCCTACACTGTGTGTTGTCTTATTTGCCTCACTCTCTAGTAACTAGCAATAGCATTCTTTACAATGAGGTCAGCGTGCCTAATGTATTATAAAAACATTATTATCCGAAAGTATTGTCTAGATTAATACCCACAAATTGAATCTAAATCTGCCCACATGTGTGCTGTGTTTTATCTACCTTAATTTTTTTATGTAGAATTTTACTTTTGAACCCGCTTTGTAGCCACAAGGCAAGAGCAGCTTAAGATACCATATTTTTAATGAGATTCATGAACCTATTGTATCATTTATATATCTTTTATCCAAAAGTATTTGTTCATGTACCTATTGTATCATCTAGATATCTTTTATGCAAAAGTATTTTCTAGATTGATTTGTCTGAATTGAATCGATCATAATCTCAATAGTAGTTTGATAACACAATTTTTTTGCATGATTTTTGGCTATACGTTAAATGCAAGCAACATATGTACGAATTTATATTCCAACGTGCTTTGTAGTCACTAGCACTGGCACTCTTTTCAAGGAGGTTAATTTACCTAATGTATTATCAATAATTAATTATTAGAAAGTATTGTTTAGATTGATTCTCCCAAAGTGAATTCAAATTTTCCCACCCTGTATGATGTGTCTTATTTGCCTTGCTCTCTAGGAACTAGCAATAACATTCATTTCGATGAGGTCGGTGTACCTTATGTGTTATAAAAAATTTATTATACAAAAGTATTGTCTAGATTAACACTCCCAAATTGAATTTGAATTTGCCCACACGTGTGCTGTGTTTTATCTACCCTGTTGTTTTAATATAGAATTTTACTTTTGAACGCGCTTTGTAGCCTCTAGGCAATAGCAACTTAAGATACCATCTGTTCAATGAGATTTATGTACCTATTGTATTATTTAGATATCTTTTATCCCAAAGTATTTGTTCATGTTCCTATTGTATCATCTAGATATCTTTTATCCAAAAGTGTTTTCTAGATTGATTCCACCGAATTGAATTAATCATAATCTTGACAGTTGTCCGATAACACAATTTCTCACATGACTTTTGATAAACATTAAATGCAAGCAACATATGTAGGAATTTATTTTACAACGTGCTTTGTAGTCACAAGCTCTAGCACTCTTTATAAGGAGGTTAGTTTACCTAATGTATTATCAAGAATTATTTATCCAAAAGCATTGTTTAGATAGATTCTCCCGAAGTGAATTTGAATTTTCCCATACTATGCGTTGTGTCTTATTTGCCTTGCTCTCTAGTAACTAGCAATACCATTCTTTTCAATGAGATCGGTGTACGTAATGTATTATAAAAAATTTATCATCCAAAAGTATTGTCTAGATTAATATCCCCAAATTGAATTTGAATTCGCCCACACGTGTGCTGTCTTTTATCTACCTTTTTTTTTTAATGTAGAATTTCACTTTTGAACATGATTTGTAGCCACTAGGCAATAGCACCTTAAGATACCATTTGTTTAATTACATTCATATACCTATTGTATCATCTAGATATCATAACAGTGTTTGCTAGATTGATTCCTCCAACTTGAATCAATCACAGTCTCAACAATCGTTTGATAACACAATTTTTCACATAATTTTTTGCTATATGTTAAATGCAAGCAACATGTGCAGGCAAAGAGGTAATCCATTATGTTATTACCAAATTGATAACACACCCTTTTTTGAAATAAGTATAAGAGTACTGTAACTTTTGTATGGCGCTCATTTATGGGTCATAACTTTTCTTTTGTTCACTTAAGTGCCACAAATTTGAAAAATTGATCATTTAAATGTAATCGGTGATTTGCCTCATCAAAAAATTTGACACGGATGCCGATTGTACTTCGTGACTCCACCTTCACTAACATAGACAATTTTGTATTATCATCATCATCGGGTGATTTGCCTCATTATTATTATTATTATTGTTATTATTTTGCTTACTTTAAGTGCCACCAATTTAAAAAATTGATCTTGATCATTTAAATACCATAAATTTGAAAAATCAATCATTTAAGGGAGTTTGACAATTTATCTCATTAGAAAATCTACTATTGGCCTTGCCGATTTGGCGAGGGCCTTCATGCCCTGCTCGCAAGTGGCAAGGCTGCAATGGTCCTGGGCAAGGGCATGAAAGCCATCACCAGTGACCTCATCAATGCCTTGGCCCTGGGTGAGGCCATCATGGCCTCGCTGCGGAGGGCCTTGCCCGGCAATAGCCTGCCCCAGGGCCTTTGCAGCCCCTTCGGCTGAGCCTTTTAGTAGTCATATGTAATGACAGTCAAAAGGGTGGCCAAAGGAAGCCTTCTTCAAGCAACTCCTGTGTTTAGCACAATTAGCTTCAATTACGGTCCATTATGTTTGTCAAGCAAGAATAGGTTGAGTTTTACTTGGCTCATAAGCTTTTCACTACCCCAAATTTGCTAAATGAGCAAATGATCTAATTTTTAAAGAATTTTTCTTATTATATAATGCCTTCGTCTCTATCGATGAGGAGATTTTAGGGGCCAACGGCTCCACAGTAAGTCAAAGTGAATAGTTCAGGTCAAATTTGTCTGTCATGTGAGTACTCAGACTTGATAATCCTTTGAATTTAGTAAATAAAGCTCCATTTGTTTCATAGAAAATAAATAATTTATAAAATATTTTCTTAAAAATGATCATTGTTACGACCTACAATAAATAAATTAAAAATATTTTCATCGTGAACAAAAATATATAGATATAAATTGTTATTAATAATGAAGATATTTTTTCGTTGACTAGTTATTTCAAACAATATAAGTGATAATATTTTTTAAAAAAAAAAATTAATTATTCAGTTTTTGTGAAATAAATGGATAATAAAATCTGTTTGTCCCATTTGCTTCGCTCTTCTTTATTTCTCTCCGCTCCCTTATGCGAAAACTGCAGCTACACCATCTACGCTCCTCCCTATAGCTTACCTCTCCACTTGCTAGTCTCTTCGTTACTCCCCTACTCTTGGCTTGCCGCCCTAGATCTTTCTCCTCGTCTATCTCACACTGTTGTCATTGCCCGGGGGCTGTTCTGTTAAAAAATTACGATATAACGTATTAAAGGAAAAATATGTAACACTCTTGGTTGTGATCAGAAAATAATAACTCCGAAAAAACAATAATAAAAAATAGACAGGAGCTAATGTACAGCTAACTAAATTTCCTCAAGACAATTAGTTCCGACCAATGATACTAAGCAATTTCAAGAATTATGCCTCTCAAAATACAACACCTCTAACCCATTTAAATTAGTACTATGCAAATAGGACTTTGCCAACCACTTCTTAAAACCGGCACACTTAGAGAAAAATTAAAGAGAGAAGATGCATGTGATTGATGGAATGAAGAATAGTTCAAATCAATTTATAGAGTTCAAGAAGTCATGTACTAAGGAGATTCATTAACTCAAGAAATACATAAATTCAAAAGATACATGAACGAATGAGATATATGAACTCAAGAGGTACATGAGCTAAAGAGATACATGAACTAAAGAGCTCACTTTCGTTGATCTATTAACTCACCATAATGGATCAACAAAACATTTTGACTCGAGAAATTCTAAATGCGCCTATGGAAGTATATTGCATTAAGATAGGTAGCTTTCGCTTTGAATTTTCTTTAGT
Organism: Eucalyptus victrix; assembly: GCA_016097545.1. Classification (NCBI taxonomy): domain Eukaryota; kingdom Viridiplantae; phylum Streptophyta; class Magnoliopsida; order Myrtales; family Myrtaceae; genus Eucalyptus; species Eucalyptus victrix. Next base: position 13,534,035 of record CM027835.1, read on the forward strand.
GAAAGCTTATCAAACTTACTTAACCAGTTGATGGACTAAGCCTGGAATCGCTAGTTGTTGATATAAACCTAGATAATAAACCTCACGTGGAGTATGCCGAATCAAGATTGGTTCTTGATTGTGGTCATTTCTTTGGCCCTAGACCTCTTGAGATTCATGCGTACTTAAAAAAATTCTAGCCTTTAAAGATTTTCATTCTATTAAAGGTATCCAACCATACCTTACTAGGATGTTAAATTCCTAGCTATAGCAATCATTAAACGCATATTGTAACCTTAAAACTTCCTATAGAAAGAATTGTTGCATTATAGGAGTGAGAGACAATATGAACATTGAAATTTTCAAATTTATATTGTCCTATTTTTTATTATGATCTATTGTCTTGTATCGAAAATATGGAAACATAACCTAGTAATTAGAGATCCCATGGACTAGGTTTAATAGGACAATATAAATTTGAAAATTTCAATGTGTATACCGTCTCTCATCCATGAAGAGTATATCCAAGCCTTTCATTATTTTTTATTATCATCTGATGAAGCGATATTGTCTTGTATCGAAAATATATTCAATCATAAGCAATCAGGGCTAGGAGGAGCTAGCAATCAAACCGGAATATTTGATTGCTTATTAGAAGATTAATCATGTCATGTTATTATGTTCTGTGATTTTTAGAGTTCTTTGGGTCAGTGTGCTTAATTGCTCGATTGAACCTTCATAACTTAAAAAGTTTAAGATGTGATGAACTTGATAGATAATTTTAACATTACAAGCTTTGAGTTGATAGGTCGCACGTTGAAAATGGATGTTTTTTGCTATGCCGTTTAGGCCACAAAATATGATGCCACAATCTGGAAAATTTGATCTCTGTTCTATAATGCATATTTCTAGTTCGGCCTTGCTCGATTCCTCGATTTTTATGATTTTTTGTACTTAGAATTTCAAGTTGATTCTGTATGAATATTGAAGCTAAGGTCCACATCTTCACAGAGATATAAACTTCATGAAAAATGGACGCATGTGTGAAGTTCCAATGAGTTTCTAGGAAATGCTTTGTAATTTTGTGGTCAGAACAGACCGACTTAGTTTTGGAAATTCGAGATAGTTCAAGTCCTTTTCTTCGAAAACTCAAAAGTGAATACATGTTCATTGAGGCCTGATTTAAAAAAATCACAATAATAATATGCTTATATCATATAAAATTAGATGCAGAGTTCTGCACCATCATTGCCACTTGGCACATCATTACATGACATGTTATCATTGTCACATCATTATACTGTCATATCATCATTTCTACATTACCATATTTTCATGCCATGTGATTTAGTGATTGCATATTTAGATTCATATAAATTATATTAGACGTCATGCTATATTAATTCATTTTTTTTGCCTATCGTTAAAGTTAGGGCACGTCGCATGTCATTAATTTAATAATTCATGCATTCTAAAACTTAGATTAAAATTGCATATAATTTAGCTTTTATTAACAAAAAAAACCCAAAAATGAATTATTTGACATTAGATTAGAAGTCATGTTTATGCTATGCAAATAACATCTTGCATATATTGAGAAGTTAATTATAGCAAAGTTATGCTTTGCTTTACGTTGAGATTTGCCCTCCTTTTCTAGCAATTTATTTATTTGGATTAGTATTATGGGAAACTCCAAACTGGTATACCATAACAAATTTATCCAAAACTAATTTTTTGACTATGGAAAACCTCAAATTAGTACATCGTAATAAATTTATCTCAAACTAATTTTTTTACCACGAAAAACCTCAAACCAGCATACATATGACAAATTTGGCCCAAACTAATTTTGTGGCAACCAAAAACTCCAAAATGATATACCTATTGCAAATTTATCATAAAATAATTTTTTTAATCACCAAAACTCCAAATTGACACATTTGTGACAAATATACCTTATGTTAAATTGGATTAATACCACAAAAAATCACAAAATCGATACACATGTGGCAAATTGAGGGTGAAACTTCAAATTGGCACACTCATCAATTATCACGGATGTATTAGTTTGAAGTTTTTGGTGGTTAAAAAATAAGTTTTGAGTATATTTGTCACAAGTGTATGGATTTTGACTTTTGATAATTAAAAGATTAGTTTGAAGCAAATTTGTCATAGGTGTATCGGTTTGGATTTTTGGTAACAAAAAATTAGTTTTTGACAAATTTGTCATAAATATATCAATTTTAGGTTTTTGGTAATCAAAAAACTAGTTTGCAGTAAATTTGTGATAGGTATACCAATTTTGAGTTTTTTGTGATTTTAACTATTTATTTATTTGTGCTTTAATTATTGAGTATTACATGTTTGATTATGCACTTGCATAAGCATGCATCACGTGTTAGTGGTTTAGCATTAAAATTAATTTGAAATAAAGAGAAAAGCACAAAAACGGCATTATATTTATCTTGCGTAACCAAGTCCTAGAGATATTTGTGGAAGTAAACAGTTCTCTCATGCTTAACTTGATTTTCTAACCGACCCGTAATGGATTAATGACATTTCTAATTAAATTAAATTGAATGCTTAATTAATTAAATTGAAACCCTAAAGTTACAATTAATCCACTCTAAATATTTGGCTTAGTAATGTTGACACCTGAATTTTCATAAACGCGTCAAGCATATTTTTGTTGAAAAAGCAAATGTGATAAACGAGTCCAATTGGTCTAAGTGAGAAAGGCCCAGTGACAACGCCCAAGCCACACCAAACCCATGGATTTCAGTCCACATTTTACACGGAGTCTCCAGTTTCGATTGAACCCAACACTATTAGCCTAATCCGAGCTAGAGATTTGGAGCCCATCAAACCACCAGTCCACTAAATGGAATTAAGCCACCAGCCCGTGGAGTTAAAGCAGGCCTAGCCTCAAGTCCTCCTAGGTTATTCCTGACATTTTCAAAGCGGGAGGAGGGGGCTGGCGGTAGAAAGTGGCGGGAGGTCCACAGAAAAACAGAGGCTCCTTTATTCCAAGAAGGGGTCTTGCCGTTCACGGAGAAAGGAGACCACCATCTTCACGGAGCATTCCTTCTCTGGAGAAAAACCATTTTCCTCCCTCGTCCTCACCCGATTCTCACTCGAGATCACCTTTCGCTGCTGCTCATCGACGTTCCGTCACCGCTTCATCTCTCGTCGCTCTCAATTCGGCCGCCACGAAGAGTGCCCCCCTCGGCCCGGCCCTCGACCTCAGAGACTCGAACCGAGCTCTTCGAATCCGAAGCCCGTGCTCACCCCAACGAGCGACGTTTCCCAAATTTCCCAAGCGCTGACCGGACTAGTGATCGTAGCCAAGAATATCTCCTCTGCAAGGTAACACCACCTTCCATGTTTTGCCCTGTTCTCTGGTAAGACTCAAGGCCCAACGGTATTCGCAATGCTTTTGTGAAAGTCACTGAGAAATCCGAGTCTTTAGTTGATGGTCGGTGACCTTGTTGCCGTTCTAAATGCTGATCACTTTATTCAAGCCTTTCAATGCATATCAGCTGTTTGTTTAAATGTCTTCATTAAGTTGACTGAGGCGGCTCCCGGTGATGCCTGGCTGTGCTCACTTTAAAGTTGAAGGGCCTATTCATTAATCAAGCATTTTAATGTTCTGGGGTGTTTGGTGGGAGCCATGGACGAGTTGGGCTTTCGTTCTTGAAGAGGACGTCGTTGAAATTAGGTTGGGCCGAATTTGTTTTGAGCTGTACTTAAATCACTATTGATAATGGGCTCCGGTGGTGACTTGAGCCCAATTTTGTTTGTGGCCCAAACCCGTTAGACCAGATTTTGGCCCATATTCGGCCCAGGCTCAGGGGCCCGGCCCGAATCCCTATTTTCAGAATAAAAATTATTTTAAAAATGGAAATTTTAAAAAATTTTAAAAAATAAATTTTAATATCAATTTAATCTTAAACATTTTAATTTAGTGCCAATTCAATTCTAAATCTTTTGACCTAGTACCAATTCAGTTGTTTCCATTAATTTTGACCGGATATTGCTGACTTGAATGTTGGTTGAATAACGTGGCTCGCTAGCCTTTTAACGTGTTTAATGATTTGAAAAATTTTGTACACTTTGTAATGTACTGTGGAATATGAGTGGAAAAATCATTATCTTGTCGTTAAGTTACTAAACAACTAAAGAGGCCTTTTATTATACAATCTAAAAGCACTTAGCAATCTATTAATGCGCAACTTGATCAAGGTAAAATTGTTGTTTGAATTACTAATGGTTGATCGGACAAAAATGTGAGCAGTAATATTTTACACAAAGTAAAATATATTTTAGAGCTTAGCTAGCACAGCCGAGCGATAAGAGTCTGTTTTCGTTGACGCAATATGATAATGATGTGAAAAAGTCTCTCTTTAAGGAACTTGTGTGCCCACTGGGGCTAGGCACGATATTCCGACCTTCCAATATAGTAATGTCTATTGACGCAGATTACATCACAATGTTTTGCATCAGCATAGCATTCCACTCGGCAAAATATTCAAGGGATGCGGCTCCTGAAAGGTTGACTCGCCGGAATCAACCCCAAAACCAGAATGAACGGAGAGAGCAACCACTGCACAATCACGGTGACCGGGCGCAGCTGGTCTTCTCGCATGGAGGAGCGGTTTCAGCAGGAACCAGCTCTTCTGACGCCCTTGGCCGGCACCCCCTTTTGCTACATCTTCAGAGTACCCAAGAGCCAGGTGGAGAGCAACGCCAACGCTTACAAGCCCCGGATTGTGTCCATTGGCCCTTACCACCACGGCCAAGAACAGTTGAAGCTGATCGAGCAGCACAAACCTCGAGTGTTCTCCTCACTGCTCAATCGGACCAGAGGCGGCGCAGGCCTGGATGATTACTTCAAGGCGGTCGCCTTGCTGGAGACCCACATACGGGATAGCTACTCAGAGGCCCTCGATTGGGAAACCTCGGATTTGATCGAGATGATGATTCTCGATGCCTGTTTTATCATCGAGTTATTCCGCGTCCACGCTGGGGTGATTCCACGGGATGCCAAGGACCCCTTGTTCTTCACGCCATGGATTGTATCATCCCTCATGATTGACTTCCTCCTGATTGAAAACCAGATCCCGTTCTTCGTTCTTCAAAAGATCTATGCACTATCCAAGTCTTCTTCGGATGCAGACTGCTCCCTCACTGAGATCGCCTTAGGGTTCTTCAACCGCGCGCTCCAATGGCCAGAGGAACATCTCCAGAGGCACTTCGGAGTCCCCAATATCACACACTTGCTCGACTTGTTCCGACTGTGCTTGGTCGGCCATTTGGAGATCGAAAGTCCCCCAGCAGTTGATAAAGAGTTGTTGCAACTGATGCCTTCCACGAATCATCTGCTTCTTGCGGGGATAAAGTTTGAACCAAGGAAGAGCAAGAACCTAATTGACGTCGTGTTTGATGACGGAGTACTCCGGATCCCTCCTTTGACTATCGAGCTTTTCACCAGTTCCTTCTTCCTCAACTGCGTGGCTTATGAGCAGTCCTACCTTTGCTGCTCCAAGCACATCAGTAGTTACGTGGTCCTCATGAGATGTCTCATGGGCACCGCAGCGGATGCAGTGGTCCTGTCTCAATGCGGCATAATCACGAACCTTCTAGGGACCGACAAGGATGTGATGAGTTTCTTCAGTGATCTTGCTAAGGATGTCCAGTTCGATATCAAGTCGAGCTACTTGGCCGAGATATTCGGGCAAGTCACCCAGTACCATCGGAACAAGTGCCGCGTGTGGTGGGCAGGAATCAGGCGCGAGTACTTCGGCAGCCCCTGGTCTTTCATTTCAGCTGCTGCTGCTTTCACTCTCCTAGTTCTTACAGTTATCCAGACCACCTTCCCCGTTTACCCTTATTATCATCCCAAAAAGTGACCAGGCTAGGCTCTGCGACACAGCTTCAGAGAGATATATGATGTTGATGTACCATCCATTTAGTTCGGAGAAATCAGACCAGTAAAATTTGTGCGTCATATCCGGGTTTTGCTTTGGCTACTGTACTCTTAATTCGTTTTGGATAGCTTAAACGTAATTACATCTTCATCACTGCAAATAGATTAGCAAATTTGACGAAGAGCACAGTACCAACTAGAGAATTTAATGTTAGCGCAACTGATCGAAGTTGACAGACAGAGATTTCTTAGACGCGTGATCATTGTCAGCTCAAAAGCAGATATAATCGCTATTGGACCATTGCAACAGTGAGGCGTTAGGGATCGAATTGGGAAAATGGACTTGAGCGAGGTGTTAGGGATTTAACTATTCGACACGACTTGACCCTTAAGTCCTTGAGGCCCCATCAGTTGACACCTAGACTACATTTTCCCCCTCATTCACTCTCATTTTATTTTTTTCTCCTCTTCTAGACATGCTTTCCTATGTCAAACCAATCACGTAAAAATCCCATTGTAAAGGTCATTGCTTCTTTCACTGTGTCCGACTTCACTGGACACCGTGGTGGAAGACGTGATAATATTCACTCTCATCATTGGATTTATTTTCCTTATCAACTTGATATTTCCAAGAGTTTTAGGTAGTATTTTTTATGTTGTTGGTTTTATTTATTTATTTTTGAAATTTTTGGCTAGTTTAGGATGCACATAATAACTATTATCTTTCTTTATATGTCTGTTTTTTAAATTTTTCTGTTTCCTAGAATAAGTTTGGAACATAAATCCATCTCGTAATACAATTTTATTTTTCTATTTCTAAAATAAATTTTTATTTCAGAATTAGATTTGGAACAAAAATCATAAGTTTAAATTTTTAATGTTTCTATTTCTGGAATAAAAGTAAAAACTAAGAACTTTTCTCATTATTCACTCTTATCATCGCCCACTGCTGTGGATGCCAAACACCAGCCGACCACCGATTGTCGTCGGCCACCGTCAGACGCTAGTCATTGGCCCCCATTTCCACCGCATTACATCACCCTCCTTTAACTTGGCCAATGTAATTTTCATCAACAAATGCTCCCAAGTAAACCATTACTTAATCGGGTTTTTGTTCCAAAGAACAGCACTTCCATCATCTAAGGTTTAATCTGCCTCTGGTATGTCGCATGCAATCAACTAGTTCGCATAAATTCGCTGGAAATATTGATTAGAGAAATTCGAGATGCAAAAACAGGTTTACAGAATTGTTGTATAAAAGTGAGACGACGTACTTCAAATGGATATTTGGGACAAACAAATCTGTAATTGATGGCACCCATCTTTGCTGTGGAGGAGAAGACGAAACGACTAGAAATAAAAGGTGGAGGGAGACTTAGAAATAGGAAGAAACCACACGCTTAATCCCATATGTCCTTGAATCGAACATATGGGATGATGACGTGGGAAACGAAGTGCGTTGCTTAAGGGGTTCGATTGCCGTGCTATGTTAGAAGGATGATATCCTTTTTTAGTAAGAGAAAGAGCGACTGATGTTGGGCTTCAAAGATCTAAACCCGGCCCACTGTAGCAAGAAATCAAATCGGGTCGCGGACTGGCTTGCAAAGGCTTGTCGTAATTGATCACTCTTTTTCAATTGGTTGTCCAACCCTCCAGAACCCTCATGGGCTTTACTTTGTTCGGATTTGAGTCTTATGTACTCAGACTTTCTGTGCTTTCTAATATAGTTCCACTCCGACAAAAAAAAATGGACCTCCATGTGGGTCCCAGGTTTCAGCATTTACATAATTCTAAAAGATAGCTAGCTCGTTTCGATTATCGACTAATCCGTGCACCACGAGGAATTTGCCCATCCGCTCTAGGCCTTACTTACCTTAGTATGATATGATTTTATTTTCCAGAGCTTTTTGTAGCCACTAGGCACTAGCCGCCTAATTTAAAGAGGTTCGTGTACGTTACTATTTCTTTTTATCCTAAAGTAACTTATAGATTAATTCTTCCGAATTGAAATGTAGTTTGCCAACACATGTGCCGTGTCTTATTTGCCTTGTTTGTTTTTACATAGGATTTTATTTTCTAATCTGCTTAGTAGCCACTAGACGCTAACAGCTTAAGTTTTCAATGGGGTTAGTGTTACTAATGTATTATCAAGATTTATTTATTTTTTGTCCAAAATTATTGTGTAGATTAACATTTCCGCGTTGAATGTTGAATTGCCTACATGCATGCTGCGTCTTATTGGCTTTGTTTTTTTATTTTATTTATTTCTTTTAAAGTTGGATTTTACTTTCGAGCATGCTTTGTAGCCACTAAACAATAGCAGCTTAAGATACCATCTTTTCAATGAGGTCCATTTACCTATTCTATCATCTGGATATCTTTTATCCAAAAGTATTCTCTAGATTAATTCCCCCAAATTGAATCGATCACAATCTCAATAATCGTTCGGAAATACAAATTTTCACATGATTTTTTTTATTTATATTAAATGCAAGCGACATAAGTGGGTGAAGAGGTAATCTGTTATGTTATTACCAAATTTAGTGACATGCCCTTTTTCTAGTAGTCATCTATAACGGTGGTCGGACGGGTGGCGGAAGGAGAGGCAGCTGCCCTCTAAGCCATCTTCAAGCAACTCCTGCATTACAATTAGCTTCAATTACCAACCATCACATTTTGTCAAGAAAGTATAAGTTGAGTCTTACATGGTTCATAAGATTTTCACAACCACAAATTTGCAATGTAAGCAAATTATTTAATTTTAGCGACTAATATTTGTTAGCCATATGAGAACTCAGACTTGATAATTCTTCGAATTTAGTTAAATTAGTGAAGTTTGGTTGTCCCATTTCCTTCCCTCTTCTTTCTTTCTCTCTGCTCACTCATACGAAAATTGCCGCTACACTATCAACACTCCATTATCATCCATAATCGTCCCTAGAGCTTGAGAAAATCACAAAAAAAAAAGTCTTAAATTTATTATAATTATATTAATTCAATCTTAAATTTTATTTTTTTTATCAATTCAGTCCTAAACCTTTTATATTTGTGCCGTTTAGTCTATCCAACCAATTTTGGCTGGTTGACGCTGATGTGGCATTCTAAAAATAATATTTGAATAATTTTTTGTCTTGCCGACTTTAATATATTCTCCTCACTCTTACGAGTTCAAATTCTAACTAAGTGGCATAACAACCCTCCAATAATATAAATAATAGCAAGCATACCAAATTTGACGGTTGGATGTTGCCATTGATGATTTGATTGGGATTTTTTATAATATTAACCCTTATAAAAAATCCAATCCAATGATATAGTTGGGTCGTAATCTTAATTAAGGTTCGTAGATCGAGAGATCAGTCCGACAAATTGGAGGAGTGGAGACCTGCAAAGGCGGTTAGACTATAGAAACGTTTATAGCTCCTACATAAATAAGGAGCTGCGCAGCCATGACAAAATGGGAGTAGGCCCTGTACATGTTATAATTTTTGGAAATTATAAAAATTATCGAAAAATTGATTTATTTTATAAAACCGACTTGTTTATGGAAAAAAATTGGCATCTACTCTTCATTGGTATAAAATAGCTCATCATTGCATTTGTGAATGAAATATCGCATTCCAATTAAGCATGTTATAATTATGCATGTTGATGGTAAAATTACATGATACGCATTAATAAACACACATATACTTACTTCCTCTAAATCAATTTTATTATCTTGTTGGTTTTACAAATTAACTGATGGGCTCATGTGTAAAATTTTAAACACTTTGAAATATACTCTGGAATACGAGCATGGTAAAAATCATTATCCTGTTTTTAAGTTATTAATTAAGAGAGGCCCGCTTGTCGAATCTAGAACTGCAGCTACGCTAATGTGCATTAGATTTGAAAATGGTAAAATCGCTATTGCGTTGGAGAGTTACTGATGATTGATCCGATAGAGAGAAGTCGTCAATCATATTTTACATATTGAAAATATAATGGAGATTTTACTTGCGCAGCGGAACAGTAGACCCAGTAAAAGTGATAGTCAACCTATTCAACCGGAATCAAGGCTACCCTTGAGACCCGACTGTTACTATTAATGACTGCATCCTCTTCCTCCTCTTTTTTTTTTTTTTTTTTTTCTTCTTTCAAACACCAAACCGATCACATATTGAGAATTATAATTTAACTATCAAATTCTCTTGAGCCCTAACTTTGCCTCATTGCACTAGACACCGTAATGCAAGACGTAATAATATTCAAGGTTGTGATTTGATTATTTCCATTATCATCTTCATAATATTTTGAAATATTTTACATGATTTTTTATGTCTAATTGATTTTATTTATTTTCATAGAATTCTTTATTAGTTTACAATCTCGAGCGTATAAATATATTTATTTTCACTTATCATAGTTTTCTTCTTTGAAAAATTAAATGAATCGAAAGAATTCTTTCTACGTTTTGCATGCCAATGGATGTGCAACTTCCATTGTGCGAATCTAGTCTAATTTCATTTCCACCATGTCCCATTGCCCCCTTCAACTTGGTCGATTTTTTTTTTGTTGTTTATGTCAATGGATACTCACAAAAACATAATTTTTTTTGTCAAAAAGAAATTTCCATGCATTACCGAATGATACATAGAAAAGGAATCTCAAAAGTCACAATAACAAAATAAGCCCATAAAACTCCAAAACAAACAAAAAATAAAAAATGAAGACGTTTTATCAAAACATGGTTGGTAGAGATAATCACAGACTCATCCTTTAGAACGGATCTATAACTGCATCTAAGCAAAATGATCGGTAGCCAATCATCGAATCACATAGCACTAATTTACGATAAGCACACGCCAGGATCTCCTTCTGTAATTACGGGTTTATCTTTCGACGGCACACATTTCCAACACCATCACCGTACAAAGACAATGTAAATCTATTGAAGAAACTCAGGTAAGGCACCTATGAGAGCAAGTCCTATAGTTAATGCAAAGTGCCAAAACTTTGAATGAAAACACATTGAATGAATACAAATTTGACATTAAAACTGCTATAAAGTTCAGAGAGGTAGAGAGAGAAAGGGAGAAAAGAGGTGGGAGAGGAACCCGGCAATAGTTACTAAAACATAAGTAATACGTTAGAAATTTTGGGTTTTGTTCCATAGAAGGGCCACTTCCATTACCTAAGATTGAATCTGCCTCTGTTGGGGCGCGTGCATCCTCCAGTTCACAAATATTCTCTCTGAAGAGTGATGAGAGAAGATCAGACTAGGAATAAAAGGTAGAGAGAGAGAGAGAGATGGAATAAAAAAAAAAAAAATAAAAATAAAACATGCTTAATCCTTAGCCTAAAATACGAAAAAGAAAAGAAAAAACAGACAAACAAGAGTAAATATTGCAAAAAACTCAAATAAATCTGATAAAATCCGGCAAGGATCCTTCTGCGGGCCACGTGGTTGATAACTATGAGTCGCCATTATAGATCCCTCAGAGCGCGGGCTAGAAGCAGAAGCAGCAGGAGGATTTGCGCGGGGGGGACGCTTGTCTTGGAGACCTTTGTGGAGCGGCTTGGCCGGACACGGCTGTCCCTGTGGGGAGATGAGCCGCTGGGCCACCCAAGGCTCCGCTGCCTGGGCATACATTGCTGGGCCGCTCTCGGCCGTTGAGATCGTCCATGGCCATAATAGGGGGTTTCGGTTTCTTTTTTTCTGGCAGGACTAACGAAGGACGTTGCTTTCGTTTGTCGGTGGATTCGGTGGCCACGTTACGTCACAAGTACAGTTTTCTTCCTTTGCAAGAGAAAGAGCAACCGATAATTTCATAAATATCGATCTGCAAGTGCGTTCCAAGTTCCACCAGCATTTATATAGTTCAGACAAGTAATTGACCATTTTTGAGTATCTATTTATCCAAGGTTTCATGGAACTTGCTCAGGCCCGTGGTGTCATTATCTTTTTCTCTGAGTCCTTAACGCAAGGTTTTATGTTCCAATGTCTCTTTGTAGCCACTGGGCCCTATGTTATTACCAAATTAGATTACATGCGATAGGGGTGGTGAAAAGAGAGGTAGGGGGCCTTTCAGCCATCCTTAGGCCACTCCTGTGCTTGATAATCATTTCACTTCTCTTCCGTTAGCAAATAATGAAAATTATCAGAAAAAAAAAAGGAAAGAAAAACTTAAACCTATTAGCTTCGAGTCAATTCATTTTTAAAACTTTCACTTAAGCCAAATTAACTTTAAACCTCTTGACAATTTACCAATTGTGAATTGAGTAATTCCGGTCAATTTTTGCTGGAAATTGTTGACTTTAACATTGATGTAAACAATTTTTCTAATTTTTTATTTTTTTAAATTCCATTATTTTTTTATTCATTGTGGCAAGTAGTTAGAAGAGAAAGAAGAAAATAAAAAATGACCTATTCCAAAAAATAATTCCATGAACAAGAAATAAATTTTTTTTTTATTTCTTATTTCTACTTCAAATTTATTCCCTAACTACTTTTCTATTCCAGGAAATAGAAAAATTAGTTGATATTACCAAACGGATTTCTATTTTTTTTTTTTTGAAAAGCAAAAGGACAAAAATTTGGAAAAATAGAAACATTACCAAACGAAGCCATTACTAAGCAAATTGTGTTTGTTCCTTAAATGAGGGACATTGTTAAGAGTGTGCATGATAATCATTTTATTTATGATCAAAAATCTATTTGATAACGTAATTTTATTTTTTCTATTTGAAGAAAAAAATTTAATTTAGAAATAAGTTTGAAATAGAAATGAGAAGTAACAAGTTTTTTTTTTGAATAAAAATGAAAAATAAAAACTCTTCTCCTCGCTTGCCCTTGCTATTAGTCAATTGCTTCTCTGTCACCTCCTCCCGTTGCCCGCCAAACATCTAGAAGGGAGAAATACCGTATCATTATCAAACAAATAGAAATTTTATATTTTTTTTTTTATCAAAAGTGTATTTTTACTTAAAAACTCATATGTGGAATATAAATAGAAAAATATATTTTTGGCCAGAATTTATGTCAAGAAAACATAATGATTATCATTCGTACCCTAAATTGCTGAGTTTATGCGAATCCAAGGAAGCTTCGAGAGTGGACCGCGATGGGAATCTTCCGTGTGTAAAGAAAATTTTCCTTTAATTTTTTTTTTCTGAAAGAGAAACTATAATTACCTCTGTCATTATAGTCCTTTTTGGCCACGAAATTTATATTTGTATCTAAAAGCAAGGGAAAAGAAAGAAATGAACTTAATAGGTGACCGTAAGCTAGCATATAGACTTGTGCTGTTCATGAGAAAAGACTTGCAAAATAGATTACTGGAAATAATTATTTCAGAAGTGTACTTAAGGAGATTTTCATAAGGGATCATAGGCCCCTCCGACTTGAAGGGAAAAAATTAAATTGGATTAAAGTGTACTTGATCATCACGACGTGTGCTCTTCATGTTGCTCTTGACAGAATTACGTGCGAGCACAAAGAGAAGAATTGACCCAACCAATACTGCAAAAGAACGCCCAAGCACTAGATCACGTTTCATTTTTACTCCTTCAAGTAATTCACCAACCGAGTCACGCCGTTAATATGAAAGAACAAAAATAAGCCCATCTATATTTGGGTTGCCCCATTAAGATGAACCAGTAGACAAATTATCAGAGCACCACAAGTTGACCTCAATGCAAAAGATACTATTATGGGAGCACAAAGATAAGTATAATTATTAGCGTGTCTCTGTCTGCTCTGCAAAGAATCTTTTTTACTGGCGCTCTGCTTTGCGAAGTGAGTTCATCTTTTTGACTGGCGCATCTGCTTTGCGTGCGCATCTGCTTTGCAAAGTGAATTCATGTTTTTAACTATCTGCTTTGCGTGCGCATCTGCTTTGCAAAGTGAGTTCCAACTGTTCTTTGTCCGATTCTTCCAGGCTCGGCCAGAGCAAATACGAGGTTCTCCCGAATTGTCTTGCCAACGTAGTCCCGCCCGCTGTTCCATTTCTTCTCTGGCTGCTGTCGTTACCCTCACTCTTGTCCCCTCCCTCCCCCCCACTTCCCCCTTCTCTCTCCCCTCACTCCTCACTTTCGTTCTTCTACTTCCTCTTCGCTGGTGAAGCTCTTGGTCATGGGAGAGGGGCTCAACGTGAACCATCTTTAAATGAGAATGAACTTCCTTAATTATGTTTACCGTTTTGGAATTTCATCTGAGTAAAAAGTTGTTCCTGGTCCATGTGGATCTCTAAGTTCAAGATATAATTCGTGTATATATATATATATATATATATCCTTGCACGGACAAGCCATTCTGTTCGGTTGGGGCTGAACTTTTTGTTAGGGCCGAGTATACCCCTTAGACTCCGAAAAGTGAGGGCCGACCCATTCGACAGGAATCAAATAGAAAAAACCCTTGATTTTATTTGTTCTTTTATGTAATTTGTCTTATTTATTTTTTCGAAACTTTTTACTAGTGTAGGGTCTCATGCGTATAAATACACCAGCAGTTTTCCTCTAAGATAAATAAAAATTACTGTTCCATATTTGTGGCGATACTGTAGCAAATGTAATTGAAGGAGACTTTCTGAAAATAGGTCTCTGATTGGTAGGCGACGAACATACATGTCAATTGCATTAAAAACTACTGTTCATTCTTTGTAGCAATACTATAGCAAATGGAAGACAGGTCGCTATTCAAGTCACTGTTCATACTGCCTGTCATAAATAATCGTCAGCCATGAGTGTTGTATCACGGGTTTGCTGTCTTTTGCGTGACTGTTTGGCTTTTCCTTCCCCTAATGCCTGTGTGAGGCACAAAGATGCAATGTTTGAGGCACTCTCCTGAAGTAATAAAATCGTGTCTGCTTTCCGCACGTCTTATTAAAAGTTTCCTCATCCTCCTCCCTCAAATGATCCGGTTCTAGCATAAAGAGCATGCCACTAGCTTGATATTCTTTTTTTGTAAGAGAAAGAGCGACTGATGTTGGGCTTCAAAGATCTAAAACCGGCCCATTGTAGCAAGAAATCAAATCGGGTCGCAGACTGACTTGCAAAGGCTTGTCGTAATGGATCGCTCTTTTTCAATTGGTTGTCCAACCCTCCGGAACCTTCGTGGGCTTTACTTTGTTCAGATTTGAGTCTTATGTACTCAGACCTTCCGTGCTTTCTAAAATAGTGCCACTCCGACCAAAAAAAATGGACTTCCATGTGGGTCCCAGGTTTCAGCATTTACATAATTCAGAAAGGTAGCCAACTTGTTTCGACTAATCCGTGCACCGCGAGGAATTTGCCCATCCGCTCCAGGCCTCACTTGCCTTAGTATGATATGATTTTATTTTCCAGAGCTTTTTGTAGCCACTAGGCACTAGCCGCCTAAGATACCATCACTTTAAAGAGGTTCGTGTACGTTACTATTTCTTTTTATCCGAAAGTAACTTATAGATTAATTCTCCCGAATTGAAATTTAGTTTGCCAACACATGTGCCGTGTCTTATTTGCCTTGTTTGTTTTTACATAGGATTTTATTTTCTAATCTGCTTAGTTGCCATTAGACGCTAACAGCTTAAGTTTTCAATGGGGTTAGTGTTACTAATGTATTATCAAGATTTATTTATTTTTTGTCCAAAATTATTGTCTAGATTAACATTTCCGAGTTGAATATTGAATTGCCTATATGCATGCTGTGTCTTATTGGCTTTGTTTTTTATTTTATTTTATTTTTTTCTTTTAAAGTTGGATTTTACTTTCAAGCATGCTTTGTAGCCACTAAACAATAGCAGCTCAAGATACCATTTTTTCAATGAGGTCCATTTACCTATTCTATCATCTGGATATCTTTTATCCAAAAGCATTCT
This sequence comes from Eucalyptus victrix, assembly GCA_016097545.1. Classification (NCBI taxonomy): domain Eukaryota; kingdom Viridiplantae; phylum Streptophyta; class Magnoliopsida; order Myrtales; family Myrtaceae; genus Eucalyptus; species Eucalyptus victrix. The sequence goes on from CM027835.1 coordinate 13,549,779, forward strand.
CTAGATTAATTCCCCCAAATTGAATCGATCACAATCTCAATAATCGTTCGGAAACACAAATTTTCACATGAATTTTTATATATATATATATATATTAAATGCAAGCAACATAAGTGGGTGAAGAGGCAATCCATTATGTTATTACCAAATTTAGTGACATGCCCTTTTTCTAGTAGTCATCTATAATGGCGGTCGGACGGGTGGCGGAAGGAGAGGCAACTGCCCTCTAAGCCATCTTCAAGCAACTCCTGCGTTTAGTACAATTAGCTTCAATTACCAACCATCACATTTTGTCAAGAAAGTATAAGTTGGGTCTTACTTGGTTCATAAGATTTTCACGACCACAAATTTGCAATGTAAGCAAATGATCTAATTTTAGGGGCTAATATTTGTTTGCCATCCGAGTACTCAGACTTGATAATTCTTCAAATTTAGTGAAATTAGTGAAGTTTGGTTGTCCCATTTCTTCTCTCTTCTTTCTTTCTCTCTATCCACTCATACAAAAACTGCCACTACGCTATCAACACTCCATTATCATCCACAATCGCCCCTAGAGCTTGAGAAAATCACGAAATTAAATTTATTACAATTGTACCAATTCAATCTTTTTTTTTTTTTATTAATTCAGTCCTAAACCTTTTATATTTATACCAGTTCAGTCTATTCGACCAATTTTGACTGCTTGACGCTGATGTGGCATTCTAAAAATAAATATTTGAATAATTTTTTGTCTTGCCGACTTTAATATATTCTCCTCACTCTTATGAGTTCATATTCTAAGTGGCATAATGACCCTCCAATAATATAAATAATAGCAAGCAGACCAAACATATAATTTGACGGTTAGATGTTGCTATCGATGATTTGACAACTTGTTAGACCAAACATACCAATTTGGGTTAGTGATAAAAAAAAAAAAATTACTTTGAGATATATATATCACAAGTATATCTGTTTAAGGTTTTTGAAGGTCAAAAAATTAATTTGCGATAAATTTGTTATAGGTATATTAGTTTGAGATTTTTTATGATATTAACCTTAATAAAAAATCCAATCCAATGATATAGTTGGGTCGTAATCTTAATTAAGGTTCGTAGATCGAGAGATCGGTCCGACATATTGGAGGAGTGGAGACCCGCAAAGGCCGTTAGTCTGTAAAAACGTTTATGGCTCCTACATAAATAAGGAGCTGCACAGCCATGACAAAATGGGAGTAGGCCCTGTGCATGTTATAATTTTTGGAAATTATAAAAATTATCTGAAAATTGATTTATTTTATAAAACCGACTTGTTTATGGAAAAAATTGGCATCTACTCTTCATTGGTATAAAACAGCTCATCATTGCATTTGTGAATGAAATATTTCATTCCAATTAAGCATGTTATAATTATGCATGTTGATGGTAAAATTACATGAAACGCATGAATAAACACACATATACTTACGTCTTCTAAATCAATTTTATTATCTTGTTGGTTTTACAAATTAACTGATGGGCTCACGTGTAAAATTTTAAACATTTTGGAATATACTCTGGAATACGAGCATGGTAAAAATCATTTTCCTATTTTTAAGTTATTAATTAAGAGAGGCCCGCTTGTCGAACCTAGAACTGCAGCTACGCTAATGTGCATTAGATTTGAAAATGGTAAAATCACTATTGCGTTGGAGAGTTACTGATGATTGATCCGATAGAGAGAAGTCGTCAATCATATTTTACATATTGAAAATATGATGGAGATTTTACTTGCGCAACGGAACGGTAGACCCAGTAAAAGTGATAGTCAACCTATTCAACCGGAATCAAGGCTACCCTTGGGACCCGATTGTTACTATTAATGACAGCATCCTCTTCCTCCTCTTTTTTTTTTTTTTTTCTTCTTCTTTCAAACACCAAACCGATCACATATTGAGAATTATAATTTAACTATCAAATTCTCTTGAGCCCTAACTTTGCCTCATTGCACTAGACACAGTAATGCAAGACGTAATAATATTCAAGGCTGTGATTTGATTATTTCCATTATCATCTTCATAATATTTTGAAATATTTTACATGATTTTTTTTATGTCTAGTTGATTTTATTTATTTTCATAGAATTCTTTATTAGTTTACAATCTCGAGCGTATAAATATATTTATTTTCACTTATCATAGTTTTCCTCTTTGAAAAATTAAATGAATCGAAAGAATTCTTTCTACGTTTTGCATGCCAATGGATGTGCAACTTCCATTGTGCGAATCTAGTCTAATTTCATTTCCACCATGTCCCATCGCCCCCTTCAACTTGGTTGATTTTTTTTTTTTTGTTTATGTCAATGGATACTCACAAAAACATAATTTTTTTTTTGTCAAAAAGAAATTTCCATGCATTACCAAATGATACATAGAAAACGAGTCTCAAAAGTCACAGTAACAAAGTAAGCCCATAAAACTCCAAAACAAACAAAAAAATAAAAAATGAAGACGTTTTATCAAAACATGGTTGGTAGAGATAATCACAGACTCATCCTTTAGAACGGATCTATAACTGCATCTAAGCAAAATGATCAGTAGCCAATCATCGAATCACATAGCACTAATTTACGATAAGCACATACCAGGATCTCCTTCTGTAATTACGGGTTTATCTTTCGACGGCACACATCCCCAACACCATCATCGTACAAAGACAATGTAAATCTATTAAAGAAACTTAGATAAGGCACCTATGAGAGCAAGTCCTATAGTTAATGCAAAGTGCCAAAACTTTGAATGAAAACACATTGAATCAGTACAAATTTGACATTAAAACTGCTGTAAAGTTCAGAGAGGTAGAGAGAGAAAGGGAGAAAAGAGGTGGGAGAGGAACCTGGCAATAGTTACTAAAACATAAATAAAACGTTAGAAATTTTGGGTTTTGTTCCACAGAAGGGCCACTTCCATTACCTAAGATTGAATCTGCCTCTGTTGGGGCGCGTGCATCCTCCAATTCACAAATATTCTCTCTGAAGAGTGATGAGAGAAGACCAGACTAGGAATAAAAGGTATAGAGAGAGAGAGAGAGAGAGAGAGAGAGAGAGAGAGAGAGATGGAATAAAAAAATAAAAAATAAAAATAAAACACGCTTAATCCTTAGCCTAAAATACGAAAAAGAAAAGAAAAAACAGACAAACAAGAGTAAATATTACAAAAAACTCAAATAAATCTGATAAAATCCGGCAAGGATCCTTCTGCAGGCCACGTGGTTGATAACTATGAGTCGCCATTATAGATCCCTCAGAGCGCGGGCTAGAAGCAGAAGCAGCAGGAGGATTTGCGCGGGGGGACGCTTGTCTTGGAGACCTTTGTGGAGCGGCTTGGCCGGACACGGCTGTCCCTGTGGGGAGATGAGCCGCTGGGCCACCCAAGGCTCCGCTGCCTGGGCATACATTGCTGGGCCGCTCTCGGCCGTTGAGATCGTCCATGGCCATAATAGGGGGTTTCGGTTTCTTTTTTTCTGGCAGGACTAACGAAGGACGTTGCTTTCGTTTGTCGGTGGATTCGGTGGCCACGTTACGTCACAAGTACAGTTTTCTTCCTTTGCAAGAGAAAGAGCAACCGATAATTTCATAAATATGGATCTGCAAGTGCGTTCCAAGTTCCATCAGCATTTATATAGTTCAGACAAGTAATTGACCATTTTTGAGTATCTATTTATCCAAGGTTTCGTGGAACTTGCTCAGGCTCGTGGTGTCATTATCTTTTTCTCTTAGTCCTTAACGCAAGGTTTTATGTTCCAATGTCTCTTTATAACCACTGGGCCCTATGTTATTACCAAATTAGATTACATGCGACAGGGGTGGCGAAAAGAGAGGCAGGGGGCCTTTCAGCCATCCTTAGGCCACTCCTGTGCTTGATAATCATTTCACTTCTCTTCCGTTAGCAAATAATGAAAATTATCAGAAAAAAAAAAAAAAAAAGAAAGGAAAAACTTAAACCTATTAGCTTCGAGTCAATTCATTTTTAAAACTTTCACTTAAGCCAAATTAACTTTAAGCCTCTTGACAATTTACCAATTGTGAATTGAGTAATTCCGGTCAATTTTTGCCGGAAATTGTTGACTTTAACATTGATGTAAACAATTTTTCTAATTTTTTATTTTTTTAAATTCCATTATTTTTTTTTATTCATTGTGGCAAGTAGTTAGAAGAGAAAGAAGAAAATAAAAAATGACCTATTCCAAAAAATAATTCCATGAACAAGAAATAATTTTTTTTTATTTCTTATTTCTACTTCAAATTTATTCCCTAACTACTTTTCTATTCCAGAAATAGAAAAGTTAGTTGATATTACCAAACGGATTTCTATTTTTTTTTTTGAAAAGCAAAAGGACAAAAATTTGGAAAAATAGAAACATTACCAACTGAAGCCATTACTAAGCAAATTGTGTTTGTTCCCGAAATGAGGGACATTGTTAAGAGTGTGCATGATAATCATTTTATTTATGATCAAAAATCTATTTGATAACGTAATTTTATTTTTTCTATTTGAAGAAAAAAATTTAATTCAGAAATAGGTTTGAAATAGAAATGAGAAGTAACAGTTTTTTTTTTTTTTTGAATAAAAATGAAAAATAAAAACTCTTCTCCTCGCTTGCCCTTGCTATTAGTCAATTGCTTCTCTGTCACCTCCTCCTGTTGCCCACCAAACATCTAGAAGGGAGAAATACCGTATCATTATCAAACAAATAGAAATTTTATATTTTTTTTATCAAAAGTGTATTTTTACTTAAAAACTCATATGTGGAATATAAATAGAAAAATATATTTTTGGCCAGAATTTATGTCAAGAAAACAGAATGATTATCATTTGTACCCTAAATTGCTGAGTCTATGCGAATCCAAGGAAGCTTCGAGAGTGGACTGCGATGGGAATCTTCCGTGTGTAAAGAAAATTTTCCTTTAATTTTTTTTTTCTGAAAGAGAAACTATAATTACCTCTGTCATTATAGTCCTTTTTGGCCATGAAATTTATATTTGTATCTAAAAGCAAGGGAAAAGAAAGAAATGAACTTAATAGATGACCGTAAGCTAGCATATAGACTTGTGCTGTTCATGAGAAAAGACTTGTAAAATAGATTACTGGAAATAATTATTTCAGAAGTGTACTTAAAGAGATTTTCATAAGGGATCATAGGCCCCTCCGACTTTAAGGAAAAAAATTAAATTGGATTAAAGTGTACTTGATCATCACGACGTGTGCTCTTCTTGTTGCTCTTGACAGAATTACGTGCGAGCACAGAGAGAAGAATTGACCCAACCAATACTGCAAAAGAACGCCCAAGCACTAGATCACGTTTCATTTTTACTCCTTCAAGTAATTCACCAACCGAGTCACGCCGTTAATATGAAAGAACAAAAATAAGCCCATCTATATTTGGGTTGCCCCATTAAGATGAACCAGTAGACAAATTATCGGAGCACCACAAGTTGACCTCAATGCAAAAGAGTAGTATTATGGGAGCACAAAGATAAGCATAATTATTAGCGTGTCTCTGTCTGCTCTGCAAAGAATCTTTTTGACTGGCGCTCTGCTTTGCGAAGTGAGTTCATCTTTTTGACTGGCGCATCTGCTTTGCGTGCGCATCTGCTTTGCAAAGTGAATTCATGTTTTTAACTATCTGCTTTGCGTGCGCATCTGCTTTGCAAAGTGAGTTCCAACTGTTCTTTGTCCGATTCTTCCAGGCTCGGCCAGAGCAAATACGAGGTTGTCCCGAATTGTCTTGCCAACGTGGTCCCGCCCGCTGTTCCATTTCTTCTCTGGCTGCTGTCGTTACCCTCACTCTCCTCCCCTCCCTCCCCCCCCCCCCCTTACTTTCCCTCTTCTCTCTCCCCTCACTCCTCACTTACGTGCAGTAGATTTGAAAATGGTAAAATCGCTATTGCGTTGGAGAGTTACTGATGATTGATCCGATAGGGAAGTCGTCAATCATATTTTACATATTGAAAATATAATGGAGATTTACTTGTGCAGTGGAACAGTAGACTCAGTAAAAGTGATAGTCAACCTATTCAACCCGAATCAAGGCTACCCTTGGGACCCGACCGTTACTATTACTTACTGCATCCTCTCCCTCCTCTTTTTATTTTTTTTTTTCTTATTTCAAACATCAAACCAATCACATGCCGACAATTATAATTTAACTGTCAAATTCTCTTGAGCCCTAACTTTGCCTCATTGCACTAGACACCGTAATGCAGACGTAGTAATATTCAAGGCTCTGATTTGATTATTTCCATTATCATCTTCATAGTCTTTTGAAATATTTTACAAGATTTTTTTTTATGTCTAATTGATTTTATTTATTTTCATAGAATTCTTTACTAGTTTACAATCTCGAGCGTGTAAATATATTTATTTTCACTAATCGTAGTTTTCCTCTTTGAAAAATTAAATGAATCGAAAAAATTCTATGTTTTGCATGCCAATGGATGTGCAATTTTCATTGTGCGAATCTAGTCTAATTTCATTTCCACCATGTCTCATCGCCCCCTTCAACTTGGTCGATTTTTTTTTTTGTTTATGTCAATGGATACTCACAAAAACATAACTTTTTTTTTGTCAAAAAGAAATTTCCATTCAATAACGAATGATACATAGAAAAGGAATCTCAAAAGTCACAGTAACAAAATAAGCCCATAAAACTCCAAAACAAACAAAAAATCAAAAATCAATACATTATATCAAAGCATGGTTGGTAGAGATAATCACAGACTCATCCTTTAAGAACGGATCTATAATTGCATCTAAGCAAAATGATTGGTAGCCAATCATCGAATCACATAGCACTAATTTATGATAAACACACGCCGGATCTCCTTTTGTAATTACGGGTTTATCTTTCGACGGCACACATCCCCAACACCATCACCGTACAAAGACAATGTAAATCTATTGAAGAAACTCAGATTAGGCACCTATGAGAGCAAGTCCTGTAGTTAATGCAAAGTGCCAAAACTTTGAATGAAAACACATTGAATGAGTACAAATTTGACATTAAAACTGCTGTAAAGTTCAGAGAGGTAGAGAGAGAAAGGGAGAAAAGAGGTGGGAGAGGAATCCGGCAATAGTTACTAAAACATAAGTAAAACGTTAGAAATTTTTGGTTTTGTTCTACCTAAGATTGAATCTGCCTCTGTTGGGGCGCGTGCATCCTCTAGTTCACAAATATTCTCTCTTAAGATTGATGAGAGAAGACCAGACTAGGAATAAAAGGTAGAGAGAGAGAGAGAGAGAGAGAGAGAGAGAGAGAGAGAGAGAGATGGAATACAAAAAAATAAAAATAAAAATAAAACACGCTTAATCCTTAGCCTAAAATACGAAAAAGAAAAGAAAAAACAGACAAATAAGAGTAAATATTGTAAAAATCTCAAATAAATATGATAAAATCCGGCAACGATCCTTCGTGGGCCATGTGGTTGATAACTATGAGGCGCCATTATAGATCCCTCGGAGCGCGGGCTAGAAGTAGAAGCAGCAGGAGGATTTGCGCCGAGGGGGGGGGACTTTGTTATAGATAAAGCCAAATATTTGTTTTTAGGGGCTTTTTTTTGTCTTTTCTATTAGATTTCTTTTTAGGTTAAAAGTGGTACCTATATATTAGTGATGGCAAAACCCTAGCCGTCAAGATGTTGAAAAAGGAAATAGAGAAGCAAGAAAAGAGAGAAGAAAAAAGTGAGTTTTTTCTTGATGAGGGTTCTCAATCTCTTTATGCCCCGATCTTGAAAGAAGATCGTTGTTGTATTCCAACTTTTTCTGAAGTTTAGTGGATCACAGAGTGCCTCTGCACGGAGACGTAGCCCAGATTTGGGTGAACTTCGATAACAAATTTTCTAGCGTGTTCATCTGATTCTGCTATTTTATTACTATATTATGTCGGTGAATTGTTTGCGAGCGTTATTTTTCTGGAATCGACGTGAGATTTCGTAACAACTGGTATCAGAGCCTGGGTTGGCTAATCGAGAACATCGAGGGTTTTTGGTGACGTTCGATTGAAAGCAAACATGATGGCAGAAGATAAAATTAGAATCGATAAGTTCAATGGAGAGGATTTTCGGATGGTGGAAACTACAAATAGAGGATTATCTTTATCAGAAAGATCTCTATGCACCACTTGAGGGTTAGAAACTTGAGATGGCGGAAGTGGATCCAACAGCAGAAGTCAGATGGAAAATTCTTGATCGAAAGGCATTAGGTGCGATTCATCTAGGGTTGACGAAAAAGACAGGGCACTACATCGCGAAAGCAAAAACTGCAAAAGAAGCCATGGATATTCTAACGAATATTTTTGAGAAGCCATCCACATCAAATCAGGTATTTTTGCTGAAGAAACTGGTTAATATGAAGTTATCTGATAGAGGTTCTGTGGTAGAGCATATTAATAGTTTCACACAGGTCACGGGTCAATTGGAATCCGCAGGCATAAATTTAGATATGAAGTTTCAAGCTTTATTATTTTTATGTTCTCTTCTATAAAGCTACAATACTTCAGTGCAGGGAATTTCGAGCACCATGAAGGATGATTTAACTCTTGATGATGCTGTGAGTAGTATCATGGATGAAGAGATGCGAAGGAAAGTCTCAGGTGGAGATAATTTTTCTGCATCTACATTTTCAACGGCACTTGCAGTGGAGAACCATGGAAGAAGTAAAAGTAGAGGAAATTTCAGCAGTCGTGGCAGATCACAATCAAGGGGTAAGAGATAGGTTGTAAAAGATGGGTGTTGGTTTTGTCACAAAACCGGACACTGGAGGTTTCAGTGTGAAGCCTACAAAAAGAAGTAGCAAGATGAGAATCAAGGTGCTAATGTAGTTAGTGATAAATCTTTGCTAGATAACTTGTGTTTGTCTGCAGGGTTTGACTTGACAAATGATAAAATGGTTTATTGATTCTGGCGCTTCTTTTCATTGCACCTCGCAAAGAGACATATTTGATGATTATGCCAGTGGAGATTTTGGACAAGTGGTGTTAGGAAACGGCCACATGTGTCCAATTGTTGGGAAAGGAACCGTGACTGTGAACATCTCAGGTGGTGGACGTCTAGTTTTGCATGAAACTAGGCATATTCCGGAATTAAAGAAAAATCTGATTTCAACTAGTAAACTTGACCAAGAAGGTTTGGTAATAACTTTTGGCTACGGAGAGTGGAAGATAACCTCAGGGGTAAGAGTAGTAGTAAAGGGAAAGTGTACAGGTACACTTTATCTTCTCCAAGGAGACAATATTAGTGATATGGTTGCAACTACAATGGCTACAGGTAATTTATCTACTCTTTGGCATTATCGTTTGGGACATCTTGGTGAAAAAGGTGTAAAGCAGTTACACTCGAGGAAATTACTTCCGGGTATACAAAAAGTTGAGTTAGATTTTTGTGAGAGTTGCATTTATGGAAAACAAGGTCGTTAGTTTTCAATTGAATGGGCGACAAAATAAATGCCGAAGCTAGAGTTGGTTCATACTTGATGTATAGGGACCCGCTCAGGAACTTTCTTATGGTGGTAAGAGATATTTTGTCACATTCATTGATGATGCAACAAGAAAGACTTGGGTCTATACTCTTAAAGAAAAATCAGAAGTATTCGAGATGTTCAGAATGTGGAAGACCATGGTAGAAAAAGAAACAGGTTATCATATTAAAGCTTTGAAATCTGCTAATGGTGGTGAATACACAAGTAAAGAATTTGCAAATTATCTGAGTCAAGAAGGCATACATAGGTTAAGGACTGTTCCTAAAACTCCTTAAGAGAACGGTGTAGCTGAAAGGATGAATATGAGTATTCTAGAACGTGCGAGATGCATGAGACTACATGCGGGTCTCCCGCTACACTTATGGGCTGCCACAGTTGATACAGCTGTGTATCTTATCAACAGAAGGCCATCTAGTGCGTTGGATGGAGAAATACCACAAGAGCGGTGGTCAGGTAATAAGATTAATTATTCACATCTAAAGGTGTTTGGTTGTATTGCATATGCTTTGATTGACAGGGAGGATAGGAAAAAGCTTGATGCTAAGTCCCAGAAGTGCGTCTTTATCGGATACGGTGGCGACGAGTATGGCTATAGACTTTGGGATTATGAGAATAACAAAGTCATCCGCAGTCGCAATGTTGTATTCCATGAAGAAAAGATGTACAAGAATCGTCAGACAGAGACAGAGCATGAGAAGGTAGTATAACCAGAGTATGTTGAATTAGACATAATGCCTGTGAAGATGTTTCCAGTAGATCAAAGTTCACCTGAAAGAGAGGTTCAAGATGAGCCTATTATCAGTGAAGAGGTAGTTCAAGAAGAACGCGGTGATTCGGAGCAAACGAATGACCCTGAAGTACCTGTCTTGAGAAGGTCTATATGTGTGAGAAAGCCAAAGGTAATTTTTGATCCATCAGCTAATACTGTTCTGAGCCATGTTTTATATACAAATTCGGGGTAACCGGAGACTTACGATGAGGCAAAGGCAGACATGTCTCACCTGCAGTGGGAGTGTGCTATGAAAGACAAGATGAGCTCGTTACTTCAGAACAAAACTTGGGAGTTGACCAAGTTGCCCACATGTAAAAAAGCTTTATTAAACAAATGGGTGTACAGGGTTAAGAATGAAGCAGATGGTAGTATTAGATACAAGGCGAGACTTGTAGTCAAGGGCTTTTCTCAAAAAGAAGGGATCGACTACTTCGAGATATTTTCACCTGTAGTGAAAATGACATCAACTAGAGTTCTACTAAGTATAGTTGCAGTGGAGGATCTTCACCTTGAGCAATTAGACGTAAAAACAATGTTTTTACATGGTGACTTAGATAAAGAATTATACATGGCACAACCTAAGGGTTTTGAAGTCAAAGGTAAGGAGCACATGGTATGTCGCTTGAAGAAAAGCTTGTATGGCTTGAAACAAGCTCCATGACACTGTGAGTCTTAAGATTATACTTAAAATTTGATGGTTTCATGCAAGAAAAAGGATTTGCACACTATGAGTCTAATCACTGTGTTTATTTTCGCAAATATGATGATGGTGACATTGTGTATCTATCTTTATATGTGGATGACATGCTGGTGGCTAGTTCCAATATAAAGAGAATCGTAGAAGTGAAAAAGATGTTATCATCACAGTTTGCTATGAAAGACTTAGGAGAGGCCAAGAATATTTTAGGCATGAAAATTATCAGGGACAGGAAAAATAAGAAATTATGGTTGTCGTAGGAAGACTATGTGAACAAGGTGTTAAAGAGATTTAACATGGACAAGGCAAAACCGGTTGCAACTCCTCTAGCAAATCACTTCAAACTTTCCAAGGATATGTGTCCAAGCACTCAGGCTTTGAAAGATGAGATGGCGGTAGTTCCATATGCATCAGCAGTGGGGAGTTTGATGTATGCCATGGTGAGCACGAGACCAGACATTGCACAAGCAGTGGGAGTTGTTAGTCGATATATGCAGAACCCAAGTAGAGAGCATTGGAATGCAGTTAAATGGATATTGAGATATTTAGCAGGTACTTCCAATTACTCACTTTATTATGGTGGTACATCTCTAGAGTTGCAGGGTTATGTAGATGCAGATCATTCGGGTGATCGAGATAGTGGTAAGAGTACCACTGGATATGTCTTTATAGTTGCAGGTACAGCAGTGAGTTAGGTATCTCAACTATAAAAAGTAGTTGCTTTATCGACAACAGAGACAGAATATGTAGCGATTACAGAAGCCTCCAAGGAAATTATGTGGTTACAAGATTATATGGAGGAGTTACATCGAAAAACAGCCCGGTCAAGACATTGTGGAGTGATAGTCAAAGTGCAGTGCACTTAGCAAAGAATGCAGCTTATCACTCAAGAACTGGACATATCAAAAAGCGTTATCACTTTATCAGGTCAGCATTGAAAGATAATGAATTAAAACTACAAAAGATTGATGGGTTAAAGATCCAGCTGACATGATGACCAAGGTAGTAGACAGAGAGAAGCATATTTTCTGTACTACTACCATTTGTATTACTCCATGTTGATTGATGAGGAGTATCGCAGAGGCACAAGTTTTTCAACCACTATTTTTTGAAGAAGATGGATGCAAAGTTGCTTGTGCTTGGGTATATTTGTCTTCAAGTGGGAGATTGTTATAGATAAAGCCAAATATTTGTTTTTAGGGGTTTTTCTTGTCTTTTCTATTAGATTTCCTTTTAAGTTAAAAGTGGTACCTATATATTAGTGATGGCAAAACCCTAGCCGTCAAGACGCTGAAAAAGGAAATAGAGAAGCAAGAAAAAGAGAGAAGAAAAAAGTGAGTTTTTTTCTTAATGAGCGTTCTCAATCTCTTTGTGCCCCTATCTTAAGAGAAGATCATCGTTGTATTCCAACTTTTTTTGAAGTTTAGTGGATTCGCAGAGTGCCTTTGCGCGGAGACGTAGCCCAGGTTTGGGTGAACTTCGATAACAAATTTTCTTGCGTGTTCATATGATTCTGCTCTTTTATTACTATATTTTGTCTGGTGAATTGTTTGCGAGCGTTATTTTTCTGGAATCGACGTGAGATTTCGTAACACGCTTGTCTTGGAGACCTTTGTGGAGTGGCTTGGCCGGACACGGCTGTCCCTGTGGGGAGATGAGCCGCTGGGCCACCCAAGGCTCCGTTGCCTGGGCATACATTGCTATGCCGCTCTCGGCCGTTGAGATTGTCCATGGCCATAATAGGGGGTTTCATTTTTTTTTTCTTGGCAAGACTAACGGAGGACGTTGCTTTTGTTGGTCGATGGATTTGGTGGCCATGTTACATCACAAGTACAGTTTTCTTCCTTTGCAAGAGAAAGAGCAACCGATAATTTCATAAATATGGATCTGCAAGCGCGTTCCAAGTTCCACCAGCATTTATATAGTTCAGACAAGTAATTGACCATTTTTGAGTATCCATTTATCCGAGGTTTTGTGGAACTTGCTCAGGTTTGTGGTGTCATTGTCTTCTTCTCTTAGTCCTTAACGCAAGGTTTTATGTTCCAACGTCTCTTTGTAGCCACCGGGCCCTATGTTATTACCAAATTAGATTACATGCGACGGGGGTGGCGAAAAGAGAGGCAACAGGCCTTTCACCATCCTCAAGCAACTCCCGTGCTTGATAATCATTTCACTTCTCTTCTCATTAGCAAATAATGAAAATTATCAAAGAAAAAAGAAAAAACATAAACCTATTAGCTTCGAGTCAATTCAATTCAAAACTTTCACTTAAGCCAAATTAACTTTAAACCTCTTGACAATTTACCAATTGTGAATTGAGTAATTCCGGTCAATTTTTGCTGGAAATTGTTGACATTAACATTGATGTAAACAATTTTTCTATTTATTTTTTTTTGAAAATTTTATTATTCTTTTTTTTTAATTCATTGTGGCAAGTAGTTAGAAGAGAAAGAAGAAGAAAATAAAATAAAAATGACTTATTCCAAAAATAATTCCATGAACAAGAAACCACTTTTTTTTATTTCTTATTTCTACTTCAAATTTATTCCTTAACTACTTTTCTATTCCAGGAAATAGAAAAATTAATTGATATTACCAAACGGATTTCTATTTTTTTTTTGAAAAGCAAAAGGACAAAAATTTGGAAAAATAGAAACATTACCAAATGAAGCCATTACTAAGCAAATTGTGTTTGTTCCCGAAATGAGGTATGTTGTGAAGAGTGCGCATGATAACCATTTTATTTATGATCAAAAATCTGTTTGATAATGTAATTTTATTTTTTCTATTTGAAGAAAAAATTTTAATTCAGAAATAGGTTTGAAATAGAAATGAGAAGTAACAATTTTTTTTGAATAAAAATGAAAAATAAAAACTCTTCTCCTCACTTGCCTTTGCTATTAGTCAATTGCTTCTTTGTCACCTCCTTCCATTGCCTGCCAAACATCTAGAAGGGAGAAATACCGTATCGTTATCAAACAAATAGAAATTTTATATTTTTTATCAAAAGTGCATTTTTACTTAAAAACTCATCTGTGGAATATAAATAGAAAAAAATATATTTTTGGCCAGAATTTGTGTCAAGAAAACAGAGTAATTATCATTTGTACCCTAAATTGGTGAGTCTATGCAAATCCAAGGAAACTTCGAGAGTGGACCGCAATGGGAATCTTCCATGTGTAAAGAAAATTTTCCTTTAATTTTTTTTTTTCTGAAAGAGAAACCACAATTACCTCTGTAATTGTAGTCCTTTTTGGCCACGAAATTTATATTTGTATCTAAAAGCAAGGGAAAAGAAAGGAATGAACTTAATAGATGACGTTAAGCTAGCATATAGACCTATGCTGTTCACTAGAAAAGACTCGTAAAATAGATTACTGGAAATAATTATTTCAGAAGTGTACTTAAGGAGATTTTCATAAGGGATCATAGGCCCCTCCAACTTAAAGGGGAAAAATTAAATTGGATTAAAGTGTACTTGATCATCACGACGTGTGCTCTTCTTGTTGCTCTTGACAGAATTACGTGCGAGCACAGAGAGAAAAATTGACCCAACCAATACTGCAAAAGAACGCCCAAACACTAGATCACGTTTCATTTTTACTCCAAATAATTCACCAACCGAGTCACCCCGTTAATATGAAAGAACAAAAATAAGCCCATCTATATTTGGGTTGCCCCATTAAGATGAACCAGTGGACAAATTATCAGAGCACCACAAGTTGACCTCAATGCAAAAAAGTACAATTATGGGAGCACAAAGATAAGTATAATTATTAGCGCGTCTGCTCTGCAAAGAATCTTTTTGACTGGCGCATCTACTTTGCGTGCGCATCTGCTTTGCAAAGTGAATTCATGTTTTTAACTATCTGCTTTGCGTGCGCATCTGCTTTGCAAAGTGAGTTTCAACTGTTCTTGGTCCGATTCTTCCAGGCTCGGCCAGAGCAAATACGAGGTCGTCCCGAATTTTCTTGCCAACGTGGTCCCGCGCGCTGTTCCATTTCTTCTCTGGCTGCTGTCGTTACCCTCACTCTCCCCCCCTCTCTCTCTCTCCCCTCACTCCTCACTTTCGTTCTTCTACTTCCTCTTCGCTGGTGAAGCTCTTGGTCGTGGGAGAGGGGCTCAACGTGGACGAAATGTACATTCCACCGTACAGGACTAAATAAATCACCGATCGCCTTCAAAATTCACTTATATTTAGGCAAATGCAACAAACATCCTTTCCCAAATCGACGTTTGAACGATTTCATCCGCACCCATAAGACCAAAACCAGCAACTTTAGGGTGCTGCTAGGCTAAGAACCAATAACGGCGAACTTTTCCAGCCATGTATCCCAAATTCAGGGAGAGGGGCAACCGAAAGGTCAAGTTTGGTCTTTTTGTCTCATTTCAGCCATTTTTTTTTTTTTTTCCGCTTATAAATTTAGTTTAGGTTATGTGCAATCATTTTACAACACTCACTTCAAAACGGATAAAAAAAGAAAAAAGAAAAAGGAAAAAAAAAAGAGAGACTCGGACACGTTAGCAGCATCAAAATAGGACATACACCCATTTTTTTTCGACTCTTAAATTTGGGGTTGGGCTATAAATGAGTTGTTAGACATTTTAAAATCCTTCACTCTCTCAGTTCGGGCGCCACGAAGAGTGCCTCCCTTGGCCCGGCCCTCCACCTCGGAGACTCGAACCGAGCTCTTCAAATCCGAAGCCCATGCTCACCACCCTCAAGCGACGTTCCCCTAATTTCCCAAGCGCTGACTGGACTAGTGATCGTAGCCAATAATATCTCCTCTGCACGGTAACACCACCTTCCGTGTTTTGCCCTGTTTTTTGGTAAGACTCAAGGCCGAACTGTATTTGTGATGCTTTTGTGAAAGTCACTGAGAAATCCGAGTCATTAGTTGATGATTGGTGGCCTCGTTGCTGTTCTAAATGCTGATCACTACATCCAAACCATTCAATGCATATAAGGTGTGTTTGATTTAATATTTTGAAAGCCTATAAGAAAAATGTAAAATAACTTACTTTAAAGAGTTTTAGGTAAATACAGAGGGCGTTTGATAAACTAAGCTTTCAAAAATAATTTGAGAGAAATGCCATTTGATTAAAAAAAAAAAAAAAAAAAAACATATTTGAGAAGCCCTTTAATGATTAATATTTTTTTAAATTTTTAATTATTTATAATATAAAAAAATCAAATATATGTAAAATTTGAAAAAAAACAGAGGGAAGACTAAACACTTTGCTAGTCCAGTGAAGGGCTATGACTGCCGGCAATCAATCATCAAGGTTGCTTGAGATTGGGCAACCTCCGGTGAGGGTCACACGACCCTAGCAAGGGCCACTGGAGATCGCTCAACCTTGGGCTATCGTTGCCCAGGTCTTGCGGCCTCAAGCAGCCCTCGTGACCCTTGTGAGACCCAAACGAAGGCTGCCTAAGGCCATGAGACCTAGGCAACGGTTGCTTGGGCCGCACGTAGCTTGGGTCATGCAAGGTCGTGCAACCTCCAACAGCCCTCATTAGGGTTGCTCGACCTTGACCAATTGCCGCCACGCATCAGGTTTGGCTCGTTGGCGGCCATAGCCCTTTGCTTGACCGACAAAGGATTTTATCATTTATTAATTTTTTTAGAAAAAAAAACTAATGAGGGACAAAATTGAAAATTTAAAGAATTGATACAAATAATTTTGAAAGAAAAAATGAGTCTCAACATTTGGCCAAATGTTGAAAACATATTTGTAATGTTTTAAGGTGTTTGGTGGGAGCCATGAACGAGTTGGGCTTTCGTTCTTGAAGAGGACGTCGTTGAAATTAGGTTGGACCGAATTAGCTTTTCAGTTGGACTTAAATCGGTATTGATAATGGGCTTCGGGTGCCTTGAGCCAAATCTCGTTTGTGGCCCAAACCCATGAGACCAGATTTTGGCCCATACTCGGACTAGGCTCCGGGGCCCGGCCCAAATCCCTTTTTTGGAATAAAAATTATTTAAAAATAGAAAATTTTAAAAGTCCCCAAAATTTAAATGTCAATTTAGTTTTAAACATTTTGACTTTGTGCCAATTCAACTCTAAACTTTTTGACCTAGCACATATTCAATTATTTCGGCTAATTTTGGTTGTATATTGCTGAGGTGTGAATGTCGGTCGGACAACATGGCACGGCTAACCTTTTAACGTGTTTAATTAATAGGTCCACTTGAAAAATTTTAAACACTTTGTAATCTACTGTGGAATGAGTGGAAAAATCATTATCTTGTTGTTAAGTTACTAAACAACGGAGGAGGCCTTTTATTGTCCAATCTAAAAACACTTAACAATCTATTATCATGTAACTTGATCAAGGTAAAATCGTTGTTTAAATTACTAATCGGACAAAAATGTGAGTAGTAATATTTTACACATGTAAAACATATTTTGGAGCTTACCTGGCGCAGCCGAGCGGTAAGACTCCTTTTTCGTTGACTCTATGATAGTGACATAAAAAAGTCTTTCTTAAGGAACTTGCATCAGCATAACATTCCAGTCGGCAAAATGTTCAGGGGATTCGGCTCCTGAAAGTTTGACTCGCCGGAATCAATCCCCAAAACCAGAATGAGCGGAGAGAGCGACCACTACACATTCACGGTGGCCGCAGAGGGTAAGCACAGCTGGTCTTCTCGCATGAAGGACCGGTTTAAGCAGGAGCCAACTCTACTGAGGCCCTTGGCCGGCACCCGCTATTGCACCATCTTCAGAGCACCCAAGAGCCAGGTGGAGAGCAATGCCAACGCTTACAAGCCCCATGTTGTGTCCATTGGCCCGTACCACCACGGGAAAGAGCAGTTGAAGATGATGGAGCAGCACAAAGCTCGAGTGTTCTCCTTACTGCTCGATCGGACCAGTGATGATGGCGCGGACCTGGATGATTACTTCACGGCTCTCGCCTCGCTAGAGACTGACATACGGGATAGCTACTCAGAGGACCTCAATTGTGAAACCGATGATTTGATTGAGATGATGGTTCTCGATGCTTGTTTCATCATCGAGTTATTCCGCGTGGGGACCGTCGAAAACCAGATGATTCCAGGGTATCAAGACGACCCCTTGTTCTTGACGAATTGGATTGTAGCGGCCCTCATGATTGACCTCCTCCTGATTGAAAACCAGATCCCATTCTTCGTTCTTCAAGTGATCCATGAATTATCCAGGTCTCCTTATGATCGCGGTCGCTCCATCAATGAGCTTGCCTTAATGTTCTTCAACCGCGCGCTCCAATGGCCAGAGGAACATCTCCAGAGTTACTTCGAATTCCGCATCACGCACTTGCTCGACTTGTTCCGAGTGTGCTTGGTCGGCCTATCTATTCCCGATGGACCAGAGGTCAAGGTCGATGAAGAGTTGCTGCAACTGATGCCCTCCGTGAGTCATCTGCTTCTCGTGGGGATAAAGTTTGAACCAAGGAAGAGCGAGAACCTAATAGGCGTCGTGTTTGATCACGGAGTGCTCCGGATCCCTCCTTTGACTATCGACCTTCTCACCACTTCCTTCTTCCTCAACTGCGTGGCTTATGAGCAGAGCTACCATCACTGCAAGAAGCACATCAGCAGTTACGTGGTCCTCATGAGTGGTCTCATGGGCAACGCAGCGGATGCAGCGTTCCTGTCTCAGTGCGGCATGCTCATGAACCTTCTAGGGCCCGAAAAGGACGTCGCGCGGTTCTTCTGTGATCTCGCCAAGGATGTCCAGTTCGATTTCAAGGACTGCTACCTGGCCGAGTTATTCGTGAAAGTCACCCGGTACCGCCGGAACAAGTGGCGCATGTGGTGGGCGGGAATCAAGCGCGAGTACTTCGGCAGCCCCTGGTCTTTCATTTCGGCTGCCGCTGCTTCCATTCTCATATTTCTTACAGTTATCCAGGCCTTCTTCACCGTTTATACTTATTATGATCCCAAGAAGTGACCCAGCTCTGCGACACAGCTTCAGAGAGATATATGATGTTGATGTACCATCCATGTAGTTTGGAGAAATCAGACCAGTAATATCTGTGCTTCATATCCGGGTTTTGCTTTGGCTGCTGTACTCCTAATTCATTTTAGATTTCTTAAACTTAATTACATCTTCATCACTGCAAATAGATTAGCAAATTTGATGAAGAGCACCGCACTAACTAGAGAATTTAATATTAGTGCAACTGATTCTAGTTGACAGACAAAGATTTCTCAGACGCATGATCATTGTCGGTTCATAAAGAAGAAATAATCTCTAATGGACCATAGAAACAACGAAGTATTAGGGATCGAATTGGGAAAATGGACTCAAACTAGCTGAAAGGTGGGTTTTTTGCAAAGTTGAGAACCATCTTTAAATGAGAATGAATTTTCTTAATTATGTTTACCGTTTTGGAATTTCATTTGAGTAAAAAGTTGTCCCTGGTCCATGTGGATCTCTAAATTCAAGATATAATTCGTATATATATATATATATATATATATATATATATATATATATATATATATATTATTAAATGATCGATTTTATCCATGTCCTTGCACGAACAAGCCATTCTGTTCAGTGGGGGCTGAACTTTTGTTAGGGCCGAGTATACCCCTTAGACTCCGAAAAGTGAGGGCCGACCCATTCAACAGGAATCAAATAGAAAAAACCCTTGATTTTATTTGTTCTTTTATGTAATTTGTCTTATTTATTTTTACGAAACTTTGTACTAGTTTAGGGTCTCATGCGTATAAATACACCAGTAGTTTTCCTCTAAGATAAATAAAAATTACTGTTCCATATTTGTGGGAATATCATAGCAAATGTAATTGGAGGAGACTTTCTCAAAATAGGTCTCTAATTGACTATGAATTACAAACACGTGCAATGTGCCTTCGTGTCGTGTCCAACACTTGTTGGAGTGTGTCGGACACGTCGATATGCTCGGACATGTTCAGACACGCGGTTAACGCATGGTTAATTTTTTTCAATACGTTTCGACATGCGTATCGAATGGAAGCGAGGGCGAGGGAGCAGAGATGAGGCTGCAATGACGATGAGCCCGCGACAGCGAGAAACTGTCAAAGAAAGAGTAGAGACTGAGGCGAGGACGGCTACTGTGATGCTGATCGGCGATGAAGCTGCACTATAAGTGAGGAATGGCCGAAGGTGAGGCGGAGGAGAGGAAGAGAGTCGTGAAGGGGTCGTGCGGCGAGCGGCGAGGAGAAGGAGGAAGGAGGCGCTACGCGTTAGCTAGGATTTTGGAAACTCAAAAAGATTAAAAAAGAGGGACTCTGATGGGGTGAAGTGACAGCCTGTCACGTGGGGAGGGGAAAAAGTGAAATAAATGTGGGGTGAGGGAAAGAGTCTGACGTGGGGAAGGGAGAGAAAAAAAATTGAAATAAATTTGAGGGTGGGGGGAAGTCTGACGTGGGGAGGAAAAGGAAAAAAGATTGAAACAAATTTTGGGGATGGGGGGAAATAAACGAGAGAAAGAAGGGAGTGGGGGTTGGCGGTGGACCTCTTGAGGAGATTATTTTTAATTGAAAAAATAAATAAATGAGATTAAAAAATAATTTTAAAAAATGAAAGTACAAAATTTTAAATGATAAATTTTAATTATTGTAAAAGATCATGAATTTATTTAAATAAGTTGATTCTCATTTTTTGTTAGTCCAAAACTATAGCAAATGGAAGTGCTATTCAAGTCGGTCATAAATAATCGTCGGCCATGAGTGTTGTATCTAGGGGTGAGCGGTTCCCGGTTCCTTACAGGTTCCGCTTGGAACCTGGAACCTACCCTCGGGTACAGGTTCCTCATTTTTTGGAACCTGGAACCTACCCGTCAAAACCGAGAACCTGGAACCTACCCTCTCACAGGTTCCGGGGTCGGTTCCGGTTCCAACAGGTTCTTTTTTTTTTTTTTTTTTTAGTTAAAAAAAATGAAAATGAATGCAGCAATAATAAACAAACTTGTCATTCATTGAAGATAATATAACACAAACAGCAAACAGCATTTTAGAAGTAATAAACAAGCTGTTTTTACATTCATGAGTGTAATAAGAGCCAATAGTTCGAGCACATGATGGATGAAATGTGCTCTAACAATGGCCATAATTGTACTGTAGGCATAAGAGCCAAACTTAGCTTCATCTACTTATAATGAACACAGAATTCATAAAATCATAAAGGTAAGTTCACCTGCATGTTTCTATCAAATGATCTCTTGGGAAAAATTGTGCATTCCCTGCTATCCTACTAACTTTATGCAGGTGGCATACCTGGGAAAACTTGTTTAAATCAGCAAAAGACTCATAGCTCATGCTTTGATGCAGCTTCTGATAAAGTGTCTTCAAGTTCCCAAAGATTTTTGCCAAAGTCAGCACTCCTCTGCTGGAAATTGGAATGGCTGGATGATCCCTCCACTGAGAATGAAGAAGAGGTAAAAGGCCACCACATTTGGATGATGCAAGTCAGCAAGGTTGATTGCCTCATTCCAGAAATCATATATCTGTCTCAGCATAGCAACAGTGCCAAGGATTCAGAAAGAATACTATTAAATATCAAAAACAACAAAAAGCAAGAAGATCCATACCATTTGCTCTTGCTCTGAGGGCTTCCTAGAAAAGCACTTATCAATATCATTGATTCTTTTGATGGCTACATCAGTACCCCTCCATTTTCCTTGATAAACAGTCCCATAAGTGCCAGAACCTAATTCTCACAACTCTTCAAGATCACCGTTCTTAATTATCTGCAGAATGGAAATCCAAGCAAATTAAGAGTTGAGTCCCAGGAAAACCAAACATGTATCATAGTGAAGCAAATCTCTCACTTGCAAGCGACCAATGCCATGTGATACTGGAAACCCGAAATTCATCCTCTCTGCCACTATAAAATTAGCATCCTACATGAAAATGTCAGATGTACATGATCATCAAAATGAATGCACTTGAAGGACAAAGCAACCTCATGTATACAAACACTTTATGAACACAAAAGAGCTCAATCACCTCAGTGTCAGCTTCTTGCTGCACATTTTTATCCCGGTATGCTTCATGAGTGGACTCATTTCCTTCATAAACTGTTAAATCAGGATTAGAAGGAAGAGCCGACTGAAGAACAGAAGCAGCTACACCCTCAGCAACATTTCGAAGATCTTGCTTGATGAGATCCTCTGCTGAACCTTCAGAAGAGAAATTAAACAACTATAAAAAAAAAATATAAAGGGGAAAAACAGAAAACTAACTTTAGAAACATAGAATATCGGTCCTATAAAGAACAACCTTCGGAAGATGGAAAATGTTCTGAGTTGACATAGTTTGCGAGATTATTGAATGGTTGCTGGACTCCATCCTCCAACTGTAGTTCTGCATTCAAGTCCCCGACCTTTGCAGAACGGTTATCCAAGAATTGATCCTTAGCTCCAAGGCCTTCTTTTCTTAGTGCAATTTTGGTAGGTTTTGGAGGAGGAAAATGAGTATCATGATTAAAATTTCAGGTTCTGCTTGGACAACTATCCTGGATTGTGAATTTGATCTTGGGATACCAACATTAGGTGCTTGAGACATGTTTTGGAATTCCACCGGTCGAATATCACGCAAATAAGGAACTTCAGGTGCCGAAAGGGCAGAGGACTCGGAAATTGTGGCTTGAGTAGTCTGAGAAAACATATAGGAAGTATCGGGGAAAATGTCCCCTTTCAGATTTTTCTGTACCTTTTGCTTCAATATCTCTGCCTTTCTTTGTTCTTCACTTGGCAACCTACCATGCTCAATGGCCGGCATCTCAGGGGGCCTTATCAGTAGATTTTCCATTCTCTTATCAATGGGCTTTACAGGATCCATGGAAATAGAATAGTCCAGATTGTCTACTCTAGATTCAACACCAGGAAATCGAGAATATTCTTTTGAAAATTCATGAACCTGGTGTTCAGAATCCAGATGACTGAGTAGGTTCGCCTCCTACAGGACAAGAATCGGCAGTAACTGGCTTGCTAGCCTTGGCCTCCAATTTAGGCTGGGCTTGAGCTGGCATAAAATGCTGATGGACAACTATTTCAGGAGAAGGCTCTGGAACAACAACAAAGCCCTGCTTCCTAGAATCAGGATAGTCCACTCTTGGAAAAGCAGCGCTCTGGTTTTCATGTCTTGCCTGCAAATCTTCATGAGCTCTCAAACAATCTTAGTATCTGTAAGGAGGATCAATCAAAAGAGGTTCAAATCAAGCTGAAACCATTGCTATCAAGCTAAATAAATTCCTTAAAATGTTCATCCCCAAGGAAAGGCTTTCAGTTATCAGATCATTCAATCTTCATATTCAGATGGCAAAAATTGCATTTTCCTTTAATAATTCCTGTCTTTGCCAAATATCATTCTTCTTCATAGTCTAAAAAAGAGATGATAGACATGAGATCTCCAAAATGTGCCATGGTGCAACAAATATGAAGCCAAAGAACATCAATAGTGTGTACAGTGGCAAACACTAAGGAGTAAGGAGAACTGGGAAAACAACCAACCTAGAGATCACTTATAAAGGAAAAGATCAACTCTTACATAATTCTCACGGAGCGCCATCACCAGAGCAAAATAACATTTTTTTTTCTCTACTAGCATGATAAAAGGAATGAGTTCAGACTACAAAAAACTTTTTGTTAGAGGACAAAAAACTTAATTGCAGCTGATCAAATCAAGAGCCACATAGACAATGGATGAATTTTTTTACCACATAAAATGGCTTCCCTAAAGAGTACTTTATTTGGACTTTAATCAATTTACAATCACATAAAGCAGGAATACCCAGGTTCTCCAAGCAATTTTTAAATTATATCCATCTGATGACAAAAGGGAAGTCATAAAATGCACAATTTTCCCATAATGAAGTATTTACTACATCTAAACATAGAGGAGAAATGGACTGAGTAGCATCCAGGCATGGAGGAAGTAAGTTAAGAGACAACACAAAAGGGAAAGAAAAGGGGGCTCTTTTTTTGGTGGTTTGGTTTCTTTCTTCTTTTTTTTTTTTTGGGGGGGGGGGGGATAGGGGCGGGTTGCTCCTGTTGTTCATCAATAAGAAAGCAAAACCTTCGAGGAGACTCATACCTCAAAATATCCTTGACTTTATCTCTCTGAAATAGACCACACGGTACATTTCACAAAGCACAATCATAAAAAAATAAGCACCATATTCATTATTTAACTCTTGTAAAACCTTTTCTGAAAAAGAAATCCCTGCCTTTAATTGCTAAATCTTTGCCCAATAGCACTCAAATACTTAAGCCACCTAAATTAATAACACTAAGCTCAACCAACAAAGACAACACACAAACGATTCCTACGTTTGACAAAAAATAGTTGACGTCACTGAACATATGTAATGATGCCACATGTGAGGAGATAACTGGAGTAGACTCAACCTAGGACATAATAAAATTAAACATGAAAGAGCAGAATCTAGATGCACAAAGCACATAGACCAACTTAAACAAATTCCATTACAAAGAAGACAGATGAAGGCAGCAAAGTTAGACCTTGAAAACTGATGGCTCCATGTCTTCAACTCTTATTTGCTTTGTATTCTGATCTTTCATCGGACCATAAAGTTGGGCCCCGAATATAGGAGATCGAGCAGCAAGTACCAGCTTGTGAGCGGATAAACTTCACCATCTACTTCAAAACTTACGTCGGCTCCTTCCCACTCACCAAAAGCTTGCCAAGATCTTGGCCTATACTAGAAGGTGGAACAGGTATGGAGAAAATCTTTGGTCCTTCTGTATGCGATCTAACAACACCAACAATACAATGTACTGAAAGAGTATCATCTTTAAGGTACTCCGACGTCTCAAGAAGACTTCGTTTGAAAAATCGTTTGTAGCCCCTAAAGCAATTCATGAAGATAGGTCATCAAACACTAGATACTTAGACTTACCAAATTTCAGATGAAAGATAACAAAAATGAAATTTGAGAGACAACAGAAATGCATCCACCGAACAAACAATATCATTATGATAGTGTTATGTCGAACCTAACAAGAATGGTAACTAGGTGATCTATCATTAAAAAATTTCAATTAGTGTCAGGGCACACTAGAAACAAAATAACAAGAATGGCACATTGAAGAAAATAAACAGATGCAGCATGAACCTTGTCCATTTCCATTTCGATAGACTGTTTTAGGTGCGTATCCATCCACTAAAGCCAGTACCATCGGAGCATAAGACTTAATATTTCTATACAAATACATAATCAGACATCTACAAAATTGATGACCAATAGCACAGTCCAGCAGAAGGAATGCAAATTTAGCAAGAGAAAGGAGGAGATATGAATCAGTCTTACAGTGCTAGCATAAATGCCGAACAACCCAGTTCTATTGAAAATGCTGTTGAATGCCGAAAAAGATTGAATCTGTTGGTACTCATTCAACACACGGAGATCTGCGTATTCAAGATGACCAGATGCATTAATCTTAGGTAATGTGTTCCAAGGTTACAAGGTCTACTAGTCCAACAAAAGCAAGAGGGTGCATGAAGAACCGTGCTCATCAATCAATGAAAGCCTGAATATTTGATACCTTGCACTGAAATAGAGAACAGTTTGTCAACAAAATTAAGGTCAGGACACAACTTACACATCCTGGAATGCATTCCTTTTCTTGGGCCTCCAGCAGAAAATGAACCACCACCTCCCATAAGCATCTGCAGGACTAATGAAATGTCACCCATCTTGATTCAACCAAGGAAGCAAAAGTCGCAAGGGATCCTTATAGGACAAGCGACGACACAGAAACAACACTGTGATGGTCCACCAAACTCAGGAGGGTAAAAGATTTTAGTGCTAACCTGAATCACGGTCAAAATGACTGCATCCCTTTCCTTAATCCATCCACCAGGAAGTTCAAAAGCAAGAGCAATATGTGTGCTCTGCACAGATAAAACAGAGGGATAAATGACAATTTAGTTATTCCCTTTTCTAATCTCTTTTAAAAAATAACTAGAGAAATACCCCTGAATCAGACTGTTGCCAAAAATCACCAGCAACATACTTGGATGCTGGCTCTGCAGGACGAGCAACATTAGCAAGGTCTGAAAGAAGTGGTTCTGCTATGGACGAGCTCTTCATGCTCAACCCCAGACGCAGCAAGAACCATCCTAGGTGCTGTATAATTTTCCTGAATTTTAAATGTAAATAGTTTCTCAGGAAAACCAGGCATTGAAGACAGATACAAACCGCACTATGACAACTGAAAAAAATTTAAGCAAGAAAATGCTGGAGGAAATAGATTGCAGGGATGGTCTAGTGAATATATGCTCAAAAAATGCAGTGTTCAATAAGTTCCAGTCTTACTGCCACAAATTCCTCCAATATGGTATTGTCCAATCGTTTTAGTGCTGATTCAGGAGCTAAGAGAGGATTTGCCAGTGCACCAGCATAACCAGCAGAATGAATAGCCTCCAAAAGTAAGCCTTGAGGATTGTTAGAAAGTTCACTAAGTTCTGCTTTCACCTTTTGTAGCTACGTAACCAAACAAATGATTAGGTTAGAAACCAGGCCTAAAATCTAACAATTACAGAAGGGCAGAAGTAGAAGCAAAAGAACAACAGTAACACTGGTAGCGTTTTCCTTTTGAAGCAGGTCTGACATAAACACAAGCTTCCACATATACATGCATTTTAAAAAATTCCAAGTCCCTGCATGCTTAGTGGCATAGCAAAAACATGCAGGTGTCATATTTTCTAATTACATGGATGCTTCAATTTTAACAACATGAATGCACACAGCAAGGGTAGCCAAGTACATAAAACAAAGTTCAACCTATATTTACATTGAACTTTGCATTTCTTTTGACCATTCAAACTGATTCTGCACATTCAGATCTTACTTTTTCCTCAATGTGATCACCACCAACAGGAAACTAAACAGTGCCAGGATATGCTCAGCACATCTTAATATTGCACGACATCTTAATATTGCACGAAAACCAAATGAACAAATCCATAATTACAACTAGGTCAACATCAGATGTAGAGAATTGACAAAGGTATAAACTTTAAAAGTGAATGTTCAAGTGAAAGACCAAAATTTTGCAGGGCTAATTTTGGTGTACCTCTTCATTGACTTCCCAATCCAAGAATACAGGGTTCCTCACACTGTCAATGAGTAACTCTACCATCTGCGGAACATAAGTTTTCAAGGCATCAAAGTGTAACCCATCTGCTCCCTTGAGGCAGAGGCAGCAACAAATCTCCTGATTTTAACTCCCGTTCCCATCATATCAGAGATCAGATTCTCTCTCCACCTCAGTGTCTTTTCTTTCTATGTTCTTATATGCTGATGGCAACCTGACTTGAGGAAATGAAACAAACCATAAACAACCAAAATTCGTGTTAGATCTATGTAAAGCCTTGATCAGGAGAACCGGGGAAGGAAAAAAAAAAGAAAATGGAGGTTAACAAATTAGAACATGAACTCACCACCCACTATCAAAAGATTAAATTGATCAACACCCAATTCAGAGCTATGAAATGCCAAGTCTAATGGACTGATAAGTCCAGTTCTGTTTCCCTATGGAATGGGTAGGCGTCATTAGATAATACAATTGAGATGAGGCATGAACATTTGATTGTACTTAGAAACAAGTCTAATGGACTTACCACATATATTCATTCCGCTTTAGCTGATAAACTCTATTTACCGGCCATAATCTCTGCATTAACAACATCCATATCTAAAAAAAACAGAAGAAGAGAGATTAGATAAAATATTCACTTATAGATATACAAAAAGAATTACAATATATAAAGATATAATCAATGTCACTTACCCAACTCAAATTTTTCTGCATTCTCAATGCACTCCTCAACATCAATCGGTACACGAACGGCTCTCAACCAATCTTGAGTGCAAATCAAAGCTTCCACTACTTTGGGAGTTAAAGAACTTCGAAAGCCATCAAGCACACGACCCGATGTACTAAAAGTTGACTCGGAAGCAACGGTAGATACGGGAATTGACAAAATATCTCGAGCCATCAAAGAAAGGATCTTATATTTTGAGCCATTAGTCTTCCACCACATCAAAAGGTCAAGATTAAGATCCTTTTCATTTTTTTCTTGAAGATACTCATCAAGCTCGGACTTGTTGTCATCACACCCTTGTTCATTTGAGTATAAAAACATTTTTTTCCAAACTTGGACGTCATACTTCTTTATTTTTTCACTACCACCCGAATCGACATTGGAAGAACTACCACTTGCACCCGAACTATGGCCACCAACATTTTGATCACTTGAAATAAGAGAAGAATGCTTATAAAATTCATACAAACGCTCCAATGCATCCTTCACCTTGTAATGCATCTCTTTAACTTTCAATTCATCATCATAGATTTGTCCATACAAGAAAGTCACATAATTCAACTTGGCCCTAGGATCTAACACAACCGCAATCAACACCATCATATTCACTTTATCCAAGCTCCCATAATATTTATCAAATTTTTCTTTCATTTTCACACCCATATCTTGAAGCCTAGGATCCGAAGCATTGACCGCATCTTTCAAATATCTATACAAGAGAGCTATTCCTTCAAAATAGTCATTTGAAGTAACATACGAACTCCCCGACATCCGATTGGTGGCATCATAGAATACTTTTAGAAAATCTGAAATAATAATAGCATTTTCCCAATCATCATCAATAGGAGTTTCATGGTTCAGCTCACTTGCAAAAGATATATTGTCTTCTTCCATTCTTTGGAAAGCTTTTCTGAACTTTATAGCTGTGTCTAACATGAGATAAGTGGAATTCCATCTAGTGGCAACATCAAGAATTACCGAACCCTTATAAGTGATCTTTTCACTCTTAATGCAAGTTTGAAATGCATTGGCTCTTGCGGGAGAACTCTTTACATATCTAACCACATTCCGGATACGTACAATAGAGTCACGTACCGTAGTCAATCCATCTCTCACAATTAAATTCAATATATGAGCTGTGCATCTCATGTGCAAAACACTACCATCCAATATCAACGACTTTTCCTTGGAAAATTTATCCCTCAAATAGTTAATTGCAACATCATTCGAGCTAGCATTATCCACAGTGATTGTAGACACCTTCTTTTCAATTCCCCACTCTTCAATACATTTTTCCACCATTCTCCCAATCTCCCTACCCCTATGACTATGCATCACCACAAAATTGATGATTCTTTTATGCAACTTCCAATTTTCATCAATAAAATGAGCGGTGAGACACAAATAATTCAGATTTTGAATGGAACTCCATGTGTCGGTTGTGAGTGCGATCCTAGAATTAATCTGTCGAAAATAATTCTTCAAAGAAGTTTTTTCATCTAAGTACAACTTCATGCAATCTTTGGCCATTGTGAAACGTGATATATGTTTGAAGAGAGGTTGTAACTCACCGACAAATTCACGAAATCCAACTCGCTCAACCAAGGAAAAAGGTTGCTCATCAATGATGATGAACCGAGCAAGCATCCGCCTACAACGTTCTTGATTAAACGCCCATGTCGATAAGACACTACCGGTAGTAGAATCTCCTCCTGACTTGCCAGCCACGTCTACATTACGTGGTGCAAAGAACTTCTGTCTCTTATCTACGTTACGGGGGAACCTCCTGCATGTGGTCAAGTGCTTCCTCATCGCAGAAGTCCCGTTAGCAACACGATATTTAAGCATGATCCCACAATGAATGCATTTCACTTGATTTGGTTTTCCATCCTTATCATTAATTCTACTAAAATGATTCCAGCATTCCGATGTATATTTCTTATCAAGAGGAAGATGACAACCAGCCTTACTTGTGGCACTCGTGGTAGGGGGTGCCTCTTCTTCATTTTCATGTCCAGATAACTCCAATTCCATGATCGGACTCATCTCCTCATGTCCCTCCACCTCCATTGATGTGTTATCTTGATTCATTAACTTTGCACTACACAACAATAACAGAATATAATTAATTTAGTTGATAACAATGTTAACACAGCATAATACAGCATACCAATGGTGTATAGAAACATAATACAGCACTTTTATACATAAACTAAGTCTATTATGTTGAAATGCAACATATAAATGATGTATAGAAACATAATACAGCACTTTTATACATAAACTAAGTCTATTATGTTGAAATACAGCATATCAATGGTGTATAGAAACATAATACAACACTTTTATACATAAACTAAGTCTATTATGTTGAAATACAGCATATCAATGGTGTATAGAAACATAATACAGCATGAACCATGGGAAAGTAGACCAATTTAGTCTTTATTTCATCACCTACCTTTGAACCAGAAATATTGCAAAGCTGTCTCACTAAAATCTACAAGTGATGTAGAAATTTGATGGTCCGACAGTGTCGAGAAAGTCCCTGACTGAGTCAATGACAGCTCTGCTGCTTTGGGACAGCAGGGAAGAGAATTTAAGGCCAAATATGTGAACCTACAGCACAAACATCAAGACATCAGGAAAAAAAAACAGGACAGTTTTAACTTCGCCATCACAATGACGTCAGCCAAATTAAAATCATCCAACTGTATTATAAATTTATAAGCAGACATCAACTTGTGAAATAAGAAACTAGCTTTGACTTCTAAAGCCAATTGATATTTCTTCATTTTCGCTATGATAAATACAGATACAATAACAGACTAACAGTAACATCGTATTGTCAAAGAGGCTTAAATTTTCCAATATTTTTTGCCCTAAGAAATTCGACCTACTAACTTGGCGGGTTACAAGTTACAAAATATTACTCACATGCAAAATTAACTAAATATAAACATGGATCACGTCTATATTTATAGCTCACTAATCAGAAGATCGGTTAGAGGAAATTTCCTCCCGTCCTACTAAGAGTAATGGAGAACACAACGCTATAAGAGAATAAACGATTTAGCAAGCATTCACTGGATTTGTGCAGTACTCAGTCAACAACCTTATCAGTGAGTCTCACATGTGTTAGGGAGAAGAAATCCGAAACCACATCATGCCATGAGCGCATCATTCATCAAAAAGCTATTATAAAATCTGCGTTTGGATCATGTGGTAGATTATTCTAATCGAAAAGCTTCAATTTCCTAACTGCCAGAAAGTTACGGCAAGTCACGATGAGAACTCGAGATATCCCCTAAAGAACACACATCATCCAAATCTCAGTTTGCTGCATCTTTAGACAATGATGTCTATGCCCCATGTTTGATCATGTTGTTCTCTTATTTCTCAGCAATGTCCAGCAGCTACAGTTATCCTACACCTACCCTCGCTCACCACATTGCTTTCTCATATTTTACTCATTTTTTTTGTCATTCCATCAAACATTTATAGCCCTATTATATCATCAAGATTCAAGACAGTGTTGGTTGACTGATATTTAAGCTAACTTTTTTCCTAAAAAAAAGAAAAGGATAATTGACAGAAAAACCCAGGACTCTCACTGCTGAATCGCTGATGCTCTAGTTTACTTTCTTTTGTACAACTCCAACTATTCTTGTTGTTAAGTAACAGACTAACAGTTAACCTACCCAAGAGCCCTCTTAGCAGAAGAGTGATGTTAAAAAGCTGGATATAGTGAAAAGTAAAAGCAAAGGCTAACCTAAAATATGAATGGAAGGCGAGTGACGTCGAGGGCGAGCGACGGTGGCGTCGAGGGCGATTGGCGAGCCGGAGGTCAGCGGCGGTGGCGTTGAGGGCGAGAGGAGGTCGCCTCGAGCAGTGGTCAGCGAGTGGTGGCGTCAAGGACGAGTGACAATGGCGTCGACGGCGAGCGACGGTGGCGTTGAGGGCGATTAGCGAGCCAGAGGTCAGCGCAGTGGCGTCGAGGCCGAGAGGAGGTGGCCTCGACCAGGGGTCAGCGAGCGGTGGCGTCGAGGGCGAGCGACGGTGGCGTCGAGGGCGATCGGCGAGCCAGAGGTCGCGGTGGTGGTGACCGGTGCCGTCGAGGGCGAGAGGAGGTGGCCTCGACTTTGAGCAGGGGTCAACGAGCGGTGGCGTCGAGGGCGAGCAACGGTGGCGTCGAGGGCAAACGATGAGCCAGGGCCCAGGGGTCAGCCGCGGTTCCGTCGAGAGCGAGCAGAGGTAGCCTCGACCTTCGAGCAGAGATCACCGGCGGTGGCGTCGAGGGCAACCGGCGATGGCGTCGACTTGAGCAGAGGTGGACTGGAGAACGGACGAGCGAAGAGAGAGAACCGTGAGTCTGTGAGTGAAAGTGTGAAACCGTGAAACGAAGCGAAAGTGAGTGTGGAAGAGAGAGAACAACTTTTAGGGTTTTTGATTTCTGTAGACCTAATTCGAATAATTTGGGGCTTTTTAGTTTTTACTTACCGGACCGGTTCCGGTTCCGGTTCCGGTTCCTAGTACCGGTTCCGGTTCCGGTTCCGGTTCCGGTTCCGGTTCCGATGGGAACCGGAACCGGAACCGAGAACCGCCGGTTCCCAAAAAAAGGAACCGGGAACCGGAACCGGCCTCCTCAGAACCGGGAACCGAACCGGACCCTCCTCCGGTTCGGTTCCGGTTCCCGGTTCTACCCGGAACCACGCTCACCCCTAGTTGTATCACGGGTTTGCTGTCTTTTGCGTGACCGTTTGGCTTTCCCTTCCCCTGATGCCTGTGTGAGGCACAAAGATGCAACGTTTAAGGCAGGATCTCCTGAAGTAATAAAATCGTGTCTGCTTTCCGCACGTCTTATTAAAAGTTTCCTCATCCTCCTCCATCAAATGATCCGGTTCTAGCATAAAGAGCATGCCACTAGCTTGATATGATGATATTTTATAAATACACTCTCCACTTATCATTTTATGAGTTTTGTGGATCATAAATGATCTGAAACTTTAAAGTTTATGAAATAGCTTCATGGTACTTAGAGACTAAAGATAGTCCCTTTTGAAAGGCTAAGGTAGCCATGTTTGTAAGATAGCATATCTGTCTCAAGTATATATACTTATGATTTGCTTCATAGCCCCATCATAGAAAATATATATTTCAATTTTTTTTTTGAAGAAAGAAAGGTCATTTAGTTGCATTAAGTCGTTTCCGGCAGTTTGATATGATTTCTCTCTCTCTTCTCTCCTCCGGCGAAAATCCTTTATCGCGTACTCCCTCCTTAATGCTTTATTGAGTTCGCTTTGTTCCAAGGATCTTGGTTCAAATGACGCTCAAGGCTTCAGAAAATAAATTCATTGAATGATCTGTCTTCTGAACTGCTTGCGTGAAACTTTCACCACCCGTTGGATGATTTGCCCTAGAGACATTACTATTGATTTGATAGTGAGTGTAATATGTGCATTGCTGCTTGATATGTTGATTCTGGTGACATAACTGCTGATCCATCTTTGCTGGTCGAGAGTCCTCATTCCTTTAGTGTCGCGGTTTGCTTTGCTTTCACTGAATTAGATACTGCTGTGGATATGTTGCTGAATTGTCATCTGAACTGAGAATCTCTGGAGTTATTTTTGAGCCTGACATGTTAAAGATCAAGCTACATGTATCATAATCGTTTAAGTGGTGATGTAAAGCAACCCTCTATAATCGCAAGTTGTTCATATGTTGGAGTTGTAGCTTTTATTTCCCATGATGATTGCTTCTCCGTTGGTGTTCGGCTAAGACCTCACGTTGATGATTCTTGTATGGCCTTTCCATGATCCATGCTATATTGTAGTCGCTTATCTCAATTGATAGTTGATTACAATGATTTTTCGTGTCATTATTGATGTTCGGAAGGAACACCTCGTTCGTGAATGTTTTTGCTTGTTCTTAAGTTCATGCTTGGAATGGGCTTCTTTCAAAATTTTTAGTGGAATTGGGGATTTCTAGTGTTGTTCAGTGTCTTGGTCATGGCAAATCTTCAGCATGGAGCTGGGCTGTTGTTTCTTCATGTGGAGTAAAATTTAATTTAGAGTCAGCATGTCCAAGTAATCATGTACTCTTGCATTGGATGGCGTTAAGGTGGATCTATGTTGTTTTTGTGTAAAACAATCGTGTTACAACAACTTGGATTTACAGGAATTGCATGGGGACTTGCTGGATGTGATTGTAGAGCCTTAATTTAACATCAACCTTGTATTAATTTGCAGTTGCATGGATCACATTAGCACGTACTTCTTGTATAACGAGTTAAGGTGAAGAATCCACGTTAATTTTCAAGGGACTCATGCTTAAATTTGCTGCAGTTAAACATTCAGATGCTATACAATCATTAATGATCTTCATTTAACTTCGATTGGTTGTTACCTTGATCGCGTGAGCCCACATGGCATCGATTTCAAGGGGAAAAGTAAATTAAAAAAAGTTCTAAACATTTTGCATTTGTACCAATTCAGTCTTAAACATTTTAATTGGACTAATTTAGTCTTAAATATTTTTACATTAATACCAATTGAATCCATCTAGCTAATATAGGCTGAAAATTGCTAATCTGGACTCTAGCCATTCTATGTAATATAGTTAGTGTTGATGCGAAGATTTTTACAAATTTTTAATAATTTTTTCAAGTTTATTAATAATATTTTTCTTCTTTCTTTCTTTTTTTTTTTTCCACATTTCTCTTTCTTCTTTTTCCTCTACTAGCCTTCGTGATGGCTGGTAGAGGTCGTTAGCGAGGATGATGGCCAAGATGCCCTTACCAGCCACTAGCAAAGTCAACCCTTGCTAGCCTTTGGCTCGCTAGATCCAGCGAGGGGCCCCTCGCCCATCCCTCGTTGGAGGCTAGCAAGGGTCAAGACACCCTTGTTGGCCTTTGGCAAGGCCTATCAGCATTCGCAAAGGTTGGCAAGGCCCCTCTCCCAGTTTTACTGGAGGCTAAGGGCGTGCATGATAAAAATTTTATTTCTGTTCCTTAAAACAAGTTTGGAACAAAAATCTATTTGGTAATGTATTTTTTTTTTTATGGATTAGATTTATATTCCAAAAATAAATATGGGGCAGAAATGAGAAGCAAGAAATGAAAAATATTCTCATTGTTCACTCTTGTTATCGCTTGCCGCTCACCTGTTGCCCATGGGATGCCAAATGCCTGTGGCTAACCATCGGATGCCCGCCGCTCACCGCTAGTCACCAATCACCGGATGCTAGCCACTAGTCATGGACACTAGCCACCCTCCACCCATCACCAAACGCGGGCCGCTGCCCCCTAAAAATAGAAATTTTGTTCTATTATCAAACAAATTTCTGTTCTAGAAATATAAATTTTGAATCATTATTAAATGCGTTTCTTTGCTCATAAACTCATCTAAGGAATAGAAATTGATAAATCAATTTTTGACTTGTTCCAAAAATTTTGTCATGCGCGCTCTAAATTGATACCAATGCAATAGTCTAGGACTTTTTGAATACTTTTCCCTGATTTCAAGTCTTTTATATACTGAATAATCATGAATTTTGGTCTTGAATGCTCTCTTTTTGTTTTATTTCCCCTTTTTTGTGGATGTTCCTGAACGCATTCTTAATGTTGATCTTTGCGCGCGAATTAGGGTGATTTTCGTCTAATTGGGTGGTTTAATTAATCGTCCATTATGATGTGTCGATTTAAGATTGATTTTCTAGCAAATTCATCTTGTCTATAGTTCTTCGAGATGGGCAATGGATGGATTGCATTCCTGAGGATTGTTACTGGACGTCGTCAACTGGATGCAATCTAGAATGATCTTATTGATATGTGATGGTTAATTTGGTGGCCCATGAAGAAATGCTATATGTACCCTATGCCTTAGGTGAATTTGCACATTAATGTGTCGGTCTTTTTGTTGAAATAGTGATTATACGTGCTGGATGCTGCCATGGGCTACAAATTGAGTTTGCTTTTGAGGGGTCTCGGGCTGGTTTAAAGAGGAATTTGTTAGTTCTTTGGCTAGCTTAGACATATGATTTATTCCATGTCACTTTAGTATAGCTTAGTGTAGTTTTCCTTGAACAGTGGATTCGGGTTTGTATGTGGTAGATAGGTCTGTCTAGAATTAGACTTAGACTCAATTCCGAAATTTAGCTAACAGGGCTCATGTCCCGGGACTCTATGAGGTCATGTATATTCTTTGTCCAAATCATATTAGTTTGCTTTGCCACACTTCAGTAGATTGTTTGTAAAACAAACAAGATTTGTCTTGCCCCACGTAAAAAAAAAATTGTGTGAGGCAATATCTAAGTGTGGAAATATACTAGCCTTGTAATTGCAAACCATAGGCTAAGTGGGCTAGATCCTACAATTCTAGGGTGTGAGTATGCCTAAACTTGTGCAATTTTGGTGCAATTAGCACTTTGCCTCCTTGCGCACTCGTGGACCACAATTGGTACTAATCAACGGTTATTTTTTAAAACAAAAGGGTTTCGCTAGTATATATTCAACATTTCTAGTTCAATATTTTTTTCACTTTCAACTTTTGTTTCTTTCTTAAGATAGAGTGGTTATTCTTTAATTGTTTTCTTTTGAGAGTTTTTGAGAAAATACCAGAATTGCCATGTGATATTCTCAATTTGAAACTTTTTGTATATTGGAAGAATTTTACCAGCAACCAGTAACAACTTTGTAGGGTAAACAATTTCTTAAAAACGGTATACTTGCACCTCAAAATCCGATTCCATGCATCCCAACTATTTTTCTAAGACTTCACACTTTACTCGCTCTTTATTACTATTCTTGATTTGTTTGTTGTGATTGCTTTTATATCATTTTTGTGTTGCGATTCATTCTTTTAGTTGAAAGGTAAGGTTACATTCTAAGATCATAATTAATATAAACATTGCATGGACACCTAATGACCAATAACTTTAAGATTTATAATTGGATAAAAAGATTGTATGCGATACTTAGTTGATAAGCAATCAAGTTTATGTACCGAAAGGATATTAGTTAAATAACTAGCTTAATCAAGTCTTCTTACTTAGAACTCTGGTTACGAAATATATGAGATATACTCTTGTATCTTAGTTAGCTCCTAGTCAGCCTTAATAAGCTAGTGGTGACTCGTTCTCGGATAGAATCCCTCATCTTTAGATTTTTTGGATTTTCAATGAATTTTTCAATGTCACGAGAGGTAGAGGTTTAGAAGAACTAGTGTCAATTGAAGATCGTTGGTCCCCAACTACCAACTCTATATTACCTCTAAACCTATCTTCCTTTGGATGTAAGGATTGCTTCATAAGAGTCGCGACAATCTTTAATATTTTTTTAGCATTTTTAATATATATATATATATATATATATATATATATATATATATTAATTTTAGTTGAATTTATCAATCTTTCTAATTTTTTTTTGGTACTAGTTTAGCACGTGTCTAAAAGTATGCTTTCTTTTCGTGTGATGTAGTTTTCTCTTGGATGAATTCGATAAATTGTGAGAATTTTTGTGTGTTTTGCTTGTTGATGTAACTTTGGTTTTGCGAATCCACTGCAATTAATATTCTTTTATCCCCGTTTCCACCACTTCACATCAGTCCTTTAACTTCGGCAATTTAATTTTGTCAATATATGCTCTCAAAGACCTTAGTAAACCGTTACTTTAACGGGATTGTTGTTCCACAGAACGGCCACTTTCCGTTATCTAACGTTGAATATGTCTCTGGTAAGGTGCATCCAATCTACTAGTTCATGATAAATATTCTCTCGAAAGATCGATTAAAGACATTTGAGATGCAAAAACGAATTTATAGAATTGATAAATAAAGTAAGACAACATATTCTAAGTGGATATTTGTGCAACAAATCTGTAATCGAGGGTTCCCATCATCCTGTGGAGGAGAAGACCAAGCAACTAGGAATAAAACCTAGAGACGGGAAAAAGAAAAAAAAAAAACCTATAGATAGTCTTGGAATACAAAAGAATAACCACGAGCTTAATCCTTAAACCTAAAATACCATAAACAAAAAATGTATAAATACTGAAAAAAGAACTACACGTCCGAAGGATCCTTCTGCCAACCAGCTGGTCGTTCAACTCTGAGTCGCCTTTATAGACGCCTGGGAGCAGTAGCAATCGGAGGGCCGGGGCACCTGCGGGACTGGGTCCTAGGCCGGGTGGTGGTCTTTTGTTTTTTCAGGGGCGGCCGGACCACTTGACACGCGTTTTTTTTTTTTTTTTTTTTTTTTTTTTTTTTTTGGAGGCCACCCGACCTTGGGGCACCGCCAGAAGGCGCAGGGGTTTTTGGGTGGCGGCTGAGTTGCTTGACCTGGGGGCATGCCTGGTTCCGGGGGCGTTTCGGCTTGAATGGTGGTGGGCTTGTGGGTGGAGGCCGGTTTATGGGGGTCACTAGGCCGCTCTCGGTCGTCTTGAGCATCTGTCACGCCTGAAATATACGTTGCCTTGGAGGCTCGGCTTCTAAATCGTGCTCTCGAATCTGACATAGCGGACGATGGTCCGGGCCACGGAGCACGGTGGCTAACAGATTCGATCGCCGTGCTATATTACAAGTCCTTATGTTTTTGCAAGAGAAAGTGCAACCGCTTGTCTTACACATTATCCTCCAAGCGCGTCCCATCTGACTTTTGACATATAGCCCAGCAACTGGGAAAGAGCTGGGAATTAGCCCACTCGCGGTCTCTCATCTTTTCTAGGTTTTCACTCAAGCACTAGGATTTTTGGGGGCGAACGGGTCGTCCACGGCAAGTCATAGCGGGAATGTTCAAGCAAGATCCGTTCGTCATCTGAGTACTACTCCCGCTTGATAATCCTTTGAATTAGCTCATCTTCGTGATGGATGTTTGAATATTTGACCAAGAAAAATTCGGACGGCTAGTCGTCGGGTACAGTTCGCTGCACGTTGTATGTCGTTCCATGACACCAAAGTAATTTAAACAGAACCCAGTGGCACCCATTCAAACCCCCTAATTTTATGAAATACTGACACAAATGATCCTTGAACTTTAGGTTCATATGTAATGTAATTCCTAAAACTTTTTTATTTATTTAATGTGATCCCTTAAATTTTAACCCAATGTGTAATGTGATACCCGAACTTTTAATTTGTTTAATATGACCCCTGAACATTTGATACGTGTTCAATGTTTAATGTTGTGATTCCATTCAAATTCAGGAATAACATTGAACATTTTCATATACTCCATAGATTGTTAAATTATTGCATGCTTGACTTCTTAATGCCTACTATACTTCATCATCATGAATTCCAATGATCTTTGGATGTGAGTTTGATCCGAGATTTTTGCCTTTCAATTTACATGTTTGACTATTATGGCTGTAAACCTTACAATTACCAAATCTCTTCTCCTTTTCAATCTTAAATTCAGAAGAATAGCATCGTGTAGGAGTTGCTTCTACTTTAGTTTTGGAACCAAAAAAAACGACCTTTCTGAAATGCATCTAAGGGCTTGTCTAAGAAAAAATCATTTGCTCATACAAATCGCTCAATTTTCTTTCGAACAACTTTCTTTTTGGAAAGTGGCCATTTTTTTTTTCTCCCGTCCAACTCATGAAGTAGTTGTGGAAATGAATCTTCTTCATTATTTTGCATAATATCATAATCCAAAAAGGACCTTATGTCAAGCATCAATTGTTTATTAAATATATCTAGAGGTAAACCATCAGAAAACCTAAATCTTATTTCATGCGCACATGGAAGGCCCATGGATTGCATTATATGCCCAGTATAAGCAGGTAGCTCATCTATGCTTTTAGCAGTTCCTATTGCTTGTAGAGCTTAGCTAAAGCAAATGCTAACCCTCGAATAATCAAGTTCCTGAAAAGAGGGATATGGAGATGGTGAGGAACTTTTACCTTTTCCACTTGGCAATTTGGTTTTGATTTCTTGAAACTAATTCTGAATGTTAACCTTTTCTTTTGCACATCAAATAAATTCGCCGTTGAAACTTGTAGATACGCTTTCAAGTCGAATGTGGCCCTTCAACTCTTGAAGTAATACGTTCCTAAATGCATGTGCAGGTCTATCCGGATAGGCACAAAAAGCTCTTTGAAAGGAAATGATGTATTTTTAATGTAATTAATAACCGATGGCTTTTCCTTACAACACTCCTCAAATTCCCAAATTTTTTTCACCATATCCTACTTCACTCTTGGAGTTTAGAACCTTGGACCAAACAGACATGAAAGAATCGTTATTTGTTCTTTCTTCAAATTGAGATTTACATTTTGCCACAATACTCCTCTCAATGTGTCAAATGCACAACAAGTTCACACTTCTAGAAAAAACAAATCGAATAGCACTCATCAAGGCATTTTATATCTATGACGATAGCTAAAGGCTGAATCAACACCTAATAGGTTGCTAAACATTGTCAAAGCCCAAACACAATCTACTTCTTCTTCCTTTCTCAAAAATGCAAAGCATGAGTGGAAAGAAGTATTAAAGATGGAAACTCTAGTAATATTAAACAGAGGAATTTCGTATCCATTAGTCTTATAAGTACAATCCATTTTAATGACACTTAGGAAGCTCTTCTTTAGTTTCATGGAGAGAGGATGTGAGAAAAATAAATGCGTCAGGCGGCCGTTGACATTATGTTTAAAATTGTAGATGAACCCACCTGCACTAAGCTCCTCCCATAAAAGCTTGGACCATAGTGCGACGATTCAGATATTCACGACAAAATATCGCTCTCGTGTTGTAAACAATTTTAGCAATAGCTTGAACTTTGGGATTACTTTGTCTCAAGGAAGAAAAAATTTGGCGAGGAGGTATGCCAACTTTAGACATCTCTTTCACACGCCAAGCTTCAACTTCAGAAAAGTAACGACAAGTAGGATGTTCAAACAACTTCTGAATTGTGTGATGCATTCAAAATTTTGAGTGATCATGATCCATTTTTCTTTTTATAGCAAGGAAAGATTTAGCCTTTCTTCTCTAATGTGCAATAAAATATTACGTTGATGACAATAATTACCTCTCCTATAGCAACGAAGAAGAACATATTTGTCTATCTTTGACTTTTTAAAAAAACAACGTAGCCTTGAGCAAGAAGATATGTTCGCACATTACTCAAAAGATCCTCTCTCGTTAGAAAATTACCTGGCATGTTTCAAATGAGCTTATTGATATGATTGATTTTTGTTCTCTATTCGTAGTTTCATAATCAATAGATACATTTAAACGATTTGGATCATCTTCAATAGTGTCTTCCATAGTGACTTCACTACAAAAAACAACACAATGAGATATGAGTAAATTGCATTTAATGCATACATTAACCACGATATTGAATCTGTGAGTAAGTTCTCGCAAATTTGTATTTAAAATCAAAATAAAAAAAATTCACGAACATGAGGATATTCTATGGAAATAAAGTAAATAATTTGCGGATAAAACTAACATTTTTTTTTACTTTGATATGTGATTGGTGCTTGCTTTTATTACTATACTGGATAATAAGTTTAGAAGAAAACAAACATGAAGGAAGCGTTGAAATATAAATAGTGTGGGAGAACCAGCTATGGCGAAAAAATGTTTGTTTGAAAGGGATGCCAGAAGTATAGGGTGGAAATAGTGCAAAGTCTTATTAAGAATAATGATTTTTTTTTAATAATAAAACGGACCCCGTCTTCGAAAAAATTGGCATCTATTCCTTGATTGTTATCGACTGAACTCTTCAAATGCCAATTTGCATGAACGTCTTATAGAATGCTAGGTTTAAGATAGTAACACATGAACGTCCGAATACACACAGATAGTTACTTCATATCAATATCATTATCTTGTTGGTAAGCTACTGATTAATTGTGGAGAACTCTTGAAAGATTTTTAAGTACTTTGTAATCGCCTTTGGAGTATGAGTATGGTGAAATTATCATTTTGTTGTTAAGTCATTAAATAATCGAAGAGGCCAACTTATGCAATCTAAAAGCATTTAATAATCTTCCAATGCGCACTAAATTTGAGCATGGTATAATCGTTGTTTTCGTTTCTTTCTTACTGATTTTCAATCACATTCTACATATTAACGATATTTTTGACATTTCGCAGCGCTGAATTCCGTCTTTTTTGACCAGTGGAACAATAGACGATTTCTTCGACGCAATATGACGTGAAAGTCTTTCATCAGATGAAGAAACAGATCACACGGCTTTGCATTAGCATAAAATTTTACCACGCGAATTGATCAACGGACACGACTCAGGAAAGCTGGATACGTCGGAAATCAACCACCCAAAACAAGAATGAACAGAGACACCAACCACCGCGCAATCACGGTGGCAGCGGAGGCAGGCAGCAGCTGGTCTTCTCACATGGAGGGACGGTTCAGGCAGACCCCTACTCTTCTGAAGCCCTCGGCCAACAGCTATAATTGCTGCATCTTCAGAGTCCCCAAGAGCCAAGTGGAGAGCAACGTCAAGGCTTACAAGGCCCACATCGTGTCTGGTGGCCCGTACCACCATGGCGAAGAGCAGCTGATGCTGATCCAAAAGCACAAGCCTCGACTGTTTTCCGCTTTGCTTGATCGGACAAAGGACTTTGGTGCAGGCCTGGACCATTACTTCGAGGCTGTCGCCTCACTGGAGGCCGGCATACAGGATAGCTACTCGGAGGCCCTTGATCACGAGACATTCATCGTTGAGATGTTCCGCGTCTTCACCAATGTGATCCAACCGGACACCAACGACCCCTTGTTCTCCATGCGGTGGATTTTCGCGTCCCTCCTGCTCGACCTCCTCTTGATTGAAAACCAGATCCCATTCATCGTTCTCAGACGATCTATGACTTCTCCAACTCTCCCTCGGAAGCCAATCGCTCCCTCAATCGCCTTGGGGTTCTTCAATGGCACACTCGGACGGCTGGTGGAAGAACTAGAGAGGCACTACCAAGTCTCCAATGTCACACGCTTGATTTGTTCCGACTGAGCATAATCGGCCATTTGAACCTTGAAGATCCTGGAGGGGTCGATAGAGAGTCGCCGCAATTGATACCCTCCACGAAGCAGCTGCAACTCGCGGGAATAAAGATTGAACCGAGGAAGGCAACGAGCTAATCAGCGTCGAGTTTGATGATGGAGTGCTTCGAATCCCTCCTTTGATCCTTGACTTTTTCACTGGCTCCTTCTTCCTCAACTGCGTGGCTTTCGAGCAGAGCTACCGTTACTGCTCCAGCCACATCACCAATTACAAGATCCTCATGAGATGTCTCGTGCGCTCAGCGGCAGACGCAGAGTTCCTGTCTCAGCGTAGCATAATCACAAACTTTCTAGGGACCGATGAGGAGGCTGTGAGATTCTTCGATGATCTCGCCAAGCATGTCGTGTTCGATGCGAAGAAGATTTACTTGCCCGAGATATTCGGGCACGTGACCCGGTCCCACCGGAACACATGGCATGTTCAAAGGACGGGAATCAAGCGTGAGTACTTCGGCAGCCCCTAGTCCTTCATTTCGGCTGCCGCTGCTTTCATTCTCCTAGTTCTAACCTTACTCCAGGCCCTCTACACCATTTACGCTTACTACGTCCCAAAGAAA
Organism: Eucalyptus victrix; assembly: GCA_016097545.1. Taxonomy (NCBI): domain Eukaryota; kingdom Viridiplantae; phylum Streptophyta; class Magnoliopsida; order Myrtales; family Myrtaceae; genus Eucalyptus; species Eucalyptus victrix. Next base: position 13,593,148 of record CM027835.1, read on the forward strand.
GAATTAAGCTCCGCAACACAGCTTCCGATAGATATACGATGTTGATGTACCATCCGTTTAAATTGAAGGAATCAGACCAGAAAAATTTGTGCTTCATTTCTGGATTTTGCTTCGGCTACTGTACTCCTAATTTGATTGAGATTGCTTAAACAAATTACAATCTTCATAACTATAGTCAGAGTAGTAGCAAATTGAAGTAGTCCATAATGCATAAATGAAAGGTAACGATGATCCGACGAAGAGCACTCTATTAACTAGAGAGTTCTAATGTCAGTGCAAATGATTGAAATTGACAGATAGATTTCTTAGATGCATGATTATTGTCGACTCAAAAGCAACAGTAGTCTCTAATTGGACCATCGATGTGGCGAATGAGTTGCCTAGATTCTGATTTCATGTACCAGCAAAGAAGTTTGAACAATACTTTTAAAAGCTAAGGTCCATGCTAATGCTATATATATTTTTAACCAAAATATCTTCCAACAGAAAAAGCTTGCACCTAGTATATTGAATCGACCACTTTTGGCACTTTTAATGTCCTTCTGCCTCCCAAAAAGCTAAGTAAACCATTACTTAGTTGGGTTTTACATTTCCCTATAGCGGCCACTTCCATTACCTTGGGGTTGAATCGACCTCTGGTATTGTGCATACAGTCAACTAGCTCATGGACATTCCCCTGAAAGATTGATTAGAGAAATTTGAGATGCAGAATTGATCTATAAAGTGAGACAACCTATTGTAAGACTGACTATCTCCAATCGTTGGTACCGATTTAGTCATTTATCAAAAACCACACTTTTGACCAAATCCGGCAAGGATCCTTCTGGCGACCAGCCGGTAGTTGTCTATGAGTCAATTGACCAGTTTTTGTGATGGAGGTTTGAAAATTTGACTGATAAAGTTTGGACACCTAGTCATCGGTAGTTCTCCCCACATTGTTATGGGGGGCCATATTTTCCTCCATAGGTCCACCGCTAACTGAAGGAAACTTTAAAAGAAAAACCGCCACCAGCAGCGCACCAACACTGGTCAAGGCCTGCCGAAGTTTGCACATTGCGCTATCTTAGGCCAGTGTGGACCAGTGCCCTTAGGCGTTACGCACTAGGCCCCAAGCACGGCCCAAAACGCCCAATCACTTGCTCACAGCTGTTCGTCCGCCATATATGAAGGCCTAAATGGCCTTATGCAGCATTTCATAAGCCTTTGTGTAAGACTTCCCAGCTGCATAAAAAAAAAAAAATCGACTTTAAACCAAATTTTTTTCTCATTTCCAAATAAGATAAATGCATTTCTCTCACTCTTAACTTGTGGTTATTCTCTCTAATTTCAACGCGAATACCTTTTTTCCTTTTCTTCGAAGGAGATGGCCCATGACGTGCCCATCCCTCAGGCAATCGCAGGGATAGCCTAGCGCTGCGCCAAGTGGGCCAAGCGTTGTGCAATTCTAGGCCTGTGGAGGGTGGCCGGGCCTGGTGCAAGGTTATTTTGACCTTGCAGAAGGCCCATATAGCCTCTGCTTGGGCTTCAAATTTTGCCTTTAAATATGGGGTTTCATTTCAGGCATTCCAAGGTAAGTTTTTCTTCCGAACTACTTCATGGTGTGAGCATTCTAATGATCTCTTCGCTTGTTTTTTCATCTCTCGTGAGCTTAAATCTTCTTGTCTATCTCCATTAACATCCATTTGGATGCAAGCTCAACGAGAAAGTATGTAATTTGCGTTCATGCTAGATTTATATTTGTGATCCCAATGAAATCTATATGTTTTGAATTAAGATGTTTCGATTTCGAGTCACTTTGAGTTAATCCTCGATATGTTTTGCATCCTAGATACATTCATGTATGCATTTGGTACCGTTTTGACCTCTTCTTTGCAGGATATGTTGAAATGGAGATATGATAAAGCGTCGCTTTCACCAACCTTATCATACCCTTGTGTAGAGTTTAGGCAATCTCACTTCCTATCATTTTCTTTGGCACATGGATTCAGTATATATATATATATATATATATATATATATATATATATATATATATATATATATATATATATATATATATATATATAGTTTAAATAGTATTATTCAATAAAACTTTAAGAAAGTTTATTTAGGTGCATTTAGTTGTTTCTCGCATTTTAATATAATTAGTCTAGCTTATTCATGGAGTCATCAAGGGTTTCAATAATTTCAAAACTTCCGATCCAGATGAGTATAATAGCTTATTCTACAAAAAGCTTGGCCCATCATAGGACCTGACATTTGATGCTATTATGGAATTCTTCTCTTCAAGGAGAATGCTGAAATCAATAAATTCTACATTGATCTCTCTTATAACGCAGGTTTCAAATGTGGCATCCCAAAATTCATAATGACCTCTAGTTACATTAAAGTCTATGAATAGGTGATGGAAGTACCATCAAGTTATTTTATGGCAATTTAATCCATAATTTGTAATAAGATTTATGGCCAAGCTTTTACGGGATAATTATGTGATAGGAAAGAAAATCCTATCATTGGCCATGTGTTTTATAAATTGGGATTTATGGAATTATGATTTCAAGATTTTGGCCATGTGGAATTTAGTAATTAAATTCTTAAAAGAAAGAATTAAAGATGAATAATTGAAATGTGAAATTAGGATTTAAATTAGGTTTGGGCCTTAAGCCCCAAAAGGTGGATTTTAATGGGCCAAGTTGGCCGGCCCATTGAAGCCCACAAGTGGGCTGCCGTCGACCAAGAAAGGGGGAGGAGTGGCCGGCCCAAGCCCAAGCCCAAAAGCCCAAGCCCATCTTGCATGTGTTGTGACAAGTGGCAAGAAGTCTTCATGCATTGGCTTAGAGAGGGATGGCATGCATTGGTCAATTGGGGTGGCAAACAATGATGAGGAAATGGGGGGATAAAAGGGAAGAAGAGGAGAGAGAATGGCCGGTTAGCCATTCGGCCAAGTGAGGGAGAGAGAGAGAGGCAGCCGAGAGGGAGAGAAAGGAGCCCGTTCGCCGCCGTATGCCGTCCGCTCGTGCTGTTCGTGAGGTCTAGAGGCAAGTTGGGAATCCACTTTCTACTCTTGCACCAATGTTTTCGCATGAACTGTTTGGAGTCAGAAACTTGTTTGAGCTTGCATGTGTGTTTAGAGTCAGATTTTGGCTTCGATTTCTTCATGAAAGTTGTAACTAACATCTTGAACTATAACATACTGAAATTTCGTGGAAAATGATGGATATTTGAGGGGTCAAACCCTCATCCTACGGAGATGCTAGATCTGGAATATTTTCGTATGAACTGTTTGAGTCAGAATGTTGTGAGAGCTTGCATGCATGTTTAGAGTTCGATTTTGGCTGTGATATCTTCATGAGAGTTGTAGCTAACATCTTGAACTACAACATACTGAAATTTCATGGAAAATGATGGAGATTTAAGGGGTTAAAATCTCATCCTACGGAGACCTCAGATCTGGAGAGTTTTTACTGACCTCTTGCTGGATTCGTGATTGCATGTTGGTTTGTGATGAGAATCTGACTTCTATTTCTTCATGAAAGTTGTAGGGGATATCTTAAACTACAACATACTCAAATTTGAACTGAAATGAACAAGTATATCCTAGTAAATCGACTAGATCTTGAAGACGATGATTCTGGTGATGTATTCCGAGACACCCGAGATTTCAAGGACCTAAAGGATGACTATATTCTGGTTATTTGACCTAGATCTCTTCATGAAACTTGTAAACGATATCTTGATGTATAACATACCTAAATTTCAGAGAAAACGAAAGAGAATAGGTAGGTGAAACCTCAGTATTTCAGAGATGTGTGCACTGGACGATGCGGTAATGGATCTAGAAGCTTCGTGAGACTGTATAAAATAATCTAAAAATAATCTGGCTTGGAGTTCTTCATGAAAGTTGTACAGAAATGTCTTGGCTATAACTCAGTAAATTTCGTAAATTTTGGAGGCCGTATGGATATTTTAATCAAATTTCTTTGGAAACCGTGCATTCTGGTTTCATCCGAAATTTCTATGATGTTTTGTGAAAATTGGGAAATTGTGTGAAATGCTATTTGGCCATGTATTTTGTATGAAATTATCATCCTATTGCCTTGTTTAATATTTGCTGTAATTTTTATAATTTTGGGAATTTGTTGATATTAAATTTAATATTTATGGAAATGACAAAAGTTGGAATTTAAATAAATAAATAAATAAAAAGAAAAAATAAAATAAAATAGATTAATTTATCTGGCATAAATTCCATGAATTTTATTTTATAAATAGTTGCACCATGTAGTATGTGTGATGAGGTCCTGGTGCATGCAAGGTAATGATTTGAGATGCATGTATGAATTCAATGATGAGTATGATCTTGATTGCCATCACATCACATGTCATGTTAAAATTGAACTATAATTGAAGATGATAAATGAGAAGTATGAGAATATGCATTGTAATGATGATGATACCATCGGAGGTGTGAGCTAACAATGCCCCGGGAGTCGGGATGTCCAAAGGTTCGAAGGAGTCGATGCCCTTTGGATGCCTGGTTGTATTATGAATACATGCCTAGAGGTTTTCCTCGGGAGTGTCGGGATGCCCGGTTGTATTATGATACATACCCGAAGGGTGAGGGGTTGTATCATGATGCATGCCCGGAGGGTAGGGGTAACCATTTTCATAGTGAGCCCCGGAGATTTCTCGTGATGCCAGGTGGGGTGCGAGATGCCCAGAGGTTCGAATAAGTCGATGCCCTTTGGATGCCTGGTTGTATCTTGGATACATGCTCGGATGCCTCGTGATGCTAGTTGGGATACGAGATGCCCGGAATGTGGGGGTGCCAGATGCCCGGTTGTATCTTGGATACATGCCCGGATGGTTCTCGCAATGCCAGGATTGGGCGCGAGTGATGAATGTGGGATGCAAACATTGGTCCCAGGAAAAGAGAAATGTGGCAGTTCAAAATGAAATTGAAATTAAATTATGTATGATGATATATGCATGATGTGATGATGATGTTACATGTATGGATGCATGGTAATGATGATGACACATGTGATATAAGGATATGGTGATGATATTACATGCATGGATGCATGGTAATAATGATGGTATTTGTGACATGTGTATGGTATGATGGTGTCGTGTATATGATGATGATGACATGCGTGATATGATGATGCCACGATGATGATGTCATGTATATGATGATGATGACATGTGTGTGATATAATAATGTCATGATGACGATGATATGAGTACGACATGATGATACACATGTATGTGTTATGATTGTGGTGATGATGCATGATAGTATATGCATGGCTTCAACGTAAGTAATGCTTGCAATGCATGTATGACTTGTATGATGCATTGAGTGGTTATTGGATTCCTTTACCTGCTGAGTGGTTGTACTCACCCTTTTTGGGGACCAACATTTCAGATTAGTAGATAGTTTGAACGGTTAGATGTGACCGTGAGGAGGAGGATAGCAAGGGAAGGAGCTTTTGGACGCCGACACTGATCGATGGACTTAAAGTGTATGACTATTGGAGGAAATGTCGGTCATCTTTTGGAGTGTAGCCGAATATAGAAGACTACGGCATTTTGATGTACCGATGAATTATGTCCATCTGATTTAAGTAAATAAAAAGTGTACGGCTTTTACTTATAAATATTTAGTAGGTGTGCATCGTTTTCTAAATATAGGGAATGGAGTTTGTTGGATGTGCTTCCGTATATGAATTGCGCAAGGGACCTATCAAAAAAAAAATGTGTAAACCCCCAGGTTATATGGACCCGCTGCAATTGAAATGGTATTAGAGTGACATGTTAATAGGGAAAGTGAAAGGTAAGCGAACTGTGGCGACCCTAACGGATCGGGGGCCGTCGAGGTGTGTCACATCAAATCCATGCTTCCTTACAGAGTACAAACTCATATCATGCTACAATGTTATATAAAATCATATCAAAGCTACTTGCAGAAAGAATAACTTACATTTTCCCTTCAATTGTTGGCCTCAACCAAACTACTTTTATAAAGGGAAAACAGATTTCAAATAATATTCTATTGTGCCAAGAACTCTTGCATGACTTCCATAAGGGCAATAAAGGTAAATGGGTGGCAACAAAAATCAATCTCATGAAGGTTTATGATATGGTGAAATAGGATGCTATTCTTGGGGTTCTGAAAGATGTTAATACCCCTTAGTACTAAATTGATCATATAAATCAATGCATTACTACCCAAGGTTCTCAGTTAACTTCAACAATGAACATATTGGGTATTTTGCAAGCACAAATGAGCTATGACAAGGTGAACCCCTTTCTCCCTACTTCTTGTTCTGGCTATGGAAATCCTACTAGAATTATTACAGGGAAAATTTCTACCTCATCTTTTAAATTTTATTGGCTTTGCAAATTGCAAATGATTACTCATGTATGCTTTGTTGATGATCTATTCTTATTTGCTTATGGAGATGTAAACCCATCATTTGCCTCGTTGATGCACTTGATGATTTTGTAGCTCTGACAGGACTTAGATTTAACCTAGACAAATGCCATATATTTTTCTCTGGGTTGTTTGAGTACGAATAACTCCTTATATTGGATGACATGCATTTTTCCATGGGCACCTGCCTCATTAGATATCCCGATGTCCCACTTGTTACGCAAAGGCTCACGCATGCAGATTGCAAGGGTCTAACAGAAAAGATATTTCAGAAAATAGATGGATGGGACATGAATTATATCAATGACGCAAGAAGACTTCAATTGGCCAAATCAATACTTTTTTTCCATTTGCACTCACTAGATGCAAATTTTTCTCTCCCAGAGAAAACAATTTACGAGATTAAAACAAAGATTAGGCAACTTATGGGCAGGAAATGCTGGAACTCACAGATCTCATAAAGTTGCATGGAAAATAGTATGCTCACTAAAAAAGGAGGGAAAACTAGGCATGCTTGATTTGAAACTCTAGAATAAGGTACTGCTAGGTCACATGCTTTGGAGCGTCATCAATCATTAGTCCTCATCACTATGGAGTACTTGGGTTCATCACATTAAATGTAGAGGTGCTCCCATTATGCAACTCAACATAAAAGGCAGTATGGCTTGAAGTCACGATGGATACTCAAGCTAAGATTTGTTCTAACACCTATTATATTTAACCAAACATACCATTGCAAAGAGATATACAAGGAATTCAGACAGGATGGACCAATTGTGGACCGGTATCAATTAATTTGGACTAATGGTATTAGCAAGCATAAGTTTATCAGCTGGCTTGTTTGTAGAGATAGGCTACCGATAGTTGTAGCCATATCACGGTGGTTGGCTTTAGTAGATACTTGCCGTGACTTACCCCTCGGGGGAAGGGAACAGGTTTAGGGTTATTATCTAAAGGACGAACCTAAGGCCCATGATTAGGCGTGGGTTTTCCCAAGCCCATACCTCGCGTAACGTTGGGGGTATTTTTAAGAATTTCGCAAAAAGGAGTCGCCACTAGCCTATTGGGGTCGGCTATAAACCAAAGAATCTAGGGTCTGTGACTTGATTATATTAATTGACCAATTAATGCCATTTTGGTACCCAATCTTGTTCATTTTAAAAGAAAAGATTTTTTTCAGGCAATTTGGATTGATTTTCCACCTATCAACTAACATACAATGTGATCATGTGAGTGTGTAATCATTAAAATGACAATTAGCAATCAAGCTCCTAATTGCAACAAAATTAGTGCATGGAACTAAACAATTGTAAACATAATTAAACATGTAAATTAAACCTGCAACATAATCAATGTGCGAATAAATAAAGGCCTAATTATACTAAGATAACAATTTCCAACCAAACCCTACAATTTTTCAATTTTTGATTTTTTTAATTTTATTCTTTTAAAATAATATATATATATATATTTTGGGCGAACCGGGTCGTCTCGGTTAGACCCAACTTGGGTTTGACCTGGTTGGGCAAGTCAACCCGACTCACCCGGCTTCGACTCGCTAGAAAAGGGACTAGGCCTAAACAGGGTTGGTCGTGCCTACGTTCAAATGAGGGTTGGGCCCAATCGACAAGCCCAACCCTTCCTGCAAATGCCTCGCGGGCTCACAACCCAGACTAACTTTGGGCTATTGGCCCGCGGAGCATAAGAGGCTGAGCGGGCCGGATTTGTGATCCAGCCTAGCTTAGCCCACTTCCTTGGTTTGTGACTAGGGAAGCGATGGCGGCGACATAGCTCAGGCGGCCCTCCGGTGAAGGCATAGTAGCTCTACTTTGGTAAAAGGAGGGGGGAAGCGACTCTTGACCACTAGGGCCAAGGGTCTCAGCGAAGGTGGTAGGGTCCACTTCGAGTAAGCTACGACAATGACACAAGACTTGCAGCTCCCTTTCTTCATCGGCTCCAGTGACGCAGCTCCAAGGACCCATCCCAAAAGACACGTAGAAGGGAGAGAGGGAGAGATGGATGTGACCAAGGCACTAAACAACGAAAATAGGGGGTTCCAGTTTGGCATTTCATCGAATGGGTGGTGGGCGACATGGGAAACGGAGGCTTTGAGTTCGGACGAGGCCCGTTCGTGAGTCTAGAGGGCTATCGAAGCAAGCCGGAACATCGGGGAATGCAGCGGGGGAAAGGGTGGTGGCTGAAGCTCGCTCAAAACAATTGAGGGAGCTTCGGCTAGCTCGGTTCTAAAAATGCACGCAAGGTGTTCGACAAAAAGACTAACCTGAATCCTGGGGGAAACGGTGGCAATCGGTGGTGGAGCATCGGTCGACGACGACGGAGACGCATCAACGGCGGCAGTGGTGGCTCGAAGACACGTCGGCCGTGGTAGCCTCAATTCCATCCTTTGCCCTTTTCTCTCTTGCCCGGTTCTCATCCCCATTTCCTCAATGTTCTCCTCTTTCTCTCCTCTCTGCTCTGGTTCCTCTTTTGGCGTCCGATCCCCTCAACCCTGCTCCTGCTCTCTGACCTCTACTCCTATCTTCTGGCCTTGTCTTTTCTCTCTTCTCCTCTGCTCCTTTCTTTCCCCCTGCTCTGCTCCTGCCCTTACATCTTGCTTTTGTTGCAGGTCCTGCGTGGAGACAAGCAGGATGAGGAAGATAGCCGGGGGCAAGGCCAGGCTTGAAAGGGGAAGAAGGCTAGGTCGCCTGGGGGGGGGGGAAGGCTTGGGCCGAAGGAAGAGGGAAGCTAGGCTGGGCCAGTGTGGGAAGGAAAGGGAGAAAGGAGTGGTGGGTTGGGCCGAGGCCGGATTTAGCCCAACCCAACCCCCATTGTGCTTTTTTTTTTTTTTTTTTTTAATTATGCATTTAAAGAAATAAATTAGGTATCAATAATTGCCCCTCTTTGAAGGTAGCCTTGAAGATGTTGCATTTAAAGAAAGAAGACACCTAAATTATTTCAACAGTAGAGAGACCTTAACTGCATAAGCTCGCACCAGGTCAAGCTATGCAAGCATGTCGTGTCAATAAAGGAAGAAAGGCTTCGAGCTACAGAAACAGGCTGTGTCATAAGAAAAAAGAGAGATTTTGGGGTACAAAAGCACACCGTATCATAAGAAGAAGGAGGATTTCAGACTACAGGAGCACATCATGTCATAAGAAGAAAGAGAGACCCCGGGCTACAGAAGTACGCCGTGTCATAAAAAGAAGGAAAGACCCGGGCTACAGAAGCAAGCCGTGTCATAAGAAGAAAGAGAGACTCTGGACTACAAAAGTACGTTGTGTCATAAGAGAAAGGAAAGACCCTGGGCTATAGAAGTAGGCCGTGTCATAAGAAGAAAGAGAGACTCTGGACTACAAAGGCACACTGTGTCATAAGAAAAAGGAAAGACCCTGGGCTACAGAAGCATGCCATGTCGTAAAAAGAATAAAAGACCCTGGGCTACAGAAGCACACCGTGTCATAAGTGTGAAAAGATAATTGTTTTTCTAAAATCTCAAAATAAAATAGGGTTACAAATATATATATGCTCATATGTGCATAACCCTACTCATAACTAAGTTACTATTTTATCATTATTACTCACAATATTTCTCAACACTTCCCCTCAAGTTGGGATATAGATATCAAATAATCCCAACTTGTTACATAAGATGCTCACTCTATTCCCCTGTTGAGATTTTGTAAAAATGTCTACAAGTTGATCCTCCGACTTTGTGTGTTGAAGAATAACCTCTAAACTTTTTCTCGCACAAAATGACAATCGACCTCAATATGTTTAGTTCTCTCGTGGAAGACTGGAGTAAAAACAATATGAATAGCGGATTGATTATCACAATACAACATTGATAGATTTGATGGTGACATTCCAATTTCCGATAGTAACATTCTCAACCATAGTAATTCACTTGTCACATGTGCCATAGCACGATATTTAGCTTCAGCACTTGATTGGAAAACTACATGCTGTTTCTTGCTTTTCCATGTAACTAAATTACCCCCAAGAAACATACAATAGCCTGAAGTAGATTTCCTATCCACAGGACATCTAGCCTAGTCGGCATTAGAAAAGCCTATAGTGTTTAGATGGCCATAATTCTTGAATTGTAGTCCTTTACCTAGCGCTCCCTTCAAATATTTGACTATTCGAAGTATAGCATCCCAATGAGTGGTACAAGGAGAACTCATGAACTGACTTACTACACTAACCGCGAAGGATATATCAGGTCTTGTTATAGTAAGATAGTTTAACTTACCAACTAATCTTCGATACTTTGTTGGATCATGTAGTAATTCTCCATGTTCTACATCAACTTTCATATTGGGATCCATAAGGGTATTGACTAGGTTTACTCCAAGAAATCCAACCTCGCCAAGGATGTCCTGTACATACTTTCATTGTGACAAATTGATACCAGCATGTGAATAGGATACTTCAATACTAAGAAAGTATCGAAAACATCCTAAATCTTTAATACTAAATTCTTTATGCAGAAATTGCTTAAGTTTTTTTAATACCTCACGAATCACTGTTAGTAATGATGATATCATCCATATATACAACTAGAAGGATACAACCATTTGGCAACATAGAGCTGAAAATTGAATGATCTACTTGACACCACTTTAATCCAAATTTGATTACCGCATCACTAAATCTACCAAACCAAGCATGAGGAGATTGTTTAAGTCCATACAAAGCTTTGTGTAAACGACATACCACATTCTCCCCCTAAGCAATAAACCTAGGTGGTTGCTCCATGTAGACCTCCTTAACCATATCACCATGTAAAAAGGCATATTTCACATCTAATTGATGAAGGATCTAGCCAAATTGCACAACCAATGAAATAAAGACACGGACAAAATGAATTTTGGCCACAGGAGACAATGTGTCATTATAGTCGACACCATAAGTTTGAGTATACCCTTTTGCAACTAACCGTGCCTTCAATCGATCAAGAGTACCATTCGGGTGAACTTTAACGGTGAAAACCCAATGACAACCAACCTGGATGAGCAAGAGCTTCAGTAACACTACTAGGCACAAAGACAGAAGACAATGACGAGACAAAGGTAGAGAAGGTAGGAGATAAATGATCATAGGGCAAAAAATTTGAAATAGGATGACACGTACTAACACAATAAGATAGACCAAAATAACTATCAACAGGACGACCGACACAAGAACGTATACCTTTTCGAGAAGTAATGGGTGGATTAGGATCAAAGGTTGGCACTGTAACTGATGGGGAAACAAATGAATCAGGTGCTGATGAAGACTGTACTATCATAATTGGAACTGTACTTCGTCGACGATAGGTGCGGTCAGCAAACTGAAATTTTCTAGAGATAGCTGGTGAGATGGAAGGCAGTGGAAGTATTGGTAGGACATAATCATCACTATCACCATGTGTCTGTGGAACATTTTGAGAAGAAAAATATGACTGATCTTCAAAGAATGTCACATATGTAGACACACACATACGACGACGAGTATGACTGTAACATTTGTATCCCTTCTGAGTTCGAGTGTATCCCACAAAAACACATTTTTCAGCACAAGGATCCAATTTATCAAGACTTGGAGTAAGACTATATACAAAACAAACACACCCAAAAACCTGAAGAGGTAAGAAAAAGAGAGGATGATTTGGATGTAAAATTGAGAATGGTGTCTTCCCTTGAAGAACAGAAGTTGGAAGCCTATTAATTAAATAACACATCATAAGAGAACAGCATGGCCCTAAAAATGTTTAGGTAGATGCATATGAAACATGAGGCAACGGGCGACATCAAGAAGATGGCAATTTTTACATGCAGCTATGCCATTTTGTTATGGAGTGTAAGAGCAGGATGTCTGATGAATAATACCATGAGATTCCAGAAAGGGCTGGAAACCAGAAGTTGTAGCAAGGTATTCTCTAGCATTATCTAATCGTAAATGTTTGACAGAGATATTATATTGATTCAACACTTTGAAATAGAACAATTGAAAGCAACGGAAAGTCTCTATACAGTATTTTATTAAGAATAACCAAGTCATTCGGGAAAAATCATCCACGAATGCAATAAAATATTTGAATCTAGAGACATCAGACACACGACATGGACTCCATACATTTGAGTGAACCAACTCAAATGGACTAGACACACGACTCTAAATGCGGGAAGGAAAAGAAGCTCTATAATGTTTGCCAAACTGACAAGTTTCACATTGAAAATGAACTCACAAACTTAGACTTAGGAAATAGACGTAGAAGTAGGTTTGGTGGTGGATGACCAGCACGACAATGCATCCGATATACATCAGTGGATGTCTGTTTCACAGCCACGACAGCTAACACCTTCTTATCAAGATAGTACAGACCATTTGATTCATGTACCCCACCAATCATCTGTCAAATCCTCAGATCTTGAAAAACATAACGAGAAGAGGAAAAGGTCACGAACAATTTAGTTCTTTGGTCAATGAGCTAACAGAAATTAAATTATAAGGAGATTTTGATCGGTGAAGGACATATGACAAATAAAAAGAGGAACTCAAATGAGTAACTCCCATACCAGTAACCTGAGACTGTGAACCATTTGCTAATGTAACTGAATTTGATAATGAAGGAGATGTAGAGTGAAAAGAAGACAGTAGGTTAGAGTTATCAGTCATGTGATTGGTAGCTCCAGAATCTATAAGCCAATAATCAGACGATGCAGACAACAAACATGATGAACTACCTTTAAAGGTTTGTGCCAGAGTTGCAGTAGGAGCTGAAGATCTTGTCACTTGTTGGGAGCGAACCAATGTATCATACTTAGCATGTGTTAATGTAGCTAAATCCCCTATCTTCAGAGATTGAGTTGAACTTGGTAGAGCCATTGAGGGAGGACTAAGAGAATCCTCAACCTCAACCTCAACCTCTGCATATGCAACAAGAGGTGGTTTGAGCTCTAGGTGAAGTGCATAGCAATATGCTTTTGTATGTCCAACTCTTCGACAATGATGACAATAGTGGGAACCACGACTATTCCCAGAATTAATGGTACCACGAGTCCCAACTCCCCTTTCACGGCCTCCATGACTTCCACCATGAACAACAGAAAGTCGATGACCTCGATAACCACAACCTCAACCTTCACGTCCACTAGAACCATAGGAAAGCATAGTACTAATCTCCACCGCCGGCATGGAAGAACTCTTCTCAGGAATTGTAGAATGGAGAGCCTGGGAGAAGACTTCATCTACTGTGGGAAGAGAACTCTGAGATGTAATATGCTAACGAAGAGATGAATACTCAGGCCCCAATGACTTGTTATATAATAGTACCCTCAAATCCTCTTGGCGTTTAGCCAAAACATCTAGGCGTTCGAGGTAGGAAGATAAGTATCCAATTGTTGGTAGAGAGTGGTGAACCGAGCATAATGATCAGACAAAGATTGATCTCCACGTTGAATATCAAATAACTTTTCCCACGTGTCCCATACTCGCATCATATTATTTTGCCTCGAATAGAATAATGCGCACTTATCCCAAATTGCTTTAGCGGAGTCACATTGAATAAAGTGAGGACTGACCTTAGGGTCCATGCTATTCCACAATAGGGTCCGAATCATCGCATCTCCTGTAATCCAATCGGCAACTATACTCTTGTCAAATGGTATTGTAGACGTGAGATAGTCTAGTTGTCTGGTTTAGTAAGATGGACCTTGACTGCTTTAGACTAGGATGGATAATTAGTTCCATCTAACTTGATAGATGTTACTTGAAAATGACCAAAAGGAGATCCAGAAGTTGATCCATTGGTTGCCATTAGTGAATAAATAATGATTGAGCCCAAGAAATGAACTTCACAGTTGCCAATACTTTAATTCCAATAATTCAATCAAATACACAATAATTTCGAACAAAAAAGCCTCAATTGAATCACCATATGAATCACCAAAGCACAAGTATACTTATTCTCAATATCTCCATTGATTAAATGCAACATCACTTTCAAGTGCGAAACAGCAACTCAATCCTCTATAATAACCACTTCTAAAATTTTGTGCAGTACAAATAATAAAGTAGGTTACCATCCACCACCAGAAAGTATCTCATCGTTCGCCATTTCTAGAAGCCTTTCTAGCACCCCAAAGTCAACAACTCGTGTTAATCTAGTAAGAGCACCACTGGCCTCATTACGATGCAAGACACCAAAATCAGCAACTCGTGTCAATCCCAGCAGCCACATCAAAGTCATCAAACAAGTGCCCCAACGCAAGAGCAAAAAAAAAAAAAAAAAAAAAAGAGAGAGTTCACGAGCAAATTGGAACACAATCCAAAGGAGCAGCTAAGATACCAAGTAGGCGACTTATTTTGCAAGGCAAACTATGTGCAAGACTACTTTGGTCCTGGGAAATTCTGCGACTGCTACTATCACTGTTGAGGGCTTTAGTGCCCTCAACACAATCTACCTTACCCGTAATAAGGCAAATTCTTGTCCAAATCGGTGCAATACACACACAAAAAAGAGGAAGGATGGGGGGGTTCAGAAAGCAAGCAACAGAGGTTGAAGATACGATCGACCGAGGAGAAGAAAAAAAAGGTGAGCCAAGAACTCATCAAGGACTTGCATGACAGCAGCGGGGTTAGCGCCATGGGTTGTTGCACGCAGGATTCGAATGATGACAACTGGGGTTGCCAATCAACGTTGTGGGTCACTACACTTAGGATTCAAACGATGACAACTAGGGTCGCCGATCTATGTCGTGGGTTGTTGGCTGGAGACGTGGCCCTTTCCGATGACGAATCAGGGTCCCTGGCCGAAGGCATGGCCTTTGCTAGTGATGGAAAAGTGGTCTCCGGTAATCTAGCTGCTAGGGTTTTTTTTTTAAGTGTGGCTTTGATACCATGTGAAGAGATAATTGTTTTCCTAAAATCTTAAAAAAAAAAGGGTTACAAATATATATATATATATATATATATATATATATATATATATATATATGCTCATAAGTGCATAACCCTACTCATAACTAAGTTATTATTTTACCCTTATTACTCACAATATTTCTCAATAGTAAGAAAAAGGAAAAACTACGGGCTACAGAAGCATGTCGTGTCATAGGAAAAATGAAAGACCCTGGAATACAGAAGCACGTCGTGTCATAAGAAAAAGGAAAGACCCCGGGTTACAGAAGCATGCTATGTCATAAGAAGAAAGAGAGACCCCAGGCTACAGAAGCACGCCGTGTCATAAGGAAAAAGGAAAGACCTCGAGCTACAGAAGCACGCCATGTCAAAGGAAATAGGAAAGACCCTGAGCTACAGAAGCACATTGTGTCATAAGAAAAAGGAAAGACCCTAGGCTATAAAAGCACGCCATGTTGTAAGAAAAAGGAAAGACCTTAGGCTACAGAAGCACACCGTGTTGTAAGAAAATGGAAAGATCTCGTGTTACAGAAGCACGCTGTGTCATAAGAAGAAAGAGAGACCCTAGACTACAGAGCAACGCTGTGTCGTAAGAAGAAGGAAAGACCTTCTTGGGTTACAGAAGCACGTCGTATCGTAAGAAAAAGGAAAGACCCCAAGCTACAAAAGCATGCCGTGTCGTAAGAAAAAAGGAAAGACCCTGGGCTACAAAAGCATGCAGTGTCATAGGAAAAAGGAAAGACTTCAAGCTACAGAAGCACTTCGTGTCATAGGAAAAAGGAAAGACCTCGAGCTATGGAAGCACGTTGTGTCAAAGGAAAAAGGAAAGACCTTGGGCTACAAAATCATGCCATGTCGTAAGAAGAAGGAAAGATCCTGTGCTACAAAAGCACGCTATGTCATAAGAAAAATGAAAGACCTTGAGGTACAGAAGCACGCCGTGTCCTATGAAAAAGGAAAGACCCCGGGCTACAGAAGCACACCGTATCGTAAAAAGAAAGAGAGACCTCGGGCTACAAAAGCACGTCATGTCGTAAGAAGAAGGAAAAACCCCGGGCTATAGAAGCACGACATGTCTTAAGAAAAAGGAAAGACCCAAGGCTATGGAAGCACGCCATGTCAAAGGAAAAATGAAAGACTCCAGGCTACAAAAGCATGCCATGTCATAAGAAAAAAAGAAAAGACCCCGAGCTATAGAAGCACGCCATGTCATATGAAAAAAGGAAAGACCACGGGCTACGGAAGCACGGCATGTCAAAGGAAAAAGGAAATACTTTGGGTTATGGAAGCACACTGTGTCAAAGGAAAAAGGAAAGACCCCGGGCTACAGAAGCATGCCGTGTCGTAAGGAAAAGGAAAGACTCCAAGCTACAGAAGCACGCTGTGTTATAAGAAAAAAGGAAAGATCCCAGGCTACGAAGCACGTTGTGTCAAAGGAAAAAAGAAAGACCTTGGGCTACAAAAGCACATCATGTCATAAAAAAAAAAAGAAAAAGGAAAGACTCTACAAAAGCACGCCATGTCAAAGGAAAAAGGAAAGACCCCGGGCTACAAAAGCATGCTGTGTCATAAGAAAAAATGAAAGATCCTGGGCTACAGAAGCAAGCCCGATCAAAGGAAAAACGAAAGATCTCGGGTTTCAGAAGCACATCGTGTTGTAAGAAAAAGGAAAGACCCCGAGTTACAGAAGCACACCGTATCATAAGAAAAAAAGGAAAGACCTAGGCTACAGAAGCACGTCATGTCATAAGAAAAAAGAGGGACCTTTGGTCACAAAAACACGCCGTGTCGTAAGAAAAAGGAAAAACCCCGTACTACAGAAGCACACCGTGTCATAAGAAAAATGAAAGAAATGAGGTCTCACGTGTAACAACGGGTTTCGACCGGGTTGAAAATGCATGGTTTAAGGTTGATCATGAACTTTTGGAGATGACATGGTTTAAGGCTGACCATGAACCTTGTAGATGACATGGTTTAAAGTTGACCACGAACCTTACTAACCCCTTGAAAAATGCATAGCTTCACTGAGGAATCCCGTCAAACACAACTTGAGCAAATGTCATTATAGATGGCATCAAGAGATGTATTGGCAAATTGCAGTATTAACCTAACAAGCTAATCAAGCTAAGTCTGATTGCCTTGAGAAACATTTGATGTCAATTAGCATCATGTGGCGCAAAGTTGTTATCTTGATCGGGGATGTGTCATTAATCACTCTAAGAGTCAAGTTCTCATCAGAATGATTATGACTCGTGAAAAATGCTCATTAAGCATGCCAAACTAGAACTTCTTAGTCAGAAAGGGTTTCTCACACACTCTTGATAAAATGGCTGCTTGATCTCATCCATTCATGTGGGAGATAACTGGTTACTGAGGGTATCTCACATAACCTATGTCGAAGGCTTCCAGAAATATTCGCGATGAGCACAATCTAATCGATTAAAAAGGTCTTTTGAAAGGACCGCAATATAGGTTTGGTCATAGGCTTACACAAATTGATCATTGCTTTGAAGCCAATAAAGGAACATTTGTCTCTATCTTCATTGAGTTTACAAGTCAAGAACTTGGAAGATAAAACAAGATAGAAATACTTCCACTCCTTCAAGCAGTAGCTCCTTTGTGGCATTCTCATTTTCACTCAAACCATCCTAATCAGAAGAGACTTTGGAAGAGGGTTGTAATGTTGGCCTTACTTTTACCTGGCACACTACTTTTCAAGCCCCCTAATTTGTCGAACCTTTTGCTCTTTGAACTTTTGGAACTCTTATGACTTTTGAGATGCTTTTCACTTTTTCTCGTAACTGTCAATTGTATTTGGTCAATTCTTATGCCTTGCCCTAGTGAAGGGAGATGATCATCACTCGGGATTCAGAAATGAACAATTAGGCCCAAATTGGTTAAAGCAACAGGTATTAGTGTTTTAGTAGAGAAGGAAATGCTTTTCTTCACCTTGAGATGAGTCAAGCTCTGATGAGAATTCCTCTAAAGCTATCACCAGAAGATTGATGCAAGTGAAAGTAATATAATCTTTCTCAATCCTTCGCTCTACAACATGATCGTAACCTCCTATGCTGCCCCAATGTAGGGTTGTTCTCAACATGGGTAATTTGAAGGATCATCTTTATTCAGCCTAAAGGGGTAGCAAGAGATTAGTACAATGGTTGGGATTAATGAAGAAAACGCCTTTATCATTTCGATCTTTGCACTCAATGCGAATGAATCATTCATCCTAAGAGAATGTCGCTTTTCACTCAATTCTCAAAAGTGTTTGAAGAACGTGTTTGGAAATAACTTACTTTTCTTCATCCTAAGCACTTCTTGTTTGGCATGGTTAACGTTTCACCTTTCACTCTACTGAGATCATCTGAGTAGATCAATCTCCATAAGGAGATTTGATTGAAAATGAATAACTCACAAAACGAGAAAATAATTTTGAGATAAAAAAGATGTTCAAAAAGTTTGTAGAATTTTTTTTTTCTTTTCCCAATTATTCATTTTTGTGCTTGTCTTTAGGAAAGCGCCAAAAGTTCTTTTTTGTAATGGAAATTCTCCGTTTTTTTCTTAAATTAAATTTTGAGAAGAATGATACTTACCGGTGGCATGGTGACTTGGTAACCCTGTAAAGAGTGTGAAAGAATATGTTAGTGCAAAAATATTTAGGGATTGAAATGTTGAAAACGATACATTATTACCCTCCACTCGCTTTTATCCTTTGGGAGCTAACATTTCTTGGATTCACCCTCATGGATATTTGATAACTCAACATTATCCTTCTCTTGCTCATTGCTTCCACATTTGAGGATATTGTTCTTTAGATGCTTTGCCCATTTATTGCCTGATTCCTTGGTGGAAGGCGCTGCTTCTACGGTCAATGTGCAACTTTTTCCCCATTTATCATCTTGCAAGAAGAGGAGATGAAACGGGTTACCTCCATACTTAATTAGGTTCAATTGAGGATCGATACATTCTTTTTTGAGGAATTTGACAATGTTGTTCCAGCACACTTCATTGGTGAGGGAATGAGAGATTTTTCTCTAAATCAAACATTGCTCTCCCACTCTTTATTTGACAAACCTTTGTTATATTTAAGTGTTCGAGTGTGTCTTGTACCAAAGAAAATGATATGTCATTTTTTATGCTAAAGAGAATCAAATTTAGGAACGAAATACATTCTTTTCCAAAGTCAAGGTGATCAACATCCCAAGGTATCCCTTATGGAGGAAGGGATAATACTACCCCTCTGTTTCATTTGAATCTTTCTTTGTTTAAGATGACATAACTTAATAATACTCTATCGTGTTTGTTGGAACATTACCAAACTTGGTACTCTTGATGTCTCCTTGACAATGAAAAGAAAGTCATGTCAGAAACGGTATAAAAAATAGATAATTGGAATCAATACAGTTTACTCTTCCTTCGAATTCGTCTTTTGGACGCTTGGCAACTCCCTTCATTTGTCTCATCATGCAAAGTGAACGATATTGATGGGCTATTTTGGCACCTATGGCAATTGCCTCATTTCCTTGCAATAGAGCATATAACAGAGTTGCATTTTGTGACATGAATCTCCAAAGTTGATTGCAGAAAGTTCTTGTAGCGAAATGTTCAAATGCTTTAATTGCCAAAGTGCGCAAGAGCCCTAGTGCTATCTTTTTAGTAACAATCTGGTGATGGCGATGCCCAATCTCCAACGAAACTTCCTAGAACAGAATTCGGCTTCGTTCCGCCTCTATTACAAGATTGATGTCAACGAAGCCTCAACACATGCTTGCTCCTCGAGTTCCATGAGCCTACGCTTTTATCTTTTAGAAGGGGCAGATGCCGATCTCAAATAAACTCCTCCTTTTACCTGAGAAAGCGACCACATGAAGAGAGGCCTTAAGTAAAGCTTTCTTGAAATTCATTTTCAAAACATTTTGAAGGTAGACGTAAAGGTTCATTTGAAACACTTCTAAGTTTGTTTTAAAAGGATGATTTTCACAAAATTGAATTCCATTATTAAAAAAAAGGTGAGTCGCGTGATTTACAATAGCATCAATTGGATTCACAATCAAAACCCAAAATGGAAAGCGTGATTCTTAACAAGAATATAAACAATGATAAAATACAAGAAACTCTTGTATAGATAAGAGTAAAAATCGACTCTTGTCCTAGCTCTAGAATTCACTTCTCTATGTGGTCAAACATGAGAATGTCATGGAGCATCACACAAAACCTACAAAAAGACGACAATGTTAGTATTTGAATGAGAAAATGATCTCTTAATAAGGTCGCTTCTTACAACAAAATCAAGGCGACAGTACATGCTCCATAGTCCTTATTACGGAATTTTGGTATTTCGCCAAGATTTTATCATAAGAGAAGACATCATTAAAAGAAATTGATCCACGGTCATCAATCGAACGTCAACTCTTATTTTGAAAGTTTCATATGCAAAACTAGCATTGATTTTTTTTTTTTAAAGATTGATTTATCATTTTATTCCTGAAAAAATGAAGTGACTTTTGTTTTGAGAAATCTATACACAAAAGATTATCTAAATTTCAATCCCAAAATTTGAGAAAGAAAGAATTTGATCGAAAATATGATCTTAATATTTTTGTACTCCAAAATATCATATTGATTTGAAAGAATATCTAAACAAAAAGTGGTTTTGAGCCCATAACTGAAAATTCAATGGGCCTAGACCAGATAGGCTTGAAATTTATATTCAAGGTTCATTATCAAGAGTGCTTGCCAATTTTTTTATTATAAGCATACAACACCGAGGGCATTCGATTGATTTCCGCGAACTTCAAGATGAAAATTCAATAACAAAATTAAAAAATAAAAATAAAAAGAAGAATGATACTTACAATAAGGGACGCCTTTTCTCTTTTTAATTACATACATATACACATGGGATGTGGTTCAATTTCTACTTTATACAGTTCAAAATGGAGCTATAGGATCACTGGACCGAACCAACAAGATTACGGTTAGGTCGTGTTACCCATGATTCCGACTTCGTTAAAGAACCGACCCGTGTCGCATGGTTATAGACCAGCGTGGGGACCTTTGACATCAGGAAGGAAATTTCGGGATTGAGATGAGCGACTCGTACTACATGGTTACAGTCGGAGCAGTATCCACCTCAACACCATTCTAGGCGATCGTATACAGCCCAGGTCCGGCGGCACGTAGTGTGTCATGGTGTAGTGCAATGCAAGGAATACATGCACGATAGTCTATAAACAAACACCACTTCAAAAGTTCAAACAATAAACATCTGTTCCCAACTCTACATTTGCAAGACAAAGGGTTAACAATCACTCATCTCCTTATAAGTCCTACCTACAAAAAGATTTAACACTCGCGTTAGGGACATATCTGATATCCTCACGGCCAAACAAAAATGTTTTCTAGAACAAGATCAATTCCGGCCTAAGTCCTCTAAGGTCTAAAACCAATCCCCAGTGGAGTCACCAAGCTATTACGACCTACCTCTCGAGGGGAGGGAATAGGTTTGGGGGTATTACCTAAAGGACAAACCTAAGGCCCATGATTAGACGCGGGCTCTCCTAAGCCCATACCTTGCGTAACATTGAGGTATGAGAGTGTACCTCACTTCCTACGTAACAGAGAATCTAGGGTCATGGACTTGATTACACTAATTAACCAATTAATGCCATTTCGGTACCCAATCTTGTTCATTTTAAAAGAAAAGATTTTTTTCAAGCAAATTGGATTGATTTTACACCTATCTACTAACATGTGAGGTGATCATGCGGGTGCATAATCATTAAAATGACAATTAGCAATCAAGCTCCTAATTGCAACAATATTAGCACATCCAACTAAACAATTGCAAACATAATTAAACATGTAAATTAAACCTGCGACATAATCAATGTGCGAAAAAATAAAGGCCTAATTATACTAAGATAACAATTCCAACCAAACCCTACAATTTTTCTATTTTAAAATTTTTTTAATTTTAATTTTTTTAAAAAATAAAAATATATATAATAATATTTTTTTTAGCAAACCGGGATAGGTCTAGTTTGACCCGACTCGGGTCTGACCTAGGCGAGCGAGTCGATCGACTCGCCCGAGTCCGGCTTAGCCTGAGAAGGGACCAGGCTTGACCGGCCCTGGTTGGTTGGGCTTGTGTTCAAATGAGGGTTGGGCCTAATCAACGAGCCCAACCCCTCTTGCAAACGCCCCGTGGGCCCACAACCCAAATTAACTCTAGGTTGTTGGCCCGCGAAGCATAAGAGGCTGAGCGGGCCGGATTTGTGATCCAACTCGACTCAGCTTGCTTCCTCAATCCGCGACCAGGGAAGCGACTGTGGCAACGCAGCTCAGGTGGCCCTCCGGCGAAGGCGTGGCAACTCTACTTTGAAAAAGGCAAGGGGGAGTGACTCTTGACCACTAGGGCTGAGGGTCTCGGCGACGGTGGAAGGGTCTACTCCAGGTAAGCTACAATGACGACGCAAGACTCATGGCTCCCTTTCTTACTCGGCTCCAGCAATACGACTCCAAGGACTCGTCCCAAAAGACATGTATAAGGGGGAGGGGGAGAGATGGATGTGGCCAAGGCATTAAACAATGAAAACGGGGGGGGATTCTAGTTGGGCATTTCATCGAACAGGTGGCGGGCAACGTGGGAAATAGAGGCTTCGAGCTCGAACGAGGCCCGTTCGTGAGTTCAAAGGGCTATCAAAGCAAGCCGGAACACTAGGGAATGTAGTAGGGGGAAGGGTGGTGGCTAGAGCTCACTCAAAACAATCAAGGGAGCTCTAACTAGCTCGGTTCTAAAAATGCACGCAATGTGTTCAATAAAAAAACTAACCTGGATCCCGGGGGAAGTAGTAGCAATCGACGGTGGGGTGTCGGTCGGCAGCGGTGGCCCGGAGACGCGTCAGCCACGATAACCTCAGTTCCATCCTCTGCCCTTTTGTCTCTCCCCTCGGTTCTCCTCCTCATTTCCTCGATGTTCTCTTCTTTCTCTCCTCTTTGCTCCGATTCCTCTTTTGGCGTCCGGTCCACTTAGTTTTGCTCCTGCTCTTTGACCTCTGCTCCTATCTTTTGGCCCTATCTTTTCTCTCTTCTCCTCTGCTCCTTTCTTTTCCCCCTGCTCTACTCCTGCCCTCACGTCTTGCTTTTGCTGCAAGTCTTGCGTGGAGACAGGCAGGATGAGGAAGATAGAGGGGGGCAAGGCCATGCTTGAAAGGGGAAGGAGGCTGGGCTGCAAGGGGGAAAAGGCCTAGGCCGAAGGGAGAGGAAAATTGGGCCGAGCCTGTGCGGGAAGGAAAGGGAGAAAGGAGGGGTGGGTTGGGCCGAGGCCGAATTCGGCCCAACCCAGCCCCCTCGGTGCTTTTTTTTAATTATGCATTTGAAGAAATAAATTAGGTGTCAACAATACTAGGTGTAAGTTTTATATAACTAATATAAAAGACAAAAACCACTTATTCTTTAAGTATACTTGGACAAGTAGTGTATAGCACAATATTTTGGCACAAAATGGAATTTGGCATTCCGCAAGAGGTTGGAATTTAGAACTTCAATGGATTATTAGGGCCACCAAAGGTAAAAACTTGGAGGCGAGACTCCTCAAACTATCTTTATTAGTGACTATCTATTGCATCTAGATGGAATGCAATCACAAAAGGTTTCAAAACAAGTCGATTGAGCCTCATTTTTTGTTGGCTAGGATTCAAAAGGTTGTTCGAGGTAGGACGTCACTATTGCAAGCTAACCCCTTCTGACTAGGGAGAGATTATTACGTTTAGGAATATTATCAACTTTTGGCTGACAGCCTTCCATTGACTTGGGCTCTCCCAAGCCCATATCTCGTGTGACATCGAGTGTTCAAATTTTTAATCGATTTAAGGTTATGCAAATTTTGACTAAGGAGTCGCCACTAACCTTTTTGGGGATTGCCAGGAACCCAATATGATATGAAAGAATATCTTACTATTTACACAACCAAAGATTCCAAACCCAAGGACTTGGTTATGTTAACCTCAAGGGTAATGCCATTTTGATGCCTAACTTAATCATGCTAACTAATGTCATAGCAGCCTATCAAAGAATACCATTATAGAGTAGGAAATAACATCCAAGATATTGAAAAGTGCAACCAAGTATAATTGTAGAGGAAAGCACGCGATAAGGGTGAGCATGCCGAACCGCCCAAACTAGGAACCGCCTAGATCAAACCGAATCGGCTGGTTTGGTTCGGATCCTAAAGGGATCAGTTTGGTTCCTGGTTCCATAAAAATGGAACCGATAATTGTTGGTCTAGTTCCTGGTTCCTGGGTGGGAGGGGGGAATCGAACCAGACCGAACCGATCGACTAAATCAACTATTTTTTTGAAATATATACATATATATTTTAATTTCTTAAAAATAGTAACAACTCTAGTATTTTTTGTAATTAAGTTTTTTTCCTAAGTGATCGGTTCCACGAACCAAATCGGATTGGATTGGACTCGTCGGTCATGTCGATTCTCGGTTCCTAGGTGGAATCGGACCAAACTCGGACAGGGAACCTATCACCCTCGGACTCAAGCATCCTAATAATGTCCCTAAAAAGAAAAAAACGACAATTTAAAAAAAAGAACCCTATTGTAAAGTCATAAAAGCTTATCCAAATTTTAGGTTTTAATATTCTAAAA
The DNA here is from genome assembly GCA_016097545.1 of Eucalyptus victrix. Lineage (NCBI taxonomy): Eukaryota > Viridiplantae > Streptophyta > Magnoliopsida > Myrtales > Myrtaceae > Eucalyptus > Eucalyptus victrix. The sequence continues at coordinate 13,618,153 of CM027835.1, forward strand.
GGGTTTTCCAGATTTTCTAATTTTCTGATTTTTTTAAAGAATTTCTGAATTTTTTAATGGTTTTCTAATTTTTTTCATTTTCTGAATTTTTTAAAAATATTTTTGCAAATTTTTTTATTTTTTTAATGTTTTAATATTAATTTAATAAAATATAAGAAATTCAGACCGAGTGAAGAGGCCTAATCCAACTAAGCCGACCTGACCCTACCATATCAGGTTGGGCTAAAAACAAGGTGACCCCAACCCACTCTCCCTCTTTTCCCTCACATAGGTTGGGCCCAATCCAGTTTCCTTCTTTCCTGCGGCCCGGCCCCCCCTTATCCTCCTCCTTTTTCCTTTCTTCCCCTCCTCTACAACTCACGCACGAGCAAAGGACAAGAGCAACGCGGCAGCCGGCACGAAATTTGAAGGGAGGGGGCGCGGATTAGGTGCCTTTAGATGCTCATCGGGTTAAGGGTAGAACAAGCAACCAGTGACACAATTAGTTGTAGCCGGCTGGATGTCTGGCCAGCTGAAAAACCGCATCGCTCCCCCCCCACGTGCCAACTCTAGGCCAGCCGTGCCTATAAAAAGAGGGGAAGAGGCCAAGTGAGTTCTGGGCAATGAAAAGAGAGAGAAATCAAGGGATGTTCTGGAGAGAAAGAGAAATCAATGGGGCAGATGCAAGCTGTGAGAGAGGGCTGAGTGAGAATTGAGAGAGTGAGACCAAGGGAGAGAGAATTGAAAATGACCCCACTAACCGCTGTGCCTGTGTTGAGGCTGATATCCCACGAGAAAATATTAGGTACGTCTTATGCTCCAGCGTGGCAAACAAGAAGGCGGTGGGAGCGCAACGCGTGTCCTCGTGGGGCCCAAAAAGTTAGGCGTCTGTTTCTCGACTCAGTGCTTCTTTCAATCTCCTCTCTCTTCTCACTCTCTCCCAAATAACTCACGGCTGGTGGCTGGTGGCTCAACTCGGCTGGCAGAAGAAAGGACGGCCAGCGAGTAATAAAAGCACAAACGCTCCCGCTTAAAATTTCTCTCTCCTCACTCTTGAATATTTTATGGGCACTTTCTCTCTCCTCGTGACGAGCTGCACCTCCTCTGTTTCTTCTCAGCGCATCCCACCCTCACCCCCTCCACCTCTGCCTCCGCCTCCGCCTCCACCTCTCAAAAAAGCCTCGTCGCCGGTCATTTACCTCTAGCAAGTCACCTCCTCCAAGAACCCCGCCAGTCGCAGCTAGTTCTCGATCCCCTTCGCCTCCGACTATTTCCAATGCAGAGATCGAGCATAAGTTTTGTGCTCGCGTTGGTCTCTCAGCAACTTCTGGGCCTCCGTCCGATTTCCTCCCTCCGACAAACTCGTCATCAACTCCGACTTCGAGCCACCGCCGCCGCCGCCGACGGCGTCCTCCGTCTCTAGCATCTGCTCGTCCTCCCCCTCCCTCAGGCCGAAGACACCGCCGTCCTTCTGCCGCAAAGCCATCGGCCTCCGGCAGGAGGGAGGCGGCCTCAATTTCGTTCCCGAGCGGGGCCAGGCTCCCCGCCGTCGATGAGGTGTCGTCCCTGTCGCTGGCCCGATTGGTCGCAAGGGAGATCTCGGTAGACCTGGGCAGGGTTGATGGCGCGACGAAGAAGGAGAGGCACGGGCTAAAGGGCTGGAGAAGGATTCCTGCTCGTTGTGGACGAGGTACGTGGACTAGCTACACCAGCACTAGAGCTAGGGCTTTTCCTTGGACGTGAGTCGAATCGGGTTCACGGACGAGTTCGTGGTGGAGATAGAGCCTCGGTTCCAGGTAGCGTTCAAGGCGATGGAGGAGCTGGGGATGGGCGCCATCACGAACGTCATCATGTGCACATCAGATGCTGTTGTCATGGGCCGAAAGATGGACGACCCGAGAGGTTCCCCAGAGTCGACCCCAACTCGCCCATGGACCTCCTGCTCTCACTTGGATTCCCACCAAACCTTCTCCCTGAATTGCAAGGGCGGGCGAAGCTGTCATTAAGCTAGATTGCAGAAGTCCGTTCCGTTATTTATGTTGGTAGACGGTAGTTGACATTATGTCGGTAATTAAGGCGGTGCAATCTCGTCCACCGATAGAATTCTAGATCAATGGATGTAATATGAGGCCCTCAACTATAAAAGGGGTGTCCTCCTTCATTTGTAATCATCCACTAATTCTGCAATACAAAGCTTCTATCTTTCCAAAGCTCTTCTCTCTAGATTCTTTATCTTTCTACGATCCAGGTAAGGCGAGCGAGTGAGCGTTCGACTGTGCAAGGCTTGGCTTAGGTGCTTCCGCGATCCATTCCGATCCTAGATTGTCCGATTCACTGCGCGGTCATGATCCCAATCGATCGACCCGTGACAAGTGGTATCAGAGCTAAAGAGAGATCCGTTTCCAAGAGATTGAAGAGCACCAACTGTTCGAAAGAATGTCAAGTCATGATGCAGCTGTAGTTGGAGAGACTGTGCCCGACATAGACACGCGCAGCAAAGCAAAGAAAAGAGATCACTCAGTGGATGCTGCGGCCACATTCGATGAGAAGATCGGGAAAGTCCGGAGTGCGGTGTTCGAACTCATGGAAGGTCTTGACGACTTGCAAGACCGGATCATGGAGGTTGAGGGCTCGCTTCGTGAAGACTTCACGTCGGCATCAACCAAGCCACGGCTCAATTGTTCGACAAGGACGAAGCTCTCGAAGCATTGATCGATGGTTTGAACGAGCACGTCCAAATAATCGAGGAGGTAAGCTCATGTAGGGACGAGGTTGAAGCCATGAAGGCGGAGATCCAAGAGCTCAAGACCAAGCTTGCCCTATGCAAGCTAAACATCACGAACGACGCGGCGCCTACTTAAATGGTGACCAAGATCGAAGTGCCGAAGCCAAAGGAATTCAAAGGTAACCGATCCGCCCAAGAGGTGGACAACTTCATGTGGAGGATGGAATAATACTTCAGCGCCGTCAACATACACAACGAGTCGATCAAGGTATGAACCGCTTCCATGTTCCTATCTGATACAGCGATGCTGTGGTGGCGCAATAGGTGTGACGAGAGTAGATGCGGTGCTAATCTCGTGAACACGTGGGACGACTTCGTGAGGGAGTTCCACGACTATTTCTTCCCCGAGTTCGATCAACAAAAAGCCTGAAGCATGCTCCATCGCCTTGAGCAAATAGGCGCGATCCGAGAGTACGTGAAGGAGTTCACAGAGCTCAAACTCTAGATTCACAACCTAAGCGAAGAGGAGGCTTTCGGAGCGTTCATGGATGGACTCAAGCCATGGGCACAACTTGAGCTGAAGCAGCGGGACGTGAGTAGTCTGGCGTGTGCGCTGAGCATGGCCGAGTCTATTGTCGACCTCACCAGGGTTGAGCTGAGGAACAACCGAGCAAGAGAATGGAGGTCGGATCGACCCAAAGACGACACGAGAAGCACTCCCCGAGGTGCGCATGATCAAGGCGGCCGAGCCAAAACATGGGGAGAAGAGACTTCTAAGCTGTCCTTCCAAAGAGGTCGACCACAAGTGGACTACGCGAGTAAGTTCGATCAACCTCCGCCCTCTCCTTACTTTATTTGCAAAGGTCCACACCGGACCCAAAAGTGCCCAAAGAGAGGTCGAATCAACGCCCTCCTTGCCATCAAGGAAGAAAAGGAGGAGCCCAAAGAAGACAAACGGCAGATCCGGATTAGAGCTATGAAGATGATCATCTCAGTTCAAGCCCGATCGCCGACCAAAGGAGAAGGAATCACTCCAAACACAGACATGTTCTTCGTGGAGGTTGAAGTGGGCGGCCGAATGCTTTACGCTTTGGTCGACACCGACGCATCCAACATGTTCATGCCGACCGAGGTTACGAAGACCTTGGGACTTCACGTGGAACCATCCAAGAAGTCGTACAAGCCCATCAATTCGGGCAACTTCCATGGCATAGGATCAACACCCGACGTTGATGTCAAGATTGGTGGATGGAAGGGCAAAATGGTGTTTGAGGTAATCCCTCTTGACAACTATGATCTCATCCTTAGAATGCAATTTTTCCATAGTGTGGGAGCCATGATCGACATGAGGACCAAGTGTATAATGATCCTCGATCAAAAGTGCCCGTCGATGATCCCCATGATCAAAGGGGTGGTCGACACCAAGACCATCGCATCGATCCAACGCCTCGACAAGAGCTTGAAGGTCATGATGCACATCAACAAGCTGTCCGAGGTGAAGACGAAGGACAAGTTTGATCCTACTCCAACACATGCTATGCCCATCCAAGCGCTCTTCCCCAAGGTTGAGTGCGCGCCGCGTGCTCCATCCAAGCCGAAGACCGAGCCACGTGCGTCCGACTTCATCATCGAAGGTTGCGGCCCTTCGTTCATGAGCGTCTAAGCAAAGAGAAACAAGAACAACAAAGCTCGTGCTAAAGCCCGTGCTCGTACCAAGAAAGCCGACCACCAAGCTAAAAGCGACGAGGACATCGCTCGAATGAGTGGGGGAGAATGTCACGGGCTGAAAGATGGACGACCCGAGAGGTTCCCCAAAGTTGACCCCAACTCGCCCGTGGACCTCCTGCTCTCACTTGGATTCCCACCAAGCCTTCTCCCCGAATTGCAAAGCTGGGCGAAGTTGTCATTAAGCTAGATTACAGAAGTCCGTTTCGTTATTTATGTTGGTAGACGGTAGTTGACATTATGTCGGTAGTTAAGGCGGTGCAATCTCGTCCGCCGATAGAATTCTAGATCAATGGATGTAATCCGAGGCCCTCAACTATAAAAGGGGTGTCCTCCTTCATTTGTAATAATCCACTACTTCCGCAATACAAAGCTTCTATCTTTCTAGAGCTCTTCTCTCTAGATTCTTTCTCTCTCTACGATCCGGGTAAGGCGAGTGAGTGAGCGTTCGACTGTGCAAGGCTTGGCTTAGGTGCTTCGGCGATCCATTCCGATCCTAGAGTGCCTGAGTCGCCACGCGGTCACAATCCCAATCAATCGGCCGCGCGGTCACGATCCCAATTGATGTCTTAAAGCCCTAATTACAAATTGCAACTCTTCCTTTATGGCAACTGCATTAAAGCCTGCTTAAATGACATAAGGGTGTCTTTTCTTTACATGGAAGGATGCATAATGTGACCTGATTGCCTACAACTTGTGTAGGTTGCCATCCTTCTAGAAACGATAGAGCACATTTTCTAGTAGTTTTTGAGTTCGATGGTCCTCTATTGCGGATAAGAGTGGCAGAGTGCCATACTCTTGTCAGGATTCTAGCAGAATCTACCTGTTCAATTTCAATCTCCGTTGTTTATGCTTCAGATAGGCTGCCATACTCTATTAGGATTCTTCTAGAGTTGGCCATTCGGAAATGCGACAAGTTCCAGGTCAAGAGCAAGGATGTCGAGAAGATCATCGACTGGGAAAACACTTCTCCTAGACAAGTCGAGATCCCATTTAAGTCGGCTAGAGTGCTGCTGCAGTTACATGGAGCTGCGCATCGTGTGTCATTAATGCATGATATTTGATGATGCGTCGTCATTTGTATCAGGATTTTACTGGGGTGCCTGCTGTTGTTGATCTTGCTTGCTTGCGTGATGCGATGAATAGTCTCGGGGGAGATCCGAATAAAATCAACCCACTGGTGAGCTTTATATGTCAGCATGTCGCTCGTTCCAGCTACTCGTTGGTGGTGAAGGAACTTTATCTTTGTATGCGCAAGTAGTTGAACTGTCATTTGTGAACATGTCAATCATCGTGCAGGTTCCAATGGATCTTGTTATCGACCACTCTATTCAGGTTGACATGGCAAGGTCAGAAAGTGTCTCGTTTTGATTCTGAATAGGCATTTTGTCATATACCCGAATGCCTGCTCATTTTGATTCTGAATAGCACATGAAAATACTAATATTGGAATTGGTGATTACATTCCTTTCACCAAAAATGTGCCTTATCGTTTCTGGAGAGAGCATGATATGTACCAATGAGCAGCTTCTTCCTGATAAATTAGTGTATGTAATATTCCTGCGAAACGGACAGATAGGTCTTTCCTTTAAACCGAAAATGGGTGATGCACTTCTTTTTTGGAGTATGAAACCTGATGGTTCTCTAGATAAATCCAGTTTGCATGGTTAGTTGTGCTCTTTACTCAGCTGTTATGTGTACTTGGTCATGCCTAGAGTTCATAATATGATAGCATGTCAAAGTCTATACAATTTTACTAAAATTATATGTCGATCTTGTAAATGAGTTATCGAATTTATTCTCTAGTTTCTGTCACCATTCACTTAGCCATTCTGATTCATGTCAGGTGGTTGCCCTGTTATTAAGGGGAACAAATGGTCATCTACTAAGTGGCTGCGTGTGCATGAGTACAAAGTTTGAGATACTGAGCAGAAGGTAAATTTTTTTCTGCTGGGAACAGATGATTAGGATACAAATGTTGTGTTTCAGTATAACTGTCATTTTCAATGTGAAGTGGTTCATGGTCGTGTTTCCTTGCAGTAGCAATCATAAGCAATATGTGATTTAGTGATAGTTTCTCTAAGTGTCTCACCCTGGACGTTAGTAAGGTAATAGAAATTTCATTACTAGTGTCTAACCATCTGTTAATTGCATGATGGATGAAATATTTCTAGTCTCTCTTGCGCTATTTTACACCTATGTGACTTTATTTAATGAAGACAACTATCAGGCTACGTCAGTTTATAGCTGATATGTTCAGTTCTAGGTTGAATGAGTCCAATATGTTTACTGTCTGGAAGGTGTAAAGTTTGCTGAGGTTGTCCTTATACATTTAGGTGTAAAGTTGGCTGGATAAGTTCATTCATTTAGTATGTTGGTCATGCTACAGATAAGGAAGATTTCCTGATTAGATGTACTTTCAGTTCAGTAAATATAGCACCGAGTAAAACTGAACTATTGGTCTCTTGATTTTCCTTCCTGAAATTACCTAGATTTTAAATATCAGTGCCGATTGTTGCCCGTAACAACTCCATCTTGCACCCGCCTTCGTTTGCAGGTCCAAAAGTTCGTAAATTCCTACTGCTGTAACATGTCTGAATTCTCAGGTGAAGGCCCCATCTTCCGGGTCTCATGTCCACCTTTCACGTCAGCAACCAGCATGCCATGACTCGCAATTTTGTATTGTCTTTGTAGTTCTACCGTAGTACAGAATGATCGGCTGTACAGCGGTTCACCTTTCTTCCTCACTTCCTTCCCCTCTTTCTGGGAATCAGATGAGCATTAGAACATGAGGATGCTGATGAGTGCTATTATCATGAACTTTTGAAAGCTATGGGTGGCGCGTTTTGCATTCCCCACCCGCCCTTTATATACTGAGTCCGATATCATCACATGAGTTGTGAATAGTCATTTGCTGTTCTAGCCAAGATATGACCTGATGATAGCATGAGCTGGGATCGGCATGCATCCAAGTAGCCATTCCCATATTAAATTGTCTCTACAAAAAGCGTTCCACACATTGTACAAAGTCTCTTTGTGAATTTGGCCTTGTAATGGTTTGATCGGTTTCGACCCAAACCAAACCAATGAGACGACGAATCTCATTTTGTTCTCACTCGACTATTAGCAAGACGAATGGTCACGTGGTCAGGTTGTCATTTGGAACTTCTACACGGACAACCCGACACGTGACTCCCAGTACACGTGAATATGGGACTCCACCACCTCAATAATGAATTTTATGCTCTCTCTCTCTCTCTCTCTCTCTCTCTCTAAATGCGTTTGTCTTTGTAGCTTTGAAAGAGATCCTCTCTTAGGCAAAATTCTACACCACCATCTTACACTAGAAAGAGGCAAAGTGCTTGAGTAAATCACATTTCGGGACACAGTTGAAAAATCTTGCAGATTTCTAAAATCCAAATCATTTGTCCGATGAAAACCGAACCCAAAGCTTTTTGAACAAAATGAGAGGCCAACAATGGTTTGTCCACATATCATGAACGCTATCGCAGACCTTGCAATGTTAATTTATCTGTCGCCCACAGAGTTAGAATGATAATCATCCAAGGACGCAGAAATCGTCCCATTTATTCCCCCAATTTATTCCCATAACAGCTGGAGGAAGAACTCTCCGACATAGAGATTTACTCCAGCCATGTTGACCGGATGGGATGGAAATGCTAGGAACACCGAGAAGAGCCGGCTGTTGAACCTGCCTGGTCGCTCAATGTCTACCTCCAATCAAGTTCGTGATGATGTACTGCAGGATGCCCCCGTGATCGAAATAGGCCAGCTCAACCTACATATGGAAGCCACCGAAACTTAGCAAGGAGATGAAAAGATGATGAATCTTCCAAGGATATAGAGAAGTGACAGATCAATATCGTTACCTCTCTGTCAAACCGTAGTGTGCACACAAATGACTTGCCATTATCTGTCTCCACCGTGATGTCCTGACCAGGCCTTATTTCGCTCACGCTATTCGGAAGATTAATGGTGTAGCATTCATGGCCAGTCAGTCCGAGTGTTTCTGCATCCTCCCCAGACTTGAAACATAAAGGAATGATACCCATTCCCACTAAATTGCTTCTGTGAATCTGCTCAAAGCTCTTTGCTATGACAGCTTTCGTGCCCTGATACGAATTACAGCTTAGGGCGCAACCTACGGGGGAAAAATTGGACAAAAAATTGAATAAAAAAGCACGAAAATGCTCACCAACAGCATTGGACCCTTGGCAGCCCAATTGCGAGGACTTCCACTTCCATACTCAGCACCAGCCAAAATAATGGTGGCATGCCCCTCACTCTTGTACCTCTGCCATACAAGAGACAAAGCTAGTATGAACCACAATGGCACCAGCAATCAGATAATGAGTCATTGATGGAGCCCATACTCAGCTAATAGAATATTAACCAGCAGGCCGACGGTTAAAATCAGATTATTTTCTTTAAAAAGTTCTCCCAATTAAAATGATATCACATTGACCTGTCAAATGAATCTCAACTAACAGTGGGATGATCCAGAAGGATGTTGCTAGGAGGCTGATCTAGCTGGCATTAATGGACCAAACAAAAAATCAGCTTCTTTCAGACTTAAACAAAAATTTGCAGAAAAGAACTAGCAATAGACATGGTAAGTAGCATAATTTTCAGGGCCAATCTAAATAGAATGGCTTATCCAACCAACAACTATGAATACTGAGGCTCCATCACTCACGACACTGTCATTTGTGATGCAGTGTCTGTATTGGGTCTGCAGAGTGAAGAAAATTACCATGGCAACATCATAAACAGATAGTTTCTCCCCACTGGGGATGTGGATTGTTTTAGGTCCAACTTCTCCTTTAAGAACTTGTTGACAAGGCGAATGTTAGCAAAGGTTCCTCTTGCCATGATCTCATCATTCCCACGGCGACTTCCATAAGAGTTGAAGTCCCTTCTATCAACCCCACGTTCCATTAGATACCTTGCAGCAGGGCTATCCCTGTGAATGCTACCAGCTGGAAAAATTTAAAATATGCTGCATTGATTCCAGCTGCAACTGTATAATGCTTAAAGATATTATACATGAGCGAAGAATCAATTCAGTGGACAGCAGATCGAGTAAACTTTTGCAGAGGTACATGCAGATGCACATGAGCCTGTACTATCAGGTGACGGGTGTAGCAAAATCCATATGAACATCTAAACGTATTGCTTAATATATTCTAGTTTGTCAGAAGAAGAGTTTTTGTCAGCCAACCTCCAATCCTAATTCACAAGCCTTCTTTTGCTACCAAAGCAGCACCAAGCATTACACTAGGATTTGAAGTATTTGTGCAGCTAGTGATAGCTGCTATAACAACATCCCCATGCCGAAGCTGAGCTGGAGTCCCATGAAATGTGAACTGTGCAACCTTTCCCTATGATTCCTTTGGCACAGCAAAACCCTACAAAGACATGGATGAAAATCAGTCAAAATACTAAGTTAAGACACAGAAAAAAAAATCAATATCATTAATACTCCATGAAGCATGCCATTTTGCCGATCTAAAGGCTCCTAAACTCTTCAACAACATAGTTCAAAAATTCAATGTACGTAAGAGGAGCCTGCATTAAGATTTCGACAAACAAAGTTGCTCATCAATCAACTTCTACACAGTTAAAGCAGCACAAATCCAAAAAAAAAAAAAAAAGCTGGTAGAATCAATGTCAGTAGTAAGCACAAGTCAACACATAGTTAGTTAACTATTTTGTTCTAGTATATTTACCAAAGTACAAGCACTGCATGCGAAGGACAATTCACTTCCCAAATTTTGGAACCAACAAAGAGCCCCATGACCATGCACGATCACTTATAAAGAGTATACAAGATTCCGGAAAGCCTCACCTTAAATCCAACTCTATTATCCAAGCATGCATGCCAATCAGCTTTCATTTCTTTCAGTGGGACTCGATCCTGTGGCCTGGAAAGCGTTGATTCTTAGCCAATGGAAGGGTGAAGGGGGGGGGGGGGGAACTAAACCTACTTCATGGCAACAGTATTGTATCCACTGGGGATTACCTTTTGGGACCCGAAATACGTGGTTCCACATCCTTAAGATCCAGTTCAAGATAAGAGGAGTATGTTCTCTCCACTTGGGGCTGCTTCCAACACAAAGATTCTTAGCAAGAAATAATGATGTACTCTTAAAGCCAAAAACATTCATAAAACTCACCTCATTGTAATCCACAAACATCTTGTTCGCCCGCAAGATTCTATCATGGCAACCTATGAAGTTGCTTAAGTTAACACAAGCAAGTACTCGCACTCGCACAAATTATGACAAAAATCTCTGTGATTACTTACAGTTTCCTCACTCCCGCCCGTCAATTTATGATACTGCAGTGACATGATCAACAGGGAAAAAGCCCATAGTGGCACCATATTCGGGTGACATGTTAGCGATGGTGGCACGATCTGCCGATGACAATTCGCTCATTCCTTCCCCTGCAAAAGTGACACGACATTTAAAAACAACAAGAACAAGAAGGATTCGGTGGCTGTGGAATATCTTGAACGAAAGGATTAACGATGCGGGGAATCGAAGACGTACCATAAAACTCAATAAATTTGCCCACAACGCCATGCTTCCTCAGCATTTGTGTTACGTTCAAGACCAGATTGGTTGCTTTTACCCCATCTTTCAGCTTCCCAGTTAATTTAAACCCAACCACACCAGGAAGGACCATGCTCATCGGCTGCATCAAAATAAGAGATGAAAACAGAAATGCTAAGAAATGACTGAAAAAATTAATGGATGTATGTTCATACTTCATAACATCTTGAAAAGGACATACTAGTGTCAAATGACACTACTTTATCAGCCATCCACAGTAAATATATATAATAACAATATATTAAATTCTCTTACCTGGCCAAGCATTGCAGCTTCTTCTATTCCTCCAACTCCCCAACCAGCAACTCCTAATCCGTCTATCATAGTTGTATGTGAAATAGTACCAACAACACTATCAAGGTAAAGCAAGCCGTTTGTGTTGAAGACCACTCTGCCAAGATATTCTAGATTAACCTGCAAATAGATTCCAGTTCAGTTTGTCAACTCAACGACACAGGCCAATATTCTGGTAAAAAAAGAAAATTGCATATTCTCAAAGGACACGGCATGTAATAGTTCCACCGCGGGTGTTACAGTTTTTTCCACTTCTTATGCTAAGGTCATACGTATGATCAGTATATAGGCACTATATGTTTTACTACCTGGGGGACAATCCCCGATCCAGGCGGAACAACAAGCATATTATGAAATGCAGTTGAACCCCTCTTGAGAAAGCCAAATCTCTCCTTGTTCCGATGAAACTCAAGTTCCATATTAGCCTGGACAGCATTTTCTGACCTTGCCACATCAACCTGAACAGAGTGGTCGATAACAAGATCCACCGGAACCCGCACGATGATTGACATGTTCACAAATGACAGTTCAACTACTTGCGCACACAAAGATAAAGTTCCTTCACCACCAACGAGTAGCTGGAACGAGCGACATGCTTGACATATAAAGCTCACCAAAGGTGGGTTGATTTTATTCGGATCACCCCGAGGCTATTCATCGCATCACGCAAGCAAGCAAGATCAACAACAGCGAGCACCCCAAGTAAAATCCGATACAAATGACGACGCATCATCAAATATCAAACATCGCAACTCTTCAAAACCCCAATCAGCATCAATGACACACGATGCACAAACTCCATGTACCGCAGCAAAGACTCTAGCCGACTTAAATGGGATCTCGACTTGTCTAGGAGAAGTGTTTTCCCGCGATGATCTTCTCGACATCCTTGCTCTTGACCCGGAACTCGTCGCGATTCCGAATGGCCAACTCCGAAGAATCCTAATAGAGTACGGCAGCCTATCTAAAGCATAAAAAACGGAGATTGAAATTGAACAGGTACATTCCGCTAGAATCCTGACAAGAGTATGGCACTCTGCCACTCTTATCCGCAACAGAGAACCATGGAACTCAAAAACTACTAAAAAATGTGCTCTATCGTTTCTAAAAGGATGGCAACCTACACAAGTTGTAGGCAATCGAGTCACATTATGCATCCTTCCATGTAAAGAAAAGACACCCTTATGTCATTTAAGCGGGCTTTAATGCGGTTGCCATAAAGGAAGAGTTGCAATTTGTAATCGGGGCTTTAAGACATCTAACCTTTGAGATATTGCAATATCAGCAAGCATGTGGAGACTGGGAAATAATTGCACAACTTAAACAAGAGAGAAACGGACTACAAGAGCGACGAGCTGTTTAGTGATGCAAAAGTAGATGATCTTAAGTCAAAAACACTAACCCTTTCCAGTACATTAAAAGCTTTCTTCCTTAAGACAACATCTGATGTGCACATGATGACGTTCGCGATGGCGCCCATCCCCAGCTCCTCCATCGCCTTGAACGCGGCCTGGAACCGAGGCTCTATCTCCTCCATGAACTCGTCCGTGAACCCGATTTGGCTCACGTCCAAGGAAAAGCCCTAGCTCCAGTGCTAGTGTAGCCAATCCACGTACCTCGTCCACAGCGAGAGGGAATCCTTCTCCAGCCCTCTAGCCCGCGCCTCTCCTTCTTCGCCACGCCGTCGACCCTGCCCAGGTCTACCGAGATCTCCCTCGCGACCGATCGGGCTAGCGACAGGGACAACACCCGGTCGACAGCGGGGAGCCTGGCGCCGCTCGGGAACGAAACCAAGGCCGCCTCCCTCCTGCCGGAGGCCGACGGCTTTGTGGTGGGAGGCCGGCGGCGTCTTCGGCTTGAGGGAGGGGGAGGATGAGCAGATGCCACAGACAGAGGACGCCGCCGCCGCCGCCGCCGCCGGCGGCAGCGGCGGCTCGGAGTTGGAGTTGATGATGAGTTTGTCAGAGGGCGGAAATCGGCGGAGGCCCAGAAGTTGCCGAGAGACCAACGCAAGCACAAAACTTATGCTCGCTCTCCGTGTTAGAAACAGTCGGAGGCGAAGGGGGTCGGGAACCAGCTATGACTGGCGGGGTTCTTGGAGGAGGCGACGTGCCAGAGGTAGATGACCATCGGCGAGGCTTTTTTGAGAGGCGGAGGCGGAGGGGGTGAGGGTGGGATTCACTGAGAAGAAACAGAGGAAGTGCAACTCGTCACGAGGAGAGAGAAAGTGCCCAGAAAATATTCAAGAGTGAGGAGAAAGAAATTTTAAGCGGGAGCGTTTGCCCATTTATTACTCGCTGGCCGTCCTTTCTTACATCGGCCCGAGCCAAGCCACCAGCCACCAGCCGTGAGTTATTTGGGAGAGAGTGAGAAGAGAGAGGAGATTGAAAGAAGCGCTGAGTCGAGAAACAGACGCCTGACTTTCTGGGCCCCATGAGGACACGCGTCACGCTCCCACCGCCTTCTTGTTTGCCACGCTGGAGCATAAGACGTACTTAATATTTTCTCATATTCCACGGGCATCACCCTTCTCCGAGTTGGAAAAATAAATTTCTTGTATCGGAAGAAAAAATAAAATTTACATATTAGAGAAAAAATATGTAATAGTATTTTTTAGAATAAAAATAATAATAAATCTGCGAGAATGATAACAATAATATAATAATTGCTTTGGAACCAAAAAAATAATAAATCTGAGAGAATGACAGCAATAATATAATAATGATCTTTACATATAAAGATGCTGGATTATAACTCAAACATGAATTTTTTTATTGTAATCAAATTTAAAGGAAATTAAACAAGATGTGAGGTACGGTTAATCGAATCTCCTCAAGGTAATTACACCATTAAGAAATAGGGCGCGAAAGGAAAGGAAAACAGGGGCAGTCGTGTGGTGCTTCCTACTCAACTTGTGATGTCGGACGGTGGACGAGCCCGAAGATCAGGCTGCGTCCATTCACCTTGTGCGCCTCCGAGGTGGGACCTCGGGAAATCAACCCCAAATCGAACAAAAACAAAAACTGGCAAGCCGGAACCCACTGAGGCTATGCGCAGGGAGTATTGAGGGAGTAATTGTATTAATGGCTCGATGTAAGTTCATGCAATTCTTCTTCAACCTTTGGCGTCAATAGATGATTTAATGGATACATTCATTTAGCCTTAATGCATCAGGGGTAGTCTTGGAACAATTATGGACGAATTGATTGATGCGTTAATAGATGCATTTCTTTAGTTTTATAGTAGTTTTATGATGCATTTATAGATGAATTAATGGATGGACGTGAAAAGGGACATGTTAATGACAGATCTTCCAAAGTCTCTCGCAGCAACAATTCTAAGATAATCTTCAACTTGAGAAAATGATTATCTTTCGAGTCTTCTTTAATTCATGGAAATAGAGTCATTTAGATATTAGAATTCCTTTTTGAAAAAAACTCTCCTTCAAGTGTGTTGGTTCCTAGAAGTATTTTAGGAGGTATATAGTTCGTGAAGCTTTGGGCTCGCCGTACCAGGCCACCGTTGTGTGGTTCATGTGAGTTTTCAGCCTCATTTGTGTGTGTGCTGCAGTCTTGGGGTCTAATGTGTTGATCGCTTTGAATCTCTGCTTGGATTCGGCTTGGTTGTTCGCATTTCTCACCCCTCAGATGATGCACACCACTCGTTTGATGAAATGCTCGAACCAGATCTCGTTTAGGTCTCCTATGATTTTGCTCGGTTCTGGGCGTCTGTTGGTCCTTGGACCCGGCTGATACGTTTTTCTTCTCGATTCGTTACTTGATGTGTCGTTTCCTCGTGCAGAGTGTTTTCTAGCCAACGGTGGAGTGTCATGTGCCCGGCTGGAGTCTTGATGTTCTTGAATCGACAGGCGAACCTTCGGGTGTTCTTGGCATGCTCGAAAGGAAACCACGTGAGGGCGAAAGAAAAAGGAACAAAAAGGGTAATAAAAAGAAAAAGAAAAGATGACGGTCGCGTGGGGGAAAGAGAAAAAGTCAAAAAATCAACAGGATATAAAGACAAAAAGAGATAGAGAGAAAAGAAGAAAAATGGGGAAAGGGTCTTTTCACTTGCTAGCCTTTTGGAGGGGTGCGATCCGGGTCAGTCGGGCCGGATCCAAATCGGGCCGGCGGCCAGGTCTGATTGACTCGGGTCACTATATTTTTATTTTATTGTATTTTTTAAAAAATAAAAAAATCCGAAAAAGTTCTCTTTTTGAGGGAAAGGCCTACAATTGATTTTAAGCAATTTTCTCTTTAAAATGCATAAAAAATCCTTCAAAAATGTCTGAAATTAGATAAAGGTCGCAAAATGGTTTTTGGAGTATTTTTAATGCATGAAAAATGTATAAAAAAAAAATCAAACATCAAAGTTTAAACAAGATTAAGCACCGAAAGGGTATTAGTTGATTAACTAATGTAATCAAGTCTTTAATCCTAGTTTCTCTGATTGCACATGAGTAAAATATTTCTCTAAATATTTTATTTGGGTTTTAATTGACCCACCCTAAATCAATTTCGCAGGTTAAAAACTCAAATCATAAGTTATGAATTGGTGGGTTTGGGAGAGCGATTAGCCTCCACAACTATGGGCAGGGCTGCGGGGAGGTTATGATAAAGATGAACTTTTTATTATTGAAATAAACTTGAGAACATTTCTAGATGCAACAAAAAATTCTAAACTTTAAAGACAGCAAAAGTAAATCCTAGAAGGAATATCAGTTGACTTTCCTGCAGTTCTTCCTAATCCGACCGCTTGAGCCAATGAGTGGGCTAAGGTTACCCATCTTCACCATGGCATTAGCAAAATCTGTCCTAAAAGTGGACAAATTGCTACTATAAGCATTCATGTGAGCGTCCGTGGAACCACCACTGAACAATTGCTGGTCCAAATGAAGAAAAACCTTGTGAGTTTGCAAGTTCTTGAAGAAGGCGTTGTCAAAGGACGTCGGGCTTGTGGTGTCAAAAGGAAAGAGTTTGCTGTCGCCTCCAGAGCTCGGGCAATTTGCTTTCAGCGATGTCGTGAATGTGGCATTGATGTTGTTCTCATTGTAAAGATGCTCCCGGAAAGTTAGGCATCGGGCTTGACCTATAGTGTGCGACCCTGTTAACAATGGTTGAACAATTTTTGTAAAATGATTTTAGTATATTGATCGAGCATTATTGTTATTATTTATTAAAAATTGCAAAAAAAAAAAAAAAAAAGAAACAATGACCTAAAAGTGCCACCATTTCTTTAGCTGTGAAGCCTTTGTTAGAGAAGGTAGAGATTAGGCCGCTAAGGTTCAAAGTTGGGGGAGGAATGCTAATATTAGCAGCACTTTGACTTGCAGTAGTTGAGTCTCTTCTTCCAAGGGAGACTGTCCAACTAGGGCCACCTAACTAAAAATTAAATAAATAACAAATCCATACGTGTTAGTATTAATATAGCATGGGGAACATAACATGTGATTTTTTTCGTCACAATTGATAAGTAGAATTGATAAGAAAATGTGCACTTACGGCAACGATAGAGTCTCGTGCAACGACGGCTAAAATATTAGCGCAGGACCGGGGCACTTGCTCTCCAATTCGGACTTGATTGTGTCGATTACCTCAAATCCCCGCATGGAATTGGCATTCGGGCCGGCGTTCTTCTCCTCGGTGAAGTTCGTAGTGTCGTCCAATAAAATTGATGCGTCGCATCCCTATTTCATGTTTTTTGCCACATGTTGTTAATCAGTCCTTCTAGATAGAAAATTGATCCGATTGGAGTTAATTAGATTTAATGGTTGCAAACAAGTTAAGTGCTCTAATCTTTACTGAAATAGTTTGCCCCCATTATGAACACTAATCTAAATGGATTAGTTAATTTAGACTGACACTTTGAATTTGTGTGAAAGCAAACTAATTAGGCCATGCAAAAGGCACGATTTGATTGTTCAAAGATCTAGTGCGATTTTAGAATAGTATTGAGTTATCAATTTCATTAAAAATGATACTTTACCATCCATATCACTTTTTATGTAGAAATATATGGCTACCACAGCGAGGTGATCAAAATATGATCAAAATCTATTGAAAAGGACTGATTGGTTAGCCAAATGTGATAACCGAGTAAAGTCAACCGCCGATATAAAAAGCAATGGCCATCTCTCTCTTTTTGTCAGCTCCAATATTATTTATATACCCATTTATCTGATCAACAGCATAGCGTAAAGTACGTTGTCCTGCATAGTTTTTTCCGGTGTAAATTAGAGCATAGACCATCGATGTAAAGAAAATTTTACATAATCATTCTTGGCCATTCGTAATTTGAGGATTCTAATTACCAAATCTCTCACTAACTGCCAAATTAAGGGTGGATAAGATTGTTTGTGAAAATTATTTTTACACTGGCAATGTATGCTAAAAATGATCATGAAGTTTTTTTGAATTACCAAAAAAAATTATTTTGCTCTAATAAACAGAATTGATTTTTTTTCATAAAACAGAATTGATTATTGGTATAATAAACTCACAAAAATTCATGACACAACAAAGCACCAAAAATCTCAACTAATTCAATATGTTAACCTTTGAAAAAAAAAATGACAACCTCCTACCTACTGTTTGGTTAGTGAAAAAGAGAGTACGAAACTTGCGTAGAAGCGAATCTAATGATTCTTTTGACTATGTGGTTGATTCGAACGCTTCACATGCATAGGCACAAAGATGCATCATGCATGCACGCTTGCATTCATCTTGAATGAAGGAGAGAAACAATGGTAGTAATCAATCGTAAAGAGAGGAGAGACTCAGAGCAGAGGGACTTGCATTGACGAAGCAATCGTGGAAGTGAAGGCGGAGCAAGGACGCGCCCATGCGGGCCTCATTTTTGACCGCAGAGCTCACGCCGGATTTGATGGTGGAGAGGGCGCTGGGACAGGAAGTGGAGTAGAAGGTACTGGACAGCTGAGCAGAGGCTGTTCCATGGAGGAAACACAGCAACAATAAGAAGGCTGGTCTGGCGGAAGAGCTCCCACAAGCCATGGCTTGGAGTTAAGTTTCAGCAAAGAAGGAGATAAGCGAAGGAGGAGGAGAAGCACAAGCTTGATTGCTGTGCGCGAGTGTGTTTGTGTGTTTGTTGCACTCAAATGAACTCAGGGGTATTTATACAAGAGTTTTACTTTGCACTGTTATGCCTTTTCTTTCTTCTCAAGTCAACGGCATTGGATGCAGAATTTTCTATTTTTGAACAAACAGTTCAACACCAATATATATATATATATATATATATATATATATATATATATATATATATATATATATATATAGACTAGTTAGCTTTCTATTTGCAGACTAACCCTAGTCTCGCCGTATAGGGATTTTGCTGGACATATAACTATAGGTTTATAATATGCTGTCAATTCTAAGCAAATATAACTCAATATATCGTCATATCAGATTCTAATAGTAATTTCCTTACGAGATATCAAGTCAAATTTCTTCTCCCTTTCAGCTAGAGTGACTCTCCTTCTATCCTAAAACTGCTTTTGAACTTTAAAGAAGATTCATACGAATTAAAGAAGATGGCTTGCTTTGAAAAGGACCAATTAAATATGAATATATAGGTTCAATTGCATAAGTTTTTTATTTTTTTATTTTTTTATTTATTTTAATGGACTAATCTCGAGGAATTGGGGTATATGTTGGTTTTTCACTCCCTCTCTATGATTATTCTTTAAGTCCTTAAAACGGCAACTTGTCGAATAAAGTCTTGCAACTTGCCTAACTTTTCTAATCAGATCCATCAGCCTCGAAAGCCAGCCAGAGTCAGACGTAATAAGCTTAGGGGCCCATGTTAAGAAATTTCATGACTCAAATGCCGGTCACGGGGTACTTGATTTTGAAGTCTAAGTCTCCCCCATTAGTCTACAGTCAAAAAAATTTTCCACATTGGACTCTGATCGGCCCCGACGGGCACGCCAACTCCTATTAATCGCATTTGTAGCTCGAAGGATCTTATCTGGAAAATTGACACAAGTTCAAGGACTTAGACTAAATATATCAAAAGTTCAAGGATTTAATTAAAAGAAATGTTCTAGTTCAAGGGCCTGAAGTGAAATTTTAACTCAACAGTACCCATTCCTTTTTCCCAACTACCATCTATAGTAAATTTCTCATCAAAACAAAACTCGCGCCCATGTCACCAGAAGCAGGAAAAAATAAAGAAATTAGTTCAGAAGTAACCAAAGTTGGGTTTTGTCCGGAGAAATGTTGACTATTAGGGAAAACTGTCGCGTCCTTACCATCTAATTATTTTATGTCCCGTGCATAAGGACTTTGTTAGTGTTAATAAATTGCTTGCATGGTAAGCTTTGGAACTTCCCTTGAGACGACCATTCTCTTCGTTGAACTAGTAAACAGAAGATATTTATACATAGACACACATAATGGACTATAATGTCCTAACGATTGCATCTTGTTCTAGCCGAGATTTACACAAAAAAGAAAAAAGATTGGAAAACTCTTCTAATGTACCAAAGAAAATTAGAAATTGTCAACGTCCCGTTGTAGGTTAGTCATAATATCTCTACGTTTGCTCTTATTTCTTGTATCAAGTCATGCTGCACTACTCCAAAATCCTCTAATGTTCTTCTAGGATAAAGATGCGCAAGCCCATCTTATCTAAATAAGCTCCATATCCATGAAATACCTCACTAACTTCATGGACTTCATATAACAAGTGTTGGGGTATGGTTCATACTTTCCATTGAGAAGAAGGCACGAGACTACATTAGTTATGTATTTTATTAATAATTTGGATTTAGGCCATGAATAACTACTGTTGCTTATATATTATCTCTTTATTTTGTAATTGAGAGTTGTAATAGAAGAGATGGGAGGTATTAATTATAACAGAATTCTCTACTAGATATAACCCTAATTTAAAAGTAGACCAGAATAAATCTCATGTTTCGATTTCTCTCTCGACTTTACTCTTTTTTTCATTGTGTTTGTGTACCGAATCCTAACAACAAGCGCCAAAACTTTGGTCCTTCGTTTGAACATTGAGCTAATTACATGTAGTGGTCTAGAGATTCAAACGCATCTCGTGTGCCTAATTTCCTTGGGGATTAATCAGTGATATTTCTTTGCGTGCCTCATTTTTCAAACGTGTGCTGTGGGGATGAAATTCTCATCAGGAATCTAATCCGGCCAACATTTGAGTGATATTCCTTTAGTCCTTTTGATTAGCTTATAAAAACATAAACTAATTCTCCAGGCCAAGGAATTTCGTGGCAATATCAAATAACTGCATGAGTTTTTTTATTTGATCACACTTTATCGTTCAGTACATTCAGCTGTCTCACGCGATGTTAACTCTCACAATGGGAAAGTGATAATCACACCTAAAATTATAATTTTTTTCTCCTTGAATGCCAACATTCCTAAGTAATTTTTGTTCCACCAATATCTCAAACTTGTGCTAATTACTAGAAAATACCTTCCGCCTATACAGCTGTTAAAGACCCGTATGGTGGCATGGGTGGCCGTTAGAAATCTGAAGTGGCAGCCCTATGCCTGGCGATCTCCACAAATACTGCCGTATCAGATTTTTAACAGTCATTATGGATAGAAGCCTCGTGGAAGGTAACTTTGGGTCATCCATATAAGTTTGGAGGTATTGACGAGACAATTTTTTTTTTTTTATCATTCATTCATATTTGGAAATAGACAACAAAACTTTTGAGAGCTCATAATCAGTTGTGGGGAAATATATCAAAAAGGTCATAAATTTATCGTATTTGTGCCAATTTAATCTTAAACCCTCATTGGCACAATTTAAAAAAAAAAAAATGCAAAGAGAAAAAAGAAAAAAATTGAAAATTATAAAAAAAAAATGTCCACATTAGAGTCGATTATGTGACATAAGACGGTTGATGTTCACGTCAGTAATTTTTAGCCAAAATTAGCCAAAATGATTTAATTGGAAAATAATTAAAAAGAAGTTTAGGGCTCAATTAGCAAATAATCAAAAAGTTCATAACTGAATTGCATAAATGCAATAAGTCCCAATTTTTTTTTTTTTTTGGTAATTCTCCCATTAGATATAGCCTCGGCTAACCGGAGAAATGGTCAATGAGACTATACACATATTTAGTGTCCCACATACACTAAGCATTTGACAATTCAAGGATAAAACATATTAAAGATGAATCCGTCACTATCCGGATTTTTACATCATTAAACATGCATGTTGGGTTTCCCTTTCATGATCGAGAGTGGAAGGTGAGGACTCACTATTCATACGTATAACCATCGACCCCTAGCGGAAGTCAAGTAACGAAACGAGTGATCAAATCCTCAATGGCAACATCAAACCGTCCAATCATATGTTTCGTAATGCTGGCTCGGGGACTCCAATTTCTCCTTCCGCACCACTAGAAAAGAAGAGAATCATAATATGACCCGTAGTTTCTCATCGTCGCGATTTGACGAACAAAAACACAAAACATGAAAGCGCCATGCATGGAAAATTTATCTCCACGTCCCCACAGGCTTGCTTGACCCTCAATTCTTTTGGGTTTGCTCTCTCTCTCTCTCTCTCTCTCTCTCTCTCTCTCTCTCTCTCTTCTAATTATTAAAAAGGAAAGGAAAAAAGGAAAATTAAAATTAAAAAAATTAAAAAAATTAAAAGAAACAAAAAACAGAATATAAGGGTGCGTTTGTTTGCGTTTAAAAATTGTTCCGGGAAACAGAAATAGAAAAAAGTGTTTACGTTCCGGGTAACAATTTTTGAACAAAAAACGCGTTTGGTAAACTTGTTCCAGGAATAAAAAATAAACAAAACACGTTTGGTAAATTTGTATAATTTTTTTATTTCTTTTATTTTTTCTATTTTTTCTTTTTTCTTTTTTCTTCTTTTGGCCGGTTGTCGGCCTCGGCCATGGCCGGTGACACCGCCGGCGAGGGCCGGTAGCCTCGCCTAGCCACGGCGAGGCTCGCCGGCCCCCGGCGAGGCCGAGCCTCACCGTAGCTGGGCGAGGGTCGGCCTCACCTTGATTTGGTGAGGCCGAGCTTGCCCAGCGGCGAGCGAGGCACGGCCTCGCCGAGCCACCGCCAGGTGACGCCGACTCACCCAGATCCGGTGAGGCCGAGGCTCGTCGGCCGCTGGGCGAGCTCGGCCTCGCCGGATTTGGGCGAGATCGAGAGCTCGCCTAGATCCGGCGAGGCCGACCTCGCCCAGCGGTCGGCGAGCCTCGCTGTGGCTAGGCGATGCCGCCGGCCCTCGTCGGCCGGTCGCCGGCCATGGCCGAGGCCGGCAACTGGCCAAAAGAAAAAAGAAAAAAGAAAAAAAATGTTTCTCAAATGTGTTTCAGAAATAAGAAACACAAATTTTGTGTTTCTTATTTCTGTTTCTTTTTTGTTCCTGGGAACAAAAGAACAAAAAAACAGAAAGTGTTTAAAAACAAAAAAAAAAGAAACACAAACAAACGCTGTATAAACTTACCAAACGTGTTTCTATTCATTTTTTATTCCCAAAACAAGTTTACCAAACGCGTATTTCTAGTCAAAAATTGTTCACCGGAACAGAAATAATTTTTTCTATTTCTGTTCCCTGGAACAATTTTGGAATAAAAACGTTACCAAACGTGCCCTAATTAGTTAGTAGAATCGTGGTTAGGCTATGCAGAGTATTTTAGGTATTTACTTATATATAGAAAATCAATTACTTGATGTATTTGAATTTCCACTTTGTAGACTGTAATTTGACTAATTTTAGAATTTTAATATTTCTTTTAGAACTTTAGAGTTTGTTTTCGTATGATTACTTGACTTTTTTTACTTTAAAAAATTTTTTTTTACTAGTTTAGGGTATCACATATAAATGTATACTTTACTGTCATGTAACCTAGTTTTCCTCGTTAATGAATTGAGCAAGTTTCTCCATGTTTGCACGTTGATGTGCAACTACGGTTGTGCAAATCTAGTCCGATTTAATTTTATTTATCGTCATTTCTACCACATTACATTGTCCCTTTCAATTTGGCCAATTTAATTTTGTTCAACACACGCTCCCAAAAACCTAAGTAAACCATTACTTAATGGTGTTTTTGTTCTGAAGAACAGGAGTACCATTATAAAAATGGGAGTAGGCCCTGTACATGTTATAATTTTCGGTAATTTTTGGAAATTATAAAAAAATTATCTAAAAAATGATTTATTTTATAAAACCGACTTGTTTATGGAAAAAAATGGCATCTATTCTTCATTGGTATAAAATAGCTCATCATTGCATTTGTGAACGAAATATCGCATTCCAATTAAGCATGTTATAATTATGCATGTTGATGGTGAAATGACATGAAACGCATGAATAAACACACATATACTTACGTCTTCTAAATCAATTTTATTATCTTGTTGGTTTTACAAATTAACTGATGGGCTCACGTGTAAAATTTTAAACATTTTGGAATATACTCTGGAATACGAGCATAGTAAAAATCATTTTCCTATTTTTAAGTTATTAATTAAGAGAGGCCCGCTTGTCGAACCTAGAACTGCAGCTACGCTAATGTGCATTAGATTTGAAAATGGTAAAATCGCTATTGCGTTGGAGAGTTACTGATGATTGATCCGATAGAGAGAAGTCGTCAATCATATTTTACATATTGAAATATAATGGAGATTTTACTTGCGCAGCGGAACAGTAGACCCAGTAAAAGTGATAGTCAATATTCAACCGGAATCAAGGCTACCCTTGGGACCCGATTGTTACTATTAATGACTGCATCCTCTTCCTCCTCTTTTTTTTTCTTCTTCTTTCAAACACCAAACCGATCACATATTGAGAATTATAATTTAACTATCAAATTCTCTTGAGCTCTAACTTTGCCTCATTGCACTAGACACCGTAATGCAAGACGTAATAATATTCAAGGCTGTGATTTGATTATTTCCATTATCATCTTCGTAATATTTTGAAATATTTTACATGATTTTTTTATGTCTAGTTGATTTTATTTATTTTCATAGAATTCTTTATTAGTTTACAATCTCGAGCGTATAAATATATTTATTTTCACTTATCATAGTTTTCCTCTTTGAAAAATTAAATGAATCGAAAGAATTCTTTCTACGTTTTGCATGCCAATGGATGTGCAACTTCCATTGTGCGAATCTAGTCTAATTTCATTTCCACCATGTCCCATCGCCCCTTCAACTTGGTCGATTTTTTTTTTTTATGTCAATGGATACTCACAAAAACATAATTTTTTTTTTTGTCAAAAAGAAATTTCCATGCATTACCAAATGATACATAGAAAAGGAATCTCAAAAGTCACAATAACAAAATAAGCCCATAAAACTCCAAAACAAACAAAAAATAAAAAATGAAGACGTTTTATCAAAACATGGTTGGTAGAGATAATCACAGACTCATCCTTTAGAACGGATCTATAACTGCATCTAAGCAAAATGATCGGTAGCCAATCATCGAATCACATAGCACTAATTTACGATAAGCACATGCCAGGATCTCGTTCTGTAATTACGGGTTTATCTTTCGACGGCTCACATCCCCAACACCATCACCGTACAAAGACAATGTAAATCTATTGAAGAAACTCAGATAAGGCACCTATGAGAGCAAGTCCTATAGTTAATGCAAAGTGCCAAAACTTTGAATGAAAACACATTGAATGAGTACAAATTTGACATTAAAACTGCTGTAAAGTTGAGAGAGGTAGAGAGAGAAAGGGAGAAAAGAGGTGGGAGAGGAACCCGGCAATAGTTACTAAAACATAAATAAAACGTCAGAAATTTTAGGTTTTGTTCCACAGAAGGGCCACTTCCATTACCTAAGATTGAATCTGCCTCTGTTGGGGCGCGTGCATCCTCCAGTTCACAAATATTCTCTCTGAAGAGTGATGAGAGAAGACCAAACTAGGAATAAAAGGTAGAGAGAGAGAGAGAGAGAGAGATGGAATAAATAAATAAAAAATAAAAATAAAACACGCTTAATCCTTAGCCTAAAATACGAAAAAGAAAAGAAAAAACAGACAAACAAGAGTAAATATTGCAAAAAACTCAAATAAATCTGATAAAATCCGGCAAGGATCCTTCTGCGGGCCGCGTGGTTGATAACTATGAGTCGCCATTATAGATCCCTCAGAGCGCGGGCTAGAAGCAGAAGCAGCACGAGGATTTGCGCGGGGGGGACGCTTGTCTTGGAGACCTTTGTGGAGCGGCTTGGCCGGACACGGCTGTCCCTGTGGGGAGATGAGCCGCTGGGCCACCCAAGGCTCCGCTGCCTGGGGATACATCGCTGGGCCGCTCTCGGCCGTTGAGATCGTCCATGGCCATAATAGGGGGTTTCGGTTTCTTTTTTTCTGGCAGGACTAACGAAGGACGTTGCTTTCGTTTGTCGGTGGATTCGGTGGCCACGTTACGTCACAAGTACAGTTTTCTTCCTTTGCAAGAGAAAGAGCAACCGATAATTTCATAAATATGGATCTGCAAGTGCGTTCCAAGTTCCACCAGCATTTATATAGTTCAGACAAGTAATTGACCATTTTTGAGTATCTATTTATCCAAGGTTTCGTGGAACTTTCTCAGGCCCATGGTGCCATTGTCTTTTTCTCTTAGTCCTTAACGCAAGGTTTTATGTTCCAATGTCTCTTTGTAGCCACTGGGCCCTATGTTATTACCAAATTAGATTACATGCGACAGGGGTGGCGAAAAGAGAGGCAGGGGGCCTTTCAGCCATCCTCAGGCCACTCCTGTGCTTGATAATCATTTCACTCCTCTTCCGTTAGCAAATAATGAAAATTATCAGAAAAAAAAAAGAAAGGAAAAACTTAAACCTATTAGCTTCGAGTCAATTCATTTTTAAAACTTTCACTTAAGCCAAATTAACTTTAAACCTCTTGACAATTTACCAATTGTGAATTGAGTAATTCCAGTCAATTTTTGCTGGAAATTGTTGACTTTAACATTGATGTAAACAATTTTTCTAATTTTTTTTTTTTTAAATTCCATTATTTTTTTATTCATTGTGGCAAGTAGTTAGAAGAGAAAGAAGAAGAAAATAAAAAATGACCTATTCCAAAAATAATTCCATGAACAAGAAACAACTTTTTTTTTTTATTTCTTATTTCTACTTCAAATTTATTCCTAAACTACTTTTCTATCCCAGGAAATAGAAAAATTAGTTGATATTACCAAACGGATTTCTATTTTTTTTTTTAAAGCAAAAGGACAAAAATTTGGAAAAATAGAAACATTACCAAACGAAGACATTACTAAGCAAATTGTGTTTGTTCCCTGAAATGAGGGACATTGTTAAGAGTGCATGATAATCATTTTATTTATGATAAAAAATCTGTTTGATAACGTAATTTTATTTTTTCTATTTGAAGAAAAAAATTTAATTCAGAAATAGGTTTGAAATAGAAATGAGAAGTAACAAGTTTTTTTTTTTTAATAAAAATGAAAAATAAAAACTCTTCTCCTCACTTGCCCTTGCTATTAGTCAATTGCTTCTCTGTCACCTCCTCCTGTTGCCCGCCAAACATCTAGAAGGGAGAAATACCGTATCATTATCAAACAAATGGAAATTATATATATATTTATATATATATATATTTTTTTTTTTATCAAAAGTGTATTTTTACTTAAAAACTCATATGTGGAATATAAATAGAAAAATATATTTTTGGCCAGAATTTATGTCAAGAAAACAGAATGATTATCATTTGTACCCTAAATTGCTGAGTCTATGCGAATCCAAGGAAGCTTCGAGAGTGGACCGTGATGGGAATCTTCCGTGTGTAAAGAAAATTTTCCTTTAATTTTTTTTTCTGAAAGAGAAACTATAATTACCTCTGTCATTATAGTCCTTTTTGGCCATGAAATTTATATTTGTATCTAAAAGCAAGGGAAAAGAAAGAAATGAACTTAATAGATGACGTTAAGCTAGCATATAGACTTGTGCTGTTCATGAGAAAAGACTTGTAAAATAGATTACTGGAAATAATTATTTCAGAAGTGTACTTAAAGAGATTTTCATGAGGGATCATAGGCCCCTCCGACTTGAAGGAAAAAAATTAAATTGGATTAAAGTGTACTTGATCATCACGACGTGTGCTCTTCTTGTTGCTCTTGACAGAATTACGTGCGAGCACAGAGAGAAGAATTGACCCAACCAATACTGCAAAAGAACGCCCAAGCACTAGATCACGTTTCATTTTTACTCCTTCAAGTAATTCACCAACCGAGTCACGCCGTTAATATGAAAGAACAAAAATAAGCCCATCTATATTTGGGTTGCCCCATTAAGATGAACCAGTAGACAAATTATCAGAGCACCACAAGTTGACCTCAATGCAAAAGAGTAGTATTATGGGAGCACAAAGATAAGTATAATTATTAGCGTGTCTCTGTCTGCTCTGCAAAGAATCTTTTTGACTGGCGCTCTGCTTTGCGAAGTGAGTTCATCTTTTTGACTGGCGCATCTGCTTTGCGTGCGCATCTGCTTTGCAAAGTGAGTTCCAACTGTTCTTGGTCCGATTCTTCCAGGCTCGGCCAGAGCAAATACGAGGTTGTCCCGAATTGTCTTGCCAACGTGGTCCCGCCCGCTGTTCCATTTCTTCTCTGGCTGCTGTCGTTACCCTCACTCTCCTCCCTCCCCCCCCCCCCCCCCCCCCCCCCCCCCCACTTTCCCTCTTCTCTCTCCCCTCACTCCTCACTTACGTGCAGTAGATTTGAAAATGGTAAAATCGCTATTGCGTTGGAGAGTTACTGATGATTGATCCGATAGGGAAGTCGTCAATTATATTTTACATATTGAAAATATAATGGAGATTTACTTGTGCAGTGGAACAGTAGACTCAGTAAAAGTGATAGTCAACCTATTCAACCCGAATCAAGGCTACCCTTGGGACCCGACCGTTACTATTACTTACTGCATCCTCTCCTCCTCTTTTTATTTTTTTCTTATTTCAAACATCAAACCAATCACATGCCGAGAATTATAATTTAACTGTCAAATTCTCTTGAGCCCTAACTTTGCCTCATTGCACTAGACACCGTAATGCAAGACGTAATAATATTCAAGGCTGTGATTTGATTATTTCCATTATCATCTTCATAATCTTTTGAAATATTTTACAAGATTTTTTTTTATGTCTAATTGATTTTATTTATTTTCATAGAATTCTTTACTAGTTTACAATCTCGAGCATATAAATATATTTATTTTCACTTATCGTAGTTTTCCTCTTTGAAAAATTAAATGAATCGAAAAAATTCTATGTTTTGCATGCCAATGGATGTGCAATTTTCATTGTGCGAATCTAGTCTAATTTCATTTCCACCATGTCTCATTGCCCCTTCAACTTGGTTGATTTTTTTTTTTTTTTATGTCAATGGATACTCACAAAACATAACTTTTTTTTGTCAAAAAGAAATTTCCATTCAATAATGAATGATACATAGAAAAGGAATCTCAAAAGCCACAGTAACAAAATAAGCCCATAAAACTCCAAAACAAACAAAAAATCAAAAATCAATACGTTATATCAAAGCATGGTTGGTAGAGATAATCACAGACTCATCCTTTAAGAACGGATCTATAATTGCATCTAAGCAAAATGATTGGTAGCCAATCATCGAATCACATAGCACTAATTTATGATAAGCACACGCCGGGATCTCCTTCTGTAATTACGGGTTTATCTTTCAACGGCACACATCCCCAACACCATCATCGTACAAAGGCAATGTAAATCTATTGAAGAAACTCAGATTAGGCACCTATGAGAGCAAGTCCTGTAGTTAATGCAAAGTGCCAAAACTTTGAATGAAAACACATTGAATGAGTACAAATTTGACATTAAAACTGCTGTAAAGTTCGAGAGGTAGAGAGAGAAAGGGAGAAAAGAGGTGGGAGAGGAATCCATTACCTAAGATTGAATCTGCAATAGTTACTAAAGATTGATGAGAGAAGACCGGACTAGGTAGAGAGAGAGAGAGAGAGAGAGAGAGAGAGAGAGAGAGAGAGAGAGAGAGAGAGAGAGAGAGATGGAATACAAAAAAATAAAAATAAAAATAAAACACGCTTAATCCTTAGCCTAAAATACGAAAAAGAAAAGAAAAAACAGACAAATAAGAGTAAATATTGTAAAAAACTCAAATAAATCTGATAAAATCCAGCAACGATCCTTCTGCGGGCCATGTGGTTGATAACTATGAGGCACCATTATAGATCCCTCGGAGCGCGGGCTAGAAGTAGAAGCAGCAGGAGGATTTGCGCCGAGGGGGGGGGGCGCTTTGTTATAGATAAAGCCAAATATTTGTTTTTAGGGGCTTTTTTTGTCTTTTCTATTAGATTTCTTTTTAGGTTAAAAGTGGTACCTATATATTAGTGATGGCAAAACCCTAGCCATCAAGACACTGAAAAATGAAATAGAGAAGCAAGAAAAAGAGAGAAGAAAAAAGTGAGTTTTTTCTTGATGAGGGTTTTCAATCTTTTTGTGCCCCGATCTTGAGAGAAGATCGTTGTTGTATTCCAACTTTTTCTGAAGTTTAGTGGATTCGCAAAGTGCCTCTGCGCGGAGACGTAGCCCAGATTTGGGTGAACTTCGATAACAAATTTTCTAGCGTGTTCATCTGATTCTGCTATTTTATTACTATATTATATCTGGTGAATTGTTTGCGAGCGTTATTTTTCTGGAATCGACGTGAGATTTTGTAACAACTGGTATCAGAGCCTGGCTTGGCTAATCGAGAACATCGAGGGTTTTTGGTGACGTTCGATTGAAAGCAAACGGGATGGCGAGAAGATAAAATCGAGAATCGATAAGTTCAATGGAGAGGATTTCGGATGGTGGAAACTACAAATAGAGGATTATCTTTATCAGAAAGATCTCTATGCACCACTTGAGGGTTGGAAACTTGAGATGGCGGAAGTGGATCCAACAGCAAAAGCCAGATGGAAAATTCTTGATCGAAAGGCATTAGGTGCGATTCATCTAAGGTTGACGAAAAAGACAGGGTACCACATCGCGAAAGCCAAAACTGCAAAAGAAGCCATGGATATTCTAACGAATATTTTTGAGAAGCCATCACATCAAATCAGGTATTTTTGCTGAAGAAACTGGTTAATATGAAGTTATCTGATAGAGGTTCTGTGACAGAGCATATTAATAGTTTCACACAGGTCACGGGTCAATTGGAATCCGCAGGCATAAATTTAGATATGAAATTTCAAGCTTTATTATTTTTATGTTCTCTTCTAGAAAGCTACAATATTGCAGTGCAGGGAATTTCGAGCACCATGAAGGATGATTTAACTCTTGATGATGCTGTGAGTAGTATCATGGATGAAGAGATGCGAAGGAAAGTCTTAGGTGGAGATAATTTTTTTGCATCTACATTTTCAACGGCACTTGCAGTGGAGAACCGTGGAAGAAGTAAAAGTAGAGGAAATTTCAGCGGTCGTGGCAGATCACAATCAAGGGGTAAGAGATAGGTTGCAAAAGATGAGTGTTGGTTTTGTCACAAAATCGGACACCGGAGGTTTCAGTGTGAAGCCTACAAAAAGAAGTAGCAAGATGAGAATCAAGGTGCTAATGCAGTTAGCGATAAATCTTTGCTAGATAACTTGTGTTTGTCTGCAGGGTTTGACTTGACAACAGATAAATGGTTTATTGATTCTGGCGTTTCTTTTCATTGCACCTCGCAAAGAGACATATTTGATGATTATGCCAGTGGAGATTTTGGACAAGTGGTGTTGGGAAACGGCCACATGTGTCCAATTGTTGGGAAATGAACCATGACTGTGAACATCTCAGGTGGAGGACGTCTAGTTTTGCATGAAACTAGGCATATTCCGGAATTAAAGAAAAATATGATTTTAACCAGTAAACTTGACCAAGAAGGTTTGGTAATAACCTTTGGCTGCGGAGAGTGGAAGATAACCTCAGGGGTAAGAGTAGTAACAAAGGGAAAGCGTACAGGTACACTTTATCTTCTCCAAGGAGACAATATCAGTGATATGGTTGCAACTACAATGGCTACAGGTAATTTATCTACTCTTTGGCATTATCGTTTGGGACATCTTAGTGAAAAAGGTGTAAAGTAGTTACACTCGAGGAAATTACTTTCGGGTATACAAAAAGTTGAGTTAGATTTTTGTGAGAGTTGCATTTATGGAAAACAGAAAGCTGTTAGTTTTCAATTGAATGGGCAACAAAATAAATGCCAGAAGCTAGAGTTGGTTCATACCGATGTATGGGGACCCTTTCAGGGAACTTTCTTATGGTGGTAAGAGATATTTTGTCACATTCATTGATGATACAACAAGAAAGACTTGGGTCTATGCTCTTAAAGAAAAATTAGAAGTATTCGGGATGTTCAGAATGTGGAAGACCATGGTAAAAAAAGAAACAGGTTATCATATTAAAGCTTTGAAATCTGATAATGGTGGTGAATACACAAGTAAAGAATTTGCAAATTATCTAAGTCAAGAAGGCATACATAGGTTAAGGACTGTTCCTAAAACTCCTCAAGAGAATGGTGTAGCTGAAAGGATGAATATGACTATTCTAGAACGTGCGAGATGCATGAGACTACACGTGGGTCTCCCGCTACACTTATGGGCTACCACAGTTGATACAGCTGTATATCTTATCAACAGAAGGCCATCTAGTGCGTTGGATGGAGAAATACCACAAGAGCGGTGGTCAAGTAAGAAGATTAATTATTCACATCTAAAGGTGTTTGGTTGTATTGCATATGCTTTGATTGACAGAAAGGATAGGAAAAAGCTTGATGCTAAGTCCCAGAGGTGCGTCTTTATCGGATACGGTGGCGACAAGTATGGCTATAGACTTTGGGATTATGAGAATAACAAAGTCATCCCCAGTCGCAATGTGGTATTCCATGAAGAAAAGATGTACAAGAATCGTCAGACAGAGACAAAGCATGAGAAGGTAGTACAACCAGAGTATGTTGAATTAGACATAATGTCTGTGAAGATGTTTCCAGTAGATCAAAGTTCATCTGAAAGAGAGGTTCAAGATGAGCCTATTATCAGTGAAGAGGTAGTTCAAGAAGAACGCAGTGATTCGGAGCAAACGAATGACCCTGAAGTACCTGTCTTGAGAAGGTCTACACGTGTGAGAAAGCTAAAGGTAATTTTTGATCCATCAACTAATACTGTTCTGAGCCATGTTTTATATACAGATTCGGGGGAACCGGAGACTTACGATGAGGCAAAGGCAGACATGTCTCACTTGCAATGGGAGTGTGCTATGAAAGACGAGATGAGCTCGTTATTTTAGAACAAAACTTGGGAGTTGACCAAGTTGCCCACATGTAAAAAAGCTTTATTAAACAAATGGGTGTACAGGGTTAAGAATGAAGCAGATGGTAGTATTAGATACAAGGCAAGACTTGTAGTCAAGGGCTTTTCTCAAAAAGAAGGGATCGACTACTCCGAGATATTTTCACTTGTAGTGAAAATGACATCAATTAGAGTTCTACTAAGTATAGTTGCAGTGGAGGATCTTCATCTTGAGCAGTTAGGCATAAAAACAATGTTTTTACATGGTGATGAAGAATTATACATGGCACAACCTAAGGGTTTTGAAATCAAAGGTAAGGAGCACATGGTATGTCGCTTGAAGAAAAGCTTGTATGGCTTGAAACAAGCTCCATGACACTGTGAGTCTTAAAATTATACTTAAAATTTGATGGTTTCATGCAAGAAAAAGGATTTGCACACTGTGAGTCTAATCACTGTGTTTATTTTCGCAAATATGATGATGGTGACATTGTGTATCTATCTTTATATGTGGATGACATGCTGGTGGCTAGTTCCAATATGAAGAGAATCGTAGAAGTGAAAAAGATGTTATCATCCAATTTGCTATGAAAGACTTGGGAGAGGCCAAGAATATTTTAGGCATGAAAATTATCAGGGACAGGAAAAATAAGAAATTATGGTTGTAGTAGGAAGACTATGTGAACAAGGTGTTAAAGAGATTTAACATGGACAAGGCAAAACCGGTTGCAACTCCTCTAGCAAATCACTTCAAACTTTCCAAGGATATGTGTCCAAGCACTTAGGCTTTGAAAGATGAGATGGCGGTAGTTCCATATGCATCAGCAGTGGGGAGTTTGATGTATGCCATGGTGAGCACGAGACCAAACATTGCACAAGCAGTGGGAGTTGTGAGTCGATATATGCAGAACGCAAGTAGAGAGCATTGGAATGTAGTTAAATAGATATTGAGATATTTAGCAGGTACTTCCAATTACTCACTTTGTTATGGTGGTACATATCTAGAGTTGCAGGGTTATGTAGATAAAGATCATTCGGGTGATCGAGATAGTGGTAAGAGTACCACTGGATATGTCTTTACAGTTGCAGGTATAGTAGTGAGTTGGGTATCTCAACTACAAAAAGTAGTTGCTTTATCGACAACATAGACAGAATATGTAGCGATTACAGAAGCCTCCAAGGAAATTATGTGGTTACAAGATTATATGGAGGAGTTACATCGAAAACAGCCAGTCAGTACACTGTGGAGTGATAGTTAAAGTGCAGTGCACTTAGCAAAGAATGCAGCTTATCACTCAAGAACTAGACATATCAAAAAGCGTTATCACTTTATCAGGTCAGCATTGAAAGATAATGAATTAAAACTACAAAAGATTGATGGCTCGAAGAATCCAGCTGACATGATGACCAAGGTAGTAGACAGAGAGAAGCATATTTTCTGTACTATTACCATTGGTATTACTTCATGTTGATTGATGAGGAGTATCGCAGAGGCACAAGTTTTTCAACCACTATTTTTTGAAGAAGATGGATGCAAAGTTGCTTATGCTTGGGTATATTTGTCTTCAAGTGGGAGATTGTTATAAATAAAGCAAAATATTTGTTTTTAGGGGTTTTTCTTGTCTTTTTTATTAGATTTCCTTTTAGGTTAAAAGTGGTACCTATATATTAGTGATGGCAAAACCCTAGCCGTCAAGACACTGAAAAAGGAAATAGAGAAGCAAGAAAAAGAGAGAAGAAAAAAGTGAGTTTTTTCTTGATGAGGGTTCTCAATCTCTTTGTGCCCTTATCTTGAGAGAAGATCATCATTGTATTCCAACTTTTTTTGAAGTTTAGTGGATTCGCAGAGTGCCTTTGCGTGGAGACGTAGCCCAGGTTTGGGTGAACTTCCATAACAAATTTTCTTGCGTGTTCATATGATTCTGCTCTTTTATTACTATATTTTGTCTGGTGAATTGTTTGCGAGCGTTATTTTTCTGGAATCGACGTGAGATTTCGTAACACGCTTGTCTTGGAGACCTTTGTGGAGCGGCTTAGCCGGACACGGCTATCCCTGTGGGGAGATGAGCCATTGGGCCACCCAAGGCTCCGTTGCCTGGGCATACATTGCTATGCCGCTCTCGGCCGTTGAGATTGTCCATGGCCATAACAGGGGGTTTCGTTTTTTTTTTTTTTTCTGGCAAGACTAATGGAGGACGTTGCTTTTGTTGGTCGATGGATTCGGTGGCCATGTTACATCACAAGTACAGTTTTCTTCCTTTGCAAGAGAAAGAGCAACCGATAATTTCATAAATATGGATCTGCAATCGCGTTCCAAGTTTCACCAGCATTTATATAGTTCAGACAAGTAATTGACCATTTTTGAGTATCTATTTATCCGAGGTTTTGTGGAACTTGCTCAGGTTTGTGGTGTCATTGTCTTCTTCTCTTAGTCCTTAATGCAAGGTTTTATGTTCCAACGTCTCTTTGTAGCCACTGGGCCCTATGTTATTACCAAATTAGATTATATGTGACAGGGGTGGCGAAAAGAGAGGCAACGGGCCTTTCAACCATCCTCAAGCAACTCATGTGCTTGATAATCATTTCACTTCTCTTCTGTTAGCAAATAATGAAAATTATCAAAGAAAAAAGAAAAAACATAAACCTATTAGCTTCGAGTCAATTCAATTCAAAAACTTTCACTTAAGCCAAATTAAATTTAAACCTCTTGACAATTTACCAATTGTGAATTGAGTAATTCTGGTCAATTTTTGCTGGAAATTGTTGACATTAACATTGATGTAAACAATTTTTCTATTTATTTTTTTTGAAAATTTTATTATTCTTTTTTTTTTTTTTTTTTTTAATTCATTGTGGCAAGTAGTTAGAAGAGAAAGAAGAAGAAAATAAAAAAAAAAGACTTATTCCAAAAATAATTCCATGAACAAGAAACCACTTTTTTTTATTTCTTATTTCTACTTTAAATTTATTCCTTAACTACTTTTCTATTCCAGGAAATAGAAAAATTAATTGATATTACCAAATGGATTTCTTTTTTTTTTTTTTTGAAAAGCAAAAGGACAAAAATTTGGAAAAATAGAAACATTACCAAATGAAGCCATTACTAAGCAAACTGTGTTTGTTCTGAAATGAGGTATGTTGTGAAGAGTGCGCATGATAACCATTTTATTTATGATCAAAAATCTGTTTGATAATGTAATTTAATTTTTTCTATTTGAAGAAAAAAATTAATTCAGAAATAGGTTTGAAATAGAAATGAGAAGTAACAATTTTTTTTTTTGAATAAAAATGAAAAATAAAAACTCTTCTCCTCACTTGCCTTTGCTATTAGTCAATTGCTTCTTTGTCACCTCTTTCCATTGCCTGCCAAACATCTAGAAGGGAGAAATACCGTATCGTTATCAAACAAATAGAAATTTTATATTTTTATTTATCAAAAGTGCATTTTTACTTAAAAACTCATATGTGGAATATAAATAGAAAAATATATTTTTGG
Organism: Eucalyptus victrix; assembly: GCA_016097545.1. Taxonomy (NCBI): domain Eukaryota; kingdom Viridiplantae; phylum Streptophyta; class Magnoliopsida; order Myrtales; family Myrtaceae; genus Eucalyptus; species Eucalyptus victrix. The sequence goes on from CM027835.1 coordinate 13,654,322, forward strand.
CTAGAATTTGTGTCAAGAAAACAGAGTAATTATCATTTGCACCCTAAATTGCTGAGTCTATGCGAATCCAAGGAAACTTCAAGAGTGGACCGCAATGGGAATCTTCCATGTGTAAAGAAAATTTTCCTTTAATTTTTTTTTCTGAAAGAGAAACTACAATTACCTCTGTAATTATAGTCCTTTTTGGCCACGAATTTTATATTTGTATCTAAAAGCAAGGGAAAAGAAAGGAATGAACTTAATAGATGACGTTAAGCTAGCATATAGACCTGTGCTGTTCACTAGAAAAGACTCGTAAAATAGATTACCGGAAATAATTATTTCAGAAGTGTACTTAAGGAGATTTTCATAAGGGATCATAGGCCCCTCCGACTTAAAGGGGAAAAATTAAATTGGATTAAAGTGTACTTGATCATCACGACGTGTGCTCTTCTTGTTGCTCTTGACAGAATTACGTGCGAGCACAGAAAGAAAAATTGACCCAACCAATACTGCAAAAGAATGCCCAAACACTAGATCACGTTTCATTTTTACTCCAAATAATTCACCAACCGAGTCACCCCGTTAATATGAAAGAACAAAAATAAGCCCATCTATATTTGGGTTGCCCCATTAAGATGAACCAGTAGACAAATTATCAGAGCACCACAAGTTGACCTCAATGCAAAAGATACTATCATGGGAGCACAAAGATAAGTATAATTATTAGCGCGTCTGCTCTGCAAAGAATCTTTTTGACTGGCGCATCTACTTTGCGTGCGCATCTGCTTTGCAAAGTGAATTCATGTTTTTAACTATCTGCTTTGCGTGCGCATCTGCTTTGCAAAGTGAGTTCCAACTGTTCTTGGTCCGATTCTTCCAGGCTCGGCCAGAGCAAATACGAGGTCGTCCCGAATTGTCTTGCCAACGTGGTCCCGCGCGCTGTTCCATTTCTTCTCTGGCTGCTGTCGTTACCCTCACTCTCACTTTCGTTCTTCTACTTCCTCTTCGCTGGTGAAGCTCTTGGTCATGGGAGAGGGGCTCAACGTGGACGAAATGTACATTCCACGGTACAGGACTAAATAAATCACCGATCGCCTTCAAAATTCACTTATATTTTAAGCAAATGCAACAAACATCCTTTCCCAAATCGACGTTTGAACGATTTCATCCGCACCCATAAGACCAAAACCAGCAACTTTAGGGTGCTGCTAGGCTAAGAACCAATAACGGCGAACTTTTCCAGCCATGTATCCCAAATTCAGGGAGAGGGGCAACCGAAAGGTCAAGTTTGGCCTTTTTGTCTCATTTCAGCCGTTTTTTTTTTCGTTTATAAATTTAGTTTAGGTTATGTGCAATCATTTTACAACACTCACTTCAAAACGGATAAAAAAAGAAAAAAGAAAAAAGGAAAAAGGAAAAAGATTAGAGAGACTCGGACACGTTAGCAGCATCAAAATAGGACATACACCCATTTTTTTTCGACTCTTAAATATGGGGTTTGGGCTATAAATGAGTTGTTAGACATTTTAAAATCCTTCACTCTCTCAGTTCGGCCGCCACGAAGAGTGCCCCTCTTGGCCCGGCCCTCCACCTCGGAGACTCGAACCGAGCTCTTCAAATCCGAAGCCCATGCTCACCACCCTCAAGCGACGTTTCCCATATTTCCCAAGCGCTGACTGGACTAGTGATCGTAGCCAATAATATCTCCTCTGCACGGTAACACCACCTTCCGTGTTTTGCCCTGTTTTTTGGTAAGACTCAAGGCCGAACTGTATTTGTGATGCTTTTGTGAAAGTCACTGAGAAATCCGAGTCATTAGTTGATGATTGGTGACCTCGTTGCTGTTCTAAATGCTGATCACTACGTCCAAACCTTTTAATGCATATAAGGTGCATTTGATTTAATATTTTGAAAGCCTATAAGAAAAACTATGCTTTCAAAAATAATTTGAGAGAAATGCCATTTGATAAAATATATATATATATTTGAGAAGCCCTTTAATGATTAATATTTTTTTTTTAAATTTTCATTTATTTATAATTTAAAAAATCAAATATATTTAATTTTTTTTTTTAAAAAAAGACCAAACTCTTTGCTAGTCCAGTGAAGGGCTATGACCGCCGGTGATCAATCATCAAGGTTGCTTGAGATTGGGCAACCTCCAGTGAGGGTCACACGACCCTAGCAAGGGCCACCGGAGATCGCTCAACCTTGGGCTACTGTTGCCTAGGTCTTGCGGCCTCAAGCAGCCCTCGTGACCCTTGTGAGACCCAAACGGGGGCTGCCTAAGGCCATGAGACCTAGGCAACGGTTGCTTGGGCCGCACGTAGCCTGTGTCACGCAAGGTCGTGCGACCTACAACAACCCTCATTAGGGTCGCTCGACCTTGACCAATTGCCGCCACACATCAGGTCTGGCTCGTTGGCAACCATAGCTCTTTGCTTGACCGACAAAGGATATTGTCATTTTTTAATTTTAAAATAAAAACTAATGAGGGACAAAATCGAAAATTTGAAGAATTGGTACAAATAATTTTGAAAGAAAAAAAATGAGTCTTGGCATTTGGCCAAATGTTGAAAACATATTTGTAATGTTCTGAGGTGTTTGGTGGGAGCCATGAACGAGTTGGGCTTTCGTTCTTGAAGAGGACGTCGTTGAAATTAGGTTGGACCGAATTTGCTTTTCAGTTGGACTTAAATCGCTATTGATAATGGGCTCCGGGTGCCTTGAGCCGAATCTCGTTTGTGGCCCAAACCCATGAGACCAGATTTTGGCCCATATTCAGACCAAGCTCAGGGGCCGGGCCCGAATCCCTATTTTTGGAATAAAAATTATTTAAAAATAGAAAATTTTAAAAGTCCCCAAAATTTAAATGTCAATTTAGTTTTAAACATTTTGACTTTGTGTCAATTCAATTTTAAACTTTTTGACCTAGCACAAGTTCAATCATTCCGGCTAATTTTGGTTGTATATTACTGAGGTGTGGATGTCGGTCGGACAACATGGCACGGCTAACCTTTTAACGTGTTTAATTAATAGGTCCACTTGAAAAATTTTAAACGCTTTGTAATCTACTGTGGAATATGAGTGGAAAAATCATTATCTTGTTGTTAAGTTACTAAACAACTGAGGAGGCCTTTTATTGTCCAATCTAAAAGCACTTAACAATCTATTATCGTGTAACTTGATCAAGGTAAAATCGTTGTTTGAATTACTAATCGGACAAAAATGTTAGTAAATATTTTACACATGTAAAACATATTTTGTAGCTTACCTGGCGCAGCCGAGCGGTAAGACTCCTTTTTCGTTGACTCTATGATAATGACATAAAAAAGTCTTTCTTTAAGGAACTTGCATCAGCATAACATTCCAGTCGGCAAAATGTTCAGGGGATTCGGCTCCTGAAAGCTTGACTCACCGGAATCAACCCCCAAAACCAGAATGAGCGGACAGAGCGACTACTACACATTCACGGTGGCCGCAGAGGGTGAGCACAGCTGGTCTTCTCGCATGAAGGACCTGTTTCAGCAGGAGCCAACTCTTCTGAAGCCCTCGGCCGGCGCCAACTATTGCACCATCTTCAGAGCACCCAAGAGCCAGGTGGAGAGCAATGCCAACGCTTACAAGCCCCATATTGTGTCCATTGGCCCGTACCACCACGGGAAAGAGCAGTTGAAGATGATCGAGCAGCACAAAGCTCGAGTGTTCGCCACACTGCTTGAACGGACCAGTGATGATGAAGATGATTGCGCGGGCCTGGATGATTACTTCCGGGCTGTCGCCTTGCTGGAGACTGACATACGGGATAGCTACTCAGAGCCCCTCAATTGTGAAACCGCGGATTTGATTGAGATGATGGTTCTCGATGCTTGTTTCATCATCGAGTTATTCCGCGCGTGGACCGTCACCCAGAGGATTCCAGAGTATGATTCCGACCACTTTTTCTTCACGCCATGGATAGTAGCGGCCCTCATGATTGACCTCGTCCTGATTGAAAACCAGATCCCATTCTTCGTTCTTCAAGAGATCCATGAATTATCCAAGTCTCCTTATGATGAAGATCGCTCCATCAATGAGATTGCCTTAATGTTCTTCAACCTTGCGCTCCAACGGCCAGAGAAACATCTCTGGAGGTACTTCGGATCCCACACGATCACGCACTTGCTCGATTTGTTCCGACTGTGCTTGGTCGGCCAACCTAGTCCCGAAAAACCCCCACCGCTTGATGAAGAGTCGCTGCAACTGCTGCAACTGCTGCCCTCCGTGAATCATCTGCTTCTCGAGGGGATAAAGTTTGAACCAAGGAAGAGCGAGGACCTAATAGGCGTCATGTTTGATCACGGAGTGCTCCGGATCCCTCATTTTACTCTCGACCTTCTCACCACTTCCTTCTTCCAGAACTGCGTGGCTTATGAGCAGAGCTACCATTACTGCTCCAAGCACATCAGCAGTTACGTGGTCCTCATGAGTGGTCTCATGGGCAACGCAGCGGATGCAGCGTTCCTGTCTCAGTGCGGCATGCTCACGAACCTTCTAGGGCCCGAAAAGGAGACCGCGCGGTTCTTCTGTGATCTCGCCAAGGATGTCCAGTTCGATTTCAAGGAGTGCTACCTGGCCGAGTTATTCGTGGAAGTCACCCGGTACCGCCGGAACAAGTGGCGCTTGCGGTGGGCGGGAATCAAGCGCGAGTACTTCGGCAGCCCCTGGTCTTTCATTTCGGCTGCCGCTGCTTCCATTCTCATATTTCTTACAGTTATCCAGGCCTTCTTCACCGTTTATACTTATTTTGATCCCAAGAAGTGACCCAGCTCTGCGACACAGCTTCAGAGAGACATATGATGTTGATGTACCATCCATGTAGTTTGGAGAAATCAGACCAGTAAAATTTGTGCTTCATATCCGGGTTTTGCTTTGGCTGCTGTACTCCTAATTCATTTTAGATTGCTTAAACATAATTACATCTTCATCACTGCAAATAGATTAGCAAATTTGATGAAGAACACCACACTAACTAGAGAATTTAATATTAGTGCAACTGATCCAAGTTGACAAACAGATTTCTCAGACTCATGATCATTGTCGGTTCAAAAGAAGAAATAATCGCTAATGGACCATAGAAACAGCGAAGTATTAGGGATGGAATTGGGAAAATGGACTCAAACTAGCTGAAATGTGTTTGCAAAGCTGAGAACGATCTTTAAATGAGAATGAATTTCCTTAATTATGTTTACCGTTTTGGAATTTCATCTGAGTAAAAAGTTGTTCCTGGTCCATGTGGATCTCTAAGTTCAGGATATAATTCGTATATATATATATATATAAAAATGATTGATTTTACCCATTCGTAATTCACGTCCTTGCACGGACAAGCCATTCTGTTCGATTGGGGCTGAACTTTTTGTTAGGGCCAAGTATACCCCTTAGACTCCGAAAAGTGAGGGCCAACCCATTCGACAAGAATCAAATAGAAAAAACCCTTGATTTTATTTGTTCTTTTACGTAATTTGTCTCATTTATTTTTTCGAAACTTTTTAGTGGTTTAGGGTCTCATGCGTATAAATACACCAGTAGTTTTTCTCTAAGATAAATAAAAAATTACTGTTCCATATTTGTGGCGATACTGTAGCAAATGTAATTGAAGGAGACTTTCTCAAAATAGGTCTCTGATTGGTAGGCGACGAACATACATGTCGATTGCATTAAAAAATACTGTTCATTCTTTGTAGCAATACTATAGCAAATGCCTGTCATAAATAATCGTCGGCCATGAGTGTTGTATCACGGGTTTGCTGTCTTTTGCGTGACCGTTTGGCTTTCCCTTCCCCTGATGCCTGTGCGAGGCACAAAGATGCAACGTTTGAGGCAGGCTCTCCTGAAGGAATAAAATCGTGTCTGCTTTCCGCACGTCTTATTAAAAGTTTCCTCATCATCCTCCATCAAATGATCCGGTTCTAGCATAAAGAGCATGCCACTAGCTTGATATGATGAGATTTTATAAATACACTCTCCACTTATCATTTTATGAGTTCTGTGGATCATAAATCATCTGAAACTTTAAAGTTTATGAAATAGCTTCATGGTACTTAGAGACTAAAGATAGTCCCTTTTGAAAGGCTAAGGTAGCCATGTTTATAAGATAGCATATCTGTCTCAAGTATATATACTTATGATTTGCTTCATAGCCCCGTCATGGAAAATATATATTTCAATTTTTTTTTTTTAAAGTAAGAAAGGTCATTTAGTTGCATTAAGTCGTTTCTGGCAGTTTGATATGATTAGTCTAGCTTAATTTAATCTATTTTTTTGCGTGTCAATTCAAAGTTTGTTGAGTAAGAGAGAAGATTTCTTTTAGGCTTTGTGCACATTTAGGGGTGTATGATAATACTTCCACTCCAGGGAAAAAATTCTTTTAAGAAATAATTTTTTTTTACTATTTCTACTATGGGAAACAATTTTTGAGTAAAATAATGCGTTTGGTAACTATATAAAATTTTACTCTTGGAATAGAAAAAAATAAAAAATGCATTTGATACGATTTATAAATTTTTGTATTTATTCACTTTTTTTTTCTACTTTTTCACAGATCGCCAACCGTTGCATTATTGCTAACCACTGACTGTCGTCACTAACCGCCGCCACACGATTGCCGCCCACAGCCCATCGACCGCCATCCCCTCCCATGGTTGCCCGTCCGCCTCCAATGGCCGGGCGGTGGCATCGATGGTGGCGACGACAAGTTGCCAATGGTTGAGTGGTGGCGATGGCGGTTGATGGTGATTGTCGGCCGGCAGGGGTGGCCAATGGGCTATGGGTGGCAACCATGTAGCGGAGAGCGGCGGCAATGGTCAGCGATTGAGCGGCAATGATGACGGTGGCTGGCGATCGGGGGCTACAGCGACAATAGTAGGTGGTGGCGACGACGATGATCGGAGGTGGTTAGGTGGCAATGATGGTGGTTGGATAACGATGGCCACGAGCGACCAGAGGTGACCGGTGGTTGTCAAGCGGTTAGCAGTGGCCGCAGCAAGAAAAGAAGAATACAAGAAAAATATAAAAGAAAAAATTTTCTTATTTTTATAAATTGTTCCCAGAAATGAGACGCTATTTTTTTTTTTTTTTATTTCTATTCCAAATCTATTCACCGACTACTTTTCTATTCCGGGAATATAAAAGTAAGTTGGTATTACTAAACGGATTTGTGTTCTTTTTTTGTTTCAAGGAACAAAATAACAGAAATTGGGAAAAATAAAAACGTTACCATGTAGGCCCTTACTTCACAAGAATCCTATGACAAGACCATGTTTTAATTTTGCCAAAACAACTCGGTTTACTTTTTTCTTTTTCTTTTTTTCACATTCACTTTGCTTAATTAATATTAATATTATTATTATTATTATTTATTATTATTATTATTATTATTATTTACGATTGCGCAGTTATGCATGACAACATATATATGCATATTTAGGAATAAAAAAAATGAAAAAGATTGGATTAAACAGCTTTTTTTTTTTTTTTTTGCTCTAAAAGACAGAAGGTGCCACTAACGGGCATATAGTAAAATAAGCATAACCAAGCCCCTGATTCGAAACCTTTGGTTTGCATAAATAAGATGAGCCCCTACATATAACTTGACTTCTTACTGACCTAAGATAGGTTCGCAGCAGTTCTACTATCGTTTAATAAATCATTAAGTTGCGATTCATAAGGTTTAGGAAAGTTAATGCGAAGACTCTGCATCTCCTGGCGAGGGGGCTATCTCCGCTTACTCAGCAATCCGTTAAACCACCCCTAGGTCTGCCTCGATTAGCGTCATGACAATTATAGTGCTCAAATTAAAAAGTTTAGATATTTAATAGATGTAGTAGTTACCCTACTGGTCCAGGCTGTAATTCTTCTAATAAATAGGTGGAATTCCAAAAAAGTGCAGTTGTTTTTCCGCTAGATCAAATTTAGGAGATTTTATATTTTTTCTCTAGAGTATTGTTAAGTCTGTTTTAATTGTAGCATTAGAGAAACGTTGCATGGAAGACAACCCATGAGTCCAAGCACATCTAATCTGAAGGGTTAATGGCTGGCTGACCGTGAACAGAGGCTTCACGCACGTCATGTTTTCTGAAAAGTTGTTTCCAAAATTATAGATATTTCCCTAATTTTTTTTGTTTATTTCTAAAACCCAGTTTCATAAATGGCCAAAAGGATGATAATACATTTGCCTAACTAGGCCAAATAAGAATATCGCTCCATCATTTCAAAGTTGTTCACGCATTATCAAGTGTAATGTCATCTAGGTATGTTTGTTTCACAAACAAAATACTATTTCTAAAAAATATTTTCCAGAAAGCTATTTTATAGGAAAACGACTTTATTTTTTATATTTGACTAAAACCTGAAAAAGAGCTAAAAATTATTTTTAATCATTTGATAAGGAATATCTAATGAGAGAAAATAATAAAAAAATTCGTATGTTTAATTTTTATATTTTTATATATTTGTTCTTTCCTTTCTTTTCTTTCCTTTGTGCTTCTTCCTTGGCTAATCATCAGCCGTGGTGATAGTTGCCACAAACTAGCTCTAGCCTCACCCAAGGTTGACGAGGCTCGAGCCTTATTGCCAGAGGTTGCAAGCTCGCTTGATGTGAAGAGGCTCAAGCCTCCTTACCAAAGGTCGCAAGCTTGCTAGCCACGAGCGAGCTCAAGCCTCCTCGCCAAAGGCTACAAGCTTGTCTGATCTGGTAAAGCTCAAGCGTTGCTACTGAAGGCCACAAGCTTGCCCAATCAAGTGAGAATTGAGTTTACAAGCCTTAAGTGAGCTTGAGCCTCAACGTCGGAGGCTGCAAGCTCACCCAATTTGGCGAGGCCCGAGCTTATCTGCTGTCATCGTGATTGGTGACCGATTGAAACAAAAGAAAAATAAAGAAAATTGAAAAAAAAAAAGTGCAAATAAAAGAATTATAAATAAAAAATCAAAATTTTTAATTAAAAATTCATTTTCTTTTTATAAAAATATTTTTATAAGAACAAGTGTTTCATTAACAAGGACCCAAGCTCAAGCATTGAGCACTCGTCCATGGCCTTTGTTAACATCGGGCTTGAAGGTCGAGACTAGAGCTTGAGTGTCAGGGATTTGAGCACAGCCTTTATGTTGAGTTCAAGTGTCAGAGCATTGAGTACGGGTACCAAGGGTTTGAACCCAACCTCGATAGACCTAGGTGTGGGTGCCGGGTGCCTAGGCCCAAGCACTAAGGTCTCAGGCACGACCTGATGGAAACATCGAGACTTGAAAATCAACGTTGGGATTTCCATGTTTAAGCGTGAAGTTTCTAGTCTAAATGCCGATATCTAGTCGTGTTTTGAAAACTTTTCAAGTTCTTTCAAAAAGGAAATCATTTCTTGAATTTAAGTTTCGGTAGGAAAACATTTTTTATTGAACCGTTGACTCATTTTTCTAAGTGAACCAAACACTGCAAAATAAGGAAGATATTTTTCCGGAAAATATTTTTTGCGAAACAAAATATCTCTTATAGTCAAATTGAACGTGTATACACTCAACAATTAGAACTCATACATATCTACCACGTCGTTATGCATATTCTAAAGAGCACACAAACACACAACACATGGAGTCATGCTGGGGCATAAAGTGTTGTGGAACTTTCCTTGTCGTTGCTCTAAAAGGAAAATTGAAATTGCACTTATAGTTAGAGGTGAGCGGTTCCCGGTTCCTTACAAACTTGGAACCTACCTTCGAGTACAGGTTCCTCATTTTTTGGAACCTGGAATCTACCTGTCACAGGTTCCACGGTCGATTTTAGGTTCCAACAAGTTATTTGTTTTTTTGGTTTCATTTTCAGATTCGAACTATAAGGAAGAAGGATACCTTCAATAAGCTGAAATAAAAGGATGTTATAAACTCAACTTAAGGATGCTAGATTACCTTTCATAGAAGATCTCATACCTGTCCAGCATCACATAAATCTCCAGAAAGGAAAAAATGGCCAAAGAGGAATATATTCAAGCACATCCCATCTTTTGTAGTAAGTGGCGGGACTTGGATGAGAAAACTACTCGTGGGAAGAAATGGAAAAAAAAAATTGCTGAGTGACAAGGGCTTGAGAGGAGCAAAGGGAGACAGAGTGAGTGTTTCTCACCTACTTTTGCGGCAAACTCCATCCAGATGTCAAATGCAGCTTTATGCAATTTCACGCCACCCTTGACAAATCTCTTCGAATACTTTGCGAGCAACCCCCAATGGTCTGTATCGTTACTAATGCCGCAAAATTTTTCCATGAAAAAAGGGATATCAAATAACATGAGTAAACTATTAGATTGAGAGTAGCAATGCAGACAATAAATAATATAAAAACAAGTTGATTATATCATATATAAAAGACACTAATAAATTGGATAAATTGCGTGATAACCATGCAGTACATTTCACACAGTTAAGTGCCATAATGGCTTACTACATGATAACTCCTTCTCAGGATAAACAGCATGAAAACAGGATAAACAGCACGGAAGTGACTTGAAGACAATATCGGCCGTGCTGGATTGCAATGCCAAGTTATTCTTCTTCAAAAGCTTCGTAACTTCCTGCATGAGGACAGCATCTCTGTGCTCTTTAGCATATTACTGCATTGCAATACCCCAAGTTAGCAGAAAAAATGTGTAAATGAAAGAAGTGCAGCTCATCCGAGCATGAAATTTTTCAAAGAGGAAGAGACAGAGACACAACCATTGGACCCCTTGGAGAATATAGTGGTAAGTGCCCGCATCCAGTTTTTTTTCTCTGCAACTATCCATTACACATCTCCAAAACCTTCTCCGCCACCATCATCCAAGCAGAAACCCACTCCTCCAAAGACAAAACCACCTGCTTCTAAACCAGTTTCTCCCTTCTACAAACGTATCTTTAAATGGGTAAAAGTTCACACAAGACTGTGCGTCTATCTTCACAATCCTAATGTTTCTGCGATTCAACCTTTCTCATTCTATATGACTAGTCGGGTCTATCCTCCATTCCTCCATTATCTTTATATGATGCTCTCCTATCATTTTCGGCTAGGTTCTCCATGTCATCGACAGAGACGAGCATCAATCCATATTACAGAGACTAGCACGTGTTAGATTACTCCAGCAACTTCAAAATTTCCCCAAATGGAGCAAATTAGAGTACTCCCACCTCTCTTTCAACTGAAATCCAGACTAAGAGCACAAAAACTGATGCCCAATCTGGCAATTTTTTGCAACCAGCCCTGACAATTTCATTCTTAAACTCGCATTACAAGCAAGGTAAACATCCCACATGAGACTCTATTCAAAATAGAATAAAAATGACTGAACAAATAGATAAGCGAAGAAAAATAAATTTACTTTGCCAGGGGTTGTGGTTCCGGGAGCAAGAGGAGAAAAAGGTATGGCATGAATGTCCAACACCATACCAACGATTACCACAGCTTCTCTACCATCTCGAAGGCTTAATTGCTTTGCTCTCACTACAGTCTTCATCATCCAAACCAGAAACAGAAAAAAAAGAAAAAAAGAAAATCACAATTGTTAAGAATATGAGAACACAAGCCCATAAAGTTTATTATACTGCTATGAAGTTAACAAAGGCAAAGAATGAAAGCATTGCCAAAACAGAGACGGCTGTCATTGGAAAAGTTCGGAAGAAGCAGAATGCACAAGTCAGTGCCAGTGATGCTGTCAGCCGTGTATCTACACAATGTGATGGAAATAAGTTGGTGTAAATAACACGTGTCATGTACTTAGAAGGAAAAGAGAAGTTGTTAGTTCAGTTTTTCATTTTATAACAGAATAGACGAAATAGCTCTTTTCTTCTTTTAAGTCTTTCATGAATTCTGTTTTACGATGGACAGCTGGTTCTTTCGTTTAGCATCTGCTGTATATAGAAGAGCTTAGCCTTCTTCTTCTTCATTGAGTCAATGTAATAGAAAAGTGTGAAAACAGAGGAAGAGAACGCCATTTTTGTTCTCTGTGTTGTATTACATATACTGATATAATACAGAAAGAGAAGAAAGGGGATAATCTTTCTTCAGTATTCATTCATCTCGTTCATCCTCACATGGTATCAGAGTGCTGGTCGATCATCTATGCTGAATAGTTTTTCATGAATACTCAATCATTCGTGAAATCCAATCGAAGGTGCTGAAGATGCAGAAGATCGAAGTGGCCTCTGAACTTCAATGATCGCAGCAGATCAAAGTACCTATTGATCATTCTTGAGTGCTGTTTTTGAAGATTTCAAAGTGTTTTGCATTCGATTCTACTACTCTTTGGTAAGATCTGAACATTGCTGGTGACACAAACAGAACTTCATCTTGTAAGATCAACAGGTAATCTTGATTTCAATCACAGAATCGACTTTCATCATCATCAAACCCCTATGAGTAAAGTAATGGCAGTAAGAACATAGAAGTATCCCTTTCCAATACATGTTAACATCTCCAATTTTGTCATAATCAAACTTGCTGAAGATAATTTCCTATTGTGGCAAGCATAGTTTCATAGATTTCTTCGAAGTCAAGAACTTTTTGGTTTCATTAGTGGTGAAATTCCTTCACCTCCTCGAATATTAACAGCTGAAACTGAAGACTACCTCCTCGAATGTTAACAGCTGAAACTAAAGACTGTGAGACTGAAGTCATAAATCTAGATTACACAGATTGGACAAGAACGGATCAGCTTGTTTCATCTTGGATTAGCGGAGCCATATCTGAAAATATTATGAGCTTGATCATTAGCTTAGAAACTTCCTATGAGGTATGGCAAACACTTCTCAATCGCTTTACTCAGAAATCAGTTGCTCGAGAGTTTGAACTGAGAGGAAAGTTACAGGCATGTCAAAAACGAGATCGAGTTCTTTCTGTATATCTAAGAGAGTATAAGTCCATCTGTGACCAGCTGAATGCGATTGAAAAACCTATATATGAGATAACAAAGATGTTTGGTGTTCTTGAAGGACTAGGCCTTGAGTATGAGAACTTTCGAACTATTATCTACTGTCTGAAACCCCAGCCATATTATGATGAAGTGATAGCATAGCTTGAAAGATTTGAAACAAGGCTAAAGACATATTCGATGAATCAATTTAATCCTAATCTAGCCTATTTTAGACAAAGAAATTCTGAAACATAACAGAAAGGGAACTCTGAAAGAGAATATAGCTTTCAAAATTCTGGTTTTGGAGGTCAAAGAGGCAGCAACAAAGGAGGACATATGTTTGGTCGAGGTCGTGCAATGAACAATGCACGTCGTAGTTATGGTTATTCAGGAAGAAATCAACACTATAGACCAAACAACTTGAATCAGGATCGAACAAATCAACAATTCAAGCAGAGGATTGATTACTCTAGTCCTGGCCAGGGGTTTCGCCCATATGCAAGTTATTCACAAAGGTATCAAGATATCAAGTCTTATCCAACTCAAATCTTAATGCCTCAGAAACACTTGCAAGATGAGAAAACAACAGAGAACACTTGGTTAGAATGTCAGATTTGTAAACGACCAGGGCATGATGCTCTTCGTTGCTGGTATCGATTCGATAATTCGTATCAGGTTTTCAACAGCTTTGGCAGCAGTGCATCTAGAGGATCCAAGAGGAAGTGAGTGGTACCCTGATACTGGAGCAACAGCACATATCAGTGCTGATCCTGGTATTCTTCTTAACTCTACTCAATATACTGGAACTGATACAGTCATGATAGGTAATGGCTCATGTTTACCTATTGCTTATATTGGTGATACTCAGTTGAATACGGAAAACAACACATTACCTTTAAACGATGTCTTGATTGTTCCTGCAATCAAAAAGAACCTTCTCTCTATTTCAAAACTGACAAATGACTATCCTTGTTTGTTTGTTTTTGACAAAATTGGTGTCTATATAAAGGACAACCAAACCAACAAAACAGAGATGATCAGAAGGAAAATTAGAGGACTTTACTATGTGGATCCTCAAACTACAGCAGCATACTTTACTCGAAGACACAAAGTGATAGCAGCAGATGTATCGCATCAAAGACTGGCTCACACAAACCAGAAAGTAGTGAAGCATTTACAAAGTCAAAACTTGATTTCCTATAATGCAAAATTTGAATCCATATGTAGCAGCTGTCAAATAGCAAAAAGTACAGCTTTACCTTTTCCATCATTAGACTCTACATCTACTATACCCTTAGAAAGGATACACTGTGACATCTGGGGTCCTTCACCAGTGAGATCCTTTCATAACTTTCAATACTATGTCATCTTTGTAGACAATTTCTCTTGCTACAGCTGGATTTATCCAATGAAGCTGAAGTCAGACTTTTATGATATCTTTATCATGTTTCAGAAACTAGTCGAGAAGCAATTTGATCATCAAATCAAAATGTTTCATTGTGATGGTGGAGGAGAGTTCACCAGTAACAGGTTTCAGAATCATTTGAAGAGTTGTGGTATAAAGCAGAGTCTGTCTTGCCCTCATACACCAGAACAAAATGGAATCTCAGAAAGGAAACATTGCCATATAGTTGAATTGGGGTTAGCTATGCTGTATCATTCTAGAGTTCCATTGAAATTCTGGGTAGATGCTTTCATAACAGCTAACTATATTGTCAACATTCTTCCTACACCGAAGTTACAAATGGCTTCTCCTTATTTCAGACTTCATAATAAGCAGCCCAGCTATGACCATCTCAGAGTTTTTGGGTGTGCTTGCTATCCCTGTCTTCGATCCTATGCACAACACAAGTTTGACCCCAGATCTCTTACTTGTATTTTTCTAGGATATAGTGAACGACATAAGGGGTATTGTTGTCTTGTATCTACTAATGGTCGTATCTATATTAGTTGCCATGTGGTCTTTGATGAAACCTTCTTTCCATTTACAAAGAAGGTAATAGCCGACTATGATCAGTACACAACTCTATATAACCAATGAGCAGACGAGGTTAATCTTCTTGATTCCACAAACACAACCTCAGTGGACAGTGACTCCAATAACCATACAACAAAATTTCAAGTACCTCCTTCTGTAGAAAGTGATCACACTCATATGTCACAGTCTAAAGGTGTACCACATATATCATCTTCTCTTCAGCAATAGTTTGACTCTATTGCCACAGAGCAACAAGATCCTCTATCTACAATTGTCGAACCAGATGAACTTGACATTGATCAAGAACAACCAAACTTAACAGCTACTTCTTTAGGTATTTCTTCTGTTCATCATATGCAAACTCGATTGAAATCTGGTATCATCAAACCAAACCCCAAATATGCCTATTTGGCTGACTATAAAGTACCTTTGGAACCAAAATCAGTTAAAGCAGCATTAGCTGATAAAGGATGGTACAAAGCCATGCAGGATGAAATGGATGCTTTGTATGAAAATCAGACCTGGCTATTAGTTCCTAGAACTAAATAGATGAATGTTATAGGCTGTAAATGGGTGTTTAAAACTAAACTAACACCTAATGGCAGTCTAGATAGATTAAAAGCTCGCTTAGTTGCGAAGGGATTTCATCAAGAAGCAGGGATTGATTTTATAGAAACGTTTAGTCCTGTCATCAAGCATGTCACTATTCGGATAGTTCTTTTTGTTGCAATGATGAAGAATTGGATCATACAACAGCTTGATGTTAAAAATGCATTTCTCCATGGCACACTAAATGAAACAGTATACATGGAGCAGCCCCCTGGCTTTATTGATCCTCAACAGTCTCATTTGTGTGTCTTCTTAAGAAATCCCTATATGGACTTCATCAAACACCACGAGCATGGTTTGATAAGTTTAGTAACTTTCTCCTGGAGCATGAATTCTTCTATAGTACTGCTGACCCTTCTCTCTTCGTGCTTCACACTGGTTCAGACACAGTTTTATTACTGCTGTATGTTGATGATATAGTGCTGACAGGTAGCTCAGCTCAGCTACTAACCACTTTGATCAAATTGCTGAGTCTTCATTTTCACATGAAAGATCTGGGCCATCTTCATTACTTTCTTGGCATTGAAGTCAAACACTCTCCTCATGATTTATTTCTCTGTCAAACTAAGTATGCCATTGATCTTTTGACCAGAGCTCATATGACCAATCGTAAGCCTGTATCGACTCCTCTTCCACTTCAATCAGTTACTATGACATATGATACTGCTTTGCTCTCCAATCCACTTGAGTATAGAAGTCTTGTGGGTGGTCTTCAATACTTAACAATTACTCGTCCTGATCTTGCTTATGCAACAAATACTCTGTGTCAGAAACTGCAACATCCAACAGTTGCAGACCTTCATCGATTAAAAAGAGTACTTCGATATGCTAAAGGCACTACTCATCTTGGCATTTTTCTTCATTCTAATAGCTCAACAGCACTCTATGGCTTCTCAGATGCTGACTGGGCTAAGTGTACTGACACCAGGCGATCCACAACTGGCTATTGTGCGTATCTTGGCCCCAATCTTCTTTTGTAGTCAGCTAAGAAACAACCAACTGTCTCTCGCTCTTCCACAGAAGTTGAATATTGAGCTCTTGCCTCCACTACAGCTGATCTAACTTGGATCAGTTTTGTCTTGCGTGATATTGGTATATCCCTTCCATCTCCAACTCTCTTATTTTGTGACAATAAGTCTGCTATCTCTCTTACAGCCAACCCAATTCTACATGCCCGTACCAAATATAACGAGGTTGATTTCCACTTTGTTCGGGAAAAAGTCTCTTCAGGATCACTCAGTGTTCGCTATGTTCCTAGCCATCTTCAACTTGCCGATATTTTTACAAAATCTTTGTCGCACTTTGTTCATTCTAATCTTCGCACCAAATTGGGCATGGGATTTTTATCCCCTCCCGATTTGAGGGGGGATGTTAAGAATATGAGAACACAAGCCCATAAAGTTTATTATACTGCTATGAAGTTAACAAAGGTAGAGAATGAAAGCATTGCCAAAACAGAGACGGCTGTCATTGGAAAAGTTCGGAAGAAGCAGAATGCACAAGTCAGTGCCAGTGATGCTGTTGGCCATGTATCTACACAATGTGATGGAAATAAGTCGGTGTAAATAACACGTGTCATGTACTTAGAAGGAAAAGAGAAGTTGTTAGTTCTTCGGAAGAAGCAGAATGCACAAGTCAATGCTAGTGATGCTGTCAGCCGTGTATCTACACAATGTGATGGAAATAAGTCGGTGTAAATAACACTTGTCATGTACTCAGAAGGAAAATAGAAGTTGTTAGTTCAGTTTTTCATTTTATAACGGAATAGACGAAATAGCTCTTTTCTTCTTTTAAGTCTTTCATGAATTTTGTTTTAAGATGGACAGCTGGTTCTTTCGTTTAGCATCTGCTGTATATAGAAGAGCTTAGCCTTCTTCTTCTTCATTGAGTCAATGTAACAGAAAAGTGTGAAAACAAAGGAAGAGAACGCCATTTTTGTTCTCTGTGTTGTATTACATATACTGATATAATACAAAAGAGAAGAAAGGGGATAATCTTTCTTCAGTATTCATTCATCTTGTTCATCCTCACAACAATATCAACTAAGCACCAACTACATCGAACATTTTCCGCATACGAAACAAAAGCGACAGGCGTGGGAAGGGAGAGAGAGAGAGAGAGAGAGAGAGAGAGAGAGAGAGAGAGAGAGAGAGAGAGAGAGAGAGAGAGAGAGAGAGAGAGAGAGCGTACTGACTGATTGAAGAAGTGAGCTCGCATCAGAAGCTTGTTGTGAAAGACGACGATACAGAGACCAAATCCTCCTTTGAGATATGCTCTCCACAGCCATCTCTCCCTCAATGGCGTCGAGGGAGGCAAGGGCAGGGCGAGCACAGGCTGATTGGCCTCCAGCGGTGGGACGACCGGTGTCCGGCGGCGACTGAGTAGCGAGGTGAGCGAGGGGTGACGGCGTCGAGGGAGGCAAGGGCGAGGCAAGGGCAGGGCGACTGGCGTCCAGCGGCGTTCGACGGCATCATTTAGGGATAGTGGCATCTGGCGGCAACATCGAGGGCGAGCAACGTTCGGCGGTGGCGTCGAGGGTGAGCAGTGTCGGCAACAAGCAGAGGCAGAGAATGGGAGAGACTCAGAGAACTGTGAAAGTGTTAAGTGAAGTGTGGGTAATTGATTTGGGGCTTTTTTTTTTTTTTGGAGCCCTACCCTCCGGTTTAGTTTTCCAGTTCCTAGTTCTACCTAGAAATCGCGCTCACCCCTACTTATAATTACAAAAAACTGTTTGACGAGTGTGCCTCGTAACCTTGATTGGAAAATATAGTACTAAAAGGGCGTGGATGCTAAACAACCCCTCCCCTATACATAATCGAATCCTCAAATCATAGTTCTTTGGTTTCTACAAAATGACCGATACCTTCAAATATGTATGTAAAATTATTTGTTACTGAATCTTCTCGTAGATATAAATATAAAGACTCGGATTAAACTACGTAAATTTGTTATTTTTATTATTCTTCGTTTATTTGTTCGGTGATTTTCGCATTGACTATTGGCAAAGATCTCAATTATGTTCGGCGTTAATTTTCCATCACCACCACTAAGGTGATCCTCATGATGGCGAGCGACGTGGCATTCCCATCTCAGTGCCCCATTACCGATGAGGAGGTCATGAGGTTCTTCAACGATCTCATTAAGGATGTCTGGTTCGATATTGAGTCTAGCCACTTGGCCGAGGTACTCGAGCAAGTGACCGGTACCACCGGAACCAGTGGAAGGTGCGATGGGCAATCAAGCGCGAGTACTTCGGCAACCCCTGGTCATTCATATAGGCTGCCGCTGCTTTTATTCTTCTAGTCCTTACCTTCATCCAGGCCTTTTACGCCGTTTACGCTTTCTATCTTCCCGAGGATTAACCGAGCTCTGCAACACTGCTTCAGAGAGATATATGATGTTGATTTACCATTCATCGAATTTGGAGCAATCAGACCAGTAAAATTTGTGTTTCATTTCTAAGTTTTGCTTTGGCTATTGTCCTCTAAATTCGTTTTAATTGGCTTGAACTTAATAACATCTTCATCACTGCAGTTAGATCACTTGAAAGTGACGATTCAACAAAGAGCACTACATTCACTAGAGAACTTAATGTTGGTGCGGCTGATCAAAATCGACAGATCAAGAATCCTCAGAACACATGATCATTGTATACTCAAAAGCAGCAGTGATCGCTAATTAGACCATTAATGGAGTGAAGGGGTTGCCTAGATTCCGATTTCACTCACAGGCTAGGCAGATTGAACTAGATTTTGAAAAACTGAGGCCTATGTTATGCTACGTCAAACCAATCACACATCTAGATTTATCATTCACCCTTTCTTCGGCATTTGTTTCCTTCAGCTTTGCCTGACTTCACCAGACACGACGTCAGAAGACGTGACAATATTTCAAGGCCAAAATTTGATTTGTTTTCCACATCATCACTGTTAATACCTGAATTTTTGCCAATACATCAAATATGCATTTGTTGTCATAAAAAATTATATAACTATTAAAAAAATAAGGAGGCTTCAGTTCAATTGACCGTTAATGCATGGGCGCAGCCCATTAATATCAGTTTAGACCCATCAACCCAATTTGCATAATTAGACCCCTTAGGAAAGGAAACCCACGACATTAGATGGAAGGGCCCATCCAAATTCTGAAAAGCCCCGGCCTCCCTCCCTCCCTCCCTCTCTCTCTCTCTCTCTCTCTCTCTCTCTCTCTCTTCCGGCGAAAATCCTTTATCGCGTACTCCCTCCTTGATGCTTTATTGCGTTCACTTTGGTCCAAGGATCTTGGTTCAAATGACGCTTAAGGCTTCAGAAAACAAATTCATTGAATGATTTGTTTACTAAACTGCTTGTGTCACGGGCCGATCGATTGAGATCAAGACTATTCAGCGACTTCAGGCTTTTTTGGATCGCCTAATATCACCAATTTGTCGAATAAAGTCTTGTAACTTGCCTAGCTTTTCTAATCAAACCCATCAGCCTCGAAATCCAGCAAGAGTCAGACGTAATAAGCTCAGAGGCCCATGTTAAGAAATTGCAAGATTTTGCCGGTCGCGTGGTACTTAATTTTGAAGTCCTAGTCTCCCCCATTAGTCCACAGTGTAAAAAGTTTTCCATATTGGGCTGATCGGCCCCGACGGGCACACCAACTCCTATTAATTGCATTGGCAGCACGAAGGATCTTAGCTGGAAAATTGACACAAGTTCAAGGACTTGACTAAATTTATCAAAAGTTCAAGGATTTAATTGAAAGAAATGTACAAGTTCAAGGGCCTGAAGTGAAATTTTAACTCAACAGTACACATTCCTTTTTCCCAACTATCCTCTACATTAAATTTCTCATCAAAACAAAACCCTCGCCCGTGTCACCAGAAGCAGCAAAAAATAAAGAAATTAGTTCAGAAGTAACCAAAGTTAGGCTTTGTCCGGAGAAATATTGTCTATTAGCGAAAACCGTCGCGTCCTTACCATCTAATTATGGTATGTCCCGTGCATAAAGACTTGTTTGTGTTAATTAATTGCTTGCATGGTAAGCTTTGGAACTTCCCTCGAGACGACCATTCTCTTTGTTGAACTGGTAAACAGAAGATAAGGATTTACATATACACACACACACACACCCACATAATGGACTACAATGTCCTAACGATCGCATCTTGTTCTAGCTGAGATTTACCAAAAAAAAAAAAAAAAAAAAAAAGAGAAATAGATTGGTAAACTCTTCTAGCGTACAAAAAATTTACAAATTGTCTACATCCCGTTGTAGGTTAGTCATAATATCTCTATCGTTGCTCTTATTTCTTGTAGCAGGTCATGTTGAACTACTCCAAAATCCTCTAATATTCTTTTAGGATAAAGATGCGCAAGCCCATCTTATATAAACAAGCCCCAGATCCATTATATACCCCACTAACTTCATGAACTACAACGGAAGGCACGGGACTACATTAGTTCTGTATTTTATTGATAGTTTGGGTTTGGGCCATATAGCTACCGTTGCCTATATATAATCTCTTTGTTTTGTAATTGAGGGCTGTAACAGAAGAGATGGGAGGTATTAATTATAACAGAATTCTCCACCGAATGTAGCCCTAATTTAAAGGTAGACCAGAATAAATCTTATGTCTCAATTTCTCTTTCTCACCTTTACTCTCTATTTCATTGTGTTTGTACACCGAATCCTAACAAAAGAACCGAAACTTTGGTTGATTGCTTGACTATTGAGCTAATTACACGTGGTAGTCCAGAGATTCGAACTCATCTTGTGTGCCTAGTTCACGTAACTTCTCAATAAATAAGTCAATCCCTTGGGGATTATTCAGTGATATTTCTTTGCGTGCCTCATTTTTAACGTGTGCTGTGGGGATGAAATTCTCATCAGGAATCTAATCCGGCCAACATTCGAGTGATATTCCTTTAGTCCTTTTGATTAGCTTATAAAAACATAAACTGATCCTCCAGACAAAGGAATTTCGTGGCACTATTAAATAACTGTGTGAGTTTTTCTACTCGATCACACTTTATCATTCACCGCATGCTGCTGTCTCACGGGTTGTTAACTTTCACAATTGGAAAGCGATAATCACACCTAAAATTATAATTTTTTTTTCGTTGGGTGCCAATATTCCTAAGTAATTTTCATTCCACCAATATCTCAAACTTGTGCCAATTACTAGAAAATACCTTCCGTCTATATAGCTATTAAAAACCCTCGTGGCGGCATGCATGGCCATTAGAAATCTGAAGTGGCAGCCTTATGCCCGGCGATCTCCACAAATACTGCCATATCAGATTTTTAACGGCCATTAGGGATAGAAGCCCCGTGGAAGGTAAATTTGGGTCATTGATATAAGTTTGGAGGTATTGATGAGACGAAAATTTTATTATCCCTCGTTCATATTTGGAAATAGACAACAAAAGTTTCGAGAGCTCATAATTACATATGGGAAAATTTATCTAAAAAGTCATAAACTTATTTCATTTATACAAATTCAATCATAAACATTTATCAGTATAATGAAAAAAAAAAAGCAAAGAGAAAAAAATGAAATTTAAAAAAAATTAAAAATATCCACTTCAGAGTTGGTTATGTCATGTAAGACAGTTGACGTCCACATCAACAATTTTAGCCAAAATTAGCCAGAAGAACTCAATTGGCAAATAATTAAAAAGTTATGGGCTCAATTAACAAATAGTCAAAATGTTTATAATTGAATTTGCACAAATGCAATAAGTCCTTTTTTTTTGGTAATTCTCCCATTAGATGTGACCTCGGCTAATTGGAGAAATGGTCAATGAGACTATATACATATTTAGTGTCCCACATACACTAAGCATTTGACAATTCAAGGATAAAACATATTAAAGATGAATCAGTGACAATCCCCATTTTTTTCATCATTACCATCATGCACCTTGGGTTTCCCTTTCACGATTTAAAGTACTAGGTGAGGACTCACTTTGCATTCGTATCACCATCGACCCCCAGCGGAAGTCAAGTAACGAAACGAGTGATCAAATCGTCAACGGCAACATCAAACCGTCCAATCATATCTTTCGTAAAGCTCGCTCGGGGACTCCAAGTTCTCCTTCTGCACCGCTAGAAAATAAGAGAATCAAAACACGACACTCGTAGTTTTTCATCGTCGCAATTTGACGATCAGAAACACAAAACATGAAAGCGCCATGCATGGAAAATTTATCTCCACGACCCCACACGCTTGCTTGACCCTCAATTCTTTAGGGTTCGGACGCTCTCTCTCTCTCTCTCTCTCTCTCTCTCTCTCTCTCTCTCTGTTCTAATCGTTGAAGCGGAGGTCGTTGGTCAAGGCTCGAGCTCATTGGCGACGGGGTTTTTGGCACTTAGCTGAGTGAAAAGCACTCGACACTTTAATAGTTAGTAAATTGCAGCTGGTTCATTACAATTATGTCATATAAATTGTATGTCATATGTCAAAAGAACAATGCATGTTAATTTAGAGTAGAATTTCATACAATTAGTTTTTTTTTTTAAATAAAGGAAAACCAAACAAGAGAGAATTAATTAGAGTAACTAATTAGTTAGTAGAATCATAGTTAGGCTACGCATAGTAGTTTAGGTCTTTACTTATATTTAGAAAATCAATTACTTGATGTATTTGAATTTCCACTTTCTAGACTATGATTTGATTAATTTAAGAATTTTAATATTTCTTTTATTATTTTAGATGTTTGTTTTGGTATGATTACTTGACTCTGTTTTTTTTTTTTCCCATTTTTTTCCATTTTTTGCTAGTTTAGGGCATTGCTTATATATGTATATGTTCGTAAATTCTAAATGCGAGTAAATATGTCGAACAAGTAATATAATGATAAGAAATAACATGTCCCACAGAGATTGATAATTAATAAACTAATTAAATACTAAAATAGATTAATTCTAAAATTTATTTAACAAATCAAAATATAATTGAGAATAAATTAAAAACAAAATTTTGAGACTAAATGCAATGAATCAATCAGATAAATATGTTAGAGCATCCGATTTTACCATAATCGCTAGATATGAATTTCAGATGGTTCTAGATACAAGAACGATATTAAACATGTGATGGCGGAATTTCCTAATCTATTTACTATTATCTCTAGGTATAACAAACCTACTCAGTTTATTCATTCACTATATCTTTATATGAATTAAAATAAACATGAGTGCATTAAGAACTATGAATATTTTCGACTTACAATGAGTTTTTTGGATCACCTTATCACCGAAAGCTACACAAATAACGTGATATATATCCACGTTTAATTCATGGTTATATATTATAATGAGCAATTGCATATTATCACTTCTTAGTCTCAAATATGCATATCAGATCATTCAAGTGGTGGCCAGAAACTCAAAAGCATTATGTACAATAATATATAACTCACATGAATGAAATCAATTGCAAAACATAAAAATCATGAAATTTACATCATCATAGTTAGGCTACATTGTAGTCCTAATAAAAGAAAATTAAAACATAGCAGAAGAAGAAATAAAAATAAAAATCAAACCTAGCATCTTGAATCAAAGAATAAGAATTCTGTCATCACTTTTGTCTTCTTTTCAAAATACTTGAAAAAAATCTTAGAGCAATAAAAAACGATCTAACAAAAATCTAACTCATGTCTCAGCTATCAATGTTCTCTTATTTATAGGATATATCCAACATCCTTATTTATGAGCAATTGCGCATAAAATTAGGGAGTAAATCATAGGATCTTTAATTTGATATCTATCTCTCAACACTTACACATAACATTAGGGAACAAAATCAAGGATTCCCTGATTTGATATCCATCTTCAACTACTTTTGATTTGAATTTTTGATTTTTGTGATTCTTTTCCTTATCTTCTCTATATCTCATTATTCTGTATAAACAAGGAAAATTCGAATAATCAGAAAGAAATCTAACTATTTTCTCATAGGTATTGCATTATTTGTTACCTAAAATAGGCAAAATAACTTTATTTTTATAGAGTTATTAGTATACTTTATTTCATGTAACCTAGTTTTCCTCGTTAATGAATTAAATGAATTGAGCAAGTTTCTTTGTGTTTGCATGTTGATGTGCAACCATGGCTATGCAAATCTAGTCTGATTTAATTTTGTTTATCCTCATTTTTACCGCATTACATCGTCCCTTTCAATTTGGCCAATTTAATTTTTATCAACACATGTTCCCAAAAACCTAAGTAAATCATTACTAAATTGTATTTTTGTTTAGAAGAACGGCACTACCATTAACTAAGGTTGAATTTGCTTCTAGTATGGCGCATGCAATCAACTAGTTCACAAACATTCACTCAAAATATCGATTAGAGTAATTTGAGATGTAAAAATGAATTTACTGAATTGATATATAAAGGGAGACGACATACTTCAATTGGTTATTTAGGACAAACGAATCTCTAGTTGATGGCACCCAATTATGTTGCGGATGAGAAGACCAAATGACCATAAATAAAAGACCAAACTTAATCCTTAGTTTGAAATACAAGGAAAAGAAAAAGGATAAATGTTGAAGAAAAACACACATCTGATCGAATCAGGCAAGGATCCTTTTGCAAACCAGTTGGTCGTTTACTACGAGTTGCCGCTAGTGATGCTTCAGAGCAGTTTGGCCGAAGCCAAGGGTAGAAGCAGTTGGATAGCCGGAGAGTAGGCAGTACTAAGGCGGGGGTTGGGGTTTTGGGGGTGTTGGCTGGTCCGTAATTAGGGGCATAAGAGTCCGCGTTTTGATAAATTGCACCACGTCGTGGGCCAAGCCTCTGAACTGTGTTCTTGAATTGAACATATGGGATGATGGTGTGGGGAATGTGTGGCATCCTAAAAATTTCATAGCAATCTCTAGGTGCACTGCGACCCATGAATAGGTGATGGAAATGCCATCGAACTATGTTATAGTCATTAGAGCAATGAATTTCGATTAATCAAGGCCGAGCATCTAATGGTCAATTATTTTGTTGGAAATGTATCCTATGTCCATGTGTGATTAAGGATTGTATTAAAGGATAAAATTGATAAGGAAATTTTTTTTTGGCCATGTACTTTATAAGTTGGATTTTTATTGATTTATTTACAAAGTTTTATGGTCATATAAATTTGTAATTAGGTATTTATATAAGTGGGGATTAAATGGAAAAATAGGAGAAGGAGTGGGCTGATTTCTTAAGGCCGAACCAGCCTAAAAACTAGCCCACCGTTTTTCCCCATTCAGCCAACCAAGGTGACCCAAGCCCGGCCCAAATGAGGCCCATTATCCTTGCATGAAAATCGACAAGTGGCAAGAGAGGTTTGCATGCTCTATTACATTTGTCCAAGACCAACTCCCACTTGTCATTGCCATGCAAAACCTCATGATTACAAGCTAATCATGAGGGTGAAAGGAAGAAAAAGAGAGAGAGAGAGGGGCGGAATGGATGAGACAGCAATTGAGAGAGAGGGGGAGAGAGTGTTCGCGAGAGAGAATTCGAGAGAGAGAGAGAGAGAGTTGTCGTGTGGGTGTTTCGGTGCGGGAGGAAGGAGACCAGCCCTACCGTGCGTGCACCAGCAGCCTTCGCCGTTGATGCCACCTAGCACCGCCATCGATCGAGCCCGCCGAAGCCTCAAGTCATCGTTTACTTACTCATTTTCGTGAACTTGAGGCAAGTGAAGTCTGTTAGCCTACATTTTGCTTGTTGTGGTTGTGTGTGAAGTGTGATGGGTGTTGGATGCTGAAATTCGAGTGAATGGTGGTAGTCTCCTAGAATAAGTAAGCTGTTGCATGTAAGAACAGTCCGATCCCTTGCTATTTCGTGAATTTTCTAAAATTATCCAGTTAGAATTTGATCTTGTGTATATGACATCTTAAGGAGTAACATACTAAAATTTGAGAAGAAACAAACAAGTATTGCTCGGTGAAATGATTGTTCTTTGAAGTGTTAAATCTGAAAATCGTTACCGAGGGTTAGGGGGTGTTTCGGTGAATGTAGTTCATGATCTATAACGAATCTGACATTGAGTTCTTCACAAAAATTTTACCTCTATGTCTTTACTATAACATATCAAAAGTTCAGAATTTTCTGAGTTGATTAAGGTTTATACAGAATTTGTGAATAAAACTGTACAATGGTGATGTTTGAAATTTTAAGGCTGTGATGTATGGACTGTAGCGACTTGTATGAA
Source organism: Eucalyptus victrix (assembly GCA_016097545.1). Classification (NCBI taxonomy): domain Eukaryota; kingdom Viridiplantae; phylum Streptophyta; class Magnoliopsida; order Myrtales; family Myrtaceae; genus Eucalyptus; species Eucalyptus victrix. The sequence continues at coordinate 13,680,987 of CM027835.1, forward strand.
GTTCTTTTGACATGGGGTTCTGCATGAAACCTTTTTCTCTAGATCTTTTTTATAACATGTTAAATTTCCAGAATTTATTGAGACCATTTACTAATTCCTTCAGAATTTTTATTAAAGAAGTGCATTCTGTTTTATCCGAAAATTGTTCTATTTTCAAAAGCAAATGAATTACTCTATGAGATATGATACATTGAGTTGTTATTTATATGACATGCGTGGTGACAATTGTGCATTTCATATGACATCAAAATTGATGAAATGTTATAAATTTCATGAAACTTTTGGCATAATTGCATCAAATGGTATCTTCCAAAATGAGATATATATTATGATGATGATGATACCATTAGAGGTGTGAGCCAACGATGCCCTAGGAGTGTCAAGATGCCTGGAGTGTGTGTGCCGGATGCTCGGAGGTGTGTGCTAGATGTCCTCGGGAGTTTTGAGATCCCGGAGGTGTGTGCCGGATGGTCTCGTGATGCCAATTGGGGTGCGAGATGCCCGGAGGTGTGTGCCGGAGGTTCCTCACAATACCAGGTTGGGTGCGAGCGATATATAAGGGATGCAAACACTAGTTCCTGGAAGAAAAATGAGATCCTTTTGAAAATTAAAAAGGGAATTGAATCATGCGCATGTGTGTGTGCGTATGGCATGATGCATGAATTGCCTATGAAATTGAGTTGATACCATATGGCATTGAGAATGCGATCATGAAGGTATTGAATAGATCTCATGGGGATATATACATGATTGTATGGATGATATGAATCGTGCCCATGTATGTTCATATGGCATGGAATATAAATTGACTTAATGAATGAATCTCATGGAAATACAAGCATGATTACATGGATGATATGTGCATTTTACACGAAATTGTGGTTGTCCTGCCTATTGCATTATGTAGTTTGATGGATTTTTACTGCTGAGTGGTTGTACTCACCTCTTTTGGGGACTAATATTTCAGATTGAGAGATGCCTCTGTCACTTGTCACGCGTGGTGCACTTTATGGCTCACCGTCTGATGTTGAGGTCGAGTGCTCAGAGCACCCCTACGTTAGTGTTCATGGTCTGGTGTTTATCTGTGTTCATGTTTTGGTTATGTATGATGTGGGTCTACTTGATGGCCCTATAGTCCAGGAGTTCCTGTCTGTGCATGTTCAACGCGATGAGACGGTGATGGGGATGTTGCCACCGCCACCGGCCGATGCACCGGGCTGGGTGTGATTAGAGTGTGTGACTAGTAGGGGATGACACTTTTTGGATGGCCGACACTAGATGATGGATTGATGTACATGTCTGATGTAGAGTCGGGTTCTTTTGGGTTATAGTCGAGCTTAGTTAAAGCCTTGGCCTTTTGTTGTATCGACTCGTGATGTCCATTCATAGTATGTAACTAAAAGTGGTTCGGCATTAGCTACTATATATATGAAAAGTGTAGTTGGTGTGCATTGCATTGTATTATTTAGTTTGAGTACGAGTTAGGGAGATGTCGAGTATGCTTCCGTTATATGAACTGCGCTGGGACTGATTGAGATGATACAAACCCCCAGGATTTATGGACCCACTACAATTCAAATGATATCAGAGTGACATGTTGTTAGGACAAGTGAAAGGTAAGTGAACTATGGCGACCCTAGCGGATTGGGGGTCGTGTCGAGGGGTGCCACAGAACGAAGGATGTCGGTTAAGGGGTTTGGTTGCCGTGCTATATTATAAGGACAATATCCTTTTTTTTTTTGCAAGAGAAAGAGAGAGATAATTTAATATATGAACGTCTATGCGCTATTGAGAAAACATTCCTTAAGTGGTTTCGATGATTGACAAAACTGTAGAGGCTTTGTTTTCTAATCAAAATTAGTTTTTAGGTGAAAAGTTTGATGAAATATAATCAGAAAATCTCAATCAAAATCAGAGTCATGGATTATTATTCCATTCTTGTGCATTGTATCAATCAACTAGGAATGAGTAAATCACCCGTGCAATAGCTAGCCGGATTCCTTGCCATATTTATGAAGAGTTCCAAAGGGAAAGTTTCCCTAATATCTTCTGGAAATCCAACTTTCCTAAAACAATCCTTTAGAGGCAAATTAATCTTTCTAAACATAAACATTCAACTTTTGAAAACCCAATTTGTTTGGGTGGCAAATACATATGGGAAGCCTCATCTTGGGCGATCTTGAAGCAATCAAATCTTCTTGATTGTATCTAGGGCCAACGGGTAGATTGGCTAGATGATTCTCCTGGAGACTTGTCCAATAGTCAGCTTGGACTAGGAGGAATATAAGAGGAGGTTTTGAAGCTGAAGGAATAAGAATTTGCATTTACGAGAATTAAAGCTTTTGATTCCAAAGTCTGAAGAGTGCTTTGTGTTCTCATACATTCGTCTTGCTGAGCGCTTCTATGTAAGCTTTTAGAGGCCAAGAGTGTGAGGAGTTGTTCACATGAACTTGTGTTCTGTAGCTCAAGACTTGTAACCTCTAATCAATCTTACTAGTGGATTTCAGCGTATAGGCTGTAGTGCGGGAAAGTTGATGTAGGCTTACAAAAGCCGAACCACTATAATCTTGGTGTGCAATTCTCTATCCCTTACTCTTTTAATTATTGTGGTAAAATTCTGTACTAGTAAGATCTGACCACTTTATTAGAAGTTGTCTTGTTATAATGTTTATTTAAATTTTTTCATTTTTGTAGAATCACCTATTCACCCCCCTTTAGGTGATATTTTAGCCTAACAATAGGTATCAGAGCACAATTACTCTTTATTAAAGTGCTATACTACTTATGAGTTAACGATCTATCTATGACTAGCAATATTGCGCCAAGTCTGATGGAAGAACAGAGTGATACTAGATCCCCGTACTTCGATGGGGAAGATTACAATATCTGGAAGAATAAGATGAAAGCATTCATTAGATCTAAGGATCCCTTGGAGTGGGATGTGGTTCTAAAAGGCGTGAGACCTATAGCTTCTTAGAAAGAAGGCGGCAAAAAACCAGAGATCTTAGCTTTATTTGATGTGGACATAACCAAAAGAGAAGCACTAGATGCTAAAGCTATTTACTCTTTGTATTGCTCTTTATCTTCATCTGAATATAATCGAATCTCTTCTTATGAATCAGCAAATTTAGGATAGATTGCAAGTGACATATGAAGGAACTGATCGGGTTAAAGAGATGAAAATAAACATTCTTCTCCAACAATACAAACCCTTCAAAATGAAACAAGAAAAATCCATAATAGACATGTTCATCAGATTTACTAACATTGTCAATGGATTGGCATACCAAGGGCAACCTATATAAGATCCAATGTAAGTGAACAAGATTCTTCGAGGGTTGTCAAAGGAGTGGAACAACATTAAGACATCAATTTGAGAGACTCAAAGAATATCACCTCTTTTTGTGGATGAACTCATAGGAACACTTCAATCCTATGAAGAAGAACATCTAAATGAAGAAGACACAAGAGGTAAGAAATCAATAGCTTTAAAATCTAATCTTGACTCTAAAGATTTAGATTTAGACAAAAATGACGAAGACGACGAGGAGATTGCTCTTATGGTAAAAATGCTTCAAAAAATGGCTAGAAAAGAAAGGAAGTTTAAAGGAAAAAAAAATCCTTCAAAACTTCTGAGCATAAGAGAAGTTTCAATAACAAGGAGGAAAACAAAGATGCGGTTTGCTTGGAATGCAAAAGTGAGGACATATCAAACCAAATTGCCCTCTTTTGAAGAAATAGAAGAGCAAGTATGAGAAGACAAAGAAAACACTGAAGGTCGAAATATGGAGTGACATTGAGTGTGAAGAAAGTGATAAAGAATACACCAACATTTGTCTCATGGCAAAATCTAACTCTGAAAAATAATTTGAAGTAAGTAATTTTGATATTTCGATTGAAATATCTAATTACATTGAAGAATTACATATTGATTATAAGACTATGCTTAGAAAATTCTTAGAATTGAAGAAGGAAAACTCAAGATTGAACAACAGGATTTTTTCCAAAAAGAAAAAATTGAGTGTCTTGAAAATGATATTCTTCAAACAAAAGAAAATCATGATTCCGTTTCAATAGAAAATGATTATTTAAAAAAGGAAATTTCAGATGTTGCAAAAAGATCTTCAATTGGCTCAAAAACTTTGGAACATATTTTGTCCATGCAAATCCCATATTATAACAAATCATAACTTGGATTAAAAAAAAAAAAAAAGAGTTTTAGAAAATGTTTTTACAACTCACAAAGTGAGGAAGAAGCAAAAACCTCATAGAGTTTTCTATGAAAATCATTTTAGAAAACAATTTGTAAAGCCTGTTGATAAAAACCTTCTTAAAAATGTTCAATCTGTGGAGTCATGATCATTATGAAAATGACTGTTCCAAAGGTTTGAAGCCAATTTAGAGGAACTTTCGAAGCATGGCCAATCCTTCTAACCAGAAAGGACCCAAATAGATATGGGTACCAAAGAAGACATGAATTTGCATTAACTTTTGTAGGTACCAAAGAAAAAGAGAAACAAGTGGTACCTCGATAGTGGTTGCTCAAGAAATATGACTGATGATCCAAGCAAATTTGTTAAGTTCACAAGATTTAATGGTGGAAGTGTTTCCTTTGGAGGGAACAACAAAAGGAAGATTATTGGTAAAGGAATTGTTGAGATTGGAAACCTGACAATAAAAGATGTATCTCTTGTCAAAAGTCTAAACTATAATCTAATTAGCACCAACCAGCTATGTGATGCTGGATACAAAATATGCTTTCAAGGAGACAAGTGCTTAGGCACAAGCAAAGGTCTAAAGTAGTCATTTACTGGGAGAAGACACGGAAATATCTATATATTATGTATAATTGTTGATGATGCTCAATGTTTGATCTCCGTCAAGGATGAATCAGGCCTCTAGACAAGAAGCTTGGGCATATAAGCACCAAGCAAATAGCGAAAATCTCCTCAAAGAAATTGGCATGAGGTTTACTAGATCTTAGATTTGAAAGATTTGAAGTTTGCTCAATCTATGCCCTAGGCAAATAGGTGAGGAATTCATTCAAGCTCATCAACTTCGTTAGTACTAACAAAGCTTTGAAAATTTTTCATATGGACATCTTTGGACCTACAAGAACACAAAATTTGGGAGGTAAAAGGTACTACTTGGTAGTAGTCGATGATTACACAAGTTATAGGTGGGTTTTCTTTCTTACGCACAAGCATGAAGCATTTTCTCATTTTTCAAAATTTACCAAAAACATTCAAAGCGAAAAAAAAGGTATTCTTTCTTGCATCAAAACTAATCACAGGGAGAGTTCGAAAATCAGAGTTTTTAAAATTTTTGTGAAGAAAACGGTTTTGAGCATCAATTTTCAACTCCCTAAACCAGGAGGAGGTCACGAGGTTCGTCAACGATCTTGTTAAGGATGTCTGATTTGATATCAAGTCTAGCCACTTGGCCAAGTTATTCAGGCAAGTGACCCGATACCACCGCCATGGGTGGAACGTGCGATGGATGCAAATCAATCGCGAGTACTTCCGCAGCCCCTGGTCCTTATTTCGGCCACTGCTGCTTTCGTTCTTCCAGTCCTTACCTTCATCCAGGCCTTACTACACTATTTACGCTTACTATCTTTCCGAGAATTAACCAAGCTCTGCAACACTATATATATAGCACCATCAATTGAACTTGGAGCAATCAGACCGGTAAAATTTGTCCCTTATTTCTATGTCTTGCTTTGGCTACAATCCTTTTAATTCGTTTTAGATTGCTTAGAGTTAAATACATCTTCATCACAGCAGTTAAGATTTCTAGCAATGGAACGAGTCCATAACCCTTAATTTAAAAGGCAACGATATAACGAAGAGCACTCTATTAACTAGAGAATTCTAATGTTATTGCAGCCGATCGAAATTGACAGACAAAGATGTCTTAGATGCATCATCATCATTGACTCAAAAATAGCAGCGATCGCTAATCGGACCATTGTGAAGTGGACTGAAAACGGTCTTAAACGAGCTTTGAATAAATTTCATATATTGTGTTTATCGCTATGGAATTTCATCTGAATAAAAAATTATTCCTTGTTCATGCCAAAGCGTGGGATCTCTAACTCCATGGTAAATTTATACTCTTCTTTTTTTTTTTTTTAAAGAAAATTCATATTAGCCTTTCAGTAATCCATTTCGCAATTTTGAAATTTCATAATCATAAACAATATCTATATCTTTCAAAATTTGGGCTTTGGCCAAGCTGGCACGGACAAACCATTCAGTTCGGTTGGCCATATTTTTTTTTTTAAATTAGGCCCGAGCCAGATTACTAGACTCAGAAAAGGTCATAGACGATTCGACCGGAATCAAGAACACCCTTAGCGCCCCACCGGTCGACAACCCAACTATTAATGACTACATCCTCTCCCTCTTCTTTATATATATCTAAAATTATAATTCATCGTTTGAATTTCCTTGGGCACTTGCTTGCTTCAACTTTGCCCGACTACACTAAACACCGTGACGCAAGACATGATAATACTTAAGGCCGTGATTTAATTTATTTCCCTGATCATTTTAAATATTCAGAAAATTTTTACATGATATTATTTTTTTATGTCAACTTGATTTTATTTATCTTTATAAAATTTTTGACTAGTTTAGGATCTCACGCGTATAAATATATGCTTCATTTTCATGTGTCGTAATTTTCCTTTTTGATGAAATAAATGAATTGAGAGAAAATTTTATATGTTTTGCTCGTTTATGTGTGCGCAACTTCAATTGTACGAATCTAGAGCAATATAAGTTGGTTTATCCCCATTTCACTGCTTTCATCACTCTTTCAACTTGGTCGATATAGTTGTTTTCAATGTATACTCCCCAAAACCCAAGTAAACCATTACATAATTAGGTTTTTGTTCCATAGAACGGCTACTTCCATCAGCTGAGGTTGAATTTGCCTGTCGTATGGTGCATGCAATCAACTAGTTCACAAATATTCTTTTGAAAGATCAATTAGAGAAATTTGAGATGCAAAATTGATTTACCGAATTGATAAATTAAGTGAGACAACAAATTTTAAGCAGATATTTGGGAAAACAAAACTCTAATGAGTGGTACCCACTTATTTTGTGGAGAATAAGACCAAATCACTAGGATTAAAGGTAGAGAGAAAGACATGGGATACCCAAAAAAAAAAAAAAAAACCACACCTTTAATCCTTAGCCTAATATACAAAAAAAAAAAAAGGCAAACAAGACTAAATAATGTAAATTACCCATACACCTAATCAAATCCGGCAAGGCTCCTTCTGCGAACCAGCTGATTGTTGACCATGAGTCGTCATCATAGATCCCTCCAAGCGCCGCTAGAGACAGAAGCAGGAGGAGGATCGGGACGGGGGCTTGTGTTTATGGGGGGCCCGCTTGGGGTGCGGAGGGGCTCCGGTGTTGGTGGGTTGGCTGGGCTGCCGGACCTGGGAACGGCGGCGGGGCTGGGTGTGTTTTTCTTTTTTGGGGGCTGGCTTTGGGGGCGGCGGGACTCCCGAACTTGGGGAGGGTTTCTGCTTTTGTTTTTGGGGGGTGGCGTTACTACCCGACCTGGCGGGGTGTTTTTGTTTTTGGGGGCAGGCTGGGACGGCCGAGCTTGGGGGACGGCTGCGCCGGAGGGCTTTTGGTTTTTGGCAGGGGAGTTTTGTATTTGGGGCGCCGCTGGGATGCCCAACCTGGCTTCCCCGTGGGGGTGTAGCTCACGGGGCCGCCCTTGGCCTTTGCCACCCTCCGGCATGTTCATATTGGTGATGTTCACGTTAAAAATTGGGTTTACGAGGACTATTTTTGTATCAGACATTTGGGATGGTGGTGAGGGCCACGAAGCCCGGCGGTTAACGGATGCGATAGCGGGGCTATGTTACAACTACAATTTTCTTCCTTTGTAAGAGATTGAGCAACTGACAATTTTATATGTATATAGACAGGTCAGTTGGTCAACTTAGACTATCGATTTTATGCGGGGCCAGACGTGGAATTTGCCCATGCATAAGCTGTTGTTTTTTCCTTGCCTAAGACTTTATATTCCAACTCGCTTTGTACTTTGCAAGCACTACGCACCATGTTGTTATCAAATTAGTGACACACTAAAGGATGGACTTTGTGATATTTTATGAGATCCTTACTGACTATTATAAATGATTAAGCTATCGATGGAAAGATTTGAACTCAAAATATTTTATTTTGATAACATGTGAAATTTTATTAAATCATTATGAATTAATCTAGAAGTTTAGGATGTTGGATAAAGATATAATTTAATATTTAAAATATCTTATTGGCCCCGTTTCTTTGGTAGGCATGGATGGTGCCTAGTGGTGGATGGAAAGGTCGAAAAAGTGAGGCCCCTGCCCTCTCAGCCGCTATGATTAGTTAAGTGTGGTGGGCGGAGAGTAACGAAAAAGTGACATGCTAAAGTATGGTCCCCTTGTTTAGTCTCACTTGGTGCATGAGATTTTCACGATCACAATTTTGCTATCTAAGCAAAATAACAAATTTAAGAAGAGTTTTTTTGTTGTATAATGCCTTTGTCTTTATCGATGCAAAGATTTTAAGCTGGTTTTTGTAATGGAGGTTTGAAATTAGACTGACAACTGATTACCAAAGATTAAATCTACCTCTAAAATGGCGCATGCAATCAACTAGTTTATATATGTTCTCTCGAAGATAAAGATAAAATTAGAGAAATTTCAGATGCGAAAATGAATTTACTGATTCAATCTATAAAGTGAGACAACATATTTTAAGTAGATTTTAAGTAGATATTTTGGGACGACAAATCTCGGGTCAATGGTACCCTCTTTATCATGGGGGAGGAGAGGAACATAGATCTAGGAATAAAAGGTAGAGAGAGACTTGGCATACGAAGAAACCTCACGATCTTAGCCTAAAATACAATACAAAAAGGAATGATTATTGATTAAATCTGACAAGGATCCTTCTGCCAGTCAGCCGGTCGTTGACTATGTTCGTTATGAGCCCATGTAACAAGTTTAAACTATCTTTCTCGTTTGCCATTTTTCTTTTCCAAAGTACGGTTTTATTTTCCAAAGCGCTCCCCAATAGCGGGGGCACTGGCCAGCCTAAGATACCGTTACATAATGTAGTTTTCTCATTATAGAATGCTGTCGTGTTTACTGAGGAGAAGACGTTTTTCGGGGGGTGCGTGGGTGGGGCATTGTTCAACCTTTCTTAGTCCATTGTTCAAACCAGCTGACTCAGACCCTTATCAAGTCTGAACACTCAGAAAACTTGCAGTGGACGGTGGTCGGGCGCATTGTTCAACCTTTCTTAGCCCAGCTGACTTAGACCATTGTTCAATCTTTCTTAGTCCAGCTGACTTAGACTCTTATCAAGTCTGAACGCTCAGATAACTTGCAGTGGACGGTGGGTGGGCGCATTGTTCAACCTGTCTTAGTCCATTTTTCAAACCAGCTGACTCAGACCCTTATCGAGTCTGAACACTCAGATAACTTGCAATGGACGCCCCGCACCCACCCACCTAATGTTTTCTTCCTCTAGTCTATTGATAATTGAGGGAAACTTTCTCTAATTCGTAGTTTACAAACATAAACGTCACTTACACAAAATATCACCTAAACAACCACATACGCAACAAAATAATAAAGAATCGAATCATCACCTCAAATGTGAGTCGAGCTGAGGTTGCGGATCTCGATCGACCTCAAGCTGCAATAGCTCTGATGTCGCTCCGAAGTCACTGTCCTTGGACAACCTTAAATTGGTCACAAACCTCCAGCCCTAGGTTATCAGTTTAAAGAGAAAAGGAAAGTCAATCGGGAATTCTTCGATCAAAGATGGTGGAAAACATATCTATAAACACCTAATGTTTTGCCTATGATTGTTGAAAAATTCGAGATGTAAGACATAAATAATTCATATGCGGAAGCCAGGATCATAACAAACCTTTGTTCTTATTCTCGTTCGTCTGAAAAACCTGAAAATACAAAGAAACTTGGGCATACCTACTAACCCAATTCACTCTCGTCGATGGTGTATTCTGATTGAGAGAGTTTGAGTTAGACCTTGTAGTTACCCGTTAGAATGAACGATCGTTCCTTTATAAACCGTCTTCCATCAAGACGGTTACCAAATGGACAGTTGTCACGAAAAGTATGAATTGTGGAAAAATTACATGTGGAATAATCGCCACTTTAAAGAGAAAATGTGGGTCTGAAAATGTGGGATCACAAAAATAAATAACATTCTCCCACTTGATCCCATCATTTTCATCATACAGATTATCCAACTAAATCCACGAAAAACTTTATGCTTAAAGAAAAGAAACAAAACACATGGATCATGGCGACATGTCCTCTAAGAGTGAGTAATATTTTCCATGTATCACAATGCATCTTATTTCTTTAATGTTAGCCTATATGTGATAACACGTCTTAATAAATAAACCTTATGTTTATTCTAAAACCAATGATAAATGTTATTCTCATAAATAACAAAATGTGTACACCAAAAATTGAGAATCAACATTATAACAGAATAAGAGTTTTATACAACAAAAATTGTTCATATGACGACAAATCACATGATAGGACTTATTCCCATCTAAGTACATGATCTTTATACTTCATTGGTGGCATGCCTTTAGTTAAAAAATCAACTATCATCAATTTAGTGCTAACGTGTTCTACAACCACTTTATTCTCCTTAACACGTTCCCTTATGGCTATATACTTTATGTCAATATGCATACTTCAACTGCCACTTTTGGCATTTTTAACCATAAAAACAGCAGTTGAATTGTCACAATATTTTCTTAATGGCTTAAAGATAGAATCAACAATTTTAAGTCCAAAAAAGAAACTCTTTAACCATATACCATGCGAGGTAGCCTCAAAACAAGAAACGAACTCAGCCTCCATAGTGGAAGTAGCAGTCAAAGTCTGCTTGGCACTTCTCCATGACACGGCTCCGCCAGCTAACATGAAAATGTATCCAGATGTTGATTTTCGTGAATCAATGCAACCCGCGAAGTCCGCATCCGAATAACCGATCACTTCCAGGTTGTCAGTCCGTCTATACATAAGCATATAGTCTTTGGTACCTTGAAGGTATCTCAACACTTTCTTTGCAGCTCTCCAGTGGTCTAAACCTGGATTACTCTGATATCTTCCCAACATTCCCACAGCAAAAGCAATGTCAGGTCGAGTGCAAACCTGAGCATACATCAAGCTTCCAACAGCAGAAGCATATGGAATGTTGCACATTTGTTCCCTTTCTAGATCGTTCTTCGGGCATTGGTTCAAATTGAACCTGTCACCCTTCACAATGGGTGCTATACTTGGTGAACAATCTTTCATCCGAAATCTCTTTAGGACCTTATTGATATAGGTTTCTTGAGATAGTCCTAAAATTCCTCGAGATCTATCTCTATGGATCTTAATGCCAATGACATAAGATGCCTCACCCATATCCTTCATGTCAAAACTCCTAGAGAGAAATTGTTTCACCTCATGTAGCAACCCCTTATCATTGGTTGCAAGTAGTATATCATCCACATACAGCACAAGGAAACAAATTTTGCTCCCACTAACCTTCTGGTATATACATTGATCCATGACATTCTCTATAAAACCAAATGAAGAGATAACATCATGAAACCTTAAGTACCATTGGCGGGATGCTTGTTTCAAGCCATATATAGATTTCTTAAGCTTGCACACCAAATGCTCACCTTTACTAGAGGAGAATCCTTCAGGTTGTTTCATGTAAACCTCCTCCTCTAGTTCTCCATTGAGGAACGCCGTTTTCACTTCCATCTGATGTAATTCCATATCAAAATGGGCAACCAATGCCAAAACAATACGAAGAGAATCTTTCTTAGATACAGGAGAAAAAGTCTCTGTGTAATTGATTCCTTCCTTTTGAGTAAATCCTTTGGCAACAAGTCTAGCTTTATATCTTTCAATGTTACCCAATAAATCCTTCTTAGTTTTGAAGACCCATTTACAACCAATGGCCTTCGCACCATCAGGTAACTCAACCAAATCCCAGACTTTGTTAGATGCCATTGAACTCATCTCTTCCTTCATGGCATTGTACCACAAATTGGATTTATCACTATCCATGGCTTGTGAAAACGTTTCAGGATCATTCTCAGCCCCAATATTGTAGTCAAACTCTTGTAAATACACAATATAATCACTAAGAATAGCCGATTTCCTTATTCTAGTAGATCTTCTCAATGTTGGATCAACATTCTCTTGAGGAGCATGTTGCTCAACTGGTTGTTCAATAGTTTCTGGTAATTGCTGAACAATTGGATCTACTAGATCAATATCAGCAGGTTGTGGAACTTCAACAATTGGTTGTTCAATAGCTGGCTGAACTGAAGGGGCATTATGAGCAACAACCAACCTTAAACTTGAGGTGGAATGTTGAGTGTCTGAATGATCTTCCTTAGGAACAAGATCCCTCGGTCGATCGCTCCCACTGATCAAGTCATTTTCAAGAAATTTAGCATTTCTTGATTCCACAATCCTAGTGGTATGAGATGGACAATAAAACCTGTATCCCTTAGACCTTTCGGCATATCCAATGAAATACCCACTTATGGTCCTTGGGTCCAACTTCTTTTCTTGTGGATTATAAATTCTCACTTCAGACGGGCATCCCCAAACGCGCACATTGATGCCTAAACTCGGTTTCCAACCTTTAAATAACTCAAAAATAAGTGTCTTTTTCCGGGACAGCCTTTGGTCGAACTATCCCATGCTTTAATATGTAAATGGACCAGCCGTCTTAAGTGCTTCAGTCCATAAGAATTTTAGGAAGTTTGGAGCTACTAAGCATACTTTGCACCATGTCTAATAAGGTCCGATTTCTTCTTTCCGCTACGCCATTTTGGTCCGGAGAACCAGGCATAGTATATTGGGCAACTATCCCATGCTCTTGAAGAAATCTTGCAAATGGACCAGTGCTTGTCCATCTTCAAAGGTATCTACCATAGAATTCTCCACCTCTATCTGATCTCACGATCTTAATTTGCTTATTGCATTGTTTCTCTACTTCCGCCTTAAATACCTTAAAGGCATCTAATGCTTCATACTTATTATGAATCAAGTAGAGATACATATAACGTGAATAATCATCTATGAAGGAGATGAAGTATTTCTGACTACATGAGTCCATATCCGGACTACAAATATCCGTGTGTATGATTTCTAATATTTCTGTACTCCTCTTGGCACCTTTCTTTGTCTTGTTAGTCTGCTTTCCCTTTATGCAGTCCACACAAGTATCACAATCAGTAAAATCTAAAGTACTAAGTACTCCATCATTTACTAATCGCTTAATTCTTTCTATGGAGATATGTCCCAATCTCCGATGCCACAACATAGAAGAATGTTCTTTCACAACACATCGTTTCATACCAGCTTTATCATGAACATGCATCGCATCATAATAGGCATTGTCTTGTAAATTAATTCGAAAAAGACCATCGGACAAAGTACCACTCCCAACAATTTCAAATTTAAATGATAAACAGAAGTTTAAATCTAAAAAGTTAAAAGAGTATCCCAAAGGTACAAATCTTGAAATTGAAATTAAGTTTTTAGAAAAACTAGGAACATAAAAGATCATTTCCAAATTTAAAACAAAGCCACTATTGAGAACTAGTCTATATGTCCCAATAGCTTCCACATGCGAACGCATCTTGTTTCCTGAATAGATGCTTTGTTCACTTCCCACTGGCTTCCTGTGGTTTTGAAAACCCTGCAAGGAATTCGAAATATGGATTGTAGATCCAGAATCAATCCACCAAGTGTTGTGACTTACATCAGTCATATTAGATTCATAACAAACACAAGAGATTGGATTACCTTTCTTCTCGAGCCAGGCCTTAAATTTGACACAATCCTTTCTTATATGCCCCTTCTGTTTACAAAAGAAACACTTGGATTCTTTCTTAATGTCAGCTTGGGGAGGTATTTTACCTTTTCCCTTATGCTTGCCATAGCCCTTATTCTTTCCTTGTGTTGCCAAATGAGCACTTTCTCCCAATTCCATAATCAGTCTTTCTTCCTCTTGAACACACATGGTCATGAGTTCATTAATTGACCATTTATTCTTATGTGTGTTATAAGAGATCTTGAAAGGTGCATACTGTTGTGGGAGAGTGTTCAGAATATAATACACAAGGAATGATTCAGATATCTCAACCTCAAGGTTCTTAAGTTGAGCTGCAATGTTCCTCATTTGCATGATGTGCTCACGCACACCTCTAACACTAGTGAGCTTCAATGATGAAAACTTCATAATCAGGGTCATGGCATGCGCCTTCTCAGAACTTTCAAACTGCGCATCTATGGCCTCCAATAAAGCCTTAGCATTGCTATGCTGAGCAACCGAACCACGAATACTAGGAGATATCTTAGCTCTTATAAACATGGCACAAACGCGGTTGGACCGCTCCCATTGGTTATAAAGAGCTATCTCAGCTAAGTGCTCGAATCAGTAGGAGCAGGTGGTTCGTCTTTCCTTATAGCATAGTCAATGTCCATCCACCCCAATTGAAGAAGAACTGAGTCATTCCAAACTTTATAGTTCTCACCATTCAACATTGGAACATCAAACTTAAATACAGAGAAATTCACAAGTTGCGAAACTGCATATCAAATAATCATGCTTATGTCACAAAATTTGAGACAAATATAAATAAATCGTATTTTACCAATGTAAATATGTCACAATATGAATCATATAACATAAAAAACTACATGTGGGCTAAGTTTTTAATTTAAATAGATTCATAATTACTTCATGAAGAAACTACCATATTATATGCATTTTCTTAATCCCTGTGGGTAAATTAAGAAAAATAATATGATATTTCATCCTAATTAATCATATTAATATAATGAAAATTCCTGTGGGATAAAATTCATCATATTAATATAATTAATTACAATCAATGTCCATTTCTAAATATGATCCGGAGGCTTTTAATATATAATTTAATTAATTAAAGATGCTGTGGCCACTCCCTAATTAATTAAATATATGGACCATTGGACATTTAATTTCATGCATAAAATATTCATAAAAAATGCATGAAATGACATAATAAATAAATACATCAAGGGCAGAACAGTAAATAAATAAATTGGCCAAGGGCAAGATTGCAAAAATTTAAAAAATTTGAGACAAAATCGTAAAAAGGAGCCGCGGTAGGGAGACGTCGGGCGCGTGCCGAGCACGTGCGTCCGGCGCACAGCGCGTGCGCCGGCACGCATGCGCACGCACGGCGCAATGCCTCGCACGCACGGTGCGCGCAGCGCGTGCCGAGCACGCGCCCGCCCACGCTCGAGCGCGTGCAACGCACGCGCCTACAACCGCGATGGATCCCGCGCGTGAGACCACGCGCCGGCGGTTGGCGCGCGTGGAGGCGCGTGGCGCGTGGGTTCCACGCGCCTGCAACCGTGGACCCCACGCCTGCACACGCAGCGCGCGCGTGGACCCACGCGCCTTCTTCCTCGCGCGTGGACCCCACGCGCCTTCTTCCCCGCGAACGAAGGTTTTCCGTCGGTTTTTCGCCATTTTCAGCCGTGATTTCTTCTCCGTTTCTTCTCTCCGGCAGCCCATCTAAGACAAAATAAATTCATGGGTTTTGAAGAGAATGTCGGCACGACCACATGGGTCCAAGTTTCGGTGAAAATGAGCAAAAATTGGCCCCAAAATCAAACGAAAATTCCCAAAACACAAATCCTCAACCACCGCGACTTCCGCCGCCCGATTAGCCTCCGGCAAACACCGATATATCGGAAAACTCATGGCTAATATTCCTTATGGCGGTGCGACCGTAATGGGTCCGAAATCAAGGGGTGGGTCGTGCGGATTTTGCCCGGAATCGTTGGGAGTTTCTCTCTCTTGGCCTCAAAACTTCCGAGTTACTGTTCATGTACTAAAAAATGCCGAAAATTCAACAAAAACACACCGAAAATACACCAAAATTTAACAAAACAAGGCAGAGGCTATAAACATGCTCGATACCAAATGTAAGAAATAAATTATTCATATGCGGAAGCCAGGATCAATTTATAGACAAACCTCCAGCCATTGTTCTTATTCTCGTTCGTCGAAAAACCTGAAAATCAAAGAAAATTGGGCATACGCTACTAACCCAATTCACTCTCACGTACTAATGGTGTATTCTGATTGAGAGAGTTTGAGTTAGACCTTGTAGTTACCCGTTAGAATGAACGATCGTTCCTTTATAAACCGTCTTCCATCAAGGCGGTTACCAAATGGGCGGTCGCCACGAAAAGGTATGTATGTGGAAAAATCGTATGTTGAATAATCGTCACTTTAAGAGAAAATATGGGTTCGTAAATGTGGGATCACAAAAATAAATAACACGAGACACTTTCATCGAAAACAAAACTTCATAAAAGATTTCGATTGGAGGAAACAATTAGGTTGCAATCTTCAAGAGCTTTCCAACCATACCAAGACTATGGGTTTAAAAAATATAGCAACTCTTAGGTTCCATTTGTTTTGCAGAAAATTGGCCATTTCCGCAAAATATTTTCCCAAAAGTCATTTTCCAAGAAAATAACAATATTTCTGGTGTTCGACTAAAACCTGAAAATGTTTCGGAAATTATTTTCCGGTGTTTAGTAAGGAAAATATTTTAAAGACTTCACTACTTAGGCATTCATCACTTACCGACCTATAAATCCATCAAATATGAACTTGCCTTTAAATCCAGGCAAAATTGCTTCATAACTTTGTTCCCTCATTGTCGCCAAATGCTCATCTACTCTAAAAAATGTTCGTATGGATTTTAAAAAGAAACAAAGCATGTATAGCCCTAATGAGAATCTTTTAGTTTTTTTTTTTTAGTCGAAATAAGTAGCTTTCATTACTTGCTAAAAAATGGATAACAAGTAGATTCAACATCTAAGCATAGGATTAAGTGAAGAGGGTGGGAGGATTATCAATCCAACTCGATGGAAGAGAGCCCATACGATAGGCCCTTGCTACCCAATCGGCCACTTGGTTGACTTCTCTAGGTTGAAAGATAAGCCGAGCTTGAGGATGAAGGCCCAACAAAAAGGTGCAGTCACTAATGATGGATTTGGTAGCCCACGGTGCTTCCCTTTGTCCCATAATGATGTTCATAACCACTAAATTATCTTAAGCAAGGAGAAAGTACAAGTTAAAAAGTGAACTAAACTCAGTTCATGGGTGTTTTGTGTCTAGCTTCTTGTTCAACTAAAGCAGCCCCTCTCTCACTACTAGGGTTTCTGCCACTAGAGTTGAAAGTAGTGTGGATCGACTTCACAAGACCATCAACAAGAACACCATGCCCATTTTTGCAGATCACGACCATCGATCCAGTTAAGGATGAGCTGCACCAAGAGCTGTCCATGTTTATTTTCCAGATCTGGTTTTTCATTTGCATCCATGGTTCAGGGTGTGAATGTTTGCTGATGTTCAATTCTTCTTCGTGTAGATGCCATTTTCGGTAGAGATGAGATTCTAGGGAAGCTTCCTTTAGGATCAATCTTGGTTGTGGTGGCTGAGCTCGGAAGACCATAGCGTTCATTGCCTTCCAAATTTGCCATAGTACTCCAGCAACAAAAGCTTTCTCTCGGTAGTCGACCTTTGAGGTAAGAGTCTCCGACACCCATTTGTCTATACGTGTGATTTCCATCAGGGAGATGTTTATTTCTAATCTGGGGTCTGACCACACGTCTTTTGTCTAGTTGCACATTAGGAAGAGGTTTTCCACCGTCTCCGGTTGTTGGCTGCATATTGCGCAAATAGGCTCAGGTACCATCCTCCTCTTGAATAAACACTCATTGGTAGCCAATGCATTGTTACATATGCTCCATATAAGAAATTTGATTTTAGGGTATGTTTTTAGTTTCCATATTTCATTCTATAAGACTTTTGGGACCTGGTATGATGTAGATGGTTGGGTTTGTGGATGGCATTTGTTATGATTTCTGACTCTGTTGTATTTGCTCTTTACCTTATATTCTCCCGAATTGTTTGTTGTCCATAGTAATTTGTCATGTCCTAGGTTCAGGCAAATGGGAGTAGCTAAAATTTCTGTAACTACTCTGTCCTCAAACAAAAGCTAAAGTTTTTGTTCATCCCATTTACTAGCTAAAAATCAATTAGTTCAACAACAAATTGAGGGTCATTTTGATTTTGAGGACCTCCTATCTTAGGTAAGATAGCCATGTTCCTCTCTAACTTTGACATTTTTTCCATCACCAATTTCCCATCTCATATCTGGTTCAATAACATCCCGACCCATCCCCAAGAAGGATTATGGCATTTTTTTGCATTCAAGAAGTTGTTTCTGGGAAAGTATAGGCTCTTCAAAACTTTGCTCCAAAGGGCATTCGGGGCATTGTTCATCCTCTAGGCTTTGTTTCCCCAACATGGCCTTGTTAAAATCTACAAAACTCCAAACCCAAGTCCTCCACAATCATTCTTAGTCTTTAGCACTTCCCAACTTTTCCAGTGAATGCCTTTCTTTTTAACACTTTGTTTCTACTAGAAATTGGAATTTTTTCGCTCAATTGCTTTGCAAATGGATATGGGAATTTTAAATATTGACATGGCGTATTGTAGCAATGCTTGGATGACCGTTTTGATTAAGATCTCTTTCTCCGGTTTTGATATTCAACTTTTCTTTCCAACCCTCTAATTTGCTGTCCACCTTTGCTAGGATCCAAGCAAATAGTTATTTTTTAGTTTGGCCTCAATCAGAAGGTATCCCTAGGTATTTCCCTATTTTCTCCATTATAGGGACTCTTAATTGAATCGTTAGATTTGCTTTCAAGTTGTAGGGGCAATCATTCCCAAAGAAAATTCCCAACTTGTTAAGGTTGACAGCTTGACCCATGGTGAGACAATACTAATTTAGAATATTTGCTAGATTTTGAGCTTTCATGATCGAGCCCTTCAAGAAAAAAATGGCATCATCAGCAAACAAGAGATGTGAGAGTATAGGACAGGCTGGGTTCAAACGGATCCCTTGGATGGTTTTATCTTCGACGGCTTTCAGCATAAGGGAGGATAGAGCATTTGCCATTATGATAAAAGATAAGGGGAAAGTGGGTCTCCTTGTCTAATGCCTTGGAATGGGAAGAAAGGGGCTAAGGGTTCTCCGTTAACTCTTACACAAAAAGAGATCGATGAGATGCATGTTTTGACTAGGAGGACCCATTTTTCACGGAAACCAAGTTTCAACATATAATCGGTCAAAAAATCTCATTCGACTCTATCATAGGCCTTTTGCATATCTAGTTTGAGGATTACTTGGAACTTCCGCTTCCTTTTCCGAACTCTCAGCTGATATAAAACTTCTTGAACTATGAATATGTTATCTTAAATTTGACGACCACTCACAAAGGCATTTTGTTCTTGTGAAACAATATTTGGGAGGAGGGGTTTTAGTCTATTTGCCTTGACTTTTGCTATAATCTTATAGTTGAAATTGCATAGACTAATAGGCCTGTATTGGGTTATGTCTTCAGGATTTGTAACTTTGGGGATGAGTGTGATATGAGTTTGATTTAGCTCAGGGTTGAACATACCTTGGCTGAAAAACAAGTCGACCATTTGGAATATATCTTTGTGAATCATTGGCCATTGACTTTGATAAAATAAACCATTTAGCCCATCTGGTCCAGGAGCTTTTGTGGCACCCATTTGAAAAATTGTAGCTTTAACTTCTTCCCTTGAGATTGACCTTATTAGCTTTACATTCATTTCTTCATTGACCCTTTGCTAGCATTGGTCTAAAATAGGTTGATAATTTCTATTTCCCACCGAAGTATACAAAGATTGATAGAATCCCCTTATATGATGTTTTAGGATAGAAGAATCTCTACTCCACATGTTATCTTCAAGCATGAGCATGGTTATCATATTTCTTTGCCTTCTTTGGACCGTTGTGGCATGGAAAAATTTTTGTGTTGTGATCACCCCATTTCAGCCAATTAATCCTAGAACACATGCACCAATACATTTCTTCCTGCCTCCATAACCTTTCAATAAGTTCTACAATTTCATTATACTCAGCGTTTGTTGGAAACATCATCTCCACTATTCATCAGCTCTATGAGTCTGTTTCTTAGACGTTCAATTTGTTGAGGTGCATTTTTGAATCATTTCTTGCTCCACTACCATAACTCAGCAGCCACCCTTCTTGATTTCAATACAATGTTTAAAGGGGTGCTTGTATCTTTTCCTCAAGCTTCTTGGATGACTTCTATACATTCATTTTCATCGAGCCAAAAAGCCTCAAACCTAAGCATTTTCTTCGATTTGTTATGTTGGGCTCCAAGGTTAAAATCAATAGGTAATGATCCGAGCCAATCACGTGGGTAATGCAAAGACTTCTGCATGTCGAAATTGAACTCTCCATGCTAGATTAGATTGGGCCCTATCAAGCCGTTTCTTTACTAGCTCACTTCCTTCTCTATTGTTGGTCCATGTATATGTGCATCCCTTACTTACAATATCCATTAAAGAACAAAAGTCCAGAAATTCATGAAAGGCCATTCATTCTATATCTAGCCGCCTCCCTCCTACCAACCTTCTCCCATTGATATATCACTTCATTGAAATCTCCAATGCAAAGCCAAGGAAGAGTGTTAGAGTAATTGATTGAACATAAATTTTGCCATAAGCGTAGCCTCTCCTGAAAGATGGTGGAAGCATGTAGGAAAGATATCCTCATTGATTGTCCACTACTAAGGATTTTGCAAATAATATTGATAAGTTCCCAAGAGCTTCCTTTCAATTCCACTTCAACTTCATCGTCCCACATAAGAGCTAATCCTCCCACTATTCCGATTGGATTTATAATAATAGAATGCTTAAAACCTAAGCTTCTTCTTACTTGGTGAATCATGTTTTCTTTGTTTTGGAAAACCAAGCTGGGCTTTTCATGAGCTACTAGAGCTCTAAGGTGCTAAATTGTCAAGGGAGTGCCCAACCTTTGACAATTCCAGCTTAGGACCTTCATTTGTGCTTTGGTGGCTTATTAAGGCTAGCCACCAAAGCTCATTCTTTGACCCCTTCCCAACCCTCGATCAGTGTGTCCAAAAGAACCTCCTCATCAAGCAGTTGATTCAATGGAGTCCGTTTTTCAGTAAGGATTAACTCTTTTCTATTTTTTTGCCATAGGTGTTTTGAGACCACTCTTGGTTTTCTTCTGCCAGGCCTTCCCTTTTCTTGGTTGCTTGAGGTGAGTAACATGATATGAGTTTGCTGAACATGTTTCCCCCTTTGTTGCAACATATAATCATCCATTGTCACATCTTCTATAGGTTCTTTACCTCGGCATGTGGTGTAATCATAGCTAAGGCATTAGGCCCTAGATATTCCTCCCTTACAACCTCCACTTCAGCCATGATAGGAGTCTTTGGGACAGGTTCTTCATCCTCCTGTGGTGGGTCTACTCTTCCATAAAATGTTTCCCAAAAAAGACTAAATTCCCATACTTATGCTCTTAGCCATGAACCATATCTCCTTGGTTTATCTTAAGGTAGTTCTGATTCCTCATAAAGTATTTCTTGGCAAAAAGTAGCATAGTGCCCAATATGACCATAGGAATAACAAAAATGTGGTAGCATTTCATTCTTGAAATCTAATTACCATTTCTTACCACCTAAATCCACTATAGTACCTGTTTAAGAGGACTTGAGAGGTTGACTTTGCCTTGCTGATTTTGCAAACTATTGTTTCTGTCCTCTATTTTCACCTCCTCCACTCTTCCCATTTTAGAAGCTATACTCCAAATAGAGTCCTCATTCATTCTAGCTCTAGGTAACCCCAAAATATGCACTCAAAATGTAGTGTGTGTGAACTCATAACAATGTTCAGGCACATCGGGATCTCCTTCCAACAACACAAAAGATTACTTGCGAAAGACCATGGATTCATCTCTAAAACTCTTCTTTTATCCTCTATCAATTCAGACAAAAAGGAGAATAAACCCTGTTCTATAATCTCACATTTGACAGTCTCAACTTTCTATGCTTTCTTCATTGTACTACAAAATGCTTGGAAATTGACATTCGGTTTGGAATAAAGCTTTTCATAGAGGATGAGTTCACTTTCCTGTTTTTATTTCTTAGGAATAGTTGGCTTGAGCTTTAGTACATCGTCTTTTGACCAAAGGTCTCCCATTTTCCTACATAATGCCACTAGTTTGATTTGGTTTTCTTAAGATCTCTCCATTTCTGAACAAGTTCCCCAAAATTTTGTCTGTTTAAAGGTGTATGGGCAAGGAAAGGAGTGAAGGGAGCTCTATCGTTGAAAAGGCTATTTTCCGCAACTTCTGGTTTTGGGCTATCTGGGTATGGATTGGGAGTGTTCTAGGGACTCATAGGTGGTTTAAAGTTCAATTGGTGGTAGGGGTTTCAAGGTTTGGATCTTTGTTCATCTGGCTTTGGTTTTTTTGGCTTGATTGTGAGCTTTGGAGACCATTTTCCAGATCTGAGTTGAGCTTTGGCATAGGGGTTCTACGATGGAGACAAAGTGCAATGATGACTAAGAAAGCTAGAAGAAGAAGAAGAGGGACGCAGCCCTAATCTGGTGGAAATGGTGACGCAATGGCCATTGGGGTAGGGTAAATGCTTCGATTTTTGGATCTAAGGTTTCAAACAAAGGGGAACTATCACCATGGATAGAAGAAAAACTCACATCAATGAGAGAACTCAATTTTCGTTGGAATATGAAGTTAAGGATTAATGATAATCTTCTAGTTGAGTGGCATGTTTTCCCCTACGTCTTTTATGTTCTAATAAACAAAAGAAAAAAGAAGCAAAGCATGTGGAGCCATTTGCTTGAGCAATGTATAACTATAGGATAGAGTAAATAAAGAAAATGATAAGCAAGAATGTAGAGCACAAGCTTGAGATCAACGAGCTCAAGGTTCGCCTAGCAACGGTCGACGATTAGCTAAGAAAGAAGAAGATGGGAAACAAAGAAAAGATAAAGATAAAAAAAAGATAAAAAGAAAAGAAATAGAAAAGAAAAAGGGAATTAAAAATAACTTGAATTAAAAAAGAAAAAAATTTAAAAATAATTCGAATAAAGAAAGAAAAGAGAAGAAAAAAGGGGAGGAGGAAGTGAAGATTTATAGAGATATGAAATAAGAGAGATTAAGTGAGGAAAATATTTTTCACTTTTCAAAAGTGGAAAATATTTTCCTCTAATTTAGAATGCTTTTTTCCTTTCATGGAAAACATTTTTCCCGAGGAATTCATTTTCCGTGAAACGAACGCCATAAAATCTGGAAAATATTTTCTCATAAATTATTTTCCACGAAATGAACGGAGCCTTAACTATGGTCATTTGATCTTGAGGTGTTGATAATTTTATGATTTGACTCAATTAATTCATTCCATCTTAAAAATCAAGTGAATGGCTTTCTCATGTCACAAGAATCACATTGATTGGATTTTGTATGTAGAAAATGCTATAAATTTGTACAATAATCATCCATTTGGATAGATGCACTGAAATCTATGACCACGACACTTTTTTTTTTTCTAAAAAGCAGACCACAATTTTTTGAAAATTCGGAACGCGAGCTTTCCATAGGCACAAAAATTGGGCCGATTAGAAAGATGGAAAAAATATACTCAATCAAAGTTTGGTCAATCATTTATAAAAAAAAAAAAAAAATTAAAGCCCTCAATAATGGAACTAGGTGGCATTGGGAGCAAACGTAAGTTATCCTCTTTAAGAGGAATAGTAAGTTATCCTTACCACTTAGCAGATGGGCCTACTTGTAAATTTTGGACCATGTGCTACTCTAATAATAGATGCGGGGTGGTAACATCATCAACTCATTAGTTAATGACTACTGGATGGGCCCATTCATAAAATTCTAAAACACTCCAGAATACACCATCGGATACCGGACTTTTTATTTTTTACTATTAAATTCTAGATTCGAGGATGGTAAAATTATTGTTGTTGATTAGCAACTATTAATTGATTGGGTCACTCGTAAAATTTTAAAACACTTGGTAGGATGCGGGAGATGATAAAATCATCCTTACATGAATAAGTAATGAACTACTTGTCGGGCCCACTCATAAAATACTAAAGCACTAGGTAATTTAGTACTAGATGCTAGATATAACGATGGTAAAATCATTAATATCATTGATGAGAACTACTTAATTAACTACCGCGCAATCACGATGTCCGAAGAGGCAGGGCGCGGCTGGTTTTCTGGCATGGAGGGGCGGTTTGAGCAGATGCTGGCTCTTCTCAAGCCCTCAGCCAGCAATTCCTTTTGCTGCATCTTCAAAGTATCCAACAGCCAATCGGTGAGCAACGCCAAGGCTTACCAAACCCAGCACCAGAACCACCATGGGCAAGAGCAACCGAAGCTAATCAAATAGCACAAGCCTCGACTGTTCTCTATGTTGCTCGATCGGACCATGGAGTATGTTTCGGCCCTGGACGATTACTTCGAGGCCATCACCTTCCTGGAGACCTATATACAGAATAGTACTCGAAGGTCCTTCACTGGAAAACCCTGGATTTGATCGGGATGATGATTCTTGACACTTGTTTCATTGTTTAGATGTTCCATGTCGCTGCTGCAGTGATTCAACCGGACGCTGAACGACCCCTTGTTCTCCATGCCCATGAATTTTCTCGCTCCTCACACACGACTTCCTCCGGATTGAAAACCAGATCCCATTCTTCATTCGTCAGACAATCTACGGCTATTCCAAGTCTCCGTCTGAAGCCGACTGCTCCCTCTAGATTGCCTTTTGGTTCTTCAACTACAATCTCCGACAACTGGAAGATGAACTCAAGAGGCATTACTGAGTCTCCAACGTCATGCACTTTACTGGATTTGGTCCGACTGAGCACGGTTGGCCATATATAGCTCGAACATCGCCAACAGGTCGATAAAGAGATAAAGAGTTGCTGCAACTGATACCCTCCACAAAGTAGCTACTTGTCAAGGGAAAAAATTTAAACCGAGGAAGGGCAAGAACCTAATGGACGTCGTGTTCAATCATGGAGTGCTCCGAATCTATTGAAATTCAAGTTGGCAGAAGATGATTTACTTTTATCTGATCCACAAACGACAATTAACCCCAGAATGATTGTTGAATTGCGGATGAATCACGAATAATATTACCTCACGTTGGTCTGAATGTAATCACGAGGAAAACATCCAATTTCCACAGCATAAATGCCACTTGTTCGTGTAAAGGAGAATGGAACGTTTCTTTTTCTTTGATGGAAATGGGACAAGAAAAAGGAAAACATTTTTTTTTTTGAGCATATGTTTTGCCAACCGTGCCAACAGTTGTCTCCTGAAGTCTTTTATATGACTCCATCAAACCCCTTCAAATGGTGTCTTTCCATCGTAGCATATCAAGGTGAAACAATACATTCTCATCGTACCCTATCATAGACGTACTAATTCAGTACAACATCTCTCACTTGGACATGATGGACTTGATAGCGCTCTATTAAGAATATAAGGCATTCAACATTTATTAACTTTACAAAACAATTCATACTGGCAAGTAAGCTTGCGTGACCAGTGAGTACACCTGCACTTGAGAGCTCAAATTATGCACCTGTTAGGGATGACATAATGGCTACAACCCCGAAAAGAAATAAACAATCGATATCTCACAGCACCCCAGATATATTTTGTTACATCAGTTCAAATATACATATCCCTTAAAGGGTTATACTTGACTATTCTCAAAATACCATGTATTGACAATTATATCCACAACCACATAAGGCGACTGCTAAATACATGTGATAGATGTAAAACAACAATAGTCTTCATTCGCACTCATGTCTCTCTCCATTTCAAAACAACTGATTTCCTAGAGATGTCCCATAAGGCCATATCTATTCATGACCGCTGGTAGCATGCTAAAGTAGCAACATTGATCTTTCACTTCAAAAACACAATCAGAAGTAACATATGGCACAAAATAAGGTAAGTGATATATTACATCAAGGGCTTACCCGATGAGTAAATAGGGATAATTTTACTCACATTTCCTTGTCAGTTGTACAATGCACATGTAGTATGAATTACATGCTATAGTGGATTTCTCTTTCTATAAGAGTGTATGTCATTTATTAAATATATTAACTATACGGATCTTAGCCTAAACATAGTCACATGCCTCTCACGTACTCATGTTTAGCTCGAGTGCTATATCAGCTTGCTTTTTATAGCGTCCAATTAAGTACTCGCATTTGGTATCTTACAAGCATACATGATTGTGGGATTATCATGTTCGGTCTTATTATAAATAAATCACAGACCTCATCTTGACTCTAATCAAAGCAACATATTTTATGTACTATACTTGCTTTTTCAGCATTTATTTATACGTAACGTCTCATCTCAACGTGCTAATTATAGCACTTGAGGCGATTACTCATGTAAACGAGTCAATCATTGGCTACCGACATACTTTCCAATAATATATGTGTGCTTGTGCTAGTCCTATAATGTATTTGTACTTATTGATAAAACATCAAGTCACTAATAAACAAATAAGTACAGTGCATATGTCTACATATACATAAACCAATGATCCTCTACAATAACATTTATCACATTTTACGCAATCTCAATGACATCCTGTGGCTCAAGGATATGTCTCTAGGAATAGCTTTCGTAAATTGATCAGCAACCATTCTATTGATTGAAATGTATTGTAGGATCACTTCTTTCTACACTATAATATCTATGATGAAGTTATCTTTATGTCAATGTGCTTCGTCATTCCATGATACTTAAGATCTTTCATATAGGTAATAGTTGCTTGACTATTGTAATAAACTATCACCGGTCTTGGAACCTCAATGATAGTGGCTTTTAGCCATACTACTTCTTACACTATGGCAGAATATACAATAAATTCTGCCTCCATCGTAGATAAAGCCGTGCATGTCTATTTCTTGCTATTCCAAGAAATCGCACATCCATTGAGCAATAACACACATCCAGAAGTCGATTTATGCTTATCTGGGTCTCCACCTCAATCGACATCTGAATAGCCTAATAAACGTAAATTACTCCCTTGGTAACAAAGTCGATAGTTCATGGTGCCTTTCAAGTATCTCAAGATCCTCTTCATTGTTTTCTAGTGTGCTTGATCGGGATTTGATTGATATCATCTCATCAATCTCACGGCACAACATATGTCGAGTCAAGTATACATCATAGCATACATCAAACTTTCAACCGCACTAGCGTAAGGAATAGTTTTCATTACTTTAATTTTTTCTAGAGTCTTAGGACACATCTCAATACTTAGGCTTTCACCCTGTATGACAGGGGTATCAATGAGATTACAGTGTTGCATATTAAAATATTCAAGAATCTTCATAATATAAGACTCTTGTGATAAAGTAAGGGGTTTCCATGATCGATCCCTTTCAATCTTAACTCCTAATATATAAGCAGCTTCTCCCATGTCTTTCATTTCAAAATTGGAAGACAACCATTCTTTCATGATGATAACCAAAACCGTGTCATTTCCAACCAATAGAATATCGTCCACATAAAGTGATAAATCACAAATTTATCTTCGGACCACTTGACATATACACAATGATCTTCTTCAATCATCGTGAAATCAAAAGTCGTTATGGTTTGATGAAAACGAAGATACAACTGTTTAGATGATTGCTTAAGGTAATATATTAAGCGATGAAGCTTGCATACTTTATCCTCTTGACATTTAGCTATGAAACCAATTGGTTGCTTCATATAGATTTCCTCTTCTAGTTCTCCATTAAGAAATGTCATATTTACATCAATTTGATGTAATTCAAGGTCCAAATGTGCAACGATGGCTAGACAAGGCGTATTGAGGCAAATCTTACAACTATTGAAAAATGTTTCCTCATAATCTATACCCTCTTGTTGAGTATAACATTTCGCCACAAGGCGAGTCTTATACATTTCAATGGATCCATCTGCCCTTCGCTTAATCTTGAAAACCCATTTGTTTCCAATGGCCTTGTAATGGGGTGGTGATCAATCAAGTCCTAGACGTGATTTACCCTCATTGACTCAATTTCATCTTCCAAAATTTTTATCCATTCTTCCTTATTAGAGAATGAGAAAGCCTCTTGAACAATCTTAGGCTCGGCATTGTCTTTTTGAGCAATCATAAATGCTTCCCCTTCAATCTCAAAATGACGACGGGGAATACTTTTGCGATTACTTTTACGCAACTAAATTTTTCTTGAATTCAATTCACCAGGCAATGCAACACTCCCACTAGGTCTTGTATGTTGAGGTAAATCATCATTTCCCTCTACAACATCAGTGTGTGTATTATTAGAATCTTCCATTTCATATAATTGGAAGTCCTTATCAATCTCACTCCTACTAGGAAAATCGTTCTCCAAGAACGTGACATCTTGTGACTCCATTTCGATCACACTTCCATAAGCTTGTTCACCTATGAAAACGTACTATTTGAAATGTTCAGAATATCTTATAAATATACATTTCTTCCCTTTATGACCTAATTTGTCATATTTATGGGAAGAATCATGAACATAAGCTGCACATCCCCATGGACGTAAACTACTTAAGTATGGTTTCCTATCAGTTCATAATTCATAAGGGGTGGAAGTTGTTGGAGAAAACTTCCTTGAGTATTTTGAAGTTGACAAAATGTTTTCATCAGTCTAGTTTGAAGACTTGCAGACTTTTCCATCAAAGTCTGAAGACCTTCGGACTGGCAGACTCAAGACCCAAAATCTTTCCTCATTGACAATTTTTAGACCGTCGAAGAAGGCTTATTCAGAACTGAATGTTTCGTTAAGGATTTGATTCTATTAACTGTAGAAGATCTCTTGGCTAGATACAGCATGTCGGAATCCATTATTCAAATTAAGATTGATTAAGGGATTTTGGATCCATTGATTAGCGAAGTATACTTGGAATGTTCTACTTATAGAAACCTAGATCTTGATTGTATGGGCGAGCATGATTGGTGGATTATCGTCATATTCCTTAAATAGCTCGAAATCTTCCCAATTGATTCTATCCAACGGGTAGATTAGAAGAATCCTTTGGTAAGCGCTAACGGGTGTGATGGCATGAAAGAGTATATAAGGAAGACGTTCCAGTTATTCGAGTGTGTGCGCGATAGAAAATTTCCAAAGTCTGAAACTCCTTATTCTTAGTCAATTAAATTGTTGAGCGAAATCCTGTACTCAAAAGAGACTTAATATTTTTGTGAGACCTTGAGGAAGTGTAGCAGAGTCTCTACACTGTGGAGTTAAGGAAGAGCTTTATTGTAATAACTCTTTTGATTCATAGTGAAATCCAGCTAGTGGGCTGTCAGTGCGGAAAAGTGGATGTAGGCTTGGATTAAGCCGAACCACTATAATCTCTGTGTTCTTATCCTCTTCTCTACGCTCTTTTACTTTGATCGTAATTCATTTTGTCTGCAAGAGCCCAACTTCCTTTTCATCATCTATTGTTGATTAGTGTTGAACACTTATCTTGTAAATTTATTTTTACACCTATTCAGCCCCTCTAGGTGCTCGTACTAACTTTCACAATTGGTATCAGAGCATGTGTACTTACTTAAGTTGAAGTGTTTTACTTCAGAGTTAAAGATTCATAGCTAGTATGTTGGCTCCAAGACTAGTTGAAGGGCAAAGAAATATAAGACCGCCTTATTTTGATGGAAAGAAATATAACATATGGAAAAGCAAGATGAAGGCATTCCTAAGATCAAATGATCCTCTGGAATGGGATGTGGTAGACAAAGGAATCATTCTTAAAGCGGCACTAGTCTCAAAAAGAGGAAAAGAAGCCGTTGAGTCTAGTGAAATGACTCAAGAAGGATAACTAAGAGACAAGCTCTTGATGCAAAAGCAATTTATTCTTTATATTGTGCATTATCTCCTATTGAATATAAAATAATATCTTCTTGTGAAACAGCTAAAAAAAGTCTAGGATAGATTACACATCACCTATGAAGGAACTGATCGAGTGAAAGAAATTAGAATCAACATTCTGCTCGGTCAATACGAAGCATTCAAAATGAAATCAGGAGAATCTATCACTGGCATGTTTAGTAGTTTTACAGAAATCATGAATGGTCTTGAATATCAAGGTTAACCAATTTCTGGACCCATGAAGGTAAACAAGTTACTGCGTGGACTGTCCAAGGATTGGAATTATATAAAGATCTCAATAAGGGAGACACAAAGAATCATGCCACTTTTTGTTGACGAATTGATTGGGACTCTTCAGTCTTATGAAGTGGAGCAAATCAACGAAGATGAAGATCCTAAAGGTAAGAAATCCATTGCATTAAAATCTAATGATGATTATGATGTCACAGATTTTGAAGATTATATAGATGATGAAGAGCTTGCTCTCATGATAAAAAGATTCAAAAAACTAAATAGAAAGGAGAGAAGATTCAATCTAAAGAAACAAAATTTTCAAAAGCAACAAACTCCAAGACAAACTCAGATTCAGACAATGAAATTGAGGTAAGTAATTTGAAAATCCCTACTAAAGTCTCTAGATACATTGATGAATTGTGTCTTAGTCTCAAAACTTCTCTCAAAAGGATTTCTGAAATTAAAAGAGAAAATTATGCACTTTGAAACAACGGAAAATGTTTGGAAAGAAAATGTCAAAAGTTTAGACAAAATTGTTACTACTTTGAAAGAAAATGCAAACAATATTTCAAAAGAAAATGCATTCTTGAAAAATGATATCTTAAGTATTTCTAAAAGATTTTCTATAGAATTTGAGAACCTTGAAAAAATTCTTTCAGCACAAAGACCTTACTTCAACAAATCAGGTTTAGGAATGACTGCTGAAACCATTCCTCTAATTAATTTTCCTAAAGTAAAGGAAAGAATTAAGCAAAGACCTACAAGAGATTCTTACAAAAATCATTTACAAAAAGTTTTTGTAAAACCAGTAGGTCGCCGTGCTCTTAAATGTTCTAAGTGCAATAGCTCAGATCATTTTGAGAAAAAATGTCTTATGGTTTGGAAACTATTAAGAAGGTATGGGCAAAGATTGTATATTACACTAACACCAATGGACTCAAGAAAATATGAGTAACAAAGAAAGCTTGAGTCTATTTTAAATGCAGGTCACTATCAAGAAAAATGTTAAATGATACCTAGATAATGGATGCTCAAGACATATGACAGGAGATTCAAATTGCTTCATAAAGCTTGTACAAGTTAATGGTGGAAAAGTTTCTTTTGGAGGAAATAGAAAAGAAAGAATTGTGGGATATGGAACTGTAAATATTGAAAGTCTTATGATCAGTAATGTTTCCTTAGTAGAATGACTCAACTACAACTTACTGAGCATCAGTCAACTGTGTGATACTGTTTTCAAAATCAACTTTCAAGAAGGAATATATTCAAGAACCAGTAAAGATTCTTTTTAGTCTTTCACGGGGCGAAGACATGGGAATATCTACCTCTTGGATATAAAACCAGATGAAATCCAATGTCTAATCTCAATTCAAGAGGAAGTAAACTTATGGCACAGAAAACTTGAGCACATCAACATGAAGTAAATAGCCAAAATTTCAACAAAAAAGCTTGTTCGTGGACTACCTAAACTGACATATCAAAAGTTTGATCTATGCACACCATGCATGTTAGGAAAACAGCTAAGAAACTCATTCAAACCAATAAATCAAGTATCCACTAATCGTGTATTGCAGCTCCTGCACATGGATCAAACTCAGAGCATTAGAGATAATAAATACTGCCTAGTAATTGTGGATGACTACTCTTGATTCACTTGGGTATATTTCCTGACAAGTAAGTCTGAAACATTTTCCTATTTTATAAAGTTTACTAATGTGAAAGCTAGTATGAGCACCTAGAGAGAAGTGAATATGTGTAAAAAATAATTTCTCGAGATAAGTGTGCAGCACTAATTAATAATAGAATATGAAAAGGAAATTCGTCTCTTGTAAACAAAACAAGTTATGATTAAGGTAAAAGAGCGTAGAGAAGAGAATATGAACACAGAGATTATAGTGATTCGGCTTAATCTAAGCCTACGTCCACTCTTTTGCACTGACAGCCCACCGGCTGGATTTCACTATGAACAAAAGAGTTTTTACATAAAAGCTCTTCATTGATTGCACAGTGTAGAGACTCTGCTACACTTCCTCAAGGTCTCTCAAAGATATAAACTCTTTCGCGTACAAGATTTCGCTCAACAGTTTAATTGACAAAGAACAAGGAGCTTCAGACTTTAGAATTCTTCTATCGTGCACACACTCAAACAACTAGAACGTCTTCCTTATATACTCCTTTATGCCATCACACCCGTTGGCACTTACCAAAGGAATTCTTCCAATCTATACGTTGGACATAATCAATTAGGAAGATCTTCGAGCTATTTAAAGAACATGACGATAGCCCATCAATCATGCTCGCCCATACAATCAGGATCTAGGTTTCCATAAGTAGAACCTTCCAAGTATACTTCGTCAATCAATGGATCCAAAATCCCTAAATCGATCTTGATTTGAATAAATGATTCTGAAATGCTATATCCAGCCAAGAGATCTTCTTCAGTTGACAAAATCAAATCCTTAACGAAATGCTTTGTTTCGAATAAGTCTTCTTTGTCGATCCTAGAAACTGTCAATGAGGATAGACTTTGAGTTTTGAGTCTAACAGTCCGGAGATCTTCAGACTTTGATAGTAGAGTCTGCAAGTTTTCGGACTAGACTGATGGAAACAATTTGTCAACTTCAAAACACTTAATGAAGTTTTCTCTAACAATCTCCCCATTTTTTATGGTGACAAAACTTTCTTGTATATTTGGATAACTTTGACCTACAAAACATTACTCAAGCAAACAAGGATATCTCACAAAAGTAAATGGCTTAATGAAGATATCATTAGAATCTGCATCCACAGAAAATAAGTTAGTTCTGTAAATGAGTAGAGCCTTGAGATATCAATAATGCTTATGATAAACGAACGTTCAAATAGTCAAATCCAAATCTAGTCCAAATCCAAACAATCAAACACAAAAGTCAAGTCATAATCGACACAAAAGTTCAAAAAGTGAATTCAAAGTTTAAAATCAAATTTGCACCACATCTCTCCCCCTTTTGGTCATCATTTAAAAGGAAGAGATGAAAAGAGAATGGCTTTAAGATTGCTTGGGAACACGAACAAGCTGGAAATCTCCCATTGACTGGACAATCCCTTCCAGCTTCTTCAAATCCTCCTTCAGTTATGCCACATCTTTACCCTTAGCATTGGCTTGAACTTGAATAGCAAGGGCATTGATCTGATCATGCAAAGAAACTTAAGATGTTTTACCTGCATTTTGCAAGTTTTGCACTTCGCATCCCATAGCATATATCTGGCCTCTCATCTCCAAAAGAACATCAAGGATTCTGCGAAAGTCTGCCGAATTGTCTGTCTAAGTACTTGCCTTTGCACGATCAGACGGAGTATTGGCAGATGATGGCAATTTAGCACAATCACTCAAATTGGGCGATGAAACCTCATGTCCCTCCTCAGGAAATTGAGTGGCATAGATGTCCTCTAGATCTGCTGGAGAACGATTTACTCCTTCATTAGTGGCAAGGAATGAAGACGTTCCTCTTTTCTTATGATCTCCCCCTGTTTTCATGCCTTTAGGTGGAGAAAAGTGTTCCTCATGCTCTGCTTCTTCTTCTTCTTCCTTTGTATCTCTCTCCTCTGCTTCTTTCTCCAAATCTTCTCTCTCTCCAAACCTCTATTATGTTTCATGCTTGTCTTTTTCCTGTCTCTCTGTCGATTCTGGAATAGAACGACTTAAGTTTTTCAATGCCATCGCAAAAATGATGATATCATCCTCATCCTCTTCATCCTCAATGATGAGTGCTCTTCTTTTTTTAGATGGAGCAACCATGGGCTCATTCCCTTTTCGCTTTGCTGCCGAAGAGACTGAATGAGTCTTGATAGGGGTTTTCTTCTTGAACTGCCCCAATGCCTTGGTAAGTTCTTTCAGACGCATTTTAGAGACCATTCTTAGTCTCACCACCATTTGATCGTACGTTCGAACACAAAGAATTCAGGGAGGCTGACGTTCAAATGTTTGAATAACTTGGTCATAAGAGCTGGATAAGGAAGTTGACTCTTGTCCTTCACCACTGCCCTATACATGTGGAACATAATTATATGTGGAAGAGAGAATTTCTTACCAGCATTGATGGCGTACATCAATTTTGCTTCCGACTTTGAAAAGTTGGTCTTTGAAGTTGATTTTGGTCTAAGATAGTTAATCACTATCTTGTGAAGCAAAATGTTGGATGCATTCATTCTCACATAGGAAATCTTTCATTCTGTCCTTCTATCCTGAACAAGTTCCAACATGGCACGAGCTATAGACACATTGATAAGTTGATATCTCCCTCTTTCAACTCAAATCACATTAGTCAACGTATTCATGTCAACCACATAGTCCTGATCTCGAACACTAAAAGAAAATCTATTTGCATACAAGAAACTGAGATTCCAATAGAAATAAGTAGTAAGTTCAGCATAAGCTTTTGTAGATTTGGAACAAAACTGTTTGAATTGAAGAAGAATGAATTTTTCCTGCAGATTGACATTCATAGAGTCAAGAAAATTAAAGTCTACATTTCTAGGGTTTATCACCCCACGATTCAGCAACTTAGAGTACAGCTTCTTGTGTTCCTCCAATCGAAATAAATCCGTCCTTTTGTTTTGGATTTTCGTTGCAATACCCATTCTGGGTTTAAACTGACTGTACAACTTATCATCATCGTTTTCATCTGATTGATTCAACCCTCCAACACGAGGATCACTTGGGATATTCGCCAAAGCTTCTTCCGCCGACCCCGCAGGGGCAATACCCAAACGTTCCATGGTGCGTAAGAAGAAGGTTTCATTTCTATACTCTTTGTCCTTAAGAAATTCATCAATGTAGTTCAACGGAGTACCACTCCTCTTCAAAGCACGGTAAAGCTCATAGGTAAAAGTGGGCTTATGAGTACTTACGAGCTCTACATCTTCGATGATTTCTTCCTCATCTCGATGTGCAACATCTTGAGGTCTAGATGGAGTAGATGGACGCTGCTGAGAATATTGTGGGCTTTGCTACTATCTAGGAGATTCTTCTTCTTCGGTGAGATCAAAGTGCGTAGGCCCCTCACGCATTTGTTGTGGTCCCCTGTTCGCGATCCTTGAAGACTTTCTTTGATACGACATCTTTCACAATCTTTGAGAGATTCTAAGCTTGTTTCCCAAGAAAGATGAAAACTTTTTCGAGGATTAAACAAGAGAAGAAGACATAAGTGGAAGATTAGTGCTCTCTTAGGGTTTTTATGAGTAAAACGAAGAAGAACCGACAGTATATAAGGCAATCGAAGCGAGGCATACGAAACGACGTAAAAAGGAAATATAAAAATGCCTTTTTACAAATAACTGCATTTTCAAAAATTAGATAACTGTCATAAAAATAACTCCTTTTTCAAAAAGGAAGGTTTGCGATAATCACGAAAACTGAGAAATAACACCAATCAATTTTGGATAATTGTACATTTTCAAGATTTGAGCCGAGAGATAAATTTCTAAAAAAGAAATAACTTACGGTCGTAGATCTTGATTGACTAAGTCTGAGAGCCTTTAGACTTTCAGTTTTGAGTATGAACTTCCTCAGACTTTAAGATATTAAGTCTGGAACGAATAACTTCAAATTGATTTTTCTCCAAAGGCTTTGTAAATATATCAACCAGTTGATTTTTTGAATCAATAAACTGAATCGAAACTTCACCATTTTGAACATGATCTCTAATAAAATGATGTCGAATCTCTATATGCTTTGCTCTTGAATGAAGAATCGGATTCTTGGTGAGATTGATTGCGCTGGTATTATCACACTTGATTTCAGTACATGAATCTTCAATTTCAAAGTCTCTCAGCTGTTGTTTTATCCATAGAATTTGTAAACAACAACTTCCAAGAGCTACATACTCTGTTTCCACCGTAGAAAGAGCTACTGTTCTTTACTTCATTGAAAACCAAGATATTGTCCTGCTTCCAAGTAGTTGACAGGTACCCGAGGTGCTCTTTCTATCAACAACTGGCTAGGTTTACGTCTAAGTATCCAAGAAGAGTGAAGTCTCCTTCTTTAGGATACTAGAGACCCAAGTTTGAAGTTGAGGCAATGTATTTGATAATACGCTTTGCAACACTTAAATAAGATTCTTTAGGATATGATTGAAATCTGGCACAAATACAAACACTAAACAAAATGTCAGGTCTAGAAGCAATTAGATAAAGAAGTGAACCAATGATACTCCTATATAACTTCTGGTCTACTTTCTTTCCTTCTTTATCCTTGTTCATCTTCAAGGAATTTAACATTGGTATATCAGTCTTTTTGCAATTTTCTAGTCCAACTTTTTGACAAATTCTTTAGCATATTTCTCTTGATGAATAAAGATTTATTCCTTCAGTTGTTTTACTTGAAGCCTGAGAAAGAAGGTTAAATCACCTATCATGCTCATTTCAAACTCATTCTGCATAGACTTAGAAAAATTTTTACATAGATTTTCATTAGAAGATCCAAAGATAATATCATTAACATATATTTGAACAAGTAGAAAACTTTTGTTTTCTCTTTTGATAAATAATGTAGTATCTACTTTACCTTTGACAAAACCTTTTTGAATTAGAAACATACTTAATCTATCGTACCAAGCTTAAGGTACTTGCTTTAAATCATATAAAGCTTTTTTCAGTTTAAATACAGAGTATGGTTTCCTTGGGTTTTCAAAACCGGGTGGTTGTTCCACGTAGACTTCCTCTTGGATAAATCCATTTAAGAAGGCACTTTTGACGTCCATTTAAAATAACCTGAAATTCTTATGACAAGCAAAAGCAAGTAATAATTTAATTGCTTCTAACCTTACTATTGGTGCGTAAGTCTCATCATAGTCTATCCCTTCTTCTTGCGTATATCCATTGGCCATGAGTTTTGCTTTGTTTCTTACGACATTTCCTTTCTCGTTCATCTTGTTCTTGAAAACCCATTTAGCCCCAATCATGGATTTACCTTTCGGTTTAGGAGTCAATTCCCATACATCATTGATGATGAATTGCCTGAGTTCTTCTTGCATAGTTTCAATCCAGCTTTCATCAGATAAAGCTTCTTCTATGCTCCTGGGTTCTATTTCAAAAATAAGGGCCACAGCAATAGACTCTTCGCGCCTTTTGGATCTTGCGCGAATTCCTTCATTAATATCACCAATAATGAGATCTTTGGGATGACTGGACTTATGCTTCCAATTGTTGGTTGATTTGACAGACTGTTGATCTTTTTCTTCATTTGAATCTTCAATGATCATTTTTGCTTGTCTTCTGAAGGTTGAACTACTTTTGGAGATTTAGACTTTGTAGAGTTTGGAGCAGGTTCGGATTCTTCAAGATGAGTATGAATCAATTGATTTTGCATAGAGTCTTGGAATTTGACATTCATTGATTCCTCCATAGATTGAGTCTTCTTGTTGTAAGCTCTGTAAGCTTTGCTTGTGATAGAATATCCAAGGAAAATACCTTCATCTGATTTTTTTTCAAACTTACCAACTCGATCATTTGCATTTTTCAATATAAAACATTCATATTCAAACACATAAAAATATGAAACAATGGGCTTCCTTCCTTTGAATAACTCGTATGGAGTTTTCTCCAGAATAGGGCTTAGAAAGACTCTATTAATAATATAATATGTTGTAGAAACTGCTTTAGCCCAAAAACGTGAAGAGATGTTACTTTCAATTAAAAGAGTTCTAGCCATTTCTTGAAGCGACCTATTTTTTATTTCCACGACTCCATTTTGCTCTGGAGTATATGGAGAAGAAAACACATGCTGAAAACCAAATTCATCACAGAATTTTATAAAGTCTTGATTTTCAAATTCACCTCCATGATCTGTCCATATACTTGAAATAACATATCCTTTCTCATTTTGAACATTTTTAGTAAACTTTGTAAAATAAGAAAAAGGTTCAGACTCACTTGCTAGGAAATATACCCAAGTGAATCGTGAATAATCATCCACAATCACTAAACAGTATTTTTTACCTCAAATACTTTAAGTTCTGGTTGGTCTAAAGAAATCCATATGCAAGAGCTATAGTACACGATTAGTGGAAACTTGATTTATTGGTTTGAATGAGTTTCTTATCTGTTTTCCCAATACACATAGTGTGCATAGATTAGACTTTTGATATGACAAATTGGGTAGTTCACGAACAAGTTTCTTTGCTGAAATTTTGGCCATTTGCTTCATGTTGATGTGCCCAAGTTTTCTGTGCCATAAGATTGCTTCTTCTTGAATTGAGATCAGACATTGGGTATCATCTGGTTTGACATCCAAGAGATAGATATTTTCATGTCTTCGACCCGTGAAAGACTGAAAGGAGTCTTTACTAGTTCCTGAACATATTCATTCTTAAAAGTTGATTTTGAAACTGGTGTCGCATAACTAACTGATACTTAGCAAATTGTAGTTGAGTCATTTCACTAAGGAAACATTACTGATCGTTAGGCTTCCAATCTTTACAATTCCATGTCCCACAATTCTTCATTTACTATTTCCTCCAAAGGAAACATTTCTACCATTAACTTAAACAAGTTTTATGAAACAATTTGAATTTCCTATCATATGCCTTAAGCATCCACTATCCAGGTACTATTTAATCTTTATAGTGACCAACATTTAGAAAAGAGACTCAAACTTTCTTTGGTACCCATATTTTCTTAGGTCCGTTGGTGTTAGTGTTATATACGGTCTTTGCCCACACCTTCTTAATAGGTTTTCAAACCATAGGACATTCTTTCTCAAAATGATTTGAGCTATTGCACTTAGAACATTTAAGAGCATTGTGACCTACTGTTTTTACAAAAACTTTTTGGAAATGTTTTTTGTAAGCATCTCTTGTAGGTCTTTACTTAATTATTTCCTTTACTTTAGGAAAATCAATTAGAGAAATGGTTTCAGTAGTCATTCTTAAACCCGATTTGTTAAAGTAAGGTCTTTGTACTAAAAGAATTTTTTCAAATTTCTCGATCCTATAGAAAATCTTTTGGAAATATTTGAAATATCATTTTTCAATAATACATTTTCTTTTGAAAGATTGTCTACATTTTCTTTCAAAATAGTAACACTTTTGTCTAGACTTTTGACATTTTCTTTCCAAATATTTTCCTGTTGCTTTAATGCAGAGTTTTCTCTTTTGAGTTCGGAAATCCTTTTGAGAGAAGTTTTGAGACTAAGACGCAATTCATCAATGTATCTAGAGACTCTAGAAGGAATATTCAAATTACTTACCTCGAATTCACTGTCTGAATCTGACTTTGTCTCGGAGTTTGAATCTGGGCCTGATTATGCCATGAGACAAATATTTGCATAATCATCGTCACTTTCTTCACATCTGTATCACTCCAAGTTTTTGCTTTGAGTACCTTTCGATATTTTTCAGCTTTTCCTTTCTTTTTCTTCAAAAGGGGACAGTTGAGTCTGATGTGTCCCTTTTTCTTACATTCAAAATAGACTACATTTCTATTGGATTCATCATCCTCAATAGACTTAGTATGTTGTTTTTGAAAACTTTGTTTATTTGGATTGAACTTCTCCCATTTCTGTTTATCTTTCTGAATCTTCTTATCATGAGAGCAAGCTCGTCATCATCCATATCATTTTCAGAATCTGTGACATCAGAATCATCATTAGATTTTAATGTAATGGATTTCTTACCTTTATAGGATCTTTATCTTCATTGATTCGCTCCACTTTATAAGACTGAAGAATCCCACGCAATTCATCGATAGAAAGTGGCATAATCCTTTGTGTCTCATTTATTGAGGTTTTTATGTGATTCTAATCCTTGAAGAGTCCACGTAGTAGCTTGTTTACTTTCATGGGATCAGAAATTGGTTGACCTTGATTTTCAAGACCATTTACGATTTTTGTAAAACGACTAAACATGTCAGTGATAGATTCTCTTGTTTTCATTTTAAATGTTTCGTATTGACCGAGCAGAATGTTGATTTTGGTTTCTTTCACTCGATCAGTTCCTTCATAGGTGATGTGCAATCTATCCCAGACATTTTTAGCTGTAACACAAGACGATATTCGGTTATATTTAGTAGGTGATAATGCACAATATAAAGAATAAATTGCTTTTGCATCAAGAGCTTGTCTCTTGGTTATCTCTTCTTGAGTCATTTCGCTAACCTCAACAGCTTCTTTTCCTCTTTCTAAGACAGATGTAGCTTTATGAATGATTCATTTGTCTACCATATCCCATTCCAGAGGATTCTTTGATCTTAGAAATGCCTTCATCTTATTTTTCCATATGTTATATTCATTTCCATCAAAATAAAGCGGTCTGGTATTGCTTTGCCCTTCAACCAGTCCTAGAGCCAACATATTAGCCATGGATTTTTAACTTGAAGTAAACACTTCAACTTAAGTGAGTACATAGACTTTGATACAAATTGTGAAAGCTAGTATAAGCACCTAGAGGGGGTGAATAGGTGTAAAAAATAATTTATTGAGATAAGTGTGCAGCGCTAATCAATAATAGAATATGAAAAGGAAATTCATCTCTCGTAAACAAAACAAGTTATGATATAAACCAAGCCTACGTCTACTCTTCCGCACTGACAGCCCATCGGCTAGATTTCACTATGAACAAAAGAGTTGTTATAGAAAAGCTCTTCCTTGATTCCACAGTGTAGAGACTCTGTTACACTTCCTCAAGGTCTCTTAAAGATATAAACTCTTTTTCGCGTACAAGATTTCGCTCAACAATTTAATTGACAAAGAACAAGGAGCTTCAGACTTTGGAATTCTTCTATCACGCACACACTCGAACAACTGGAACGTCTTCCTTATATACTCCTTTATGTCATCACACCCGTTCGCACTTATAAAAGGAATTCTTCCAATCTACCCATTGGACAGAATCAATTAGGAAGATCTTCAAGCTATTTAAGGAACATGATGATAGCCTATTAATTATGCTAGTCCATATAATCAGGATCTAGGTTTCCATAAGTAGAACCTTCCATATATACTTCGCTAATCAACGGATCCAAAATCCCTGAATCAATCTTGATTTGAATAAAGGATTACGAAATGTTATATCCAACCAAGAGATCTTCTTCAGTCGACAAAATCAAATCCTTAATGAAATACTTCATTTCAGATAAGCCTTCTTTGTCGGTCCTAGAAACTGTCAATGAGAATAGACTTTGAGTCTTGAGTCTGGCAATCCGAAAGTCTTCAAACTTTGATACTAGAGTTTGCAAGTCTTCAAACTAGACTAATGGAAACGATTTGACAACTTCAAAACACTTAAAGAAATTTTTTCCAACAACTAAAAGGTTCAAAAATGAGAAAGGATATGTTATTTTAAGTATACGGATATACCATGGAGATGAATTTGAAAACCAAGACTTTACAAAATTTTGTGGTGAATCTAGTTTTCAGCATGTGTTCTCTTCACCATATACTCTAGAGCAAAATTGAGTCGTGGAAAGAAAGAATAGGTTACTTCAGGAAATGTCTAGAACTCTTTTAATTGAAAGTAACATCTCTTCTCGTTTTTGGGTTGAAGCGGTTTCTACAACGTGCTATATTGTTAATAGAGTCTTTCTAAGGCTTATTATGGAGAAAACTCCCTATGAATTATTCAAAGAAAAAAAAAGCCAATTGTTTTGTATTTTCATGTGTTTGGATGTAAATGTTTTATATTGAAAAATGCAAATGATCGAGTTGGTAAGTTTGAAGAAAAATCAGATGAAGGTATTTTCCTTGGATATTCTATCACAAGCAAAGTTTACAAAGTTTACAACAAAAAGACTCAATCGTGGAGAAATCGATGAATGTCAAATTTCAAGACTTTATGTAAAATCAATTGATTCACATTCATCTTGAAGAATTTGAACTGCTACGCGACTCCACAAAGTCTAAATTTCCAAAAGCAGCTCAAATTTTAGAAGACAAGCAATAAATGATCAATAAAGATTCAAATGAGGAAAAAGATCAACAGTCTGATAAATCAACCAGTAACTTGAAGCATAAGTCCAATCATCCCAAAGATCTCATTATTGGTGATATTAATGAAGGAATTCACATAAGATCTAAAAGGCGTGAAGAGTCTAGTGTTATGGCTCTTATTTCTGAAATAAAACCCAGAAGTATAGAATAAGCTTTAACTGATGAAAGCTGGATTGAAGCTATGCAAGAAGAACTAAAGAAATTTAGTATCAATGATGTATGGGAATTGACTCTTAAACCAAAGAGAAAATCCACCATTGGAGCTAAATGGATTTTCAGGAACAAGATAAATGAAAAAGAAAAAGTCATAAGAAACAAAGCAAGACTCGTGGCCAAGGAATATACACAAGAAGAAGGGATAGACTATGATGAGACTTATGTGCCATTAGAAGCAATTAGATTATTACTTCCTTTTGCTTATCATAAGAATTTCATATTATTCAAATGGGCGTCAAAAGTGCTTTCCTAAATGGATTTATCTAAGAGGAAGTCTATATGGAACAAGCACCCGGTTTTGAAGACCTAAGGAAACCAAACTCTGTATTTAGACTGAAAAATGCTCTATATGGTTTAAAGCAAGCACCTCGAGCTTGGTACGACAGATTAAGTCAGTTTTTAATTCAAAATGACTTTGTCAAAGGTAAAGTATATACTACATTGTTTATCAAAAGAGAAAGCAAAAGTTTTCTACTTGTTTAAATTTATGTTGGTGATATTATTTTTGGATCTTCTAATGAAAATCTGTGCAAGAAATTCTCTAAGTCTATGCATGATGAATTTGAAATGAGCATGATGGGTGAACTATCCTTCTTTCTTAGGCTTCAAGTGAAACAACTAAAGGAGGGAACCTTTATTCATCAAGAAAAATATGCTAAATAACTTGTCAAAAATTTTGGACTGGAGAATTGTAAAAAGACGATATACCAATGTCAAGTTCTTTGAAACTAGACATAGATGAAGAAGGAAATAAAGTTGACCAGAAGCTATATAGGAGTATCATTGGTTCACTTCTTTATCTAACTGATTTTAGACCTGACACTTTGTTTTAATGTTTGTATTTGTGTCAGATTTCAATAAGATCCTAAAGAATCTCATCTAAGTGCTGCAAAGCGTGTTATCAAAATCATTGCCTCAACTTCAAATTTGGGTCTCTAGTATCCTAAAGAAGAAGACTTCACTCTTCTTGGATACTCAGACGTAGACTTAGCTGGATGCAAAGTTGATAGAAAGAGCATCTCAGACACCTGTCAATTACTTGGAAACAGGACGATGTCTTGGTTTCAAGAAAGCAAAATACCGTAGCTCTTTTTACGGCAAAAGCAGAATATGTAACTCTTGGAAGTTCTTGTTGTGACACCCCGAACCCTTCGCAGGTTGTCACCAGCGCCGGTGTTACACTTTATTCTCCTCTTTGCCTATCTTGTACTTAATACAAGCGTCATTAATCACAGGCATTTTTTTTTTTTAAAAACGAATCGGTCCCAGCGCGACTCATAGCGGAAGCAAAATTCACATCGTCATCTATCTCCCTTCTAACCCATGATACAAATACACACCAACTAACAGCACGATTTTATAAATAACGTTGACGCTTTGCTTACATACATACTTATAGCGAGATGGGGTTTCCTTCGGGTCGGTACAAAAACCAGAAAGGTTAAGACTCTGCCATGTCCCACCTAAAATCTCAAAAAGGAACTCCGACCGCTAACATCACATGAACACAAAACCCTCCTATCACCAGCATCAACTATCTACATCAAAAAGTGATCTAGCTCCTACTCCTCGCGCGTAGGTCTCACACCTAACTCGGTGCGTCAGGTGGTGGCGGCAGCATCCCTCGCATCGCTCCATCCCGTCGAACGTGCACAGACAGGAACTCTTGTATGACAGGGCCCCCAGCCAGGCCGATATCATACATAACTAAGCATCGCACTCGGATAAACGTCAATCCGGGCACAGAGGGACAATCTATCTCCGTACACTCCACCTCAACATCAGACGGTAGACCGTAAAATACCCCACGCGAAACAGCAGGTAGC
Organism: Eucalyptus victrix; assembly: GCA_016097545.1. Lineage (NCBI taxonomy): Eukaryota > Viridiplantae > Streptophyta > Magnoliopsida > Myrtales > Myrtaceae > Eucalyptus > Eucalyptus victrix. The sequence continues at coordinate 13,725,211 of CM027835.1, forward strand.
GGCATAGTGCTAATATGAAATGTTATCCCCAAAAGGGGTGAGTACAACCACTCAGCAGATAGGGAAATCCAATAACAACTCAGTGCACCATGCATACCATCATACAATGCAGGCATTGCTTACCTTTTTGATGTCAAGCGTATTCATGCATCATCATAGCATATATATCATCATCATGGCATCTCATATATCATTATCATCACATCATCATGGCATCTCATATATCATTATCATCACATCATCATTAACCATGCATCACCATGCATATCACATCATCATTAGCCATGCATCACCGTGCATATCACATCATATCATCATTAGCCATGCATCACCATGCGTATCACATCATCATTAGCCATGCATCACCGTGCATATCACATCATATCATCAGCCATGTATCATCATGCATATCACATCATCATTAGCCATGCATCACCGTGCATATCACATCATATCATCATTAGCCATGCATCACCATGCATATCACATCATCATTAGCCATGCATCACCGTGCATATCACATCATATCATCATTAGCCATGCATCACCATGCATATCACATCATCATTAGCCATGCATCACCGTGCATATCACATCATATCATCATTAGCCATGCATCACCATGCATATCACATCATAGATCAATTTCCACTTTTACTTATCAATTGATCCCCGCATTATCTTTTCTCAAATCATCAAATTCACCATCATCATCATCCCTTCGGGCAAAAACCTCCGACAGGGATCCCAGCATTCCAACCATCTCATGGCCACTGGGCTTCCGGCCCCCCACATTCCGGGCATCTCGCATCTCAACTAGCATCACGAGGCATTCCCTTCGGGTAGAAACCTCGACGGGGCTTCCGGCCTTTACCCTTCTAGCCGGGATCTCGCACCCCAATCCCGGCATCGCGAGTCACTCCCTTCGGGCGAAAACCTCGACGGGGCTTCCGGCCCCCCACATTCCGAGCATCCCGAAACTCCCGGGGAATCTCTGAATTACGCCACCAGGCCACCAGACAACATCCTCCACCACAACCTCATTCTCATCCACATTTATCTTTTATCTCAATTTAACATGGAAATTTGGCATGGCATCAAACATATCACACTTGCATTTCAATTCACATGTCATGCACATGTCATAGCTTAATCACATAAGTATTTCAACTTAATGCATGTACAAAGACCTCATCACACAAGTGCCACAAAAATGGAATTGAATCCATGGCCAAATAAAAAATCTATTTTATTTTATTATTTCATTATTTTATTATTATTTTATTATTTTATTATATTTATTTATTTTCATAAATAAATATTTAATATTTATGATTTTCCCAAAATCATAATATTCAACAATCACTAATAGGATCACAATTTCATATAAAATTCATGGCCAAATTGAATTTCTTATAATTTCATAATTTTTACATAATAGCACCTTATATTCGGATAATGGCCAGACTTGCACAGTTTCCGAATAAATTTAATTAAAATACTCATATAGCCTTCAAAAATTACAAAATTCTACAGGGTGATAGCCAACACATTTTCGTACCTTTTTCATTAAGAACTTTAAGCCAAATTCTTTTTAGATTAATTTCCATAGCCCTACGAAGCTTCTGGAACCACTACCGTTTCGTCCAGAACACACTTCTCCGTATTTCTTAGATTTCACCCATCAAATCTCTTTAGTTCCTTCTGAAATTTAAGTCTGTTATGTAACAATGTGTCCTTTACAAGTTTCATGAAGGGATCTAGGTCAAATAACCAGATTATGGTCACCATTTTAACCCATGAAGTCTCGGGTGTCTCGGTACACCTCACCAGAATCAACCATCTCCAAGATCTAACAGATTCACCAAGTTATACTTGTTATTTTTGCTTCAAATTTGATTATGTTGTAGCTTAAGGTGTTTCCTACAACTTTCAAGAAGACAACAAAGTGAGATCTCCAACAGAAATCAACATGGAACCAAGAAATCAACAAAAGGTCAGTGAAGATTTCGCAGATCTGAGGTCTCCGTATAACAGAGATTTTTACCCCACATATCACCATCGTTTTCCATGAAATTCGAGTATGTCATACTACAAGATGTTAGCTTCAACTTTCATGAAGACACCGAAGCCAAAATCGCACTCCAAATACACATGCAAGCTCGACTAAGATACTGACTACCACAAACCGAACGAAAACAGTCAAATAGCTTGAACACATCCAACCCTTACCTCGGTTTTTCGCCCAAATCACACCTAAAACAGAACATGCAACCAACAAAACAGACATGCAAGAGAAGTTAAGGACCCCACTTGCCTCCAAGATGAACAAACAGCGATGAACGGCGGCGTAGGGCGGTCGGACTAGGCGGACGTACGGCAGACGGGCGGCGGCAACTCTCAGCTCCACCTCCTCTCTCTCGGTCCCTCCTCTCCCTTTCTCTCGAAATCTCTCTCTCCCTCTCACTTCTCTCGACCGAATGGAGCTAGAGGAACCGGCCACTCCTCTTCTCTCTCTCTTTTTATATCCCTTAATCCCATCATTTGCAATGATTGATCTACCTAATGACCAACCAATGCATGCTCTTCCTTTGGCCACTTGTAATTTTTGTTTTTGAATTAATTGGGCTTGGGCTTAGGCCCAACCGGCCACTCACTTTGGGCTGGTCGACAGCCACCTATTGGGCCCTAATGGCCGACTAGCTTGGCCCACCAAGCTTTAGGCTAATGGGCCCAAGGCCCATTTCGAAAATAACCGTCTTTTCTCCTTTTTTTTTTTTGAATTCCTTTTTATAAATATTTCTAAATTCAAATTTCATCTTGGCCAAAGTCTTGGGATATTTTTAATTAGTGAAATTTAAATCATATGGCCAAGCATTTAAATTTAAATTTCCACAACACAAGCAAAATTCATCAAATTAAAAGACAAATTGGCTAAAGCATAAGCCATAAAATTCTATCACCTAATTAAAGACATTTAACACACCTTAAGGCTTGGCTTTGAATTTCCGGGATGCCACAATTGTTCACAAATTCTGTGGATAAAACAACAACTAAGAGACTTTGGAATTGGAGATTCATGCACTGAGATCAAATGTAACAACACCAGCGCAATCAATCTCACCAAGAATCCGATTCTTCACTCAAGAGCAAAACATATAGAGATTCGACATCATTTCATTAGAGATCATGTCCAAAATGGAGAAGTTTCGATTCAATTTATTGATTCAAAGAATCAACTCGACGGATATATTTACAAAGCCTTTAGAGAAAAGTCAATTTGAAGTTATTCGTTCTAAACTCGACATCTTAAAGTATGAGGAAGTTCAGACTCAGGACTGAAAGTCTAAAGACACTTAGACTCAGACAATCAAGATTTACGACTGTAAGTTACTTTTATTTTAGAGAATTATCTCTCAGATCAAATCTCAAAAAGGTGTGATCATCCATTCGAAATTGATTGGTGCTATTTTCAATTTCCGTGATTATTGCAATCTTTCCTTTTCAAAAAAGAAGTTATTTTTGAAATGATAGTTATCTAATTTTTGAAAAGGCAGTTATTTTTAAAAAGCATTTTTATATTTCCTTTTTACGACGTTCTGTATGTTTCGCTTCGACTGCCTTATATACTGTTGGTTATTCTTCGTTTTACTCATAAAAGCCCTAAGAGAGCACAGATCTTCCACTTCTGTCTTCTTCTCTTGTTTAATCCTTGAAAATTTTTCATCTTTCTTGGGAAACAAGCTTGGAATCTTTCAAAGATTGTGAAAGATGTCGTCTTAAAGAAAGTCTTCGAGGATTGCGAACAGGGGACTACAACAAATGTGTGAGGGACCTGCACACTTTGATCTCACTGAAGAAGAAGAATCTCCTAGACAGCAGTAGAGCTCGCAACATTCTCAGCAGCGTTCATCTCCTCTATCTAGACCTCCATTTGTTGCACATCGAGAAGATGAAGAAATCATCGAAGATGCAGAACCCGTAAGAACTCATAAGCCCGTTTTTACCTATAAGCTTTATCATGCTTTGAAGAGGAGTGGTACTCCGTTGAACTACATTGATGAATTTCTGAAAGACAAAGGGTATAGAAATGAAACTTTCTTTTTACGCACAATGGAACAATTGGAAATTGCCCCTAAGGGATCGGTGGAAGAAGCATTGGCAAATATCCCAAGCGATCCACGTGTTGAAGGGCTGAGTCAACTTGATGGGAATGATGATGATAGGATGTACAGTCAGTTTAAACCTAGAATGGGTGTTGCGGCAAAAATCTAAAGCAAAAGGACAGATTTGTTTCGCTTAGAGGAACACAAGCAACTGTACTCTAAGTTGCTAAAGCGTGGTGTGATTAACCTTAGGAGTGTGGACTTTGATTTCTTGATTCTCTTAAAGTTAATCTGTGAGAGAAATTCAATCTTCTTCAACTCGAATGATTTTGTTCTGAAACAATAGAGGCTTATGCTGAACTTACTGCTTACTTCTATACGAATCTTAGTTTCTTGGATGCGAATAGATTCTCTTTCAATGTTCGAGATCAAGACTATGTGGTTGACATGAATACATTGGCTGATGTGATTGGGGTTGAAAGAGGGAGATATCAACCAATCAGTGTGTCTATTGGTCGAGCAACGATAGAGCTTGTTCAAGATAAAACAACGAAAGGAAAGATTTCCTATTCGAGGATGAATGCATTCAATATTTTGCTTCACAAGATAGTGATTAACTGCCTCAGACCAAAATCAACTTCGAAGACCAATGTTTCAAACTCGGAGGCAAAGCTGATGTATGCCATTAACGCTGGCAAGAAGTTCTCTCTTCCACACACCATTATGTTCCACATGTACAGAATGATGATGAAGGACAAGGGTCAACTTCCTTACTCAGCACTTGTGACCAAGTTATTTAGACATTTGAACATTCACCCTCCTCGTATTCTCTATGTTTGAACATACGATCAAATGGTGGTGGGACTAAAGATGGTCTCTAAAATGCGTATCAATGAACTTAACAAGGCTTTGGAGAAATTCAAGGTGAAAACCCTTCTCAAGACTCATCTAGTCTCTTCGGCTGCAAAGCGGAAAGGGAAGGAGCCTATAGTTGCTCCATCGACGAAAAGAAGAGCACTCATCTTGGAAGATGAAGAGGATGAAAATGATATCACTATTTTTGCGCTTGCATTGAAGAACTTGAGTCATTCTGTTCTAGAGACAGAGGAGAGACATGAACAAGACAAGGATGAGATAGAATAGAGGACTAGAGAGACAGAGAAGAATTGGAGAAAGAAGCAGAGGAGAAAAGGATTGAGGAAGAAGAAGAAGAGGGCAAAGGAGAACAAGCAGAAGCAGAGCATGAGGAATATTTTTCTCCACATGAAGGCATTGAAACAAGGGGGGATCCTGAGAAAAGAGGTACGTCCTCATTTGCTGCCACCAGTGAAGGAGTAAGCCATTCTCCAGCAGATCCAGAGGACATCTATACCTCTTAATTTCCCGAGGAGGGACATGATGTTTCATCGCCCAATCTGCATGATCATGCTGATTTGCCATCATTTGCCAATACACTATCTGATCGAGCAAAAATCAGTACTCAAACTAATAATTTAGTAGACTTTCGCAGAGTGATTGCTGTTCTCTTGGAGATGCAAGGCCAAATTTATGCTATGGGATGCGAAGTACAGAACTTGCAAAATGTAGGTCAAACCTCTTCAGTTTCTTTGCATGATCAACTCCATGCCCTTGCTCTTCAAGTTCAAGCAAATGCTAAGGGTGAAGATGTGGCTCAACTGAAGGAGAATTTGAAAAAGCCGGAAGGGATTGTCCAGTCAATGAGAGATTTCCAGCTTGTTCGTGTTCCCAAGCAATAATAATTCCATTCTCTTTTCATCTCTACCTTTTCGGTATCGGCAAATTAATAGTATTGGTTTTCCTTCCCGTATGAGAGTATACTAAAGAGTCAGAGCGGGCGACATCCTACACAATGGTCTACCGATAGCCACATGGAAGGAGTTGGATCGCCTTGAGGAAGTGTAGCAGAGTCTCTACACTATGGAATCAATGAAGAGCTTTACTGTAACAACACTTTTGATTTATATTGAAATCCAGCTAGTGAGCTGTCAGTGCGGAAAAATAGATGTAAGCTTGGATTAAGCCGAACCACTATAATCTTTGTGTTCTTATTCTCTTCTCTACGCTTTTTTACTTTGATCGTAATTCATTTTGTCTGCAAGAGCGTAACTTCCTTTTCATCATTTATTATTGATTAGTGTTGAACACGTATCTCGGAAATTTGTTTTTACACCTATTCACCCCCTTCTAGGTGCTCGTACTAGCTTTCACATAAGTGATCGATTTTGAGGGCGCTCGGTTAAGTACATAGGCAACAGTCAATAATGCATCTCCCTAATAAGAGATGGGTAAATTTGTTTGCGCCATCATAGATCTAATCATTTCCAAAAGCGTTCTATTCCTTTTCTCAACTACCCCATTTTGTTGTGGAGTACCAAGAATAGTCAATTGCCGTACAATCACATTTTCATCACAAAGAGCATTAAATTGCTCTGATAGATACCCACGTCCTTAATCAGTTCTCAATGCCTTTTATTTTTTTGTCAACTAATTCTCTACAATTGCTATATATTGTCTAAAGGAGTCTAATGCTTCTAATTTATGGAAGATCATAAAGACATAACCGAAATGCATGAAGTCATCTATGAAAGTGATGAAATATGAGGCTCAATGCCTTACCCTCACATTCAAAGGACAAAAAATGTCAGAATGTATGAGTTGCAATGAAAATTCGGCTCTAATCTCTTTACATAATGGTTTTTTAGTTGTTTTTCCCGCTAGACAATGTTCACATACGGGTAGATCAACATTAGTGAGTGGCCGTAAAAGGCATTCTCTAGCTAATATTTGCATTCTTTGTAACTCAATATGACCTAATCTAGTATGCCAAATACTTGCATCAATCTCAACATTACTAGAAGATGCAATTAAAGAAAAGACAACCATCAACATTAATATTGTACTGATCATAGTTAATGTTTTAACACCATAACACCATTTGATACATAACTTGAACCATAATAAACTGTTCAATATAAAATGTCAACACAACCACCATGAAAATTCAATACATAACATAAGCTAAGAAGAACAATTACGGAGACCAAGTTTCGTCGAATATCTGGAGCATAAAAGATATCATATAGGAATATGTTTCGATCATCATGTAAAATTAATTTACATGTGCCGATACCCTCCACTTCAATTCTTGAGTTATTCCCAACATATATCTATCTTCTTCTAGGTTAAATTCAACAATACTCCACAAATACTTCTCGGTCTCGTTATGTGGTATGTTGCTCCTGAGTCTACAGTCCACATTGGTTGAGATTCAACAAGCATTACAATGCTAGAAATAAAAACATTACATAAAGTAATAGAGTAATAGGATACCTCTTTCGGCTTAATGCATTCATGAGCAAAGTGACCCATCTTGCCACAATTATAGCATTTCATCTTAGCCTTGTCCTTCTTCCCACCACGCTTCTTGCGTTGGAAGGCTTTAACTCTTTTAGGTGCTTGATCAGTCTTATTCTCTTTGTTGCTGAATTGATGATTCCTTTTGTGTGTGAAGCCCGAAGCTTTGCGCGAGCTCAATTCAGGAACATAAGTATGGGTAGAGGATTTCGCAACTTCTAGGCACTCATCCTCTTATTCCAAATGACGCGCTATATTATCAAATGTGACAATATTCTCATTATGCGTCATATTGATATTTATATACTCCCAATTGTCCGGAAGAGACCATATAACAGCCTGAACTTGTTGTTTATCAGTAAGGGAGTGCCGACTTCAGCTCACGAATCATATTTGACATCTCCTAAAGATACTACTTCATTGTTACATTTGGGTGCTTTCGGTATATGTCAAACTTAATGGTGAGTCTCCTCAACTTAGTGGCAGATGTACCACAAAACTTATCTTTCAAGGCAACTCACATAGCTTGAGCTTTATTATAACTTTCAGACCTACACATGAGATCATCTTGCATACAGCTCAGCAACGTGATGTGAGCAATGCTATTTTTCTTTTCTAAGCTTGATAAGCTTCTAAATCTCTCCTGTGTTAAGCTGAAATTCTATGTTCAGGTTCTCCATGGTGTGGTTGAGGGTTTCCAAAATCTCTTGCTCCTCAAAAATATGTTGAACCTTTCATGTCAAATATCATAATTGTTACTATTCAGTTTCTCACCTTTGTTGAGGTCAGCCACAATGGTCTTAGATACCAAAACTATAATCAATTTGCTAGAGTACATTGACATAAAAGATGCAGAATCAATACTAGCACACTTTCCAGAGAAACACACATATTTAATTTGTAGCAAAGACAAACTAAATTAATCATGATTCAATAAAAGACACAGAAGCAAAAGTTCAATATATTCCTAATCAACTTCTATGTACGATTGTTCTATTATCATTAATTAGTTTAATTTGTGCAAATTTTAAGTTCTAGGTGAGAACTCCTTCGAATTCTATCAACCTACGAACCCCCATTAGGAAAAATAATTACATGACCTTATGTAATTTCTACATTTTTTCATTAACACAAAAACATAGCATAATGTGAACCACCGTACAAAAAATAATCATGATGTAACTATAATAAAAACCGCAATTCAACATGTAATGGAAAAACAAGGATTTCCTACCATTGTCCGAATTTTCTTGAAACTAGAAAACTGCAAGTATATTAAACTATATACATGCTACCATCAAACCAAGCTCTACTCAGCATATATGACTTCATTTGTATACGGGCTAGCTCTGTATTTCCGAAAACAAAAGAAAATACAAGCTAAAAATGAATAAACTATGCATTAAACCCCCAAAAATATGCACACTTAGGGTTTCCTACACATTTTTATACATTTATAAAACTAAAAAATAAAAAAATAAATACATCACAATTTAGACCACATCCATATGAACTAAACGCCACCAACCATGCTCCAATCGAAGCTCCCACACACTCACACGCACCACCTGAGTGTGCAGCATGTGTGGCACACGTGCTAGTGAGCCTTACAGGCTCTTAGCCGACCTAACTGAATCGACTAGTCCAACTGGCGACCGGTTCGACCAGTTGACCGGTCAAAGGTCGGGTCGGGTCGAGTCAACCTTGGTTCGGATCTTGAGTCGGGTCGGGTTGGGTCAACCTCAGTTCGAATCTCGAGTATGGCCAGGTCATGGGTTGGTCGTCGGCCAGTGACCGATCGGCCAACTACCATCGGTGGTGACATCAGCTCAGCGGTTACCAACCATTGGATGGCGTCATCCATGACGTCAGCACAAGTCGCTTTGCCAATGTGTGCGTGACGCTCACACACTTGCGTGCCCAGCGCATCAGGTGGGTGGTGCCCACTCGCAATGGCTTCTGGCCACACGTGTGGGTGCGTGCGGCATCCTTCGGTGGCACTGTACCCATCGTCAGACTCGTCTCAACGAGTACCTTCACCTTGTATATTTAAAAAATGATTTTAGCCAAAAAAAAATATGTCGAAAAATGGCCAAAAGCGTATGGGTGTAGTTGACCCCAAACCCGTTCTTTGCTTCAGTTTGTTTTCGACAATTCAGATAGCAATTCCAACCAGTAGACATCCAAACGGTATAGATTTCATACTCTTGATCTCGATATCAAATGGTAAACGAGAAAATTCAATGAAACAAGGCAAAATTCACGACCGAGCTTTGCTACCAATATTGGAATTCAAGTCGGTGGAAGACGATTTACCTTTATCTAATGCAGAAACAACAATTAACCCCAGAACGATTGTTGAATTGCGGATGAATCACGAACAATATTACCTCATGTTGGTCTGAATGTAATCACGAGGAAAATATTCGATTTCCACAGTGTAAATGTCACTTGCTCTTATAAAGGAGAATGGAACGCCTTTTTTTTTTTTTGATGGAAAGGGGACAAGAAAAAGGAAAACTTTTTCTTTCTGAGCATACGTTCTGCTAACCGTGCCAACAGTTGTCTTCTAGAGTCTTTTATATGACTCCATCACACCCCTTCAAATGGTGTCTTTCAATCATAACGTATCAAGATGAAACGGTGGGTTCTCATCGCACCCCATCATAGACATACTAATTCAGTACAACATAATCCCTCCTTTGACCCTCAATGGTTTCACCACGTTCCTACTCAACTGCGTAGCTTTCGAGCAGTGCTATTCTTATAGCTCCAAGCACATCACCAGTTAAGTGATCCTCATGAGATGTCTCATGAACATAATGAGCGACATGGCGTTCCTATCTCGGTGTTGTTGAAATGGTTTGTTATCATAAAAGAAGTGTTTCTAGGTTAAGAGAAGATGTGATGCTTGGTTAAAATAAGAAGTGACTTTTGGTTATGAAAAGATATAACTCTTTGTCCTGAAATAAGATTATCGGTAGTTATGAAGAAATTATTCTTGACATGAAGAGTGGTGATGGTTGGAGATAAGGTATCTATTCCCAATAGATGTATTGATTGGTTGTATATGCATAGAGACCAAATCACATATTATTTATAATAACCATAACTGTTTATAAATACTTCTTCTTCAAAACACTTTCTTCTTTTCCTTTTATATACGCATCTTTAACACATTCAATGTGAAATTCCAATAGAAAAATTGAGTAATTGTTGGACTCATTTTTCTACGGCTTTGATGTATATTGTGGAGATATATTTGTTCTAAACTTGACAGCAATAATAGTGGGGACAAATAATACCTTATGGATAGTGATCATCATCATGCATTAAAGCATTAAAGATCTATTACTACTTCTCTATCTTCTTCACCAAATAAATTTCCCACAATGAACTTTAAATATTTGTTGCCAAACACAAAGATCTTATGATTGAAGTTTATGGGCCTTTTCAAGTTAATGCAATTGTTTCAAAAAATTTCTTAATCTTGGAATGATTTTCAAAATAAAATTCTTCACACGATTGAGAACCTTATTCTAGAAAATGTGCTAAAAAAGCATTCGAATTGAGGAAGGTTCTTGGGATCGCGAAGCTAATTATGTGAAAAAAGGTCATAAATAAGGGGCATTTTGTTGAAAATGACAACGTGGGTAGAGACAATGAAAGCACTGGAATAATGGCATGAGAAAATTTGATTCAATGGCTCTATTATATGGATTTAAGCATAACAATGCTTATAAGTGTAATTACTCAAAATTGACTAAAGACTATGGAATTATAATCTGCTTACATATAGATGACATGTTGATTATTGGTACAAATATGCATGGTATAGATGAAACTAAAAAATATCTATATCCTCAGTTTAAAATGAAAGATCCAAGAGAAGTTGATACAATTTTAAATATCAAAGTGATCAAACATAGTGACGGTTATGCTTTTAGTCAATGCCACTATGAGGAGAAAGATCATTCAAAGATATCATCATTTGAAAATAAAAAAATCAAATGTATCATATGATGTGCAATTAAAATGATGAAAATACTGGACAACATTTAACATGATTAGACATGCCTGTGAAATTGGAAGTCTAATGTACGTTATGCATTGCGCTACACTAGATATAACTTTTATTGTATGTAAATTGTCCAAATTTACTAGTAATCCTAGTACTATGCATTGGAATGCTATAAGTAGAATTATTTGTTATTTAAAGAAAATAATGCATTATGGTCTATATTAAGAAAGATAACCAGCAGTACTAGAAGGATATTTAGATGCTAGTTGGATAACTAGCACAATTGATAATAAGTCAACATCTGGATGGGTTTTCAAGCTTGTAAATGGTGCAGTCTCTTGGGCATCAAAGAGGCAAATATATATAGCACATTCAATGATGGAATATGAATTTATATCACTATCAGCGATTGGTAAAGAAGCTAAATGTTTGCGGAATTTGCTATTGGATATAGAGTCATGGCCACAATCAATGGCAATCATATCCTTTGTTAGAGAAAACTCTTTATCTGTTTTGAAGTTGACAAAACCTTTCCAAAGTCTAGTCTATAGACTTCTAGATTTTAGTATCAAAGTCTAAAGACCACCAGACTTTAGGTTCAAAGTTTGCTCACACTGACAGTTTTCAGACTGAAGAATGAAGACTTATCCAAATACGAGATTATCTTTATTTCTTCAAGGATTCAATTCGTATGATTTATGGATGACCTTATGGCTGGATTTAGCACATACATTATTGATTATCCTTATTCGAATCAATTCTGATAATCAAATCTTTTGGAAGGCAAGCAAACTTGAAAAGTCTTACTTATGAAAACTAAGATTCTGATTGTATGGGCGAACATGATTGACGGACCTACATCATAAATCTTCAAATGACTCGAGATATCCTTAATTGATTCTATCCAATCGGTAGATTGAAAAAATTCATTTGGAAAGTGCCAACAGTCGTGAAGGCATGAAGGAGTATTTAAGGCGAACTCTGCAGTTGTTCGAGATAATGCGTGAAAAAAAAAAAAATCAAAGTCTGAGACTTCATAGTTCCTTGTTATTTCATTCACTAAGCTCAAAGTTGTATACAAAAGAGGGAAACTCATAGTGAGACTTTATGAGGAACCAAAAGTGTGACACCCCGAACCCTTCGCAGGTCGTCACCAGCGCCGATGTTACACTTTATTACCGTTTTCTATCTTGTACTTAAAACAAGCGTCGTTAATCATAGGCATTTTTTTTTATAAAAAGCGGTCCCAGCGCGACTCATAGCGGAAGCAAATTAAACATCACCATCTATCCCCCTACCAATCCATGATACCAATACACACCAGCTAAATTTCAGAATTTTATAAACAACTTCGACACTTTGCTTACATATATATATAGTAAGATGGGATTCCCTTCGGGTCAGTACAAAACAAGGAAAAGCTAGGACTCTGCCATGTCCAGCCTAAAACCTCAAAAAGAAACTCTTGACCCTCAACATCATACAAGTACGAACCCCCATCGAAAGTGTCGACTATCTACATCAAAAAGATCCAGCTTCTACTCATCGGCGCAGGTCTCACACCCAACCCGGTGCATCAGGCGGTGGCGGCGGCAACATCCCTCGCATCGCTCCATCCCGACGAACGTGCACAGAAATGAACTCCTGAATGACAGGGCCCCCAGCCAGGCCTATGTCGTACATCACTAGACAGCGTACTCGAATAAAAGTCAATCCAGGAACAGATGGACAATCTATCTCAGCACACTCGACCTCTACATCAGATGGTAGACCATAAAACACCCCTCGCGAGACGGCAGGTAGCGGCATACTTGCTAATCTGAAATGTTGTCCCTAAAAGGGGTGAGTACAACCACTCAGCAGATAGGGAAATCCAATAACAACTCAATGCACCATGCACATCATCATACGTTGCAGGCATTGCTTACCTTTGATGTCATGCGCATTCATGCATCATCATATCATACATATCATCATCATGGCATCTCATATGTTATTATCATCATCATGCATTTCATCATGCATATCATATCATGGGTGATCATCATATCACATCACATGTCATCATTATCACATCATCATGCATTAATTTCCATTTTTATCTTTAGATTTGATCACCACATCACCCATTCTCAATTATCATCCCTTCGGGTAAAGACCTTCGACAAGGTTCCCAGCATTCAGCCTCCCAGGCCATCGAGCTTCCGACCCCCCACATTCTGGGCATCTCGCATCTCAACTAGCATCACGAGGCATTCCCTTTGGGCAGAAACCTCCGACAGGGCTTCCGGCCTTTACCCTTCTAGCCAGGCATCCCACACCCCAATCCTGGTGTCGCGAGGAACCTCCGGGCATGTATCCAAGATACAACCGGACATTCGGCCCCCCACATTCCAGGCATCCTAAATCTCCCAGGGAATTCCGGCAATGCATCTCTGTACATTCCGGCCTCATCCACCACCACAACCTCTTACTCACATATCATTTTCCACATTCACCATCCTTTTAATCTCATTATTACATGGCATATGATTCACATGCATCACAATTTATGATCATACATACACCAATGTCATATAACAATGCATAATAAATTCAATGGAATTCATGGCCAATAAAATAACCCATTTTATTATTTTATTATTTTATTATTTTATTATTTTATTTATTTATTTTCATAAATAAATATTAAATTTAATATCTATGATTTTCCCAAAATCATAATATTTAAACAATCATTAAACAAACCAATAGGATGACAATTTTATACGAAATTTATGGCCAAATTGAATTTCACATAATTTCACAGTTTCCACAAAATAGCACATGATATTCGGATAATGACCAAAATGCACAGTTTCCAAATAAATTCGATTAAAATACTCATATGGCCTCCACAAATTACGAAATTTTACAGGGTGATAGCCAAGACATTTTCGTACAACTTTGATGAAGAACTCCAAGCCAGATTATTTTTTGATTATTTTACACGACCTCACGAAGCTTTTGGAACCACTACCGCGTCGTCCAGAATACACACCTCCGAAATATTAATATTTCACCCATCTATTCTCTTTCGTTTCCTCTGATATGTTGTGTATCAAGGTGTGCTTTACAAGTTTCATGAAGAGATCTAGGCCAAATAACCAAATTATGGTCACCAGTTAAGTCCATGAAGTCTCAGGTGTCTCGGAACACATCACCAGAACCATCGTCTCCAAGCTCTAGTCGATTTACCAAGCAATACTTGTTCATTTCTCTTAAAATTCGAGTATGTTGTAGTTTAAGATGTTACCTACAACTTACATGAAGACATCAAAGTCAAATCTTCAACAAAAATCAACATGCAATCAAGAATCCAACAAGAGGTCAGTGAAAACTTCACAGATCTGGGGTCTCTGAAAAATAGAACTTTAACCCCTCATATCTCCATCATTTTCCACAAAATTTCAGTATGTTATATTGCAAGATGTTAGCTACAACTTCCATGAATACATAGAAGCCAAAATCGGACTCCAAACACACATGCAAGCTCAAACAAGTTACTGACTCCTACAAACCGAGCAAGAACAGTCACACGGCTTGAAAACAACCAACCCTTACCTCGGTTTTTCGCACTTGAAGCACCTAAAATCTAACATGCAACCAACAATACAAACATGCAAGAGAAGTTAAAGGACTCCACTTGCCTCTAGGATGGACGGTTGACGGCGTACGGCGGACAGACAGTGGGACACGGCGGCTCCTCCTTGGCTCTGCCTCCTCTCCCTCTCGGTCTCTCCCTCTCTCTCGCGATTTCTCTCTCTCTCTCTCCCTCTCTCTCGGCCGAATCAAGCAAAACCGGCCACCTTCTCTCTCTTCTCCCCTTTTATTTCCCCTAAAGCTCATGATTACCTTGCCTCAACCATGGCCAATGCACGGCCTTCTCCTTGCCACTTGTCTTGATCCATGCAAGATGGGCTTTGGAGTTGGGCTTGGGCTTGGGCCATCCGGCTTGGGCTGGTTGACAGCCTCCTTTGGGCTCTAATGGGCCGACTAGCTTGGCCCATCAAGTTTAGGCCAATGGGTCCAAGGCCCATTCGAATTTAATCCCCTTTTTCTCTTTCTTTTTTTTTTGAAATTCTTCTTTAAATATTTTTTTAAATTCCAATTTTCATCTTGGCCAAAGTCTTGGGATATTTTTGGTTATTGAAATTTAAATCATATGGTTAAGCATAGATTATTAATCTATTAAATTTAAATTACCACAATCACAAGCACAAATAATCAAATTTAAAAGACTAATGGCTAAAACATAAGCCATGGAAATTCTACCACCTAATTAAAGACTTTAACACACCTTATGGCTTGGCTTTGAATTTCTGGGATGCCACAACTCTCCCCTCCTTAGAGAATTTCGTCCTCGAAATTTAAGCACTACTCGCGCCTTCTTGAAATAAATAAGGGTACTTTTCCTTCATCTGGTCCTCACTCTCCCATGTGGCTTCCTCCACATCATGATGTCGCCATAACACCTTAATTAATGGGATCTTTTTAGTCCTAAGAATTTGCTCCTTTCGGTCCAATATCTGCACAGGCTCTTCAATGTACCTTACTTTCTCATCCATTTTGATGGCTTCATGATCGAGTATGTGACTAGGATCCGGCTGGTACTTCCTCAACATCGATACATGAAACACATCGTGCAGATTTTCTAACTTAGGAGGTAACGTTAAACGATAAGCTACGTCACCTATCCTCTCCAGAATTTCAAAAGGTCCAACAAATCTAGGTCTTAGCTTACCTTTCATCCCAAATCGAGATATTCCTTTCATTGGAGATACCTTAAGGAATACATGGTCTCCTACGCTAACTTCCAAAGGCCTTCTACGTCTATCTGCGTAGCCTTTCTATCTACTCTGAGCTGCTCTAAGTCTTTCTCTGATAATATCGACAGCTTCTGTGGTAACTTGTACCAGTTCAGGTCCTGTCAACTTCCTTTCACCTATCTCACTCCAACAGACAGGAGTTCTACATCTCCTTCCATATAATGCTTCATAAGGTGCCATGCCTATGCTCTTCTGAAAACTATTGTTATAGGCAAACTCTACCAGATGCAATCTTTCATCCCAATTTCCTTTGAAATCGATTACACAGGTTCTCAACATATCCTCCAGTATCTAGATTACTCTTTCTGATTGACCATCTGTCTGTGGATGAAAAGCAGTACTAAATTGAAGCTTAGATCCTAACGCAATTTGAAGACTCCTCCAAAAATTCGAAGTAAACCTCGAATCTCAATCTGAAGTAATGGTCACTGGAACACCATGTAAGCATACCACTTGACTTACATACATGTTCGCATACTTATCCAGTGGGTAGTCCATGCGAATCGCTAAGAAATGTGCCGACTTAGTCAAACGATCCACTATAACCCAAATTGAATCATGACTACTTGATGTCCTTGGTAATCCTTGCACAAAGTCCATCGTTATATGTTCCCATTTCCATTCAGGAATGTCTAATGGTCTCAAGAGTCCTGCGGGTTTACGATGTTCCGCTTTTACTTGCTAGCACGTCAAACATTGAGAAACGTACTTAGCCGTATCTGCCTTCATACCATTCCACCAAAATTGCTGACGTTAATTTATGTACATCTTTGTACTTCCTGGGTGGATACTATAATTATTCTTATGTGCCTCCGACATAATTTCCTTCCTCAATTCCTCATTGTCGGGAACACAAAGTCGTCCTTGACATCTTACTACTCCATAATCAGAAATCTTAAATTCTGATCATTTCCCTAAAGATACAGCATCTTTCACTTTCAAAATCTCTGAGTCAGATTCTTGCAGAATTTTAATTTTCTGGATAATCTCTGGCTCAATCCTCAATGCACTAAGCATACCAATAAGACAATCCATTTCCAATTTGAATTCGGAATTTGCTACAGATTCTAACAATTTATACTCCGCCATTCTCAAACTAGCTATCTTTAAACTTGCTATGGAAATAGCCGACTTACGACTAAGAGCATCTGCTACTCTATTCACTTTCCCTAGATGATATCTTATCCCACAATCATAGTCCTTCAACAACTCCGTCCACCTCCTTTGTCTCATGTTCAACTCCTTCTGTGAAAACAGATACTTCAAACTCTTATGATCCATATAAATCTCAAACTTTTCCCCATACAAATAGTGTCTCCATATCTTTAAGGCAAACACTATAGCTGCTAGCTCTAAATCATGCATCGAGTAATTTAGCTCATGGGGTTTACATTGTCTGGATGCATAGGCTACAACTTTGCCATGCTGCATCAACACACATCCTAGTCCTTTGTGAGATGCATCACTATACACTGTAAAACCATCAGGTCCAGTAGGTATAGTCAGAATTGGAGCCGAAGTCAATTTCCTTTTGAGCTCCTGAAAACTCCTTTCACATTCCCCATTCCACTCAAATTTCACATTATTTCGAGTCAATTTAGTTAAAGGTCCTGCTAGTCGTGAAAATCCTTCAATGAATCTCCTATAATAACCAGCCAGTCCTAAGAAACTTCGTATTTCAATGGGTGTCGTTGGTCTCGGCCAATTTACTACCATTTCAACTTTTGCTCGATCTACTGCAATTCCTTTTCCTAACACCACATGTCCTAGAAATATTATCCGATCCAACCAAAATTCACACTTACTGAACTTAGCATACAATTTATGCTCTCTCAGAGTCTGCAAAACTATTCTCAAATATTGCTCATGCTCTTTAGGCCCTTTCGAATATACCAGAATATCATCAATAAAGACAATCACAAACTGGTCTAAATAAGGCTGAAATATCCTATTCATCAAATCCATAAATGCAGCCGGGGCGTTAGTCAATCCAAATGTCATAACAAGGAACTCATAGTGTCCATAACGAGTTCTGAACGCAATCTTAGGAATATCCTCCTTCTTAATTCTCAACTGATGGTATCCCGATCTCAAGTCAATCTTAGAAAAGACCGAACTTCCCTGGAGTTGGTCAAATAAATCATCAATTCTAGGCAAAGAATACTTATTCTTAATGGTCACTTGGTTCAACTGCCTATAGTCAATACACAAGCGCGTTGATCCATCTTTCTTTTTCACAAACAAGACCGGTGCACCCCAAGGTGAAGCACTTGGTCTAATGAATCCTTTGTCAAGCAATTCTTGCAGTTGCACTTTCAACTCCTTCAATTCAACTAAGGCCATTCTATACGGGGCTTTTGATATTGGTCCTATTCCAGGCATTAATTCAATTTCAAATTCAATCTCCCACTCGCGGCAATCCGGCAATTCCTTAGGAAATACATCTTGAAATTCGTTAACTACACGAACTTCCTCAAGATTAGGCTCCTCCCCGGCATAATCTCTAACTATGGCTAGGTACCCTTGACATCCTTTGTCAAGTAAATGCTTCTACTGCCGAAATAAGAGCTACAGGAAAATGGGTCTGGCCTCCTAAAAATTTACAACTAGACCGATCAGGTAAAATGAATTGAATCACTCTTCTATAACAATCCATTCTAGCCCGATACTTACGAAGCCAGTCCATTCCTATAATAATGTCAAAATCATACATAGCCATTACAACCAAGTCTATTTCCATGTCCTTTCCTCCCTTTGATATCTTACAATTTTCACACACCAGCGTAGACAATACCATATCCTTTAAAGGCGTGGAAACACAAAAAGGCGTCTCAAGAGGCATAACTTCTATCTTATTCAAACATCTATATCTTTCAGACACAAACGAATGCGTTGCACCCGTGTCAAACAATGCATATGCCTTTTCACCATTAATAAGAATCGTACCTGAGATAACATTCTTGGAAGCTTCCGCTTCCTCCTGGGTGATTGCATACACCCTTCCTTGCGTAGGTGGTCTCTGAGGATTTCCTTGCGGATTTGACCTAACAACACTCTGATATCCCTGTCGCACTGAGCCAACACTCACTTGCGACCTCTCTTGTGGACAATTCCTCCTAAGATGACCCACTTGTCCACAACCAAAACATTTCTGTTGTCCAGTACAAGGTCCTGGGCCATGTCTCCCATTACACTTCTGACAAATACCAGGCTGATAGGGTGCTTTCCCTATATTCAGACCACTCTTTGCCCCTCCAAAATTCCCAAAGTTACCCTTCTTCTTCACATTCCAGGTCTGTCCTTGACCAGAATAAGGCCTCTTCCCCTTTCTCACATCATTAAAATTCAACGGTTTCTTAAACTCCGACTGCTCTCTCAACAGCTCCTGCTCCACTAACTGCGCCCTTTCATAAATCTCATTATAATCTCTTATGCTCAAAGGCACCAGTTGCTTCCTAATGTTAGTCCTTAACCCATTCAGGAATCTCTTAGCCTTTTCTTCCTGATCCTTAATCAATCTAGGAGCATATCTAGACAATTCAGAAAATCTAGCCTCATACTGATCAACAATCAACCCCTTTTGTTCTAGCTGAACAAATTCAGTAATCTTCCTATCCTTAGCACAATCAAAGAAATGCTTCCTATTGAAAGCCCTAACAAACTCCTCCCAGCTCACATCAGTACCTGGTGGAAAGATTATGTCCTTCGAAGCACTCCACCAAAACTTCGCATTTCCCTCCAATTGATACTCTGTTAAGACTATTTTCTCAGCATCAGTGCAGTCCAACAGTCGGAAAATTCTTTCCATCCCATCAATCCATTGCTCTGCCTCCTCAGGACTTCCCATTCCATTAAACTTAAGTGGCTTCAGCTTCAAAAACTGCTCCAATAGTCCTTGAGTACAGCGTTCTGCTCCGGGCTGTTGCTGCGCCTGCCTCTCCATCAGATTTCCAATATTGGCTAATGCCTGCAGGATATCTTCCATTTGGGGTTCAGCCCTTGCAGCAGAGGCTTCAGCCCTCGATGAATAAGCACTTCCAGCTCGCACCATAACTTTCCTGCAATTTCCGAGCATTGCCTCAGGAATAATCTGAGACTCACTACCTACACTCAAAGCAATTACTGCTACTACATAAGTAACATATACATGTTACTGGCACCTAAAGGTAATCCAAAATAAACTACTAGGGATCTACGAGTGAATACCCATCACCCGTTATTCAATTATTTCGTTCCACATCCTATGGTGTGCATTGTCATCATGTTCCTCAATTTCCAATTGAGGCTCCTTATCACTCCATCTATAACCATTCGCTCTGATACCAAAAAGCGCGGCTGTGACACCCCAAACCCTTCGCAGGTCGTCACCAGCACCGATGTTACAATTTATTACCTTTTTCTATCTTATACTTAAAACAAGCGTCATTAATTATAGGCATTTTGTTTTTTAAAAGCGGTCCCAGCGAGACTTATAGCGGAAGCAAATTAAACATCACCATCTATCCCCCTACCAATCCATGATACCAATACACACCAGCTAAATATCAGAATTTTATAAACAACTTCGACACTTTGCTTACATATATATATATATAGCAAGATGGGATTCCCTTCGGGTCGGTACAAAACAAGGAAAAGCTAGGACTCTGCCATGTCCAGCCTAAAACTTCAAAAAGAAACTCTTGACCCTCAACATCATACGAGTACGAACCCCCATCGAAAGTGTCGACTATCTACATCAAAAAGATCCAGCTCCTACTCATCGCGCGCAGGTCTCACACCTAACCCGGTGCATCAGGCGGTGGCGGCGGCAACATCCCTCGCATCGCTCCATCCCGACGAACGTGCACAGAAATGAACACCTGAATGACAGGGCCCCCGGCCAGGCCTATGTCGTACATCACTAGATAGGGTACTCGAATAAAAGTTAGTCCGAGAACATAGGGACAATCTATCTCAGCACACTCGACCTCTACATCGGACGGTAGACCATAAAACACCCCCCGCGAGACGGCATGTAGCGGCATACTTGCTAATCTGAAATGTTGTCCCCAAAAGGGGTGAGTACAACCACTCAGCAGATAGGGAAATCCAATAACAACTCAATGCACCATGCACATCATCATACGTTGCAGGCATTGCTTACTTTTGATGTCATGCGCATTCATGCATCATCATATCAAACATATCATCATCATGGCATCTCATATGTTATTATCATCACCATGCATTTCATCATGCATATCATACCATGGATGATCATCATATCACATCACGCATCATCATCATCATCATCATCATCACCATGCATACCATTATGCATATCATGTCATTATCATCATCATGCATATCATCATGCATATCATATCATGGGTGATCATCATATCACATCACATGTCATCATTATCACATCATCATGCATTAATTTCCATTTTTATCTTTAGATTTGATCACCACATCACCCATTCTCAATTATCATCCCTTCGGGTAAAGACCTCCGACAACCAGGTTCCCGCATTCAGCCTCCCGTGCCACCCATGCTTCCCACCCCCCACATTCCGGGCATCTCGCATCTCAACTAGCATCACGAGGCATTCCCTTCGGGCAGAAACCTCCGATAGGGCTTCCGGCCTTTACCCTTATAGCCAGGCATCCCGCACCCCAATCCTGGTGTCGCGAGGAACCTCCGGGCATGTATCCAAGATACAACCGGACATCCGGCCCCCCACATTCTAGGCATCTTGAATCTCCCAGGGAATTTATGATCATACATACACCAATGTCATATAACAATGCATAATAAATTCAATGGAATTCATAACCAATAAAATAACCCCTTTTATTTTATTATTATTTTATTATATAATTATTATATTTATTTATTTTCATAAATAAATATTAAATTTAATATCTATGATTTTCCCAAAATCATAATATTTAAACAATCATTAAACAAACCAATAGGATGACAATTTCATACGAAATTCATGGCCAAATTGAATTTCACATAATTTCACAGTTTCCACAAAATAGCACATGATATTCGGATAATGACCAGAATGCACAGTTTCCAAATAAATTCGATTAAAATACCCATATCGCCTCCAAAAATTACGAAATTTTACAGGGTGATAGCCAAGACATTTTCGTACAACTTTGATGAAGAACTCCAAGCCAGATTATTTTTTGATTATTTTACATGACCTCACGAAGCTTCTGGAACCACTACCGCGTCGTCTAGAATACACACCTCCGAAATATTAAGATTTCACCCATCTATTCTCTTTTGTTTCCTCTGAAATTTGGATATGTTGTGTATCAAGGTGTCCTTTACAAGTTTCATGAAGAGATCTAGGTCAAAGAACCAAAGTATGGTCACCAGTTAAGTCCATGAAGTCTCGGGTGTCTCGGAACACATCACTAGAACCATCGTCTCCAAGATCTAGTCGATTTACCAAGCTATACTTGTTCATTTCTTTTAAAATTCGAGTATGTTGTATTTTAAGATGTTACCTACAACTTACATGAAGACATCGAAGTCAAATCTTCAACAAAAATCAACATGCAATCAAGAATCCAACAAGAGGGCAGTGAAAACTTCACAGATCTGGGGTCTCCGAAAAATAGAACTTTAACCCCTCATATCTCCCTCATTTTCCACAAAATTTCAGTATGTTATATTACAAGACGTTAGCTACAACTTCCATGAAGACATAGAAGCCAAAATCGGACTCCAAACACACATGCAAGCTCAAACAAGTTACTGACTCCTACAAACCGAGCAAGAACAGTCACACGGCTTGAAAACAACCAACCCTTACCTCGGTTTTTCGCACTTGAAGCACCTAAAATCTAACATGCAACCAACAATACAAACATGCAATAGAAGTTAAAGGACTCCACTTGCCTCTAGGATGGACGGTCGACGGCGTACGGCGGACGGACGGCGGGACACGGCGGCTCCTCCTCGGCTCCACCTCCTCTCCCTCTCGGTCTCTCCCTCTCTCTCGCGATTTCTCTCTCTCTCTCTCTCTCTCTCTCTCTCTCCCTCTCTCTCGGCCGAATCAAGAACTGGCCACCTTCTCTCTCTTCTCCCCTTTTATTTCCCCTAAAGCTCATGATTACCTTGCCTCAACCATGGCCAATGCACGGCCTTCTCCTTGCCACTTGTCTTGATCCATGCAAGATGGGCTTTGGAGTTGGGCTTGGGCTTGGGCCATCCGGCCACTCCTCCTTGAGCTGGTCGACAGCCTCCTTTGGGCTCTAATGGGCCAACTAGCTTGGCCCATCAAGTTTAGGCCAATGGGTCCAAGGCCCATTCGAATTTAATCCCCTTTTTCTCTTCTTTTTTTTTTTTTTTTTGAAATTCTTCTTTAAATATTTTTTGAATTCCAATTTTCATCTTGGCCAAAGTCTTGGGATATTTTTGGTTATTGAAATTCAAATCATATGGCCAAGCATAGATTATTAATCTATTAAATTTAAATTTCCACAATCACAAGCACAAATCATCAAATTTAAAGACTAATGGCTAAAACATAAGCCATGGAAATTCTACCACCTAATTAAAGACTTTAACACACCTTATGGCTTGGCTTTGAATTTCTGGGATGCCACAAATAGAGACTCTTCACTATGAAGTCAATATCACAAGACTGTAAAATCTCTTTTGTTTTTTAGTGGAATCCAGCCAGTAGATTGTTAGCACGGGAGAGTGAACGTAGGCTTGATCTAAGCCGAACCACTATAAACCTTGTGTTCTTATTCTCTTCCCTCAACTCATTTATTTTGATTCGTAGCTCTAATTAACTGTTTAAGTTTAAACTCCTTGATTTTATTTGAAACTGCTAAAGGTTGAAGTCGTTCTTAGATTGTGATTTCCTATAAGCAAATTACTTCTACTGAACTTTGCAAAATTTTTGTCCACACCTATTCACCCTCCTCTAGGTGTTGTCACTAACCCTTTCGTCTTTACATTGTGATAGTGAGGCAACCATGAATATACAATGGAAAATCTAGTTATATTAGTTTGCGATATGAGTATGTTCGACAATTAATTACTAATAGAGTTATTTTAGCAATATACATTCAAACAAATGATAACTTGGCTGATCCATTCACTAAAGGACTCTTGAGAGGTTTAATAAGCAGCATTGCCAAAGGAATGGAGTCAAGCAAAGTGGAAGCCCAACTTTATAACGAAATTATTAAATTTAAATAGGTAAGAACAAGCTACTAAAACTTGATGGTGATCGAGTACTGGGGCACAAGCTTAGTACTCATGGAAAGTTAGGAGGATGAGTGTAAGAAAACACTCTTAATGAAGTTCAAGGTTTTAGCAAGATAATGCTAAGGTAATAAATTTAGGAACTTCACCCATATGAATATAAGAAGTGATGCCGCTTCTAACAAAAGTCGGATAAACTTTTGTAAATGTTCATGAATGTAGGAGGAGCAC
Source organism: Eucalyptus victrix (assembly GCA_016097545.1). NCBI lineage: Eukaryota > Viridiplantae > Streptophyta > Magnoliopsida > Myrtales > Myrtaceae > Eucalyptus > Eucalyptus victrix. The sequence continues at coordinate 13,750,039 of CM027835.1, forward strand.
AAGGCCATAAAAGTGCTTAGGCATTGGATTTCTAACTAAATATGTATAAATTCGAACGTGTGATAATTTGATTAACAAGTGGAATCATGGTTCAAAGTTTTATCCACCACTAATTTTGTTAATGAAAATATTTACACTAATTGAAGGTTTAAATCTTAATAGATACTTTCTTGTATGTATGAATTTATGTAAATAAGTATATATAACAAACTAAGTAAGGGATTGTTGAAATAGTTTGTTATCATAAAAGAGGTGTCTCTTGGTTAAGAAAAGACATGACTCTTGGTTAAATAAGAGGTGACTCTTGGTTATAAAAAGAGATGACTCTTGGTCCCGAAAGGAGATTATCGGTAGTTATGAAGAAATTATTCTTGACATGAAGAGTGGTAATAGTTGGGATAAGATACCTATTCCCAAAAGATATATTGATTGGTTGTCTATGAATAGAGACCAATTCCCATATTATTTAAAATAACCACAACTATTCATAAATACTTCTTCTTTAGATTCTCTCTTCTTCTCTTTTCATTCACACAACCTTAACATATTTAAGGTGAAATTTCAAGAGAGAAATTTAGTTATTGTTGAACTCATTTCTCTGCGGCTTTGGTGTATATCCTGGAGGTATATTTGTTCTAAACTTGGCAGCATAAATAATGGGGATAAATAATACCTTAAGGAATCATCATCATGCATCAAAACATCAAGGATCTATTACTACTTCTCTATCTTCTTCATCAAAAAATTTTCCCCAACAAGTGCAGAATAATCACAAACTTTCTAGGAACTGACAAGGAGGTCGCGAGGTTCTTCAACAATCTCGTGAAGGATGTCCGGTTTGATATCGAGTCTAGCCACCTGGCTGAGTTATTCAGGCAAGTGACCCGGTGCCACCGGAACAAGTGGAACGTGCGATGGGGAATCAAGCACGAGTACTTCGGCAGCCTCTGGTCATTCATTTTGGCCGCCCCTGCTTTTATTCTCCTAGTCCTTACCTTCATCCAGGCCTAACATGTCGTTTACACTTATTATCGTCCCGATAATTAACCGAGGTCTGCAACACAGCTTCAGAGAGATATATGATGTTGATTTAGCATTCATCGAACTTGGAGCAACCAGACCAGTAAAATTGGTTGTTCATTTCTAAGATTTGCTTTGGCTATTGTCCTCTTAATTCGTTTTAGATTGCTTGAACTTAATTAGAACTTCATCACCGCAGCTAGGCTACTTGAAAGTAACGATTCGACAAAGAGCACTGTATTCACTAGAGAACTTAATGTTAGTGCAGCTGATCAAAATTGACAGACAAAGATTTCTTAGACGAATGACCATTGTTGACTCAAAAGAAGTAGCGATCGCTAATCGGACCATTGATGAAGTGATCAAGTTTGCCTAGATTTCGATTTAATGTGCCGGCATTGAACTAGATTTTGAAAAGCTGAGGTCTATGTTATGCTACGTCAAACCAATCACATGTCGAGTCACGATTTATTGTTCGCACTTTTTTTGGCACTTGTTTCCTTCAGCTTTGCTCGACTTCACTGGACACCGTGACGCTAGACGGGACAATATTTAAAGGCCTTTATTTGATTTGTTTTCCACATTCTCATTATTGACACCAGAACTTTTGTCAATAAATTTAATATGCATTTTTTGTCATAAAAAATAATATAACTATTGAAAAAAAAAAAAAAAAAAAGAGGCTTCAGCTCATTTGACCATAAATGCATATAGGCAGCCCATTAAAATCAGTTAGACCCATCAGCCCAATACCGCACTTCACACTTTACTCACTCTTTATTACTATTCTTGATATGTTTGTTGTGATTGCTTTGATATCTGTTTTGTGTTGCGGTTCATTTATTTTTAGTTGGATGGTTAGGTTTAATTCAAGTTTCATAATAAACATAAAAATACTGAGTGAACACCTAGAGGCCAATAACTTTAAGATTCATACTTGGATAAAAAGACCGCATGTGACACTTATTTGATAAATAATCAAGTTTAGATATTGAGAAAGCATTAATTCAATAACTAATATAATTAAGTCTCCGTACTTAGATTTCTAGTTATGCAAGATATGAGATATAATCCCATAGTTGTGACTCTGTTCTAGCATAGAATCCCTCATCTTTAGATCTTTTGAATTTTAAATGCATTTTTCAATGTCGCACAAGGCGAGAGTTAGGAAGAACGCATGCTAATTGAAGACGGTTGGTTCCCAACTTGACATTACCTCTAAACCCGTCTTCCCCTTGACATGATGAGTACTTAAGGAGGGTCACAACTAGGGGTGTGAAACTAGAACCGCTCAAATTGGGAACCGCCCAGACCAGATCAGACCGGTCGGTTCTAGGCAGTTCCTAGAGAGGGTAGTTTGGTTGCTAGTTCCCATTCTTGGAACTGGTGGTCAGTTGGTTCGGTTCTAGGTTTTAAGGTGGGAATTAGACCGACCGGACCGGACCGGCTGATTTTATATATATATTAATATTAGTTCTCTATTGGCAAATCCAGGACTTGCCTAGCTTCGATGTGAAAAGAAGAAGTCCACTCACCTGCTTCAGAACTTGCACTAAACTATGTTTCTTCGCATTCAAAGCTTGCAACTTCTCCTCAACATCCTTACCAGCCGCGGAGCTTGCATTGGTGGTGGGCATCTGGGAAACTGCGATCCTGGGCACGTCGAGGAATCTTGACTTCCCATATAGATTACCATAGGAAGAGTGTACTCTGTTATCTCACAGCTACTTTTAAGGCTTTAAACAGTTTCTTCTCCTACCTCCTTCACACGTAGTTGAACACAAAACAGAGCTTAAATGCAATGGCGGCATTCCAACATGAGAATTGTTCCAAGCCTTTAGCACAGAATTCTCATCATATTGATTATTTAAAAAAAAAAAGGCCAAAGCATAACATGAAACATGAAAAAACATGAGATCCAATTAGAGAACAAGTAATGGAGTGAGATGGCGAATGCGAAAAGAAGCCATGAATCTAATCCTAGAGAGATCAGAGCAAAGCATCTTCAAATCATCATCTGGCAAGAGAACAGAAACAGAGAGGCGCACACATAAAAGCTTCTGTCAGCCTATATCATGCTTCATACATAACTTCTAAATGTCCATTAAAGGATTTCTTCATCAGCATATTTGCCTTCTCGAAGTAGTAGGAGGTAGGATTTTCAAGCTTAGACACTTCTTTTACTAACAAAAGAACCAAGAGAAAAGAGACCAATGAACTCCAAGCTCACACAACAGAGTTTCAAAGTTTGGTCCTTGTCGTACATATAAATAAGCATCGCAAATGGCTGGCACTGACCCACAAAATGCTCCCCAAAGCCAAAGTCATCAAGAATATCCTTTTCAGGAGAAAAATGATTATTAAAACAACAAAGCCCCTAATTCTTGTTATAAATTTCCTTTCTCCAAACGAAACTATTACTTCGCAAAAGAAGGTTGGGACACCTGGAGTGCCATAACTTGGCATGGAGGGACACTTAAGTGCCATAACTTTAAAATGGTATACTTAAGTGCCAATATCGGAGTAAAATGGGACACTTAAGTGCCACTCCGGCGAAAATCCGGCCAAATGGCTGACGTGGCAATTTTCCGGCGAGTTTGGTCCAAAACGGCATCGTTTTGCACGCTAATGTGGCAAAGAAAACGCAAAAACGACACCGTTTCATGTCTACGTGTAAATAATAATATATAAATTAATTAAATTAGATTTAAAATATTCAAAAAATGAAAAAAAAATAAGAAAAAATTTAAATTTAAAAAAAATTAAGAAAAATTAAAAAAAAATTAAAAAGGGGGGGGGGTTGAACGGGCGGCTCCCTCACCGCCACCGCCTCCCGTCGTCGCCGGGAAGGGCCGGCAACGGAGAGGGGAGGGTTGGCCGGGCCCTGGCCTGGGCCCGGTGACCCCAGCCGACCCTCCCCACTCCATCGCCGGCCCTTCCCGGCGGCGGCAAAGAGGCGGTGAGGGCTGCGACTCTCGCCCTAGATCTAGGCGCAGCCGCGACCCTCACACCCGGAAGGGCCGGCGACCCCGGCCAACCCTCCCCCTCCGTCGCCGGCCCTTCCCGGCGATGGCGGAGAGGCGGGCGCGGCGAGGAGCCGCCCCGTTCGACCTCCCCCCCCATTTTTTTTTTAAAAAAATTCTTAATTTTTAAAAAATTTAAAATTTTCTTAATTTTTTAAAATTTTCTTAATTTTTTAAAATTTTCTTAATTTTTTAAAATTTTAAAATTTTTTTAATATTTTAAATTAAATTTAATTAATTTTTATATTTTTATTTACACGTAGACACGAAACGGCGTCGTTTTTGCATTTTCTCCGCCACGTCAGCATGCAAAACGATGCCGTTTTGGACCAAGCTCGCCGGAAAGTCGCCACGTAAGCCATTTGGCTGAATCTTCGCTGGAGTGGCACTTAAGTGTCCCATTTAACTTCAAAACTGGCACTCAAGTATACCATTTTAAAGTTATGGCACTTAAGTGTCCCTCGGTGCCAAGTTATGGCACTTGGGCTGTACTTCTGCCTTCGCAGAAGTATCAAGTGCTTCATTGTTTTCCCACCTTACAAGACATGCTTCTAGTAACTCCAACCCAAGGCATGGGTCCTCTTCAACGAGTAGAGGGTATTCTTGACATTTTCTGAGCTTATCCAAGTTGTCTGAGATTAAGTACGTGGCGGCCTCAAGTAGATGCTTGGCATTGTGCTGGTGTGCAAAGGCATAGTATTTGATCGAGTTGTCCCAATTTAATTTGGATACCAAAATCTTCTCGTAGTAAGCTTTAAACTACTCCACCTAGTACTTTTCGGCTGATACCAGAAGCTCACAAGCCATTTGCTCATCGACGCATGCTTTGGCATGAAGAAAGTTGACAAATGCATGGAGGGCATCGTACAACATGTCACTTATCTTAATGGTGCTGCTTCGGCTTTCTTCCATCTCATTCTCAAGCATTGCTTTAAATACCGGGGACCGACTAACCTGTTAGTAAGTAGAAAATTGAAGAGCACAAGTACAATTCTTGCGATGTGAAAACTCAATAGTTTGATAGGAGATGTTTATGCATCTTATCTATAAGAGTCAGAGTTTGCTAAATTGAAGATGTTATATTATGAGCATGCAAGAAAAGCTTTTGAACATGTCCTTGCTATTGTTATCAAATACCAAAATGATGTGAATCGTTGCGGAATGATCATTCTACGAAGGCCCAGATGGTGCAAATTGCAAACCTCAACCTCCAATCAAACCTGTGATTGGCAACCTCGGTATGAACGTGACCTGTTGACGAACACGTGTCAACCAACCAACGTTATAGACGCCACGAGCGAAAGAATTCGCTATCTCGCTCAATAAGTCGAATTGACTGCCACAAGAGAATCTTGATTAGGTCAAGTCCTCAAAAGAACAGTAAAAAGAGAACCTCTCAATTCTTTTCCTCAAAAATAAAATATATCCGTCCCCAAAGAAACTTGGCAAATCCTTTGTATAGGCTGCCACACAAACCCTAAAAACCAACGCTAAAAATCTAATGCATTATATTCTAATTCCTATTTTAGAATATTCTTAAACAAGAATATATATAAATTGACTTGGTCAATTATTTAGTGACAAGATAATTAAATTGCACCAAGATTTCCAAGATTCTTCAAGATTTGATCCAAGGTCATCTTCACACCAAAGATCACGAACCATGACGCCAACAGCTTGCCTAAATTGTTTGGCCCGCGCTCGAGTAATCGAACCAGTAGGAATAGACAATGGGTCCCTAGTACCTCCTCCTCGATATGACTCGATGTCCACATCATTCCCTCCCCCGTGCAAAGGATTTGTCCTCAAATCATCACTGGCATCAAAAAGAGTCAAGTCAGAAACATTAAATGTGGCGCTAGCATCATACTTACCTGGAAGATCAAGCTTGTAAGCATTATTGTTAACTCTTTCCAAAACCATGAATGATCCATCCCCTTGCGGTAATAACTTAGAATGTCGCTGCTCAAGAAATCTCTCTTTGCGCATATGAACCCAAACCCAATCGCCAGGTTCAAACACCACTTCCTTGCGCCTTTTGTTAGCTTGCTTTGCATATTGCTCAGTCTTGCGCTCAATATTTGTGCGCGTCTTCTCATGCAACGCCTTGACAAATTCAGCTTTCTTTACTCCATCTAAATCCACACGCTTATCAACAGGTAAAGGGGTTAAATCTAACGGAGTTAATGGATTAAAACCATAGACAACCTCAAATGGTGTAAATTTAGTAGCATAATGTATGCTCCTATTATATGCAAATTCAACATGTGGCAGACAATCTTCCCAAGATTTTATGTTCTTTTTAATAATAGCACGCAACAATACCCTTAAAGTTCTATTAACTACCTTGGTTTGACCATCAGTCTGTGGATGACAAGTAGTAGAAAATAACAACCGTGTTCCTAAATTTTTTCCACAATGTCCAAAAGTAACTAAGAAATTTGGAATCTCGATCTGAAACAATCGATCTAGGTATGCCATGCAAACGTACAACCTCCTTAAAGAACAAATTAGCAATATGAGATGCATCATCAATTTTATGACAAGGTATAAAATGAGCCATCTTTGAAAACCGATCAACAACCACATAAATAGAATCTCTACCATACTTAGACCTAGGCAATCCTAACACAAAATCCATAGAAATATCAATCCAAGGATGCGTTGGAATAGGTAATGGTGTATACAAGCCATGCGGTTTAGTTGTAGACTTCGATTGCTTACAAGCAATGCATCTCTCACAAACACGTGTGACATCTCTCTTCATATGTGGCCAATAAAAATGTTCATACAGCACTTCATAAGTCTTATTAATGCCAAAATACCCCATTAAACCACCACTATGCGCTTCTCGCACTAACAATTCACACAAAGAACACTTAGGCAAACATAGTTTGTTTTCACGAAAAAGATAACATTCATGCCTATAAAATTTATCAAATGCAACGTGTTCACATGCTTCATAGACTCTCCCAAAGTCATCATCATCAATATATAAGCCCTTGATATGCTCAAAACCTAGACACTTTGCTTCTAAAATAGTTAGAATCGCATACCTTCGAGAAAGTGCATCGGCTACCACATTTTCCTTACATTTCTTGTACTTGATCACATATGAAAAAATCTCAATGAACTCCATTCATTTGGCATATCTTTTATTCAACTTTTGAGTACTTCAAGGTCTCATGGTCGGTGTGGATCACAAACTCCTTTGGCCATAAATAATGTTGCCAAGCCTCCAAAGCTCGCACTAAAGCATACATCTCCTTATCATAGGTAGGATAATTCAATGTTGCTCCACTCAATTTTTCGTTGAAATAAGCTATGGGACGCCCTCCTTGCATCAACACGGCTCCAATTCCTGTACCGGAAGCATCGCACTCTATCTCAAAAGTAGCACTGAAATTCGGTAAAGATAATAAAGGAGCATTAGTTAACTTATCTTTTAGCAGATTAAATGCTTTCTCTTGCTCTTCTCCCCACGTGAAACCCACGTGCTTCTTGATTACCTCAGTTAATGGTGCAGCAATAGTGCTAAAATTTCTCACAAATCATCGATAAAAACTCGCCAATCCATGAAAGCTACTCACCTCTCCTATGGTCTTAGGCGTTGGCCATTCACGGATTGCTTTAACCTTTTCTTCATCAACCTGTATACCATTAGCACTAACAACAAATCCTAGAAATACTAATTTGTTGGTAACAAAAGAGCACTTCTTTAAATTAGCGTATAATTGCTCGGCCCTTAAAACCTACAAGACAACTCGCACATGCTCAATATGGTCACCAGGACTTTGGCTATAAATTAAGATGTCATCGAAATAGACAACCACAAATCGACCAATAAAAGCACGCAAAACATGATTCATAAGTCGCATAAACGTGCTCGGTGCATTAGTTAATCCAATGGCATTACTAACCACTCATATAATCCATACTTGGTCTTAAATGCAATTTTCCATTCATCACCTTCTTTCATCCTAATTTGATGATAGCCACTTTTCAAATTGATATTAGTGAAACCGCAAGAACCATGCAACTCATCCAACATGTCATCTAACCTAGGAATAGGATGTCGATACTTTACCGTAATATTATTGATTGCTCGACAATCGACACACATTCGCCAAGTTCCATCCTTCTTTGGCACTAACAAAACAGGGACGGCGCACAGGCTAAGACTCTCTCTCACATACCCCCGTTCCAAAAGTTCGCTAACTTGCTGCTGAAGTTCCTTTGTCTCCTCGGGATTACTTCGATATGCGGGTCGATTAGGTAATGGCGCACCAGGAATCAAGTCAATTTGATGTTCTATGCCTCGAATCGGTGGTATCTCTCCAAGAAGTTCATCAGGAAAGACATCTTCAAATTCCTGCAATAAAGACACAATAGGACTAGGCAAACTTGGGTCAAGATCATTAGTAAAAAACAAAACCTCCCTGTACACAAGTACAAGTATTGGTCGATTTAGAACTAAGTCTCTCCTCACTTCATTTGATTTTGCATAAAAATTATTTTGCCTCTTTTCTTTCCTCTCTTCTTTTCCCTCGGTTTTTACCACAATCTTTCTATCGGCCTCTCATTTTCCTTGCATCTCAGACACACCACGCAAGCCCTCAGATTTCTCACCTTTTTCTCTCTCTCTCTCGGTTTCTCGTTGTAATTTTAATTGATCTTGATACACCTCACTAGGTGTCATTGGTACCAAGGTATAAGTCTTTTGATTTATCATCAATGAATAACAATTAGTATACCCATCATGATGTACCTTTCGATCATATTGCCATGGTCTTCCAAGTAAGATATGACCCGCTTGCATAGGTACAACATCACACTCTACCTCGTCCTTGTATCTCCCTATCTCAAATGGAATTCGGACTTGCTTTGACACTTTCACCTCACCACTATCATTCAACCATTGAAGTCTATAAGGCCTAGGGTGTTTTGTCGTCTTCAAACCCAACTTATCCACCATAATGCAACTTGCCACATTTACACAACTACCTCCATCAATTATCATACTACATATCTTACCATTCACCACGCATCTTGTATGAAACAAATTATCTCTTTGTTGGTGATGCTCCTCCTCCTTTATTTGCACACTCAGAGAACGCCTAACCACCAATAAGTCTCCTTTTATAGCCACTTCTCCATCACTACAATCCTCCAATGGTGGCATCTCATCATCCTCTTCTTCCCTTTCACTTTTGGACTCAATAACACCATGTCCAGTCATGATCGTCACCCTCCTATTAGGGCATTGATTCGCCATATGACCCCTGCCCAAACACTTAAAACATTTAATCTCATGAGTTCTAGTGTTAGGGTTTTCGGTTTTACCTGAAGCCGGATTCGTTCCAACTTTACCGTCCCTCTCCTTCTCCATTAAGGTTTCGGTTTTGGTGTTGTTTCCTCTCCAATTTGGCTTCTCATCTCTTTTCTAATTAGATCTCCAATTCTGATTTGAACCTCCTCTACTCTTGTGATTTCAATCCAACTTCAATTGCTGCTCAACTTTGATAGATTTGTCCACCAATTCCTCCAATTCAACATAGTGTTGTAGCTCCACCACCCTTGCTATGTCCCGGCTCAAACCACTCAAAAATCTTGACATTGTGGCCTCACGATCCTCCACCACATTAGCACGGATCATGGCAATCTCCATCTCTTTGTGATACTCTTCCACGCTCTTATTGCCCTGTGTGAGATTTTGTAACTTTTGAAACAAATCTCGGTGGTAATGACTAGGTACAAAACGTCTTCTCATCACCGCTTTCATCTCATCCCACATTCCAAGCAAATAAAAGGAAACAATTACCATAATGTCCCTATGAAGGGCCTCCTTTGGGACCACCCTCGGCGGCGATCATCAAGACCATGTCAGTGAACCTGGGATCATGGGAGCAACCACTTCGGTGAGGGTGGTGGCCGATCGAAGGAAGGAGACTTAAGATGTCTCTCCACTTCGCCATCTGTCGCGTGAGAATTTTCACTTTTCACCTGAGACGTTTCACTTCTCACTTGAGCTCTTCCGACCGCATGTTCCATTCGGCCTTCTTGAGTAAATCCCTCCTCGCGGCACCGAGTGTGACGCGCTTCTCCTTGCTGTGTCACGCCCCAATCCTCAGGCACGTACCCACCCCTCATCTAGTTGATATAAAAGCGACATCCCATGACCAACCCTTTCATTTTAGTATACATGTGGAAGCAGATATAAAATCCACAGACAATAAAACAATATGATAGAAAAGTATGGCTATATTTTTCACAACTGAAAAACCATAACCACATTTTTATATAAGCAAACCTCATAGTATATATTACAATACTATTCACAAGAATCTAATCTAAGACATATCAGTTCACACATTGGGTTGCAAAATAGGGTGGGGTTTCAATTCTCATTCGGGCCATACTCTGGATCCTCTTCAGACTCCTTTCCAAGTTCCTCCTCAAGGTCCTCTTCAAGCTCTTCCTCCAAGTTCTCCTCTAGGTACTCCTCCTCATAGACTACTCCTTCCTTTACGCTCCAGTTGGAGTCTACTGCCGATTGCTTGGGAGAGTCGAGGTCATCACCCAGCTTGGGATCTTTTGCATTAGTCACTGCTCCATCCTTGGGATCTGCAGTTCCTTCTCCAATTGCTACCTCTAAGGTGAACAGAGGCACATCACCCTCCGATATGGGACCCTCTCTTCACCCATCGTGGTAGTGACGATACCACGACCTATACTCATGGGGTACTAGGCCGTCTCTACCTACATCAACCTAGACGGTGGATTTTACTAAAACATACTCTAAACCTTTCAGGTGGGGGTGTATCAAAAAGTGATACGCTATCTTGGTGACCTCTTTGGGAATACCAAAATGCATTGGAGGACGAGGAGGTGGAGGTGCTGCCATCTAGAGACTTGAAATGTTGTCCCACAATGGGGTGAGACTATGTCTCATCAAGTTCTACCCGCTAAGACTCGATTAGGAAGCCAATACACCTTAAGGCTATCTAAGCACAACATGAGTCAGAGGACTTACCTTAGCCTTAGTTCTATCTTGCAAATCAATGTTATTTACAAATGCCTCATATCACATCAATCAATCAATCAATCCATAACATCAAATCAAATCATTAAGCAATCGACTTAGTCGATTACATGTCAATCAGACCATGTCCCGATTATTTTAATCCGTACTATGCATATTCTAAGATGATGCATCTAGTCACCAAGCCATGTGCTTTCTCTAAGGTGATGTACTCGTCACCGAGCCACGTGCATTCTCCAAGATAACATTCCTAATCACCAAACCATGTGCATTCTACAAGGTGATATATTCGATCACCGAGCCATGTGTATTCTCCAAGGTGATGTACTAATTCAACAAGTCACGTACATTCTCCAAGGTGATATACTTATTCACCGAGCCATGTAATACAACGTTTTTTTTCACCAATTTATACAGCCCATAAAACATTGTTGGCCTAGTTAATTTCCAATCAATTACCAAAATTAATTAATTTAGGAATAAAATCCTAAAAACACAATTAAATCAATTCAACACAAATCAACACTCAAATAAATAAATAAATAGAGTGCACCACAATAATCAGCATAAAATTTCGGTCGTCGGCTATCTCAGCCTAATTTTTGAAAATTAATTAATTAATTAATTACGGAAATTATTAAATAAATGCAATATATCCAATTTAGGCCCGTAATGCCTAATTGGAAGCCCAAAGGAACCCGGAAAATTCCTGAGATTTGTTCAATAAATAATAGAGCGTGTCTACTAGCTAACTACACTAACCAATTGCCTAACATGCATTGATAAGGCACTAATTTAATTACTCTACTCTAATATATCCATCTAATCACACTTAATTAAATCTAAACAACCCATAAATATCATTAGCATACTAAATAAGGTTTAGTGAGCAAAACTCACTAGATTAACGAGCGGATCGGATCAAACCGATAGGAACGTCGCAGGGAACAATTCTTCTCAAAGCGGGCCTAGGTTTCGAGGCCCGAAACCACCTCAAAATAGGCTTGGAACAATGCTAGAAACCCATAAACTCAGCCTCTGCTTGCTGCTAGTTGGTGACTGGTTCAGGGCCGGTTGAGCAAGACAAGGCTGGCGACAGTTGAGCGGAGCTCCGATAGGGCTGAATGGCGGTCTATGGTGGTCCGACGGCCACTCACGGTCACTAGCATGACTGAACAACAATCCTAGTCACAAGGATAGGGGTGAACGATGGCTAGACACAACAAGAACGGAGGGGAGGCACGTGGGCAAGTGGTGGTTGCAAGTGGCAGTGTGCGACGGCGACGGGCAAGCTTCAGCGACTCCGGTGGCATGTAGCATGGACAGCAGCTTCTCTGGCTACTTTGGTCTTTGCCCAGTGATGAGGGAAAGAGAGGGAGGCTTGGACAGCAACTAGAGGAGAGAAGGAAGATGTGAGGTTGGAGGGGGCCTACCAAGCTTATTTTCCACAAGCTTGTCCCTTTGACCATTTCACAGCCAAGCCTTGCTTCCTTGGCCCTCAATGAGCCACCAAGGCCCGCTTCTAGAAGTCCAAAACGGTCCAAAAGTCGTGGGTGGTGGGGGCACACGAATTTGGTTCGGTTTTTCTTCAATTGGACCTTGATTCAACACTAACCGGGCTCAATAAAATTAACCAACATCTCACCGATCCAGTTGGCATTTTTCCTAACCCATACAATCCATTTGCTTCCCATTTTTGCGATCAAAAATGATCACTAGCATTTTCTAAACAAAAACGGTCATATGCTGACTTTTTCCCAAAAAGTCTCGGGTTTCAGAAAAATCTTCTGAAACTGAGTCGACGCTCCTAGAATTTATTGTGACATGACAAAATCTTCAATTTCTGAAATCGGACTCAATTTCGTGGTTAATTTCACTCAGGCACATTTTTAGCGTGACCTAGACTATTGGGTAGTTTTCAGAAATTTTTAGTGCAAATGACCCGTGGTCGATTTTCTTTAAGCCACAATGAATCCACTCGACATATTGGCAACTCTCGGTTATCGTGAAAATCTTGAGGATTCAATTACAGACACATGGTACCAAAACGATAGAGAAATTAGTCTAATGCCAGTCGGCAAGAATTTTCTAATTTAGTGGTGTCACCTACAATTAGCCACACATCTCAGTCGAATCGACCTATCTCTAATCTCATATCGATTTTTAACTGTGCCGTAATAGCCACTAAAGATGAACAAAGTCGAGAAGTCGATTCCTGGTCGAATTCTCAAATCTATTGCCTTAAAATTCCTTAATGGCTTCCCTAAATAGCCTAGTTATCTCAAAAGTGATTAGCTCTGAGAATAGCCCTATAGGCGTGCTGATAAAATACCCGATTTATTCAGTAGAAAATAGAAACGAAAATCTGGGATGTCACATACAGGATTTGCAAGGTATTGAGTCGGTCTCCTTCTCCTCACATGATTGATGCATTTGCGGAGGGAGAGCTATCTCTCGGCCTTCTTCTTTTTCTTTTGTGTTGCACAAGAACGGTGAGGGAGTGCGTGCGGAGGATAGCTCAGTTGGGAGAGCATCAAACTAAAGATCTGAAGGTCGTGTGTTCATTTTGAAGCCTGCTGTAGCTGGAGACACACACGTTGCAAGCCATTATACCGATATCAAAAAAGAACATAACATAATTCGTTTATTACAATGTTTTTGAGTAATAGTTGTGCATATACAAGGATAGAATTTTAATCTTTTGTGTTTTCTTAAATTTAAGCACAAAAAACTTACCTTAATGCTCAATCAATTGCAAGTAATTTGAAAATTCTAGAACTTTTTCATGTATAAACCCTAGGATTTTATATTTAAAATTCTCACTCAATTCTTAACGAAATTATACAAATTATATATAGTTGGAAAGATCTCGACATGTAGAACAAAAGCCCTATGGTTTCAGGATCAATCGAGCAAAAAAATCCACACGAAAAAATAACGCCCATATTCAGCTCAAAAAGGAAAATTTCCAATTTTGTTCAAAAAAAAAAAAAAATTGGGTTCTATAATCATATATGACTTGCTCTGATATTACATGTAAAAAAATAATTCACATAAATAACTTATTAATCAAGAAGAATTGGATCCATATATGACTATAAAACACCGAAATCAATAAGCACAACAGAATTAAAACGTACCTATTTGAGAGATTGCTTCACTTGAAGAAAAATAGATCAACCTGATAATTAAAGATCTAATGCCAAATCTTCCTCTCTATGACTTATTTCAGTATAGCAAGGGATAGGTATAACCTACCTTTTATAGGCTAGAGAGGGAACCTAACAAACCATAATCAATAGCATGTCAATTAGGCCATTCCATTATGAGCTTCAGTTAAACACAATTGCCTATATTTTGCTGCTCAACTATACCCTAGATGCCAAAACCAAATTCAATAAGATTACTTAAAGATTTAACAAATATTGGAATATCTATTAATCCGATTATTTAAAATAGAAAAATAATTAATTAATGTAAGCCCATATTATAAAAAATTTCTAACAATTTCATCATTGAGATGTTCCGTGTCTTCACCAATGTCATCCAACCAGACCCCAATGACCCCTTGTTCTCCATGCGGTGGATTTTCGCCTACCTCACACTCGATCTCCTCCTGATTGAAAACCACATCCCATTTATCATTCTTCAGACGATCTACGACTTATCCAACTCTCCCTCGGAAGCTATCCGCTCCCTTAATGAGATCGCCTTACGGTTCTTCAACCACACACTTGGACGTCTGGTGAAAGAACTCGAGAGGTACAACTAGGTCCCCAATGTCACACACTTGCTCGATTTGTTCCGACTGAGCATAATCGGCCATTTGAAGCTCGAACATCCTGGACGAGTTGATAGAAAGTGGCTGCAATTGATACCCTCCACGAAGCAACTGCAACTCGCGGGGATAAAGTTTGAACCGAGGGAGGGCCATGAGCTAATCAGGGTTCAGTTCGATGACGGAGTGCTTCGAATCCCTCCTTGGACCCTTGACTTTTTCACCAGCTCCTTCTTCCTTAACTGCGTGGCTTTCGAGCATTGCCGCCGTTACTGCTCCAGCCACATCACCAGTTAAATGATCCTCATGAGATGTCTGGTGCACTTGGTTGCGGATGCAGAGTTCCTGCCTCAGTGCTGCATAATCACGAACTTTCTAGGGACCGACGAGGAGGTTGCGAGGTTCTTCAATGATCTTGCCAAGGATATCATGTTCAATGTAAGGAAGAGGTACTTGGTCGAGTTATTCGGGCAAGTGAACCGGTACCACCAGAGCAGATGGCATATTCAAAGGACGGGAATCATGCGCGAGTACTTCGGCAGCCCCTGGTCCTTCATTTCGGCTGCCGCCGCTTTCATTCTCCTAGTTCTTACTGTCATCCAGCCTTTCTTCACCGTTTACCCTTATTATCATACCAAGAAGTAACCAAGCTCTGCGACACACTGTCTAAATATATTCTTTATTTTCGTAAATTTAGTTTTCCTCTTTGATAAATTAAATGAATCGAGAGAATTTTCTTTGTATTTTCCTCGTTGGTGCCTGTGCAGCTTCGATTGTGTAAATCTAGCGTGACTTGATTTAGTTTATCCCCATTTTCACCGCTTCAAATCGCCCTTTAAACTTGGCCGGTTTTGTTTTTGTCGACATATGCTCACAAAACCCTAAGTATACCATTACTTAATTGGGCCTTTGCTCCCTATAGCGGCCACTTCCATTATCTTTGGGTTGAATCTACCTCTGGTATGGCGCATGCAATCAACTAGGAACCGGAGTTATTGAATAAGTGAGACAACAGATCTCCAATCAATGCTGTGCCCAGTTGATCAAAAACCACACATTTGATCAAATCTGACAAGAATCCTTCTGTGAACTATCCAGTAGTCAACCATGAGTCAATGTGACCAGTTTTGAACAGCGCGCTTTGCAGTCCCCAGGCACCGTCCGCTGCCAGTCTAAGATACCATCGTACAACGAGGTTTCTCATTCTATAATCCCCTCGTCGTTATCGATAAGAAGACTCGCGGCGGGGACGGGGGAGGATAGTGGTGTTGGTCCAGTGAAATTCGAACGTCATTTGAGCACTATTAAAGTAATTGAAGGAAATTTTCTCTGATTGGTAGGTGACGAAGATACCTGTAACTTACATAATAGGGTTAGCTAAAGAAACCACACGTATTAAAAGATCTCCACTCCCTTATGAAAGAATTGATGCATTGCTACCGACACTACGTCGTCATCCGCTATCGTCATCTCTAAAGCTCGACTCTCCACCGTAAATCCTCCGTTGCTCGCCTCTCCATCACATTCGCCACCCTAGATCTTTCTTCCCGTGTCTCGCACACTATTCTCATCGCCTAGGGGACTATAACCCCATTTGTATGTCGAGCGGAGGTCGTAGACCTCATTAAAAATTCCTATAATTGTTGAAAAGTTTGAGCAACTTTGATGGGAAACAAAACTTCATTAAAAATTCGATCGAAGGAACAATTAAGTTGTAATCTTCAAGAGCTTTCCAATGATACCTTTGCCAAAAGAGGACGGTTGGCTTTAAAGATACTGTAATTCTTAATGAGGATCGCCCAATCTTGAGGGGTTGAGTTTATCATTTGACTTGATCTATTAATTTTATTACAAATGTCAAGTCAAAAGGGGTTTTTTATGTTGAAAATATAGTAACTTTTTACTATGATTTTCCACTCTGGCAGATGCTTTAAAATCTATGGTCCCTAGTTATTTTCAAAATTGGACCACATTTCAGATCGCGAGCTTGGATGGGCACAAAAATTTGGTCAACTGCATCAGACCAAAAGAAATATACTTAATCAAAGTTTGGTTAATTTAAAAAAAAAAAAAAGTTCAATAACTTTTAAAAGAATAACTTACGCCCAATAGCACTGGGTGGCATTTGCCAGTGGTGCCCCGACGCTGGTCAAGGCTTTGCTAGGGTTTGTACATTGCGCTAATTTTAGGGCAGTGACAGCCAGCGCCCTTGGGTGTCACACACTATGCCCAAGCGCTACCCAAAACTCCTAATCACTTGCTCACAGTGGTTCGTCCGCCGTATATAAAGGCCTAGATGGCCTTACGCAGCGTTTCATAAGGCTTTGTGTAAGACTTCTCTTCCGCGTTAAAAAAAAAAAAAAAATCGACTTTAAAACAATTTCTTTTTCTCATTTCCAAAGAAGATAAATGCATTTCTCTCGCTCTTAACTTGTGCTTTCTCTCTCTAACTCCAACGCGAATACCTTTTTTACTTTTGTCGAATGAGATGGCCCATGACACATGGGTGCCCATGCCTCAGGCAATCGCAGGGATAGCCTATCGCTGTGCCACGTGGGCCAAGCGTTGCGCAATTCTAGGCCTGCGGAGGGTGGCCGGGCCTGGTGCAAGGCTATTTTGACCTTGCAAGAGGCCCATATAGCCTCTGCTTGGGCTTCAAATTTTGCCTTTAAATATGGGGTTTCATTTCAAGCATTCCAAGGTAAGTTTTTCTTCCGAACTACTTCATGGTGTGAGCATTCTAATGATCTCTTCGCTTTTTTACTTTGATTGGAAAGATTTTCTTAACATTTCATTGAGTAAGACTTGCATCTAATCCAATTTCAACTCATTGCGAGCTTGTTTTTTTTCATCTCTCGTGAGCTTAAATCTTCTTGTCTATCTCCATTAACATCCATTTGGATGCAAGCTTAACAAGAAGTGGGTAGTTTGCGTCCATGCTAGATTTATTTTCATGATCCCAATTAAATCTATATGTTTTGAATTAAGATGTTTCGACTTTCGAGTCGTTTCGGGTTAATCCCCAATAGGTTGTCTTTTAAATTTGCATCCTAGATACATTCATGAATGCATTTGGTACCGTTTTGACCTCTTCTTTGCAAGATATGTCGAAATGGAGATATGATTAAGCGTCGCTTTCACCAACCTCATCATTCCCTTGTGTAGAGTTTAGGCTATCTCACTTCCTATCATTTTCTTTGGCGTATGGATTCAGTTTATATATAGTTTAAATAGTATTAATCAATAAAAATTTAAGAAAGGTCATTTAGGTGCATTTATTCGTTTCTCGCATTTTAATATTATTAGTCTAGCTTATTCATGGAGTCATCAAGGGTTTCAACAATTTCAAAGCTCCTAGTCCAGATAAGTATAACAGCTTATTCTACAAAAAGCTTGGCCCATCATAGGACGTGACATTTGATGCTATTATGGAATTCTTCTCTTCAAGGAGAATGTTGAAATCAATAAATTCCACATTGATCTCTCTTATAGCACAGGTTTCAAATCCATGCTTCCTTAAGGAGTGTAGACTCATATCATGCTACAATGTTATATATAAAATCATATCAAAGCTACTTGCAGAAAGAATAACTTATATTTTCCCTTCAATTGTTGGCCTCAACCAAACTGCTTTTATAAAGGGAAAATTGATTTAAGAGAATACTCTATTGTGTCGGGCGCTCTTGCATGACTATCATAAGGGCAATAAAGGTAAATGGGTGGCAACCAAAATTAATCTCATGAAGGTTTATGATATTGTGAAATGTGATACTACTCTCGAGGTTCTGAAAGATGTTAATACCCCTTAGTACTAGATTGATCATATAAATCAATGCATTAGTATCCAATGTTCTCAGTTAACTTCAACGATGAACGTATTGGGTATTTGCAAGCACAAATGAGCTGCGACAAGGTGACCCCCTTTCTCCCTACCTCTTTGTTCTAGTTATGGAAATCCTACTAGAATTATCATGGGGAAACTTTCTACCTCATCTTTTAAATTCTATTTGCTGATGATCTGTTCTTATTTGCTTATTGTAGCTTTTACAGGATTTAGATTTAACCTAGACAAGTTCCATATATTTTTCTCTAGGTTGTCTAAGGACAAGTAACTCCTTATATTAGATGACACGCATTTTTCCACGGGCACCTACCCCATCAGATATCTCGGTGTCCCACTTGATACGCAAAGGCTCAAGCATGCAGACTGCAAGGGTTTAACAGAAAAGATATTTCAGAAAATAGATGGATAGGACATGAATTATATCAACAACGCAAGAAGACTTCAATTGGCCAAATCGATACCTTTTTCCATTTGCACTCACTAGATGCAAATGTTTTTCTCCCAAAGCAAACTTTTTACGAGATTAAAACAAAGAGTAGCCAACTTATGGGTAGGAAACACTGGAACTCACAGATTTCATAAAGTTGCATGGAAAATAGTATGCTCACCGAAAAAGGAGGGAGAACTAGGCATGCTTGATCTGAAATTCTAGAAAAAGGCATCGCTAGGTCACATGCTTTGGAGCATCATCAGTCATCCGTCCTCATCCCTATGGAGTACTTGGGTTCATCACATTAAATGTAGAGGTGATCCCGTTATGCAATTCGACATAAAGGGCAATATGGCTTGAAGTTCACGATGGATACTCAAGCTAAGACTTGCTCTAACACTTATTATCTCTAGCCAAACATACCATTGCAAAAGGATATACAATGAATTCAAACAAGAGAGACCAATTGTGGACCAATATCAATTATGCAACTCGACATAAAGGGCAATATGGCTTGAAGTTCACGATGGATATTCAAGCTAAGACTTGCTCTAACACTTATTATCTCTAGCCAAACATACCATTGCAAAGGGATATACAATGAATTCAAACAAGAGAGACCAATTGTGGACCAGTATCAATTAATTTGGACCAATGATATTAGCAAGCATAATTTTATTGGCTGGCTTGTTTGTAGAGATAGGCTATCGACAGTAGTAGCCATATCACGGCGGTTGTCTTCAATAGATACTAGGTGTAACTTTTGTATGACTGGTATAGAAGACAGAAACCACTTATTCTTTGAGTATACTTGGACAAGTAGTGTATGGCATAGTATTTTGGCACAAAATGTAATTTGGCATTCTGCAAGAGGTTGGAATTTAGAACTTCAATGGGTGATTAGGGCCACCGAAGGCAAAAACTTGGAGGCGAGACTCCTAAACTATCTTTCTGAGTGACTATCTATTGCATTTGGATGGAATGCAACTGCAAAAGGTTTCAAAACAAGAGCTTTATTTTCTATTGGCTAGGATTCAAAAGGTTGCTAGAGTTAGGATGTCACTATCGCAACCCAACCCCTTTCGACTAGGGAGAGACCATTAGGTTTAGGAATATTGTCAACTTTGGGCCAATGCCCTTCCATTGACTCGGGTTCTCCCAAGCCCATAACTCGCACAACATCAAGCATTCAAATTTTCAATCGATTTAAGCGTATGTAAATTTTGACTAAGGAGTCGCCATTAGTTTTTTAGGGATGGCCAGGAACCCAGTAAGATAAGGGAGAATATCTTACTATTTACGCAACCGAGATTCCAAACCCGAGGGACTTGGTTAAGTTAACCCTAAGGCTAACACCATTTAGGTACCTAACTTAATCATGCTAACTAATGTTAAAGCAGCCTATCAAAGAATTCTAAGTATCGTTATAACCATTCTAGAGCAATAAATAACATCCAAGATATTGAAAAGCACAACCAAGTACAATTGTATAGGAAAGCACACAATAAGAGTGTGAGCATGCCGAATCGCCCAAACCGGGAACCGCCCGAATTGAATCGACTGACTAGTTTGGTCCATGTGACATCCCGATTTTTCCAATTCTAATTTCATTAAATTGAGATGGGCATTTCATTGGCACGCATACAGTTCCTTTCCTTGATTCGGCCACTCATGTGAAAACTATTCTATCAAGTGAAGCCGTTAAGAGATTCTAATGCATCAAACTCGAGAATTTGATCAGGAAGTGATCTTTCAACCGAGATAATCTGCAAGAGTCATTACGGCACAAATAAAAATCAATTAGAGGTCGGAGATAGGTCGGCTTGACAGAGGCATGTGATAAGTTGTGAGTGATTCCACCGAATTTCACAATTCGTGTCGATCGATACTGGACCGACCTTTCTATCGATTGGGTACCCTATGCTGTATTTGAAACCTTGAGATTACCTCAACAATTGAGAGTTGCCAATGTGTCAAAGATGTACATTGTGGCTTGAATTAATCAACCACAGGTTAAATGCATGAAAATTTCTAAAAGCTACCCGGTAAATCAGGTTGCGCTAATATTGTGCCAAAGTGAAATTAACCGTGAAATTGAGACCAAATCCTGAAATTGGAAGTTATGGGGTGTCACAAATCTCATTAGGATCATTGGATTAATTTACGGACTTTAATTAGACTTAATTGGAAGAGAATTGAATGGAATTGAAGAAATTAGCACACAAGATTTTATGCCCCGGCGGAAAATGAAATTGAACCTATTGGACCAAAGTTGTGGAAGGTTGGAGTTAGTGAATGGTGACATCACAAATGATGTCATGGGGGGCAAGATGGGCTAGGATGATGACAAGTGGATGGTGGTAATGAGCTCTTGGAAAGGTGGGATGTCACTTCCCCCTTGTCCCCATCATCTTCTGCATTTGAACTTGGAAGAGAGAGAGAGAGAGAGAGAGGAGCTGTAACCATGCGACAACCAGCTGAGCCCCCTCCGTCCACCCTTCGCCCGCTCGATCATCGCCGCTCGCCGTTCGCTGCCGGAGCTCGCCGTCGCCGCTTGTCCGTGCACAACCGCGCGTTGTCCCGCATGCGAGGTGCTCCGCCTCAGCTCATGAGTTCTAGTCGTCATCTGCCATCCCGTAGCTACTGCTCGATGTCTCAACACCTCACCGAAGCCTCCGTCGCCGCCGTTCCTCCACCCGAGCCACCGCCGGGCTGCCTTCCTCCAAGCTTGGTCAATGGCTGGAAGTTCTAGCAAGATTCGGCTCTTCCGAGCTCAATTTGGCTACCTTTTAGTCCTCATTTGGTGTTGATTCGTGTAGGTTTGTCGTTGGCGTCGCCGTGCTCTTCACCGGAGACTCGTCGGAAAGCAATTCCGGTGAGTTTAGCTCACTAAACCTTGATTAGCGAGTTAATGATGCCTTAAGTGTGTTTAGCTTAGGTTGATTGAGATTAGGTGGTTAGATTAGTTTATTTAGTCGTGGGTTAGATTAAGGTAATTAATTAAGGTAAAGCATGTTTAGTTTAAAGGTTAAGAAGGTTTATTTTAATATAAGCCTTGATGTGACTAAAAGGAATTTATTTATAATTTAAATAAATGTTTCGAAATTATTGGATTATTTAATAATATATTATATTCCGAAAATCAATAAAATATTATTATTTTAAAAAAACTCGAAAAATTATTTGTGATCCTAATTGCTCAAAAATTTCGTGCCGATCGCTGCTGTATGCTTAGAATTTGAATTTGATGAGTGAATATTGCAAATTGGGTGTTGATTGTGAAAATTAGGGATTTTATTCAGAAATTCCCAAGTGTCGGGTTTGACACCGAAATTGAATTTTGAAGGGTTAATACTGTAATTGGAGTGTGTGAGTGAAATGTAAAATATCTAGGGATCGATTTTGAATTGTCGTGTGTTGGTTGAAAGACTCGGTCGCAGTAGTGGCTAAACCAACTGGACATTTATTCTTCTAGAAATGCCGTCAATAGAGTGACATGGCTCGGGTCGCAGTAGAGGCTAGGCTAACTAGACCTATGCTCCTTCGAGAACACCGTCGATGTACTGACGAAGCCGCGCTCCAAGGTGAGGAGGCGATGCCTGGCTATATGTTAATGGATAGCCGAATTGCGAGTAGGCTATGCCCTTGTGTGACAGTGGATAATGATGATTTGGAACGCATGCTGTGACTGCGAAATTGTGTGAAATTGATTGAGTTCCGATAGTTTACATTCTTATTATTACTTGTGTTGGAATGATATGAATTGTACTAACTTGCAGGAAAGCAAGAAGGCGAGGTAAGTCTCTTGTGCTGTGTGACTAGACCACTATGGGGCGTATTTTCTTTCTAATAGGGGTTTAGGAGGTGTGAACTTGCTGAGACAAAATCTCATCTCTGTTTGGGGAAAATATTACAGGGCCGTAGATTGCGGTACCCCCGGAGATGAGTGGCCTACCGACGGAGATTGACCAGACGACAGAGAGTGCTTCTGACCCTGGAAGTCCTTGGGTCTATCGGTTGGTTAAGTCCCTTATCTGGGTCCAAGTGACTGTGGATGTCAGAGTACCGTATATGTTTAGGGCTTGGTTTCGTTCTAGAGTCGATGGCGTTAGGGTTGGCCCCCTGGATAGCATGGACATTTCGTTGGCGGTGATGAACGCCACTTTGGGTGAAGGCGTGGCGAATCTTCCCAACAGTCGAGTGATCAACGCTTCGCCCCTGGCCTCTTGGGTGACAAATCCTAAGGATGTGGGAGCGTCGAATGGGGCCGACCAATAGTCCTAGGACTGTTTCTTTCCTTTTTGGCGGATCGATCCATGTTGTGTAGGCTAATTCCTTTTTGATGCACATAAACTCTGACCCATTTTTGGTACATATAGTCTCTGGATCCTGTTGGTGTATGTAAACCCTGGATTGATAATGATGTATGAAAGTATGTTTGTTTGATTTTGAATTGATGTTCCTGCTGTCCTATCCCGTATGTTTTTTGTAAGGGGTTTCTTAGCACGTTCCGCATGCACATAATAATTTAAATGGGGTCGGCGACACTACCTAGGAATGTCGCATTTATATGACTATGGCGGATTGTTCATGTGTCTTGGGGTTCGGGGCGTGACAGTCCGATTCCTAGAGGGATCAGTTCAATTCCCGGTTCCATAAAAATGGAACCGGTGATTGTCAGTCTGGTTCTCGGTCCGAGAAACTAGACCGAATTAGACCAACACACCAGATCGACTCTTTTTAAAATATTTTTTAAATTTCTTAAAAATAGCAATAAACCCTAAAAATAGTAACAACTCTAGTATTTTTTGTAATTAATTTTTTTTACTAAGTGATCGGTTCCATGGAACCGGATCGGACTAGTCAATTAGGTCTAGTTCTCGATCCTGACAAAGGGGTTTTCGGCATGGAGGGGTGTGTACATGACTAACTTGAGCCAGGATTTTGTCCACAAAATAGCGTGAAAAATCCAAGAAACAGGAAGATCATAAGATATTCAACCAATACTGAAGCAAATGTAAGCCGATCTCAAGATTCAATAACAAATGTGATTGGGTTCTCTCTGAAGCATTTTATCGAACGTGTGATATGCAGTTTAAAGGATGCGCTCCAGAGCGAGATTCAATGCGATTTTCAAATCAAAGATGATGTATGAAATTCTGAATCAACATATTTTGTGCCAAATCCATCTCAGTTGCTCACAATCCGTTCAAAATCTCGCTCTTAAGTTCGGTGCTGTTAAGTGTTTCACGCTTCATTCCAGCAAAACATCAAACAGTCGGTATACATTCATGAACTCGAGTTCTGGGTTCAAACCCGAAGCATTCCACAGCTCCTCAGCCTAAACATGATGCATTAACTTTCAAAACATTATGAATCGACCTGAACTTACTTTGGTTTAACAAGATTTCATCAAATAAAAAAGAAAATTCATCCGCCAAGGCGAGTTCCTTCCCGGCCAAAAGAAAAACAGGGGCGAAACAGGAGGTTTGGGAAGGAGGATCATACCTGGTTTGTCGGGCGAGTCGAGGTCTCGATCGGCGATGGCAGAGCACGACAAGCTGGGCTTCTTCCTCGGCTGCGGAAAGACCTCCGAATGAGCAAAGGTGGGCTGACGAAATGGCCCTTGACCGGAGTCCTCGCTAGGCGCGCGTGCGCGTGTGCGCAGAGGAGAGGAAATGGGTGATGAGCTGGGCCTTCTTTTGTTTGGTTTCGACGTAGGATTAAAGGAATAAGGAAAGATGGGCCACAAAAGACAAAAGGGAGATGGGTTAAAAATAGATTGGCTAAAAAAAAGAAACATAGAAATGGGCCAAGGAAAGTGAGTTAGATGCATGGGCCGAAAGAGATAAAAGAATTGGGCTGGCCACGTGGGCTTAACACGTCCGAAACTTATTAAAGAATATATATATCTTTTCACACATATGTTTTATGCTTTTTATTTTTTTAATTTCCCTTTTTATATATATTTTTTGTAAAATGAATGGATACTTAAAATATCGACAAAAATTCAGATGTCAAGACAAGTCAATTGAGCATCATCTTCTGTCGGCTAGGATTCAAAAGATTATTAGAGGTAGGTCACTTTACTAACAGTGTAGGTTTTTCTAGGGAAATGTTTTATCGGTTACTATATGGACGATTTCTTCCTCCATCTTCTCGCATAATTAGTCTCTTTAAAGTGCTAAGGGATTCTCCTAAACTTTTGTACCTCAATTGATTAATGATATTCACGTATTTACACAACAAAAAAAAAAAAAAAAGTAAGATGGCTGACTTTTCTAACCTTTTTTATATGTTTACTTTTTACAAATAGCTCATAGGCATCCATTGACAAGATTATGTGTTAATTTTGCTGATACAACTTGCTTTACCCTTTTTTAACATTTACCTTGCTTTCTTTATTATTGTTATTACTATATTCATTCATTTTATTGATTATGCAAATGTGCATAGCCGCTTAGATTTGCGTGTTTAAGAATAAAAAAATGAAAAAAAAAATAGATGAAACAACATGGGCTTATGCATTTAACTTGATTTCTAACTAGCCTACAATAAGTTAGCCGTTGCTCAATTCTCATATGCAAGAAATCAAATTGTGATTGGGAGGCCTTATGAGAATTCGTGTAAAGCATAAGCATCATCTCACAAGAGAGCTATTTGTGTTTACTTAGCAATTCATTAAATCGTCCCTAGGTCCACCTCGATTAGGGTCATGACTATTATAGTGCTAAAATTAACATTAAGATTTGTAATAGGTGTAGTAATTACCCTACTGGTCCAAAACTAGAATATTCCGGAATAAGTGGGTGGTCATTCTTCTCATAAATTGGTGGAAATCTAAAAATGCGGTCGTTATTCTGCCAGGTCAAATTTAGGAAATTTCTAAATCATAGTTAATTCTCCTTTAACACTAGCATTAGAGAAACCCTGCACGGAAGACAACCCATAAGTCGAATTACCTAGGAAAATGGTCCAAGTGCACCTATGGCAATGTGGTAATCGCTGGCTGATCGTGAACAGAGGTTTCGTGCATGTCATGTATTCTAAAAAATATGTTTCCAAATTTATAGATATTTTGCTCTCTCTTCTTCTTTTTTCTTAATCTCTAAAACCCAATATTATACATGGCTGAAAGGTACATTTGCATAATAGGCCAAATGATAACGTGACTTCGTCATTTCAAAATTGTTCCCTCGTTATCAATTAAGATGTCACGTAATCAAATGGCACATGAATACACTTAGCAATTAGAACTCATACATATTTACCATGTCATCATACTTATTCTAAAAAACACAAAAACACACATGGCACATGAAGTCATGTGGGGACGTAAAGTGGCGTAGGACTTTGCTTCTCGTGGCTCTAAAAGAAAAATCAAAATTGCATTATTGACTAGTGACTCCATTGAGGAAAAGTTAACCAAAACTATCCAGAGGGTTGAAGCCATTTTAATTTTTCAATCAAAGTCCTTGCATTTACGATTCAACTTCCTTAAGTTCACATGATGCAGTTGAACATTTGTTTTATTCGTATTTGTTTGGTTTTTGTTTTGTTTATATGTGATTAAACTATCACGAATGCCCATTTAAATCAGACTCATTATATTACATTAACACACAAACCATGAATAGAACCGATCCACCCAAGAGCCCTATGGCACGCTAATCACGTCGTACCTTCTCAACTTGGTCCACCTGCACATCGTGTCCTAGTAGGCTCAGCCGCAATAGAACTTCACTATTCCTAAGGCAAATAGAAGAGTGACGGATTTTCCTCAAAATCTATAAACCCTGAATATAACCAAAAGAAAGCTGCCTTAACGTCTAGCCAATGTCTGTTCCTATCAACTCAAATGAGAGAATTTCATCCACCATCATGACAGGGAGAGAAGGCTTGTCCTAAACTGCCAAGACAAGAAGACAAGTGCAAACATCTATTTGCTCATACATCCCCCCACCACAATCTAATTATAAAAATGTTCAAGGTGGTTCGAGGTCCTCATCAATCCCATGATAGATAAACATGTCACTGTTCCGCACAGTACAACTTCATGCGTTGTTCTTTATTTAATTCGTGAACCTAAAACACCACTTCATGCTCACTCCCAACCACAATGATCTCTCACACTCCTTTGAATTATCCGCTTGTGAGGAATGTATATTCGTATAAAATTGGTGTTATTTTTTTTTATCAGAAAAGATACTTTATAAAGGAGAAATAAATCCAGAACAACCAACAGCTAATGCGTCCGCACAAATGAGATCAATCAAATGAAACGGAGGAAACACAGCCCAATTCTGAACAGGGGAAGAGACGTCGTGGGCCTTGGCAGCCCAATCTGCAGCAGTGTTCGCTTCCCTGCGACAGTGCCCTAGCGACAAATTAGGGAAGAGTGAAAGCAAGGAGGCGGCTTCAAGGAAAAGGGGTCGATCCTCCCATGGCGGCTTGCAGCGGTGTTGCAGAATATCGATCACCAGGCGGCAATCAGATTCAAGAATAATCGGGGCTGATGTTAATCCACGGTGCTGCAAATGCTGTAGAGTGAAAGAGACTGCTTGAATCTCAGCTTGGAGTGCAGACGTTGCAGGGAAATGCTTCGAGAAACCATCGGTGAGTCGTCCGTAATGATCCCTACATACACATGCCATAGTTCCTTCGGTGGATTCTAATTTGTGCGATCCATCGACATTGATTTTTAATTTACCCGGATCGGGAGGCTGCCATAGAGATCCCGAACGCTGGAGTGAGCGGCCTTTGCTGGTCAGAGAGGATGTTGTAAGATGAGCAACATGATCGGCAGCTAGAGCATCCTGTACCACCCGAGATGGTTGAAGCTTTTCACACCGGAATATGTAGCCGTTTCGAGCGCGCCAGATTTGCCATAAAACAGAGGCTAGAGTCGCCAAGGTAAGTAAGGCATTTCGACCCTGAACTTGCTGTACAATCCATGCTTCTACTCTAGAAATCTGCATAGGTGATATCTTGATGTTTAAGCTGGGATGCGACCATACATTTGTAGTCCATGGACATAATAGGAATAAATGCTCCAGAGTTTCTGGTTGATTCCGATCACAGAGAAGGCAACAGGGGTTATCACTGATATGTCGATGATATAGATTAGATCTTGTGGCTAAAGCATTCTGACATATGGACCATATAAACATTTTAATCTTTGGGGGAGAGTGCATCTTCCATATAAGTTTCCATAACCAAGCTGGGTGCTGATAAGAAGAAGAAGTCGTACCTATAAGCTGATGATGTGCAGTTGCACTGTAAGTGTTGTAAGCTGATTTAACTGTAAAAGTGCCATCTTTGGTAGCAGTCCAAACAAGCTGATCTTTGGCGGAATTCGGTCGTAAAGGGATGGCGAATCATTCAATGATCGAATGTCAAAGAACCTATGTAGGAGATTGACATTCCAGGAATTGGTGGACGAATCAATAAGATCAGCCACCCAAACAGGTTCTTCACGAGTTGAAGGGCCACCTAGGATACCAAATGGGAGCCATTTATCACTACGAATTCTGATTGATTTCCCGTCGCCTATAGACCAACATAGGTTGGGTAGGATGGCGTCTCGACCTAGCAGAAGACTCTGCCAGCCCCATGAGGGGCGAGAGCCTCTAGCAGCATTAAAAATAGAACCAGAATGGAAATAGAGACCCTTAAAAACCTTACTGCAAAGAGATAAAGGTTGAATGAACAAACGCCAAACCTGCTTTGACAACATTGCTCTATTGAAAGTCTGAAGGTCTCTGAAACCTAAACCACCAGTAGCTTTGCTTTGCTTCAAAACATCCCATTGTCTCCAATGAATGCCAGCTTTATTAATGTTAGTCTGCCACCAAAATCTAGCTATACTTTTTTCTATAGAACGGCAAATAGACACAGGAATCTTGAAAATAGACATTGCGTACTGCGGGATAGCCTGGATAACTGTTTTCAGAAGAATCTCCTTTCCACCCTTTGAAAGCATAGTAGATTTCCAACTTTCTAACTTTGAATGAACCCTACCCATCAACCACGAGAACATGTCCTTCTTTGAACGTCCCCAATCAGATGGTATTCCTAAATATCTACCAGACTTATTCAGAATAGGAACACGCAACTCAAAAGCCAAATTATGTTGCAAAAGAGCCGGGCAATCCTTTCCAAAGTAGATACCAGATTTATTTTGATTAATATCCTGCCCTGTTGCTAAACAATACTGTTGTAAAATATTGGAGAGATTTTGACATTCATTAACAGTACCATCAAGAAAGAAAATGGCGTCATCCGCAAAGAGGAGGTGCGATAAAGTAGGGCACCACCTATTTAGTTTAAGTCCTTTAAGATGATCCATGTCAACAGCTTTCTTAATCATGGTAGATAGAAGGTTTGCCAATAGAATAAAAAGATAGGGGGAAAGAGGATCACCTTGTCTAAGACCTCTGGTAGGGTGAAAATATGAAAGATGCTGGCCATTCAATTTAACACAGGATGATTGAGTTGAAATACACTGCATAATCCACCCAACCCATACTGAGTGAAAGCCCAATTTAAGAAGATAATCTTGAAGAAAGTCCCATTCAACCCTATCGTAGGCTTTTCTCATGTCTACCTTCAAGACTGCTTTATATGTACCTCTTCCTCTCTTCACACGCAACTGATGTAAAACTTCTTGGACTAGTAGAATATTGTCCTGAATCTGCCTACCGCCCACAAATGCAGACTGTTCCTCAGAGATAAGGCTCGGTAGAAGAGGCTTCAACCTATTGGCAATAACTTTGGAAATTACCTTATAAGCAAAATTACACAAACTTATTGGGCGATATTGTTCCGAGACTTTCGGGATGAGGAACCTTTGGAATCGAGCAATCGAGTCTTATTTAAATCGTGGGCATAACACCGGTAGTAAAAAAGGTACTAACTGCTGCAAATAGATCAGATTTTATAATATCCCAATGCGTCTGATAGAATAAGCCATTAAGGCCATCAGGACCCGGAGACTTAGATGCTCCAAGTTGAAATGTAGCTTGCTGCACCTCTTCAAAAGTAACAAGAGCAGTTAAACCATTGTTCATTTCATGAGTAACCAAAGGAGTACACTGGTCAAGAATTGGTGCATAGTCACGCCGACCAACAGAACTGTAAAGACGCGAAAAGTACCCTGTTGCCATCTCCTTGAGTCTAGTAGGATCCCTCACCCAAATATCATCATCATCCTTAAGCATAGTAATTCGATTCCGTTGACGACGTTGAATTGTTGTAGCATGAAAAAACCTCATATTCTTATCACCCCATTTAAGCCAATTTAGCCTGGAACGAATAGCCCAATACTGTTCTTCACGACTCCAAACTGTGTGCAATTCTTTCTTCAAGGTAGTTGCCTCGGAAAGATCATAAGATCCATGCTGTTGATTAGTAAGATTTTGCAATTGTAGCTGCAGAGCATTAGCCCTAAGTTGATTATTTGAAAATTTAGAGCGACTCCACGACTGTAAAGAAGCAGAAACAGCTCGAATCTTAGAATGTAAAGGGACTGGCCTTGATCGAATAGCATTCCAAGAAGAATTAATAACTTCCCGGCATTCTACATCCTGGTCCCAATAAGATTCATACATAAAGTAATGCTGCCTCGATCCACAGACTGGTAGAGTATTCAATATTAAAGGACTATGATCGAACCAATAGCGGGTAAAGCTGAATCTACGCGAGGAAACGAAATTCTCCAATCTAGGGAACAAACAAAGACGATCCGGACATTCCTTAATTACATCCTCCCCTTGGCGGTTATTAAGCCACGTAAATGCACACCCCTTTGCTTCAATAGGCATTAGAGAACAGTCATTTAAGACGAACGGAAAGAAGCTAACCTATTAAAATTCATTGGTCTTCCTCCTTGCTTTTCCCAATGAAAGAGAATTTCATTAAAATCACCAATGCGAGACCCAAGGAAGAGTATTGACATGACTGATGGTGATGAGGTCCTGCCAAACCTCACGTCTCAGGCGAGGGACAGCAGGGGCATGAATACAAGTAAGGCGGAAGATGTTGGTTGAAGCGAGATCTGTACAAAGTACGTCAAAATAATCGGCTGAAGAAGAAACAAAGGACAGAGAGACTGAAGCATTCCAAAAAATAGCTAAACCCCCTGCCGAACCAACTGGATTATATACACGAAGATTCAAAAGTGCAATGCCTTGCAACCGAGAAAGCCGAGCTTCACCATTTTTAGTTTCCATCAAAAAAAAAGGAGATCTGGTTTCTCCTTAACCACTAGGGCCCGAAGGGCTTGAATTGTCGGGGGTAGAGCCCAAACCACGACAATTCCAGCTAATCAATTTCATTTGTCGAGGGGCTGTTGAGGGCCACCACCCATGCCCAATTCCGATCACCCGTTGCTTCCTCAATAGGAGCATCCGTTAGTAAAGAGTCATCAATATTGTCGCGAACATTCCGCGTGTCATAAGGAGTGTATCTCTTAAGCTTCTTAACAGGTCCTGATCTAGAAGTGTGGCGAGGGCTTTTAAGCTTTCTTGGCTGTTCGGACTGAACTCCTTTTTGCTTTGCTGATGCAGGTATCATAGCTGTGTGAGAACAGCTTCGGTGAGGAGAAGTGGCCATCACTGGAGAGGTTGGAGGATGCGAAGAAACTGGACTAGAGGTAGCCAAGGTCTACTGCAGAGGAGGAACCGTTGAAGAACGTATTGGCGGCATTAAGGCAAGAAAAGGAGCAGGTGGGGGAGGAGTTTCAGGTACACTATCATCAACTACATTCTCCTCTGTGGTCCATCCATAGTAGAGTTTCCAATAGGGGCTATGAGTCTTTACTTCAGCACGCAACCAATGACCGTATGGTAATTTGTCATCCCCAGGTAACTCAGCAATATTAGTTGAACAAGCTGAACAAGAAGTGGCATAATGCCCCAGCATCCCACAAAAATAGCAATAATGAGCAAGACGCTCATATCGAAAATCCAGCCAAAGAGTTTTGTTATTAATACGAATCAAACGTCCCGCCTGCAGAGGATGCTGAAAATCAAGTTCAACTCTTGCTCGACCAGACCTCATTGTAAAAGTATCATGTCCATCAGCCCTTACTTCTAAGACTTTCCCTACAGTCATAACTGCTTTCCTAATGAGTGCTTCTGTGCAGTATTCCAGAGGAAGACCAAAAACTTGTACCCAAATAGCACAAGAGGAGAAATCATAGCAATGAAGTGGGGTATTCGGAATCCAGTCCTTAAAGACAACCAGCCGACCAGAGAAAACCCAAGGTCCCCCATCTAATATCCTCTGTTTATCTTTCAGTAACTTAAATTTTGCAGCATAAAGACCATCCTCTCGCTGAGAGATATCGACCTGTTCCGCTTTCCAAATGCGTTGGAAAAAGCTCGAAAAGCCGAGAAATTCACAGGTGAGTCAGCGAAGATCTTACCGATGAGGGTTAATCGGCATTCATCCAATTTCGCAGGTGAGGGGACTTCGTTCCAGACCTCCAAATCGTGAGGGGAGCACAAGCGTCCTAAATGCTGACACAGGGCAGCCAAACGGGGGGAAGTTTGGTTATCTTCATCAGCCATAGCTACCGCGAACAAGGGAAAGGGAGGAAACGGCAAACAGAAGAGAATCGGGAGCTAGGGTAAGAGGTGATGAGGGAGATGAACCAAATAATCAACCGTAATAGTCAAATACATGTGAGGATCGGACATGCAAACTGCCGATGGGCTGGACGAAGGAAGGAGAACCAAGAAGAAAGGAAATACGAAAGAAAGAGAGAAGAAGTAAATGGCATGCAAGGGTCAGATAGGTGATATGTAATGGATGAAGGAATTGAGGATCCATCAGAGAGGGACAAATACAGGAAAGAGAGACAAGGGTTTAAGGTGCCATGGAAATGTCGAAGAAACTCTGCAAAAGCAAGAGAAGAAACTATCCCTTACGGATAGAGAGAAAACTAGAGAAGAGACTAATTTGATTTCTTGTATAAAATTGGTGTTATTGATCACTCAATCATTGCTACTCACCAGTTTTAATAAAGGACAAATTTCTAAGACCCATGACGACGACTACAAAAGACTCCCAAACGAGGGCAGCCACCGTTTGCCCCAATTTTTTTTTTTTTTTAATTACATGATGTTTTTCTTTTAAAACAAAATGCTATATGGGGAACCAAACAATTTAGGTTGCGCCATGCCTTGGCATTCTATTGTCCGTATTAAAAAAAAAAAAATTGAAATTTGTTCCGTGCTTAAGTAAATATCTATAAGTGTTGGTAAAAAAAATGACTAATGCTTTTTTTTTTCTTCTTTTTTCTGGTGGCAACTTATGAACACTTTTGTAGGGTGACCAACTTTTCTATAATTTGCAAATCAGCAATTTGTTGCACAAACTTACACTTTTATTGCATAGCTTAATAACATTTTAAATAAACTAAAAATCTTATATGTAAGATTTGGGGATCGATCAATAACCCCTAAACAAAATATTAGTTAAATTACGTACAGATATCAAGAGCATTTTCCAATGGCATTAAGCCCATATGATCGCACTAGTGTGAACGGGGCGGTGCAGGGAGATTCTGAGCTTTATCCTAACTGATTGAAGTGAGCCCGTGAATTGAAGATTCGGCCAAAGCCCATTAATCACGCAGCGGCCGAAAATCAAAGACGGGGCCGCCAAGTCAGGAAAAATTGGTTTTCATTGATTCCAAATTTGAGAAAGGAAGCGAAACAGGAAAGTCGGAGAAATTGAAGGGATTGGCTGGGGTAATTTTATTTGCACGATCACGTGAAGGGGGAAAAGGAGTTCTGTCCTTTCCTCCAGGGGACCACTTCTTTCCCATGTGAAAGGGCACGAACACACACGTCGGAAGGAGAGAAAATTTGAGGAATTTGGAGTAGAGACAAATAAGACAAAAGAGAGGGCCAATTTCTTCACGTAGAAAGAGGAGGTGACCCAACCAAAAAGTGAGAATAAAGGGCACGTCTTTGCACAGACGAGAGAACGAGGGTCAAAAGAGTGCACAAAGAGTCAAAAGCGAAAAGTGAAAAAAAAGTAGTTCCTTCGGTGGCACCCCCCATCCACTCCGACGTTCAAAAACCGACTCCGGCCTCAGTCGAACGGCTCTCTCCCCTGCAGTTCCCGACGTGCGTTGGCAGTTTCCAGTGATCGCCCGGCAGCACCGGCAATTTCCTAGTAACGGCAGTAAACCTAGTAGCACCAGCGACGTGATCTTTATTTACAGGTACTCCAGCAGCGGCCCAGTGGCCTCACCGAGGAAAGCCAGGTCTTGGCCACATCCCGTAGCGCCTCCTACGGCCAACAACACCTTTTGCTGAGTTTCCCGCAGGTTTTCCGGTGAGTTCCCATCACGACCATCATCCCCGGTGGTCTCTCAAAGGCCACTCCCAGCGACACCTTCGGCACATCGACAAATTTTCCGGCCACTGCCAACTTTCGTTGCTGCAAATCCACATGCCAGTCACATTAGTGTCATATTTGGGTAATCTTCTAAAACTGTACTCGATTTGAATAATCAGTTACCTAAAGTTGGATTAATTCGATTTCAATTTGATTCATATGAGCTTTTTAGGCATTATTCTGAATAGGAAATTTCCACGTTTAAATTGAATATTTGTTAAAATGGATTTATTTATTGCTTTTTTTTAATTTAGTAAACTTTATTATCAAGAAAAAGACAACAACAAAAAAAATAGTGTTACATGTTAGGATAGATTACTTTGCTAGTTTAGAATTGTATATCTGGGAGAAAGGTAGTAATTTAGGAAATTTCCTAATTTAGAATAGAATTTAATATAACCTATTTTCTAATTTAAATTAGGTAATTATGTGCTGACACGTAAATTTTTGGATATTCCATTTCATCTTTCCAACACCTAAACGAAAACACCAATTGTATAGTTCATATTTACATTTCATTTAAATCATGCATCACATGCTACTTAGATGGCCCATGCATGATGTTGAAATGGACCATCACGAGCGCAATGAGGAGCTTCAGCTGGCCATGTCCAAGGACGGGTTTAAATTCTACACTCGACTTCTTTAATGACGAGATTTGATCCCCGCGTTTACTCGGTTGGACAGTTATCTGTCGTTATCAATTCATATATATCCACTGTCGAATTACTTCGAACTTATATTAGAAAAATCGGATGAACTTAATCTTCCAAGGAAAATTTGGGATTGTTGAGAAAATTGAAATTTGAAAAGGTGATATTTGAACTCTTGTTGCGGGCGTCAAAGTGGATAAAGTTCATAGCCAAGTGGAAATTGAGAAGATCCAGACGACATCCCTGCGGTCTTGTTGAATCTCTACTGCAGCCCTATCAACCAGCCACTTCCCCGTTCGATTCTTGACACACCTAGTTGGTTCCAGGGACGCTAGTCCGGCCCGGACATCTGCCAACCCACAGTCGTGCACTATCGTCACTGCCTATCGCCATGGCACCCTATCCGGAGCTGCTGCTGCGATCCAGCAGTCCCTGGCACCAAGCCAGCAAGCTTCCAGCAGTCCTTGGCGCCAATCGGGCGAGTTCCGAGGTTTGTTCCGACGCCTTCCCCAACGTGTCTGGTTTGCTGCAGCGTTTCTAGCAGCCGCTAATCAGCCATTGCTGACCCTTGGTTTACTTTTGCAGGTTGTCCGGTCGTCCAAAATCAATCCTTGCAGTGTTCGTCTCTGCTGTTGAGGTTCCAGTTGGTTTGTTCACGGCTCTTGCTGACTTATTCATCAACGCTGTTGCCGCCTCAACGACACTTGCCTCAATTCTTTTTCACGGTTGCCACACCACCTGATCACCGTGGAAGCCGAGAAGCCCGTCTAGGTAATTTCCTCATCCGCTGGTTTATTTGAATTTTTAAATTGCCTAGTTTGGTATTATAGAAAGGGTTCGCATCCATCATGGGGTGGCAAAGCATGTAGTTGGTAGGAATTCTAGTTAGGTAGACATGAGATGCAATGTAGACTATTAGAAACATGTAGTAGAAATCCAATACCTTTCAATTGCGGATGCGGAGAGCACGAAGAGTGAGCTTAAGTCCGAGCCTGTTAAGATATTCAGTTGAACTCATATTCTTTGAAAAACTTAAGCTAATGAGTTAAGGACCAACTAAGATTAATTGCTCTACATGACACGAATTCACTGATCTGGGATTTCTCTAATACAATTCACACTCGCATCCTAACAATTCTCTCCTCACTTATGAATTCAGTTTTTTGTTTGCTCCCCCTAATTGTTAGTAGAGAAACTATGGATCTTGAAGATGTCAAGACTAGTCTTCTAAATAAGCAAAAAATATATACATGGTTGAATTTTAAAGGCAATTATGATCATGGGGTTGGTTTAGCTAGCTAAAGGAAAGTTTGTTGAGAAAAAACAATGGCAGTAGGAGTAGCTCAAAATCAAAGCATAAGGATCTGACTTGCAACTATTATAAGTTTAAGAGGCAAATAAGGATAAATTGTTTGAAACTGAAGGTAAAGCAGCAAAGAGAAAATAATATGAATTGGCAAAACCAAGGAAATGCAAGGCAGAATAATCACAAGTACCAAAACAAGCAAAATCAAGGAAATGAAAATCTCGCTTAAGCTAGTGTTGCTGGAGAAGAAAACGAAGATTGATTAATAGTTGTAGATGATAAAGACAAATTTAATGATTGTTAAATTCTTGATTCAGGCTATTCATATCACATGTCCTAATTGTGATTGGTTCTCCACATATAAGGGATATAATGGTGAGTTATTCTAATTGGAAATCATGCTAAAAGCAAAGCAATCGGGATTGGGACTATCAGCTATCTTGCAAGGTGAACTTGAAGATAAAATCTATATGTGCCAACCAGAGGGTTTTCATTTTGAATGTAAGGAAGATTATGTTTGTCAATTGGAAAAATCTACATATTACTTGAAGCAATCGTCTAAATAGTGGTATAAAAGATTTGATTTGTTTAAGGTGCAACTTGACTATTGCAAGAGCAAATATGATGGTGATTATATTTGTGCATTAGAGAAATATTTTTAAGTGATTTTTGTAATTTCCAAACTATCCTTAATACAATAGTTACTATAGTGTTGTGCAGAGGTTATGGCAATGTGCAAAGAACAAAGATGATATCTGTAAAAAAGAAAGATCTCAATTTTGTTCTATTCGTAAAGCAACAACATATTTGAAGATCAGTTGAAGAAAACGCTTGTGTATGTACTGAAGATATCATGAGTAAGTACACTAGAAGTGCAAAAATTGTGTACGGCGCTTACTTTAGTTTTTTTTTTTTTTTTTTTTTGGATCATTAAGTGCTATTTTAAATATATATCATTTAACGATTCAGATTGTCAGAAATCCAACGTGACTATTTATTAATTTCTCAATCCAATGTGGCTCGCCGACATGCCTAGTCAGTATAACCCCTAAATGATGTCTTCTAAAAGTTGTAAATAGTGATCATTTAAGTGTCAAATTTTATTTAAAGTGATCACTTCAATCCAGTTGTAGTTAAAAAACGATCACTTCAATGCCAAGCATGCCACATGGAAATGCCACGAGAACTGAATTTTTTAAAATTTTGCCAAGTCATATTATAATTTTAATTATAAATGACACGTAATCAATTTGGCAAGAATTTCTTGCCATTGGCACTAAAGTGATTGTTTTTCTTTTGATTTAGCACTTAAGTGAGCCGGTGAAAACCTTGGTACTAAAGTGAGCACCATACACAATTTTTGGCACTTCTAATGTACTTATCCCGAAAATAACATATCATTGATGATGCTATAACATCAATCAATTGAGTATATTTGTTAACTCTTAAATATAATAGTTGTAAGGTGGACATGCACAAAAAAAAAAAAAAAAACGGAAGTCAAACATAGAATACCAAAACAAGTTGTCTAACAAACCTATTAGAGCCACAGTGATAGGATAGTAGTAGTAGTAGCTATTTGGAGTAGCCTGCAAATGTTCTATAAAAGAACTGTGTGGGCAAAGTACCAATGGTTATCTAGCGGCTTTTGCTTCTCTAAGACATCTCCAATGGGAAGATTGAAAATTGGTATATAAAAGAAGATCTTTAAAAGCTAAAATGTCAGAGACATGTGCATTACAAAACTCTGAGATATGCTAAAAGCTATGTTCGAAGCTAAAAGCTTTTATTCATCTATTAATTTTTGTGATGTATTCTTGCTGCTTTATAATTGTGTAAAAGATCAAGTGTACAAGATTAAGTGTAGTAGCTGAATCCTAATAGTGTGATCTATCATCAGAAAAAGGATTAGTACTTGCCGTTTGTTACTTGTTGAGTATATTACTAATGCAAACCAACCTGACTTGTGGCTATTAATTATAAGAGTGACACAACTGTTCACTAGATTCACCAAGATAGTAAATGGCCTAGCAAATCAAGGAAACATATACACTTATGTTGAAAAGGTAAACAAGCTGTTGAGAGCATTGCCAAAGGAATGGAGCAACGTGAAGACTTTAGTATGAGAAACAATGAGGATATGGCCAATCATAATGGATGAGCTGATTGGAACGTTCATGTTTTATGCAGTAAAATACTTGAATGAGGAAAGCAATTCAAAAGGTAAGAAAGGCATAGCATTCAAAGCTGACCATGATGATATAGGAGAACAAATTTTTTACTAGATGGAAAAAAGAATGAGGAAAATAAAGCACTATTGACTAGAAGATTCAAGTGCTTCATAAAGAAAGGAGGGAACTTAGAGGCAAACACCAAATGAACTACTCAAATGATGGAAAGCCATACAAAAGCAAAGAAGAATCCAAAGGTATGGATATAGTATATTATGACAGCAAGAAATCATGGAATGACACTGAATGCAAATCTTGTGATGAGGAGGAAGCAAATCTTCACCTAATGGCCGATTCTGACCATGAAGAAGAAAATGAGGTAAACAATTTCGAAATTACTTATGAAGAGTTGTGGGATATTTTAAAGGGAATTTTTAAGGAACACAAAAGGGCTTTAAAAAGAATTAAGAAAAATGTTCTTGATCTCACTACAAAAAATCTTGCTTAGAAATTGCTCTTGTCAACTTGAAATAGAAACATGATCTCTAAACAAGAGATCTTGAAGCCTCTAAAGTTGAAAATGGCAGTCTTAAGGAAAAGATTTCAAAAATCAGCACCGAGTTTTTTTTATCAGTTCAAAGACTTTAAATCAGATTTTCTCAATTCAAATTTTTCAATACAAGAAATGTGATTTGGGAAATAAGGAAAGTGACACTAAGAAGAATCCATTTCCAAAAATCAAAGAAAGATCAAAACAAAAACCTCTTGTACATTTCTATAAGAGTCATTATGCAATACACTTCACAAAATCTATTGACATGCAATTTCTTGAATGCTCAAACTACAATGAAAATGGTCATTTCTAGCAAGATTGTCCAAAGGAGCAGTGGAAGCCCAAAAAGATCCACAATAGATTTATAACTAAATCAAAGCCTAAGAAGAAAGGACCCAAATTTATGTGGATACCAAAGAAAAACATGAGAATTTTCTTGATTGCAAATGATCTTGAAGAAAAATACAAGGTATCGAGATAGTGGCTATTCAAGATAGCACCGAGTTTGTAAATTTCATTATTGTGGATGAATACACTATCACCTTCGGAGGAAAGGACAAAGGAAGGGTGATTGGTAAAGGAAACATCAAGTTAAGGAATCCAATCATTGAAGATGTTTCACTTGTTAAAGACTTGAATCACAATGTTATGTAAGTATTGGTTAATTGTGTATCAAGGGATATCAATTTTGAGGAAGGTAAGTACGTTGGCATGAGTCAAGATAAGTCACAATCTTTTATAAATAAAAGGTATGACAACATTTATTTACTCAGTGTAAATCTTGATGAGGACCAATGTCTTATGTCTATGAAAGATGAATGTGATCTCTTGCACAAGTTATTAGGTCACATCAGTGCAAAGCGAATTTCCAATGTCTTCAAAAGACCTAGTCCATGGTCCACCAAAGATCAACAACAACAAATGCAACTCCTACAATGCATGCATTTTTGGAAAGTAGGTTAGATCTTCAATTAGGTTAGTAAATGCCATTGCTATTAATAGATCTTTGTAGCTATTACACATAGACCAGTTTGGATCAACAAAAACCATGAGTTTAGGAGGAAGAAGATATTAATTGGTGATTGTTGATGATGATTCACAATTTATAAGAATGATGTTTCTAGCTCACAAACATAATTCGCTCAAAAGATCCAGAATGAAAAAGGATACAACATCACAACAATGAGAACTGACCTTGAAAAAATTCGTAAATCTAAGCTTTGTCAAATATTTTGATGAAAATATACTAGAACATAACTTTTCCACAGCCTACACTCCACAATAAAATGGCGTCACTAAAAGAAGAAATCATTCATTACAGGAAATGGCAAGAACCATAATAGTTCAAAGTATTGTTCCCACCTACTTCTAGGCAGAAGTTGTTGCTACCGAGTGTTATACATTGAATAGAGTATTGTTAAAACCACTTATGGAAAAGATTCTTTATGAGATCTTCAAAGAAAAGAAGCCCAATATATTATACTTCCTTGTTTTTCAATGCAAATATTTCATTCTCAACAAGCAAATGATAACATTGGAAAAATTTGACGCAAGGGCAAGTAAAGGTAGTTTCCTTAAATATTCAACCATCAATAAAATTTATCAAGCGTTTGATAAAGATTCATAGGAAATAGAAGAGTCCATAAATGTGGAATTCAAGAATAATCAACAAGGAATTTAACTAGATGATTGCTAAGGAATCATACAAATATCTGCACCAACTAGCAATAAACAGCCATAACAACAACAAATTGCTAATTTTTCTCAATAAAATAAATTCCCCAAGGCTGGAGATTCAAGACAATCATCCAAAGGAACAAATCATTGGGGAACTAGATGAATTGATCAAGACCAATTTATCACTCAAAAATCTTATGAACTCCCTTGCTCTAATCTCTCAACTAGAATCTAAAAGAATTGAAGAAGATGTTTTTTTTTTTTTAAAGTTGATTGGAGCTATGCAAGAAGAATTGTATTAATTCAAAGTCAATAAAGTATGGGAATTAGCACTAAGACTCTCATATCAACCTATCATCGATACAAAATGGGTGTTCAAAAACAAACTTGATGACAAAGGTGATGTAATTTGCAACAAAGCAAGATTAGTGGCGAAAGGCTACATACAGGGGGAAGGTATTGACTTCAACAAAACATTTGCTCCTATTGCTAGACTAGAAGCAATACAACTTTACTAACTTATGCCAGTTTCTATGACTTCAAACTTTATTGAATGGGTGTTTCTTTTTTGGTCAAAGAGACGAGCTTCATTCATCGTTCATAATCAAAAGTTGATAGATGCATCGACTAAGCTTCAAGGCATAATAAATTCCTAGGAGCTTGAGGTGAGTTAGAGACCTAATTAGAAGGGAGGATACTTTGGATTTGGGCTTTGACCACCCAATCCGCAACTTTATTTTGGGTCCACAAGCAATGGACCTCTTGAAGACCTTGAATACTGATAAGAAGCTAGTGGCACTCCTTGATAAAAACATGGACATCCTAGGGTAATTGATTGGCTACTTGAAGTGTTCTTGCAAAAGTTAAACAATCAAACTCCACTATCACTCCAATGAACCCATGGGAGGATGCCCATTTCACTACTTAGAGTAGTGCGAGGGTTTCGGCATGAGGAACTAAGCGAGCCTAGACAAAGCTAGCATGGCCATTGATGAACCTCCCATTGGAGCCTTGGCACACCCACAAGATGGTGCCAATTGTTTCACCCTTCATGAATAAGCCATCTAAGTTGATTTTATGGGTACCAATGCTTAGTGGAGTCCATAATCCTAGTAAGGTCTTTCCTCTCTTTTCTTTACTAGATGATTTTGAGCCCCAACGAGAAATGGTGTCATTCATGGCAAGGGCTTCAAAGATCACCCATCTCGGATTTGATTTCCCCCTTAAAGATGAAATCGTTTCGTGCCTTCCATATTTGCCATAGGAGCACCATGACAAACTCCATATCTAGCTACACTAATTGTGAGCTTCTATTGTTTAAGATCCACTATTTAATTCTACTCAGTTCGTAGCTCGACCCTTTGATGTTTACTTGCAGGTCAAATGAAACTTCATTTGTCCAAGGGCAAAGGAGGAACAAATGTTTAGTCATTTCACGATTTTGTGAGCATAGAGGGCATATAGGATCAGGTATGATCTTTCTTTTGAGTAAATTGTTTTTTGTGGATAGTGCATTCTAGAGCATA
Source organism: Eucalyptus victrix (assembly GCA_016097545.1). Lineage (NCBI taxonomy): Eukaryota > Viridiplantae > Streptophyta > Magnoliopsida > Myrtales > Myrtaceae > Eucalyptus > Eucalyptus victrix. The sequence goes on from CM027835.1 coordinate 13,792,473, forward strand.
TTCTCAATTTTCGGGGGGGGGGGGGATATTTAGTTGCCAAATGTTTCTTAAAGTTTAGTTGGGGTTTGATAAGAGGAGGATGGTTGTTGTGTATTTGTTATGGTTGAGGCTATTCGTAAGAGATGGTAGCAATCTTTCATTGTATAAATGCCTGACTTTGTCCTTGTCTAAATTTATTTATTTAACTCAATAACAATTGGTAAAGGGATGGAAAGTATCTCCTTCACCATACTATCATTGAATCGGTGACGGATTAATTGTTCATCCTATGATGAGCCCTGTTTATTTGTGACATCTACAACAAATCTTGGCTCATCAATATTTTATGGGCATCCTATAACTCCTAATGAAATCCATTTTATCTTCTATGATTGTTATCGATTCCCCATTGCTAACTAACCATAAAGCCGACTTTGAAATAGCTTCCCTTTAGGTGAGTAAACTTTGCCAGCCCCAAGATGGTCTATTTCCTACTCATGCATGCCAAAATTCTTTCAATGTTTTACTCCAAAGAGCTATAAGAGTTGAAAAACTCACCAAGCTTGCTTGCTTAGCATAGCTCTATTGATTGTGATTAAGTCCCTAAAACCTAGTTCCCTCTATCATTTCTAGTCTTGAGCGCATCCTAACTTCTCCAATGAATACCTGCCTTTGACTCCCCATTTTCCACTAAAAATCAGCAATTTTCTCTTCTATAGCTCAGCATATGGAAAAGGGATTTTGAAAATTGACATATGTAGCTTGGACCATAGCTTTTAGAAGGATTTCTTTCCTTGCCTTTGATAACAAATTTTATTTCCACCCTTGTAACTTCTTATCCACTCTAGTTAGGATCCATGCAAACATTTCTTTCTTTGAAACACCCCAATCCCACAAAATGCCAAGATACTTCTCTCTTTTGTCTATTTCCAAGACATGCAACTCTTGGGCCATGTTTTGTCTCAAACTCTCGGTCATAGGACTTATGCATGTCAAGCTTCAAAATGGCTTGGAATTTTTTCTTTCTCTTCTTGATACGAAGTTGTCGTAACACTTCTTGTACCACCAATATGTAGTCTTGAATTTGCCTCCCAGCAATAGAAGCACTTTGCTCCTCCTCAATCAATTGGGGCAACCAAGGTTTCAAGCGATTGGCTAGAACTTTCAAGATAGTCTTGTATGCAAAGATGCAAACACTAATAGGATGGTATTAGGAAAGGTTCTCTAGGTTTGGGACCTTAGGAACGAGGGTGATGAGGGTCTTGTTCAATTCAAGAAGTAAGGCACCAATAACTCATGAAGTGTTTAACAAGCTAGAGCAAATCTAATTAGTTATCTCCCCAGTGATGCTAATTAAAAAAGTCCATTAATCTCACCCGGTCCGACGGCTTTGATGCACCCAATTGAAAGACAACACCCTCAATTTCTTGGAGGGTGACTTTTGCTACCAGCTATTCATTCATGTCCTCTCCAACAACATTTGGACACTACTCTAAAATTGGTCGGTAGCCTATTGACTTGTAGAGCTCCTTGAATTTATGTGAAGAGTGCATTTTTAGATGGATATATCAAGGAAAACATTTTTGTTAAGCAACTCCTAGGTTTTGAAGACCCAAATAAACCTGAAGGTGTTCATCAATTGAAGAAGGCATTCAAGGGACTCGAACAAGCACCAATAGCCTAGTATAATAGGATAAACATATTTATGGCGAACATGATTTCAAGAAAGATAAGGTATATATAACTCTTATAAAAAAAAAAAAGTAAGGATCTACTACTTATTTAAATTTATGTTGATGATGACAAGATATTTGGTACCACTAATCAATTTTTGTGCAAGGACTTTGCAAGCATCATGAAAAGAAAATTGAAAATGAACTTAATTGGAAAAATCATCTTCTTGGTTCACAAATCAAGCAAACAAAGGGTGACACTTTCATTCACCAAGAAAAGTATGTCAAAAAATTAGAAAAAAAATTTGGATTGGAATATAGCAAAAAGGTTGAAACACCAATTTCCTCTACTATCAAGCTTGATAAGGATGAAAATGGTATATCTATTAACTCCAAGTTGTATAGAAGTATGATTGGGTCATTACTATACATAATAGCATATAAACCCGATATTTTGTTTGGAACATGTCTGTGTGCATGTTTTCAGTCTAATACGAAAGTGATAACTCAAATGATAATTTGGTAAATTAAAAAAAAAAACTAAATAGATATTGGTAAGCAACTCAAATGAGTTTAATAACTAAAAGCTAAATGGTAACTTATTAAGAGAGAATTGATAAGTCCCATGGAAAGGTTGGTAATTCAATTTCATGGGTAAACTTAAAAATTGTTATAAAAAGTAAATAAAAGTCCATACAAAGAGAACTTTTTTTTTTTTTTTTTTGCTAAAGTAAGAGAAGTTGGTAATCTAAAGTTGGCGAAGTCCAAGCACAAGTGCCATAACTTGGCATGCCGGGACACTTAAGTGCCATAACTTCAAAACGGTACACTTAAGTGCCACTTTTTTTTTCAAGTGGGACACTTAAGTGCCACCTCCGCGACCCTTGCCGGAAATACTACGTGGCAATATTTTATTATTATTTTTTGCCTACGTGGCTCGCGGAGCTCCAAATCGCATAAAAATTAAAAAAATTTAAAAAAAAGAAAATTTAAAAAATTTTAATTTAAAAAAAGAAAATTTAAAAAATTTTAATTTAAAAAAAGAAAATTTAAAAAATTTTAATTTTAAAAAATTAAAAAATTTTAAAAAAATAAGAAAATTTTAAAAATTTTAAAAAAATTTAAAAAAAAAGGGGGGGGGGGGAGGTTGAGCAGGCGGGGCCGAGCCCTCGCATTGCCGCCCCGCCTCCCCCGCCGTCGCCGGAAGGTCCGGCGACGGAGGGGGGAGGGTCGGCCGGGGTCGCCGGCCCCCGGCCGACCGACGGCGAGGGCTGCGAGCCCTCGCCGGATCGCGGCAAGGGCCGCGACCCTCACCCCAGATCTGGGCGAGGGCTCGTGCGCCCTCGCCGCCGGTCGGCCGGCCTCACCGGGTGAGGGTCGCGGCCCTCGCCGCCTCCCCGCGAGCCCTCGCCCAGATCTGGGGCGAGGGTCACGGCCCTCGCTGTGATCCGGCGAGGGCTCGCAACCCGCCGTCGGTCGGCCGGGGCGCGACCCGGCCGACCCTCCCCCTCCGTCGCCGGCCCTTCCGGCGACGGTGGGTGGCGGGCGCGCGGCGAGGGCTCAGCCCTCGGCCGCCCGTTCGACCTCCCCCCTTTTTTTCTTAATTTTTTAAAACTTTTAAATTTTTCTTAATTTTTAAATTTTTCTTAATTTTTAAATTTTTCTTAATTTTTTTAATTTTTTTAATTTTTCTTTTTTTTAAATTTTTTGAATACTTTATAATTTAATTAATTTTTATATTATTATTTACACGTAGACACGAAACGGCGTCGTTTTTGCGTTTTCTACGCACGTCGGCGTGCAAAACGACGCCGTTTTGGACTAAACTTGCCGAGAAAATTGCCACGTCAGCCATTTGGCCGGATTTTTCGCGGAGTGGCACTTAAGTGTCTCATTTTACTCCGATGATGGCACTTAAGTGTACCATTTTAAAGTTATGGCACTTAAGTGTCCCAGCGTGCCAAGTTATGGCACTCCAGATGTTCTCACCTCTCTAAAGTTAGAAAACCAAATAGACTTTGATAAATAACTATAATAAGAGTTGGGTAACTATTTAGTGAAAAATTGATAATTACTCTATTGAGATTGTTAATGACTAAAGAGAGTCCATATATGAAAAGCTAATGACTAAGGCCTATAAAAATGGCAACTTGATAAGAAAATAGTAAATTTTAGAAAATAAGCAAATGCTAGTAAGCAACTGAAACGAGAGTTGGTAAGTCAAAATTAATTGGTGATTTAATTGGAAAAACTTTTATAAGTCATAATAGATAAAGATTGATAATTTATTTATTAGTTAGCAAACATAAGCCGTTGCAAGAAATGTAAATAAAATTTGGTAAATTATAAGAGAATTTAGTATCTTTAAAATAACAAAATAAATAGCCATAAGTAACTCAAATAAGAGTTCAAAATGCTAAATTAGTTGATAATTTAATTGTGAATAGCTAGAAATTACTTTAATTGAGTTTGATAATAATTTAAAAGAGTTTGTTGAAAGGGGTAGTGTGAACACCTATAGGGGGATGAATAGGTGTGAACACAATTTTTCGCAACAAACAGTGGAAATAGTTTACTTTTAGAAAATGACAAACTATGAATATGGCAGTTAGATATAACTATGAACAGAATAAATGAGTTTAGGGAAAAGAATAAGAACACAAGATTTATAGTGGTTCAGCTTAGATCAAGCCTATGTCCACTCTCCTGCTCTGACAGCCCACTAGTTGGATTTCACTAAAAAACAAAAGAGATTTCACAGTGTTGTGATCTTGACTTCACAGTGAAGAGTCTCTACTGGTCTCTTACAAAGTCTCGCTATGAGTTTCTCTTTTTTGTATACAACTTTAAGCTCAATGAATAAAATAACAAAGAACTAGAAAGTTTCAGACTTTGAAATTTTTCTTTCACGCACTGTCACGCCCTGATCCTCCAAGCACGTGCCCATTCCTCCTTAGTCGATTAATTAGCGACGTCCTAGGATGCATTGCCGACTCATTCTTTTTAATGCACATGTGTAAGCAAATAAATAAATCCTCAAACAACGACATGATGGGATAAAAAAGCAGGACCACCAATTATTAGAAACCAAACTACACCTTTATACATATCAGACTAATTCATTTACATTACTAGCCGATATTTACAAAGTCTACAAAAAGGTTGATTCTCAAAACTAGTTGTCCTATGACCAACTATTCAGACTCGTTTGTTGATCCTTTAGAGCCCACGCGATCTGGGCGAGATGATGGGTCCTCCACTATACCATCAGGAGGGTCTGTTGGATCCTCATCCCAAGCAGCATCAATCACCTCAGCAGGGATATCAAAACCCCTAAAGGGACCTAGCCTAACACTATAGGGAGTGGTATGAAACCAAGCTCTGAATCAATTGGGTATCTCTTAATGTGGGACCTCTTCAACCCAAATTATGGTTACAACTAGCTCATAAATCCAAGCACCTCTAGGATCAGGGAAAATAGAGACTTGCTCGATCACTCTCACAAGACGACCAAGATGCCCCTAGGGAATCGACATCTACGAATTTGAAAATGTTATCCCACAATGGGGTGAGACGACGTCTCAGCAAGTTCAACCTCATAAGATCCGACTAGGAAGAAAATATGCCATGAGAGCTGCCTATGCACAAACACGAGATAGATGACTTACCTTAGCCTTGATTTCCTTCCTATAAGTCAATACAATTCATAATATCATCGAGTCATACCAACCAATCAAATCATTCAATCAGATCGAATCAACAATCAATCGACTTAGCTGATTCCATGTCATCATGACCTTCCCTTAGCTGGTATACTCAATATTATCTATACGGTCCTATCAAATTAGGATTGCTCACCCAAAGCTGAAGATAGATAGTATAGCTCACCAAAAATTGATAATATAGTATACTACTCGCTCAAAGCTAATATATTAGGGCCCCCAAGCCAATATAGTATACTAATAATGCTCACCTAAAGCTGATAATTTATTGTTCACCAAAGCTAATAATTTATTGTTCGCCCAAAGCTGATAATATAGTATACCACTCGTCCAAAGCTAATATATCGAGGCCCATAGGCGGATATGGTATACTAATGACGCTCACCAGAAGTTGACCCATGGTATACGACTCGCCTAAAGCTAACATATCAAAGCCCATAGGTTAATATAATATACCATGCTGATTATCTAATCAATTCATAATTTTATCATATATGATAAAAATAGTCATGTGTGGGTACACGGTTGACCTTGGCCAAAATAAAATATTTTCATTTTAGAACATCCCACTAGTTTATATGGTCCACCGAAATATTTTTGACGTTGTAAATTGACATTCGGTTATTTTCCAATTAATTACTGAAATTAAATAAAATTTGGGATAAAATATCCCCAACCACAAATAACCTTCAATTTTCACAAACCAATAATCAATTAAATAAATGGAATGCACCACTATAATCAGCATGAAATTCCAGCCATCGGCTATCCCGTTCCAATTTTCGGAAAATAAATAAATAATTAAATAATTATAAATTAATTAATAAATGCAATAAATAGCAACTTAGGCCCGTAAAGCCTAATTAAATGCCAAGACGGACCCGGAAAATTTCCAAATAACTCTAGATAAACACTAGAATTTGTCTAAGCTCTAAATGCACTATCCACCTAATGTGCATCGGTAATTAATTAAATTCACTAATCTAATCTAACTAACTCTCAATTTATCTTTAACCCAAACTAATCAACAATTAAGTGTCATTAACCTACTAAGCAAAGATTAGTGAGTTAAACTCACCTAATTAAGGATCCACTCGGATCAAAACGATGAGGTTGCGACAAGGAATGACAACCTCCAAAGCAGGACCGCCAAGCGGGGTTGGGACGGGCACGAAAATGGCTATACAAGACCCACATTCCTTGCTAAAGTGCTTCAGAAATTGGGCCCAAAGTGCTGCAACGAGGGCTGATTTGAGCACGGCTTGGGCTAGAATCGACCACTGCGGGTGGGGGTGCGGGCCGCGGCTGAAATAGCCATGAACCGAGCCGACTTGAAGCTGCTAGATGGGCTGGAATGAGCTGCTGATTTGCTGGAACATTTTGCTAGAACAGGTTGTTGAATGGGCTTCGAAAGTAGGCCAAAGCATATGGATAAAAGCAGCTCAGGTGGAGCGAAGGCAAGCCAATTTCTTCATGGCCAAAAGGAGGAGATTTGACGGGTGCACGTGAGGAAGATAGCAGCAATTAGGCGAGGGTTTTTGTGGGGCAGCGAACATGTAGTGAACAAAGATAAAAGCAACAAACCAAAAGAGACAGGGGAGGGAAAATTGTCGATGCTAGCAGGGCCAAAGAGAATACCACCGAAGACATAAAAGCAGAAATTTAAAGATAAGAACAAGCCAAAGTCAAAGGAAAAGGCTTAAAGAAGACCAACAGCAGTGCTTGGTCGGTTGAGAGGGAAAAAGAAAAGCTCTGTGTGTGTGACCAAAGAGAGAGAGAGAGAGAGAAGGGGAACATGCGGCCAAAGGGGGTGTGTGTGTGTGGAGGGCGTGGGACCAAGAGAAAAAAAAAAAAAGAAAATAGAATAAAACCAAAATTATAACCTTGATCAAATACAAAACAACTTTGTCAATTGGTCATCCTAGGACTAATTTCTTCACCAACTTGCACAATTTGAAGTCCAATTGAGGATCGAAATAAACTAGTCCCTCATACCTCCAAATTTTCCTCAATTCCGAATTCTATTTTCTTTTTTTCGGAGTCCAATTTTTGAACAAATTTCTCTGATTAAGGTACGATTTGATGCGGAAAGAGCCCACGAAATTTCTTGTCTCTAATTCACTCACGCCAGATATCAAAAATCCCTTCAAATTGGCTAATCTGAATTTCTGTTCATTTTCTGAAACGTCCAAAATAATTTTCCGTAAAAATCTCGAACTTGTCGGAAATTCCTTGAAAGATGAGTCAACGCTCTTAGAATGACTCATGACACAATAGAACTTTCAATTTCTGAAATCGAATTCAAATTCGCGGTTAATTTCAATCAAACGCTATTTTAGTGTGACCTAACCTACCAAGTAGCTTTTAGGAATTTTTGGTGCAATCAACTCGTGATCAATTTTTTTTAACCACACATATCTCTTCGACACATTGCCGACTCTCGGTAGTTGTAAAATCTCAAGTTTTCAAATGCGAACACAGGGTACCCAAAATGAAAGAAAATAGATCTCGTGCCGATCGACAAGAATTTTGCTATCAGGTGGAATTACCCACACTTTGATCACACTTCTCAATCGAATCGATCTATCTTCGGTCTCTAATCGATTTTTAATTGTGCCGTAATGACCCTTGCAGACTAGTATAGTTGAGTAGTCGGTTCCTGGTCAAATTCTCGAGTCTATTGTATTAAATTCCCTTAATGGCTTCACCTAATAAGTTAGTTATCTCATAAGTGGCCATCTCAGAGAAAAGCACTATAGCCGCATTGATGAAAGGCCCAACTTATCCAATCGAAATCAGAATCTAAAATTTAGGATGTCACATGCACTCTCTCAAACAACTAGAGAGTTCGTCTTAAATACTCCTTCATGCCTTCTCAACCGTTGGCACTTTCCAAATGAATTCTTCCAATCTACCCGTTGGACAAAATCAATCAATGGGATATCGAGTCATTTGAAGATTTGTGATGAAAGCCCATCAATCATGTTCACCCATACAATCAGGATCTTAATTTCCATAAATCAAACCTTCCAAATTTGCTTGCCTTCCAAAAGATTTGAATATCGGATGATTCCAATAAAGATAGTCAATCATATAGGTGTTGTATCCAACCAAAATGTCATCCATACGCCATACGAATCAAATCCTTGAAGAAATAAAGATAATCTTACATCTAGATAAGACTTCATTCTTTAGTGGCGTTTAGTCTGGAATCTGTCAGTCTTTGCAGACTTTAAAAATCCTAAAGTCTTGTGGTCTTCAGACTTTGACACTAAATCTGGAAGTCTTTAGACTAGACTTTGGAAATATTTTGTCAACTTCAAAAAAGTAAAGGAATTTTTTCTAACAATCTCTCCCTTTTTTTTATGGTGACAAAACTTTCCTATAAATTTAAGAACTTTTGATCTGCAAAACAACTTTTAAACAATCCACGATATCTTATATAAAAAAATTGATTAGGATTTGGATAGTATCGATTCTACAACCACATAAAACATGTTAATCTTGAAAAGATAAGAGAAATATCAAGAATTAAACAACAATCCATCTATAATTACCACATCATCACCACAAAAGTAAGTTGTTACAAGCGTCAATGTCAAACAAAGTCAAACAGAATAATAGTTCAACAAGGTTCAACATAAAAGTTTAAAAGATTAGTCAAAAGATAAGTCAAACAAAAGTTAAATCTGCACATTCTCCTCCTTTTTGTCGGCAACAAAAAGTGGAGAAGGATAAAAGTTCAAAGAAATCAAGAGTGTTTGGGAACGCAAACGAACTAGAAATCCCCTTAGACTGAGCTATCTCCTCCAGCTTTCTCATTGACTCCTTCAACTTCTCAATTTCTTCACCCTTGGCAGTCTCTTGAACTTGAAGCTTAAGGTCATGTACCTGCTTGTGAAGACAAACTGAAGTAGATTTCAATGCATATTGGAGGTTTTGAATTTCACACTCCATGCCATATTCCTGGGCTTTCAACTTTAGAAGGAGCTCTAACAACCTTTGAAAGTCTGCAGAAGTTGCTATTTGGGCACTAGCCTCAGCACATTCAGTTTGTGGAGTGTTGATAGATGAGGGAACTTCAGCTTGTTGAACACCATGACTAGGAGAGGATTCCTCAATGTCAACTTTAGGAAACTATGAAGCATAGACATCCTCTAGATCAACAGGAGATCTATTGACATCGTCACCGGTAAAGTGCTTAAAAGAAGTCCTTGTGTCCACACGAACTCTCCCTATTTTGATGCCTACAGGTGGAGAAGGGATTTCTCCTTCTTGTTCCTTCTTAGTTTCAGCACTGGAGTGATATGCTTTTTCTATTCGATCTCCAACGGTTCCACTCATTGTCTTCTCTAAATCCTCAGATAAGGAAATTGCAAAAGTTGGTTCAATAGAGTTATCCTGACCCTCTTCCTCTTTAATTATTCTCCCTTCTTCTCTAGCTTCTTTTCTTTCACTCTCTTCTCTTCCTTCTTTTCTTTGCTCTATTTCTCATGTTTCTCTTTCTTCTCTGTCTTGTTCCTGCTCAAAACTGACAAAACTCCGAAGATTTTTCAAGGCAAATGCAAAGAGAGTAGGATCATCCTCATTCTATTCATCTTGTAGGATAAGAGATCTTCTCTTCTTTATAGGTTCACACATAGGTTCCTTGCATTTCCTTTTCTTTGCAATAAAGTCTTGTTTGGTTTTGCTAAGGGACTTTTCCTTCAAGTGCTCTAAGGCCTTGTTTAGTTTCTTTAACCTCATATTGTACACCATCTTCAATCCTATAACCATAGGAGCAATAGTTTTAACATAGAGAGAGAGAGGTTGGAAACTGAATATTAAAGTGTTTGAACAATTGAGTGACCAGTGCCGAGTAAGGGAGCTGTCCCTTATCTTTCACAACAATCATGTACATATGTATCAGGATTGTGTGTGGCAGAGAGCACTTCATTCCATTACTAATAGCAAACATCAGTTTAACTTTAGAATGAGAGACATCCGCTTTTGAGGTTGACTTTGGTTGAATGTTGTTGATCACGACTTTGTGCGGCAAAATATTTGAGACTGACATCTTGGAATAGGTAATGCTTCCTTCAGAAAGTTTATCCCTAACAAGAAAACTTGTTGAATGACCAACATACACATTTATTGGTTGAAAACCACCTCTTTCCACACCAATAACATCGGCCAATGCGTCTACATCCACAACATACTCTTTCTCCCTCACAGTAAAACAAAATCTATTCACGTCAAGAAAAGACAAGTTCGAATAGAAATATGCAATTAACTTAGGATAAGCAACAAAAGTCTCTGAGCAAAATTTTTCAAGTTGAAGGAGAGTCAGCTTCTCCCTCAAGTTCACCTGTATTAAATCCAAGAAACCAAAGTCGACCGTTCGAGGGTTCATCACCCCTCTTTTCAACAATTTTGAGTAAGTCTTCCCGTGATCCTTAAAACGAAACAAACTCATTCCATCACCACGCACTTCAACAATGCCCATTCTAGGCTGAAAATTTGTGTACATTCTCTCACCATCATCCTTGACCTCCAACTGATTAAAAGAACTAAAACAGGATCAACTCAAAAATTAGCAAACATCTTGTCTACTGTTCCGTTAGGGGCTATGCCTAACCTTTCCCTTGATCGTAAAAGCAGAGTCTCATTCTTGTAACCTCTTTCTTTTAGGAATTCATCAATAAAGGTCATAGCAGTACCACCCTGCTTCAACTTATTATAGAGTTTAAAAAGAAATTGAGGTTTTAACGTCCTTACAGGTTTGACATCTTCCACGATTTCCTCTTCCACTTGTTGGCGCAAAGGGTTTTGAGTGGCACGTTGTGGAGAATGTTGTTGTGGAGAATCTTCTTCCTTGGTCAAATCAAAATGTGTAAGACCCTCAGGCATATTCTGCGGTCCCCTACTTGAGATCCAATATGACTTCCTTAAGAAAAACATCTTCACAATCGAGGAGGATTTCTCAAACACGTTCGAGTGAAAAAGATGAAAACTTAGAGAGTAAACTTGAGAGTAGAAATGAGAGAGTAGAGATTCTGTATTCTAGGATTTTAGAAATCATAAATGAAGAAGAAAGACTTGACGATATTTAAAGAAAGTAAAACGGGGTAAACGAACCGTCATAAGGAAAAAGGAAAACTACATTTTTCAAAAAATAAAAACTACCAAAAATTCAAAAATTCGAAAAAGATCATTTAAAAATAGGCAAGCAATGATTCAAATATCAACATACCTTTTCGAATTCTTCATACTAAAATTAAATTACTTGTATTAAAGAGATATTAACTTACTAAAGTAATTTCTGGACATTATGAGTCTGACCAACTTCAGACTTTAATTGGTAGGAGATATAATATTTAGTCTAGTGCGAATAAACTCAAATAGATTTTTCTCCAGTGGCTTTATAAATATGTCAGCCAACTGATTCTTCGAGTCAATGAACTAAATCATAATTTCTTCATTTTGAACATGATCTTTTATGAAATTGTGTCGAATCTCTATATGCTTTGCCCATGAATGAAGAATTGGGTTCTTCATGAGATTAATGGCACTGGTGTTGTCATATTTAATCTCGATGCACCATTCTTCAATTCCAAAATTTTTTAGCTGTTGTCTTATCCACAAAATTTGGGAATAATAGCTCCCAAGAGTCACATACTCTACTTCTGCTGTTGATAGAACTATAGTACTTTGCTTCCTTAAGAACCAAGACACCAGCATGCTACCCACAAGTTGACAAGTACTTGAAATACTCTTTCTATCGACTTTGCAACCTGCTAAGTCTGCATTTGAATATTCAAGAAGAGTAAAGTCTCATCTTTTAGGATACCACAAACCTAGCTTTGGAGTAGTTGCAACGTATTTGATGATGCATTTTGCAACACTTAAATAAGATTCTTTGGGATCTAATTAGAATCTAACATAGATGCAAACACTAAATAAAATGTCAGATCTAGATGCAATAAGGTAAAGAAGTGAATCAATAATGCTCTTATAAAGCTTCTGGTCTACTTTCTTTCCTCCTTCATCTTTGTCCAACTTCAAAGAACTTAACATTGGTGTCTTTGTCTTTTTGCAATTCTCCAATCCAAATTTCTTGATAAGATCTTTTACATACTTCTCTTGGTGAACAAAGATACCTTTCTTCGATTGTCTAACTTGTAATCCTAGAAAAAAAGTTAACTCACTCATCATACTCATCTCGAATTCATCCTACATACATCTAGAAATTTCTTGCATAGATTTTCATTAAAGGATCCAAAGATAATATCATCAATATAAATTTGAACTAGCATAAAATCTTTACCTTCTTTTTTTATGAACAAAGTAACATCTACCTTTCCTTTAACAAAACCATTTTGGGTTAGGAATTTACTTAACCTTTCATACGAGGCTCGAGGTGCTTGCTTCAATCCATACAAGGCCTTTTTCAATCTATAGACTGAGTCTCGCTTTCTTGGATCTTCAAATCTTGGTAGTTGTTCCACATAGACTTCTTCTTGGATGAATCCATTTAGGAAGGCATTCTTTACATCCATTTGGAATAACCTGAAATCTTTATAGCAAACAAAAGCAATTAATAATCTAATTACTTCTAACATCGCTATTGGTGCATAGATTTCATCATAATCTATCCATTTTTCTTGCGTATATCCTTTTGCCATGAGTCTTGCTTTGTTCCTGACCACTTTACCTTTCTCGTCCACCTTGTTCCTGAAAACCCATTTCGTCCTAATAATAGACTTACCTTTAGATTTAGAAATTAACTCCCAAACATCGTTGATGCTGAACTGTCTGAGCTCTTCTTGCATAGCTTAGATCCAGCTTTCATCAGGCAGGGTTTCTTCTCACTTTTGGGTTCTATCTCAGAAACAAGTACTAAAGCACTAGACTCTTCTCACCTTTTGGATCTGGTGCGAATTCCTTCATCAATGTTGTCAATGATGAGTTCATTGGGATGACTTGACTTATACTTAGAGTTGCTAGTTGGTTTGAGAGTCTACTAATTATCTGCTTTAGTTGAATATTCTAGTTCTGCTTGTTGCTGATCTCTAGAAGTCTGAACCACTTCAGGGGAAGTAGTTTTATAAAGTTTGGAGCAGGTTCAGATTCTTCAAGTTAAGTCTGATCCAGTTGATTCTGCATAGAATCTTGAAACTTGATGTTCATAGATTCTTCCACAGATTGAGTCTTCTTGTTGAAAACTTTGTATGCTTTGCTTGAGGTTGAGTAGCCAAGGAAAATTCCTTCGTCTGATCTTTCTTCAAACTTCCCAATTCGATCATTTGCATTTTTCAAAACATAACACTTACAACCAAACACATGGAAGTAAGAAACATTTGGCTTCTTTTTAAATACTTTATAAGGAGTTTTCTCTAGAATGGGTCTTAAGAACACTCTGTTGATGATATAGCAAGCTATAGAAACTATTTCAACCCAAAATCGATAGGAAATTTTGCTCTCAATTAAGAGGGTTTTTGCCATTTCCTGCAAGAATCTATTCTTTCTTTCCACAATCTCATTTTGTTCTAAAGTGTATGGAGAAGAGAAAACATACTAGAAACCAAATTCATCACAAAACTTCGCAAAGTCTTGATTTTCGAACTATCTTCCATGATTTGTTCATATGCTCAAAATAGCATATCATTTTTCATTTTGAACCTTCTTGACAAACTTTGAGAAGTGAGAGAAGGCTTCAAACTTATTTGCTAGAAAATAAAACCAAGTAAAGCGAGAGTAATCATCCACAATTACTAAGCAGTATCTCTTTCCACCAATACTTTGAGTTATGGTTGGTCCAAAGAGGTCCATGTGTAGAAGCTGTAAAGCTCGATTAGTAGAAACTTGATTTATAGGTGTAAATGAACTTCTAACATGTTTTCCCAAAACACATGAAGTGCATAATTCAGACTTTTGATAAGTCAGGTTAGGAAGACCACGAAAAAGCTTCTCGAAAGAAATCTTGGCAATCTGCTTCATGTTAACATGGCCAAGTTTTCGATGCAAAAGATTTGCTTCATCTTAAATGGATATAAGACACTGAGAGCTTTCTGATTTTATATCCATAAGGTAAATATTCACATGCCTTTGTCTAGTGAAAGATTGAGAGAGATCTTTACTCGTTCCTGAACAAATGCCTTCTTGGAAATTTATTTTGAATCTAGTATCACAAAGTTGACTTATGCTGAGTAGATTGTAATTTAGACTTTCCACCAAGGAGACATTGTGGATAGTCAAGCTTCCAATCTTCACAGTTCCACAACCTACAATTCTTCATTTGATGTTCCCACCAAAAGAAACTTTTCCACCATTCATTTGAACAAGTTTTGTAAAGCAACTTGAATATCTTATCATGTGCCCCGATGTGCCTTGAGCAACCTCTATCCAAATACCATTTGATCTTCTTCTTAATAGTGACCTGTGATCAAAAGAAGAACTCAAGCTTTCTTTGGTACCCATATTTTCTTGAGTCCAGGAAAGTTAGTGTTGAAAACAGTCTTTACCCAATCCTTCATAACAGGTCTCCAGACCTTGGGACATTCCTTCTTAAAATGTTCTAAGCTGTTACACTTTGAGTATTTAACAACACTTCAGCTAACAGGTTTTACAAAGACCTTTTGAAAATGATTTTTGTAAAATGCCTTTGGAGGTCTTTGTTTAATTCTTTCTTTAACTTTGGAAAAATCAATTAAAGGAATAGTTTTTGAAGTCATACCCAAACCAGATTTATTAAAATAAGATCTTTATACAGAAAGAATTTTCTCCAACTTCTCAGATCCTTTTGAAAATCTTTTTGTGATATTAGAAACATCTTCTTTCAAAAAGGCATTTTCCTTAGAAAGAAAATCAAAATTTACTTTCAAGTCAACAAGACTTTTATCCAGACTTTCAAATTTTTCTCTCCAAGAAGTTTCCTATTGCCTCAGGTTGGAATTCTCCATTCTTAGTTCAGAAATCCTTTTAAGAGAAGTCTTGAGACTAAGATAGAGTTCATCTATATATTTCGAGACTTTAATAGGAATTTTTAAATTGCTAACCTCAACTTCTTTGTTTGAGTCTAAATCAGAATTTGTTTCAAAATCTAAGTCTGATTCTGAATTGGCCATTAGACACATGTTGTCATATTCTTCATCACTTTCCTCGCACTCGGTATCGCTTCAAGTTTCTGTTTTTAGAACCTTTTTGTATTTCTCTCTTCTTCATTTCTTTTTCTTCAACAGAGGGCAGTTAGGTCTGATGTGTCTCTTTTTCTTGCATTCAAAGCATATCACATCTTTGTTGGTTTCATTGTCCTCAATTGGTTTGTTCTAGAATCTTTGAGTGCTTTGCTTCTTCCAGTTGAATCTTCTTCCCTTCTTGTTCAACTTTCTGAACTTCTTAATCATAAGTGCTAGCTCCTCATCATCCATGTCATCTTTAGAATCTGTATTATCAGAATCATCGTTAGATTTTAAAGCTATTGATTTCTTACCTTTAGGATCTTCTTCCTCATTGATCTGCTCCACTTCATATGATTGAAGTGTGCCAACAAGTTCATCTACTAAAAGAGGCATGATCCTCTGGGTTTCTCTAATTGATGTCTTCACGTGATTCCAGTTTTTGGAGAGTCCACACAGTAGTTTATTGACCTTCATTGGTCCTAAGATTGATTGTCCTTGATAGGCCAAACTGTTTACAATCTCTATGAAGCGACTAAACATATCAATGATGGATTCTCCAGGCTTCATCTTGAAGGTTTCGTATTGTCTGAGTAAAATTCGATTTTCGTTTCTTGTACTCGATTACTTCGTTCATAGGTAACGTGCTGTCTGTCCCAAACTTCTTTTGCTGCTTCACAAGAAAAAATTTAGTTATACTCAGTAGGAGATAAGGCACGGTATAAAGAATAGATAGTTTTAGCATCAAGAGCTTGTCTCTTGGTTATTTATTCTTGTGTCATTTCGCCAGCATCTATAACTTCCTTTCCTTTCTCTGTAGCTTTGGGATCGATCACTTTTTCTACCACATCCCATTCTAGAGGATCTTTCGATCTCAGTAATGCCTTCATCTTGGTTTTCCACACATTGTACTCCTTCCCATCAAAATAAGGAGGTTTGATGTTGCTTTGGCCTTCAACCAAACCTAGAGCCAAAATACTAGCCATAGATCTTTAGCTCAGAAGTAAAAACACTTCAATAAAATGAGCATACAAGCTCTTATACCAATTGAAATGGCTAGTATGAACACCTAGAGGGGGGTGAATAGGTGTGAAGACAATTTTTCACAACAAATAGTAGAAATAGTTTGCTTTTAGAAAATGACAAACTATGAGCGAATTCAGATTATGGTAGTTAGATAAAACTATTAACAGAATAAAGGAATTCAGGGAAGAGAATAAGAACATAAGGTTTATAGTGGTTCAGCTTAGATCAAGCCTATGTCTACTCTCCTGCTCTCACAGCCCATTGGCTGGATTTCACTAAGAAACAAAAAAGATTTTACAGTCTTGCGATTTCGACTTCACAGTGAAGAGTCTCTACTGATCTTTCACAAAGTCTCACTATAAGTTTCTCTCTTTTCTACACAACTTTGAGCTCAATGAATGAAATAACAAGGAACTAGGAAGCTTCAGACTTTGAAAATTTTCTTTCATGCACTCTCTCGAACAACTGGAGAGTCTGCCTTAAATACTCCTTCATGCCTTCTCGACCGTTGGCACTTTCCAAAGGAATTCTTCCAATCTACCTGCTGGACAAAACCAATAAAAGGGATCTCGAGTCATTTGAAGATTTGTGATGAAATCCCGTCAATCGCGTTTGCCTATACAATCAGGATCTTGGTTTCCATAAGTAAAACATTCCAAGTTTGCTTGCCTTCCAAAAGATTTGAATATTGGAAAGAAAGGCAAATAAAAGTGGTAACTCTATAGAAAAGTTTTTAAATTAGAAAAAGAAATGGTAATAAGCAACTAAAAAGAGTAACCCAAAACTATTTCTATACTTAATTAAAGAAAAGTGCTAAGTAACTCAAATAAAGGTTGGTAATTTAATATAATGGTCAAAACATTTAGGGTGCCAGTGAAAATGTAAGAATAAAAAGTTTGTCAATGATAAGTGAAGTTTTTTATTTATTAAAAATTAGAGAAATAATTATTAGAAAAAAATAGATAATTGTCAATAGTTATGTCTAATAGTAAGAGTTTGTAATGCAAAACTTGTTGGTAACCTAACAGGTTAAATTTGGTAATACTTCAATTTAGATTGGTAACTTCTAAAAAGAGTTGGTAATTTTAGCTGGTTGGTAAGCAATACAAATAATAGTGGGTAAATCAACAAAAAGTTGGTAAAGCTTGAAGAATCCTAATGGATTTTGATAAGCTACTCAAAGAGACTTGGAAAACTAAAATTAGTTGGTAATCTAATGAGGAAAGAATAATAAGTTGCGCAAATATATATTGATAAATTCATATAAGAGTTAATAACCCAACTGATTACTAATTCAATTTGGAAAAACGTTGGTAATAAAATTTAATAAATTCATAGGAGTTGTTAAGTTTAAGATGTTAGTAAGTAACCTGTTAAAAAGTTAGTTATTTCATAAATGTTGCGTTAAGTTACCAACAAATGTCGGAAAATCAAGTAACCAATGATATTTTTTTCGTATTTTTTTAATGGTAACTTTTTTTCAGCCGCCAGTCTATTGACAGTTTTCACCTCTCTAATACCGGCATGGAAAAATCCGTTTTTTTCAATGAAATACAAGCATTGTCCCGCCAATGTCTGATTTTTATGCTCGGTTTCTCACCAAACAGTGTACACAATACATGGAATAGTATTTCCATGAAGGTTTGGCCCAAGCTTATTAGCCATCAACCGAAGTGGTACTTGCAGAACACTACATCCCCTTACGAAATTAAGATGGTTATACTTAAAAGTAATCCTAGCGCACATTTAGATATGATAATCAAAATAACCTTGTTCCTAAAATTCCCATAAATCAACCCAAAGCACACTACTAGTAATTGAACTACTATTAAATAATATTCATCGAGGTTTAAATAGCCAAGTATGACTAGATTGTGATACGATTTTACGCGGTTTTTCAGTCATTATTAATTAGAAAGGTTTTTATAAAATAGCGAGTATAGCTAGGAACTGACCTGACATTGGAGATTTGAGAGTTATGGGAGACTTTTGAGGAAAAAAAAATGGATACAAGATAAATTTTTCTTGCACACATCACCTCCATTGTTATTAAAATGTACAATTAAGGTTAACTGTCCAAAATTAATGGTGCTAAAGGTGACTTATGTACAAATAAATTAGTTGTGTATCGTGTATACAAGCCCAATTCAAGACTGCCATAGGTAAAAATTAGTCTAATCCAAAAGCTTAAATAGTCATCGGAGAGAGGGAGACTATATCTTTACAAAGCCCAAACAAACCCCATAAACTAGCAACATGAGATGCTTTGACATCTACCATCTAGAAGTTAACTTGCGATATATAGTTTAAGGAATAGCAGTGCTAAGTAAATAATTGCCTGATAGCAAGGAAAATACATCATCAAATAACACCTTAGACTATCATTCTAAAACTTTTAAGATCACATTTTTGTCTCAATTAGTTGATGTGGGGGCAGCTCTGCTTTCCCCATTTTTTTTTTTTTTTTAAATGGCCTCTGACAGAAAAGCCCCCAACGAAAATTGTCTATTTTCTTCAAAATGTTTGCTGCCATTATGTCTTTCATTTTGGCAGATAATGATACCACCCAGACAATTCCAATCTTGAACAGCTGTCGAGCACTCATTACATGAACTATCATGACAAGCATGACTTAGCTTGCGTCTTTGTTTGTTGCATTCTAGCAGCAGTAAAAATTGCCAAGAATCATCACTGAACAAATTTTGTCCAGACTATGCGCTAAACCCTTTCTTGGCTACTACAGCTCATTCTATCCTCGAACATTTTAATTACAATTGTTGCATCCCTGCCTCTTCTTTTCTGCAGCTCTCGGCTTCATATCAGAGCAAAAAGGAAGCAAAAGAGAAAGAGAGAGAAGATCACAGATTGTTCGAGCGTAATTAATCTTCTTGTTCGTCACTCCATTTCTTGATAGCTTGCAACACTGCCTGCTTCACCACTTGAGCGTCAATGTTGTCATGCCCATCTTCCTGCAAAAGTACCCGGTAATTTGCACTTAACTTTCACAAAGAGAGATAAAAATATACTCTTGCAAGTAAACAAAATGAATTTCGATGTGTGCATCTTAAGCAACTAATTCAGTATTAATTTTTTTTAGGTTGACACTGGGACGCACTATGGTGTAGGTAATCAAACCGCGCCATCAGAAACCGCATTGCATGTGAACTAGAAAAGGAGTGTGGTCACAAGGGGGAAATAAGACGTGAAGTCAATTTGATAAATAGACATGTCTATATATCTCAATGATTATTATAGAGAACACCTCCAGGGTAAGGCATGTTTCACGAGGAGTCAACTCCACGTATGCATTATTAAGTTTATATAAGTGACTATCCATCTTATAGCAAATGCATTTTTCATGAGATCAAGCACTTCTGCAGACAAATTTTTCCACCACCATTGTATGCTATGTAGAAGTCAATTTCAGTGCAAGTTTTCGTATATGGAGTGATTGAACATTAAGTCATGAATAAATGAAGACACTAAAATTTGGACAAGAATAAATGAAGACACTAAGATTTGGAAGTAGTCTATTTCTTACTTCTCCTCCAACTGCTTCTAAATGGAAATTGTCAGCACAAGAAACCCTAGCATCCAAAACGTTGAGCCCCAGCTCCTCAAAGGCTTCAAGTATGGAAACGAGCAAACCTGGACAGTTCTTTTCCGAATACACGTTTATTCGGAACCCCCTCTCTAAGCTTTCCACATTAACCTCCTGAAAAACTCACAACCCAATCCACATATATTACAATTTTAACCATAAGTATGTAAGATTGTTAAGAAACCGATAGTATTTTAGATCCACTTATAGCAGAGGAAAGAAATTTCCAATTAGCACAGTAAAACGTATGATATGGATTTAGCAATTAAGGTCGTTACAGTAATCGAGTCTACTATCGTGTCACAAGACCATTAAGGGCTTCCGTAAAAGGTTCTCTCCGTGTAAGTAAACCTAATAAAGGTCCGCTACTATTGCAATATGTGTTTTGCATTATTTCAAGCATGTCATCGACTATACATACAAACGCATACCATGGGTAGATCTTGATCTGTTGAAGTTCCGAGCTCTTCGTTTAGCTTGTCTATCTTTTCCTTCAACTCCTCTATGTACTTCGCCGCATCCACAATGATTGAAGTTTTATTCACCTGCCAAATGAGTCCGCTGTTCTTTAGTCAACGAATAGACATGCAAATAACGAGTATCATCTACGCGATCGATTTCCCCAAAGAAAAACATCGAACAAATGGGCAAATTTCCATGGGAAGGAGCTTCTCGTATTTAAAGCAAAGAACTTATAGAAGTTTCTGCATCTGATAATCTTTTCTTTCTGGAGGATTCTTTCACTTGTGCAGTGCTGTACAGGAAATATGGATGACGAATTCAACTCCTTACCGCACTGGAGTTGGTGACGGCGCGCAGTTGCTGCAACTTCTCATAAAGAGCCGCTCTCCTTTGCTCGCGAGAAGACATGACTTGGAAGCTCCAAAACTGGTCTCGGCTACAGGGGTTTTTTCTCTTTCGGTGCTGTTTCCAATCGAAGGGAGCATCAAGAGATAAGCCATTTTAAATAGCGTGTGTGAGCTCACGAATAACCTAACCTATCTCGTCATTTGTTTGTTTTTTGCACGAGGGCCTCCGTTTCTTTATAATCTAATACGCCACATTGACACCCAATGAGATCCTTGCGTATCTATCAGAGTGAAATTACTTGTTACCCCACATTCCTTCCAGATAGGTTATGTGGGGAACTCTATTTTTATTTCTTTCTTTGTTTCCTGAATAATGAATGGAAGATGAGAGCGGCCCCGGGGGGCGGCCCGCCGGGGGCAGACAAGAGAGGGAGAGGATTAATTATAAAAAAACATAAAAATTAGAATTACCTTCTTAATTCGGTGGTATTTAATTATAAATCTAGTCATAATCTGATAGTATGAGCAAATTATGTAGTAACCATTAAGAGAGCATAAATCTAGAAATCAAGTCACCTTACTAAAACGGAAAAAAAAAAAAAAATAGTCACTATTTAGTCCCCTTGCCATTTCCCTCGAATGAAAGAAGATCTATCCCATCGCCATCTCCAGCGCACCCGACTAATTTGCATTGGTTGTGGCAATCCTCCCATAATTACCCAGGCACATAAGTTTATCTTCTTTAGGGTAATCCGAGAGAATACACAAGTGTAGTGATTTGGAAATAGAATGGCTTTGAATTATATAAATGGCAAGCAGAATCAACAAGTAACCTAACCAATTTTAATACGTCCCATGCTAGAATTTCACAGTCAATTACCTAGGAAACTTAAGCATGTAGAGCATCTTGCCAATTGGGATGGTTGCACAAACTAAAATTCCACTGGCAATCTCGAACAGTGGCTCATCCTGCATCGATCCCAATAGAACCCAATTTGTCTCTTTGATAATTACACAACATGGTTTCTTATTCACATGTGGAAACAACCTCCCGACCGTCGGGCTACAAATCATATGTAGATTTCCCTCTTGTCCATTGTGGACCATTATGCATCATTCCCATTAAAAAAATTTCTAAGTAATTGTGATTAGGTAAACGTAGTAGGATTGTTTAGGTAATGAGATTCCATGATTAAGGGCCACTGAGAAGGTGATTCAACCATTCTTTCTCCACTAGATGCTCACATGAGCTACTTAGTTAACAACTTCGAAATAGACCTTGCCATATTCCTCATCCCTATATCAAACTGGGGTTTAAATAAATAGTAAGATTCTATATAATACTAAACCTCAGCTTGGTTGTAAGTTCGGTTTTCGGAGAAAGCAACTCTTGTAGTAAACATCGTAGACTTGGTCCGGTTGGTACGACCTGCAGCAACAGTTACAGCCAGGAAAAAGGGTGCCGCAGGTGTTATAAGGTTTTCGGTAAACTCCTGATGGCAGCAACAACTTATACAGCCATTTTTTAGGAAACCGCCTCACCCAACTTTTTGATACTAAAATTCGAAAACATGTATTATCAAGCGCATAAGTTTGCAATGCTTCCATAAACGGTCACAATGCGACGGCGTTACAATACAGCCACAGCTACCAAACATACGTTAAGTTATTGCCATTCTTGCTCATCCTAATTCGTTGCCCTTGACAGTAAGGACCACAAGTGCACTACGGACTTTGATTACGTTAGCATATTGCTAGTTGGGCTATGCACCCATCAGGAGGAGTTAACGTGAGTGTCGAAAAGCTTTTTAAAAAAACAAACCCTAAAGTCGTTATCTAGTGAAGGTCTATCGACTCAGATTAGGGAGAAATTAAATGCAGGTAAGGTGGACCGACTCTGCCTTCCTTAACACGGAATGAAATATAAAATTGCCTATTGTGAGCGTTTGGAAGGTATATCTAGCTATCCTCCCTCGTCAATGGAGGATAGAGGTAGTTTTACTTGGGCCATTCCATCTCGAGAGGATTGCCAACTGATCTCGCGCTTCCTCCTCTACCGGCCCACCTAAAAGGCTGGCAAATATTCATTTAATTGGAAGTTTGATTTTTCGTAATCCAGAGAACATGGGTGTGGAAGCTTGGTCACCTTGAGGTTCGCAAAACATTTTACAAATCTCATAAACCAGGTAAGCTCAAACATCTGGCTTGTGCAGGAAGCCCTGTAGAGCAATAGGGATTAATTAATTGATTTTAAACCGCGTGACCTCCAGTTTTTTGAGTTGGAAATCCCTTAACGTCCTGACCTCACGCCAACCCTCTTGGATGGACATACGAAATTGTAGGTCACTAAATAAGGGAAAATTTTCATTGGATACTATTACAACAAGGAAATTAAATAGGAGGGACGAGAAACTCCAATTTTAGACGTGTGGGGGAATGTTAAGTTTGTGAAGTGACATTTTGCATTCGGCCAAAACAACAGAGAAAACAAAAATAAGTGATTTTGCATGGCTAACATATGTGAGAGAGAGAGAGAGAGAGAGAGAGAGAGAGAGAGAGAGAGATGAGCCCGTGAGAGGTTTTTGGAGGGATTGACAGCTAAACACCATTTGACGCTTCCTTAGCAATGCCCCTCTTCCATGTCCTATCTCACGACAGATTCCTCCACCCACAATACGCGTCCTCTCGGAAAAGAATGTCTCCTTTTGCCATTTCACATTCCAACTTGTATTTTGCCACCTTCGCCATCCACGTCCAACACCTCCGTTTTGGAAATTTCAGATCCAAAGAACACGATGCAACACTACAGTAGGAACCAATAATGGTGCTCGTATATTCATGAAAATTGCGCAATTGTGAGAAATTTAACGATTGATGTCCTACATAATTGAGGTCTCTTAAACCTAGGGGCGATTTTCGAAATGGAGATTGAAACCAGCACCGCAAGTAGGACTTCATAGCCCACATTATCAATATGCAATTTCCATGTCCTAATTACCACAATTAGGCTAATTCCCCCCTCCCCTCTCGCCCCAGCCACAGTGGAGGCTGCTACTCCGATCTGCGGTTGTGCGTCAAATTGAAGGTTGTCAACCTCAAGCGATCCAGATCAAAAGTCTCCTAAAATCAGGAGACCTCTAATTCACAAGGGATTTTTACGCGAGGATGAACAACATTTACTTTGACCTTTGAATTCATCCCTACACATCACATGGATAGAGAGGGATAAGTAAGGTGGCCATGGTGCTGAGGTGACGGAGGGGCAATTATCTAGAGGACGACTAGAGAGAGGGTGCAACAACTTAGGTTTTTGCGTTGGACTTTCTTACTCGGTATCGGAGCCGGCGGATTTTTCCCCTAACTTATTTCGCATCTTTTTCTCGCTAAGCCAGTGAACATCTAGTGCCAAAATCCCCATTTGTCCCCACATGGACAAATCAAACGCACGCGCTGCATCACTTGTTGACATTACTTCCTCCTTTCCTGTCGTGTCCCAAAGATGGACAATTGACGATCACCATATAGCACGAAAAGCAAGAATGTAATTGATGGTAGAATCCCAACGATTTTGATGCTTGAAGCATGCAAGCGCTTGTCTGGAAACTGATCTCGTGACAACCTAAACCGCGTCCGCTATTCCTCCTTCTGGACACGCGAATGCGTCCATCACCAAATACTTAATATTGCAGACAGGTGCACGTGTGATTTGTTGATCTTGGAATTTTGCAAGATGGCAAGTGTCCGAGGCCGAATGGTAATCGAGACCGAAGGGTCATTTTCAATATGTCAAGTGCCTAACAGTTCACGTGTATTTTGAGGCGGCTTGAGTACACATAATCCAAGCATCTTTTTCTTTCCCTACGTGTTGTAATTGGAATATTTTCAATTTTCGAATTGCCCGATTCTGATTCATGTTTATTGTGTAAGGCTTCATTTGTAAGACGATTAAAGTAGTGTCATGTCCAACACGAGAACACCGCTTGAATTGGAGTATTCCATACATCGTTGGTCTAAGCCTAACAGAACAAGTATGGTACATCCCATGCCGAAGCTCTATAGGGTCAAGCGACCTTGCCATTGGTAAACAACGCCTCAGCAAGGGTCGCAACACTCACTATTTATAGTGGATGGGATGTCGGAACCCACGTCAAAGCAAGGATCTCTTGAGGAACTTGTCAATGGACTTGAGGGTGGTAAACCACCCCTCCCCTCTCTCCCATTTCTTCCCAAAATAATCTTCTCTCTTTCTTTGATTTGTCGACACGGTGGCGATGTTATTAATTTAAGAGAAAAGAGTAGATGACGGCTCCGTTAGTCTCACAAGAGTGACGGAGACTAACGGAACCTCATTCACCTCTTATTTTATGCTGAAAATTTGGAAACTTCTTTACCCACTTTCCAATGAATTTCTCATTTTTTCTTGAGCCACTGTACATATTGCAGCTACCTCTCTAACCGGTGGCTTAGGGTGTGTTTGTTTAAAATTGTTTCCGTTCCCCGGAATACAAATTTTTGTTCTTTTGTTCCGAGTAACACAAAAAGAATAGAAACGCATTTGTTTATACTTTTGTTCCCAAGAACAAAAAATCTATTTTTTTATTTCCGGGAACAGATTTAGAATAGAAAATAAGAAGTAGGAAAAACTTGTTCTTGTTCTCAGGAACACTTCAAAGAAACACTTTTTTTTTCTTCTTCTTTCGCTTTCTTTTCTTCTTCTTTTCTTCTTCCTTTTGCTAGTCACCAGCCTTGGCCATGGCCTTTGTCGGCAACCTTGCCAGAGCGTCACCGGCCCCCGAAGAGGCCGAGCCATGGTGAGGCCGAGCCTCGCTGGTGGCTAAGCGAGCTCAGCCTCATGCGACCACAGTGAGGCTCGGCCTCCCCAGTCGACGCAAAGCCGAGCCTTGCCGATGGCCTGGCGAGGCTCTGGCGAGCTCACCAGACATCACCTAGCCAATCGCCGGCCACAACGGTGGCCGACGATCGGCCAAAGAGAAAAAGAAAAAGAAAAGAGAAAGAAGAAAAAAGGAAAAATATTTAAAAATTAAAAAAAAAAATTATACAAGTTTACCAAATGTGTTTCTATTCTTTTTATATTCTATGAACAAAAATTTTGTACGATTCTAAACACGTTCTTCCATTCAAAAATTGTTTCCCGAACATAAATAGATTTTTCTATTTATGTTATGGGAACAATTTTTGAACAAAACGTTACCAAACACATTATTAGCTTACGGAAATGAAAAGTGTGGCCATGGTTGCACCATTCACCCATAAAAAGTAATGGTGTGGTTATCCTGACAAGGCTCTCAATTTAATGTTGCTAGAAATCGTAGATGACGGGAAAGCAGCCTTGATTTAAAAAATCGAGAAACATAAAGGACTCAATTGAGCAATAAAAAAATTAGTAGAGAACCAAATTACACAAATAACGATATCACAAATAAGAACTGCAGTTTTACCCTATTTACATCGAAACAAGCCTAGCCAAAGTATTCGAACTTTTTGAATCATTGTGCCCCAACGTTTTCCGGCAGTGAATCGATGGATTTGAGTGATGTTTTTCATTACCTACCAATCACCAAATTAAAAAATTACGTGTCCTAAGAGACCAAACATTCATACTATGAATGTAATCATGACCCTTTTGGCACGTTATAAGTGACCAAAAAAATGGTTAGGAGTTGCTGTCATCGTGGGGTCACATTTTGCAAGCTCATGTCCATAAGAACTGATGAGAACTGACGTTGATAATCAAGAGACACCCTTGCCACCCAAACTTTGCATCGGGCGACATCAAGGATCACGGGCAGAGTTCAAGTAGCGAAACAAACAACGTGTCATCCGAAATCCGTAGACATCATGCAGCAAGAGACAAACAAGATCATTGCAAAAAAACGAGAACCCTCATCGAGAAGAACGCAGAGTCAGGTGTCCTTGTCCCGTTTCCTCACATGTTGGATAGCAGCAAAATTCCAGCGAGGGATACAACGATGGAGTTATCCAAGGCACGTCGCTAGTAAACGAAATCTGCTACGCGACATGGAGCAGTGCTTTGGGACCCGCTGGAGAGCTAAAAGTTTATTGCCTCGAGCTCCTTGCACGTTCGATTTTCCCCCCACATGATTGGAAATAAGAGGGTCCTTCGATTGTAGGCATGTGACAGTGAACGCATAGGCCTGAGTAGAATTCGAGGCGGTATCGTTTTAGCATCTGAGGTATGTTCGTCATTATGCACGTACATGTCCATTGAAAAATGACATCTTTGTTTCTTAATGTGATGTATTACGAGGGACTAGACCTCGCTAGGACGAGATGCTTTTTCCGTACACGATTGACGTTTCTTTCTATTATTTCAGATGGAGGACGCGTCAAGATAGAATTACATTTTGATGTAGGATAGCTGGTAAATGTTTATGCAGAAACCTTCTAGCATCATAATAACGAGTGGCCCCAACCACATCATGAATGATGGATTACCTTCAAATGATCACAATTTTTTATTTGGGAGGAGTTATGATGCATATTAAATCAAAGAGGATTGCGAGATTCTTGAAATTGTAAACAGGTTATGCTAATTTGGCCGGAAAAAGTACAATAGAAGTGCTTAAAGTTTCGTACGACACTCACTTTAAAACCAAAAGTTTATTTTGGATCACTTAAGTGCCAAAATTTAAATAAATAAATAAACAAACAACCATTTCAATGCCAACGCTAATCTGATTGGTCGGAAATTTAACATGACATTTTTTTATTAATTTTTAAAGTCAATGTGGTCGCTGAAAAGTACAATCAATATTAATTGTCCAAAACGATGTCGTTTATATGTTTGCCCCAATTATAAACCATAAATTTATTTGCAATTTAAGGTTTTTGTCCAAATTAGGTTTTCTTCTTTTCAATTTGCAAAAGATTAAAGAAGGAAAGTAGAAGATGATGAGCGATGAAGATGATGAAGGTGGTTGCTTCAGTCGTGACCATGCTCCGTCGCCGCTATCATCATCGTGGGGGAAGAGATGCTTCATCACTGCAGCCATTGTAACTGAGTGGTCTCGCTTGCCTCTGCCTTGAAAATGCTCAGATATGGAACTTCAAGCCATTAAGAGGAAGATGTCCCAACCCGCATGCCAAATCGAGCTCGAAGACCAAGCTTTCCTCCACAGACAATTTTTAGGTGTTTGTACACTAGACCAGTGAGAGGACGAAGAAAAACAAGTGAAGGTCTTGACCGAGCTCGAGGAAGGACTATCCCGAGGCTCCGACAAAGATTACCAAGAACTAATCTGAAGGCCAAGTTGTTTCAGTTTCTTGAATCGATACTTTGCGACAACATTTGTTCAAGAACCAGAAGAGAGCACACGACTCAAGTGACAATAGCTCTTATTCGATTCAATTGGAACGTGTTCGTAGGATTGGTATTGATGGGTTTGACTCTTGAAGCATTGATTTCGATGGGCTCGTGCTGTTCCATCGAGTTGTTCACTTCGCCAATAACACTTATGCAAAGCCCCCTGATTGACGAGATCAGATTGCTCAAGTGAGCAAGTTGGGATATCAATCAAAGCTGTCGAGGTCGAGCATCACTGAGAATCCGAGATCTTTTGCGGCTTCCTCAAGCTAATCTCTCTCTTTCTCTCTTCTCGGCTTCGATTCGGTTCAGCCATTTTCATTTTATCTTCTTCAATCTCCCTCTTTTCTACTTTCCCTTTCTTTTGCCTTCTCTCTACAAATTTTCTTGGAAAATGGAATAGCACATTAAACGATTCTTTCTCATATGGCATCGTTTATGAAGAGTATAGCCACGTCATCATCCATGTTGGACTTGCTTTTTAAATAACAATGACCTATCATATTATACATTATATTTTAAAAGCCACACAATATTTTAGCTGGAATTTATTGCCAAATATTACATGATTATTTTTTCTCAAATTTTGCACTCGTGAGCTGACAAAAACTTTTGATACCAAAATGAGCGTCGTACACAACTTTTGGCACTTCTAGTATATTTACTCCCAGTTTGGCCAATGTTTGATCTCCAAATTCACGCATTTTCCTTTATTTCTGGGCTATCAAAGATTTCGGATGTGTTTTGCAAATTTTCGAAAGCATTTTAAAGACTTTTTGCTCTATCAATATTTTTTTCCTGGAAGAAGTACAGTCCAAGTGCTAAAACTTGGCACAATGGACACTTAAGTGTCACTTTTTTTAAAAAGTGGGATACTTAACTATCACCTCCGGCATACCCCGTCGGAAATCCTATGTGGCAATTTTTTTTATTAATTTTGCTTGCTTATATGGCTCGCTAAAGAGCTGACTTTAGCCCTAACTCACCCTAAACGATATCGCTTTCATAGTTGGCCAAAATAAAAGCTCTAAATCTATCAAAACGACGTCATCTCCCAAATTATCCTAAATTTAAAACCCTAAATCGGTCAAAATCCCTATTGAAGTGCTCAAATCCTAGTCCCGAACCCTAATTTTGATTTACCCAAAATTCCATCGTCAAATATTGGAAATTGAGAGTAGGACTCTCAATAGCGCCTCAAATTCCTCTCGTCGAAGCAAATGAGAAGGTTAGAGTTTCTGTTTTTGTGGGTTATTGAGTCCAAGAAGAATATTGTAAACTCAAATGAATCCTGAAAGAAGATTTTATGGATGCACTGATATAAAGAAGAGTTGAAGTGCAAATACTTCAAATGAGTCGATACAAAATTCTCTCACTGAGCCACATAAGTGATATTGGATCTACTTGATGAATGACATCGATCTCCATTTATGCTCATGGACGACTTGGATGATGTTGACTCAATGCAAGCTCAAGCATTTTCGGTTAAACTTTTAAAGAATGAAGTTTCAATAATGAAAATTGAACGGAAGTGTTACCAAGCGTTATTATGGTGTTATTTTATTGTATATCCTACTTTATGATTAAATGTAAAGCACTTGAAGATGAGAAAAAATTTTGCCAACTGTCATAGTTAAAAATGATTAGATAAATGTAATTGTTTTTAATTAAATGTAGGCTTTTGTTTTTTTCTTTTTTTGAAGATGAGAAGAAGTTTGTGTTGTTCCACAAAATCGTTATGCATTTGTTGTTGTTTGTGCCGTCATATATATTGTGGGTTACTTCTTGTGTTTGTGGGAAGTCAAGGAAAGCGAATGAGTGAATTAGATGCTACTTGTACTATGTTTTTACATCATGTCTACAGAACCAGAAATTCTCAAAGCACCAGTCTCTCTTGCCGCATCTCCATCATCCTCAACCCTTTTTAGATTTTCGTATTTCCAATGCTTCTAAGATAGATTATCTCTATGAAGTCTCTCTTAGTGATGAAACCAAGACTTCTGAAACCCAACTTCCTCTCATGAACCCTTACTCTACTTTTGCCAAACCTCACTCATCATTCTCGCCTATCCGCTCCATCCACCAGCTTATTCATCAAACCCCAAAGCAAATAAAGGAGTACGTCCGGTCTTCCAAATTCGACCAGCACCCTATTCCTACTACTAAAAAGGAGTATTTTGTTACTCTCCAGATCCCTCCAGAATTTCCCAGACAATGGGCTCAACAGGGATATATTCATGTCCATTATGGTGCTGTTCGTCTTGCTCTTACCTTCCATGGTCATAAAGGTTTGTCAGTTGTGGCAAGAATTGCGTTGTTAGATACTAGGTTTTTACAATATTCAGCATGCTTGTATCGGTACTGTTCAAACCACTTTGAATGCTGGAACAATCTTTGTGACTTTGTATCCAAACTTCAACATCGCTCTTTCAAACCCCCCAGCTACTCTCTTTCTTAAAAGTCCAAGTCCAGCTCACTAGAGCCCCTCAAACTGCTGACTCCGTAGCTGCAACACTACATTACCATATGGTTTATCAAGTGCAGAACCATGCTCTTGATCTAAACTTCAATAATGGGAACGAAGATGCTTTGTTTATCTCCATGCATAATGATCAGGTGTCTTGCATCCATGTTCCTAGACAGATCCCAAAGGACACGTTGGTTAAGCCCCTTCCAGAGACTTGGATCACCAACTACTAAAAGCTACATTAGCATAACAAGCCTTTCCAGTCTACGGACTCTGAGTTTGTTCGAAAGAAAGATGGAACTATTTCTATCAAATTTGGCAAAGAAAAGGAAGAAAGTCCTTCTATCTTCCAAACTCTCTTCATGATTGAACCATGTGTTTCTGAATCAATTTCTGAGCTAGATCCAAAAAAACTTGTTTGACATTTCAATAGTGATGGACATCCTGTCCATGACTATAAGGACCAATATGGTCACTATTTTTAGGATCCTTTTTGCCAATGTTCCTATTGTACAAATTCCCCTGACGAGGTAGATCCCTTTACAAAACCTCCACCTCGATGGAAAAGGCCAAAGGATAAGGTGTACCAAAGGTACTTAAATGGAGATCCCTCTGTTGATACTCTTGGTGAGTATGATAAATTCTAGTTTATGGTTTCCTATGCTCCACCATCACCACCAGAATTCAATATTACACCTCAAGATTTACCAAATACACCAAAATCACCTCCACCATCTCCTCCTCAAAAAAAAAATAAGCTCTCTCCCCGTTTTATAAGCCAATCCTAAAGTGGGCCAAGAAGCACTCCTACCCACTTGAAGCTCTAGCAGAAACACCACCAACCTCTTCCATTGCCATGTTCCATGAGACTTACTTTCCCCCTCTTGTCAGAGAAAGTTCTAAACTCTCATTTCCTGCTCTAAAGGAATTCATTGATCCATAAGGCAGATACCGTCATACTCCCAAGATACCTGCCCCCACTGATGTGGATGAACATGGAAGATAGAGAAGAACTCCTACTGCTAAAGCCGTTCTGAATTGGCAATCGGAAACTCTGTTAGCACAGAACAATGCGTTTAAAGCAATTGATTCTAAGATTGGAAATGTGCAACAAGATCTTCAAAAATATGATGAAACTACCAACAAGATGCTTTCCGAATTCCAAAAGAGGCTTCACACCTTGGAATCAGGACAACATCTCGGGTACCATTATCTTGAGAGCCCAAAGCCAGAAATAGAAAAGCTCAAAAGACAAATCCAACTCATTGAAAAATGAAGGTTTGATCCTTTCAATCCATTTCCAACCACTGCAAGAACAGGGTATTTACCTCCACCACCTCAAACGTCAATTTTTGCTGCCATTCCAGAAGACCCCTTCAGACAGAAGGAAACAAGTGTAGCAGAAATGCGAAACCATCTCAAAGAAATAAACCAAGTACGAAAGGAAAGAGGTAAAGAAAAGGAAGACATTCCTTCATCCTTGATTATTATAAGGAAAAAAAAAAACCAGAGCAGATGATGCTATCCAATCCATTAGAATCTTTTCTAAAGGATTTGGGCAACCAGGAACAACAACCTAATTCCGCCATCTCAAATGATCAAATTTTATTCCCTACAGAACAAACTCTTCTTAACATCTCTGATACTAAATTAGATTCACTATCCCTTTCATCCTCTTCATCATTCTCCATCCCTATCATTGATTCTCCTCCTATTGCTCCAGTAACATCATCAATATTCATGGCTGAACTGCTAGATCAGGATATGGAATCAAACCCATCCGAACCAGAACTTGTTCAAATCAGTAATTCTAGACAAAATGTGTCCACAACTTCAAAACAGTTTTTCACCCTTGATGATATTCCTTATCACAAATTGTCAAAAAGACTTGAAGAATTTCATACTTGGTTGAACACTCAAACTATTACCAACCATGATATGAATGATGTTCTCTTCAACTTTGTCACAGGATTTACAAGTAGCCTCAAACTTTGGTGGAAATCTGTGTCAGAACAAGACCAAATTCTTTTCCTGTGTTCACCCGATTTCAGTCATGCCATTACCCTTTTATATCACTTCTTTGTTGGAAAACCCGTTGATCTTCAAGAGCTGAAAATGAGAGAATACTTCGAGAGAAAATGTTGCTCTTTCCATAAAAAAACATATTGATAAGCATTATCGAGAAATGCTTAAGCTCTTTTATGGTATTGGAGCTAATCCAAACCTGAAGCGTGTCTTCTTGACATCCATCCCTAAAGAATTATCCCAAATGGTTGAAAGAGCCTTCCTCAACAAGCAAAGAAGAATACAGGATGTTCCATTAGGAGAAATCCAACAAGAAATCCATTTGTGCCTTGAAGAATTGTGTCTAAAACGATAAATGGTCCGGACTTACATCACAGATGATAGAGAACTTGAGACAGCTTGTTCTCGCCATAAGTTAAAGATCAAATGCTCCAAACGAGACTGTGATGGTACTTGTGGAAAAGCTTCCCGAAAAAAGAAGCACTTCAAGAAGTTCTAGATAAAGAAATCCAAACATGGCCATAAGAACTTTCGAAGCAAGAAGAAATGGCAATACCTATGCAAAAGGAAGGATCGCACGGGCCATAAAAAATCAAATCGCTGCTTCATATGCAATCAAAAAGGACATTTCGCCAAAAACTATCCTCAAGCTAGAAAAGGTCAGCATCATTTGATACATCAAATTGAGAATGAAACAGGTATTTCTCTTGAAAATGATGATATCGAATCACTATTCTCTGCTGATGAAGAACCATCTAAACAAACTCTTTGTGCCATTCTATGTTATCCAACTTCTAGTGAAACTAAATCAGATTCTGAGTCTGAAGATATTTTTCACATTTCACCCACATCTTCTAAACCAAGTTCTGACATATTCTTAAGCCAAACTCATTGTCCCCATTTCCCTGTGAAAATCTTCACCTCAAAGTTCGCCAAACTTATCACTGTAATTGTTCTAATTGATACTGGAGCAAGTTGTTTAATTCTGGATACTAAAGTTCTCCCTAAAGAATATTAGACTCCTTACGTCCGATACTTCAACTCTGCCTCAGGAGACACTTTCTCGACAAATGTCAGAACCACTCCCGTAATTGTTTAGTTCTTCCCCCAGTTTTCCTTAACCACAAAAATCTTTGGATCCAGTCTTCTCAACAAAGATTTAATCATTGGTTGGGACATTATGACTCAGATCTCACAGCTTCACATCATTCCTGGAAAATGTCTCAAGTATAAATATCAATTTCTAAATTTGTCAATATTCAGAGACTATTTTTCATTCAAATGAGTCTGTTCGATCCAATCATGCATAAACTATTGGAATCTTATTCAGAACCCCATTCTGAATTCACCCATAAATGTTCTCATCCTTTATGGGAAAATCCAGAGTTTTTGTTTGCCTCCCTTTCAAAAAGAATGAAAATATCAATCCAACAAAAGTGAGTCACATGGGAATGAAACCAGAACATTTGGCTTTAGCTCAAAAGGAATGCTCAGAACTATTGCAACAAGGCCTTATTGAAATGTCCAATTCTCAATGGGCTTGTGAAACCTTCTATGTCAACAAGTGTGCTAAGCAGAACAGAGGAAAAATGAGATTGGTAATCAATTACCAACCCCTTAACATTTTCCTCCAAGATGATGAATTTCCTCTACCATCTAGAAATTCCCTTTTTACTAGACTATCCAAGGCCCAAATCTACTCCAAATTTGACCTTAAAGCCATATTTTGGCAACTAAGCATTCATCCTAAAGACAGACCTGAAACAGGGTTCTGTATCCCAAACTAGCACTTCCAATGGAAAGTTCTTCCTTTTGGCCTAAAAGTAGCACCATCCTTTTTCCAAAAGGCTATGTGTCGAATTTTCCAATCAATCCTGTCAAGTGCAGCCATATATATTGATGATATCCTACTTTACAGCCCTGATGAGAAGTCGCATTGCCAACTTCTCGAGCAATTTGCAGAAATTGTGAAGAAGCATGGCATCATGCTTTCTCAAATAAAGATGAATATTGCCCAGACAAAAATAGAATTTCTTGGTATGCACCTTAATAAAGGTACATACTATCCAGGGCCACATATTATTCAAGAATTATTAAAGTTTCCTGAGGATAACTTCACTACAAAATAAGTTCAGTAATTTCTTGGAATAATCAATTATCTCAGGGATTTTGTCCCAAACATTGCAAAGCTCCTGATTCTTTTGCAATCTATACTGAAGAAGAATCCCCCACCTTGGGGAAAATCTCAAACTAAAGCAGTAGGTGAGCTTAAGGAGCTTATGCAGAATCTTCCACCATTGCAAATACCATCAACAGGAAAGAGAATCCTTCAAACCGACGCTAGTAATGAATATTGGGCAGCCATCCTGCTTGAAGAAATTGATGGTAAGAGACACCTCTATGCTTTTAAGAGTGAAAATTTTTCTCAAGTTGAAATGCATTACCATTCCACTTTTAAAGAAATTTGGTGGTGAAAAATGGAATAAAAAAGTTTGAATTTCATCTCATCGGCCATCACTTCCTAATAGAGTTAGACATGGCATCTTTCCCTCAGATAACCAAGTTTAAACAGAAGCAGATTCCAAATTCCCAACTACTTCGATGGGCTAAATGGTTTTCAAAATACTCTTTTGAAACCAAACATATTCCTGGAAAGAAAAACGTGCTTACTGACTTCTTATCAAGACCAAAAGCACCAGCTGAAATCAACATGTACATCAAGAGGCTTGCCTTCCATATACTCAATCATGGAGTAAATTGCAAGATTGAGAAGATCAAAGATTTGTCAAGCTAGAAATATCCTCAGGAGATTGTAGAACAAATTCAAAATGATAGTTTCATTGAAAACCTGGAAAACCTCATGTGGTGGTGCCACATAGATCTATTCAGATTTAATTGAGGTTTGATTCTTTATCCTTTCGGGCTAAATTTGAATTATCCATTCATACACCCTCTTATCTGGAATGGAGATGATTTCCCATAACAGTTCAAGACGTTATTATGGTACTTAACCAATAAGTACTTGATAGCTATTAAGATTCCAACCAGAAGATTCATTGCTAATCTCACCATGATATTCTCACTTGGAACAAACATCGAAAAGGAAAGTGATAAGAACCTCTTAGACTTTCTCAATTGGTTTTATCCTCCTACTCACTAGAAATACCTCTTGGAGAAAGAACTACGAACCATGACACCAAACCCTAAAGTTCATACCATCTTGTTTTTCCGACATCCATGGCATTTTTTCAAAAATAATGCCCCCACAAGATATAGGAACCACATCCTATAAACCTCACTTGGACAACAAAGAAGCTCGAATTCACAAATCTTATCCAGGACCTGTTGGATATTGTGAACACCAGTATCGAGAACTCTAGAGAATTTTGTGCCAGGAGAACAAGACCATTCCTGAATATGCATGGAATTATAATATACCCACTGCATGGGATCATTATGACCTAGCATCAAAAGCCAAGGAAGCACTCAGACAATGCAAACAAGCTGCATCATCCCAAGATCATGAAATGACAGGAGCAAATGATATTGTTCAATCTACTCAAGACCCCTATGCACGTTGGGAGGTCCTCTTCCAAAGATCCCTATGATCTAGGACCTTCATCCATATCTCAAAGTATGGACACATCCTTTTATGCACAGCCGTCTAATTGGCCTTAGCCAAGCATTCCTGCCAACACTACAAAAAATGACAATACAGACTGGACTCAAGAAGAAGCATCCCACTAGGCTCACGAAGAAGCACATTAGCTAAATCAAATCCTCTCGCTAGAAGACCTTGAAGCCCTTGAACAAAAATATGAGGAATACCTTCTAGCAACAGCACACAGCTCGGATGACCCGGACTATGACTACAATGCTCGTGACGGACGAGACCGCTGAACAAATCCACTGTCAGTACATGTTCACTGTAGCAAAGCACTATTCACTTTTAATGTAGCACTAGGTTAGGGAAATTACTGTTCACAGTCATTGTTCATAGTGTGAGAATAATTCCCTCCCAGAAGTTTCTGGTGCCTCTGTTTGTATCTAGACCCATGAGCTTGGTCCTTGTGTGTTTGTGACCTCTTATTATCTATATAAGGCAAGGAGGATGTAATGTGTTAGGTAGAGTCCCTTGAAGTAAAGTGAGTGTTTTATGAAAACCCTCTCTATGGCTTTCTAAACACCTTTTCTTCTCCAGCCTGATAGGATCCTCCAAGAAATGCAGCTCGGGTAGGTTAGAAAAGTTTCCATCCTGACATCTGAGTGTCTCTAGGCTTTGAACTAAAGGGTTAAGTGGTTTTCTGCTAAAAGGCTGTCCCTGAAGGGCTTGAACAAGAGTTGTTCACCCACTGTGGGAAGGCATACCTTAATGGATATGTATTGGGTCATGTGTTATGGTGGCTTTTTCACTTGAGCTAAATATAAACATAAACCGGTAACACCACCACCCGCAGTGGCCGCGATGGTTAAGGCTTGGTACCCCATCCGTAGGGGGAAGGGTTCGAGACTCCGCGTCCGCGTTGCTTCAATGCAAAACGCGCGATTCATCTATGCCTGGGTCTATGGTAGTGGCCCAATCACCCCACGGTTTACTCTTTGCCGCGAAGCGGCGCACGGAGGTTCCCTGGGTCACAAAAAAAAAAAAAAAAACATAAACCAGTAACAAACATTGAATTGAATGGAGTTGTCATAAGTTGAACTTCCATAAGTGTCTATGTTTTGCTACAAACCAACATATACACAAGACAAATACGAGTGATTACCCAAGTGCCAAAAGTTGTATTTAATGATCACTTAAGTGCTAATTACAATAAAAAAATAATCACTTAAGTGTCAAATTATTATTAAAGTGATCACTTAGGTGTCACTCGTAGTAAAACGTGAACACTTAAATGCCAAATTTTTTATAATGCGATCAATTAAGTGTCAATTTTTGTAGGTTTTCTCTAAAATTGCGCTAACCACCACCACCAACCACCACCACTAATGACACTAAGTACCACAGCCACCACCATGTAGAAGGTATTAGTGCAAGCTAAGGCTTGCACTAGCTTACACTAGAGCACTTAGTGTAAGATGTGCACACTGCACACTTATACCAGATGCAGCATAAGCTCCCAACCTCCACCACAAACCTATAACCACCAAGCATCACCAACCACCACCACCAGCCACATCAACACCATAGCCACCACACCAACACACGACCACCACCATAGACCCACCACCTAGGGACCACTATGCTAGTGGTGGGTCTACCGCAAAAGGTGTTGGTGCAAGATTTGCACACCGCACACTTGAGCCAGATACAGCACGAGCCCTCAACCAAATCTCTACAACAAACCCACTACCACCAAGCATCACCATCCACTACCACCAGCCACATCAGCATTCCAGCTACCACCACAAACCCAAGACCAATAGCAACAAGAAAAAACAGAATCCACATCTTACAAAAAGCAAAAGAATTTGACAAGTAGTAAGATCATTCCATTGATATTGAAATTAAGCCTCACAAACTCAATAACAAATTTAAAAAAAAAAAAAAAAAAAATCCATAGCAAGTTATTATAAACAAATTGACTCCTAAGCTCAACAAACCATCAATGCACAACCCCCATGTCCGTGCTCTTTTTGATGGGTCTTTCACTTAATTGATAATCATTGCACTCTTTCTGACTAGACGTGCAACTTCTTTTTCAACCTTCTCAGTATGCACTGATTTAGATGGAGCTGCAAATGTCCTAGGCTAAATTGATTAAGAATGATTTGCAACTGTCTCAAGCTGAATTGATTCAAATGGACTTGCAATTGGGTTCTTGTTCTTCTTTCTTGTTGGCGCAATTGATGTTTTCTTCTTTGTTGGCGAAGCCATTGATTCTTGAGTTAGGTCTTGAGAGAGAAGAACATCTAAACTTCTCCCAAGCTACAAAAAGATAATTAAATTGTCAGCAAAAGTCTGTAACATAAATTAAATTACATGCAGCTAATAAAACTTACATTTAGAATGATTGTTCTAGTATGCTCATCTATATAAAGGTCATAACCATATTATCTTAGCATCTTCCTAAGTGTTGCTTTTGTTTGAAGGGGGCGTCACTTTCAAGAACCTGTAATTTGTTGGCTCCTCTTCTTGCCTTTGATTTATTGGGTCCTTCTTTTAGCCCTTCAGCTACAGTCGAGGTTTCTTCAACCAATTCTTCAGCTGACATATTCTAGATAGCCTTTTTGTAGTTACCCCTTAACTTGGCCTTTTTTTAGTTGTTATTATATGTAGCCCTTCAGTTTCAGTGACACGTTCTGTTAGCCCTTCTGGTGGTACTTGCGGTGACCTTTGTAGTGATTCTTCCGCTGGCCCATGTGGTGACCCTTATGGTGGCTCTTCTGGTGGCCCTTCAGTTAGCAGTTGACCTCCAACTTGCCTTCTTCGAACTTGAGAAAGAGACAAAATACACCATAAATATAACATCAAGCCATAGAATAACATAAAGAAAAACTAAATACAAATTGTTGAATTTAATGGGTATTTTTTTCTGTGCTAAAGAACAGTCGACTAAACTGGCCCTTTAACAGCTTAGGCTAATCCTTCAACTGACCGTCTTCTACCTTGCCATCTTCAAATAGGCCCTTCAATTTGAAGTACAGCAAGGGCTTTGGGCAATCCTTTACGTGTTCTTCTCATGACCTGATAAAGACATTACATACAAGGCTAAATAAGATTATATAAATATTTATGATGAACCACAAAGCAATATAAACACAAATTTTATGACTTACTAAGGTTCTAGTTGTTGACTAAAGAATAGTCAACTCACTCAGCCCTTCTATTTGCCTTTCCCCAAATGTCTCTTCACTAAGCCCTTCAACTGACCTCAACTATTTTTGTTGTTTCCTCAATTGACAACCTTTAGTATTGTGCCTGCTAAGTGGCAATAACCACGTCATCTTTGCACTTGTCCTACTCATTCTTTATGGACCCAAAACCTCTCCCTCCACCATTCTTCATCTTTGTTTTGGCATTCTCATTTTCTTTTTCAATGGCAAAGGTTGAGATGCATCACGATGCGTCGACTCCCATAAGTTGCTACTTCTGATTGGTTATATCATGAATTGGTACAAAGTAAGGTATTTCAATTTTTTGTACCAATCATCAATGCAATCCGCTACATTATGGCCCTTCAATTGGATAGCACATATAGCATATGCACAAATAATTTTTTCACTTAGTTGTCATGCTCTACATGAACATTTCCTCGTACCTAGATGGACAACATACTTATCGAAACCCTTCATTATCTCATATATGTCATCCCTATTCCAAATGAGATGACAATACCTACTTGCAATCAAGTTCTCATCCAATTTCTTGGTAATCCTAGGACCACATTGTCTAATCCACTTTGTAGTCTCATCTCTTTGTTTGTGCAATTAAGTCATGATCATAACTCATATATCGTCAAGTATTGAGATGGTTGGTTTGTGTCTAGGATATATATTATCTTCCAATTAAATGCTTCGCATATGTTGTTATCGATGTTATCGTACTTGAATTCCTCATTAAAGAATGGCATGCACCAATGCTTCGATTATGTTTGGAATAATGTAGCACAACCTTCATTTGTCAACTGAAGCAGTCCTTCTTTGGCTATCCTAAAGTTAGTTATGTTCTTACTCTTTGCTAACCGCCAAAATTATGACTATAGCTTATTCCCTTTATAGGTCTTTGCCCAATTTCCGTATATGTGCCGTGCATACATTCGATGATCGGCATAGGGCAACAACTCGGCTACTACCGGAACTAGTCCCTGCAATTATTCAAAGTAAGAAATGTAGGCAAATAACATATTGATATCATAAAGCAAACAATTGACTAAATTCTTCAAAAAGTAAGCATTACCTTTTGTTGGTCACTCACGAATGTCCACCCTTCCTCATTTATTATCTCTAAGTCAGCTATCAGATTTTTCAAGAACCAAGACCAATTGTCCTTGTCCTCAACCCTCACAATAGCCCAAGCTAGTGGAAATATTTGTTATTTGCTTATCTTCCAATCATAACCAACAATTCTCTTTTGCATAAGCTCTTCAAGAAACAGCCGTCCAATCCTATAATCCGTCTGCAACTAGCTAAAAATCCTTGTTTGCATGCATTAAAGCACACATAGAACTTATCAAACTTGGTCCCATTATCAGGAAGCAGTCTCTCCACCACCTCTACATACACTCTACTTAAAAGGTTTTGCATCCTACATTGCCAAGTATAATTCCACACATACCCATATTTCTTGCCATACTGATTAATAAGTATCATCATCACATTTTACTTCGATCTTTTGCACTAATTCCTAGATTCATTGATGCATACACGCTTCTTCACTGGCATCCTAAAGTCAGTATTTTTCATCTTGGGCATCAGCTTGATTAGATTTAAAAAAATGCTTGTACAATCATGCACTTGTTACTCTTTTATTTTAAAAATTAACAGATCGAGTATGTTCCTCTTAGTAGGCTCTGATCTGGAAAGACCCACTCATCCTAACAAATGCGCCATAGATCTTCCATAGACAATTTTGCTGTGAACACCAAGCTCTTACAAAGTTCCTAATGTTTCTAATGAAGTCAATATTTCTTTGTGCAGTAATGAAATTCTTCAATATAGCTTCCCTAAATTGTTTCGCATCTTGAAATTTTATACCTGCCGACAAAGTAGGAGAGGCAACGGATAGATCATAGAAAGGAAACTTACATTTCCTTCTACGCACAGCTCCTTGATCTTCTTCAATCTCGTCTTGAGAAGTAGCATTCGCAACGCTTTCTTCATAATCAATCTATCAACCAGCAACACCAACATCTGCAAGGCTTTCGTCTCTATTTGGAACTTCATTAGTTACTTGTAAAGCTACAAATTTATCTAACAAACTACCTTTGTTTTTTTCCTTGACTATGTAAGCTCCCCGTCGTTGTCGTCACTTAAGAAATTTTTAGCAAGCAACCATTCATCGTCGTCATCACCATCACTGGATTCAGCTACTTCCAAATCTAATTCAATGATTATGATATCACCTATGTCATCATCACTCTGGTGAACAATATCTACACCCCTCTCCTCCCCATCTTATCTATCATGCCCTCCTTCATCCCTAAACCCAGTACTAGCTTGAATATCATCTCTTCCTTCTCCTACTTGGTTGCTATCTCCATCATCATCTTCATCTCCATTATCATTATTGCACTCAATGTATACTTTTGCCTCTTCGCCATGAAGATAATAATATAGGACATCTCTAAAACTATTATCATCTTCTAAATTTCTCAAATTATCTCTCAAGCCTTTCCCAGGAACACAATATGGCAACTTTTGTACTTTATATGACAAATATGTTACTAAATCCCTAACAAATTTAATATAAGATTTCTTTCTTATATCTACAAAGATAGTGTCATCATTTCCCCCCTCATACTCCCACTCATCCTCCCCAATCATAATATCCCCATTGTAGCAAACAATGACAGCAACATAATCTTTATCATAAGCCATTTCTACAATCAATGAGAAAAAAAATTAACTTTTGGGATCACATATATAAAGGACAACAGACAATTGCATATGTAGGTTCCTACACTCTCATAAAGTTTATGACAATGACTATATCTTCATCTACGTCATTTGGTAACAAAGTAGGTCTTTTTGTGACAATGACTAATAACGCCAATGAAAATCTCCCAACAGCTAAGGGCCGTGAAACGAGTCTATTACATAGGCTAAGTTCAATCACTTTGTGGAGCAAACTGAATAGGCATTTTGAGACTTGCTTGTCACCATCCGACATCTGTCCACCAACCCATACTTGGTAATCTTTTGGCTGAATGTGCTTAGGCCACTCAAGTCGTGGATGTAGCTATGGAACATGGGGCAAATCCTCGACAGAGGCCATAAACCAATGTGGAGGAATCTAAAGAATAAGAAGAAGAAAAAGAAGAAGAAGAGCTCCTAAACGAGCCTGTTCGTGGACAGCACCGCAATTGGGGAAATCAACGAGACCTTGAGCAATATCAATTAAAGGTTACCCTCCCAACCTTCAATGCCAACTTGAATATTGAAAACTTTTTAAAATGGCTCTTGAAAGTTGAGAAGTTCTCCAATGCTATGGAGATCGAAGAGGACCGCTAAGTAAAACTGGTGCCAAACAAGATGAAGGGCGACACTTCAGCCTAATGGGAGTAGACACAACAAACTCGACGTCGACTAGGAAAAGCTCTCATCCAAACTTGAAATCGGATGAAGCAAATGTAGAAAATTGAGTTCCTCCCAACTGATTATGAACAATTATTGTTTCAACAATCTAGAATTGTACGCAGCTAAACTGATCAATCTAAGCCTACTCCCTCAACATTCAAGACTATGTTGCACTACACCGTTTGTTTGTTCACTTAGGAGCAACGAACCACCAGGTACATCAATGGCTTATGACTCAACATTCAAGCTCATGCTTCATACCATTTGTTTTTTATTGAGGATGCCCAAGAAAAGGCCCGAAAGTTTGAGATGCAATTGAAGAAAACTAGCCCCACTAATTAGGCTAACAGTTATTCTACTTGAGGATCTTTTGGAAGGAGGAGATAACCGAATCTTCTAGAATCCTCCAACTAGCAAACCAACATTATGAATCAAACTTTGGAGAGTATTGCTAGGGCACTTAAGAAACCAACCACTACAAACAATCGTTATATCAATTAGAATGCCCAAAAACCCATATGGTAAGTCACAACCAATTACATGCTACAACTATAACAAATAAAGCCATCATTCAAGCGATTGCCCATAGTGGAATATGACCAATGTTGTCAAGTACGATGGTGGCGTATACGAAGATGATTAGGTGGATGAAGAAGTGGAGGACGAAAAGGGTGAGCATGTCAACTACGTCGCATTAGGCAATTGTTGATTGCTCGACAAAGAGAGGACATCTAGCAAAATAGTCTTTTTCGTGCCCCTTATACTGTCAATGGCAAAGTATGCATATGTCATCATCAATAGTGGTAGTTGTAAAAACATAGTATCCTAGGCCTTGTGGATCATTTACAGCTAAAGATAAAGTCACATCCCTTCCCTATATAATCAAGTGGATTTGTAAAGCAGCTAAACTCAAGATAACATAGTTATATTGTTTACCTATTTCAATTGGAAAGTACTATAGGGACACCATTATTTGTGATGTGTTAAAGATGGGTGCATGCCACATCCTACTTGGACAACCATGACCATCCAACATTAACATCATCCACCAGGCCCAAGAGAACACATACTCCTTTGTGTGGGAAAAGCAAAGATTACTTTGAAACTGAAGAGTAACACTCCCTAAGCCCCAAAGAAGCAGAGTACGAGCGTTATGTTAAACAACCGTAAACATGAAGGGATGTACATGATTGTGGAGAAAGGTGACCAACAAGCCATTATTCCCAATCCTAAAGCTCTTAAATCCTTGTTTAAAGGATTCAGCGATGTCATTTCAAAGAATCTACCTATTGAATTACCTCCCTTGAGGGATATTCAACATGAGATTGACTTTCTTCCAAGAGTGAGCCTACCTAATTTGCCACACTACCGGATGAATCTAAAGGAGAACCAACTCTTACAAGACCAAATGTGAGAACTCCTTCAAAAAGGCTTCTTGCACAAGAGCATGAGCCCTTGTGCAACCCCCACACTCCTCACTCCAAAGAAAGACATGAGCTTATGTATGTACATTGATAGCTAGGCAATTAATTGAAATACTGTCAAGTACCAATTCTCAATCTCTCACCTAGGATGACATGCATGACTAGCTTGCTAGATTAAAGGTCTTTACAAAGATTGATATACGTAGCCGATACCACAAAGTTCGCATCCACCATGACAACGAATGGAAGATAGTCTTTAAAACAAGTAAAGGTTTGTGCGAATGACTTGTCATGTCGTTTGGCCTCGCCAACACACCTAGCACATTTATGCATTTGATAGCTTGAGTCCTTAAACCTTTCATTGGT
Organism: Eucalyptus victrix; assembly: GCA_016097545.1. NCBI lineage: Eukaryota > Viridiplantae > Streptophyta > Magnoliopsida > Myrtales > Myrtaceae > Eucalyptus > Eucalyptus victrix. The sequence continues at coordinate 13,837,306 of CM027835.1, forward strand.
AAGTATGTGGTTGTCTACTTCGATGACATCCTCATATACAATCCAAATGACTAGAATCATATAGAGCATAATTTTGTCGACCTTGTAGACAAATCAATTGTACATTAATCTGAACAAATATAGTTTCCTGATGGACCGACTCCTCTTCTTGGAGTATATTGTGGGAGCAGAAGGCCTTCAAGTTGATTTAGAGAAAGTAGCTGCCATTTGCGACTAGCCAACTCTCCCAACCATTAGGGAGGCACACAACTTTCATGGGATCATGGTATTCTACCAACTCTTTATTAGAAATTTTAGTACCATTATGGCCCTAATCAATAAGTGCTTGAATAAGGGAGAATTTCATTAGGGTGACAAAGCAAAAGCTAGCTTTACTCTCATCAAAGAAAAACTTTACATGGCACCAATATTGATGCTCCTAGATTTTAAAAAGGTACTCGAACTGGTCTGTGATGCCTTAGGAATAGGCATTGGCTCTATTCTCTCCTAGGAAGGTAAGCCTATTGCATATTTTAGTGAGAAACTTAATAATCTCTTTAGGTAATGGTCTACCAATGAGCAAGAGAACTTTGATATAGTACAAGCCATCAAGCATCAATAATTTTATCTTTATCAACATGAGTTTGCCCTTAGCGCTAACCACCAGGCACTCAAGTATATCTAGAGTCAGAATCATCTTAATCGAATGCATGGACATTGGGTCTCCCTTCTGGAGCAATTCAACTTCATGCTTCGCCATAAGGCAGGCCACTTGAACAAAGTCACTAATGCATTTAGTTATCGTACTGCAACATTTATCGCCATGCACATCGACACTTTGGGCTTTGAACACCTCTATGCCTTTATGTCAAGCATGATGACTTTCAAGGCATTTGGGAGAAATGTTTTGTAGTAGGCTCTCATGACGACATGATCATTCAAGACAAATTATTGTTCTTTGGCAATAGGTTATGCATCCCTTGCAACTCTTTGTAGGAGCAACCTATTCAATAGCTCCATGGTGGCACCCTCAAAGGACATCTAGGGTAAGACAAAACCATTACCTTGATTGAAGAACGATATTATTAGCCTCAACTAAAATGAGACATTGATGAGTTGTTAAAAAAATTTACATCTGTCAAACTACCATAGACCACTCTCATAACACTACTCTTTACACACCTCTACTTATTCCTTCTAAACCTTGGGTAGAAATTTCAATGGATTTTGTGTTGGGCCTTCCCCAAACCCAACAAGCTATAGATTTTGTTTTTATGGTGGTGGACAGGTTTACAAAAATGGCACACTTCGTTGCTTGCTAAAAGAATTCTAATTGGCTGACTTATTTTTTTGGGAAGTAGTCCGCTGCATGGTGTGCCCAAAACTATCACCTCCAATCATGACACCAAGTTCCTTAATCATTTTTGGAGAACCCTATGGCACTTATTTGGGACAGATCTACAGTATAGTAGCTCCTTTCATCCCCAGTCTACAATCAAATTAAAGTCATCAACCTTACTATGCCAGATATCATTCGGTGCCTCTATAGTGACATGCCAAAATAATAGGTCTTTAGCGACACCATGTTGACAATTAATTTTTAGTTGACACGTTAATAAAGGTAAGAAATTCCAATTTAGGATTTCCAATCATGACAAAGCCTATTTCTCGAACAACACTTTTTGTTTATCTTTTTTCTTTTTTTCTTTCAACCTATCATTTTTAAGTAATTTCCTATTTATTTGCACCAAAAAGTTGAAAAAAAAAAAAGTCAAATGGTTGATTTTTGTGTTGACATTTTTTCAATCCTTTAACCAAAAATCAATCCCAAGTGAAAAATTGACTTTTTACATAAATAAAAAAAAAAAAGATTCATTTTAGCCTCAATATCACTTTTGCCATATTAATTTTCAAAAATGTTCAAAGATTTGATCACGAAATCAACTTTTTTTTAAAAAAAAAAAGTCAATTAAAAGGTTGACTTTTGATCAAATCTTCAACAAAAAAATCAAAAATATAAAAAAAATCCACAAATCACTTTATTTTAGCTTCAATTTCACTTTAGCATCAAAAATTTTGTGAAATCAATTATGAACCTCTTTTTTTGAATTTTTCAGATTTAGGTTTAAAATTGACTCAAAATAAAATTACTTTTGTTCGATTCATATTTTAACTTAGTTTCATTTACGACATTTGATCTAGAGGTCATTACCCATTCACTTATGCAGCTAATTTTGACATTTGACATGCAGGATTGCAAATTGTCATTTTTAGCCCTAATCAGGGGTTTAAGTCAATTTTTCATGACTTGTGTACCAACACCTCCATTCTACTCATTTCTTGAATTAACTCCAAATCTAGGGTCAATTTTGGTAAATTCACTAGAGAAATTATCAATTTGATAGATTTAGCTTACTTGAACTTAAGAAATCCAAGCTAATGAGCTCTAATTAGTGCAATTCAAGTTGACCCATTCTAATATAAAGTTTCATTTGATAGGTTGAAGTCCAATTTCGACATTGGTCCTCAATTTATTTTTGATGAGAAGGTTGCACGCTTGTTCTAATGTCAATTTGAATGCGATAGGCCTTGTAGACAGAGGCAATTGAATTAATTTATGTCTCATTGTACTAATTGAGTTCAATTTTGTCCAACTTGTGTTTTGAGGTAAGCAATCATGCCAATTTGCCCATTTTAGTACATAACTTAGCCAAGATTCTTTTTGATGAGACTAAATTGTGCATGCACGAGAGAGAGAGAGAGAGAGAGAGAGAGAGAAGAAGAAGAAGAAGAAGAAGAAGAAGAAGAAGAGAGAAATTTGAAGGATCGATCAAACCAATCAAGTTGATTTGGACCAACCCAATCAATCCAACCAGTTGCTAATGAAAAGTGGTCGATTTGGCCCTTCTCCGATAAGCTCTCAATGGCTGACAACCACCACGAGGCAGTTCATCTCGTGGCCAACATGTTAGCGTCCTCACTTTTCAAAATTACACAATTGTTTTTTAATTTGTAGAATTACAATAATGCCACTGATTATGCGGTAATTTCAAATTTAGCCCAAAAATTAATCGTCACTATTCATTGAGGATTCATCATGACCATTCAAGTTAACATGTGTGTAATTAAAGAGTTAATCAATGTTGTTAGACTAGGGAGATTGATCTCGATCCAAGGGCTGAAATCACATCTTACCCTAGATAATATAACTAATTTTCCCTCCAAAATGTAAGAAAGGCCACACACCTCTCTCTCTCTCTCTCTCTCTCTCTCTCTCTCTCTCTCTCTCTCTCTCTCTCTCTCTCTCTCTCGCACGTGTGCGAGTGCTCTTTAGCCTCCGTCGTTCACCGCCCTTCATCGACGCCACACCGGTGATGCACTACCAGCCTTCCCTCTCACCCCTCGCAATTGCCAATCATCTCCTCCGGCACTGACAAGCTTCAATCAAAGCTATTTCTCTTCGGTGTTAAAGACTGACACACATGCGACATCATGAATTTCCGACCTTATAAGTGTAATCGGACCGTTATGAGCTTAGACTATTGAAAGCAAACTAGAGAATAAGCCCAATGGACCGTAAGGAAACTGTGGGCTTACAAAGTTAACGGGTTATGTTAAGATAACGAGCACGAGCTTGATCAGCCAAAAGATGGGCTATGGACTTGGGCCTGGCCTGGAATGGGCCAAGAGTTGGGTTCATTAAGGTTATAAATTAAGCCTAGTGGACTATGGGATGAGCCCAATGGGCCAGAGACATGTATTTGGGCTCGAGAACTTTAATTTTCGATTAAGATTATAAAAATTAGTTGAACGCGAGATTTAATCAGAATCTTGTTAAAATTTATGAGCGACCATAATTTTATAATGGAACACTAACTTTAATATTTTTTTTCTCGCGATTTTTTGTCATTTGCGATAATAGATTAATGTCAAGACATTAACACGTTGATTTGACTCATGCGAATTCATAGACCTTTGCCGTTATGAAAGGATCAAAAATCTACAGTTTCGGAACAAAATTAAGCGAAAGACATTAGGAACAAGTGGACTAATTATGACAAGAATTAAGACTTAATTCTAAGCCCTCCTCGAGTGCCAAATGTCAACCATGAAGGGAATGCATGCAAGGAACTGCTATCCCCCATCTCCTAATGGTTTCTCTCAATCTGAAACCTACATAAGAGACATCCTCATTATTTTTCCTAATGATTTCTTTTCTTGGGATTTAAAACAAATATCTGAACACATATCTTGATCTCCTCAACATTCATGCCTTCTCCCTCTCCTAAAACCAACCCATCTCTCTCTATTTCCTCTCCCCCTCTTCCTCTTCTGTGGCTTGAGCGAAACTAGAGTCTCTCACCTCCAGCAATCTTTTTTTCTTCGAGCATTAGCTTGAGAGCGGATTCTTGGAGAGGATTGAACCATGAGCGATGCCAGAGCACCAGGTAAGGAAATGATGAGGTGCTAAACTCAAATTTATCCATCGTTTGTCGATAGAATTCGTGGAGCACAATGGATAGTGGCAAGATGGGATTCAATGCTTCTATTTTAGGCTTAAACAGGCTAAATGGGAGTTCAAATGAAGTCATGAGCCCTTCCATGTGAGGATCAGGGTCAGATGGGTGAATAACCGAGTGCAAGGAAGCTGTGGGTGTCGAGATGGTTGAGTAGGAGACTGTTTAGGGGTAGATGTGTGCTACATGTTGATCTTGGGTGGTCGTGAGGCGAGTTTGGGTTCAAGTTTAGACAGTAGGTTTGTTACACGAATTTTGCGGGTACACTGGATTGTTTTGGGTTCTGTAAGTACAGTGTCAAAGTCCTAAAGGAAACCGTAGATCAAATAAAAGGCTTGTGGTGATAGTAGATAGAATCTAGAACTCGTAGATGGCCAGTTCGGAAGAGAGACACGACAAAAGCTGGTTTAGGTGTCGTTGGGTTAAAATGAGTTGTCGTGGTAACAAACTAGCTTTCCTAAGTGTGCGCTAAAGAATTTAGGTTTCGACGTATCATTTAAGAGTTTTTTCTTGTGTAAAATAGCTGATGTGTACTTATTTCCCATAGAACAGCAAGTTGACCGGTGAGAAACCGAAGTACCTAGGGACGACCCGAGAATTTTCTGCACTTTTCAGGGCCTAGTTGGAACTTATACCCTTCACAAAAGTCATAGAGCACGTTCTTAGGGACAACATCAAAATTTGAGAACAAACAATTGAGATTTTGATAGTGAAACGATCTTTTTCTTTTGTAGGTGCTTAATTTGGAAAATTGCTACAAACTTCAGGGGTTAGTACAGCAACTCAATACTCTCTATATGGGGGTAAAGTACACCCCAAGTACCAAAACTTGGCACGAAATGACATTGTGCCAAAAGTTTCAAAAGTGACAATTAAGTGCCAAACTCGGAGTAAAATGGATCACCTAAGTGCCACTCCAGCCAAAATCTAGCTAAAATTCTGATGTGACAAAGTGATGGTCTACTTCCGTGAGGAATGCTTTCCTCTTCGGTACATATAACAAGCTAAAACACAAGAAAGTTGGCCCCTGCCGAATTGTCAAGGAGATCAATGACAATGCCTATGTTGTTGAACTTCCGTGTGACCTCAACATTTCCCTAACATTCAATGTGATGGACTCCTTTAAGTACCATTCTCTAGGTACTCCCCTTTATTTTGACAATAACTAGGGGTCAAGTTCTTCTAAAGTGGATGAGACTAATATAAAACAGCTGACAAATGCTTACATGGAAATCTTCGAGCATCATCTACGCAAGTAGCTTCACCCACACCATAAATGATGGGTCAACTTCAAACGATCATAACTTTTGATATGAGAGGAGTTATGAAGCATATCAAATCAAGAAGGATTGCATGATCTTCGAAACTACAAACAAGCAACGCTGATTTGGGCAATGCTTGATCTCCAAATTCATGCATTTTCCTTGATTTCCGTGTTGCAAAAATTTCTAACGTGTTTCGTAGATTTTGGAATATTTTTTGAAGACTTTCCCCTTTATTAATATTTTTTCCTTAACTCTATTATTTGATTTTAACTATTTGATTGTTTCCTAAAGGGCGACCTCCCCATAAATAGGTACTTAAGACAATGTGAACAGTACTTTATTATTAAAAATATATATTATCCTTTGAAATCCTTTTCCAAGCATATTTTCCTTCACGTCACATTTTTTCTTGTTGTGGGCTATTTGGGTTTGGAACACATTGTGTATGGTTTAGCATCACTTGGCGCTTTTATTTTTGCTTTTTTCCAACTTAAATTTTTTTTTTTGTTTGACCCAACAGGTTGATCTATTAAGCTTTGCCACGAAGAGAACTTTAAAATGCTTCTTTTTACCTTGGTAATATTGATAAACCCAGATAAAATTTCTATCCCTATATCGGAGTCTCTTTCTTTAACGGGAGTCGTGTATTTTCTTTGACATGTTTTTTTTTTTTTTTGGTAAAATCTTTTCTTTGACATGTTTATGTCTGCCTAAATTAATAATCGAGAGAGACTTCTAGTGCGGTCATGTTATTTAAGTTTTTTACCTTCATTATTATCATAAAGTAATGGCAATCATCTGGGGATTGTTCTCATTAAAGAGGAATGGCATTTGAACTATTGTGGGATGGGAAGTACGTTCTTTATATGAGACATTCATGATCCTCTTATACTATCTTTTTGCTCATTTTTTAATCCATATATACTGCTTTGTAAGGAGAAAAGAAAGTTCTTACTTATGTCCATAAAAATGTGATATTACATTGATGAAACTATTGCTATGAATTTACCAGTCACCGGTTTTGAGTTCATGTCCATGGCCTCCCATATGATGGTTTTTCTCTATGTAGCACCAACACGCGACACAACACGAGTGTCCGACAGGACACGACTCATCGATACATCAGTTCTAAAAAATAAAGAATTCCGACACGTTGCAACACGTTGTATATTAAATGCATATTTTTATTTTTAATTAATTTGATTCAAATTCATAAATAATTAATTAATTAAAAAAAGAGCCTATAATAAATTTGCACTAATAATATTAACAAATCAATTCATTTGAAATTCAAAAGACATATTCATAGTTAATGCGAAACATTTTTTTTAATTTTAACAAAAGTTATCGATGAAACTAATAATTAATAAGAAGTTAGAATCAATTTATTTAAATAAATCCATGATTTTCTACAATGACCAAAATTTATCATTATTCAAAATTCAATACTTTTATTTTTTGAAATTATTTTTTAATTTCATTTATTTAATTTTCCAGTTAAAAAAACAATCCCCAAAATCCACCCCTTCTTTCGTTCGTCATTTTCCCTCCACCCCAAGTTTATTTTACTTTTTTCCCTCCCCCCACCACTTGACAATGACAGGTAAGCTATCACTTCCCCTCCCCCTCATGCCATCAGATCTCCTTTCTTATTTTTTTTGGGTTTCTTTATGAAAAACCCTAGCGTGCTGCCAAGCCCTCATTTTCCTATTCCTCCTTGCCGCTCACCGCATGACCCCCTTCCCTCCTCTCCTCTTCCTCTCGTCGCCGATCCATCGCAACAGTGGTGGCCCTCACCGCTCTCTCTAGCCATCTCTCGCCGTCACAATGGTCCGTTCGTGGCTTCATCTCATTGGCGGGAGTATGCATTCTCTCTTCTTTCTCTCTATTCGGCTCTTTCTCTAGCCGTCTCTCACCGTTGCGGTGGTCCGTTCGTGGCTTCGTCTCGCCGGCGCTCAAGGCCTATGCTCCCTCGCCCTCCCTCACCTCCACCCTCCATCAGTCTTCCGGACATGCGTCAACACGCGTGTCGAGAAAAGTTGACCGCCTGTCGAAAAATCCGACACACATTGACTGCGTGGCCAACCGTGTCCGAGCATGTCGACGTGTTGGACACGACACGGAAGCACGGACAAACGTGTCCATGCTTCATAGGTTTTTCTTGGGGAAGCAATTCGTCGTGCCGTGAGAAAACTGGGAAAACTCCAACGGGCCCAATAGAACTGGCAAAATAGCTAATTGGGTTGCAAAGGCCCATAGAAAGAAGGCCAACCCCAAAATTGGGACTCCTATCTCCACAAGCCCTCTAGGACTTATTGTGTTTTGAAACTTTTTTGAGGTGTTCTTATGTTTTTCCTTAAAAAACAATGAAATAGACTTATTACCGGAGAGAAAAAAAAAAAGGGAAATGACACAAGTGGTCTATGAATTTTGATTCGATGTGCAATATCATCCTTGATTTTTTTTTTTTTTTTGGTCAGAAATTTGTATTTCATACTAACGATTTGATGGATTACATAATGTTCCAAGATCAAGACATAAAATAGAGCATAGTGGAGGTGGGGGATTCTGTTTCCAAGTCGGTGGTAGGGTATCCGTGCGGTGGGCCTTGGCGATCCAATCCGCGGCATGATTAGCATTCCTAGGCTCATATATTAAATCTACCCCTTGAAGAAGGCTCATTAGTCTTCTGCAATCATTCACTGTTGACTGAGCAGCCCATGGAGCTGGCACGTGGCCCATTATACTTTCAACATCCAAAGAATTATCTGAGGAAATCACCACGTGGGGGAGCTTCTTCGTGGAGTTGAGTTCAGAGTGGAGTTGTGCGCGGACTTGAAGTGCTGTACTTTCCGACTGCCTTTCTCTTTCTTTTAGCCACAAGAGTGCCTCCCGAATGGTTAGGGTTTCTGCAATTAGCGTCGTGAGAGCCCGGATTTTCTTCGCAAAGCCATCGACGAGTTCGCCCCACTCATCTCTGCATACGCCAGCTGCGGATCCCTCCATGGATGTGCTGCACCAAGACGCATCTACATTGAGCTTCAGGGAGGTCGGTGGTGGAGGGTTCCAGTGTGTTTGTCTCCTTGTTGGCTGTGGTTCGCCTCCTTTACCTAAAGATGGGTCATAGCCGTGGCTTCTTCGAAGATGGATCCTGGGTCAATCCTCTCCCCCTGAAAGACAAACTTATTTTGAGCTGTCCAGATCTACTAAAGAACCCCATCGAAGAGGGCTTTCGGTTGTGGGTCGGGGTTAGAGGTGAAGAACTTGCACACCTACTTGTCGATTCTACTTATCGTTGTAGAGGAGCCTTGCATCGCCATTCTTGGATCCGACCATAATTCTCTTGTCCATTATCAATGAGTGAAAAGGTGTTCCACCGTTTCCGAAGCTTGGCCCACAATGAGCAAGTCAGGTTAGGTATGATATTCCTTCTACGTAGGTTTTCCTTTATTGGAATTGCATTGTTGCATATGCTCCACAGTAGGAAACGTTGCTCGACATGATTTTTGAACTTTGGTCAAATGTATAATGTCCTTCATAAACTTTTAATTTATTCAATGCCGTCCCCAAATTCGTAAACCTTTTCACATGATTTAGGGCTTACATTAAACATAAACCAATAATTAATGGACCACACTGAACAAACTAAAAGTCTAGGGGACAACATTACACATTAAGTCAAAAATTAGGGATCACATTACATATTATGTCAAAATTTAGGAATCAAATTGCACAAATTAAAAGTTTATGGACGATATTGCACATTAAACCAAAGTTTAAATATTATTTGTGCATATGGAACTAGAATAGCAAGGATACCCTTGCTAGACATGAAGGAAATTTTATTTTGGTTAATCAAATTATCCAGAGAATCAATCATCATCGGTTACTTATACCATGGCCCATGTGCGCCCCGGAACAGGCCAAGTCTCCTTCCCATTTACCATATAAGATTCAAGTTGCTTCTTTTGCAATGTGTTTTTACATCACTTGGTTAGGATCATTCGTAGACATTAAGGTCTAATTGGATTCAAAATTCCCAGCAGCTCCTGACCAAATTCGATAAAGATTGCCGAGCTAAAATGTGAAATACAGCTCGGGAGTCAATGTCCAGCATGACCCAAAACTGGGGCCATGGAAAATAGCCCAATGTCTAACCTAGCTCCGCAGACTTTTACTTTTGGCCCAAAGACAACATGAAAAATGGACCAATTAAAGGGCGGCGTGCAGCATGACGATGGAGTTAGAAAGATCGTATCCGACCAGCCGATTCGGTCCCAATAAAGAGCACTGTAATGACGACACGCCCTCCTCGGATTCTCCACAAATAGGTGCAGCTTAAAGCTCGATAGTTCAAAGAAAAAACTCCGCGACGACGAGGTCGTCGACAATCGCCTTTGAAATTTGGTACCAAGAGATCACATTTCCTCGTCTATTGAGCTTCAGCAATATCCAAAAAAAAACAATCACCATGCCCATCAAAAGAATCTTGTCAAAGGTAAAGCCTCTCTACACAATGTCGACACAAAAATGAAAACCAAAGAACCAAATAACCAAAAACAAAAATAAAAGGAAAAAATTGAAAAAAAAAATGCCCTTTGTCAATGAACTAACATTTTCCTATATGCCTTCTGATTTGTAAGTAAAAAAAAAAGCAGGAAAAAAGCACCGGCAGTCGATCAAGAGCCGTTCCGAGCTCCTGCCGCCCTCTTCCTCCTCTTCCGAATCAAATAATACATAAGCCCGCCGACGACCGCTGCCAGGACCAATCCATCCACCACGCCCACCAAAACCAAAGCCCATCTCTTCAAACCCGACCGGCCGCGCCTCCCGCGGCTCCCTTTCGGCACCTTCACCAGGTAACTCAGCCCGCTCCCCCGCTCCACCTGCTTGATCCCGATCACGATCCCGTAGATGTAGCATTCCCGCAGGTCCGACGAGTACAGTGCAGCCGCGCAGTCGCAGTCCCCCGAGCACAGGCTCGTGCACTCCTCCTTGCTGATGTTGGCCCGTCTCGGGCCATCCTTGATCACGCTGTCCACCCCATCCAGCTCCATCATCTCCATCGCCGGCCGGCCCGCCCCGCAGAACCCGCCCGAGATCGCCCCACCACAGTCCAGGCCGGTCCCATCCAGCTTCCTCGTCAGGCGGATGCACGAGCAGGCGCTCGAGAGGGTGCAAATGCCATACGGCGGGCAGGAGATTGGGAGGTCGCACGTTGCATTGAGCGCCAGGAACGATGCCGCGAACTTGGCCTCGCCAGGGGAGTAATAGTAGAGCCCCATGTTGCCGGTCCGGTTGTCGAGCGCCAGGAACCGGGGCGGCTCGGATCGCGGAGCCGTGATGCGCGCGATCTTTTTGTACTTGTAGTTGAACAGCTCCAGGCCCTTGGTGCCCAGCTTGACGAACGTTATGTTCCGGCTCAGGGAGGGGGCGAAATCCCAGTAGGAGTACTTGGAACTGCCATGGTTCAAGTACAGAGCGACCCTGTCGTGTTCGATCTCGAAGGAGTAGAATGACGTCGAGTTCGCCGGGTACGACGTCAGCCGGGTCGCCCCGCTGAGCCGTTGGCCCCAAAGCATCACGTCGGTCGGGAAATTGAAGCTCTGCCACTTGATGCGGTCCGACGCGTCCACCAAAGCCAGATTGCCCGTGCTCTGTATCTGCAACCTCTGCATTGTATTTCAGATGGCAATGTGAATCCACCGCCGGAATTTACCACGTTTTGTGCTGAATTACGACGAACTCGATCCGATCTACTACGACCGGAGGATCATGACACGGAGGACATGGTGCTCCGGGGCGCCATAGATGGATTTTCGAATTCAATCGATTACATCTATCAAATGATTTGAAGCGAATCAATGGTTGTGAACAAAACTTAGTAAAATTTCTTCATATATTTAGCATTTTTCTGATCAGAAATTTATAATGTTTGGAATCTGAGCTGACTGTGTTTCAGAAGGATTGACCGCATTAATTGAGAAATGAATGCTATGGAAAATCGCATCATTCCTGATCAGGCATCATTCCATCCAAATTTTTCGGAACGGCACATTACCTCGACCGCCTGACCGGAGGTCCCGCTCCGCCACCCGACCTTCTCGTCGGGACCCTTCAACTGCAGGTCGCCGTCCGCAGTGAGCTCAAGCGCACACCGGTCCGCCGCGTAGAACCGTGAGGAGTGTCCCGAGTTCCATACCTTGACGTCCCCAAGGAAGACCTCCAGCGAGCACGAGTAGTTCCTCCCGCCACCGCTCGCCTCCACGCTCAGTGCCACCTTGAAATTGGGCGGCGCGGCGACGTCGGCCTCCATCAGGTAGGCCCGGCCGACAAAGCTGGGGTTGTATTCCGGGGGGATTGCGATGGTGACCTGGTAGCCGGTCCGGATGTCGGCTTCCGACGGCCCGAGGAGAGCAAGATGGCAGCAAGGAAAACGAGGTGGCGGCGGTGGCGGCGGTGATTAATCATGGGTTGGTTTGGGAGGTTGAGGGTTTCATGTCGAAGGTTTTAGTGCTGCTCTTTTGAGTATTTTCCGGCGAGAATAGAGAGACAGAGAGAAGGAGGGGGGGCATGAGTGCGAGAACCATGCATTGTCCCCCTCCTGGCACTCTCTCTCTCTTCCCAAAAGGGCTTGGTCTTTTGCATCTTTGAACTTAATTTATGTTTTGTATGTTTTCTCTCTTCTTTTCTTTTCTTTTTTTTTTGGCCCTTAAAGTGGAGAATGGAGAAACGACCATGCGTTTCCATCATTCATTAGGGATTTTTTTTTCCCCTAGATCTCTAAGATTCGTGGAGTATTTCGCAAATCTGAAATTCACCTAACCATTTGAGGCGAATCCTCTTGTCTTATAGGAAAAAAAAGGGCGATGCTTGAGAAGTCATTTATATAACTTCGGGAGTATTTCGGCCATTTTGCTTAAATAGCGATTTTTTAGGTGAGTGCTTTCTTCACCAGATTCCTTACGTGGAATGTAATTAAGCTTGTTCGGATTAAGATTAATTGAATGTTTTAAATAGGTGTACCGGAAGCACAAAAGAAAAAGAAAAAGTGGAAGGGATGCAGTAGTTAAGCTGATTAGCTGTTAATGAGAGAATGGATCCAAAAAAGCACGCATTACGACCTGAGTATCCCTTATTGTGCTTTACATTAGAGTGGAAAAAATCTCCTTGTTAATACACCAATCCCACCTAATCCCTTCGCATCTGGTCGGGCTCGAAGGGCTTTAAAAATCTAACGCAAAACTAGCCCACAGTCTCTCTTCTAATCCAACACGAGCCCTATCTTTTCAAGCCCTACCCCTTTTCCCCAAGGCCAAGTGCAAGTAAATGGCCAAACATACTGATTGATAAACTACCCTCTGGTCCGGTACGAGTACACAGCATTTGCTCCTTTTTTCCCTGATAAGAGTGGGTTAATCATGGCATTATGGCCAAGCAGCATTAACTACGCTCGTTCTTATACACGGAAAAGGTCGCCATAATTCCCTGTGTACTCTTAAGACTAAGGTAGTAGTTGGAGTCCAGGCTGTTCCATGTGACATTGTTTAAGAGGAATTTCGCACAGGTCGGAATTTCCGCTTAAAGCAAAGCGAAATCGCGTATGTGCCGCCACTAGACCGCTCGACCACCTTTTTCGAAAGTGGCAAGAACCCTCCGAGGGTTTCTGGTAGGCCCCCGCGATTCATTCGACCGTGGTTGAGCGAAATGAGTGCGCTGCGCAGTGTGTGTTTTTTTTCTATGGAGCATATGATGGTGAAAGCGAAGCAGTGCTTGCCACTCCTCTTGTGACCCTTTTGAAAAGGACGTGTTATTATAGTATTCCGGGGCATGCCTTGTTGCTAAAGATAAGAGTCGCGCATAGTGCGTGACACGGCTCGGACGTCGGCGTGACGTGTTTCGGTCGGATGGAGGTCGTCTAACGTCTCTTATTGTTGTCCCGATTCGAGGATCGATGCTTTCTAAAAGTCTAGGTGATATCTTAATTGTACGTCACCGATTGAATCTAGAATTTTATCCCACTAAGTACACTTCACCAGTTGATATATTCTCTTTTTGAATCACTTAATAGCATTTTCTTTGAAGTTGATTAGTTCATAATCCAGTCCTCTCCCACCTAGAAACAAGGAACCAAACTATTATGACTAATTTCTAATTTATAGAACTGAGAATCGTACCATCTAATCTTAGAATCAAACCGGACCAAGTGGTCCAATGGAACAGGTGGAGAGAGGATTTTTTTTTGCACAAGGTGTATATGCTCTCCAAAATTCATTGTTCAACTGAAGGAAACAGACGCTTATATATGGAGAGAGAAACTAGAGAGAGACTAAATTCTGTTATGTTGTCATCTCCGTGTACGTTTGATTCCCTTCAATTTGCTCCGCCAACGCACTCCTTTTTGCTTTACGTTTGCGGACGTGAAGGGGAGAGAGAGAGAGGATTTTTTTTTTTTATAGTGACATGGGCTTTCCTTTTGTTGTGGGCTTACTTTCTCTAGGCTCAATTTTTTTCTCTTTCGAGTGAGCTATTATTCATCTGGGCTCTTCTGGGCATTGAGCTCATAGGGAACTTTTGATATCTGTCAGGTTCAGGCGGATTGGTGCCCACCCTAAAACTGGTAACCGAATTGGCACCATCAAAACTACCTGATCCGGGCGGTTCCCCTTGCACATTCTAAATATTAAACTTAGCGCACTAGCCCACTTGTGACATGGGTAATGTAGGCTACCTAATCATGTGTAGGCCTAGACCGGCTCGAGCCCAGAGGCAGCCCTAATTTGTCGTCTTGCTAAGAAAGTAGGTCTTAAGTAGAGCCAGATTTGCGCAACCAAACGACCCTTTCCATGATAGGTTATCGATGGATTGCCTTTGTGGACCAGTAGATGCATAATCTTCTATATTTCAATACATAGTACGGTGGTATCCTACACATACCATTATTCAATCATGAAACCGTTGAATTAGTACAAAGAAGTAAACGAAAGGAGGAAGAGATGATTATTTGCGTCGTCGTCCGAATCTATTCACTGATTGTCTGCACGGACAGAGGATCGGAACATACGAAGTCCAGGAGGACATTTTCAGTCGAGACCTTGCATCTTCCTGAACATGACCAGGAACTCGTAGACCTTTTCCGGGTCGGGAAGGACCTTGCGCACGCTCTCCCTCTGCTTGCACCTCTTGATCCAGCCCGACAGCTTGGGACAGTGATCCTCGACCTTGAAGCCCCCGAACTTCTCGTACGCAGGGAACCACGAGGCCATCCCAATGGCGATGATGTCCACGAACCCGAATGCATCTCCCTCTCCCCCAAAGAAGTTTCTCTCCCCAAGGGCTTCCTCTAGTTGCTTCAATATCTCTATGAAGTCCCTCGTTCCCACCTCCCTCTCCTCTCCGTTTGTCCTCCATAACTGGGCCCCCGCATCGTGCAGCTGCTCCAAAGCAATCATAATTACTACCCACGTTATAAAAAGTTCTAGTAAAACAGGTTACTGAAAAGAATAATACATAGACTCATTATCTGGATGACATAACGGACAGAGATAAAAGATGTTCGAAAGGATATATGAATCCTAGTAATTAGTTCTTCACCAAAAAAAAAAAAAAATCCTAGTAATTAGTTTGATATGGTAGAGTGACTTTAGGAATGTGAAAGAAGAGTAACTTTGCTTTTAACTACATTTTTGAGTTGCGAGTGTTTTGTGATATATAGTTTCAATACTTCGACTCTCTCTCTCTCTCTCTCTCTCTCTCTCTCTCTCTCTCAATTAAAGAAAGAAGGCTAGACGGAATCAAACCCTAACCTTTTTATCGATGAAATCTGCCCAAAACCTGGCCTTGGCGCGCCCATACGCACAACTCGGGAGCAAAGGTGGTGAAGCCCATGTCTCATCAATGTACCCAACTATGATGGTGGACTCAGACAAGGGCTTCCCATAGTGCAAGAGTACCGGCACTTTCTTATGGATCGGATTCGAGTTAAGCAACAACTCACTCTTGCCTCCGAACAAATCCTCCTCTCTGTCCTCATACTCAATGCCCTTCTCGTCCAACGCAATCTTCACTCTCATGCAAAATGGGCTCACCCAACAACCCAAAAGCACCACCTCCTCTTTAGACATCTTCTTGGCTTCAATCTTTGTAAGATTCTGTATTGCTTCACACTCTTGTGCTCAACAAGAGAGGTCGTGAGCGACTTAAATACAAGTGAGCGACTTAAATACAAGAGATCATGGCCTTGTGCGATGAAGCATTGTGATCATAGTTGTGATCATAGTGTTTTTGTTGTTGCACCGTTTTCCGGTTATATCACTCTATGAGACAATGTGGCCTCGTGATCATCTTTATATTGTCGCTCTATGACCCGAACCCTTATCTTCTTGTTTTGAATGTGGATCAAGAGTCTTTATTGAGCCTTTGGATTGGTGTGAGACTTGTCTCTTCCCACTTCGATTTTATCGACAAGAAGGTGGACCCAAGAATCCACCTTTACCGACGCAGTATAGTTCTTTCCCCCTCATTCTATTGTCCCCAACTTAAAAGACGAGTCGAAGATCCATGCAGTTTGGAGGGAGAATTGTCCAAAAAGTCCTAAACCTATTGCAGTTTTGCCAATTCAATCCTAAATTTTTCAATCTTACCGATTGAATCCTAAACTTTTTGTCATTTTGCCAATTAAGTCCATCCAGTCAATTTTGGCCGGAAAATGCTGATGTGGACACCGACGGTGCCACGTAGGACTGACGGCGCTGACATGAACAATTTTTAATAATATTTTAATATTTTTCAAAAAAAAAATTAATATTTTTTTAAATATTTTTTTATTTTTTTATTTTCCTTTTTGGCTTTTTCCTTGGCCTTTTTCGGTGGCCAGCCACTGGCCACAGGCGACAACCGGCCACCGGCCACAGCCCGCTAGCTGGCCTCGCCCGCCACAGGCAAGGCCTGGTTGGGCGACAGCGAGGCCGGGCAAGGCCGCCTTGGCCCCAACAAGGGCCAACCTCGCCCCGGCGAGGGCTCCCCTCGCCAAATCTGGCAAGGCCGACCCTCGTCAGGGCCAAGGCAGCCTCGCCGTCGCCCGGCCAGGCCTCGCCAGATTTGGCGAGGGGAGCCCTTGCCGAGGCTCGCCCTTGCCCAGGCAAGTGTCGACCTCACCCAAACCAGATCTGGCGAGGCTGGCCCTCTCCTGGCCAGCCGAGCGTCGGCCTGTGGCTGGTGGCCAACCATCGCCCGCCCGGCTAGGGGCGAGGGCGACACTCGCCTGGGCGAGGGGCGAGGGCGACGCTCGCTTGGGCGAGGGGCGACCCCCGGCAAGGGCTTCCCTTGCTAGATCTGGCGAGGCCGACCCTCACCGAGGCTAGGGCGGCCTCACCCAACATCGCCGTCGCCCGGCCGGGCCTCGCCTGTGGCGGGCAAGGCTAGTTGGTGGGCTATGGCCGGTGGCTGGCCACCGGAAAAGGCCAAGGAAAAAGCCAAAAAGGAAAAATTAAAAATTTTAAAAATATATTAAAAATTTTAAAAAATATTAAAATATTATTAAAATTTGTTCACGTCAGCGCCGACAATCCTACGTGGCACCGCCGATGTCCACATCAGCATTTTTCAGCCAAATTGGCCAAATTGACTCAATTGGCAAACTGACAAAAAGGTTTAGGACTCAATCGGCATGATTGAAAACTTTAGAACTGAACTGGCAAAATTGCAATAGGTTTAGGACTTTTTAGACAATTTTCCTCAGTATGGAACTTTGTTGGTTTAAATTCGATATCGGTAATAGATCTAGGGCATGGAATTCAATGAAACCTTCACACTAGCGGCTAAATTAGTCATTGTACGGTGTCTTTTGGTAGTGGCTCATAATTGAGAGTTGCACCAATACATCAACAGTGTATTTCTACACGGCAACTTGGATGAGGAAGTTATATGAAGCTTCCACCAAGTTTTACGACAATAGGCTCGAATCGTGTATATCAACTAGAAAAGTCCTCAAAGACAGGCATCTTAAAACTAGTTTTCAAAATTTTCTGATGCATTGTGGAATGTGGTTTTGATCAATCAATAGCCTATTACTCGTTGTTCATATATTCTCATTATGGTACTTTTCTAGCTACAATAGTATACGTCGGTGATCTCATCTTAGCAAAAAATAGTTCAAAACAATCTACAACACTCAAATGGTACCTTGAAGAGTGTTTTCATAGCAATGACCTTGTAAGGAATTATGTGAGGCTAAAAACCGTGAAATTATTTGGTGTAACTAGGATATGGAAAATATTGAATATATTTAAGTTATTCGAGTGTAATTGCGATCTCCGTCTTATCGATTAATTTATGGTGGAATCCTATGCTGCTCTACCCATGGAGTGGGTTATACCGATTAAATCATGTAAATCAAATGCCCAATTTAATTTCTTCTTACGTTTATTATCTTGTTTGATCTCTTACTTGTCGTAACATTTAGTATCAAAGTCAGGCTCGATTGACTTATAATAAACAGATGGCGATAGAAGAAAGAAAGTGAAAATAGACAAATTTAACGGGAAAAATTTTAATTTCTACAAAATGCAGATTGAAAATTATCTATACCAGAAGAATTTACAATTATCCTTATCCAAGGAGAAGCCAAAGTAGCACGCTTATTAGCATCTGCCGAATAAACAAGCATTTAGCTGAAGTTGTGCAATCGCATGTTTAATATCATGAAAGACAAGAACTTTTTTTGTTGAACTTGTATGAGAAACTATGAGTGATCCATAAGATTTATTTTATTCGAGTTTATTTCACTTAAAAATGGGCATAGGTGTATAAGTCGCTCAGCTGTCAATATAATTGTTCATTGAGTTCAATAGAGATTGATTTTGATGATGAGATAAATGCATTGATCTATCATCCTTATCACATGACAGTTAAAGAAGCTTAATCTTTGATGAGGTTCGCAACTTAATTTAGTGCGAGGATATCAAAGGAAAAATTTGTTAAGAAAAACAATGATGGAACGTAATAAAATAAACAAAACAAGGAAATAAATCAGACGCTGAATTTATATAGTTCAATCAGGGACATACCAATTTGAGATTTCACCTTCAATTTGTCCAATTTATAGTTTGTCATTATATTAATCCAATTTTTTTCGCTTAGTGGTAAATAAAAATTTGTGACTAGTATATATTGATTTGAAAATAAAACCATACGAAGCCCGGCTGAAGGCCGTTCCATTGCCGGGAAACTCTCTCTCCCTCTCTCTATCCAGTTTCATGAACTCCATCACCCTCAACTTGCTCGCCAGGCTCATGCGCTTCCCTCCGGGAAAGGTCGTCCGCATCGGCTCCTTCCTCTCTCTCCCCTCGACGACGACGACGACGCTGCTTCCCCTCCCGCTTTTCCCGGGAGACAAGCCTGCCCTCCGTTCGCTCTGCTCCTCGCGCTCGCTCGTCGACGTGCCGGCCCTGACGGAGCTGGTGTCGAAGCAGCACTACTCGGAGCTCAAGGCACGCCTCAGGGGCTCAGGCTCCGACCCCGCCGCGGTCCTCCGACAACTTCTCGATTCCGGGTCCGACCCTGATCTCGCTCTCCGGTACTTCAGATGGTCCCGGGACGAGCTCGGGCTCTCCCACCCGCTTGAGCTCACTTTCAGGCTCGCGCACTCGCTGGCGGATGCCAAGAAGTACCCGAAGGTGAGATCTTTCTTGGATGAATTCGTGAGGGTGAGCGATGGGGACACGGTTTCTTCGATATTTCACTCCATATCGAATTGCGGCGGCGGGTTCTGCAATGGGTCGATCATCGTTGACATGTTGGTGTGGGCATATGCGAAGAACGGGAAGACCCAGTTGGGTTTTGAGGCGTTTAAGCGGGCTGGTGATTATGGGTATAAGCTGTCGGTTGTTTCTTGTAACCCATTGATGAGTAATTTGGCGAACGAGGGGGCGGTTGGGGATTTGGAGTGGGTTTATAAAGAGATGATCAGGAGGAGGATTAAGCTCAATGTGGTGGGTTTCAATACGTTGATATCGGGCTTGTGTAAAGCTCGGAAATTGAACAAGGCTCGGGACGTGGTTGAAGACATGAAGGCTTGCGGGGTATCCCCGAACGTGGTCGCTTACAATGCCCTGATTGATGGACACTGTAAAAGCGGGGGATTGACCAGAATGTATAAGGCGGATGCAATTCTAAAGGAGATGATCGAGAGCAAGATCCGCCCTAATGAGATTACATACAATATTCTCATTGATGGATATTGCAAGGACGAAAATATGGTAGCTGCAGTCAAGGTATTCGAGGAAATGCAGAGGCAAGGATTGAAACCTAATCTTGTCACGTATAATTCTTTGATCAATGGGCACTGTAATAGTGGGGAGATTAGTAAGGCTGTTAGCTTGCAAGATCAAATGTTGAGTTCTGGTTTGAAACCGAACATTATCACCTATAATGTGCTCATACACGGGTATGGGAAGAATGGTATGTTTAAGGAAGCTAAAGAGATGCTTGATGTCATTGAGAAAGAAGAGTTGGTTCCCAATGTGGTCACATTCAACATTCTAATTGATGCTTGCTGTAACAGTGGAAAAATTGAAGAAGCGTTCTTGATCCATGCTTCAATGGTGAGCAAGGGTGTTCTCCCTGATATTTTAACATATAATAGTTTGATTACTGGTCTATGCAGAGAAGGGAAAATGGACGAGGCTGAGAAACTGTTTGGGGAGATGAAGGATAACAGCTTAAAGCCCAATGTGGTCACATATAACATATTAATTGGTTCATTGTGCAAGAAGAGAGAATCTAGAAAGGCGCATAGGCTCTTGGATCGTATGGTTAAAATTGGTTTGAGTCCCAATCATGTGACTTATGATACTCTAATGGATGGATATTGCACAGAAGGGAATCTCAGAGCAGCAGTGAAGGTTCGGGAACTAATGCAGAAAGAAGGATTGCGAGCGAATATTGCTACATTTAACGTGTTGATTAAGGGTTTCTGCAAGCAGGGAAAACTGGAAGATGCAAATAGCCTGCTTAATGAAATGTTGGAGAGAGGCATGGTGCCAAATCGAACTACCTATGATATAATTAGAGAGGAGATGTTAGATAAGGGCTTTGTACCAGATATAGATGGGCACTTGTATAATGTTTCGGGCTGACCAATCACAATACTTGAAGGAGACAGCCATTTTTGTTTCATATTGCATGTGTCTGGTGGGATTTCACAAGCTATTGTGCCAAGGAAGCAGTTAGATGAACCATGGGAGAGCAAGAATTCACAGAACTGTCGTCTTGGCATGGCTAGTGCACTGGAGGTTCAAAATCATCCCCTCCAATAAGTTAAGATGGTTGATTTTGCATTTACTTCAGGATATCAAATTTGCTCTTGGAGATTTTACCGGTAAGCAGAGACTATCCCATGTCAGTGCATTTTGTGTTATTGTGATTGGTACAGTTAATGGGGTTGCGGTACTTTCTTATCACACTCGCTTTGAGATAGAGAAAAGGTTATTCAAGAGACCCCTTTGTGAATACTCTGTGGCTAGCTTAGAATATGCTTCTTATGGAGAGTTCCATAAGCCATAGACATCACAAATGTGTATGAATCAACTGCTCACAAGTTCTCTTCAGTAACTTGAAGAAAGATAACATAGAAATGGATGAGGAGAATGCTGTCCTTTTCTCCTTTTTTCTGTTGAGATGCGTATCCTATCATCATTTTCTTTTCACTTGCCACAGCAAAATTTCCTAAGAGAATTGACCCAACAAGGATAAAATTCCAGCTCAGGTTTACCAGGCTTGTTCGAGTGATTTTGATGTGACCCAGAAATATGTGGATTGTTTGACTGCACCTGCCAAGGGGAAAGTCCAGGTCTGTGAGTTCGTCCACAGTTTTAACTTTTAAAGATTGATTGGAGATGATTTTTAGTAATGTTCTTTTTTAATTTGACTATGGAACCTGGTGAACCCATCGTTTGTGACCTTTAATTTGCAAAGGCATAAATTGTTGCTCTGATTGGGGGACGTTGAAATTAAATACACTGTGGAGATTAAAAATGCATGATATTACATCCAGAAGAACAGTGAAAAAGGAAGTTATATGTCAAATTTGTTGTTTCTATGTAGAAAGTAGATAGTGATTAGTTTAACAGTTTTCTGGATGATGTATAGGTTCCTTTGAACATGAAGTTTTTCTTGGGTTCATGAGACTTTGCTTTGGCAAGATTGTATATAATCAATCTCTTAAGTGATCTCATAGGCAAGGTGACTAGTGAAGTCAATTAGCATGGCAATCTTTTGGCATGCCGTTCTGTGTCGGGTTCTGTTGTTGCATTCTGTAGCTCTTCAGTTATTCATTACATAGTACCTTGAGTTTCTAATCAGTGTTTGTGCTGTCCATGCTGTGACGCAGATGACAATATGTTCTTTAATCATCTTTCTGGTTTCCAATTAATCTTCTCTTTTCCTAATTTTTTTTTTTTTTTTGGTCGTAACTCTTTTCCTGATTGAGTTCTCTAGTTACTCTTTTCTCCTTACCTTTTTGAAATAGTTCATCTATAATCATGCGCACCAGGACTACCAGGTACTTAAAACGTGAGTCTGCAAAAGAGGTTCCCCCCTCCGCTGGTGCAGACAAAAAGGGAGGACAAAACAAATTGCTTTTGCTGCAAAGACCTTTAGCAAATATAAGGATCATGATAACCCTGGCAACCGAGGTTCAAGATGACTAGCTCTGGCCAATTTGAAAGTATGCAAATCTCTACTAAGTTTCATCCTCCTTGCTTGGAACGTCTGAACTAACATGTCGTCTTTCTGGCTTATCAGGTAAAAACAATAGACTATAGCAGCTTGGAGGAGCAACACGGATGAACTTGCACTCAACTTGTGAGGAGGCCTTGATGTGCATTTTTTTTGCCCAACTGTCGTCATATATACCCTGACCTTCCTCGAAGATCAAAGGATGGAGAAGTTATTAGTTCTATCATATTACTTTGAACAATGTTTAGGAAGACTTCTCCGCGGTTGTGTATAAGATATTGTGACAACTATCTTTGTGCTTTAACTAATTACTCTTAAGCTTGTCTTTTTTTATTTTTGCTTCAAGATTCAATCTTTGATCTTCATTGGGTTTAGTTCATGGAGCTAGATGATGTTGCCTATATGCTTTGACATGCACCTGTTTGAATCTCTTTCTTGTTTGTTGATTTTGCCCTAAATGATCTTTGTTCCAAATAAGGCAATATGTAGCCATATATCAGGGATGAATGGATAAATGATTCTTAATCGCACCAGGACATGGAACACAACAAAGGCGACTATTTCTTTACCCCGGCAAAACATCAATTTCCTCGACTCATTCCATAATCTACACCACAGTAAAACTTGGCAGATGAATGTTGCTTGAACAGTCTTAAACTGATTGTTTCCTGAACTAGAAGGCAGTAAACAAAATACAATTTAATCTGAACTGAACTACAAAGAAGCTATCCATAAAAATGGAAGTTAACTCATATCATTTCCAACGGGAGAGCTCTTCGGCAGTTGCCAACTACAGCAATTTTTGGGCAGAACCGCTCTTAAGCTTTCATGGGTGCAGCTCTAGGTCTCCATAATCCGACCCTGTATTTGTGGGTGTACTTCAATATCAGCTTCCTCTGCAAAACCGAACAAGAACTTAGGACCTCTTTGCAAAGAAAGTGAAAAGAAAGTGGTCGAATTAATGTTATTTGAGATCAGCCCAACGACAGACCTCGGTGGATGGAACGGCTACTCCCCTTATTAATCTTAGATAAAAAAATTTATGCCAATAAGGTTACTACTGCATGCACACTTGACAATGAGCTCAGACAATTTTCAATCAACTACAAAAGGTAAAAGGATAAGTTTTAGATGCGCCAGTTTTCAATGGTGTTGAAAAGTTTAATTTCATCTATCAATATATGTTCAAAGCACGCCTCACAAATACAATAGATGTTTGGCTCCTCACCATTATGAAAATAACACAAACATATTTAGCCTATTCGATAGATCATAGTCACTGTAGCAATTTTTTTTCCTTCGATATCCCTAGATCAAAAAGAGTAGCCAGTCAAAGAAAAATATACAAAACAAATTTGACTGTAACTATATATGGTGGGACTTTAGAGCAAGACTGTGAACCTATAAAATATTTCATCTACTCAATGACTCCAGATCATTAGTGCATAAAACATGCCAGAAGATCATCTTCTACTGGCAAAACAACTCAAGGTCATATGAACGGAAAAAATTGAGAAGTGTCATGTCTGCACTTTTGCATATAAAAGAGAGAGGGTGGTGTTAGAAAGATAAATGAGCAATGACCCAGGGGAAAGACAATTTACATGTTTGCAAGGGATGCCGAGCTTCTTGAGCTTAAGCGTGCGGGAAACAAGTAACCTGTTTAAGTCACCAATCTCAGACTCGAGCTTGGCAACATGGGCTTCAACCCCTCTGCCAATACCCTGCAAAAACTCCGGAATCCCAACCTTCACTGCACAAACAACAGAAAAAAAAAAGGACACGTTGTTAGGCCTCCAACTCGCGGTCAAAGCAGCACGATTACAAACTTTTGCTTCAACCAAATGAAGGTTTCTAGAGAACCACTTGTCATGCCCTCCAACATAAAGTGAAAACAATACCAATGCTCCCCCAAACCTACAGCTACACAGCAATGGCAGGACATCTCATCACGAAGACTAAAACTAAGTGCATCAGAATCAACTCGTTGTGCTATTTGCGGCCTCTTTAGCTAACATACACTATAAACGGCACGGCAACAATTACACAGCACGACCACCCCGGTCCATCGCCCAAAACGCATTTCTTGTGTCACTGTGATTAAGCTCATCTACCCATCATCACAAACAGACCCATCATAATTTACTCAGCTCCAAACACGCTACAATTCAATAACCCATCTCAAAGCACATATTTTTCTGCTTGATCCAGCTAGCTGGCCCGAAGAAAAAACAAACCTTTTGCCCTCCGAACGCTTCGCTCAGCACCTCTGTCTACTACTAGAATTACGCAACCAGCAAAAACCGAAATTTAACCTACCCGCATATGGGGCGGGCTTGGAGAAGAATCTGGAAAATGCAGGAGCGAACGAATCCGATTGCGCAATCGGCGAGGCACCGGTCGACAAAATTGCCCTCCCGGTGAGAAGGACTCGCCGCAGAACCATCGCCATCGCCGGCTGCCAAAGGGAAAACGTCTCGCACGGCCGTGAAAAGGCGAGGAAAGCCTCTCGGTTCTCGCTTTTTGCAGCACTGCGAATCCGAAACCAGATCAGCAACTGAGGCCGACGGCGTACAGCGAGAAAACAGGCGAGAGAGAGAGTTACCGGAGCAAGCGGCGCTACGGCGACGGAACTTGCCCCGGCGGCGGCGCACGGTCGTCCGGGAGAGAGTAGGGAAGACGCGCGATGGGTGAGAAATGCTGGGTTTCGCTATCGATTGTCGTATTTGATTCATTGGGTGCCCCCAATAATTTTTTTTTTGTTTTTTTTGGGGGTAAGTACCCTAATATAATTTTGAGTGACTTTTCTACTCGAGTTAATATTAGAGATATGCAATAGAATTAGAGATCGCCCACCAACACTGCCAATTCCCATGGGGTCAGTCCGATTTCCGATTCAAACTTAGTGCAATAAGTGAGTTACGGTCTAGTTCCCAATTTTATATGTGAAACCATCTACCCATTCATTCAGATTGGACCAATTTATATACATTTAAAAAAAAATCCATCTCATTTATTTAATTATTTTATAGTTTTTAATATTTTGTCTCTTGGGTGTATGATAGGATTAACCCCTTACTTTTTTTTCTTATTCTAATAATCTATTAACTTGCTTTATCAACCAAAATACAATAAACAAACATAGAGTAAGGGGAGAACCAATTGGAGATGTTCATAAGAGCCAACCGCTTGTTTATATAGTTAGGTCTCCCCTTAACCGTTTCCATGATTAAATTAAGTTGATGTTGAAAAAGATGAATCAAGCTATTACTGTTTTAACTTCTTTGGAAGTCGGGACTTTTAATGTGGAGTTTAATTCTCCACATGTTTCTGGTGTCAGGAAACATTAAGAGAACCACACCATGATCTTAGAAGAAATCAAGTTTTTAGATAGCAACTATTATCAATTCGTTTTGTCTTATAATTTTCAATCATTATTCGAAATCAGTAGCTCGCAATTCAATCCGAACATAAGTATGAACAAGTTTTGTAGAGGTTGAGGATCAATTTCATGGACCCACTTAGGAATGGGAACCATACTAGCAGTCTGATTCCCAAGTGAATCCATGGAATCAATGGGTGGACCTTGATTTCAATTTTTCGAAACCAATCCTTAATGGCCGATTCCAATTCCAAGGTGAGAACCGCCTATCTGGATTATGCTCACCCGTAATTACTATCACACCAAACCCCAAACTGATATACGTATGACAAATTTACTCCAAACTAAAAAATTTAACCAACAAAAACCCAAATTAATATGTTTGTGGCAATTTACTCCAAATAACCAACAAAAACTCTAAGGTGGTGTTTGGTCATGTGGATTTCTAAACATGATAGGAATGGAGACGATAGGATAAGAAATCCATTGATTTCTTCATATCCCATCCACTGTTTGGTGAACTACGGATTTAAAGTTGGATATCATCATATCCTATTCAATCTACCGTTTGGTGAACTATGGATTTAAAATCGGACATCCTCATATCTTATCCAATCTATTATTGGGCGAACTACGGATTTAAGATCAGATATTTTAAAAACAATAACATTAGGCAAGTACAAATTTGCAGGTTTAATATTCACAAAATCATCCAAAACAATATATATTTTTCAAATTGACAGATTTTCATCAAATTTTATGATTACGCATTGTAATAATCTTTTATATTCCTTTAAAATAATCTTTTGGTTATTCCCTTCAACATCAAATGTTTTTAGAATAACCTCAATTTCAATATATTCACTTTGAAATAGGAATTCTTTTTCTCTCTTACAAGTTTTTCATTTGTTTCCATTTTGTTACAAGTCCAATACCAAATCAAACAAATGCCCAATTAGAACAAAACATAAAGTCCGAAGTTCATTCGCTTTTTTTTTTTTCCAGCTATCATGAGGATGCAATGACAGTTAATCATGTTAATGAAGAATCTCTGAACAATTCGCATTTATAAAGTACATCACATTTGTTGAGTTTCAGCCAACTGCATTTTGACCAAAGTAAACTCATGTTATTGTCCATATAAAGCAGTAGATGCGAACTATCTTGACTTAAGGCTCCTTTTAAGTTCGTGGCTAGGTTTTTACCAAAGAGACAGAGAAACTATCTAGGAAAATAAAAGACAAAGGCAAAGAATATTATAGATAATGGTTTTCTTGGCAATCAACACAAAGATAAAGTTTCGAGTCATATCCACCTCTTTTCATGTCAGGGCTACAACCGAAGGGTCCAAAAAGATAACATTAAAGCTTATAGCTAGCCCCAAAAAACCTTTAAAAGAAAAAAAGAAGAAAAAAGAAAAAGTAGGGAGAGAAAACATATCTCCTGCAAACTCATAAACAACTCAATATAACTAAAAGCATAAACATCAAATATAAGACTCTCTAGAACAAAGCTTAAAGTGCTAATCTTATACGATTTCATTCACTGCGATCCATCACTCATTCTCTTCTCTCATCTCTTGGAGAAGTAATTCCACAAATGCTTTCACGTCGTCTCCTTGAAATCTCAAAAATAGATGAATATTCTCAAGATCCCTCATGATTTTTCTACATAATTTTATTCTATCCATAATGCCTAGAGACATTTGAAGAAGCTCCTCATTTATTTTTCGTTTGTCATTATCCAAATCCTTAGCATGTCCGATGCGGTTAGCAATCATCTCCATTCTCTCGGTAGCTTTTTCCAAGAATAAGCCAAAAGTTCATGCTATCTCCACTAAGCCAGCAGTCCATTTGTCACTTGCTTTAGCCCTTTTTCTTCTTGAAGAATCAATCCTCATGATCTATAGCCGCATGAGCTTCTGAAGGGTCTTCACTGATATTTCCCTTGGCACGGTCTTTTCCAAATACAGCTACTAGTCGATCATATTGAGGAAAGGAATTCCCTCTCAAAGAAGCAGCTCATGGATAGGTCTATAAAGAAAATATATTATTTTGTTAAAAATGAAACAATTAATAAATAAGAAAAATGAGAAGAATACACCAACCTTGCAATATTTTTGCCAACTTTCCTCATAATGAATATCAACACAATGCTTTTCATGGTCCCACCCAAAGCCACTTTGATTCCTCAAGTCATATATCTGATTATACAACTTTTTCAAGTTTTTCATTTTCGACTCTATGTGAGAATTACCCTTGATGCTAGAACAAGGGAACTTTTTTTCAAACCACTTCTCTAACATAATCATGTAACCACTCTTGAAGCTGTTATTAGCTTTCATTCCTTGCACAATTAATTCTTCAAGACCATTTAGAAGTGCACTATTATCCATACACGTCGGTCTCTCTTTGTTCCCCTTTTTTGAGTTTGATTCAAATCGCTACCTTCCATTCCTAAACATCTCATTGCAATTTTAGAAAATTTAATGATGGAAGATAACATGGTAGAGAAAATTTAATAATAGAGACAGCATAGTACTTCAAATTTAAAATGATAAAGTCATAATTCAAACATTATATAGGAAATATATGTCTCAATAATGACAAACCAGCACCATATTACACTTGTCTAATAGAAATGGAAAAAATAAAAAAAAATAAAAACATCTTATAACGCAAGTCTTGCAACAATGGAAAACAAATGATTTTTTTAAATAATATAAAATCATACAACTTCTCCATGTCCTCGACTTGCATTCCACTCATTAAACATTTGTACTGCCAAATTTGCCTCCATGTTGTCCAATGATCCGATGGCTCAACAACATCAATTGTTTCCACATCTTCAATAGTGGTGGCAACTTCATCTAATTATGCCTAGATTGGATCAATAGCCATTTCTCTTCTTATCAAATTGTGCATAAGGCAACAAGCTATGATTATTCAACCTTGCATTATAATTGGATAAAAAGATGAACTCCTAAGAATAGCCCACCATAACTTAAGTAGATCGAAGCATCTTTCTATAACATTTCTAGCTTGAGAATGCTTCATGTTGAAGTACTCCTCAGGTGAATTTGGTGTACTACCTTCCGTCCACTCAGATAGATGGTATCGAGTACCTCTATAAAGAGCAAGAAAGCCCTTCCCATTTGTGTATCCAACATCTACAAGATAATAATTACCTAATAACAAATGATAATATTATTAATTGTCTCACAACCTTTAAAACCTACAATACATAAAATGCAATATATTGATAAAGGCTTATCTTACCAACAGGGATCTTCAGACCATTGGGTTTAACTAAAGCATCTCAAAGCACTCTAGAATCTATTGCTGAGCCTTCCCATCTAGATAAAACACAAATGAATCTCATGTCACGTGAGCAAACTCCTAATATGGTGGACGCAACCTCACCCTTTCTATTTCGGTACCTCGATTTATCAACCTCTGGAACACGTACCCTTATATATGTGCCATCTAATGCTCCTAAGCAACCCTAGAAACATAAAATTAATAAAATAACATTCTCTTTGAAGTATTAAATTAGTCCATGACATAGCATAACAAACATACCTTAAACCACTTCCATCTATCGTTGGCACATTCCTCTGGAACTGGTTCAAGTGAGACAAGGAACACACTATGCATTCTTATCACCGCATTTAAAACTAAGTTAAAATACCTACTTATTGTCTCCCCAGACCTCATAAATCTTAACTTAATGACTTGATTTTTCATGTGATGGGCAAGTATATGTAAAAACATGGCCATTGGTTCTTCTATAGTCACAAGTCCATCTTCTTTTAACCCACCGGTTGTACATGCCAACTTGCATAGTAGAGTAAATGTATGTCTATCCATCCTAAGTTGTTCCACACAATTCAAGTCATTGCTCTTAATGAGGCAGTCAAGGTGATCTAAACAAGCTTGGATTCTAATAAATGTCCGATCCTTCAATATATGCTTGCAGTAGTGCTTTTTAGCAGCAGTGGACACTACTAGCATATACATCATACACAAAAGCAACATTTGGAGGCTCATCTCCTTTAATATAAGAATGGTGAAAATTTCCTCTCTACATTGTGATATAGATTTTGCCTGCCTTTTCCTTGTTCACCGCCCTTTTTGTTAGCAGCTTTTTGCATTCGGCTCCCTTCCACTCAGGTTGACTTGTTATCTTCTTGAGTGCAAGTTTTGTGGAGCCGAATATTGTGTATATTGTTGGTTTAAGCTCAATATATTATTACCTTTTACCAAAAAAAAATTAATAGGTTAGATAATAGAAAAGTATATAAAGTATCTTTTTTTCAAATCGGCAAATTTCAAGGAAGTTATCCTTCCTCTTTGCAATAAGGAGAAAATCCTTGATCTTGTGGATTTGTTTCGGATGTTTTTCAAAAGTTTAGAAAGGACATATAATTTTTAGGGGCATTGAAGATATTGAATATATTGCACAAAAACAAAAAGGCCTTTATAAATCTATACATTCAAAACTACCAAGAAGAGAGCAGTTTTTGGCCATTCATCAAAGAACCAGAAGATATTATTTAATCAAATTTGTGACAACCAAAAGCAAGCAAGCAAACAATCAAGTTTTCAGAGGGAATGAGGAGACACATCAAATACCGTAACACCCTTTCATCATGAGCACGTGCCTATAAAATATTCGATGGTGTTGGCCTCGCTAGACAGCACCTACAATTCTGGAAAAGAAGGCCTTTGCATGGAAATAATGTAAAAAATGTATGTAGGGGCAAGTCGTATTGCTTATCAAAGCTCCAACTAAAGACCATCCCCACCTCCGCCCTGTCGACGTGCCCACCTTGTGCCATGCCAAATGCTAAAATAGATGGACTATTAAAATTTCACTTCCAATAACACGATCTCCAATCAACCAGCAAAAAAGCCAATAAAACTACAATTCTGACCTACGTAAGCCAAAACATAGATGAAACAGGAAAACAATCCACAGCCAACCTTATGGCTACTTTAGAAGTCAATGTTATAGAGAGAGAGAGAGAGAGAGAGAGAGAGAGAGAGAGAGAGAGAGAGAGAGAGAGAGAGAGAGAGAGAGAGAGAGAGAGAGAGAGAGAGAGAGAGAGAGAGAGAGAGAGAGAGAGAGAGAGAGAGAGAGAGAGAGAGAGAGAGAGAGTGATTATTTACCTTCGCAAATTCATCGCTTTCGTAAAATTTCGATGTGAATCAAAGAGCTATTGTGATTATTTACCTTCGCAAATTCATCGCTTTCGTAAAATTTCGATGTGAATCAAAGAGCTATTGAGGAGAAGGCTTTGACGTCAATACTTTGGAAACAAAGGAGTTGGAGTCGGTGAACGGCGGAGAAAGAAAAAAAAACGCAAGGTTTTATGTTTCGGATAAAAGAAATTCTACCCGACCTTATCCCACCCTCCCCCTCGAATTTTTTTATCCAGGTTATATCCCTTCTATACCAGACCTTATCCTATTCCAAATAGCTACCAAACACCAGATAAGATAAAACATATCATATCCTAGTTTTTATCCGGTCAACCAAACGTAGTCTAAACAAATATATTTATGACAAACTTACTCCAAACTAATTACTTGTGACAAATTTACTCCAAATAAACACAAAAAATCCTAAATCAATACACTTGTAACAAATTTACCCTCCATTAAATTGGATTAATATAACAAAAAACCATAAAATTGATATAAAATCTCAAACCGGTACACAAATCAACTATCATGTGTTTTTTAACTTAATAATTTGATAATAAAATTTAACAGAAACTAATAGAGATACCAATTTATGGTAAATTTATCAAAGGTATATTAGTTTTGTATTTTTTATCGTTAAAAAAATTATTTTGTAGTAAATTTATTACATGTGTATCGATTGTAGTTTTTCATGATATTAACCCCTCTTTTCTAACTTTGTGAATTTCTTAAAAATAAAATAGAAAGCATTATATATATATATATATATATATATATATATATATATATATATATATATTCAAAGTAAGGGTTAATATCTTGAAAAACCTCAAACCGGTACACATGTGACAAATTTATCCCAAACTATTTTTTTGATCATGGAAAACCCCAAACTGGTACATTTGTGAAAAATTTACCCCGACTGATCATAACAAACCCTAAACTGGTACATTTATGACAAATTTACTCCAAACTAATTTATTCGACCACAAAAAACCCCAAATTGATAAATTTGTGACAAATATACCATCCGCTAAATTAGATTAATACCACAAAAAAATCACAAAAATTGTAAATTGTGACAAACGGAGCGTAAGATCCCAAATTAGAATACCAGTTAATTGTCACGTGTCATTTAACTTAATAATTTAACAGTAAAATTTAACGAAAACTAACAGAGGGTAAATTTGTCATAAGTGTACCAAGTTTGGGTAAATTTGTCAAAAATATATCAGTTTTGGATTTTTTGTGGTCAAAACAATAATTTGGAGTAAATTTGTCACAAGTGTACCAGTTTGAGGTTTTTCAGGATATTAACCCTAAAGTAAAAAGGTTCCATGTCTCCCTAAGTACTGCTCGACAGAGACCCCATGGCGACACTGTTGACTACCGCATCATGGGGGCCAACCTCCGGCGACCATGACATAGTATTCACAACTCTTGAGCGACCAACGTCGAGTGGCCGCCTAAAGGGTTCGCTCTCTATCAAATGCGTGGTGACCATATCTGGATGGATCTCGACACACCGTTGGTCTGTCTTGCTTCAACGACCACTAAGTGGACCACGGCGCAATGGTCGCACCTCATAACGATGGTAAAGCCCACAATTGCCAATCGCCTGTGGGATTTGTGGTTCCCAGTTCACCCATGAGTCAATCTTATTTTGTCTCACAACGGTCGAAAGAGACGCCACCCCCACGATGATCATAATGGTCGGGCAACCCTGATGTGGAGGTCGTCGTCCCGTCGATCTTTGACCATAACAGAGAAAGGGTTTTCTATTTTAAAAGTTATTTATTTGGATTTTTCTTTTTCTTTTTTGGTATTTTTATCCAAGTAAGTCACCTATTGAACAAGATAAATTGACGTGACGAATGCCTCCACCTTTATTATCTTTTCATATCCTATCTCAATCTCACATTTTGTCTTGACGACCAAATATGGTATCCACTTATACAACCCCACCAAAAATAACACTAAGTTTGTTAGGTGCTTTACACCTGATTTGAGTGACAAGTACTATCAAGCTTATTAAAATCAATCTAAGAGAGAAACAAAATCACTTACCATGAAATTCTTTTCCGCCTTTTCTACTGAAAGATATCCAATGGAACGCATAGTATAAAAATTTCACTAAATGATCTTGCAAGACAAACTCCCGTCTTGTCTCGCCTATTCAAGTATCTTTTGGAAATTCGTCACGTTATTTTAAATAACAAACCTACTCCAAGACAACTTAGGAAAAAAAATCGAAATGCTGTCGAGATATCTTCGAGTGCGTCGATGTGAATTCCGCATTTTCTTGGAAGGGATTGGACAACTGATCTAAGAAAATGTGACATAAGAAGTAATTGAGATGATTTGCCCTGAGCTGCAGAGGATTGATTTACGACAAGTAGGATTTATTGTAAGTACGTTATGAGAGTCAATTCAACCTACAAGATTGCTAAAAATCAGACGAATAGAGAAGTATGGAGGGAAGCGACTGTGGCAACTCCGCCCAAGCACCGGCTAGGGCTACCAAATGCCTGCCGGCCTCTAGTCGACCATAGCATGGTCACTGCCATCTTCGATCGAAGCACATGCGCACATAGAGACAGAGGGAGGGGGAAACAATATGAATATGTATGAAAGGATTGACGGCCGATCATTGAATCATACATCATCAGTAATGAGTACACGTCGGAATCTCTATCAATAGTTACAGTTTTATCTTTCGACGGTGAACGCCGAGATTCGACATCTCCAACAACATTACCATACGAAGATAATATGAACATGTACAAGCTTAGATCTAAGACTTGTGAAAACAAGCCATCCAAAGTTGAACGAGCGCAAATTTGACACCGAAACTGCTGTGAACACCGTTGAGATTGGAGGTGAAGTACTCACTTATTAAAACTCTTAAATCTAAAATTAGATTAGAGAGAAAAACTCTTAAACGTAAGATTGGGAGATCAAATCTCAAACCTAAATCTAGATTGGGAGAGTAAGGAAAGAAATAAGAGAAAATAAAAGGAAAAGCGATAGAGATGGAAGGGAGAGTCAAATCTCTCCCCTCCAAAAGTTAAAAGAACGAAAAAAGGCCAAAACTTAAAAGTGGGGGAGAGGGAGGGGGTGACAGGTTCCCTGTAATTAGAATGAACTAGAAGAAGGAAATAGCTTGCTTACTGAAGTGTCGGAAAGCGGCACGGTATCAAATCCAACTACCCATCAGACCAACAGAAATCGGAGATTGTAGATGAGGGTTTTGAATCAAATGTTGCACGAACATAATGTTGACTTTTTATAGGAAGCAGCCGTTTTCGTTTCACATTGCATCTGTTTGGTGGCCTTTTCTTGTGTTGTTTCGTCAAAAGAAGTTTAATTAGGGTTTACTTCAAGAAACCAAACTATTTGGGGGAGAGCTTGTATCCTCTCTCGATTGCCCTTGAAGTTCTCAGGGAATTGGTAGGCATTGCATCATATAAGAACCAACGCTCACTCGCGATCTTTAACTATCTGAGTTATTGTATGTTAGGAGACACTATATACAAATTATGATAACATGGACTTCAATGAAACGAGTCGTCATAAGAGTTGCCTTCCTCCAACCTATTTATTCAGCAAGAGCACTGGACTTCCTTTCTCCCGGCAAGCAAAGGCTCGGATGCAAGGTTTATCATGGAACATATGCTTCTAGGGAATAAGTGAGAATAAGTACTTAATGTTATGTATAACCAAATCCTAAACTCACTATTAATGGGGTTCCGACGCTGGATATCTCACATCTTTCCGACTTGAGATTTCATTGATACCACTTGGCCACAAATGAGCTTGAGAGCCTCATCGAGTTTCCAACATTATAAATCTATTGGCAACAAGTTTATCACTTGATTGAACATTTTTTAAAACGTTAAAGACTCAGTTGACTAGTAGCTAAACCGTAAAAGACAAGTTCTGCACTTTCATCTGTTTTGCCAAACAGTTGACTCGTAGCTAAATCGTAAAAAATAGGTTTTGCACTTTTATCTGTTTTGCCAGAAAAGTGAAAAATCCTTAAGTACGATGCATTTGAATGAATTGATAAACGCTGTGAATGTGTTTTTATTGAGTTTAGACTGGACAGTAAATGGCTGGAAACTTAATGGTAAGAATACCAAGAACAATAGTTGCCAGCAATGTAAATAATGCTACAAATTAAAGGATTATAGAAAATAAAGAACATTGGATGTTCTAAGATTGATTGAGTGAACATTCACAACGTATACACTGAAAGTATTTATAACCCACCATCAATATTTACATATACACAGTTATTAAACAGTCACAAATTCACACATGGTTTCATCGATCAACAACACTTATCTGTAAGAAGTTACAAATACCTAAATTATTGACTCCACTATCTAATAGTTACAGACTCGCGTTAATTTGCCACCCCTGCCTTTTAATCGGCAAAGCAATCATTTTTTCACTCTGTTCATCAATTGTCCTCTTATACTTGGTCGAAATCTAATAGAGTCTGTTCTTATCGATCAATTCTTAAATTCTCGATGAAGAATCTTGTCGATCATGCTGGACATCGACTTGCCGATCTTCTCAGTTGCCTTAATTCTTACACTGACCAAACACTGCTCGTCGGCTAACACCTCGCCATTTTTGGGTGTCAACAATCTAATAAAACCATCTTAATTTCATAAATTCAGACAATCACGATGATTGGAAAAACCATTGTAGACATTGTCAAAAAGAAAAAGAGTAAATTAGTAATTATTGATTATTACATGTTCTGATACACGGAGTGACTCATCACACAAGCGAGTAAAACGACTCGTTGAATTCGAGTTTTCTAATCATCTGCGAGACAGACCGCAGATCGGTCGCAAGCCTACAGGATCCTGTACATAACGAAATCTCAAACCCGTCCCGCGGCTCGAAATCACGATCCGGGACGAGTCGAGTCCCTCCGTTAGATCCGCAAGCGCAAGCGATAATCATAAACACAAACCGGCGTACCAAATAGCAGCCTCGACAAGAACCACACCATCATCAAGAAGAACAAACATTTTGCACCTGGGAAACCAGAGACTTGCATAGATTCCCCTCATCGCCATACGAACGAATCATGGGCAAGTTCCAAACACCCCACGTAAGCTAACCCCAAAAGACAAGAGGGCAAGAAAAGGAAGATCCAGCAGCCCAATGTCAACCGCATCGATCGAGCTCAGGACACACGATGTCGGATGGCCATGGACATCAGGATCGGCGAGTACCTTATGGCAGAAGAAGTAGAGGCGGAAGCAGCAGAAGAAGAAGTGGAAGATGGAGAAGGATGAGGAGGGAAAGAAGAAGGTTGCCTGGCCATAATGCTGGAGAACCGGAGAGCCGACACGACGAGGGAGGCGAGGTCGGTGAAGAGGTAAGAGAACTCGGCGAACAGGCTCATGCTCTTCCTCATCAGCACCTTCATCAGCACCGACGCCGCGTCCCCAAAGAACTTCGCCATGCTTCCTCCTCCTCCTCCTTCAGGTTGTCCTCGTCGCCGGCATTGGCAAAAGACTTTGAAGAGAGAGAGAGAGAGAGAGAGAGAGAGAAGCTCTAGGTTTTGGGTTTGATTGGACAGTGTCTTGGGGGGGCTTACGTAAGGAGAGGGGAGCTGAATAATGTCGAAGGGTGGATTTACGGAAATGCCCTTTCGACAAAGAAGCGTATAAGCTAAGGTGAGGGAGACGTTGAGTGCTCCGCTTGAACTTTTCATGCTCCAGCGCTGAGAGGTTATCCTCGGAATATATAACCTTTATAGAGGGAGAGATGATGATAACTTCTAATCAAATGTTCTTGTCGTGCTTAGAATTATTTATTGAATGAAAACTCTATTTTGTTTTCTTCAATCCGGTCAATCGGATTCAGTTAAAAAAATGAAAATATTAATATTCATAGTTTAATTTCATATTCAAATTTATTCATTGATACCTCGATTAAGTAGCCAAGGCCCATCATCTAGATACTCTTTTATTTTCTTGGTTAATTCAGTC
The DNA here is from genome assembly GCA_016097545.1 of Eucalyptus victrix. Taxonomy (NCBI): domain Eukaryota; kingdom Viridiplantae; phylum Streptophyta; class Magnoliopsida; order Myrtales; family Myrtaceae; genus Eucalyptus; species Eucalyptus victrix. The sequence goes on from CM027835.1 coordinate 13,874,410, forward strand.
CACAACTTTTGTGGATCTTACCATGTTTTGATGCCCCTTTTTGGGCTACTGTGGAAGAACTTTTGATGATAATTAATAGTACTTTTCCAGATCCAGGAAAAAAAAAGGCTCCTTCATTTCGACATGAGAGGCTATCAAGCCTCCTCGAAACTTTCTACCATTTTTTATTTAAATCAAACTTAACCTAATTATGCGATTCCTATAAATAATTCACAAAAATCAACACCCGATTAATCCCATGAATTATCCGACACAATGCTTCGAAAGCACTATAAAAATAAAAATTTTACTGCCAAACCGATGAAGGACAAGGCGAGAGAAGTGAAGAAAAGATTCAACGCTCTCTCCATCTCCAAGTTCCAGTGGCAGCTCGTGGGAAATACGGAGGGAGTGCGAGGGCAAAACCGTAAAACAAAATGGGCCCCGCGGAGACAAAACTCAGGTTGCTGTAGGATGAAGACATCATGAACTCATCCGAGCAGGTACCCGCCCTCGGATCTTTGAAGTCCCGTGCCACGAACAAAGTCCAAACGGTTCCCCGCGAAATATGTCGACACTCCCATGACAAAATGGACGGTCGATTTGTTTTCTTTATGTAATAATATATAAAAACAAAAAGAACACTTAAATTGCGGCGTGCACGACCCCAAAAAAAAAAAAAAAAAGAAAAAACAATTTGCGGTATGGTCTGCTCTTCCCTGCCTCGTGCCGTCCTCACGATTCAGTTGGCTGAATGCTTTTTTAGTACACTTAATTCCTTAAAATAGCACTTAATAAATTTTTACATTTATTGTTATTTCTTGTATTCATAAGATTGTGTATATTGGTGTTAATTGGATTATTAGATTTAATAAGTATGCGAAACCCTATTTGCTTTCCTAGACGAAGGTAAAAAATATATCATTCTATTATGTTAGCGAATCAGATGAACTCAAGAATTTATTAAAAAGTATTCTAAAACACAATGTATGAATTGTACCTATTCTGCTAGGAGAGCCGAACATGTCGTAATCGATGAATCAATGAAGGTAAAGAAATATACCATTATACAATCTTAGCGAATCATATGGGCACAAGAATTTATTAGAAAGTATCTTAAAAACGCAATGCGTGAACTATGAAAGTTGCATTCAATATTTGTTTCGCTTCAACAGCCAAACGTGTCGCAATCAATGAAAATATCTTTCACCAAAAGCTAATGTTTGGTTTTTTTGTTGAACGGGTTTGGTGGCGATTCAAAAAGGAATTGAATTGTGTAACAAGGATTATGAACAATTAAATATGAAGGAAAAGAAATGTGAGTACTGAAAATTGATGAGCTGAGAAAATAAATGGGTTTTTGTCATAGCAACTACACACTGCTTTATATAGTCTACTACAAAGTATATTTGCTCATAAATTACAACTGCATCTTCATATTTTTAGGCTCCATTATCTACATCAACCTTACCTAGGTGATTACAACTCCTCAAATGCCAATGGACCTGACCCTTAATTGGTATCTTTGTCTTGAAATGGCATCCCTATTTGTCCTCTTTTTTCTTTTCCTTTTTTATTTCCTACATGTTCGACACTTAGTCAACTCATTAAGTGATAATCGTTGATTGATTGTTGTTGTATGTTGATGATTGTATTCTTCGGCCATCAATGATCATCGTGTGATTGACAAGTATTTTTGCTATCGGTAAGTTACTAATAACCAAATCAAACTTAACACCAAGCTTTCTACTCCCTCAAATCAGCATATGTTGATTACAAAAACTTGGTCATTTTTTTTTGTGTAAACAGTACCTAAAGAGCGAGACAAAGCTGTCAGCACAAATCCTAAGAGTGATGGCACTAAGTGCAAGAAATAACAACACCCATCACTGACAAGCAACAGCACTCGGCATGGCGGTGTGTAGCATAAGAGCGGCATGTCAAACAAAAAGCATGGAAGGAGAAATGGGAAGTTCATGAAAGTCCATTCTTGAATTGAGTTTGTAATCCCAAATTTGTGGAAATGCAATGGTCAAGACGAGCATAGGTTCAATTTCAAGGCTATGGTTTTGCAAGGATGATGATGCAGCACGCAGGCTACCAAAATGTGTTTTTAGAATTGCAGTTGATTCCCCTTCCATGTCAGACCCCACCCCCCATCCTTGCATTTAACGGGTACCTAATATTTTCTCGTTACAGATAAGAGACATAAATGCAGAATTTTCGGTGAGTAAACAAGCCAAGTCAGCAAAAACCTGATGACGTTGCACTTTATTTGACAGAAGGGCCATGTAAACAGGCAAGAGAACTGGGCGAACAGGCTGATTTAGGTTTGGGGTCGGGTTTGGACAGGGTCTTCGGGGCTTACGAAAGGAGAGAAAGGCTTGATAATAGCGCGGTGGATTTGCCGAAATGTCCTTTTGTCAAACTAGATGTTGAGTGCTCCTCTAGTGACACACGAAAGATAGGGAAATATACTCTTTTGCAAAACGTTCCTCCGCTTAAACTTTTTATGCTTTATTGTTGTCGATAGCTTATCCAAGGAATACAACCTTTATAGAGGGAGAGATGATAACTTTGAATCGAAGGCCGCCCTTGTTTTCTAAAGTTCCTATCATACAATTCGAAAAGTTCATGTTTATCTAATACTAATCGTGATTTTTCTTTAAGCTACAATACTAGAATTATTTATTGGATAAAACCCTATTTGATTTCTTCAACTTGATTAATCAAGTCCGGCAAAAAGAAAAAAAAAAAAAAAAAAAAAAAAAAAAAAAAGAGGTTCCATTGTTTGTGGTATGCAACAACCAATATTGCCTTGGATTCCATATAAATTCATCCGTATCTTGTTTAGTGAAAGGTCATATATTAAAATCAAGCTAACAAAAGCTCTTTTAAGTGTTCTCGAAACTCTTTATCATTTTTTATTTAAATTAAACTCAACCTAAACATGTCCCTTCAAATGAAAAATATAGATAATTCACAAAAACATACGCTTGATCAATCTTCGATGACACTTAAAAAATTTTGCAACTAGACCAATGGAGGGCAAGGCAAGAACAACAATATATATATATATATATATACAAGTGCAATGAAAATATTAAAAATTATCACGGAAGTTATAAGACTTTTAAAATGTGCAATCAAGTCATAAATTTATCACAAAAGTATAATAAAATCTGAAAAATTTAAAAATTATTAATTAAGTTCTAAAAAATTTTAATTGATCAAATCAAGTCATTTTGTTGATTATATTTTTAAAAAATTTTAAAATTTCTAAAATTTTGAGAGCTAGATTGCACTTTTAGGATATATTTTAGGATTTTAAGTGCACTTATCATTTCTGCTTCTTCTTTTTTTTAAAAGCACTCTCTTATATTAGGTTCCAGTGGCAGCTCGTGGGAGACACAGAGAGAAAGGGCAAAACCGTAAAAGACAGGCCCGGCGGAGACAAGATCAGGCGCTGCAGAATGAAGACATCATGAACTCATCCCGAGCGGACACCACCCTCGATAATATCAAACCTCGTCGCCCCGAGCAAAGTCCAAAGCTTCCCCCCGAAATATGTCGACACCCCCATGACAGAATGGACGGTCAACTTGTTTTTATTGAAAATAATAATAAAAAAAAAAAGGAACACTTTTTTTTCGTACACTGAATAATCTCACTGTGGCCTACTTCAGCTTATGCCATCATAACGATTTAATTAACTGAATGATTGTTTAGTACACTTTTTTTTTTTCAAATTACTACACTTAATTCTTTATTACTTTTGGATCTAATAATTCATCATAAGTAATTTATTTTTTTATATTCATAAGATTGTGTATATTGTACTAATTCGATTATTAGATCCAAAATTTTGTGAAACACTATTTGCTTTTTCCGATGTCTTAGCGAATCGGATGAATCAAAGAGTTTTATTATGAAGTTTTCTAGAAAACGCAATGCCTAGTTTATGGAAGTTAGCACTAGATATATGTTTCACTAGAAATTGAGAGTTGTCCAAATTGGTGAAATACATTTCACAAAGGTTGATCTTCGTTTTTTATTGAACAGGTCTAGCAGTGATCCGGACAAAAATTGAATTGCATAATGATGATCGAGAATAATTAAATTTTCAAGGGAATGAATTGTGAGTATTGATAAATTGTGAAAATAAATAAGTTATTGTGATGGTAGTTATGTCCTCATAACAATTACACACAGCTTTGTATAGGCTACTAAAAAGTATAACTGCTTATAAGTAGTTCATATTTTAATTGATGATTAAAACCACATCTTTATATTTTTAGGCTCTATAATCGCACATCGACCTTATCCAACAAGCAGTTACAACTCCTTAAGCCTCACCAGGTTTGACCCTTAATTGGAATCTTTATCTTTAGTCCGCATTCCTACTTTGTCCTCTTTCTTCCTTTCCTCTATATTCAACACCTACCCAACCTGTTAAGTGATAATTGTTGACCAATCACACTATTCTATGATCAACAACTATTTTTTGTTATTGGCAAATTACCGATAACCAAGTCAAATTTAACACCAAGTTTTATACTCGCTCAAATCAACCCCATGTTAATTACAAAAATTGTCTTTTTTTTTTCTTTTTCTTTTTTGTAAACAATACCTAAAGTGGAAGAGAGGTGTCAGCACCGATGCTAGGATTGATGGCACCAAGTGCAGCAAATGATAGTGCAGCGCCCATTGCTAGACAAGTGATGACACCTGGCATGGCAGCAAGTAGCATTAGGGTCACATGTCGAACAAAAAACATGGAAGGAGTTATGAGAAGTTTACTAAAATTCATTTTCGAATTGAGTTTGTAATCCCAATTTATGGAAATGCAATGGACAAGATGAGCACATGTTCAATTTCAAGGTCATGTTTTTGCAAGGACAATGATGCAGCACACGGGCTACATCATAAACCCCGTCCCCGGCGCATTGAACGGGTTGTTGACTGACGAGTGAATTGAACATTAAACATAAAAAACATAGCAAAAATGCAGTTTTTTTTTTTTTTCAGTGAGTGGACAAGCCAAGTCAGCAAAAGCTTGATGACGTCGCACTTTATTTGTCAGAAGGGCCATGTTGAGCCATATATTGGAAGGATACTTAATTGAACGAATTATCCAGGTACCCAATATTAAGCAAATCAAGGTCAGTTTTGTCAAAACATGCCCAAATTTTCGCAAAAAAAAATTAAACTAAAAATAAATCCCAGCTGAAAAGAAGGGAAGAAGAAAGAGCCGAAGCCCGAAAGCGTAGACTAGCCTGATTTTGGAGGCTAATGCCATGGCTAGAATTTCGAGTTTATCATATATAATTTTTCCATCCGAGCGGTTTTGGGCCTTCGGGCCCAAGATCTTCAAGCCAAAAATAGCCTGGATTGGCCTGAAGTCATTTTTAAAAATAAAAACATGTATTACAATATATGTAATATGAAATATGAGTAATAGAAAATACATTATTTATACTCGAAACACTTTAATAAAACATGAATGAGTTTTTCTTACTGAAAAAGTATAAATAAGTTTAAAATACATAATTAAAACCAAACGAATGATAATTGGCGTGCCAATATTGGTTAAATTCAAGGAAGAATGGTTGGACACATATTAAAAGAAAAGTGATTTTTTTAAAATTTCTATCTAAGGCTGTACATGTTTTGTACATTTCGGTTGGTGACACGGGCCTCCTACAATATATGACCTGTGAAAGCGAGCTATCCAAAGTTGAACGAGTACAAATTTGACACTGAAACTACTGTGAACACCATCGAGACCGGAGGTGAAGTACTCGCTCATTAAAACTCTTAAATCTAAAGTTAGATTAGAGAGAAAAACTCTCAAACCTAAGAATGGGAGATCAAAATCCCAAACCTAAATCTAGATTGGGAGAGTAAGGAAAGAAAGAAATAAGAGAAAATAAACAAAAAAGCAATAAAGAGGGGAGGGAGAAATTTAGGTCAAATCCCTCCCCTCCAAAAGTTAAAAAGACGAAAAAAAAGGCCAAAACTTAAAAGAGGGAGGGAGGGAGGGAGGGAGGGTGACAACTTCTCTGTAATTAGAGTGAAGTAGAAGATGGAAATAGCTTGCTTACTGGAAGGATCAGAAAGCGACACGGTATCAAATCCAACTATCCATCAGACCGACGGAAATCGGAGATTGTAGACGAGGGTTTTGAATCAAATGTATACAAGTGGGCACATATATAATGTTGACTTTTTATAGGAAGTAGCCGTTTACGTTTCACCTTGCATCTATTTGGTGGCCTTTTCTTGTGTTGTTTTGTCAAAGAAGTTTGGTTAGGGTTTACTTCAAGAAACCAAATTATTTGGGGAGAGCTTGTATCCTCGCTCGAGTTGCCCCTAAATTTCTGAGGGAATTGATAGGCATTGCATCATATAAAAACCGAAGCTCACTTGTGATCATTAACTTTCTAAGTTATTGTATGTTACGAGATACCATATACGAATTACGACAATATGGACCTTAGTGAACAAGTTGTCACCAGAGTAGCCTTCCTCCAACCTATTTATTTGGCAAGTTCACTGGACTGCCTTTCTCCCGGCAAGCAAAGGCTTGGATGCAAGGTTTATCATGGAATCCATTTGCTTCTAGGGAATAAGTGAGAATAAGTACTTAATTTTATTTATAATCAAATCCTAAACTCACTATTAATGGGGTTTTGACACTCGATATCTTACATGTCTCTGACTCAAGTTTTCATTAATAACACTTGGCCACAAATGAGCTTGAGAGCCACATCGATTTTCCAACATTATAAATCTATTGGCAACAAGTTTATCACTTGATTGAACATTTTTAAAACATTAAAGACTCAATTGACTAGTAGGTAAATCGTAAAAGACAAGTTTTGCACTTTCATCTATTTTGCCAGAAAAGTAAAAAATCCTTAAGGACGATGGATTTGAATGAATTGATAAATGGTTGTGAAGGCATTTTTATTGATTTTAGATAGGAAAGTAAATGGCTGGAAACTTAATGGTAAGAATACCAGAAACAATAGTTGCGTTGCTACAAATTAAAGGATTACGGATAAAGAACATTGGATGTTCTAAGATTGACTGAGTGAACCTTTACAATGTATACACTCAAAGTATTTATAACCCACCATCAACATTTACATATATACAGTTATTGAACAGTCACAAATTGACACATGGTTTCATTGATCAACAACATTTATCTGTAAGAAGTTACAAATACCTAAATTATCAACTTCACCATTTGACAGTTACAGACCCGCATCAATTTGCCACCCCTGCCTTTTAATCAGCAAAGCAATCATTTTTTCACTCCGTTCATCGATTGTCTTCTTATACTTGGTTAAAATCTAATAGAGCCTGTTGTTATCGATCAATTCTTAAATTCTCGATGAAGAATCTCGTCGATTGTGCTAGACATCGACTTGCTGATCTTCTTGACTGCCCTAATTCTCAGACCAAATCTTGTTCTTCTCGACCGGACCCTGCTCATCAGCTATCTCGCAACACCTTGCCATTTTTGGGTGTCAACAACGTGATCTAAAAAAACCATCTTAATTTCCTAATTCAGACAATCACAATGATTGGAAAAACCATTGTTCAGATTGTGAAAGAGAAAATGAGTAAATTAGTAATTATCGATTATTACATGTTCTGATACATGAAGCAACTCATCACACAATCGAGCAAAACGACTCGTTGAATTCGAGTTTCCTAATCATCTGCGAGACAGATCGCAGATCGATCGCAAACCTACAGGAAACCATACATAACGAAATCTCAAACCCGTCCCGCGGCTCGAAATCGCGATCCGCTTCCGGTCGAGTCCCTCCGTTAGATCCGCAAGCGCAAGCGATAATCATAAACACAAACCGGCGTCCCAAATAGCAGCCCCAGCAAGAACCATCCCATCATCAAGAAGAACAAACATTTTGCGCCTGGGAAACCAGAGACGTGCATAGATTCCCCTCATCGCCGTACGAACGAATCATGGGCAAGTTCCGAACACCCCACGTAAACCAACCCCAAAAACCAAGAGGGCAAGAAAGGAAGATCCAGCAGCACAATGTCAACCGCATCGATCGACCTCAGTACACACGTTGCCGGATGGCCATGGACATCAGGATGGGAGAGTACCTTCTGGCAGGAGAAGTACAGGCGGAAGCAGCAGAAGGAGAAGTGGAAGATGGAGAAGGATGAGGAGGGAAAGAAGAAGGTTGCCTGGCCATGATGGTGGAGAACCGAAGAGCCGACACGACGAGGGAGGCGAGGTCGGTGAAGAGGTAAGAGAACTCGGCAAACAGGCTTATGCTCTTCCTCATCAGCACCTTCATCAGCACCGACGCCGCGTCCCCAAAGAACTTCGCCATGCTTCCTCCTCCTCTGTCAGGTCGTCCTCCTCGCCGGCATTGGCAAAAGACTTTGAAGAGAGAGAGAGAGAGAGAGAGAGAGAGAGAGAGCTTTAGGTTTGGGGTTGGATTGGACAGTGTCTTGGGGGGGCTTACGGAAGGAGAGGGGAGCTGAACAATGTCGAAGGGTGGATTTACGGAAATGCCCTTTCGACGGAGATGCGTATCAGCTTAGGTGAGGGAGACGTTCGGTGCTCCGTTTGAACTTTTCGTGCTCTAGCGTTGATCGGTTTATCTTCGGGATATATAACCTTTATAGAGGGAGAGATGATGATAATTTCTAATCACATGGTCTTGTCATGCTTAGAACTATTTATTAGATGAAACTCTATTTTATTTTCTTCGATCTGATCAATCAAATTCAGCCAAATAAATGAAAATATTAATATTCATAATATAATTTTATATTACAATTTATTCATCAATCCATCATATGTTATAATTGAATGGCTAATCAAGTTACTGATTAAGTAGCCAAGACCCATCATCTAGATATTCTTTTATTTTCTTGATTAATTTGGTCCACAATTTTTGTGGAGCTTACCATGTTTTGATGCCCTTTTTGAGGCTATTGTCGAAGAACTTTTGATGATAGTTAATAGTATTTTTCCAGATCCAAAAAAAAAAAAAAAAAAAAAGCTCCTCATTTCAGAGACTATCAAACCTCCTTCAAATTTTGTATTATTTTCGATTTAAATCAAACTTAACCTAATTATGCGATTTCTATAAATAATTCACAAAAATCAACACCCGATTAGTCGCATGAATTATTCGACACGATGGTTTGAAAGCACTATAAAAATAAAAATTTACTGCCAAACCGATGAAGGACAAGGCGAGAGAAGTGAAGAAAGATTCAGCCAAAAAAAGGCTCTCTCCATCTCCAAGTTCCAGTGGTAGCTCGTGGGAAATACGGAGGGAGCGCGAGGGCAAAACCGTAAAACAAAATGGGCCCCGCTTAGACAAAACTCGGGTTGCTGGAGGATGAAGACATCATGAACTCATCTGAGTAGGTACCCGCCCTCGGATCTTTGAGGTCCCGTGCCACGAACAATGTCCAGACGGTTCCCCGCGACATATGTCGACACTCCCTTGACAAAATGGACGGTCGATTTGTTTTCTTTATGTAATAATAAATAATAGTAAAAAGAGCACTTAAATTGCGGCGTGCACGACCCAAAAAAAGAAAAAAACAATTTGCGGTATAGTCTGCTCTTCCTTACCTCGTGCCGTCCTCACGATTCAGTTGCTGAATGATTTTTTAGTACACTTAATTCCTTATTAAGTGTACCAAATAAAATAGCACTTAATAATTTTTACATGTGTTTTTATTGCTTGTATTCATAAGATTGTGTATATTGGTGCTAATTGGATTATTAAATTTAATAAGTATGTGAAACCCTATTTGCTTTCCTAGACAAAGGTAAAAAGTATATCATTATACCATGTTAGTAAACCAGATGGGCTCAAGAATTTATTAGAAAGTATTCTAAAACGCAATATATGAATTATGAAAATTGCATCTAGTACTTGTTCTACTAGGAAAGCTAGACATGTCGTAATCGATGAATCAATAAAGGTAAAGAAATATACCATATACAATCTTAGTGAAGCATATGAGCTCAAGAATTTATTAGAAAGTACTTTGAAACGCAATGTATGAGCTATAAAAGTTGCATTCAATATTTATTTCTCTACAAAAGCCAAATATGTCACAATCAACGAAAATACCTTTCACTAGAAGATGATGTTTGGTTTTTTTGGTTGAACAAGTTTGGTGGCGATTCAAAAAGGAACTTGAATTGCATAATAAGGATCAAGAACAATTAAATATGAAGGAAAAGAAATGCGAGTGGTAAAAATTGATGAGTTGAGAAAATAAATGGGTTTTTGTCATAACAATTGCGCGCCGCTTTTTATAGTCTACTACAAAGTATATTTGCTCATAAATTACAACTACATCTTCATATTTTTAGGCTCCATTATCTACATCAACCTTACCTAGGTGATTACAACTCCTCAAATGCCAATGGACCTAACCCTTAATTGGTATCTTTGTCTTCAAATGGCATCCCTAATTTGTCCTCTTTTTTTTTTCTTTTTTTTTTTTTTTAATTTCATATGTGTTCAACAATTAGTCAACTCATTAAGTGATAATCGTTGATAGATGACTGTTATATGTTGATGATTGTGTTCTTCGGTCATCAATGATCATCATCATCATCATGTGATTGACAAGTATTTTTGTTATTGGTAAGTTACTAATAACCAAATCAAACTTAACACCAAGCTTTCTACTCACTCAAATCGGCATCTATTGATTACAAAAACTTGGTCATTTTTTTGTGTAAACGGTACCTAAAGAGCAAGACAAAGTTGTCAACACAAATCCTAAGAGTGATGGCACTAAGTGCAAGAAATAACAATGCCCATCACTAATAAGCAATAGCATCGGGTGTGGCGGTGAGTAGCATAAGAGCAACATGTCGAACAAAAAGTGTGGAAGGAGAAATGGGAAATTCATTAAAGTCCATTCTCGAATTGAGTTTGTAATCCCAAATTTGTGGAAATGCAATGGTCAAGATGAGTATAGGTTCAATTTCAAGGCTATGGTTTTGCAAGGATGATGATGCAGCATGCAGGCTACCAAAATGGGCTTTTAGAATTGCAGTCGATTCCCCTTCCCATGTCACAGACCCCACGCCTCCTTCCATTTAACGGGCTGTTGAATGATGAATGAATTGTACATTACGGATATGAGACATAAATGCAGAATTTTCGGTGAGTGGACAAGCCAATTCAGCAAAACATGATGACGTGACACTTTATTTGACAGGACGGCCATGTGAACAGGTAAGAGAACTCGGCGAACGGGCTGATTTAGGTTTGGGGTGGATTTATCGAAATGCCCATTTGTCAAACTAGATGTGGGGTGTGGGGTGCTCCTCTAGTGACACATGAAAAGATAGAGAAATATGCTCTTTTGCAAAACGTTCCTCCGCTTAAACTTTTTATTCTTTATTCTTGTTGATAGCTTATCCAAGGAATACAACCTTTATAGAGGGAGAGATGATAACTTTGAAACGAAGGCTGGCCTTATTTTGTAAAGTTCCTATCATACAATTCAAAAAGTTCATGCGTGTCTAATATTAGTCAAGATTTTTTTTTTAAAGCTCTAACGCTAGAATTATTTATTGGATAAAAACCTATTTGATTTCTTCTCCATTAATCAAGTCCGGCAAAAAGAAAAAAGAAAAAAAAAAAGAGGGTTCATTTGTTTGTGGTATGCAACAGCTGGTATTGCTTTGGATTCCAAATAAATTCATCCATCTCTTGTTAGTAAAAGGTCATCTATCAAAATCAAGCTAACTAAAGCTATTTTAATTGTTGTCATCATCCAAACTTCAAATGAAAAAAAAATATAAATAATTTGCAAAAACGGATGCTTGATCAACCTTCAATGGCACTTAAAAATTTTTGTAACTAGATCAATGGAGGGCAAGTCAAGAGCAATAATTTATATATATTTTTTATATATAAGTGTAATGAAAATCTTAAATTTATCACAAAAGTTATAATTTTTTAAATGTGCAATCAAATATTAAAATTTATCACAAAAGTATAATTATGTTTAAATTTTTTTTTAAAAAGTGCAATTAAGTTATAAAACTTTTTAAATTAATTAAATCAAGTTTTTTTATTAATTACATTTTTTGAAAATTTTTTTCAATTTCTAAAATTTTTAGGACTTGATTACACTTTTAAGATGTATTTTAAGATTTTAAGTGTACTTTATCCCTTCTTTCTCTTTTTTTGGTTTTCTTAAAGCACTCTCTCGTATTGAGTTCTAGTGGCAGCTCGTGGGAGATACAGAGCGACTAAGGGCAGAACCGTAAAAGACGGGCCCGGCGGAGACAAGATCAGGCGCTGCAGAATGAAGACATCATGAACTCATCCCGAGCGGACACGACCCTCGATCTTTTCAAACCCCGTCGCCCCGAGCAAAGTCCAAAGCTTCCCCCCCAAATATGTCGACACTCCCATGACCAGAATGGACGGTCAACTTTTTTTTTATTGAAAATAATAATAAATAATAAAAGGAACACTTTTTTTAGTACTCTGAATAATCTCACTGTGGCCTACTTCAGCTTATGGCATCATCACGATTTAATTAACTGAATAATTGTTTAGTACACTTTTTTTTTTTCAAATTAGTACACTTAATTTTTTATTACTTTTGATATAATTCATCATGAGTAATTTTTTTTTTTTAGTATTCATAAGATTGTATATATTGTATTGATTCGATTATTAGATCCAAAATTTTGTGAAACTCTATTTGCTTTTCCCGGTGTCTTAGCGAATTGGATGGGATCAAAGAATTTTATCATGAAATTTTCTAGAAAATGCAATGCCTAGTTTAATGAAAGTTAGCACTAGATGTATGTTTCACTAGAAATTGAGAGATGCCCAAATTGGTGAAATGCATTTCACAAAGGTTGACCTTCATTTTTTATTGAACGGGTCCAGTGGTGATTCAAACAAAAATTGAATTGCATAATAATGATTAAGAATAATTAAATTTTCAAGGAAATGAAATGTGAGTATTGATAAATTGTAAAATAAATAAGTTATTGTGATGGTAGTTATGTCCTCATAACAATTAGACATAGCTTTGTATAGGCTACTAAAAAGTATAACTACTTGTAAGTAGTTCATATTTTAATTGATGATTGCAACCACATCTTCATATTTTTAGGCTCTATAATTGCACATCGACCTTACCAACAAGCAATTACAACTCCTTAAGCGTCACTATGCTTGACCCTTAATTTGTATCTTTATCTTCAATCCGCATTCCCACTTGGTCCTCTTTCTTCCTTTCCTCTATATTCAACACCTACCCAACCCATTAAGTGATAATTATTAACCAATCACACTATCGTATGTTGACATCTGTATTCCTTGGTCATCCATAATTATCATGTGATCAACAACTATTTTTTGTTATTGGCAAATTATTGATAACCAAGTCGAATTTAACACCGAGTTTTATACTCGCTCAAATCAGCACCATGTTAATTAAAAAATTGTCCTTTTTTTTGGAATAATACCTAAAGAGGAAGAGAGGCGTGGGCACAAATGCTAGGATTAATGGCACCAAGTGCAACAAATGACAATCCAGCACCCATCTCTAGACAAGTGACGACACCTGGTATGGCAGCGAGTAGCATTAGGGTCGCATGTCGAACAAAAAGCATGGAAGGAGATATGGGAAGTTTATTAAAATTCATTTTTGAATTGAGTTTGTAATCCCAAGTAATGGAAATGCAATGGACAAGACGAGCACAGGTTCAATTTTAAGGTCATGGTCTTGCAAGGACAATGATGCAATGCATAGGCTGCATCACAAACCCCGTCCTTAGCTCATTTGGCAAGCAACTGATTGACAAATGAATTGAACATTACACATACGAAATAGAGTAAAAATGCAGTTTTTTATCAGTGAGTGGACATGCCAAGTCAGCAAAAGCTTTATGATGTGGCACTTTATTTGTTAGAAGGGTCACGTTGAGCCATATATTAGAAGGATGCTTAATTGAACAAATTATGGAAGTACCCGATATTAAGCAAATCAAGGGCAGTTTTGTCAAAACACGCACAAATTTTTGCAAAAAAATTAAACTAAAAAAAAATCCCGGATGAAAAGAGGGGAAGAAGAAAGAGCTTCGACTAGCCTGATTTTGGAGGCTGATGCCTTGGCTAGAATTTCAAGTTTATCATATATACTTTTTCCATCCGAAAGGGTTTGGGCCTTCGGGCCGGAGATTTTCAAGCCAGAAATAGCCTGGATAGGCCTAAAGTCATTTTTAGAAATAAAAACATGTATTACAATATATGTAATATGAAATATGAGTAATAGAAAATACATTATTTATACTCGAAACACTTTAATAAAACATGAATGAGTTTTTTTTTATTGAAAAAGTATAAATAATTTTAAAATAAATAATTAAAATCAAATGAACGAGAATTGGTGTGCCAATGTGTGTTAAATTCAAGAAAGAATGGTTGGACACATATTAAAAATAAAGTGATTTTTTAGGCTGAAAATATAATGATAAAATCCTTTTTAATTTAAAAAAGAAAAAGCCATTGGGCTACGCTTGAACCAATTTAGATCGGACCGAGCCTTTTCCGGTATGGTGGGCTCGTCTTGGAGACCGGGCCTAGAAATTCCATGCCCGAATGGGTAGGAATCGTTGATGCACATTTGTCAAGTATACAATCCTCTTTTGTTTCTTGAATTTTAGCAAAATCTTCAATGAAATCTCTACGCTTCCTTTCTATCGATCGGGTCCCTGAGTTACATATATTTTTATTCGAAGAGTCCCTTTTGTTAAAAGAAAAAGGCCATACTTTTTCCAATCTTTGTTTTGGTTTAGACATTTTTTTTTTTTTTGTATTTTAACCATACTATCTATTGTGTGACCTATTGCTTCTTATTCAAATCTATAAAAAATGATCTAATTTTGTTTGGTCAACCCTTTTCATTTTGTTTCTTCTTTATTTTCCTTTCGTTTCATCTTTCTTTTCCTTGTTCTTTCTTTCCACACCTTTAGAGTGCGCATGACAAAATTTCTAGAACAAAAATTGATTTTTCAATTTCTATTTCAGAAATTAATTTTTAAATTTCTATTTCAGAAATTAATTTTAGCTTATGATTTCTTCTTTAAATTGCATTACCAAACGGATTTATGTTCCAAACTTGTTTCGGAGAACAAAGAAACAGAAAAATAGAGAAAGTAAAAATTTTATCATGCACGCCTTTAATGTCTTAGTTCTCAACTCTTGCATATTGTTTCTCTGTTTTCTCTTTTGCAAGCAATTTTCTTCTTTCTATGTCTCCTTACTCCTCAAGTCACAAGTATTGAAAAGTTAAATATTTATGATACCTCATCTTCCTTCATACTTCCATTGGCACTAGTATTGGGCTCACTGTTGACCTACCTGGTGAGCTCCTTTTCTCAGCCATAGATATTCTCTTCTTGCACTATGGAAAGTAATATTGACAAGTGCCGCTTCTCTTTCTTTCCTTTTGTAGATTTTTCTCTCACCTTCTTGTGCAAGTGTAAGTGCAGAGAACGAAAAGGTGTCTCCACCATTTGTAGGCATAAAAGTCAAGGGCAATAGGTGAGTTGTGTTCTTGTAGATAATATGAAGTGAAATTCGAATTAGTGGTTCGATTTTATTGTAGTTTTCCATGTCCAAATGTTAAAATAAAATTTGGCTTTTGTAGATTAATTTCTTGGAACACATTGTTACAATGCTACATTTATTCCTTCAATTGTGTTGCAGTTGTTGCTTTTAAGCTTAGACTATAATTGTGTGTAGAGTTGAACTTGATTTTTGAACAACTATTTTGTAAACTCACATTTGTAGGGAATCATCATTTGGAGCTTGTTCCATCTTCGAAATCTAAAGATGCTTGGAGCTATAATGGTGTTTTTAATTTTATTTTTGCTAGTCTTATTGTCATAGTTGAGAAAGAGTGTTATTGTAATTAACCTAGATATGAAAACCTAAAGTCAAATCGTTATTATTTGAAATGAGATCCACTAACATCCTTTGTTCTCAAGATAAAATAATGGCCTGCAAGAGAGAAAACATAGAAACTATTTGTAAGAGCTGAGAACTGAGACGTTAAAGTGTGAAAAGATAGAAAAACAAGGAAAGTGGAATTTGCAAGGAGGGAAAAAAAGAAGAAACAAAATAAAAAGAGTTGACCGAACACAAAAAGGATCATTTTTATAGATTTATAACAAGAGTGGTGAGTCACATAAGACATGGTATAATCAAAATACTAAAAAAGAAAAAGAAAAAAGAGTGTCTAAATCAAGTGAGAAGTCAAAAAGAAAAGGGAAAATATCACCAAAAACCCTAAATTTGGATCAAAATGATAAATTTACTCAATTTTTTTTTTTGTAATATGAAAAACCTCTAACTTTGTAAATTGTAACATATTTACACCATCAAGGGCATTTTCTTCTTATTTTTTCTGTTTTTCCTTTTTCTTTTTTCTTTTCTTTTTTTCATCTTCTCCTCTCTTCCCTCTGTCGGCCATGGTGGAGGGAAGTTGGTGTTCGGCGAGGTTGCCCTCGCCTAGGCTGGCTAGGGCCGCCCTTGCTAGTGCTAGGCGAGGGCATCAAGCGAGGGGTGCCCTCGCCAAATTTGGCAAGGGAGGCCCTCTTTTGACTTAGCCGAGGGCCGCCCTCGCTTGATGCTAGCGAGACCCTCCGCAACCATGGCTTACGAAGGAAGGAGAGAAGAAAAAAAAAATTAAAAAGTAAAAAAATCAAAATGTCATATAATTTAAGGTAAATGTGTCACACATATAAAAATTTAGGATTTTTTGTGTTACGAAAAAAAGTTTGGGAATATGTCACGGTTAGCAAATTTCCAAATTTTTTATATTGCAAAAAATAATTTAAAGTAAATTTATCACTTTGAATAAAGTTTGGGATTTTTGATGGTTTTTTTTCAAAAGAAAAATGCAAATACTAATGCAATGATAAAATTATCATTAAGTGTCGCGTTGATATGACAATAAAAAATCTCGAATATACAATCTAACATCTCTATCCATACATTCGACAAAAGGATACCTAAAGCAAAGAGGTACATAATTTAATGACATGATTGCATAAAGAAATGTCCCAGCACTTTGATTGATTATTTTGTGAAAAAAAAGTTGAAGCAATGGCGTGGCTTCCTCGAAATTTTTCTCCTTCTGCATAAAATGAATCGGTGATGGACACAAGTTAGCTACCGCGGTCGTTGATAAAAAAGTGAACTTTACGTAAGTTTTCCCGAAATCTACCCAAAGTCGAACGAGAATTCTCCTCCCTCCCCTGCCCCTTACCTCGGACGCCGCGTTGGGTACGGCGAAAGCTGCTGTGAAGAAGCCTCGGATCGCGCCAAGATCTGGGGCAGACGCCGGGAATCGAGGAGCAAGTCTTGCTTCGGCGGCGTTGCTCCGGAAGGTCCCTCGCTTTCGCTCTAGCTTGACGCATTGTCGCTGCCATCGTTCATCTCGCGCAAAACCCATCTGCCTCCGTGGAGCTTCGCATCTGGGTACCCAAAATCTTCGACACCCATTTGCCGTCGCCGTCTCCTTTGCGTCCTCTTCGGGCGCCGACAGACCCAGAAGGCCGCCGGGTCCGGAGATCTCCGGAAACAATGCGGAGGTACGTGGCGCGAGCGGAGAAAGATTTGATTTTCGGTCGCGACCCGAGCGGGGTATCGAGGTTTACAGTGTTGGGTTTCTGTCGTTTTGGTGGTTTGCAGGTCGGGGTTCCACCACAGGCAGCACGCCAGGCAGGGCGGGTTCAGGGGAATTCTGGGGAAGTTGTTGCTCGCCGCCGTCGTGGTCTTGATCTGCACCGTGTCTTTCTTGTTCTCCTCGTCGATGAGCGGCAATGCCGGATCCGGCTACTCCTCGGAGGTCTGTTTAATTTTACTGTTGAGTTAGCTTGTTTGGTTGCGGAGATAATGTGGGGAAGTGATCTGGAGGCTTGGTTCAGGTGTGGAGAAGACATGGTCTGTGCTAGATGGCTAGTTAATTAGGGAAAGCTAGATGATCTGATCAATCATTTCAGTGTTCTTAGATCAGCTAGATTGAGTTTGGTTGTCTATTGTTTAGTGGGTTTACACCATCGGAAGTACTTCGCAGACTGAAGATCCTTTAGGCACTCTTTGGCTGATATGAACTTTTAACAATTTTCAAAGTGAGATCATGGGTGCTAGTTATTGTTAAAATTTCTATCTAGTGCTGTACATGCTTTGTCCGTTTCAGTTGGTGACACAGGCCTCCTACAATATATGTTGATGGGGTACGGAATTCATTCTGCATCAGATTTATGTAAATTCATCAGATGGTTTTAGAGATGTCGGAGTAGAACGAAGGGTAACCATGGTTGGCATTTCATTTGTACAAACAAATGCTATTTGCTAGGTATCAAAACTTCTTTTTGACAGGTAGTGTCAAACTCTTATATGGGAATGACCAGAATTGAGTGATCAATGCTATCTATTTATAAGAAGAAAGGCTCCTAGTTGCAGATTTCATATAGTACGGTTGTTGCCTTGTCTTTCTTTAGCAACTAGCAAGTAATGTTCTAAAAGTTTGTCTGTGATGATAATGTTTGAGATATTCAGCTACCCTTTTTGTGTGCTGCATCTTGAGTGGTCTTGGTTTTGACCCCTCGAACCGATTGAAAATCACCTAATGTGTTCTTTTGCTAATCAGGCTAATGTAGAGAAGCTTTGGAAACCTGCTTATTCTGATGGTTGGAGACCGTCATCTGCTCCAAGAACTGATTGGCCTCGTAAGTAACCTTTCCAGAATATGATCTATTGCAATCAATATGTGGCTTGTACGATCCGACGTTCAATTTTACTTTGTTATGTTGCTGCAGCTCCTCCAAGCGAGAGCAATGGCTATCTTCGAGTTCGTTGTAATGGTGGCTTAAATCAGCAACGCAGTGCGGTTCGTCTCTTATTCTGGCCATAAAGTGGTTCTTTTTTATGTTTTTGGTCAATGCTTTCTTTTGGTAATCTTCTGTGATGATGTTGTATGGTCTGATCACAATGAAGTAATGATTACTTGGTGGCTCATTAATTGGTTATAATAGAGTTCTGATATTAGAATGAAATCTGCTAAACAAGGTCAGTAATCCTCTTGATTAAATTGGATATGAAGCATTCTTAAAAGTAACTTCTGTATTGATGTGCATCTTGAAATTGCATATTAGATACTAGTGAATACCTATGAAAAAAATGCTAGTGGGGCTTGTTGATATGGCAATCAACTGTTATTTCTCGATAGTTAGTTTAATCCCGTTTTTTGCTGGGACAGCTATTACTTGCCCTTTGCTAGTCCACAATCTTGACTTGATGTGGCAAAGCAAACAACTTGTTGGGGGTAAGTTGTGTCTGAGTGCTGAACATCCTCTGGCATCCTTTATTCAACAAATCATGGCAAAGTTGAGTGGAGTATGATTAAGGCTGGCACATGAATGATGGTTAGAACCCCCAATTTCAGATGTTTATTGGAAGGAATCTTCCAAATAAGATACCTTCTTGCCTATCAAAGCTCACGGCTTGAGCACCCTAAATTAGAAAATTGCAAAGGGTCTTGACTTTGAGTCTTAAGAGATATGAAACCTACTCCCCTCTGTAATTGTTTTTGGAATGTGAGATTTATTGAATTCTGTGGGTCAAGTAGATGTTGGACCTTCAATTTGATCAAATAGGATTATGCCTTGAATTGTTTGGTGGAAGGCATTAATGGAGGTAACGAAGAGATTGGCTTTAAAAGAGGAGAGTGTCAAGCAATCACTGACAATGGCGACTCTCCAGCTGTCCCTGTAAAGTTAGGGGTTTGCAAGTTGCTCCACTGTTTTGAAATAATGAAGCATTTGTTACAAAAATTGCCAACATAATTTAGTCTTCATAAATACTAAAAGTGACATCAAAGAAAGCTGAATATTATTGCTGCAAAATTAGTCATCAGAAACAGAGATTTTGTAGTATGATAGTGCTTGCTAAGTAAATTTAATGCTTGGAGAATAGAATGGGTCACAAGGATGAGGTAGCAGCCTTGATGCTTAAATCTGAAAGGTTCTGCTCAAGAGCAGGTGTTTCTGGCTAACTGGTGGTGTTGGTTTGGTTATTAGTTAATCGAGTAAGACGTATGAGCTGATACTAGTACTTGTGGCTGGGTATAAAAAATGGTTACGGATACTAACCAATTTGGAGTTGGATTAGTTCCCGACTCATTTGTTCTTCACTGTTACAGTCATGCTTACTAAGGGGTGCTGTGCCAGCCCTATCATACCCTTCTTCATTTGGTGGATAAGTTGCAGCCTTTGTGGCATGGGTTCAAACTTCACTGGCATTGGGAGCTTGCTCCTGTATCAGTGCTTATTTTACTGATGGCACTTGAGGATGAGATTGATACAGTATCTTGACTGGTGAAGTGTCATGATTAATTTGGAAGATAGTGGTAGAGAATAACCAGGCAGTATATTCTATTCGATTGATGTTTCTAACTGCAGAGCACCTTTAGCTCTACTTTGGACTTCACAGGCAGACACAGGCACAGTATGCTAATTTGGATGTAGTTCGAATCACAAGTGATGAACTGAAATGCCATATTCAACTTAGACTCAATTGCTTATGTGTGGATTGCAGGACCTCACTGCATGCGATGTTAAATTTTAAGAAAGCCTAGCTCCTGTTATCAGC
Organism: Eucalyptus victrix; assembly: GCA_016097545.1. Lineage (NCBI taxonomy): Eukaryota > Viridiplantae > Streptophyta > Magnoliopsida > Myrtales > Myrtaceae > Eucalyptus > Eucalyptus victrix. The sequence goes on from CM027835.1 coordinate 13,895,118, forward strand.
TTTCCTCTGCATGCAGGTCTAGTAGCCAATAGGTTCCCCCTTGCTTCTGTCCCAATGCTGGTGATGGCTCTTTGTGGATATTGTGTTATTAGATCAGACAAAAAGTTCTTTTCTCCGAATCTGGACACTAAATTGATCATTCCTCTAGTATCATACAGATCACACAAACTAATGTCTAGTTCCTTTTGGCTGCTTAAGATTTGTAATGCTGTGCTTGCTGCCCGGATCATGAATGCTACTCTTGTGCTACCTGAACTGGATGCAAACTCATTCTGGCATGATGACAGGTATAGTTCGTGTTGCTATTCTAGTACTTTAGACAAAGTGATCAAGATTCTGTAGATGCTATAATCTAGTTATGCTGGTTTCTTGTTTTCTACGAGATTAGCAGGAATTACAATAACTTTGCTCTATATGCAGTGGTTTCCATGGTATATATGATGTCGAACATTTCATCAAGACACTGAGATATGATGTGCGGATAGTGGAAAAAATACCTGAAGTTCGCAAGAATGGAAAAACGAAGAAGATAAAATCTCATCAGGTAATCCAGAAGAAGTTAATTGAGCTGTAGATTAGAATTTGTCTCATCTGGTGAATGAAGGTAAGGGACTCAAGCATTTGCATTTATGATTTCTTGAAAATTGATGGTTGTCATTTTGTCAAATTTTGATTCAGCTGCGTCCACCTAGAGATGCTCCAGCCAGTTGGTATTTGACAACTGCTTTAGAGAAGATGAAAGAACATGGTGCCATCTATCTTACCCCCTTTTCACACCGTCTGGCTGAAGAAATTGACAACCCTGAGTACCAGAGACTGAGGTGCAGAGTAAATTATCATGCTTTGAGATTTAAGCCAAATATTATGAAGTTAAGCAAAGGCATTGTGGAAAAACTCCGATCACAAGGTCACTTCATGTCAATACATCTTCGCTTTGAGAAGGATATGCTGGCATTTGCTGGGTATGTCTTGTGCTTCCCAAGACTTTTTCAACTTATGAAGGGTTTTAGAGTCAAACCTGATGACAGAATGCATTTGTGTTGGGGTTAGTGATATAGTTAGAGTGCTTGTCAGAATAAGGTTAAGAACTGCATTAGTTGATTCGTAAGAAATTTGTTGCTTTATCTACTTGCATGCGATGGATCTTTCAGAACACGGTTAATAGATTTACTTGCCTTGGTGTCAGTCAACTCTGGAAGATAGTTGCAAACAGACTATTGGAGTGGCTGAGATTGTTCTGGGCCGTAGTCTATTGATGTTGCTATATATAGTCTTTCATCTATGATATAGTTGTCAGGCAATGTGTAGTTTTGGGGAAGTATGTCAAAATCTTTTGACTTATGGCCAAAAACAAAAAGAAAGTTAACAGAATCCTGTTACTGGTTTTATTGTATGCTAATTTTCGAGAAGACCTTATGTTACACTGAAAATGAAAGACTGGCTAATTATTGGGGCCTTTTTACTTAAAGGAAGATTCTCATGCTCCCCATACTGGACAGTTATCGAGATTGAGTGCAATTGCTTTTCATTGATTGCTGCTGCTTTCTTTGATGTAATGCATCTCTACAGGTGCTTCGATATATTTACCCCTGCAGAGCAGCAAATATTGCAGAAGTATCGAGAAGAAAATTTTGCTGAGAAAAGACTTGTCCCGAGTGAAAGGAGGGCAATTGGCAAATGTCCTTTAACCCCTGAAGAGGTACTTGATTAAGCATCTTATAGAAAAGAACTTTTAGTAAATGTTATCGGAAGGTTTCCTAGTAACCACTTCATATTGATTTGGTACCTTTTCTTGAGTAGTTGTAGTCTTGTAGTTTGTAATTAATGCCCTGTTTTCTTGTGCCACGTTGCAGGTTGGTCTGGTCCTACGAGCTATGGGATTTGACAACTCCACGAGAATATATTTAGCAGCTGGTGAACTATTTGGGGGTGAAAGATTCATGAGACCCTTCAGGGCTTTATTTCCTCGCCTTGAGAACCACAGTTCAGTGGATTCCTCTGAAGAGTTAGTGGCGAATGCCAGAGGATTGGCAGGCTCTGCTGTGGATTACATGGTCTGTCTACTTTCAGATATTTTTATGCCAACATATGACGGCCCAAGCAACTTTGCAAACAATCTTCTGGGTCACCGCCTATATTATGGCTTTAGGACTACAATCCGACCTGACAGAAAAGCTCTTGCACCAATCTTCCTCAATCGAGAGAAGGGACATGTAGCTGGCTTTGAAGAAGCTGTCAGGCGAGCCATGCTTAAAACCAATTTTGGCGGGCCCCACAAGCGTGTATCTCCTGAGTCCTTTTACACAAATTCTTGGCCTGAATGTTTCTGCCAGATGTCAACAAATAATCCTGCTGATAAGTGTCCACCTGAGAATGTCATGGAAATTCTGGACAGTCAACTAGAGAGTGAAGCGGTCAATGACTTGGAATCATCAACGGCATCTAATTCTACAGTATCTGTGGCAGAAAGATGAGAAAGCTAAAGAAGATAATAACTTTCTTGATCTCAACAGACCCCAAATACCCAAGCAGAGAAATTAATACTGGCCTTTCAGGTAATCCTCACATCTTGATTGGCCCTTGGCTTGATTGCGCATCTTTCAACTAGATTCTAACCCTATCCTCCCACCGTCCTTCTAGTCCCATTTGCTTTTGGTCATTCTGGAATTATAAAGCCTAGAACACCAGTCCCACTGCGTGCAGAATCGTCCTCCCACTAGGGTGCATTTTGATATACTGCCTTTTATACAGAGGCAAGGCTAAGAGTGAAATAAGTCATTATAATCACATATAATCATCATGACATTTTGACTGTTGCGGTTGGAGAATAGCAGAAAGCTAATTATAGTGGCTGGATTGGGAATGGGGCTGAGTGGAATTCAAGTCAAACTAGGGTCTTCATGCTTTATGAAACATCTGGAAATACTTCCAGGAGATAGACATGAACAATTGTTTGAATTGAGTGGCAGAGATTGTTGTACTTTCTTAAGGTAGATTCACTCAAAATGCTATTTCCCTTCCTATTTCACCCACTGAGATATACATTGGGTCCTCTCCTTCTATATTCCTCCTTGTTGGTCTTTTTGCTGATCTATATTAAAATGGTTTACATTAAACTTTCTTAACCACTCTTTTATGAATGCATTGTGTCATGGTGTCCTGATTTTAATATGGCATTTCTTCTAGTTTTCTTTCCTTTGAGCCTTAATGTTTGGCTATACTCTGTTTAAGCTGGATTTTGAAAGTGCCTTTTCTGTCTATATTCTGATACCTAGGACTGTCCTGGGTTTAAATATGGCAGATGATGATATGTTTTTAAGTGGCTCCTAGTCCATGTAGCACGTTGTCTAGATTAGAGAGGTATTAATTGATATGAACGCTTGATGTTGCAGCCTACGATACTCGGGACTCAAATATTTGAACTCAGTAAAAAAAAGTGGTACCAGACTCCTAACCTTTGGCATTAGGGTCAGAATAGTACTTGAGACACAAGCATGCACTTTGTTCTGGGAATGTCGAGTATTGTAATCTTTGCCAAATGGAAGCTCATTGAAATGATGTGTTTTATCTGTTTTTTCTAGTAACTCTTAAATGTGCTTAACGATATTTAGTGATGGCAGTCTTTAGTTTAAGCTTACATCCGAGGTCTGTTAATATATTTTTCCATCAAGTTTCGAATTGATCATTTTTCTGATGACTTCTCTTTAATTTCCATGGCACCAGCTATGAAACAATGTTGGACACTAGTACCTGTAACACGGAATCTTGGTTTGTAGACTGCGAGGTATATCATGTGAGAGGAGTATTGTGCTACTGGATTTGTTGAAGCGGCCCAGAATGATGGTAGTTTCTTGCACCAATTATTTAACTTGAACGCATGTTGTACTAATGCCTGGTTAATACAAAAGGTTGAGGCTGTAAAATATCAGTGATATCACTATAGGAAAGGCATTCAACAATGTTCTGCTGACAGGTTCTTGACACTCGGTTTTATGATTTTGAGCTGTACCTTTCGTCATATATCTTCATATCAAGTGATGGTTTTCCAATTCATCTGGAAAAATTTGATGAGATGCGCACGGTTGCGAGAACTTTGGAGATGTGTGACGGCAGTATGCAAGAATCGCCATAGCCTTGCATTTTGAAATCAAACCATGCTTGCAAGTTGCAACTGCGGTGCTTTAAGCACATTGACACGTGCATGTAATAGAAGTTCTTGACAAGTTCAGGTCTCGGAATTCAACTATGAGGTTCATGATTTGCACTTTGATTACTTTTTCACTGTAGGCAATATAACTTTTTCACTTGCAAAAGCAATTTAGTTCTGCCAATGAGACCAACCCGGAATCCTGTAATGCCTGAATTTTCAGAAAACTAGTGAATCCAGGGAACCCCTCAAATCTTTAGTCTTTTGTGCACAGATGGCTTACTGGTAAACCTTATTTTACAAGGGGGCACTTGCAATGCCAAAATTTTTATCACAACACAGGCATCACAAACTCGAACAAGCAGGCTATAGCTGGCCGCCCCAGCTTTGAAAACGACAGAGCAGCCATTAGTAAAGACTCTGAAGAAAGATAGGGAAAGAGGTAAAACGCTACAACACAGTAATCAATTGGCCCACGCCATCAACCATCACAATCAGCTTACAAGTCTCGGAAGTTTCATTTGGCAGAACAAATCTTAAAATCAATAGCTCGCCATCAAGAGCCTGTCCGCACAGCGCTCGGAAGCCTTATTAAGAAGAATTTTACGATGAAGAAAGCCACCCCGGTATGAGAAATTGATAGAATGTTGACTTTGTGTCAAATAAGAGTCTAGATACACTCAAAACCTAAAGACAAATTGCCCCATATTTACATCCTATAAGAAGCAAAGCAAAGCTTTGTTATATGCACTTCACTTCCTCCCACCAACCATGCTGGGACCAGGACTCCCGGAGAGCGTGGAAGATCCGCTGTTTGTCGTCTTTAGCCTTCCATTAGCATTGCCGAGGACGTTTAGATCTTCAAACAACCTGTAAGAAGGAACAAAAGGCTTCTGTCCAGGTGGAGGCGCAGAAATATTACTAGGAACTGAAGATGGAGCGGGTCCATTGCTTCCTCTAGCAGGAAACGAGTTAAAAGACTGCAATGGTCTGATTCCTTGTGGAGGCGTGTAAGATGCAGGGGTCTCAGCTCGAGGAGTCCAAAATGCGCCAGCATTTGATGTGGGGACTTGGTGTTGGTGATTGGAGTAACCATTGCCGGATGCCCATGGTGGTGGAGGGTAGGGCGATGGATATTGGGGTTGCATTTGGGAAGGAAATGGTCGGTATGATTGGAGCTGCGGCTGAGGCTGAGGCTGAGGCTGAGGCTGAGGCTGAGGCTGCAGCTGCGGCTGCTGCTGGGCCCACGGAACCACATAACTATTATATGTCGACTGTCCTTGAGATCCAAAATTATTTTGGGTAGCATAAGGATTGGCCTCCATACTAGGAGAAACGGGTACTTGATTCATATTTTGATCCAAGGACGGAGTGTGAGGGGTTTGGGGTGGAGGAGACGTGGTCGTCAGGGCAAGACTCAGGAAGTCAATCATGTCTTGGTCTTTTGTAGTCTTAACAGGAGCAGGCGGGTCAGGCAAAGCTAAAGCCAAAGCATCAGCTGGAATGGCAGCGGATGTAGATGGAGCAGATGAAGTTGTGCTGCTTGGGTTGTTCATTGATGCAAGACGGGCATTCCCAACAGCAGTTGTGCTTCCAGGAACATTTTGCGGTTTCGAATGCCTGCATTTTGGGGATACACATTAGTATGATGGCACAGACGAGCCTCCACATAGCTTGTCATCTCATGCTTCAGAGAATGGAGTCACCCAGAGAACTATCCAAGACTAGCAAATGGAAATTACTAACTTCGAAACACAGATTTAGCTCCATGTAAGTCAGTACAAAACTCCTCAAAACACAGAATGAAATTTCAAAATTGATTTTATTATGCAATCAGATACATAAAATCTTCTTTTATTTATGGCATGCTTGCAAAAATCTGCTGATGCACTGATTTACATACTAGTTCAACTATGAAACAGAACAACTTTTGAGAAAACAATTTTGCCCCATCTATTGTTCAAGGTTTCCAGAATCTACTGACCTTCGTGCAAGTTGAGCAAAGTCATCTTCCTCTTCATCCTCTTCATCCACAAAGCGGCTTGCAACAGTAGCGGGAGGTGTAGAGGGTGCTGCACTTGCTCCTGGGCTAGCATCTCTTTTCATCTCCCTCTGGTTAACTTCACCCTGTTTAACACCAGAAGCACCAGCTTTGTCCAATTGAGAGTTGAAGTTTGATATTTGATTTGGCAATGGGGACCCAGAAGCTATAGAATCATGTTTTGACAATACAATTTGCAGACCATCGTTCAATTCAAGACCTCGCGCAAGAAGTTCTTCGTCACTGTGACAAAAGCAACATCTGTGATACGCCCACTGAAGAATTACAAGCAAATCCCGAATAGCAGGGGAAATAATGCCGATGGAGAGGAAAACATAGCAGTAAACAGGCAAAAAAATAGAACCCAAGTAAACTGAAAGTTCCTCAGACTAAAGTAGATAGATAAATTCATTAAGTGCATCAAATGAAACATAGAGGAGACATGACGCACTGATGTAGGTTACCTAGTTGTAGTAAGCATCTGCATAAGCTTCTTTTGGTTGGAACGACACTGATTCACAAGATCGACTATAATTTCATCTTTCACCGACTGCAGCAACAATAAATAAGAGTCAGAGACTCAGAACTCAGTTAACTCTCGATCATTGCAGATTATCATGCCACTTACCTCACGACTACCCGGGTTCACAGCTTGCAGCATCTCACTTAACAGCTCCATGATGTTCCGCATTGAATCCATGGTAGACAGACTGGATGATCAAAGGGAATTGGCAGGGAATAGAAGTCAGAGAGGCAACATGACAGGGACGAGCACTAAAGAAAGTAAGAAAATGACGAAACTACATATGGCTTTTTACAAAGGCAAAACCCTGACCTGAGAGATTCTATCTCAGTTGCCATTGCTTCATCAAGTCTTCTCGTGGAATTGCTTGGCATGCCATATCCAGCTTGAGGATCCCTCTCAGTTGGATGGGTCACTGGCGGAGTAAATATTGGTGCTGCATCCAATGAGCGCCGGGGAAATTGAACGCCAGAACGCTGGAATTATGAAAATGAAAAACACATAAACATTGTCTTTCACTTGAAAATAGTAATTTCTACACAATGCCTGTACACGGTTGAACAACCACCATTTCTTCTTCACCAGTCCTGCTTTATGCTTTGGTGATACCCAACTATAATTCCCAGCACATACAAGATAACTAAAGATGCCATTATCATTCAATTCTGCAGAAGATGGAATCCTCAGCAGAGCACTCAGCACAAATGTTAGAGGATTGTTACAGTCAGATTCACATTCATATTTCTCAATGAAAAATAGGCATATTTTAGAGGGACCTAGTCATACCACCAACCATAAGCTGAAAATAATGGATAAATAGCAGTCATAACTTCTTCTTTTTTTTCTTTTTTTTTGAGTAACAAACAGCCTATCATCAGTCTTTCAGGCAGAAAAGAACTAAAAAGAAAGCAATTTGACTGGATCAAGAAACACTTGCCACTCATCAGATGGATACTTACTCTAAGTTCCTCATATGCATAGTAGTACTGCGGATGTTTTCCACTTGGTCCACCAAAAGCCTCTTGCCAAGCATCTAACAATGCTAAAATTTTGTTGCGGACATTCATATCTGTCTGCATAAGGTATCCACATGCTTTAAGTGCTCCAAAGAATTGCAGAATTATTAACAGAAGAAGTAAGCAACAATCGTAAAATAAAAGGAAAGCAGCTGAAGCACTAGATATTTCTTGAGTCTAAGTACACAGGTAACTATCACGCCTCATCAACCATGAAAAGTGATGAATCAAACAATACAAACTTAATCTGCTACAACATGGAGTAAGGTGATTAACATGTAAAAAGTGACTCTAAACAATTGGAAACAAGCCCCATCAAGATCTCACTCTATATAGCCAAAGCAAACCAATTCTCTCACTATTATGAAGGCCGACAGCTTTAAATTTTTCCAACTAAACACGACTACCCAAAAGAAACTCAATAAAGGCAAGCAAGATAAATAATGTGGGGTAGGAAAAATCCTCACGAGGACTCTGATACCAATTTGATGTAGTCAGAGAAGTAAAAGATAGCAAAAAGAACAAACACAGGGTGATAAATAGAGTTGAATTAAAGATGGAGCAAGGAAAGGTTATTCTTGGGTTCATTAAATAAATGAAGTTTATGAATTGAGGAAATATTCAATGACAAAGAGACTTAAAGACCTATCCATACTAGGATTACTGATGAAAGATGATCTCCCCCTTAATTAAAATAAAATCTTCTAATCTCAACCATTGGAGTTCATTAAAAGTCACGAGACTGGCACCTAACTATTTAGTGACCTAAAACATAATAAAAGATTTACCCAAAGAGAAAACACTTCAAATACTAAAAGCTGAATTATGCCACTGCATCACTCTCCCCAGATTGGAAGGAATCAAGCTCAGCATAAATAACTTTGATGAGCTCAGGATGTCTTTTGATCAATCTTTTCTACCTTATCTCCACAAATACATGTCCTTCGGAAAGCTGAATTATCCAAACATTTCAATAGGAACTTCCTAGCCATGTTTTCTTTCCTAGTCAGCTTACTTCTTCTCCAACTGGAGAAACCTCAAGTTTTAAATGCTAATTATTGAGATATATAGCAAATTCCTTCCAATCATCATCTACATTTGCATTGCATCATGCAAATAATCAAAGACTTATAGCTTCACGAAAGCTTGCCAATTGAATTTGTCAATTAAACCTTCAAGTTGATCTGAAATAACAAAATCAATCCTTGACATGATCAATACTCTTTCTTCAACTTTAAATTGGTTAGCATCTCCTCCATGTGCTTACTCGACTTGTTCCTTAATACCTACTGCATATTTAGCCAGATCACAATCTTCAGGAATCTTCTTCCTATCTAGTTTTAATCATCAATAATTTTGACTATTTCATCTTCTGGCAGTAAATTTGCCATAAACACTTTGTCTTCATCACCATAGTCATCCCATACAACTGTTGGCATGACTTCATGATCATCCCAATTAATTATTGTTGTTTCATCTTCAAAATCTTCGTGAAAAGGATATCTCTTCGTCAAGATCAAAGGCATAACGCAATCACTCTTCGAACCTCCAACCACATTATCAGTCCAGCATCATGAAAGTGGTTCGATGTCCCAGGGATTGCAGTCGCCTTGCCATTCTCCATACAGACTTCCACAAATTCGTATCACTCCAAAGCTTGAACAGCCCATGACAAGTTTTCAATTATATGCCTCCCAGTCATCTCTGTTTTTTTGGGCTTGATTGCCTCTTCAATGCACAACCATCGTGTTGAAACGAAAATCTTAATAACAAGTTAGGACCTTTTTCACTCTAATAACAAAATTGATGTAGGAAAAATGCTAAAAAGACTCTGTTACCAATTTCACATAGTTGGAGAAGTAAAAGATAGCAAAAAGACCAAAACCACTGCTAAAACAGAGTTGAATTGAAGATGGATCAGATGTTAAGCTTTATAAAAACCAATGAAATTTAAGGAATGAGGAAAAACTAATGACAAAGACTCAAAAGACCAATTTAGACTAGGGGTTACAGACAGCAGATGATTTCTCAACCCTTAATCTAAAATAACAACTTACAGATCATTAAAAGTCAAATCACTAGCACGTGACATTTTCGTACCTAAACATAGTAGAACACTTGATATAAGAGAAAAGACTTAAATACTAAAAACTGCAGTAGGTATGAAATGAAGTCTTCAGTCTTCAGTCTTCAGTACAAGCCCGGAGTTCCTATCCTTAGAAAGGGTCAAATCTCACTCGTCCTACTATTTCACAACCATACATTTCAGGATTCTCTAACATCTTGTGCATGAATCATCATGAAATTTTATGAGGATATCAAAGAGCAGTGTACAGATCAAAACTGGCGTGGATCAAGAACCTTAGCACAACTACTACCCACAAAGTTCGTCTGACTCAATGAACCAAATGCTTCTCAGAACAAGGAAAAAATTTACATATCCAAAGGACGCCAAAAAAGTTAACAAAATTCTGATGAAAGAAAAACAGCTCAAGACATCAAACTAGTGACCATTCAAAGTGATGCTGTGTGAAAACATCTCATAGCTTATACAGCAGTCCATCAAGCACTTACCTTCTTCTTAACAATTTTTACCATCTCCCCAAGTATATTCTTCTCCGCAATTTGAAAGTGCACATAATCACCGCAGTTCTTCACCATTGTCTCCAAAAGCTACAGTAGTAGAAAACAGAAATCAGATTTCTATCAAATTCTCACAGCAAACAGAAAGTGGCATGTTTTCTGCATCTTAAAATTCAATTTTCATGTTAAGAAGCACATCTTGAAGTAGTTATGCCATGTATAGTGTAATGTATCTGAAGAGCAAAAATACCGTCAAAGCAAGGAATTGGACTTGCGGGCTCTTGTGCTGCAATCTTTTCTTCACTGCTTTAATAACTTCTTTAGCCTGTCTGAGCAATCCAGAAGAAGTAAAAATCAGCATGCAATCAAAAAACCATCTTCCCCTCCCTCCCTCCCTCTCTCTCTAGCGTGCTCTCATGCATACCCAAAAACGATGCAGGATCAAGGTTTAAAAGAAGGATTTGTTAACTACTGCTCTCATATAACTAGTCACGCTTTGACTACCCTGCTTTCGAAAGGTAAAAAGGCAATTTTTACAAGTTTTGTTTCCTTGTATCATCAAATTCCATTCTTCTTCAATAAACTTCAACTCTAATATCATGTAACTATAGATTCATATCATCAGTGTCTACAGCGATAATTATCAAGTTTTCCATAGGCATCACTCGTCAACCAATCCCTCGAATAAAAAATAACAGTTGCCATCAGCCTTTCTGCTCAATCAGAGACGAAAATTCCCGTCGAATACTGTGAAAAGAACAACCCAATTTCCCCCTCGTCCTCATGGCTAAATTTTTCCTTTTCTCCCATGACAAATTCCCCCCCCCCCCCCCCAAATACATATCTCTATATCTCTTCCTTCTCACGCAAAGAGCCAGCAAAAGGTTCAAAAGGGCGACATGCAAGCGCGACGATCACAATCATTAGCCGCTGAAAACCTCCCACCAACGCACCGAGGCCAAAGTCAACCGACCCACAAACGAAAAAAGCAAAATTTCCCACAAAAGAATTCGTGGGGAGAAAGAAAGAAAGAACAAATAGAGAAAACTGGGGGTACCCAGGATAGGAGTTGACATAATCGCAGATGTCGATGTTCATGGTCCAATCGGGGTTCATCAGGAGATCGCTCGTCGCCTTCTCCACCCGAACCGTGGCCGAAGAAGACGATGCAGACATCATCCTGTCTCTCTCTCTCCCTCTCCCTCTCTGTCTCTCTGTGGCTCTGGCTCTGGCTCTTGCGCTCGACTTTGGCTGGGCTGGTCTTCGAGATGGGTACCGCCCGTTTCGAAAGGGGGCAAAGAATTTCCCTGGTTTTGCAGAGAAAAGGGAAGGAAGGGAAGAGGGTAGGGGCTTAATTTCCGAGAAAAGCACTTCCAACGCGACGCGAGGCGAGAGATGATGAGGAACAACTGGGAAAAGCAACTAAAAAAGACATTTTTACGAGTCCAGCCCCCACCCCCAAAGCAAGATAACAGGGAAAAAGTCGAGAAAAAAGCATCGATTTTTCTGTCGTATGTTCCTGTTTTTTCTTTATTTTTTTGGGGTTTTGTTTTTTTTGGGTTTTTTGGGTTTTTTTGGTCTTTTTTTTTTTTTTTTGCTTTTTCTGGAGTGGTCTTGCAATTTTTGTCTGGGTTATAGATCTCCACCGGGTCTATCCATAACCGCGATTTTCTCGCCCTTGCTTTGGTTTTGCAGACACCCCCCCTCAAAAAGATCAAATTTACCTAATTACCCTCGTCTCTTTCCTAGATTTTTTGGTTTGCCATCGGATTCTCAAATTGCCAGGAAGAAGAGGAGAAATTGAGGGGGCAAGAAAGGGATCGGCTGCGGAAAGATTCACATTGAAGAAGGGGGCTCGCCCTTTGCAGAGACGGCCCCTTCGTTTGCACGGTAGACATCGCCAATTTACATTGGCATAATTCCCTCGAACATTCCCAAACTTTAGGTCGAATCCTAGATGTGCCCCTTAAATTTAAAATCCAATATTAAATCTGTTTCAAAATTTCTTTTGTCAAACAAACGAATCACTGACTATCAATTTAATTTCAGATTTATTTGTCAACTAGTTGTTCGACGCGTCATTTTCACGTCAGTAACAATCCATATCAGTAAGGCAATTTGAAAAATTATCTCCAAAATGAAACCATTCTTTGTTACGAAAATTAGGAAAATTAAGGATGATTGATGGCTATCTTTGGATAGAAAGGCTAATTGGAGTAGATTTTGGATTAGAGTTAGGTCCATTTGTTTCGCAGAAAACGAATGAAAAACAATTGTTCATATTGTTTACAAAAATGAACGAATAATAAATTATTGTTGATAAAAAAAATTTCATTAGTTAATTATTTTAAGTGGTACAAATGATCATTTTTGGCAAATCATTTTTTTTTCGAGGAATAAATGAAGCCTTAAAGTTGGTTCCATTTTTTGTTTTAAAAAAAGAAGAAGAAGAGTTCGGGTAGACTTCTGACTAAATCGAAAAATGAAGGATAATTAAACCTAAAATCGAGATTTTAAAAAAAGAAATTAGGGCCTTTTTTTTTTTTAAATATTTAGTTTTGCTATGGACGAGTCTTTCAACATCAAACCCAACGGTCAGACGGACGAGGGACTGTTTTTATGAGACGCAAACACGTGGTATAGAATCATGACCCAAGTGGGGAGGTGGCCCCTTGAGTAAAGTGTCACGAGGAAGGAGTTCAGAAATTTCCTCATTCCATTTCGGCCTTAGTCAAAAAAGGGTGACCATCGCAATTGGAAGCATGCTTGTAATTATTGAATTGGAAGCGTTGACAAGTCTAAATATCAACAACCTAAAATAAAAGCATGGGTTGATGATGATTGAAAATAGATGGCTGGGTATTGTTATTTTCCTACGTAATATAGAACGATGATCGTGATTGGTATAAGTTTTAGCAATCAAGATTTTTCTTTTTATTTCGATGAGTGAATTATGTAGCCTCTTTTTTACTTATCACTATGATATCTTAACTCGATTGAGTTTTTCAATTCAATATTGGTTAAGTTTATCAAATGAGCTTAATCTTGTTCACTTCAAATTTTTTCAATTTTCCACCACTTAATTGGGTTGTTAAACGGCCTTAGTGATTCGCGGTGCTCTAAATGCCTAAATGGGCTTTCAAATAAGTGAATCGTCTTTAACATCAACTGGATTTTGTCACTTCACATATGACATGTTTTTATACCTAATTATGTTTTGAATTTTTTTTTTAAAAAGCATTTAACAACTTAACCAACATCGATTTAAAACCTATTATTAACAATCCATAGTTTCATGTATGGTAATAAATTAATAAAAAGCAATGATCAATTTTCAATTAGTTTTGAGTAGCTTCTTATTTCTATTTTTAGCATTTCAAATGGTCAAAACTTAAGTCAAATGCATTATTTTTGTTTTTATTTTCAGCACTCATTCTTCAGTTTTATCAAATGAGACTTGGCAGTACCAATTTAACGGATCAATTTTAATATATCAAGCATTACTAAATTGGTTTCCCCTCAAGTAAAATTTTACATTTCTTATGAGGATCAAACGGGTCAAATTAAAATCATGAAGTTTGGTACTGGTTCTCCAAACTTTAAAGGAACTTACGGAAGCCTTCTCCACCAATGCAAAATTGAAAGTTCACAATTTCCAAACTGAAAAATCCAATTCAAACTTTGATTATTACTCTTGTCTTCATTCAAAGGAAAACAAAATCAAGTCTTGTCTAGAAACTCATTAGGTGACTAGTTGCTTCTTTAATCATACGTCGTTTGTTTCTTTAGCACGTGAATCCCCCCAACTTCTTGGCATATTCTACTTATCTCATTAGGGCATGAGAGCCAAAACGGTGCATCATAAGTTTGGTCATAGGTGATGACAATTCTTTTCTTGTTGTCCTCATTCACCATTGTCAATTGTTTAGGAGGACAAGTTACCCGATTAGAATTGTTTGTTCTACTGTATTTGATGATATTTCAATGATACGACCTCCGTAGGCATCTTTTTGGAATCCAAGTAGACTGTAAATTTGACTTCAAGGCATCAATGCCTACAATTTTTTATGTCATGAATGAAGGAAAATTATTTGTATACAAAGAACATATAAACTTCCTCTCTTGTACAAAATGGATTAGAAAAATGAAACTTGAAATTTGATGAATGGGGATTGGACATGCCAAATAAATTGGGGCATGACCTTTTCTTGATACCATGTTAGAATGTTATAAACCCCAAAGGCCTAAGCTTATAGGCAAGGCGAGGCCATGCATACATAGCAAGTATATAAATTCCATAGACAAGTGATGTGATATTCATTATCATATGATATAGCTGATTGTGGTTAGCTGTGTATACACAACTAAAAAAAATAACAAAAGGTTTTTCAGAAAGGGGAAAAAAAGGAAAAACCGAAACCCTCGAACGGATGTATAAAGATTATCCTGTTTTGTATTTTCTAGTCAAGCCACTTTATACCCGCACATTCTCCGAATATTAATGAGAAAAAAATGAACACGGCGATGCCGGTATTTACGAGAGTTGGGGGAGCTTAGAAAATGATATTTTTTATCATCTTCCACGAATTGAGCAGAGAGATGTGGACATCCTCTTTGGCCCAACTAAAAAGAGTTGCAATCTGTTGTCACTTCGATGCGGGCAGGCAACATTGGTTATCAATATATAATCCAGGATAGGATTTGACATAATTATTGAATCGGAAGCGTTGACAAGTCTGAATATCGAAAACCTAAAATAAAAACATCGATTGATGATGATTTAAAATAAATGGCTAGATATCATTATTTTCCAACATAATATAGAACAATGATCGTTATCGGTATAAGTTTTAGCAATTGTTTTTTTTTTCTTTTTTTTTTTTTTGTTGAGTGAATTACGTAGCCTCTTTTTGCTTATTGCATTTTAGTGATATCTTAACTCGGTTGAGTTTTTTTAATTCAATATTGGTTAAGTTTGTTAAACGAGTTTAATCTTTCACTTCAGATTTTTTCAATTTTGCACTACTTAATTGGATTGTTAAACGGCCTTAGTGATTTGTAGTGCTCTAAATGCCTAAATGGGCTTTTGAATAAGTGAATAGTCTTTAACATCTACTAGATTTGGTCACTTCACATAGGACATGTTTTTATACCTAATTATGTGTTGAATTTTTTTAAATATGAGCATTTGATGAGATTAACCTTATCCGACAACTTAACCAACATCGATTTTAACCTATTAATAACAATCCATAGTTTCATGTAAGGTAAGAAATTAATAAAAAGCAATGATCAATTTTCAATTAATTTAAAGAAGCTTCTGGTTTCTATTTTTAGCATTTCAAATGGTCAAAACTTAAGTCAAATGCATTATTTTTGTTTTTATTTTCAGCACTCATTCTTCAGTTTTATCGAATGAGACTTGATAGTATCAATTTAACGGATCAATTTTAATATATCAAGCATTACTAAATTGGTTTCCCCTCAAATAAAATTTTACATTTCTTATGAGGATCAATTGGGTCAAATTAAAATCATGAAGTTTGGTACTATTTCTCCAAACTTTAAAGGAACTTACGGAAGCCTTCTCCACCAGTGCAAAATTGAAAGTTCACAATTTCCAAACTGAAAAATCCAATTCAAACTTTGATGATTACTCTTGTCTTCATTCAAAGAATAAAAATATCGAGTCTCGTCTAGAAACCCATTAGGCGACCAGCTGCTTCTTTAAATACATGTCATTTCTTTGGCACGTGAATCCCTACAACTTCTTGGCATATTCTACTTTTCTCATTAGGGCATGAGAGCCAAAATGGTGCATCCTAAGTTTGGTCTTAGGTGATGACAACTCTTTTCTTGTTGTCCTCATTCACCATATTGTCGCTTGTTTAGGAGGACAAATTACCCGATTAGAATTGTTTGTTGTTCTACTCTATTTGATGATATTTCGATGATATGACTTATGTAGGCATCTTTTTGGAATCCAAGTAGACTGTAAATTTGACTTCAAGGCATCAATGCCTATAATTTTTTATGTCATGAATGGAGGAAAACTATCTGTATAGAAAGAGCATATAAATTTCATCTAATGTACAAAATGGATTAGAAATGAAACGTGAAATTTGATGAATGAGAATTGGACATGCCCATGTTAGAATGTTATAAACCCCTACAGCCTAAGCTTATAGGCAAGGTGAGGCCACACATATATATTGAGTACATAAATTCCATAAACAAGTGATGTGAAAATTATTAACATACGGTACAATTATTTGTGGTTAGCTATGTATACGCAATTAAAGAAATAAAATACCAAAAAAAATTTTCAGAAAGGGGAAGAAAAAAAACCAAACACTCAAAATGGATGTATAAAAATTATCTCGTTTTGTACATTCTAGTCAAACCACTTTACACCCGCACATTCTCCCAATATTAATGAGAAAACATGAACACGGCGATGCCGGTATTTACAAGAGTTAGGGGGGGTTAGGAAAAAGATGTTTTTGTCATTTTCCACGAATTGAGCAGAGATGTGGATATCCACTTTGGCCCAATTAAAAAAGCGTTGCAATTTGCTGTCCCTTTGACTCGGGCAGGCAACATTGGTTGTCAATATAATCCCCACTTAGATAAGGCATTGTGACGTCAGTCCACTTAAAAGCGAAGTTCGATAAAAGCCGGCCACCCGTTCATTTTTCAGGTCACATAGGCATATGATGTGGAGACCACATAGGCGAGTCATAACGAAAATGCCATGGTCAACATTTTATAAAATAATGTACTTTGAAATTTTAGATGCATGAATCACCCATTTGATATACCCATATATATATCACCCATCTTGGGCATGCCAAATTGTCTCACGTAATTTGTGTTATTATTCTTTTCACGCATTTTAGAGGTCTCATGGATCTATTGGTGAATTAGATTTACATAAGGAATTGACTGTATAATCAGTGATTAATCCTTTGTTTGTACGTTGATTCCATGTTCGGACACTTGGTTTGAATGTGATTGATCTCTTACTAGAGTCAAAGTGTCTTTTGCTGAGGATGACCTATAGGAGTCATACTTGTCATTGTGTGAGTGGAACCTTATTGGATGCATGTTAATGGACATTGGATAAATTTTGTTATATGATAATGTGAGAGAGAGTTTTGATCGATGGTTGGCTAGGATAGTAGGATTTACCTAATCATAAAGGCATGGGTACATATATGGTGGAATTACTCTATGGTATATAAGATGTAAAGTCTTCCAAGTATATATCTTTTATGAGTTAAAGTGTGGAGAGTAGCAACACATGGTAGCAATTTCTTATAGGCATTATTATAAGGGTCCCACACCTATTATGAATTATTTGGATTAAGATATAACTACTTTACACCATTTTGACTAGCTCCTCACCATAACCCTATCAATATGCTATTAGTTAGGAAGTCTCTCCACAAGATATGTTGCAATTAGGTAATATAGCATGAGTTATTGAAAGATTCACTCACAAGTGAATAAAACTCTTGATCTTGTAAAAGATAGATAACCCCTTTATCATTAGATGAACCCATGAGGCCATCTTTAAATTTTTTGATAATAAAATAACAATGATAACAAAATACTTTTCATATGATATAGTAATGTTTGCCGCCCTATAAAGGGAAAACCACCACGGCTCGACCCCTCCTAGGGCGCAGGGCGGCGTAGGGCGGTGACAGGGGCAAAGTTTCTTTGTTCATAGGAGGGGAAAAGGAGTAGAAATGTGATCCCTGTCCCACCCTGCCCCCGTGCCCTTCCAATTTTTGGAAAACATGACCTGCTTGGGTACCATATGTTATTGTGCACATCATTATGACATAAACACATCTCCATGGACATAAACATTTTAGTAGGCCCTTGCAGGCCCAAAAACGAGGCCATTCTGAATCACAGCAGCCAAAATGGGCCATCAGCCCACTTGTATATTGAAGCAATCTTCCTAAAAATGCAAAAATGGCAAAAGCCTGTTAGTAAAACGTTGGTGCTTTTACGTTAAATAACGGTATGTACGTGATTTTCAATAAAATTTTGATGGGTTAATACGCAGAAAACCCTAAATTGATATAAATATGATAAATTTATCTAAAAATAATTTTTTAATCATAAAAAAATCACAAACTAGTATATTTATGATAAAATTATTGCAAACTAACTTTTTGATCAATGAAAATCCGAAATTAGTACTTTTGTGACAAAGTTATCCTTTTTTAATTTCCATTAAAATGAATTAATTCCATGGAAAATCACAAAATGGTATACTTATGACAAACAAAAGGTAAAATCTTAAACCAATATATTTATCAACTATTATGCATCATCCAACTCAATAATTTGACGATAAAATTTAATGAAAATTAACGGAGATTTAATTTGCCACAAGTATACCAATTTGGGTATTTTTTTTTTTGGGTAAAAATATTAGTTTGAGATAAATTTTTCATAGGTATATCAATTTAAGATTTTTCGTGGTATTAACCTTACTTTGATTTCTCATTCACTTGTTAAATTTAGGGAAAAATACTTGTTCCTTTGGAGTAATGGAATTACAAGTGGTAAGCACACATGACATCATATTCCGATGAAAATACTTTAAAATTGAACCTATTTTATGTAATTTCTTTAGTCAAAGAAAGATTTGATGAATTATTTATATGACCAAAACATCTTTATTTTGTTTTGTATTAACAAAGAAGGACACTCGGACCCTTGGAGAGCCAAAAGTTGGCACAAAGAGACATTTAAATGCCAATGTTCTTTATTTTTGTTTATGAACAAAATGTAACATTAAATGTGTTTATTTGGTTCCAAATCTATTTTTTTGCCAAAATTGAAGTAAAGTGGATCACTAAAATAATTTTTAAAAATAAATTTTCTCTCTCCTCTCTTTTTCTTCTCTTTTTTTTTCTTTTCTTTTTCTTTTTTCTTTGGCCGGTGACGCCATTGAGATCAAAATTTGGCCAAAATGTTGACGGTGGCCCAGGCTTGAGGCCTTGTGGTGATTTTCCGAGCTTAATCGGGCAAACCCAAGCTCGCCCAAATGCGAAAACGACGCCCTCGTTTTGGTGTTGACGATGGAAAAAAGAAAAAAGAAAAAGAAAAAAGAAAGAAAAATAAAAAAATAAAATAAAAATATTAAAAAATTAATTAAATGAAATTAATTTTTTATTTCTTCGTCCTTAGAACAAATACAAATATTTAAAATATTTAAAATATATATTTTTTTTTTCTGTTTTTAAAATTTTAAAAAAGGAAAAGAAACGCATTTGTTTGCGTTCTTGTTCCAAAATTATTATTTTTGTTCCCGAAACACATGCTGAAAAAACAAGAAACAAAAAAATTTTGTTTCTTGTTTCTGGAACACATTTTAAGAACAAAAAAGGAACAAAAAATCAGCTCTCATGTTTCTTTTCTGTTTCTTGCTCAGCCGTTCGAACACCGCCTCTCCTCCTGCATCTTCTCCACCGTCGTCTTCTTCGGCGCCTCCCACTCTCCGGCGCTGACAGCCGCCTCTGTCTTGAGACCATCCGGCTTCTCCATCGTCGTCCTCTCCGGCGTCGACAGCTGTTGCTCCTTCACCAGGTGAACCTGCTCACTACTCCTCTTTCACCGATTGACGAGGGCTTCGGCGAGAGCCACCCCCGCAGATCTGGGCGATGGCTGCTAGGCGCTTGAGCGTGAGGGCTCGCTCGAGCCAGTGCTTGCCCAGATCTAGGGCATCGTTGCTCACTAGATCTGCGGCAGCGGCTCGTCTGCTCGCTCGAGATCTGGATGAGCAGACGCTGCCTGAGATTTGGACGAGCATGCTCGCCTAGATGAGTAGCTCGTTCGAGCGTTTGCTTGCAGCGAGCCTTGCCTTGCTCACTCGCTGCTACTCACGCTTGAGCGAGCAGAGCAGCGAGCGTCTGCTCGCTTGCTTCTCTGCTCACTCGCTGCTGCTCACGCTCGAGCGAGCAGACTTGCTTCTCTACTCGTTGCTTTGCTCGCTCGCTGCTGCTCACGCTTGAGCGAGCATACTTGCTTCTTTGCTCGCTGCTCTGCTAGCTCGCTGCTGCTCACGCTCAAGTGAGCAGACTTGCTTCTTTGCTCGCTTGCTGCTGTTCACGCTCAAGCGAGCAGAGCAACAAGTAGACTTGCTTCTTTGCTCCTTGCTCTACTCACTCGCTTGCTTCTCTACTCGCTGCTCACGCTCAAGTGAGCAGAGCAGCAAGTTGCTCACGCTCGAGCGAGCAGAGCAGTGAGCGTCTAATGATATTAATTATTGAACTTGTTGAAGATCTTTGGATTGTGTTGCAACTAGGAGAGCTTGATGCATAGGTGGATGCATCCTAATACTATTAATTCCTGTATTATGCAGTTACCAAACGTGTTTATGTTCTTTTTCTATTCCAAAAACATAAATTTACCAAACGCGTTTTTTTTTTTTAAAAAATTAATATTTGTATTTTTTTTTCTATTTCTTTTTTAAAAATAAATTTTTAAATAGGTTTAAATTTAAAATTTAATTAACTTTTAGACTAATTTTTAGAAAAAAACTATTTCTACTCCAAGGAACAATTTTTGAACGTTTAAAACGTTTGGTAAACTTCTTCCGAATAAAAAATAGAAAAAATATTTATATTCCAACATCGTTTTTACATTGTGTTCTTTTTTTGTTTCTTTTAATTTTTTAATATTTGTATTTTATTTTTCTTTTTTTCTTTTTTTTTCTTCTCGGTTGGTCGCTGGCCTCAACCATGGCTAACGATCGGCCGATGAGGGCCGGTGGCCTCGCCCGGCCACGGTGAGGCTCGCTAGGGGCCGGCGATGCTCCGGCGAGGTCGCTGGCCCTCAACGGACGGTTGCCAACTATGGCCGAGGCCAGCGACCGGCCAAAGAAAAAATAAAAAGAAAAGAAGAAAAAAAGAGAAGAAAAAGAGAGGAGAGAGAAAATTTGTTTTTAAAAATTGTTCCAGAAACAAGAAACATGTTTTTCTTGTTTCCCGTTTCTGTTCCAAATGTGTTACTAGGAACAAAAAAATAGATTTGGAACAAAAACGCAAACAAATGTATTTCTGTTCTTTTTTTGGTTCCCTGGAAAAAAATAGAAAATTTGTTGATAAAAAAAAAAGAACGTTAACAAATAGGGCCTAAGTGATCCATTTTGTTCCGATTTTGGCACTTAAGGGTCTGTTTGGCAACGTGCCAAACAGTGCCTGATTCTAATTTTTTGTTCCAAGAATTAGTTTGGGACAAGAATCGCATTTAGTAAAACTTTTGTTCTTGAGAACAGATTGTGAAGAGAATTGAGAATAAAAAAAATATGATTCTCCGTTTGAGAATCAAAAAAAGAATCAAAACAATAAATGTCTCATTCTTTCCTTCTGACATCTCGCGATTGTTGTCCACTACCGCCCGTCGCCGTTCGTCGGTCTCCATCCGCCGCCGGTCGCCGCCGGTCGCCGTTTACCGGTCACCGTTCGCCAGAGGCTTGCCAGGCTAGGGCGACCTCACCTAGCCTTGGTGAGGTCGGCCTGGCCACCGGCGGGGCTTGGGCAAGCCTCGCCGGCAGCTGGGTGAGGCTTGCTCAGCCAGCCCCGCCAAGGCTCGGCCTCGCTAGATAGGGCGAGTCTCGGCCATGCCGGTGGCCAAGCGGGCCTCGCCGAGCCCGGCGAGGCTCCCGGCGAGGCTCGTTCGGCCACCGATGAGGTTGGCCGAGCCTTGCCCAGCTGTCGGCGATGCTCTAGTGAGCGTCGCCGGCCCTCGTTTGGCCGGTCGCCGGTGCGATGACTGGCCAAATGAAGAAGAAGAAGAATAGGAGAAAAGGGAAAAAAAGAAAAGAAAAAAAGAAAAAAAATGAAAAATGAAAAAAGAAAAGGAAAAAAAGGAAAAAAGTATTTAAAAGTATTTAAAAATTATTTAAAAATTAAAAGAAATTAATTTGGAACATAATTAATTAGCACGATATCAAACGCAATTCTATTCCAGAATAAAAATTTTAGACGCTTATCAAACGCGTTTTTTTTACTCGACCGGTTCGAGAAACGAATAAAAAATAATCATGTCTAGTCGAATCAGCTCCCGGGAACATGTAATCGTTACTAAACGCGCCCTAATTGTCACTTTCATAACTTTTGGTACTTAAGTGTCCATTTGTACAAACTTTTGGCACTCGAAGTGATCTTTTGCTAACAAAGAAGTATAATAACATATTGGCAACAAATTGAGTAGATGTATAAGGCATTTTTTTTTTTTTTTAAATCGTGTAACCGATTCTATGTAAGCTTTTCTTGTTTATAATATGATTTATGTAATATTGTTATAATATTGTTTCCCCATTTTATATTGGTACAATGTAGGTTTAATAGTAATTAAAATCCGAAATAGGTTTTAAACTCATTTTATTGAAAAGGAATGAATACTTCTCCACAAGTTTAGAAAATGTGTAGGAAGATGTCTTTAATCGACATACATATATTTATGTGTAACATATGCAATGGCACTAAGCACTTTATTACACCGATTGTTTCATATAACCATATGATGTTGTCGATAACAGTAGAAATTCGCCATACATCTATCTTTGTTTTGGAATATCAAGATGTCTAATCCCTCATTAGAAGTTTTGCTAAAACTATCGTCAAAGTATCAATTCTTCTTCAACCTTTGAACCACCCACCCGCTTAGCCACCGGTAGCACGATGACAATTACCACTATCCACAACTATGATATATATATTATAGACCATATGATAACTTCTCTGTTCCAATGACATTTGTCAATTGGGTCACTCTCTTTCGTTGGGTCATCATTCTAAAAATGTCAGACCACGGTACCTTTGCTAGAGAAGGTGGTGGAAGAGAGGGAGGAGAAGGTTTCTTTTGGTAAAGAGTATTTATTCCTTGTTTTAATTCAAAATATAAAGTATGAGTTACGAAATAGGTGATGCAAAGTGAGATGGAGAGAAAATAAGGGGAAAATTACCAAAAAGTTATACATCTATTATAATTGTGCGATTCAATTCTAAACTTATTTTTTTGGCCAATTGAGTCCTAAACTTTTTGTAATTATATCAATTCAGTCCATTTGACTAATTTGACTGGTCAACGCTAATGTGGATGCTAACCGACATCGGAAGACAATTTTTAATAATTTTCTATTTTTTCGATTTTAATTTTTTTTTCATATTTTCTTCTTTTTTTCCTTCCTCCCCCTCCTTTCTCCTTCTTTCGGTGACTGGCTCGAGGGAGGGCCAATCACTAGACTCAAGCGACCGACCAATGGTGAGCTCGCCTCATCATTGCTGGGCAAGACATGAAGAAGACAAAGAAAGGGACGGATCTGTGGATGGTGTTGCTAAACATGGACATCCTCGAGCTCATGGTGGTGAAGAAGCCCTTGTTTGATTCTTCTTCAAACTCCCCAATCCCTGTCTCTCTCTATGTGTAACTTTGCTAGCGACGGCAAGGTTCGCCTTTGCCTAGTGAAGACAAGGCGAGCTCACCATTGGTTGGTTGCCTGAGTCCGGCGATTGGCCCTCCCCTCGAGCCGGTCATTGAAAGAAGAAAAGATAAAAAAAATAATTCAAAAATTCAAAAAATTAAAAAAATTATTTAAAAAAATGTCTTTTGGTGCCGGTTGGCATCTATGTTAGTGCTGTCCAGCCAAAATTAGCCAGATAGACTAAACCGATATAATTGCAAAATGTTTAGGATTGAAATGGTATAAAAAAATTTAAGATTGAATTGATATAATTACAATAGGTTTAAGATATTTTTTTTCGTAATTTTCCTGTAAAATAAGAGGTTGCTCATTGATATGTTTCGAAAATAAGCAACCAAGTACCTTTTTTTTTTTTATTGTCAAAGAAATATTCATTCATTTTTACGGATATATAATAGAGAAATGCAATCCAATTGCAAACCATGACAAATCTTAGATATTGAAAATAAAACAAGCTCCTAATAATAAGATAAGTTATTAGAACAAAATTAGGGGTTACATGTTCAAAGAACATATTTGTGACTTCTTCAAATTAAAATTGACGACTAATCACTGAATACATCTTCAACAATGAGCATACACTAAGATCTCCATTTGTTGCCATAGCTTTGCCTTTCAATGGTAGGCATCTAGGTTTGACATCTTAAACACCATTACAGTTAAGAGTAACAAGGTTGAACATATGTAGACTTGACACCTGTGAGAGCGAAACCTTCATGAAACTTCTCCATTTTCTTTGAAATTGAACTTGTACATAAACGAAACCCTAGGGAAGCCTAGGTTTGATGTCTTCAACACCATTGCTGTTCAGAGTAACAATGTTAAATGTATGTAGACTTGACACATTTGTGAGAGCGAAATCTTCGTGAAACTTCTTTTATTTTCTTTGAAATTGGACTTATACAGAAACGAAACTTGAGGGAAGTGAAACCTCAAAAACATATCCGCAAAAAACCCCAAATCTAGACTAGATTGATTTGATTGCATGATATTTCATCATGAAAATGCACACAGACGAAGAAATGAGCTGTTTCACTAAAAATTACACCAGCACACAAACTTTCCCACTTGAGTCGACAATGTAGCGGTGGTCACTGGTCACCAATCCCCCCTTTTTATTTCATCAAAGATCACAATGAGGGCGACGATGAATGCACAGTCGATGTTCGGATAGACCGTGACCATAAACTTGTCCTTTCCCAGAAGCACACTTTGAGTTTGGATGCAAGTCTCCTTTTGCATCTGTACCATTATGATATAGTCAGAGATTGATGATTCTATTCCTTTTTGATGTGTGTATATATGGCTAGTTACCGAATGGTTCTTATCCCATAAGTCGATAAGAATACCAATTTACTTAATCGAATCACTTCAAAAATAGATGGGCAGTCGAGATATATTCTGTTGGCTGGTTCGTATTCTATAAATCGATTTGAATACCAATTCACTTAATTGAATCACTTCAAAAATAGATGGGCGGTCGAGATATAAATCCCAACTTGCAATTTGACAAATTATTAAAAAGAACGAGAAAGCTGATGATGACAATAAAAAAATTATGTGATTCGATATTTTGTAGGCAACAGATTAGGTTATTTGAATATGATGTGATCTCAGTGGGGCAAAAGATTAGGTTATTTGAACATCGAATCACAAATTTTATGTTGTCATCATCAGCTTTCTTGTTCTCTATAGTAAATTGTCAAATTGCAAGTTTGGATTTGAAGATCCCACGCCCCTCATCTTCGCTTTACGCACAAACAATTTTTAATTTCTTACTTCTTGAACTTTGATAAAAATGTTAACCTGGGCACTAATAACTAAAGGTGAGTATTGTGATGTTCTCAAATACCAATTGGCACGTCTCACTACTAATTTCAACTTTTAGGTGGACCAATGTACACACGCATATATATGTATTTTTTTTTTCCTTGGAAATTAACAATTCAATTCTAAAGTTACTATATGGATGACAATACAATCAATCCATAACCTTTATTTGAAATTCCAATATAGTCATTCCAAGCTAATTGCTGTTAGAAATTGTTAACATTGCATCTAATCATAATTGGAATCTTACGTGGCATGTTGATATAGACAACCTACAAATTGCCACGCTAACAATTTCCAGCAGCAATTAATAGAATGGATTATGTTGAAATATCGAGCAAAGGTTCAAAATAACATTAGAAAAACTGAAATGTCTAAAATTGAACTGCCAAATGTACAACAGGTTTGGAACTGAACTGATTAGAGCTTGAATGAATAATTTTAAAGAACAAGAAGCAGCCTTGGAAAAGAGTATGTTACCTGGGCAATGATACAGGGAGGCTGTCCGGCATAGATGACACAAGACCGCTCGAAATCTTTGACATTGAAGTCGCGGAGATCCTCGTTCCTGTTATTTGCTAAGAAAACGTCTAACTCGGTCTTGAGTTGGATCACTGAACTCATCTTGGCGGTGAAGACAAGGTCGCTCATGTCCGAGCTCTTCCCTCTGAACGCTCGCCATCGACTGTGAGCAGCCCTTATCTGCACCAATCATCTTCACCTAAGCCACTAAAACCTTATCTTTCACATGGATTCCGCTCGTGATAGTTTGCAAAAGGATCGATGCTGAACCTTGATTTCGCTTAACCAGTTCGTTGAACTTCAGTTTCTTTGGCTGCCAAGTTAATACAGTACCAAAAAAGAAAAAGAAAAAGAAAAAGAATAATTGGGTGTCTAGCTCTAGAACCTGTGAAAAGCGAAGGGTGGATATCTAATTCTGGAACCGATGGTGGTTGTGATTGTTCCCGAGTATAAAAGAATTCAGTATGAACAGCGTAGAGTGATGTTAAAGAGCAAACCTCTCGCCTGAGCGTCAGAACCGGCTGCCCGGTGGCGTCGATCAAGACCCGGCGGTCATGAAGGGTAAGTAAAGCTCCCTTCACTTTGAAGATGAGGTCGCCGCTGCTGTTGGTGACCACGAAGTTGCCGCTGCTGAGGGTCATCGCCTTCCTTAAAATGGCCACATCTGCTGCGTAAGTGCGGCAATATTGAAGCCCCACGACGGGCGGAGGAGCAAGTTGCATCTCTTCAGCTGGTTATGCCTTTTGAGAACAGTCTCTCTCTATCTCTCTCTCTTATGGCTTTCTATGTTAGGGCTTCTTGAAAATTATGGCTTTCAGTTAGGGTTGGTTTTACGTGTTGGGTTAGATTCATCGGAATCGGTCATCAATAAGCTTGTTGCTCTGCCTAGGTCTTGGTCAGACGACGCGTTATGCAAAAAGCTAGTCAGGTGAAGTTCTGACTTGGCCTACGTCTCGGTCAATCTCGGGCATCGTCCCGTTCTGCGTATATCTTAAACAATCTTGGGCATCTGTTGCCTAGTCGCAAAAAAATTTTGTGATTCAAAATCAACCGTCATTTTCAATTCATAAAAAACATTTTTCATAGTCAGAAAATAATTTCTCGAAAGCAATTTTTCTTTAAATGAATGGATCTTCAATCACGTGCGAATTTCACGAGCCTTGTGTTTTCCCGGAAATTGCCCTGAGCAGTGGGTGCATCATGGGCTGGACCGCCGGTTTCGTAGGTCTGTCACGCAAGTCCCGAAGTGGACTCGTCAAGACAGGGAAAGACAAGTACAGGTACCTTATTCTTGCCATTGATTAGTCAGAGAGGAAAAAGTTCAAAATTTAAGTTGCTACAATTTTTCAAGTTTCCACACCTAATTGGGTTATTAAATGAGCCTTTGAATAAGGGGATCATCCTTAACATTTACTAGATTTTGACAATTAAGTGCTGAAAATTTTCACAAAAAATCAGCACCGTATGAGATGAACCTTTTTTTTTACATCTTAACTTTACAATGATTTGGAAGTCAATTTAAGTAATGGACTCGCAAGATGTTTGATTCCACAACCTCTTCAAAATTAGGTCTCTCTCCTCTCCCAATTTAAATTTACATCCAGATCTAGGGGTTTTACTCTCCCTATTTAGATTTAGGTCTAGTTTTAGGAATTCCTTGTGTATTTGATATGTGTTTTTTCAACATATTAATGTTGGTGTCTCTATATGGTGCTAATGATGAGGACATTGAACCTAGATGCGCACTTTGTTACAAATGGAGTGAGGGATCTCGACTTGTGCTGATCATAGAATTTAGTATATTTAACCTTTATGGTGATAGATCTATTCTTGAGACATGAGAATATACTTTTACTTGCAGATTGTGCTTTGTTATTTGCATTTTGGCATTTTCTTTGGCCGATAGTTATAACAAATTTACTAGATTTGAAAATATTCTATGTACCTCTGTCATTTTGAGAAATGAATGAAATATTTTTTTAATTAAAAAATAGATTAATGGGGGCTCTTTCTTTCACTGCTAATCCCAAGAAAGTTCATCAATGTTGATACTTTTTCTCTTCATTCGAGCCAGGAGCTTGTGATGCTCTTTGAACGGGGATTCAATTGGAGGAACCTAGCAAGTCAAGGTCAACGTACATAGCAGCAAGGAGGGTGCATCGCCTTTTTTCTCATTCCCCTGATAAGGTCAGTAAAAATGGGTTACTTAATTCACCATATAGAAAAAGTAAGTGATGACGATTAGGTCTTGTCAAATGTTGTTAAGTCCTACCAGTATTGATCATAATTTCATGTGTAGTGAGAAATTAATAATGTTCACTAATCAATTTGGAGTTACTATCAAATAGCCTTTTAATTATCTTTTCATCATTTGAAACAGTCAAAACGGAAAGTTTGTTGATTAAATTTTCATCACTCTATTTTTTTGTCTTATCTAGTACCAATTAAAGGATCAATTTCAATATATCAGGCATTATCAAATTGGATTCCTGTTAAGTAAAATTTACATCTTTGATAGGGATTAATTGGGTTGATTTTTTTTTTTTTTTGGTTAGTTCTACTCTACTTTTATTCTAATTTTCATTTTTAGACTTTTGCCCTATCTCCTTACAGGGCATGGTCGAATTAAAAATTAAATCCTGCAAATTTGAGAAGGTAGTGTTTCTCCAATCTTTAAAGGGTTGAATTAAAACCAGTTTTCTTTTTAAAGTTTTCCTTTAATCGGCAAAGTAGATAAAGATATAATATGCAAAAGATAGAACTATTTCATCCCGATATGTTCAGTAGGGAGTACATAGGTGCTTATAGACAGTACAAGGGGGACTATTTAAGGTAACGGAATATCCATACCATCCTATCCTGATCTATATTACAATCAATTGTGATCATAAATAATCAAAGGAAATGTACAATATTAAAAATAGATATAGAGAGATGTGGCAAATCTAATAAATATTGCTATCATGCCCTAAACTCAAGGTTACGTCGGAGAACAAAATAAGAGACAATCTTTAAAAAATGAAATAAAGAGGAGAGAACGTTTCGCTCATTAGGTTTTTCAAATACATACATACATAAATTATGCATTTAATATACTCTTTGAAGCCCGAATGACCCGAATTGACCCGAAATAAAACTTTATTGCAGGCCTGGTGGGAGGGACAGCTATAAAAAAAAAGCTGTGGCACCAAGGTAAGTGACCAAACGTCGCCTTTTCCTTTCCTAGCAGCGATTACTCCTCTGCACTTTCTCGTCGCGGTTAATCCTTGTCTTTCTTGTCGTGATCGATCTCGTTAAGAATTGCGACGAGCGCGACTATAAAAGCGTGGTCGATGTTGGGATAGACAGTCACTGCGTAGGTGTCCCTTCCGATCGCCATGCTTTGGATCGTGTGCTTCGTGTGCATCTGCATGGCCATACAATACCTGAACACCGGCCGATAGTTAGCTTTAGTTCGATGATCAACCAAGCTTTTCTCTTCTTTATCCTCACTAATTCGCTTTGCGGTTCTGTTTGGTCAGTCAGAATCGAAGATATGGAAATGGAATGAATGAACAATCTGTATCTGAATCTGCTAATTCGTGTGTAAGTGACAGATGATAATGCTTATGAGCTATCGTTGAATCCATCATCTGAGGATGTTCCAACGTTAGGGTAAGAGAACAACACCCCTGGGCAATCATGTAGTTACTCTCTCCGACATAGATCGAGCAAGATCGGGCCGCCCAGCTTCCTTCAACCCGATAGTCGCAGGTTCTTTCGGATTTGTTGCCCGCTAGGAAGACATGCAGCTTGGTCTTGAGTTGGAACATCAACGATGTTCGAGCGGTAAACACCAGATCATCCGGCTCGGTGCTCGCCCCTCTGAAGACTTGCCATCTCGAATGTGCAGTGATTTTCTGCATATGAAATGGTCAGCGCCGAAGCAAGAGGGTTTCATCAAGATATGAATTATTGCAAACGCAGTTGGAAAAAAAAAAAAAACATATCGAAGAGACTAATCGACGTGCAGAAAAGATATTGAATCATCATATCGTAACTAAAGTTCAGTCTCGGCATCGCATTATCTAGAGAATCGCCATCGTCGTCGTTATCATCTTATTATTGTTAAAACGCGATAGACCTCACCGAAGGATTATTCTAGACATGAGAGGGTGATGAGTAAGTTTTGTTGGAGATTACTACCATATCATGATAGAAAAAGAAAATGCGTTTCTATTCTCTCATCGGTTGCTTCGTGAGGATAACTGACAGATCCTGATTTAAGATGAGAACCTTTGTTTGAAGGTTAGGATCGTGTTCCCAGCCGCGTCGACGAGGGCGCGCTTTGCGTGGATCAAGTTGAACACGTGCTTGACCTTGAAGATCTCGTTGCCGGAGGAGTCGGAGACAGTGAAGTTCCCCTCTGTGATCGAGATGAGCTTCTTCACCATCCCGAGGTCGATCGGGAAAGGGACGCAATACTGGGGCCCGACGACGGGGGCAGGGGGCGGCGGCGGGGGTTGGAGCGGCGGTGCGGCCATGGCGAGTGGCGAGGGCATGAGAGGGAGGTGGGGGTTGCAAATGAGAGGGGGTTGATCGCATGCTGTTTATGAAGATGGTTAAGGCAGGCTCGGACGTTATTTTTACGAACAAGCACCGCCTAGACAACGAGCGGATGGTTAACGACAGGACATGGACAGTTAGATCGCCTATCGATCCCTCTCTCACTTTCAATTTAGATTGCCTCTGGCCTCGTTGCTCCCTCTATCACTCTTGTTCCCGATCACCTCCGGCCTCCGACCTCGTTGCTCTCTCTCAGGTCTCACGCCTCTTCCAAATTGCGACATGTTGACTAGTTCCATAAACCCACCCGGGAACTAGTTTGGAATGGCGGTCTGTTTTTCCAAATGGGTCTATAGGACTAACATGTGGTTTTGGGTTCTAAATTTGGAACCAATCCGTAGTGCATGGTTCTTAATCCAGGGTAAGCACCGCCCATCTTGGAATTGATCACCCCTAATAAAAAGTTATAAAACTTTCACAAAAAAAAAAAAATGTAATCGAGTTGAAATTTATCAAATTGGTCCATATTGTCATTTCGTTAATTGCCCATTCAATTTTGTGCATTTGAATTTTTAGAATATGAGAATAACATAAACATGAAATATGTTAATAATCCCAAAGCTTCCTAAACTCGCATTTTGACTCATTTTAGGCATATAAGAGTTTCTAAATATGAAAACTTCTCTCTTTTAGAGAGAAATTTGTTAGTGGGCCTAATGTTCTATTTCGAGCATCATGATATGATAGGTTGGCTAGCTAGCAAGCTTAGATCTTTATTTAAAATAAAATTGGCCACTTCGGATTTTTATTTGAGTCAAGATCTACTTTAGATTCTCTCAAAAAAATAAAAATTTGCATTTTAGACTTTTATTTCAAATTTTCTCTAATAATAATGTGAACTCCACATAAAGTGATAGTTTCATCAACTCATTTAAAAAAAAAAATGATAATTTATATCATTTAATTAGCATTTTAAAAAAACATTTTTTTATTTTTATTTGAAATTTTCTCTAATTATAATGTGAACTCCACATATGCCTAAAGGGAAAGCAATAGTTTCATCAATTCATTTAGAAAACATTTTCTTATAAAATGATCGTTTATACCACTTAAAATAATTAGTGATTTTTTTTTTGGTTATCAAGAATAATTTATGTCTAAAATTTAGTTCATAAAACAATTTTAGACATAAATTATCATCAACAACGATAACTTTTTTCCATTAACTAATTATTTCATGCAATACAAATGATCATATTTTCTAGAAATTATTTTGCAAATCATTTATTTTTCATAAAACAAATGGAATTGAAAAGAAATCGTGACATGAGAAGTGGAAGAATTATCTTAATCCTCCTAGTTGAATTTGGCAAAAATAATAACGAGACATTTTAAATAGCGCCGCGGGCGACCTCGTTTGAGGAAAGAAAAAGTGTCGGCTCGTTTCCCTGGACGAAGCGCCTCGCCTCTTGTCCATCGACATCGATCAACGACCATCTTACGGCTTTGACGGCATTTGCGTTGTCGTTAATCTTGTTCTTGGCGGACCCATGTTGATAGAAATGTTGTCATGAAGCTTCCCATTTACGGTTCTTGACAATGTTTGTTCTTTCATAAACATTTTGCCAGAAAAGTTGTCATGGTCATAGTCTAAGGTGATGCTTGAAAGGAGCGTGCTTTGGTTGGTGTCTGTACAATCTTGAATTGATGCAGATAGATTGACTGTTTATTGTTAATGGGCAAAGATTGTTTGACCCATTAAGCAGTAAATGGAGTACGCGGGTCGTTGCTGATGATTGGCTGATGATTGCCTTCTTGATGTTCGACGGAATGCCTGAATGAATTACAGGTGAATTCAGGCCTACATGGTGTTAGAGCAGCTGCTGTTTGGGAAGATTTAAAGTCAGTTGTTCCGAGGCTGTTCTGTCCGGATTTCATTATGAAGAGGCTGTCTTCTCTAAAGGGCGCGAACCAATTTTTGAGGAGGAACAGGAAGTGGCCATTGTCTCCATACAAAACCAAGTGGCACCAAACTTTCTGTGAAGAACAAGCCATGCGAACTCTAAGAGACGCAGTTAGAACCACCGTAGAGCCATTGTGTCACCGCGGTGATAAACATCTCCCACAAAATCCTACCGAACCCAATCTTGTTAGTACTCTGGTAGACTCATTTAGTGCTTACAACTGTGAACCAACCCCAAATGCCTACCACTTTGTCATCCAGAGTCTATGTGAAATCTCACAGTTCCACCTGATTCCACCAGTCCTCGATCACATTCAAAGGGTCGAGAAATTCGAAACTCCTGAGTACATTTTCAGCGATCTTATCAAGTTCTATGGTGATTTTAACAAAATTGAAGATGCCATTGGTTTGTTTCTTGATATACCCAAGTTCAGGTGTGTCCCTACTGTCTGCTCACTGAATGCTCTACTGTCAGTACTTTGTTATAGCAGAGATCACTTGAAGATGGTGCCTCAGATTTTGCTGAAGAGTCAACAGATGAATATCAGGATAGATGAATCGACTTTTAGAATAATGATTGGTGCACTTTGTCGGTTGAGGAAGGTGAATTTTGCTATTGACATATTGAATACACTGATAAGTGATGGATTCACAGTTGATGGGAGAATCTGCTCATTGATACTTTCGTCATTCTGTGGACAGAGGAACTTTTCTAGTGTTGAGGTTTTGGGCCTTATGGAAGAATTGAGGAAAATGGGTTTTTCCCCTGGGCTAATAGACTATGCGAATGTGATAAAGTATTTGGTGAAGAATAGAAGAGTTAATGATGCTTTGGATGTCTTGAATCAGACGAAGGTCAGTGGGATTAAACCTGATACTGTTTGCTACACAATGGTTTTAAGTGGGGTCATTGCTGAGGATGATTATGAGAAGGCAGAGGAGTTATTTGATGAAATGCTTGTTCTGGTTTGGTCCCTGATGTGTATACCTACAACGTGTATATAGATGGTTTGTGTAAGCAGAACAAACTTGAAGCAGCCATTGAAATGGTAGCTTGCATGAAAGAACTTGGCTGCAGACCTAATGATGCTACTTACGTCACGATAGTTGAGAGATCATGTCAAATTGGGGAGCTGAATAGGGCAAGGCAGCTTGTGAGAGAAATAGGAGTGAAGAGT
Source organism: Eucalyptus victrix (assembly GCA_016097545.1). Classification (NCBI taxonomy): domain Eukaryota; kingdom Viridiplantae; phylum Streptophyta; class Magnoliopsida; order Myrtales; family Myrtaceae; genus Eucalyptus; species Eucalyptus victrix. Next base: position 13,928,979 of record CM027835.1, read on the forward strand.
TTTGGGCTAATGTTAAAGTTATATATGCCTCTGCTGGAAGGATTCGGTGGTAATGGTAAAATTACTGAAGCTTGTGATTTAGTGGATGAATTGTTGGTTAAGAGTTCACAATTTGAATGTTTTACAGTTGATGCGATAGTATGTAGTTTGTGCAAGAGAAGATTATTCTCAAAAGTGCCAGAATTATTTGAGGCGATTGTCAGGAAGGGTATCATTCCAGGAGTCATGACTTGGGATGCACTTATTAATGACTGCGGATCTGAAATCAAATCGTTGGAGAGTAGTCTAATTGAGTTGGTCAATTCTATCCGAGTTGAATGAAGTGCACTTGCTTTTGCTTTATGGTGACCTTGTTGGAAACCCAGTTCGTAGATATTTAGAATCCATGAAGAAGGCAAGCTGTAGATGATATGATTCCCTGTAGATGAATGCCTACTTGGCAAACAACGTGGCAGTGTGAAACTCTCTTTCCACCTATTGAGGAGGTAATTGACTCCCACTGATCTGCTATTTGATTGGTGGTCAAACTGTGTTTGCTCATGGAAATTGCATTTAAATCTTTTGCATTTGTCACTGGCATATCTCTTTCCTTATTGAGATTCATATGTGCTTCTGCATGGCATGATATGGTATAAGTATTGAAATTGATGAAGGGCACCCTTCACTGCTTTTGGTTCAGTATTTGGAGCTTAACTATCAATTGTCCGGAAGAGGACAATATTAAGTCTTCAACAAATAGTTTTGTGGTATTATGAACTAAATACATGTTTTGCATTGAAATGCCTGAAATTTTCTAATTTGAAAAATAGTGAAATTTCTCACAATCTTATCAGTCTGAAATTGTCTGTGAGGCAAATTACTTGGCCAAACTTGCATCAACATGAGCATCTTCCACTATATTCCAAGTTCATTCAGGAATTATTAGGGCCATTAACTATCAGAGTCCTGGGGTTGATCCACTTGCTTTAAGAGCTAGGTTCTCGGTTCAAGCCTCATTGTCCACTTCTATTTTTACTCAGTCCATGAATAATCATAGTCAAATAATCCATAAATTTGACATTTGCTGGCTTGTATCTCAAGTTATTGACTCTGCAGATTTGAATCGTTCCTTTCAATTGGTGGATGAACTAAAATGTTCTCAGAGGTTTCACTCATCTATGCAAGAGTTTCTAAATGCAGTTAAGCCATCTAATACAGTATATAGTGGCAAAAAGCAACTAACACTCACTTCCTGAGCTCCAATATCATGAATGCATTAAGTCTGCAATCTACTATCTGTGAAAATATTTTTCCTTGGGGGTTTAGAATCTATGGTTTCTTCTGTGTTATACACTTTTATTCGGCTTTGGGCATCTCCTTCTTTCTTTCCTAGGACATTTCTGATGTTCTTAAATTTTTATTTTGACAAAATCCTTTATTTCCTGTCCAAAAAAATCTATTAAAGTACTTCCAATTGTTCTATAATTGGACTTTCTGGGTCTTCATTTTGCAGAATACGCATGTGGTTGCAGGAATCAGTAACAAGTTTTCATCAATTCTCATTAGTGATGAAATTTATAAGATGAGTGATCTGACTACTTCTAAACGGTCTCTACACTCTCCATAAAGCTGCTCCTCAGGTCACAGCGGTGATAAATACAAGGTTCAGAATGTCGGGAAGGAAAATGCACTCCAGAATTTCTCTTGGTGCCCGGAGTACTCTGCAATGTGATTTGTCTGCAACATCAAAGTGATCATTTAATCTTCATAAAGTTGTCTGAGGATCAAATAAAGGATATCTACTGCATTTTGTGCTTTTACTGTTGAAAGGGCCTTTCTAATTCATACTTGAAAGGTCTAAAATCATTCAACTGAACTCTGTCATTCCATTTGGGTTTTGGTGGGTGCTTTCTTGGATTGATCTTTCTAAACGTTTGGCAAAACATTAAATGCTAGTTACAAAACATGGTTGCTTGAGTTTATTCTTGAAGACTCCAAGTCTAACTGCACGGTCAGGGATGACATGGTATCATGTCTTGGAATGTGAATGCAATGCTAGGGATACCATCGACATCTGTATTAATGTAGGTGGTTAGCAGATGGGATCAGGTGGTTGGGGCATACATTTAATTAGATTTTAGAGGTTATTTTCTAGGTCTTACATGCTTGTCCCTTCTTGTACAGTTGTAGCCGAAGTCAATGCAATATATATATTGGCCAAAGAAAGTAAATAAATTTGTCAGTGTTTCTCTTTATGTTGTGTACATGTTGAGGACTGCTAATTTATCATCACCTGACACCTTCCTTGTTCTCAAAGCTTCCTAAACTTGTTATTGATTGACCGATTTAGTCATGCGTGTTTCACCTTATATTGCTTGTGATATGTATGTATGTGGACATTTTCTCTCTTAACACTTCCTCTGCCTTATATTGCTCGTGATCTGTATCTGTGTGGACATTTTATCTCTTAATACTTCCTCTTAACGTAAAGCTAATAGGAGGACGAAAGCACGAAGGACATGAATGTTGACATGCGCTGTGTGGGTAATGGAATGATTGGAATTCGGTGACATTGAGCTACCTATTCCATTGTGTCGTCTCCTGCAAGGCTGTTGCCTATGGCGACAGCTGCCTAAAGGATGCGAAGGCGGCATGGACGAGTGAAAGAAAGATTGAATCCGAACATGCGAAGGGAAGAGCGAAGAATCGAGAGATCAATTCCCGGAGCTCTTAGGCAAAATGTCAATGTCCTTATACTTCGATTCTGTTGCCGCATATCACTGACATATGACTAAGAATCATTAGTGAAGCATCGATTTAACGCCCTTCTCAAGTTTTCTATATTTGTGCAAGTGAGATGGTAGTTTTCTTGATATCCGAACATTGGTTGGTAGGTACCAATTTTGAAAGAAGACCCCATTAGTTTTTATATAAATTCTCCAGCTTTAAAGAAACGTCAATCGGTCGCCTTCTATTATGTCCTTGCGGCTTAATTATCTCTTGACAATGCATCCACCATGATGACTTAACATGTGGAGCCACCAATGCCCTCAAAACAATCAGACGTTATTAGCATCTCATCGTGACGTCTGCGCTTACGCATTTTCTATGTGACAATTCTGATCTCTCAAATATAGGACATCCGACCTTTTGGCTCGACTAATCCTTCCGGATGTTACAAATTGATCCCATCTATGTATATAAAGAGAGATTGTTCAATAGAATGCCAAAGAAATGGCCTAAATAGAAAGGATAATGCTCTCTCTCAAGCGCTATACTTTGAAAAGCGCCCATTTTGAATTCAATCTATGGATCCATTTTGATAAGAAACTTGGATGATCTCTGTTACAACCTATCTTGAGCGCCCACTATAAGTTGTCAGATGATACTTAGCAAGCACAGTGTGGTTGGGTCTTGATTTTAATCGATTCCAATGTTCGTAGGGGTACGTTGCTGACTATGTTTAGAGGCAAATTATAATACTGGATGCACTTACGGGAAGAAACGAAGTTAGGTCAGCCTGGACATTGGATGGGTTTTCAATTTCTAAGTTTTGGGATGAGAATGATTCTCTAGTTTTCCCCATTAACTCCATAAGGGCATTACCATCTGTTGAAGTAAAGAACAGAAGTCTCAAACAAAAGGAAAGCAATGCTTTATGTATTTCAAGTATACCTATTTGTCAACATTTTTTTTCCAGTACCTAAGATGGGATTTACGAGGGAAATGTATGACGGCGTATAGCCACGTGAACAAAGTAGCTGGAGACAGAAGCATTATGAAGGAACTCGTGCTCTGATATCACGAAAAGAAACCATTTGTCGGCAAAACAAGCCCATAAAAAAAAAAAAAAAAAAAAAAAAAAAAAAAACACATGCATCAGCAACTTCTTGAAGCTTGAACATGAATGTGCTGGCCGCTTCAAGATCTTTACACTGTATATGGCGCAAAAGTGCTGCATATATTACTCTTTATTTGCCATGGTCCAATACACCCAAACCATGGATTCTTACTCAAATAATAAATAAAAAACTAAAACTCATAGAATAATATCCTCTTCCATGATCACGAACTCCTTTTGCCGGCTTTGAAGAAACACCTAGACAAGGTCGTCATGGACAAAGCTATGACCTTCCAACAGGTCCCAAATACTCCTACCAATAGGAGGATGCAACAATGCTGGAACCTTAGCCCTTCTATCTTCTCAGGTTCAGCTTTGGTTTGCCTTAGTTTCTTTTCTTTGGGCTGAGGTTTATTAGCCCCTCTTTTCATTTGGGTTATCATGACGCCCTTACACTCCTATTAACATTTCCTAATGTCACCAGATGTGCGAGTCCTTATGTTGGTGTCGGGTCCCCCTTTTTGTATAGTTCCGTTTTGGGTTAAAGTTAATACATATATTACTTTTATCAAAAAAATAAAAATAAAACTCGTATAGATTAAAAATAAGACCTGAGAAGAAAAGGTGTACAGAGTGGCCACTACAAGAAGAATCTCAGGCGATCATTCTTTTGGCGTGCAGAGTGTAATAAGTGTTTTGCTCAGTCAATTACTCAGTAGGCAAGAGCTTTACGAGTGCTGAAAATGGCAATTTTCAGGTTCTATATACGAGAAAGGATGTATAAAATAGACCCAATTCATTGAAGAATGGGGTACAGGAGACAGAGAGGGAAGCAATATTTTCAGATGTCCTACTGATAAATCCCACTGCCTAAATAAAAAGAAAAAGATTGAAGATCTTCTCCAGTCTAAGAACCTCCGCTGCTTTTGATAGCTTAATCCTTTGAATAATCTCATAGTTAATCAGCAATTTGCGCAATAAAATACCTACTTAAAGAAACATACGTAATACATACGTTGATATTTACCTACAGTAATGTACCGTATGCTTTTGTCAAACATGTAATCTACAGTAAATTGATGGCTCCAAATTATTCTAAGGCTTCCTTTTTATCCATAGATGCCATATGCCCAGCTTTCGCACATTAGAATGAATTAGATATTCATCTCTCTTATCATGTCAAAGCGGGTCATTCACACCTTTTTGTACGAATTGCGTATATGAATATCCCGATTCCTCATACATACATTATACGTATATGTCTTTTTGTGTATATGTGGTGCGTTGGGGGGGGGAGGAGAGAGAGAGAGAGAGAGAGAGAGAGAGAGAGAGAGAGAGAGACAGACAGACAGAGAATAAACAACTCACCAAGCATTCCGGAGGTAATGCTAAGAGAAGCTTTCATGGATGAATTTAGAGGTGGGCTGGTCATGATGGGGAAGAAGGGCACATGAAGAACCCACTCATGGTTCACCACAGTTGGAGCCATCAATGATACAAGAAACCCTTCATGGTTCAGCCAATTTCTTGGCTTCTCTCCAGGTACGTACGGCATGAGTCGGTAATGCACGTGCCCTGCTTCTCCATCGTGCTCTTCGCACACCTTCTCACCTACGCAGGCGAGAGAGACAAAGCGAGGGAGCTTGTCTATCGTGCTCTTTGCACACCTTCTCAAGTTTCTCTATGAGAGAGAGAGAGAGAGAGAGAGAGAGAGAGAGAGAGAGAGAGAGAGAGAGAGAGAGAGAGAGAGTGTATAACAATGTTGGTACTGCTTTGGCCTCACGAATATATAGCAAAGAGAAGGATGAGGCAGGTAATATGTGAGATTTAGTCTAATAAATGATGATAATACCACATCAAAAGCCAATGAGATTTCATTAGGTTTAAGTGAAAAAAAAAAATGCAAACCCTAATTAATTTCGGAAATGAGAATTGGTCTCATCTCGTAATTTTAATGAAACCATCGTTATGTTAATGTTTTTTTTTTCTTCTTTTTGTTAGAAAGCATACAACTTGAGGAATGTACCGATCAAAGCTTTTGTTGGATCGTGGGACCGTTGACGTTTGTCGCAGAATTAGAGCGGACCACACGTATCCCCATTCCTATTGTTTTCCCTTTCGGTTCAACGAAGGGCTCCGGAAATCATTCCAGGAACCTTCGCCTTTTTACCTTCTTTTTTATTAATTTAGGGAAGAATTAGAAGGAAAACTTAGACTAGAAGTTCCTGAAGTTTGATTTTTTTTCTTTGTTTCATTTCTCCCGTTCAAAAGATGATATCTGGAGTAGGTTTTTCAATCTCCAAATTTTCGTGTTTTTTCAATTAAAATTACCCAACCCTCATTCATATTATTGCAGTTCCACCTTCGAATCGAGACATCGGCTTTGATTTGGTTTGGTAGAGAGAGAGAGAGAGAGAGAGAGAGAGAGAGAGAGAGATATGGAGGCGGCTCGATGGCATCATTGCAGTTGGAGGTCTGCTGCAAGGTTCATGGGGGTGTCGGCGGCGAGCTACAACGGTGAAGAGCCAGCGGTCGACAAGGAGGGAGGGGGACAGAAAGAGAGCACAGGGGAGGAGACATGGAGTTTTTTTTTCCCCTCGGTGAGTGTTGAATTACCATGTGAAATGACTTCGATTGTGGGTGGAGTGGTGATATCCGGTGTGAGCACAGGGGAGGGAGACATGGGTTTTTTTTTTTCCCCTCGGTGAGTGTTGAATTACCATGTGACATGACTTCGATTGTGGGTGGAGTGGTGATATCCGATGTGAATGCTTGTTGGGAACAACACTCCCTCTTCCGTCTAAAAATTGTTGTATCCATACTTAGTGTTAGTATGTGTTGAAAAGAAATACCAATTATATTAAAGTCAAATTCAGAGAATGAATCCAAAACATTATGCCTTTTTGCGTCTTTAAGTAGGCAATAGCAAGGGGAACATGTACGATGTCGAATTCAAAGGGAATATGTTTATCATATACAAATATTATCGTTTTCCTCACTCGACACCTAAGTTTGAATCATTACGCTTGCGTATTTTCTTCTTGACACCTGCATCCCTCACAATCTTGGGAGGCAGCGAGCTACACCAGTGAAGACCTGTCGGTCAACTACGTAAATGAGAGGGAGGGAGGCAGCAGAAAGAGAGCACGAGGGAGGGAGACATGGAGGATTAATTTCTTTTTTCCACGTGACGTGAATTTGATTGTGTATGGAGTGGTGTATCTGGTGGGGATGGTTGTTGGGAGCAACACCCCCTCTCCCATCTAAAATTTGCTATATCCGTACTTAGTGTTAACGTGCATAAAAAGGAAATGCCGATTATATTCAAGTAAAAACTCAAAGAATGAATCAAAAACATTATGCCTTTCTGCTTTTTTGATTAGGTAAAAGCTAGAGGAACATGCACCATGGCGAATTCCAAGGGAATATGTTTATTATATACAAATATGATCGTTTTCCGCACTCACACCTAAGTTCGAATCATCGTGCTTAGGTACTTTCCTCATGGCACCTCTAACCCTCAAACTCTTGGAAAAGGGCCTACAGCTTATGGATCTTTATTGTTTGTTAAATTATAAGTGCTGAGGTGAGATCTTCTGGCCAAAGGGGATGTCAACCTTCCCACGAAAATAACAATAGAGCAAAGAAAAGCCACATACATTAGCAAATATAAGATAATCTGACTTCCACGGTCAGATTCCTTTCGGCTAGAGAATGACTGGTGCGTCTTTGCTCATGATACCATTCGCGACCAAAACACACATGTAAAAGCTATTCTTAGGTCAAAGCTGTCTACAAAAGAATCGGTTGATTAAACATAGTGGAATTGGGAACCTTTGTTTTCACATGAAAATTTTATAATTTGGGCTGCTTTACTTTGGAATCAAGTTCTCTCTCTCTCTCTCTCTCTCTCTCTCTCTCTCTCTCTCTCTCTCTCTTCGTGTGTTTGTCAAACACGTTCCTACAAGAACAAGAGCAGACTCAACATTCTAGGGAAGTATATCTTCGGGAATAAGAAAGCAATGATGATGAGATTGACCAATATCAGCAAAGAAATGGTTGTAGAATCCTGCGGAGGAGGGCAGTTTTCAAATGGGTCAACATTAGACAACTTGCATGGCCCAAAATATCAGAAGCACCAGAAGAGAAAAATGAAACATAAACCACTGGTATCATCGTCCCGTCCAAATCCCAGTCTGCGTCGAAGGCTGCCGATCGCCACAGAGCATGCGTGATACTTAAATGTCCTGTCTCGAGAAGTTGCTATCCACGCTCTTGCGAACAATTTAATGACTGTTACAGTCAAAAAGAAAAAGCGGGGAGAAGAAGAAAAAGAGAATGCTCGTGAAATGTACGAGATATTGGACAGATTTGCGCGTGTTCAGTGCTTTATTTGGGAGGCCTACGAGGATACTGCCAATTCCTTGATTTATATCTTGCAAGATCGTATATGTTTTTTCATTTTACCATGCTAAATAAAGTTCGATTTCTAGGAAAAGCATCTGGAGCTGGAGATGTGAGTGAAGACATTACTGTATGAGGAAAATATACAGGGAGAATATCAAAAAAGACAAAAAGAAAAAGACTTTTCACCCATAAAAAGACTTTTCACCCATGGAGAAATAAACAGAAAGGGGTAAATCCGACGCATTTTGTCTTGACAATAATAAACAAATTGATTTTGTGATTTTCAAGATTTTCTGGAGGGAAGTAGGTAAGAGTATCTTGAAGTTCAAATTAATTTCCATCAGGATGCCCCTAATGAATTCAATTATCAAGTATTCTAAAGTGCATGATCAAGTCTTTTCGAACAGGATAAATAGTTTTAAGAACTACGGAATTTATTTGTTTCTTATCTCTTTTTTTAGGTTACTTGTTTGTTAGTGTTACCATTTAGATATTGGAGACTTAGCATGATGGAATTTCTCATTAATTTATCTATTTCCCATTTCTAAATTAGAATTTCATGAGGAAATTTTCAGCTATACATATCTATTATGTTTCTATTCTTTGATTAATTAATGAAAATATCGAGATTCTATTGCGCTTGTTTGTAAACACTTTAGGTGTGCATTTGCCGGTTTACTCATTTCTATCCTTTAACCATCGCGTCACTTGCCCTCGATCTTTTCCGGTCTACGCCATTGACATCGTGGTCCTATCCGCCGACGTTGTCCTGTCTTGTCTTAGCTCCATCTTATAAAGAGGCTTCTTGACGTCGACGCAACTATACTGAAGAGTTTCTGGAGCATCAGAAAATCAAATTGTGATTCCGCACCAAGAATTCACCTAACTTTTTAGCAAACGGACAATAACTTTGGATGCAAGAGAACTTACAGGACTCGTAAGACCTATTCGGAAAATTCGTTCTAAACAGTATGCTATATCCAAACCAAGGAACTTTACTATTGTTGTTGTGAACTGTTGTGAACCTTAAAATCTATCACTGGGACACGTTTTCATTTTTAGGTGAATTTTTTTGCACTATTGTAGCCCATTTAGTAATATTCTGAATTCCTTTGCCGCTTAAGGTTAATTTCGGGTAGCCTAGGGTTTATAGAGTATTTATTGGATCTTGTCGAGAAACCAAACAGCGGTGATCCTTATTTTACATAACACATTGAGAATTAGTTTTTATAAAATTTCACCAGTTAACAATTTTAGGTCCTTGTGGCTGTATACGATATGAATAATTCACGTCTTTACAATTGCTCGAATCTTTTCTATCTTACAACAACCTTAAAAAGTTCAAATCATGAAATCATTTCTATTTCCAATTTATGTGTATAAAGTCCTCATATTATTTACTTAAATAGAATTTATTGTAATTTTTTACAAAATATTTCTATCAATTTCTTTTCTTCAAGAATTTCTTAATAGGGCGGTTTTACTTGATCTTTCAAAACGCCGCTTTCTTTGCGTACACGCAGCGTGTGTGCATGCATGCTACTATACGGGGAGATTACGAAATGGAAAGGATTGAAAATCTTTAACACCTTTTCTCAATTATTCATAGGGTTAATATCACGAAATATTCTAAATTAATATACATGTGACAAATTTACTCAAACTTAATTTTTTTGATCACCAAAAATCCTAAACTAATATATATGATTAGTTTACTCTTTGTTAATTTCCATTAAATTTGATCAATATTATAAAAAACCACAATGGTACACATGTAAAAAACGGAGAATAAAACCTCAAACTAGTATAATTGTCACTATGTAACGAAATGCAAATTTGTCATAGGTGTATTGATTTGAAGCATTTTATGATCAAAAGATTAATTTAGAATTAATTTGTCATAAATGTATTAGTTTGAATTTTTTCGTAATATCAACCCTTATTCCTAAAACCAACTTTTTTTGTAGGATACATGGATGAGGTGATTGAATAGTTTTAAAATTTGTTAAGAAAATGCAATTAAATTTTAACTTTTTAAAAAAGTGTAATCAAGTCTTAAAATTTGTCAAATTAATCCAACCAAGTATTTTTGTTGATAGCACTTTTCAAATTTTTTTTTTTGAGGATATAATTGCTAAATTTTGAAAGTTTTAATTTTTAATTATATTTTCGTAATAAGTTTTAGAATTTTTAGTGTACTCAATAATTATTTTCCTTATTTTGCTTTGAATATTAAGGTTAAAAAATCTTTTTTTATTTTAAAGTGGTCCGGAAATCTTTATGATCGTACTCGATGTCGTTTTTACTAGACCCACCTCCTCTTTCGATGGGGTTTCCCGGGTCCCCCTTTCCAACGTCCACTTCCCCAACCAAAGTGAAGGGACCTTTAATGCTTGTCATGTCTTAAAACAGGGAACGAATAGGGTCTGGTCTTTTGTAATCTCCAAGAAATTTTTTAAAGTTATGTTAAGGATGAAAGTTTCAAGAATTATTAAAAAAAAAAATGAATGTGTGGCCAAGAGTTTTCCTCAAGTCAATCCATCACGAAGGCACCCAGCCCCGAAATAAGTTTTACATATCTTAAAAACATAATTGATCATCTAAGTTTAAAGGATAAGTGTATTTGAAATGCTAAAATTTGTAATGAAAGTGCTATTGAGTTGTAAAACTTTTAAAAAGTATAATCAAATCTTAAAACTTATTATGAACGTATAATTGAATCTTAAAATTTTTAAAAAGTATGATCAAATCATAAAATTGGTCAAATTTATTCAATTAAGTTATTTCAATGATTACATTTTTTTTTTTTTGAAAATTTCAGCATTTAATTGGATTTTCATGATAAGTTATAAGATTTGATTATATTTTTTAAAAACATTAGAATTCAAATATACTGTAGAACTTTTAGTGCACTTATTTTTAGTTTTAATACTAAGGAAATATGCTGTTTCTTATAATAATTTCTGAAATACGGTGATAGTTATTCGTCTAGGGATCTTATGCAGGTATTATGCCTCCAGGTGCTGCTCATACAACGTCGACTCAAAATTATTTGACAAGATCTCTATGGGTTGCCAGTCTGCCCTGCCGGAGTGTCATAGAGAATTCGGCCAGTGAACTCCGAATTAGAGTCGGACCTAGCTACTTTTCGAGTGTTCTTGTCGCCCCGTTGTTCTTGTGACCCGTGGCAACCGATTGATAGGCCGTCTCCCCGCGGTAGACAGACATCTAATTACTAGCCATATATTTCGGATCGAATTTCAAAATCACCATGATTAGGTACTCTAGACAACATGGTGCCGGCCATGCACGCCCGTCGTTCTCTAAGAACCTGAGCCACGTTTCACGATTACGCTTGTCACTCGGCCTCATCACATGTTTCATTAACTATATTAACTTTATTTTCTGGTTTTGGGAAATTTATATTATGCATCTTATTTTTCTCGTGATTGGATATCTACTCACATCTCTCGTCAAAATGATCTTCGTCCACTTATTCACCAAACTATCATTTTCATTTCCAAATTGCTCGCATCGCTCGCTCACTCCTCCCATGGGTACTCTGAAGCTCTAATATCCCTCCCCGTTTCCTCCTCCTCCTCCTCCTCTTCCCCCAACCTTTCAGTCGCCGTCACCAGTGCTTTCTCAAGCTGAGCTGTCATTTCCGGCAGTTCATTCCTGCGGCACACCCTCTAGCCTCATCTAGATAATGTGGACCTTGAATCGATTAGGTGGTGGTGCGTTAGTTTTATTTTGTAAGCCGTCCTTCTTTTTTCATTGTTTACAGTAAAATAATATAAATAAAAAAAACGGTTCAAAGTAAAAATTGAATGATGGGGAGTGAGCAAAAGCAAATTAGGAACAAGTGAGGCTTGTGAGTCTTGAACTCGCGAGGGCGAGCCGCAAGCGAGCAAGGACGAGAATGAGTCGCGAGTGAGAGAGATTGAGTCATGAAGTGTTTGAGTGTGATTAGAGAGAACATAGTAAAATAGAAATATAGAGAAAAAGATGTCAATAGAAATATTAGGACTTTTGAGCATTATGAAACTGGTTCCAAATTTGGTATGGTCATTCTGGTTTTCGAGTAATTTTTCACTTAAAACTAGGAATTGCTCCGGTTCCTATCAATTCCAAAAATCTGAAATCAATAACTAGACTAGTTCCAATGGAAATGGATAACTGAACTGTTTTCAAGGTGTTTGACCTGATTCTTTTAGAACCAATTCGGTCGTACGGACCTACTCTTCCCCCACCCGGTAGCTTTGTAAGCTGCCTTTGTAACACAAATCGATATCCATATGATCTGTATGAGTGGTGGACTCCAACAGGCCTGGTACTCCGCATGAGTATTATATAAAGATAGTGCATGTACGATATTTATTTGAAGATCTTCCGCGTTTGCGCGCACGAGAGATGGGGAAGAGATGAAAACAACTAATGAATAGACATCCACATTCTGTCTCTCTCCTAGAGATTGAGGAAATCTCCCCTGGCCTATGAGACGACAATAGTGTAATTATCAAATCTTTCAGCAATTGCATGGTCCAGATTTGCGGAAAAGCACATAGCATAGGCAAAGGCATATAAACATGCAAACGCCCCCTTTTCACACAATTTCGTTTGATTCCTTTGGCCCGCCATATATTTGTCCCAATCTCAATTCTTTCTCAACAAGATGATTCTGGAGAAGCCCTTTGTACGGTAAAAATGGTGGAAACTAGGGTTTCGGTGAACGTGAAAGAAACAATTCCATGCTAAAGTCGCACGGCGCCAAAAACCCTACTTAGTATGTGAATGTGACGTGTATTTGACATGATTTACTATGTCAATTAGGATTATATTAATGAGCATAGGCATGATAACCAAGCAATTAAGAAAATTAAGTTTTTGTTTGTGGATTACTTTTATCATTTTTATGAGTAACCACTTATTTAAAAATTAAAATACTCTTAATTAAACATGTTTAACCAGTGTCTCAAGGGCACTCATTAATTAGACCTCACAAAAGATAGTCTTGTTAATACTCCCAAATGAAAACGAGAATTGCCAATGTGCATGCCCTTTAAGTGAGCTTGATTTTCACTCAGTAGCGGAGTACTACATGTTTTGGGGTTAAATAAACACATTGGCCAAACCCTAGCCTACGGGAGGAGCATAAATAGGACTTGTTACTTGCATAAAGGAAAAATATTGTATGATACATTCGTTTAATTGATAATGTGATAGCCACAACACCACTATGAACTAATATGTTTAGATATATATTCTTTTAATCTAGCGTGAACCGCATTGCCTAGTCAAATGTGATTGACTTGATTTGATGTTACTAAGTTAAAAAGTAATTTCTTCTCGGGGGTAGGGCTTCCACTTTTTGGACAACGGAGAAAGCGAAAAGTGGCAAGCTTTTATGAATAGCAACCAAAGTGAATGGAGGGTATGGGCTCTCAATCATCTAACATTTAATCTATAGGTTTCTTTGTACTATTAGATTAGTGCAGATTGGATTTAACTAAAAATATGGCATAGTGGTGGCCTTTATTTTTGGATGGTGGGACTTTGATCTCGTATGCATTCAAACTCGCTCGACGCGGCCTATACGACCTGGCATTCCACTGACAGACAGCGATTATGACTTGAGTAGGAGACAATCTCTACTGTCCGCACTTTCATTTAACAAAACCCCAACCCATGAAAAAGAAGCAAGCTAACATTTCAGAATGCCTTTATGTTACAAACACTATAATATTGAGAGATGTCAATTCACAAGCCATGCTTGACATCAGCTTTGAGAAAGGGGAGGAGGAACAAAGGGTAATGGGAAACAGGTTCAAATTAGTGGTTGGTAAGGTGGTAATTAATTACAATTATGTGATAATTAAATTTGGTGGAGAGCACAGGCATGGAGTTTAGGTAAAGGTTGTCCATTAGGCACGCTTACACATGCAATGGATACCACCCAAAAGCATAATCTATGCATAACACAGTGGAGGAAGATAATGATGGGTCTCCCGATTAATTAAATGGTATCGAATTCGATTTGATGCCTTTCAGATCGATGGTGCACGAATTGCCTTGTCCATTAGGGTTTAGTCCAACGTCGGAATGATTAAGGTCTTCCTCCTTCATTTCGTGGATGATTTCCTGTCTCTAGTCTATTATAAGTAAACAAGAGTAAAGTCAATGATCGATGAAGACCTGATCACATTAGGTTTTTGGGTATTTTCCTGGTCTTTTCCCCCTTCTTTTTGGCCCTTTTTCCTCCGTAATTTGAGGAATTCCATCTACAACGAACTAATACAGGGTAGCGAAGTCCTCCTATAGGCTTCCTAATCTCTGCAAAGGGAATGTTTTTTATTCGAAGTTTATAGGTCTACCTGACGGATTAATCAAGAACAAAGTGCACTTTGTGTTTCTTCAGGAAAAATGAATGGCAAGTTAGGTCTCTTCAAGAATGATTGGTTTCATTATGATCACAAATATAAAGATATCTAGCTCTCAATATTTGATAAATTCGAGTATTTTATTCATTGCATTCTCTTTGGGTCATTTCAATAAAGAGATATGTTGCAATATCATTTTGTAGATCATCATCAATCAACAGTGAATTCTAATCCTATTAAAAGTCATCAAATATGCAATGCCTATACAGAAGATTTATTAATATGACGCCACGTGGGATGTCGACTTGATTGCATTGAACATATAACTGGAGATAAGAATAGGTAGACTCGTATGAGCAACAGAGATCACGAATACGAGAGGAAGTGCCGAGGTCTGAAGCTCAATTTCTGGTACCAGTTTGAAATGAGCTTTGCTTGTCTAACCCTAGAGGACTTATGTTCTTCAAGCATGTTCACTTAATGCGTAATAGTAACTAGAACAAATCCGAATACCTCTTGTATTTATGTTAGTGACTTCAGCAACAATATCAAGCTTTTTGTGAAATTATGGAGCCAATGGAGTGGTTTCTTGTCATCAGTAGACATTTTAATAGCTTTAGATATAATGTCCACTATGTAGTGGTCTCTTATCTTATGTGCAGGAATCTTTCTGTGTGGACGATTCTTTGAGATTGTGTCCATCACGCAAGAGTCATGCTACCGCAAGCTTATTGGGACGGGATCTCGGTCTGGAAGTCTTCATTAGTTATCAAGGGGATTTCAGCCTCCGTGGCCAGGCTCCGGTTAATTAGGTCAAGTCTGGTTAAGCCCTATTATCTTCTAAACTTTAGGGAAGCAGTGTCAGACCACTATTTGTCGGTACTGACAAGACAAGCGTGGAATCTTGTTTTGTCTGATTAGCGGAACAAACGGAGGAGAGAGAATATATGGGGTCAGGTCTCGATTGAGGAGAGAGAGAAGTTATTGGAAAGTCACATATTGGGTTGAGGATAAGAAAGTGAATTTTGCGCATCAATTACGTAATTGACGTTTTACAATCGATTAATCATGTTTTTGGAGAAGTTTCATGCTTGATTAGTTGAATTTGATCGTGTAACACGTGGTATTCCTGTTACGTACAATACATTTTGGATGGAATACAACTTCTATTTTGCCCCCTTGAAATGAAACTTATGTGTAATGGTCTAGTTATTACTGCTTTACACAATTTGATGATTTGATACACAATCATATTATCAGCAGATTTCAACGATATAAATGAATAGACTTCTCAAAATACTGCATGAGAACGCTTTTTAAAAATGATGGTAATCAGCCAAATAAATTTAGGTGGTGCATCTTTTTCTAAGAAATTCATATGATTAACTTATTGAATTATTTCCACCAAGTGGTTGGCCCAATGGTAGACAGATCAATTATTTTTTATGAGATTATGAGTTAAATTCCCGTTATAAGCAAAACTCTACACAAATGGCTCATGATGCGTTGTTGTTTAGTTGGTGCATATTTCGTTTGGTGAGGATTCCCTCACTTATCTTGATGAGAATGTAGTGATGGATTCCCAATCTCAAACTTTTGAGTTGTGAGTAACACGGAGTTGCTATGGCTCAATCTGACATTTTGTAGCAGCCTTGGAGCACTTATGACAATGCCCAAAGGGGTTTGAAGCGCTAGTTGTCACTCTCCATCCTTTTTACTCATAAAAGACCTTAGTAACTCATAAAAGTAGTTGCTTAAGGAAAAACAAGACGTACGAGAGGAAAGTGCTTGGCAGGCTAAACTATTACAAGTACATTGGCTCAATTGTGATGAAGCCTACCCAACCTAAATGGACCATTTTGTGGATCCACTGGCAATTTGGGGGATAAAAAGGGTTATGCAGACTTGCAAGTTCTCAAGTGTGTGTCTATACGTGCAGAACAACGCGAATTGGGACGAAATTTTAAGGGTCGTAAGATCTGGTCGATCCTACATGGTTCCACCAAATCTGACATGCACTTCAGTACATGTAATATACTCACTAGACAG
Source organism: Eucalyptus victrix (assembly GCA_016097545.1). Lineage (NCBI taxonomy): Eukaryota > Viridiplantae > Streptophyta > Magnoliopsida > Myrtales > Myrtaceae > Eucalyptus > Eucalyptus victrix. Next base: position 13,945,635 of record CM027835.1, read on the forward strand.
TTTCCCGCCTTCCAACACATGCATGCCGCTGGGCAGCTTGGTCCATATGTTGGCAATTCTGGCGGCAATGTGTTCCTTATGCTTATCAATCTCCGCCGCAATTATCGTGGCCTTGCGTGCCGTGATGGAACAGGAGGTCCTGAAAATGGACTCTGAAGATTGATGCTAGGATAGCAAGCTAATTAGTTGTTGTCGCTGTTTCTCGGTCATACGAGAGTGAGTTTCTTGAACCGGTTTTGCGCAGGGAATGGCTACGTACGGCGAAGTCACTTCAACAAGAAATGCGTAACCACAAAATATGTGGTTACTGTGGTTACTGCAAGGCTAGATAATAGAGATTGTGTTGTTTCGGTTCGATAGGGGTCGATAACTCGGGATGGCATTGTTTGGACTTTTACAATCTTACCTTAAATACATTATTGAGACATGAGATGATATTGAGTGTACTAAGAAAGATTTCGTTAAATTGATATACTGGGTGATGTGATAATCCTTATTGAGTGGGGTGTACAACATGTATCAAGGGGGATGATGGAGAAAGATGCTGAAATATATTTAGAGTTTGAGCTCATGCAACAAAAACAAGCCCCAATTGAAGCATGTGCGGGACCTGCTTGTGAATGCTCAAACAAAAAAAGAAGAAGGTAATTTGGAAATTCTATATTGACTAGAAGAGAGGGTTCACTTTTAATTGTCAATCTCAGAGGCATGTTGGTAAGAAGAAGCTTATTAAAACTCATAAATAAAAAATAAAGAAATCACTGCGTTTAAGATTATGTTCCCAGCTCCCCAACCTTATTGGCCTTTCTCGTGATATCATCTCAGATTTTTTATTTGTTTAATATGTTTATATAATTTCAATGGGTAACTCTGAATACACTTTGCAACATGAACACATTTCAAATTTAGTCTCCAACAAATGTGAATCATATCACGTTGAAACCTGGCTGTAATTTCATTACCTTATGTTCATTTCAATTTCAGATCAAAAACCTCCTTCATGAAGGACTGTAGTTTGGAATATTGAAGGAGTGATTTGATGTAAAGTGAATGTTGAATGATGGCATGAGGTGAATTAGTACCTCATAATAGATGTTTTTCTACCAAAAGTCTTCACAAGCAATCTTTTCGATTTTTTTCCTGGTTCCGTCTAAAATTAAAGTAAGATAAAGACTTCGATATGATGCGTTGCATTCACCGATATTTTATCTCTACCAAATTATAGACTTTAACAGTGATCATCGAGATCCAATCCTCTCATAAAAATAGCATTCTCCTCCAACTTCCTTCTATGGGTTTCTACTTCGGCAATGGCCATGCTTAGTGGGAAGGCACTGGACGACAAGCTTATTATACTATTGGGCACTGCTTATTAATCGGCTATACCTTGTAAGAAATCGGCCCTTTTTGCATTTTTTGTCCAAACCCTAGACTCCCAACACCAGCCCTTATGCATGGAACCAAGTTAATGGTATCTTACTAAAAATATATACTTACTAGCTTCTTTTCTTTGATGCCACTTCTACTTGTGTTCCAGATCACTCCGCAGGTATGTGCTTCTTCTTTCTCTCCAAGTTCTGCCATTGGTTTTATCAGAATGATATTTGGAAAGTGAAACTTTCACTGTTCTCTTTTTTACAATGATTTAGATATTTATGACGTCATAAATGTCATAACTTTCGTATTGTACTTACTTGAGTATCCTAATTATTTTTTAAATCACTTGAGTTTCAAATTGATGAAAAATTATTCACTTGAGTGCTTATTCTGAAAATTCGTCCTACATGGCTTTTTAAAAACTAAATGGGACTCTATGTGGCTTTTTAAGATAAATTCAAGTCCAATGTGGACAATCTTCACTTGCGGTGATAAAGAAGGACAAAAAAAGGCATCATGTTGGCCTTTTTGTTGCCATAAATATATTTCAGATTGAAACCCTAATTGATAAGTTGGAATGAAGGTCATGGACAACCATAGGAGTAGCTGCTTGAAGAATCTACCAAACTTCACTCTTCCCATCCTTTTCTCCAGTCCATATCAAAGCGCCTAAATCTTGCTCTAGCTTCATGCCTTGTCCCTCACTCTCGTCGACGACAATAATTTGCTTAGTGTTTGCAACTAATCAACCATATTTGCCACAGAAAACCTCGAAGACATAGAGAATCCCTTGAGGATGCGAAATCAACTCTATGGAGAAGTTGTCGACATTGTAGAGATGGCTAATAGACACAGGTCTGTAGCCACGGAAAATGGCGATTCAAAGAGCCAATGTTGGAGAAAGGGGCTTGTCACTTTGAAGAACGCAAGGAAGGGCAAAAAGTTGCTGCTTGTGCCTTTTAAAATTAGATTTAGGGTTTCTACATTCAAATTTTGCTCCAATTCGTCATTTTGGGGGAAGTAGATGTGTTAAACAATGTCAATTAGCGCTAATTTTGCTAACTTCACTTTGTCAGCGAGCCACTTTAGTCGATTTATAATAATTTAATGACATGTCGGATTTTTCAACCATACAAATCAGCAATGGCACTCAAATGAATGATTTTTAATCAATAGTACTCATGTGATTGGAAAACAAGTTATGGTACTCAAATGTGAACCGTATGAAAATTATAGCATTTGTGGTGTCTTTATCCTGATGATTTAGCCATGAAAGCTTACAAGTTCCTGCAAACGTGGGTTAGGAGGTTTCTCAGGCATCGAAATTTATTGTTGTCTTTCAAAAAAGTCATTAGCATTCCGCCTTGGCAAACATCATTTTGAGGAAAAAGAATCTAATTGTCAACGCTAAAGACTTACATATGAAGAAAGCAAGTTAAAACTCAAACTAAATCTTATGCTAAGTTTATGTTCCCAGTGTCCTTAACCTACTGGCGCTTCTAGTGATTTTGGATTTTGTCAAACCCTAACTCTATAATTATAAAAAAAATGATATGACCGTCTTTCTACTTGAAGAACGCAAGCTCGAACAAAAATCAACATAAAATTGTTATCAAAATATATATTCATCAGACAAAGTGTGACACCTAAGAAAGTCACGCGCGGCATATGTCCTTTCCTATTATAACTCAGAATTATAATTACGCATGTCGAAACACAATTAAACATTCAAAACATCCCCTACAAGAAAATTGCATGAGTTTAATTAATATACATATGATTCTTGTTTATTACAATGTCCAAGCGAAACACAATTATAAAAGTATTGGGAAGGGTCGACCTACCTAAAACCATCATGCGCCTATCCTGCACCAAAAACTTGCCTGCGAGTTACCTAAAACCATCACACCAATCCATAACCAAAAACTTGCTTGCACAAGGTCACACTTCTAAACGACAGATAAAGAATGTTGCTCATCGACAAGCTGTTGTCGTTGAAACTGAGGGGACCATTGAAAGCCCTAAGTGGTCCAATAAACTTCCCATCGACTTATACGGTGGAACTACACTTAATATAGATTGCCATTGATTTAGATATAAGCACAACTTAGTATTCACAATCAAAATATGTAGGAACTTCAAATCGCAGTGATGGAGGGTGATCTATCCTACAAGTTGGAAAAAATTAGGGGTGAGCCAAAATGCACCAATAAATGAAATCTCTAAGTCTAATGTAACAATCTCAAATCCAAGTCCCGATGTTATCATTGTGATGTCCCAAGTGCGTCGTTGACCTTATTATTATTATTATTATTATTATTATTATTATTATTATTATTATTATTATTATTATTATTACAACAACATCAACACCCGACCACAACACAACAAACAAGCAGCCGGAAAACACTACACAAAGCATATTGCTATTAGATGTAGCATATCACCCTAGCCAAGGGTTAGGAATTCTATTTACTTTTAATGAATCTTAAGGAGTTATAGATAGTTTTTACCAAGAGAGGGTTGTTCCGTGACATGATAGGTGAGTAAGGCTTGGAGAGGGAGAGGGGGTGATGGTGAGAGGGCATGAGAGAGAAGAGATAGGGTGAGGAAATGAGGGGAAATGCCTCTATTTATAGGTGAATCTTTTATCATTATCTTTCTAATTATACCAATAGAATCTCTTTGGGTGGTAAACCTAGGTAGAGGAGGTGGCAAGATTATGAAAGAAGAGGTGGCAAGACTAGATTCATAAGAAGACACTTGTGCTCTTCCTCATTGGGCCACCTAAGTCTTGTAATAAAGAAATAACCAGCTTACTCTCTCAAGGCTTAGTTTAGGCATAATTATGGCCAATTCTATTGGATGGCACTTAAGCATACACCTCAGCCCCCTTCATTTAATGTTTAGATTTTGTGTAATCATTAAGCCAAGATATTCATCAAATGCCTAAACAAAACTTGCTCTTCAAGTTTAGCCTCTTTAGAATCTTCCTCCAAGTCTCAATATAACCCTAATGATGACTATGTCTAATAAATCACACATAAGTGTGACTCATTTCCCCTCATTTAATGCTTAGATTTGTGCCATTATGAGGTTTGGATTTGTTCTTATCCCTAACTTACTAGCAAAGTTAAGCCAAGCCTTCTAAAGTCTTCTCTTTTGTCTATTCTAAAGAATAAGCTAAACATGAAAATGAGACCATGTGTCACTAAGTTATCTAAGCTTAGCAAAAACTTAACTCCCAAGGCTTAAATTAGTATCATGATGGCCTAAGGTTAAAGAAACACATAAGGTTATGATTCATTAATGTGCATTAAATGGCATTAAATAATTAGCTTTCAAAAATATTTAAGACCAATCTTGGTTTCAAGACAACCTGGTCTTTGGTCTCCTTACCGTTAAAATAGGCATGTAACCCCCTCCTTGAGCTTGGATAAAACTTATCTTCCAAGTTTCATATTAATGTCTTATAGCCTAATTAATGTCTTATAGCCTAAGTCTAAAAGGACACATAAGTATGTGAGTTAGAGGTGAGTGGTTTCAGGTTCCTTACAAATTCCACCTGGAACCTAGAACCTACCATTGAGTATAGGTTCCTCATTTTTGAGAACTTGGAACCTACCTATTGTTGGAGAAATCTTCTTGAAATGTTTTGAAGCTGACAAAACGTTTCCATCAGTCTAGTCTGAAGATTGCCGGTTAAAGTCTGAAGACCTCCGGACAGCCAGACTCAAGATTCAAAGTCTATCCTCATTGATAGTTACTAATCCGTTGAAGAAAGGCTATCCAGAACTGGATGTTTTATTAAGAATATGACCTTATCGACGGGAGAAGATCTCTTGGCTGGATATGACATAACGGAATCCTTTTAATTGATTGAGATTGATTCAAAGATTAAGGATCCGTTGATTGGCGAAATATTCGTGGAAGGTTATACTTATGGAAACCGAGATCTTGATTGTATGGGCGAACAGGATTGATGGGCTATTGTCATGTTCCTTTAATAGCTCAAATGATCTTCCTAATTGATTCCGTCCAATGGGTAGATTGGAGAAATTCCTTTGGTAAGTGCCAACGGGTATGATGGCATAAAGGAGTATATAAGGAAGATGTTCTAAGTTGTTCAAGAAGTGCGCGATAGAAGAATTCCAAAGTCTGAAGCTCCTTGTTATTTAATCAATTCATTTGAGCGAAAACTTGTACGCAAAAGAGAGTTTATATTTGTGAGAAACCTTGAGGAAGTGTGGTAGAACATCTACACTGTGGAATCAAGGAAAAGCTGTGCTGTAACATCTCTTTTGTTCATAGTGGAATCCAGCCGATAGGTTGTCAGTGTGGAAGAGTGGACGTAGGCTTGGGATAAGCCGAACCACTATAAACCTTGTGTTTAATCTTCTCTTCCATACTCTTTACTTTACTTTGATCGTAATTCATTTTGATTAAGTAAAAGAGTACTTCCTTTCTATCGGTTGCCTAGTATTGCTTCCGTATCTCGAGAAATTGTTTTTACATCTATTCACCCCCTCTAGGTGTTTATACTAGCTACATTAATTGGTATCAGAGCTTGCGTACTCACTTTGTTTGAAGTGTTTTATTTCAGAGTTAAAGATCCATTGCTAGTATGTTGGCTCCAGGGCTGATAGAAGGGCAAAGCAATACCAGACCACCTTACTTTGATGGAAAGGATTACAACATATGGAAAAACAAGATGAAGACGTTCCTAAGATCAAAGGATCCTCTGGAATGGGATGTTGTAGAAAAAAGAATCATTCCTAAAGCTGCACCTGTCTCAGAAAGAGGAAAAGATACTATGGAGTCTAGTCAAATGACTCAGGAAGAGATAATCAAGAGACAAGCTCTTGATGCAAAAGCAATTTATTCTTTATATTGTGCTCTATCACCTACTGAATATAACAGAATATCTTCTTGTGTTACAGCTAAAGAAGTCTGGGATAGATTACATATTACCTATGAAGGAACCGATCGAGTGAAAGAGACCAGAATCAACATTCTCCTTGGTCAATACGAAGCCTTTAGAATGAAATCGGGAGAATCTATAATTGACATGTTTAGTCGTTTTACAAATATTGTGAATGGTTTTGAAAATCAAGGTCAATCAATTTCTGATCCCATGAAGGTAAATAAGTTACTGCGTGGACTCTCTAAGGATTGGAATTATATAAAGACCTCAATCAAAGAGACCCAAAGAATCATGCCACTATCTGTTGATGAGTTGGTTGGAACTCTTCAGTCTTATGAAGTGGAACAAATCAATGAAGATGAAGACCCTAAAGGTAAGAAATCCATTGCATTAAAATCCAATGATGATTCTGATGTTGCAGATTTTGAAGACGATATGGACGATGAGGAGCTTGCTCTTATGATAAGAAGATTCAGAAAGCTGAACAGAAAAGGAAGAAGATTCAATCCAAGGAAACAAAGTTTTCAAGGCAACAAACTAAGTCTGTTGAAGATAATGAATCAAATAAAGATGTAGTCTGCTTTGAATGTAAGAAAAAAGGACACATCAGACCCAACTGTCCTCTTCTGAGGAAGAAGAAAGGAAAAGCTGAAAAGTATCGAAAGGCTTTTAAAGCAGAAACCTGGAGTGATACAGAATGTGAAGAAAGTGATGATGATTATGCCAACATATGTCTGATGGCACAATCGGATTCAGATTCAAACTCCGAGACAGACTCAGATTCAGATAGTGAATTTGAGGTGAGTAACTTCAAAATCTCTATTAAAGTTTCTAAATACATTGATGAGTTGTGTTTTAGTCTTAAGACTTCTCTTAAAAGGATTTTTGAACTCAAAAAGGAAAATTCTGCCTTAAAACAACAAGAAAATATTTTGAAAGAAAATGTGAAATGTTTAGATATGAATGTTTTTCTCTTAGAGAAAGTGAAGATAATCTTTCAAAAGAAAATGCATTCTTGAAAAATGATATCTAAAATATTTCCAAAAGATTTTCGATAGGATCTGAGAAACTAGAAAAAATACTTTCTATTCAAAGACCTTATTTCAATAAATCTGGTTTGGGAATGATTACTGAAACCATTCCTTTAATTGATTTTCCTAAAGTGAAGGAAAGAATCAAACAAAGACCCTCAAGAGATGCTTACAAAAATCATTTTAAAAGGACCTTTGTAAAACCAGTAGGTCGCAATGCTCTCAGATGTTCAAAGTGCAATAGTGCAGATCATTTTGAAAAAGAATGTCCTATGGTTTGGAAACCTGTCAATAAAATATGGGCAATAATCGCATATCATACTAACACGAATGGACCCAAGAAAAGATGGGTACCAAAGAAAGTTTGAGTTTCTTTTTTAAATACAGGTCACCATCAAGAAAAAGGTAAAATGGTATATGGATAGTGGATGCTCAAGACACATGACAGGAGACTCAAATTGCTTCATAAAACTTGTTCAAGTAAATGGTGGAAAAGTCTCATTTGGAGAAAACAGCAAAGGAAAAATTATGGGATTTGGAACTGTGAAGATTGGAAACCTCATAATAAGCAATGTTTCTTTAGTTGAAGGACTCAACTACAATTTGCTCAGTGTCAGTTAGCTATGTGATACCGGTTTCAAAATTTACTTTCAAGAGGGTATATGTTCAGGAACTAGTAAAGACTCTACTAAGTCATTTATGGGACGAAGACATGGAAATATCTACCTCTTGGATGTGAAACCAGATGAATTGCAATGTTTAATTTCAATACAAGACGAAGCAAGCTTATGGCATAGAAAGCTTGGGCACATCAATATGAAGCAGATAGCCAAAATTTCAACAAAGAAGCTTGTTCATGGTCTACCCAATTTATCATATCAAAAGTCTGACCTATGTACACCATGCATATTGGGAAAACATGTAAGAAATTCCTTTGAACCAATAAATCAAGTTTCCACTAATCATGTATTGCAGCTTCTGCATATGGATCTCTTTGGACCAACCAGAACACAAAGTATTGGAGGTAAGAAATATTGCCTAGTAATCGTGGATGACTACTCACGATTTACTTGGGTGTATTTCCTGGCAAGTAAGTCTAAAAATTTATCTTACTTTGAAAAATTTGCTAAAAAGGTTCAAAATGAAAAAGGATATGTTATTTCAAGTATAAGAACAGATCATGGAGGTGAATTTGAAAATCAAGATTTTACAAAGTTTTGTGATGAATCTGGTTTTCAGCATTTGTTCTACTCTCCATATACTCCAGAACAAAATGGAGTTGTGAAAAGAAAGAATAGATCGCTTCAAGAAATGGCTATAACTCTTCTAATTGAAAGCAACATCTCCTCACGTTTTTCGGCTGAAGCAGTTTTTACAGCATGTTATATTATCAATAGAGTTTTTCTAAGGCCTATTCTAGAAAAAACCCCTATGAATTATTCAAAGAAAAGAAGCCTATTGTTTCATATTTTCATGTATTTGGATGCAAATGTTTTATATTGAAAAATGCAAATGATCGAGTTGGTAAGTTTGAAGAAAAGTTAGATGAAGGCATCTTCCTTGGATATTCAACCACAAGCAAAGCGTACAGAGTCTACAACAAAAAGACTCAAACTGTGGAAGAATCAATGAATGTCAAATTCCAGGATTCTATACAAAATGAATCTATTCAGACTCATCTTGAAGATCCTGAACCTGCTCCAGACTCTACAACGTCTAAATCTCAAGAAGTAGCTCAGACTTTGAAGGACCAGCAGCAAGTGACTATTGAAGATTTAAGTGAAGGAAGTGATCATCATTCTGACAAATTAACCAATAACTGGAAGCATAAGTCTAATCATCCCAAAGATCTTATCATTGGCGACATTGATGAAGGAATTCGCATAAGATCCAAAAGGCGCGAAGAGTCTAGTGCTGTGGCTCTTATTTTTGAAATAGAACCCAAAAGCATAGATGAAGCTTTATTTGATGAAAGCTGGATTGAAGCCATGCAAGAAGAGCTCAGGCAATTCAATATCAATGATGTTTGGGAATTGACTCTTAAACCGAAAGGTAAATTAGTTATTGGAGCTAAATGGGTTTTCAGAAACAAGATGGACGAGAAAGGAAAGGTCGTAAGAAACAAAACAAGACTCGTGGCCAAGGGATACATGCAAGAAGAAGGGATAGACTATGACGAGACTTACGCACCAGTAGCAAGGTTAGAAGCAATTCGTTTATTACTTGCATTTGCTTGTCATAAAAATTTCAGGTTATTCCAAATGGATGTCAAAAGTGCCTTCCTAAATGGATTCATCCATGAGGAAGTCTATGTGGAACAACCACCTGGGTTTGACAATCTAAGTAAACCAGACTCAGTATTCAGACTTAAAAAGGCCTTATATGGCTTAAAATAAGCACCTCGAGCTTGGTACGACAAGCTGAGTAAGTTTTTAATTCAAAAAGATTTTGTGAAAGGTAAAGTAGACACTACTCTGTTTATCAAAAGAGAAAGCAAAAGTTTTGTGCTAGTTCAAATATATATCGATGATATAATATTCGGATCTCCTAATGAAAGTCTGTGCAAGAAATTCTCTAAGACTATGCAGGATGAATTTGAAATGAGCATGATGGGTGAGTTAACCTTCTTTCTCGGGCTTCAAGTGAAACAACTAAAGGAATGAACTTTTATTCATCAAGAAAAATATGCTAATGATCTCGTCAAAAAGTTTGGTCTGAACAATTGCAAGAAGGCTGAAATACCAATGTCAAGTTCCTTGAAGATAGACAAAGATGAAGAAGGAAAGAAAGTCGACCAGAAGCTATACAGGAGTATCATTAGCTCACTTCTTTATCTTACTGCTTCTAGACTTGACATTTTGTTTAGTGTTTGCATTTGTGCCAGATTTCAAGCAGACCCTAAAGAATCTCATTTAAATGCTGCAAAGCGTATTATTAAATACATTGCTTCAACTTCAAGCATCGGCTTATGGTATCCTAAAAGAGGAGACTTTACTCTTCTTGAATACTCAGATGCAAATCTAGCCGGTTGCAGAGTTGATAGAAAGAGCACCTCGGGTACCTATCAACTACTTGGAGGCAGGACAGTATCTTGGTTTTCAAGAAAGCAAAGTACAGTATCTCTCTCTACAGCAGAAGCAGAGTATGTAGCTCTTGGAAGTTGCTGTTCACAAATTCTGTGGATAAAACAACAACTAAGAGACTTTGGAATTAAAGATTCATACACGAAGATTAACTGCAACAACATCAGTGCAATCAATCTTACCAAAAATCCAATTCTTCACTCAAGAGCAAAGCATATAGAGATTCGACATCACTTCATTAGAGATCATGTTCAAAATGGAGAAGTTTCGATTCAGTATGTTGATTCAAAGAACCAACTAGCGGATATATTCACAAAGCCTTTGGAGAAAAATCAATTTGAAATTATTCGCTCCAGACTCAACATTTTAAGGTTTGAAGAAGTTAAAGTCTAGAGACTCTCAGACTTAGGCAAACAAAACCTTGACTGTAAGTTATTCTCTCTCTCGAATCTCATCGTGAAAAGGTACAATCATCAACCGTGTCTTATTATTGCTATCTTTAATTGACGTGATTATTGCAACGTTTCCTTTTGAAAAAGAAGTTATTTTTTTTTTTAAAAAGGCATCTTTTCACCTTCCTTTATGACGTTCCGTATGCCCCCTTTTTAACCGGTTATGCACTATTGTTTCTTCTTCGCTTTACTCTCCAAAAAAACCTAATAAGAACCGATCTTCCATTCCTGTTTTCTTCTCTTGCCTAATCTTCAAAAAAGTTGTCATTTTTCTTTGGAAGGTCAAGCAAGGAATCTTTCAAAGAGTGAGAAAGATGTCGTATTCAAGAAAGTCTTCGAGGATTGCAAGCAGGGGACCACGGTGAATGAGTGAGGGGCCTACTCACTTCGATCTCACCGAGGAAGAAGAGGCTCCAAATCAGCAACAGAGCCCACAACATTCTTAGCAGCGTCATTCTCCACCATCTAATCCTCAAAATGTTGGTCATCAACAAGAGGAAGAAATCATTGAAGATGCAGATCCTGTAAGAGTTCAAAGGCCCTATTTTATTTATAAGCTTTATTGTGCTTTAAAAGGGACTCGTACTCCATTGAACTACTTCGATGATTTTCTTAAAGACAAAGGATATGTGAATGAATATATTTTTTTGCGGAAAATGGAAAGTTTGGGAATTGCTCGTAAATGGGTGGCAGAAGAATCCCTTGCAAATATCCCAAGTGATCCTCGTGATTGAGGATTTAATTCGATAGATGAGAATGATGATGACAAATTGTACAGCCAATTTCAATCAAGGATGGGTATTGCGGCGGAAAATTGAGGAAAAAGGGGAGAGTTGTTTAGATCGAAGGAACAGAAGGATCTATACTCAAAATTGCTGAAGCGTGGGGTGATAAACCCTAGGAGTGTGGATTTTGATTTTCTGGATACTGTAAATGTGAACTTGAGGGAAAAGTTTAGTTTTCTTCAACTTGAGCAATTCTGTTTTGACACCACGGAAGCTTACGCTGAATTAACTACTTATTTCTATTCGAATCTTAGTTTCCTGGATGCGAATAGATTCTCTTTCAGTGTCAAAGATCAAGACTTTGTAGTGGATATGGATATGCTGGCAGATGTGTTAGGGGTTGAGAGAGGAAGATATCAACCGATTAAAGTTTCTATTGCTCATGCTACATTGGAACTTGTTAAGGACAGGAGAACAAAGGAAAAGATTTCCTACCTAAGGATGAGTGCGTTCAACATTCTGCTTCACAAGATTGTGATCAATTGCCTCAGACCGAAATCAACTTCCAAGACTGATGTTTCAAGTTCAAAGGCAAAGCTGATGTATGCCATTCTCACTGGGAAAAAGTTTTCTCTTCCTCACACTGTTATGTTCCACATGTATAGAGCAGTGGTGAAAGACAGAGGTCAACTTCCTTATTCAAGTCTTGTGATGAAGTTATTCAGACATCAAAACATTCAGCCTCCACAAATTCTTTGTGCTCGATTGTGTGATCATATGGTGGTAGGACTGAAAATGGTGACCAAGATGCGTCTAAAGGAGCTATGCAAGGCGTTGGAGAAATTTAAAGAGAAGACTCCTGTAAAATCTCATCAAATCTCTTCTGCATCAAAAAGAAAAGGAAAGGAGCCCATGGTTGCTCTATCCAAGAAAAGGAGAGCTCTCATCGTTGAAGATGAAGATGATGAGGAAGACATCACCATCTCTGCAATGGTGTTGAAACATCTGAGCCGTTCTGCTCCAGTGAAAGACTCAGAATAGAGGACTCGAGAAAGAGAAGAGAAAGAAAGAGAAGAGAAAGAAGCAGAGAAGAAGGAAGTAGAGGAGAGAGAAGCAGAAGAAAAGGATGCTGAGGAGGCAAGGAATGAAAAAGAAGAAGAAGAAAGAGCTCTTAGTGAAAAAGAAGCAGAATAAGAAGAAGAGAGAATGAATCAAGAGGAAGGAGAGCCTGAAAAACACTCTTCTCCACTTGAAGGCATAGAAACAGGGGGAGATAATGAGAAAATAGGGATGTCAGCTACTATCAGTGAGGGAGTCAGCCGCTCTCCAGCCGACCCAGAAGACATTCATGCCTCTCATTTTCCTGAAGAAGAACATGATGCTTTATCACCAAATTTGCGTGATTATTCTGATATGCCATAATCTGCAGATCGTGTTGAAGCCAGTACGCAGACCAACAGCTCAGCAGATTTTCGTAGAATTATGGATATTCTCTTGGAGATGCGCGGTCAAATTTATGCTCTGGGATGCGAGGTTCAAAACTTACAGAATGCAGGTCAAGTTTCTTCAATTTCTTTGAAAGATCAGATCCAAGCCCTCTCTGTTCAAATTCAGGCTAATGCTAAGGGTGAGGAGGTTGCACAATTAAAGGAAGACTTGAAAAGGCTGGAAGGAATCGTTCAATCCATGGGAGATTTCCAGCTTGTCCGCGTTCCCAAGCAATCTTGACTTTATTCCATTTTCTTCTCAACCTTTTTAATGCCGACAAAAAGGGGGAGAAAGATTTGAATCAAACTTTGAATTTTTAAGAATTTTTAATCGTTTGGATTGTTTGATTTGGATTGATGTTTGGCTTTAATTTTGTGTCTGGATGTGAATTTGGATTTGACTACTATTGACTGCTATCGATATCTTATGGATGGCTTTATCATATTCAAGACTAACCTATTTTCTGTGGTTGCAGATTCTAGTGTTATTCATTTAGCCATTTATCTTTATAAGATATGTATATTTGTTTGAGAAATGTTTTGCAAGTCAAAGTTATCCAAATCTTCAGGAAAGTTTTGTCACCATCAAAAAGGGGGAGATTGTTGGAGAAATCTTCTTGAAATGTTTTGAAGCCGACAAAACGTTTCCATCGCCTAGTCTCGAAGGTTCTTTGTTTAAAGTTTGAATACCTCCGGACAGCCGACTCAAGATTCAGAGTCTATCCTCATTGACAGTTACTAATCCGTTGAAGAAAGGCTATCCAGAACTGGATGTTTTATTAGAGATATGACCTTATCTACTGGAGAAGATCTCTTGGCTGGATATGACATAACGGAATCCTTTTAATTGATCGAGATTGATTCGAAGATTAAGGATCCGTTGATTGGCGAAATATTCGTGGAAGGTTCTACTTATGGAAATTGAGATCCTGATTGTATGGACGAATAGAATTGATGGGCTATCGTCATGTTCCTTTAGTAGCTCGAATGATCTTCTTAATTGATTCCGTCCAACCGGTAGATTGGAGGAATTCCTTTGGTAAGTGCCAATGGGTATGATGGCGTAAAGGAGTATATAATGAAGACGTTCTAAGTTGTTCAAGAAGTGTGTGATAGAAGAATTCCAAAGTCTGAAACTCCTTGTTATTGAGTCAATTCATTTGAGCAAAAACTTGTACGCAAAAGAGAGTTTATATTTGTGAGAAACCTTGAGGAAGTGTGGTAGAACATCTACACTGTGAAATCAAGGAAAAGCTGTGTTGTAACATCTCTTTTGTTTATAGTGGAATCCAGCCGATAGGCTGTTAGTGCGGAAGAGTGGATGGAGGCTTGGGATAAGCCGAACCACTATAAACCTTGTGTTTAATCTTCTCTTCCTTACTCTTTACTTTACTTTGATCGTAATTCATTTTGGTTAAGCAAAAGAGTACTTCCTTTCTATCGGTTGCCCAGTATTGCTTCCGTATCTCGAGAAATTGTTTTTACACTTATTCATCCCCCCTCTAGGTGTTTATACTAGCTACATCACCTATCACGGGTTTTAGGGTTGGTTCCAAGGTCCAACATTTTTTTTTCTTTTTTTCATTTCTAGTTAAACAAAATGAAAATGAACGCAATATGTCACCCCGATCCTTGAGCATGTGCCCATCCCTCGGTGGTCGATTAAATTGTGATGTCCTAGGAGCGTTGCCGACCTATTCATTTTAATGCACATGTGGAAGCGAATAAATAAATCGCTAGACAACACAAAGATGGGATAGAAAAGTAGGATCAAACTTTTGAAAACCACAACACACATTTATACACAGCAGACTAGGTCATAAACATTACTAGTCTATATTTACAAGTCTACAGAAGATCGGTCCTCAAAACAATGTTGTCTTATGACTAGCTAAATGGACTCATTTGCCGATTCTTTAGTTTCCACAGGCTCCGGGTGCGTCGGGTCTTCCACCACACCATCTAGAGGGTCAATTACACTCTCCCCTAGAGTGACATCAATTGTCCTAGTGGGGATTTCAAAACACCTGAGGGGACTCACCTTGAAATCATTGGGTCCGTAGCAAAACCACGCTCTAAATCGATGAGGTATCACATAATGTGGAATCTCTTCGACCCATACAGTGGTCACTATAAGTTCATAAACCCAGTGACTTCCGGGATCGGGATAGTTATAAACTCGCTCAGTGACCCTCATCGGCTGACCAAAATGCTCAGGAGGATTTGCCATTTAAGGACCTGAAAATATTAGCCCACAACGGGGTAAGACGATATCTCAGCAAGTTCACCCCCTAAACTCCGACCATAAAGGAAATACGCCTAAAGGCTACCTATACACACACAAGGTAGAGGACTTACCTCGTTTCAACTCATTCCTGCAAGTTAGTATAATTCACACACTTAATTATTCAGTTTAAATCATCAATCTACTCAGTCAATCAGCTCAATTCAACGTAATTAATACCATCTGTCAATCAGTACTATCTATCAATTCAATGCCACAGTTGCAATATATGATCATAGCTCACTCAAGCTGATATATATATCTCACTCAAGCTAATAAATATATAGATAGATAGATAGCTCGTTTAAGTTGATAAATATATAGATCATGCTCACTTAAGCTGATAAAACGATCTTAGCTCACTCAAGCTGATATAGATATATTGATCATGCTCGCTCAAGCTGATAAAATGATCATAACTGATATATATATATATATAGATCGTGCTCACTCAAGCTGATAAGACAATCTTAGCTCACTGAAGCTGACGTGCAAAGGGGCTCACACATTCTGATAAATCACCACATTGAAAATACTCGATAAAATAATCGCGTGTGGGTACACGGTTGGCCTGAGCCAAAATTTCAATATCTTTTTTTTAGAAATTCCCACTAATCATAGTAGTCCATAAATAGATTTTTAGTGTTGTAAACTGATGTATGGTATTTTTTGAATAAAATACCAAAATCATACAATTTGGGGATAAATACCTAAATTTACTAATTCCACTCAATTTGCACAATCGAGCATTCAATTAAATAAACCAAGTATACCATTACAATCAACATGAAATTCCAGTCACCGACTAATCCAGTATAATTTATGAAAAATAATAAATAATTAAATAAATGCCAAAATTAATTAAATAAATACAAATAAATTCCATAAATAGAGACTTGGGTCGGAAAAGCTTAATTAAATACCGAAACAGTCCAAAAAATTTTCGAACCTATCTAGATAAATAATACAACCTATCTAGTTGTTAATTAATCCAATTTAACCACCTAATATGCAATAACGAGTAATTAAATCGCTAATCCGTTCTAACTAATTACCTAAACCGTATTTAGCCTAAACTAATCAACCTTTAAGCATGATTAACTACCTAAGCAGAGTTTAGTGAGTAAACTCACCGATTTTAAAATCTGATGAGTTCACGGCAATGGCAACGCGGATATGGGCGACAAACTCCGAAGCGGTAGCACCCTACGGGGCCCGGAAGCGATCTAAAATGGGCCTCTAAGCCCACGGTGGCTTGCTGGCTTCGGCTTCTGATAGGTGGGCCGAGAGGCTGGAACGAAGGTTGGCTTGGGTTGGAAATGGCGAGGATGGCTGGCGGACGGCTGTAGCGATGCATGGTGAGGCAAACGGCAATAGAACGTGGCGATGACGGGGCTTCGGTTGAGCTCGATGGGCTCAGGAGACGAGCTGGAGTTGTGGCTAGAGTGGAATGGATGGTGGATTGACCCGAACAAGCGTGGCATGCGCAAGGCTCGCGGACAGTGCGATGGTGACACGACGGCTTCGGGTGGATGGTCCGGTGACGGCTAAGGGAGGGGTTGCTCGGTTTTCTCTACAACTTCTAAGCTTCAAAGACTCTTCCAATGGAGAAAGCAGGCTGTGCTGAAGAAGAAATGGGACAACAAAGGCTTGAAGGGGGCCATTTTGTTTCCATTCTATCCCTTTGTCCCTAAGACAAGGCCCTATAGCCCTTGGCTATCTTCCATGGCTCTTTGGCAGCCACCAAGCTTCCTTTGCAAGCTAATGAAGTGGTCCAAAAGTGGACCAAGGGACCTAAGAATTTGGTGCCATTTTCCCCAATTTGGATTCAATTTCTCTTCAATTGGACTCAAATCAATCCCCATAAATTCCACCAAGATGTCCTTGACAAAATTTACATTTTTTCTCACCAATAGAACCAACTTGCATCCCAAAAACGCGGTAAAAAATGATCTCCTGAATTTTCCGAACAAAAATGGCATTATTTTGTATTTTCGCCAAAAATCTCGATTTGCAGAAAAATCTTCAGAGGATGAGTTAATGTTCCTAAAATGAATCATGACTTGACAGAACTTTTAATTTCTAAAATTGAATTCAAATTTACGGTTAATTTCAATTTGGCACGATTTTAGCGTGACCTAATCTACCGGGTAACTTTTATGAATTTTTAGTGCAATTGACCCATGATCGATTATTTTCGAGCCACATTGTACATTTTCAACACATTGGCGACTCTCTAAAAATCTCAAGAATTTCAAATACGGACATAGGGTACCCAAGACGACAAAAAAATCGGTATAGTGTCAATCGACGGAAATTTTGCAATCCAGGTGGAATCACCCACACTTTGATCACATATTTTAGTCGAATCGACTTATCTATGATCTCTGATCGATTTTGACAATACCGTAATGACTCTTGTAGACTAGCACAGTCGAGCGGTCAATTCCTAGTCGAATTCTCAAGTTTATTGCGTTAAAATCCCTTAACGGCTTCACTTGATAGGCTAGTTATCTTGTGAGTAGCCAACTTAGAGAAAAGAACTATAGGCGCGTCGATGAAAAACCTAACTTATTCGATTGAAACCGGAACTCAAAATTTAGGATGTCACACAATAATAATAAACAAGCATGTCATTCATCAAGGAGAACACAAAATGAACAAACTTGAACAACAACGATGGCGTCGGCACGCGGGACTCTTTTCCATGGCAGCTTGTCGACACGTGGGCTACTTGTCATCGAAGTCTAAATAGCAGTGGTGTGATCACACAATTAAGCCCAATTGGCAACAGCAAGACAGCATGAAGATTTCTTATAATCTTGAAGTTTGAAAGCCATTTTCCTTTCTTTCCACCTATTTTACATTTTATCCTCACGCAAGCTCTCATATCAACTACAATGTAAGCTTCTTATAATCTCAAAGTCTGAAAGTCTACACATGAAGATTTTGATTTCATCTCGTGCTTCCTTCTAGGCTATTGTCTGCACAAAGACAACATCAATGAGGAGCTTCTTTCAGAGCATTGGGAATATTGCATACATAAGTAACACTGTGCCATCATGTTGCACCAACTCATTGTGTAAATTAATAAAGAAACCTTTGCAAATGCTCTACAAAGGTTTTCCTTATTAAGTTTAAGGTTGAAGCAATAAACTGGTACTAACAGTGTTTCGCACCTTCCAATAAGTAGATATCTTCAATAGTCATAAGATGTTCCTTTGTCAGAGTTCATCATAGAATCTGTCCAAAGAAGATAACAAGAAAGGTCAAGAATAACATTCAAAAGCACTCTATCTGAGAATAAGGACTCATTGATTGGATGCGCATGCTGATTGTGTAAATAAACAAGAATGAATTCAAAAGCTTCATGATCTATGTAAAGTATTCAGTAAAGAACAATATTAATCAAGAAACTATGCAAGCATGCATTTACAACTTCAAGAAGTCAAAGTAACCCCAGTGTAGAAGCAAAATCACCAGGAGACTTAAAATGAAACGAAACAAAAACAAATGAAATTTATAAAAATACAATTTTTTATTGTCAACAATATCACTTGGGTTTAAAAAAGATCATAGTAAAATTGTCGAACTTCTCCACCCAAATCAAAGCAAAACAAACCAGAGCAAAATCGTCGAACTTCTCCACCCGCTTACCAAAAACTAACCTTAGCATTTCACTTGGAAAGAAAAGAGCAGTGTCGGAAAACAAACCAGAGTAACAAGGAAACCGAAAGCCCAGAAAAATAAAGAAAAAGAAAGAGCGGCGACATGAACCAACCAAGCAGAGTTTGCGAGAGCGAGAGAGAGAGAGAGAGAGAGAGAGAGAGAGAGAGTATACCTGAGGATCAAGCAAGTCAGAGGAGACAACTAGTGGTGAGACAAGTGGAATCGGCGGCGAGAGGAAGAACGGAGTAGCAGTGGAGTCGTGGGTCGGGACGGCAACGTCGTGGGTCGGGACGGCAACGTCATGGGCGGTGAGGTCAAATGGAGTAGCAGCGGCATCAACAGCAACATCATGGGTTGAGATGTCGGTGTCGTGGGGCCACAAGGGAAGTCAAGTCATTGTCGGGGGTGTCACTGAGAGGAGATAAGACTTAGGGGGAATTGGGGAGGGGGAGAGAGAAATAAAAAAGAAATTAGGGATTTTACTTTTGGGTTTAGGAACCCGGTTCCTAAAAAAAAAGGAACTGGGAATTAGAACCTCTCTCCCTAGAATCGGGAACCAAACCATGCTCACCCCTAATGTAAGTCACCTATCCTAATGATGGTTCTTGGATTTAGTTCATCAAGAAACCCTATTCTTATGGCCTGAAACTGAGGATGCTACAATTCTTCCCTCCTAAAAAGAAAGTTCTCCCTCCAAATTTAAGTACATACTTGATTGCTCGAATAAATGTGAGTATTGACGCCTCATCGATTCCTCACTTTCCTAGGTTGCTTCTTATGTTCCATGATTTTGCCAAATGACCTTAACTAAGGAATGACCTTATTCCACAACACTTGCTATTTCCTATTCATGATTCACACCAACTCCTCCGAATACGACATTATGTTGTCTACTTCGATTTCTTTGAAATTTAGTACATGTGTCGGATTGGACTTATACTTTTTCAACATCGATACATGAATGACATTATGTACCTGAGCAAGTTTTGGCAGCAAAGCGAGCCAATAGGCCAAATTCCCTATCTGTTCTAGGATTTCAAAAGGTTTTATGTATCTAGAGCTTAACTCCCCTTTATTTCCTAGGTGCGATACTCCTCTCATAGGCAGCAACTTAAGAAAGACATGGTCGCCTACTTGAAACTCTAAAGGTTTTCTCTGCCTATTAATATACATTTTCTACCTACTTTGAGCTATCCTAAGCCTTTCCCTAATTACCTGCACAACATCTATTGTAAGTTGGGTCAACTTTATACTAGTGATCTTCCTTTCCTCGACCTTGTTCCAACAAACTGGACTTCTGCAAGCTCGACCATACAATGCTTCAAATGGAGTCATGTCAATGCTCTGTTGGAAACTACTATTATAGATGAACTCGGCGAGATGTGGGTGCTCATCCCCCACTTCTCCTAAAGTCAATAACACAAGCTTGTAACATTTCTTCCGGCATTTAGATGGTTCTTTTATTTGACCATCTGTCTATTGTAGTGTCTTAATTTTGGGTACTATTTCTTAATCAATCACGCTTTCGCTACGTATTCTAATAAAATAAGGCATTCCTCAAAGATAATTTATTTTTATGATGATGTCAATGCCATACATGGCCAACACAATTAGATTTACTATTTCCTCTTATTCACTTATAACAATCCCACACTCCTTACATTCTATGGTGAATAGCAGTATTGGAGTTTTTCGCTTCCTCTTGAGTGATCACATAAACCCTTCCCTAAATTGGCAAGCGTTGGAAAATGTCATATTGTAGTGCTTCGTTTTGGGGAGAAGTACACTATTAGTGCCATAAGTTGTGTACGGTACTCACTTTGGTGCCAAAAGTTTCTGTCGGGTCACTTAAGTGCCAAATAGGAGAAAAAACGATCACTTTGGTGCCACCGGCGAAAGATTCCAGCTAAAATGATTACGTGGCATTTATATATTTTTTTTAAAAAAAGTCAATGTGGCTGAAGATTGTCCATGGTGGATGGCATAAAACAACGCCGTTTTCATTTCTTCGTAAGGAACGACATTGTTTTATACCATTCAACGTGGATTCACATAAGAAATGATGCCGCATTGCTCTACAGCCAAAAACGGTGTTGCTGAAGAGGGAGTAAAATAGGGTTTGTATACGGTTCTCGCTCGACGCTAGCCGTAGCTCGCTCACCCACCGTTGTTCGCTTGCTTGCTGTCGCTAGGCCACCACTGTAGTTGCGCTGTCGTTCATGGTCGTTCCCTGGCTGCGTCCCCAACTCTCGCTCACTCAGGTTTGTCATGTTCTCTATGTGGGTCAATTTAGTGAAAAATTTAGTGTTCCGACGAGCAAATTAAGTCGCGGAGGGCAAATTGAGGGCTCGACTCGGAGGGAAACAATGGTGGGACCAAATTTGTTTAATTAATTAGACTGCTTATGTGGGGGACTGAATGTGATTGAATTGAAAAATGGATGGTGGGGTGTGGCATCCCAAAATTCAGAGCCAAGCTATAAGGTGTGTTAAAGTCTCTAATTAGGTGATAAAATTTTCCATGGCTTATGCTTTAGCCATTAGTCTTTTTAATTAGAAGATTTGTGCATGTGATTGTGATAATTTAATTTTGATAGATTAATAACCTATGCTTGGCCATGTACTTTATAAATTAAATTTCAATAAACAAGATGTCCCAAGACTTTGGCCAAGATGAAAATTGAAATTTGAAAATATTTATAGAAGAAATTCAAAAAAAAAAAAGAGAGGAAAAGGTCAATTTTTAGGATGGGCCTTAGGCCCATTGGCCTAAGCTTTTAATGGGCCAAGTTAGCCGGCCCAATAGAAGCCCAAAAGCCCAAGCCCAAATTCAAAAGCCCACAAGACAAGTGGCAATAGACCTTCATGCATTGGCTTAGGAAAGAAGGCCATACATTGGCTGGTTTGTAGGCAAGTAATCATGAGGATTTGGGGGTATAAGAGGGAAGAGAGAGAGAGGGGTGGCCAGTTCACTCATTTGGCCAAGAGAGTGAGAGAGAGAGAGAGAGAGAGAGAGAGAGAGAGAGAGAGAGAGAGAGGAGGAGGAGGAGCGGCCGAGAGAGAGGGGAGGAGAAACCGCCATCCGTCCGCTGTGTGCCGCCGTGTTCGCCGCCTTACGCCATTGAGCGTCCGGTCTAGAGGCAAGTGGGAGTCCTCTAGCTTCTCTTGCATGTTTGTATGTTGCTTGCATGTTGAATCTTTGAGTGTTTAAGTGAGAAAAACCGAAGCATGGATGATGCATGTTGAATGGTATGGCTGTTCTTGCTCGGACCGTGTGAGTCAGAAACTTGTTTGAGCTTGCATGTGTGTTTAGAGTCCGATTTTGGCTTTGATTTCTTCATAAAAGTTGTAGCTAACATCTTATACTACAACATACTAAAATTACGTGGAAAATGATGGATATTTGAGGGGTTAAAGTCTCATCCTACGGAGACCTCAGATCTGGAGAGTTTTTACTGACCTCTTGCTGGATTTGTGATTGCATGTTGGTTCGTGATGAGAATCTCACTTTGATTTCTTCATGAAAGTTTTAGGGAACATCTTAAACTACAACATACTCAAATTTGAAGTGAAATGAACAAGTATAGCCTAGTAAATCGGCTAGATCTTTAAGACGGTGATTCTGGAGGTGTATTTTGGGACACCCGAGACTTCATGGACTTAAATGACGACTATACTGTGGTTATTTTACTTGGATCTCTTCATGAAACTTGTAAAGGATATCTTGATGTATAACATATCAAAATTTCAGAGGAAACTAAAGAGAATAGGTAGGTGAAACCTACCTATTTCGGAGAAGCATGTACTGGACGATTCGGTGATGGATCCAGAAGTTTCGTGAGACTGTAGAAACTAATCTAGAAAGAATCTGGCTTAGAAGTCTGCATGAAAGATGTACGAAAATGTCTTGGCTATAACTCGGTAAAATTTCGTAATTTATGGAAGTCGTATGGGTATTTTAATCGAATTACTTCGGAGACTGTGCATTCTGGTTTCATCCGAAAAGTATATGCTATTTTGTGTGAATTATGAAATTGTGTGAAATTTTTATTGGCCATGTATTTTGCATGAAATCATTTCCTGATTGTCTTATTTATTACTTGCCTTAATTTTATGATTTTTGAGATTATATAAATAATTAAATTTAGTATTTTTGAAAATGGCACAAGCTGGAATTTAAATAAATGTAAAAAGGGCATGATAAATGGATTATTTAATTGGCATAAATTCCATGAATTTTATTTTATAAATAGTTGCACCATGTAGTATGTGTGATGAGGTCTTGGTGCATGCGTGGCAATGATTTGAGATGCATGTATGAATTCAATAATGAATATAATATTGATTGCCATCACATCACATGCCGTGTTAAAATTGAACCATAATTGAAGATGAGAAATGAGATGTATGAGAATATGCATCGTGGTGATGATGATACCGTCGGAGGTGTGAGCCGACGATGCCCCAGGAGTCGGGATGCCCAAAGGTTCGAATGAGTCGATGCCCTTTGGATGCCTGGTTGTATTATGAATACATGCCCAGAGGGTTTTCCTCGGGAGTGTCGAGATGCCTGGTTGTATTATGATACATACTCGGAGGGTGAGGGGTTGTATCATGATGCATGCCCGGAGGGTAGGGGTAACCATTTTCATGGCGAGCCCCGGAGATTCCTCGTGATGCTAGGTGGGGTGTGAGATGCCCAGAGGTTCGAATAAGTCGATGCCCTTTGGATGTCCGGTTGTATCTTGGATACATGCCCGGAAGTTCCTCGTGATGCTAGTTGGGATATGAGATACCCGGAATGTGAGGGGCCGGATGCCCGGTTGCCTAGGATGGCTGAATGCCGGAAGCCTTAGAGATCATTGCTCGAGGGGATGATGAAATTGATGATGATATGCATGATGATGGTGATGATGATGATATGTGATGTGAAATAATGATGATCATCCATGGCATGACATGCATGATGATGATGATGATGATGATGATGATGATGATGATGATGATGATGATGATGATGATGATATGCATGATGATGGTGATGATGATGATATGTGATGATGACATGATGATGATGACATGTGTGATGTGATGATGTCATGATGATGATGACATGTATGATATAATGATGCCATGATGATGATGACATGTATGATATGATGATGCATGATAGTATGCGCATGGTTTCAAGTTAAGTAACGCCTGCAATGCATGTATGATTTGCATGATGCATTGAGTTGTTATTGGATCCCTTTACCTGCTGAGTGGTTGTACTCACCCCTTTTGGGGACCAACATTTCAGATTAGTAGATGGTTTGAGCGGTTGGATATAACCGCGAGGAAAGGGATAGCAAAGGAGGGAACCTTTGGACGTCGACACTGGTTGATGGACCTTAAGCATACGATTGTGAGAAGGAGATGTCAGTCATCTTTTGAAGTATAGCCGAGTATAGAAACATCGGCATTTTGATGTACTAACTAAAGATGTCCATCTGCTCTATGTAAATAAACATGTTTGGTTTTAACTTATGTAAGATGTTTAGTAGGTGTGCATTGTTTTCTGAATATAGGGAAAGGAGTTTGTTGGATGTGCTTCCATATATGAATTGCGCTAGGGACCTATAAAAAAAAATGTAAACCCCCAGGTTGTATGGACCCGCCGAATTGAAATGGTATCAGAGTGACATGTTAATAGGGAAAGTGAAAGGTAAGCAACTGTGGCGACCCTAACGGATCGGGGGCCGTCGAGGGGTGCCACATGGGGACCTCACTTTGTTTATTCAATTCAGTTTCTTTTGTTTCTATAAAGGCACCGAATTGGGGAGATTAGTCGCATTTGTTTCTTGACAACAAAACGACAAGGACTTGCATGTGAAGTTGTTGATTCTGTCATGTGGTCCCAAAAAGTAACAACTCTTTTTTTTTTTTTTTTTTCAATGGGTGCAGCATCGACATGGATGTGAATTAGGTAGGTGTCATTGTTTGCTATGGTGGAGAGTTTTTTATTAGCATCGAGGATTTGGAATATATTAGTAGAAATGAAGGTATTATCTATATCAATGTTCAGAAACCATCATATATTGATTTTCTGAAGGATTTGGTGTATTTTTTTATGATGCAAAGTACAAAAACTACATTATTGTGTTTTTGGGAAGGAATTGAAGGATGTCTTGAGATTTTTTAATGACAATAATGGTATTAATGATATAATTTTCTATTATCTTTATGGCAAAGAAGTTAAGGTATATGCTGAGTATTCTAGTGATGGTGAGGATGAGGATGAGAATGAGAATGAGCAGACCACATCTGAAAGAGGAGAAGTGAGGGATCCTATTCAATTGAGTAATCAGGTTGGGGATGATTTTAGGTTAGATGAAGAGCAAGATGAGAGGGAGAGAAGTCATATTGATAGAGATGAACAAATAGGGAGATGTCTTAAAATCTCGGGTGAAGATTTGGTTGAAGATGTGGGCGATGAAGTCTTCATTGGATTAGAATGGGAAATTGCTTTATATAGTGAATCGGAAGATGAATATTTAGCTTTAGTAAATTTCTCAAGTGACGAAGATGATAATGAATTCGCATAGTCAAGATAAAAGCAAAGGGAATTTCTTAGAAAAAAACTTACAATTTCAACAAAGAGGCTTAAGCTAGTAAATATGGATGGAGTTTCAGCTGAAGGTAATAGAAGTGAATATGAAAAAAGCTGTGGCGATGAAGTGGTTGGTACGGAGAATGAGCTTGACAATGATGATAAAGAACTTGCTTATGGAAGAAAAAGTAAGTACCCTTGCTATGATCCGATTGTTGATAAACCTGTTTTGTTTGTGGGCATGAGATTTGACGATACCAAACAATTCAAGGTAGCCTTTGTGAAGAAATCTATTGGTGAATAGAGGAGCATTCAATTCATTAAAACGCGAAGGAATTTGTAAAAGCTAAGTGCTCACAACCCAATTGTTCATGGAAGCTCTATGGCATGTTGAGTAAGAAATGGTCATTCTAGATTAGGTAATTCCAAGAGGAGCATACTTGTCTAATTATCTTTAACAATAAAAGGATAACAAGTGTGTGGTTATTGAAACATTTTTTCAATACTATCAAAGCAATGTCCAAGATCAAGAGTCCTCAATTTCAACAGTTAGTGAAGGAGCAAGTAGGGGTTAATGTGTTTGCAAGAGAGCTAAGATGAGGGTGATGAAAATATTGATTGGTGGGTATAAGGAAGAATATGCACAAGTATGAGATTATGCTAGTGAATGCATGTTTCAAAACCCATCTAGTAGGGTATATGTAGAGATTGTGAAGAGGCCACTCCCTGATCTTGGGCTTAGATTTGATAGATTTTGTCTATTTTGATGCATGCAAACGAAGCTTCTTGGCTGGTTGTAGAAGAGTTATAAGATTGGATGAATGCTTTCTAAAAGGTTTATGCAAGGGGGAGTTGTTGGCTGCTGTGGGGAGATATGCCAATAATCAAATGTTTCCGATAGCTTGGGCGGTGGTGAAGATAGAGAATAATGATATTTGGTCCTGGTTTCTAAAAAATTTAATGGCTGACCTTGAGATAATCGATGGGGGAGGATGGACATTCATGAGCAACCAACATAAGATAATTTCATTGTCAATTAATTCACTCCCTTTTAATATTAATCACTTACATATTTTCCTTGGCTTGTATCTATTGGTTTGAATTTTTGTAAGGACTTATTCCTGCATTGGCTGAGTTGATGCCACATGCTGAGCATAGAATGTACGTGAGGCACATATATGCAAACTAGTCAAGGAACTTCAAAGGAGATAGGCTGTAGAAGCAGTTCTGGCAGATAGCAAAGAGTACTAACATGGTTGATTTCAGATTAACTAAACAAGGATTGTTGTGGCTGACAAATGGAAGGTTTTGATGCACTCTTCTAGACAGAAGCCAAGCACTGATGTCGGGCTTTCTTCAGCGGAGAGTTCAAATGTGATATCATTGATAACAACCTTAGTGAAGCTTTCAATGACAAAATTTTTTAGGCCAAGTGCAAACCAATTATCAACATGCTTGATAATATTCGAGTTATGGTGATGACTAGACTGCATAGGCAAAAAGATGAGGCTACGAAATGGACTAGAAACTGTGGCCCTAGGATTGTGAAGAGATTAGATGCAAATATTATTGCTAGTAAGTTTTGCTATCTAGTTTGAAATGGAGATAATGTATATGAGATTATTTAAAATCGAGATAAGTATGTTGTCAACCTAGATAGAAGAAAGTGTTCATGTCGAGCTTGGCAATTGAATGAAATTTCCTGTGCCCATGCCATTTGTGCTATTTGGATGAAGCAAGAAAACCTAGATGATTACCTAGATGATTACCTAGATGATTGGTACAAAAAAAGCCTATATATTACTTCATGCCAATTCATGATGCAGCCTATCAGAAGCAACAAATTTTGGGAGCCAACAAATCATGAAAACCCTCTACCTTTGCCATTGAAGAAGCAAATAGGAAGGCCAAAGAGGAGACGAAGAATGCAGTAGGAAGATGCATCAAGTCAGAGGATGAGTAGGATTGGGGCAAAGATAAAATGATCCTATTGCCGCAAGAAAGGGCACAATAAGAAAGGTTATGAGCTAAAAAAGCAACATCAATAGCAAGGTGATTTAATGCTAGATACAAGACCTATTGAAGAGCTTCTTCTTAGGCTTATTGAAGAGATGACAGAAGGCCTTGCTGTAATGCCTACTAAAGGGCAAACAGAAAGCCCTGTTGTAAGGTAAGTATCCTATTTGCCTTAGTAACTTTTCAGTTCATATTCGATAGAGTTTAATGGTTGATCAGGTGTACTGGCTTCTCTTGTGCTTTTCCTCTGTTATGCACTTATAATTTGAGAAGTCTTCTCCATTTGTTTCTCACCATGAAAATGAGCAGATGTCTAATTATTCAAATCATTGTTGTTGGTCATAATCATGATATAGTACATTGTTGTAAGGCCTACTAAAGGGCCAGAAATAGGCTCTATTATAGGCTCAAATGTAGGAACAGGGACTGGAACGGGCAGGACAACAACAACAACAATTGAGTTCGCTATTGAACAAACAAGAAAAAATATCCTGTAAGTTGTACATCGCTGTATTTGTCTTTTATGAGCTGAAATTTAAATTTGTTATGTGTTTCTCGGGTGAGAAGATGAGCAACTGCATAAGTTGCAGAGGTTGCTCTCCCAGTTGCCGCTGAAAATAATGTACCACAGCAAACAAGAGGGGCTCTTGAAAAAAGATTAAGGCAATATGGTTATGGGATTTACACAGATGAACATACTGGGATGACTATTTTGAATGTAAGATTTGTAGGCTTCATGCATTTAATTTGTTGTACTTCAATTCATTTGGTTGACAATATTGCTATATTTTTATAGCTTGGGAGAACTTTGGAGGTACTTCTCTTTCAAGGTGGGCCAACTCAAAAATCAAGGGCGCAGCCAAAGAAGAGTGCTCTAAAGAAGAAGATAGCGAGTATAGCTACAAAACAACCATCCAAAAAGAACCCGGCACTAGTTCCATTTTAACCAACGATTGGGAGCAATAGTGATGATATAGACTAACCTATGACACGTGTTAGAACAAAAATAGTCGCTGTCAAGAACAAGGAAAATGAGGTGATAGAAAGCCCAGTTAAAGAACCTACACATCCAGTTCGAAAGAGTACTCGGATTATAAATCAATTCAAAACTCCAAGACGAAAAAGAGATCGGGGTGTTGTCCATATTGACTGATGGGAGTGTGCTAGACATGGTCTCTTTTTATGTGGTGCTGGACATGGTTTCTCTTTTTATGTTTTCTTTTTTTAGGAGGGTGTTGGATATTATATTATTGATGGTAATTGCTGCCTGCATATTACCATTGTTTTTTTTTAAGAGGGTGCTGAACCTTCAGGAATTGGGGAGTGAAGTTAGACATGTTTTTCTTTTCTTTTGTAATAATGTCACTGAATGGCTGTTTCTATTATTTTCTTTTGGCTTGGTTTCGGCTAGTAATGCTAGCAAGACAGTTATCAGTTATGCTATATATTTTTTTTGTTGTTGGTGCAATGTTCTTATGATGTTGATATTATTTTTAGATTTAGATGTGTGCATATAATATTGCTGGTTGAAGTTATGGATGTTATTTATGATGTTTTGGTTGTATGTGTTGGTGCAAGAACAAGATACAATTTTGGGTGCTGGTGCATCTTGTTGCATCAACACTTATATAGACTGGTGCATGAAGATGCACCAACAACCAAACTGGTGCAAGGACAAGATGCCCTGGTGCAACAAGATGCAAGATGCAAGATGCACCACGATTGGTGCAAGTTTGAAATTTGGCATTCAAGCAATTACTATTTACAATTTGTGCAACAAAAGTGATTACTTTATAGTTATAACTAGTACTTAAATGATCACTTTTATAAAAACTTGGGACTCAAGCGATCACTATTTACAACTTTTGGCACTAAAATGGTCAATCGTGAATTTGCCACAATCCCTTAATTTCACATTAGTTTGCAGTTGCAGCAAACCAACAAACTAGCAAATCACTACAACGATAAAAATGCAGCAATCATTCTATTTGAAGCAAAAATTAACCAAAACAAACATTGACAATACACAACTAAACAATAAAACTTTTAAGTACTCATAACTAATGCATTTTAACTCCAACCTTCCATTTCGCCATGGTTTGCAGTTGCAGCAAACCAGCAAACTAGCAAACCATTACCAAATAAAAAATGCAGCAAGCAAACCATTATATCTAAAGTAAAAACTAACTAAAAACACATTTTACTTATAAATAATCCAATACAAGTGCATATTCTACATCTTCGACTATGGTAGACATATAAACTTCTTTTCATTACTCACTTCATATTTAAATAAACTACCTAAGAGAATAAGAACACAATCAACGCTCGATAAAAGTTTCTTTTAATTTTCAGCCTTGAAACCTCCCTCTTTAAATGGTCGACTAGAGATGTTAAACCATTCATTTGAGCTTGCATTGAGTCGACATCCTCCAACTCGTTCATTAACATAGATGGAGGTTGATTTCGACCTTCAAGTAACTCCAAGATCACCTTTGTCGCTCGATCAGAAAATTTCCTATCAATCCATTTGAAATATTTGCATTTCGAGCCTTCTCTATATCTATCGACCCATGAAAAATGTCTCATAGGATTCAACTGAGTCCCAGATGTTCTTCTAGGACTCGGTAACCCATAATAACAGTAACACTCGCCATCTAATTTTTTTTTTTTATAGGAATGTAAGTCGTTGCTGAAGCTTCTACCCTCCATTTGCAAGAGCGAGCTGATAACTTTGGGAGAAAATCAAAGCATGCACTCAAATTTGTCGAATTGGTGATTTAGGATTTTCAATTTCCGATTCTGCCCGAATTTGGGGATTTAGGGTTTCTTATTTGGGGGAAAAGACGCTAAACGGCGTCGTTTTGTTGTTTACATGCTGATTGTACTCTCCGACGATCCACGTTGGCTTCAAATACTAATAAAAAATCGTCATGTCGGATTTCCGGCCAACCAAATCGGCGTTGGCATTGAAATGAACGTTTTTCAAAATTTTTGGCACTTAAGTAATCTAACTAAAACTTTTGGTACCAAAGTGAGTGCCGTACATAACTTATAGCATTGATAGTATACTTCTCCTTTCGTTTTGTAACATTGTTTGCGATTGTTGTAGTAGCATCATTTGCTGCCATTGTGAGCAATTTGTAATAATGTGGCCTTGCTAACCACAACCGAAACAAGCTCTTGTTCGAGTCAAGTATGGAGTGTTGCCACGTTTTTTTTCACAATTGCGACATACACCACTTGAAGCAAAGGTTGGCCTCAGGGTCTTATTCTTCTTATTGGAAGCAAATGGACATTTTTTTCTTGTATTGGCCTCTTGTGGTGATGTTGTTTGATTTGAGAGGTTGGATGATAAGGTCTTCCTTGATAAGTTGCCGTGGCAACTCGCTCTGGAGAATCTCTTTCTAATAGCTGGGCTTGTTCATACAACTCGCTTTAGTTCTTGAGATTTAGTGACACCAATAAACTCTAGATTTCAAGTCATCCATAAATCTCTTGACCCTATCCATTGGATCCTCAATCAACTTGGGGGTGTATCTTGATAGTTTAGCAAATTTTGCTTTGTATTGATCAATGGTCATATTGTTTTGTTGGAATTGTAGAAACTCCACCATCTTCTTGTCACAAGCACATTCATAAAAATATTTTCTATTGAATGCCTCAATAAACACATTCCAATTTATGGCAATATCAGGAGGAAACACCATTCCTTGCTTTGCCTTTCATCAGTGACTAGTATTACCTTCTAGCTGCTATATTGCCAAGGTCACCATATCTTGATCAGAGCACTTTAAAAGTGCGAATATCTTTTCTAACTTATTGACCCATCATTCGGCTTCTTTGAGATCTCCTACTTTGGCAAACTTTGGGGGTCGCAACATTAGGAACTACTCCACTAGTTCCTGCATAAGACGTTCGCCATTTCCACTTCAATTTCTAGCCACAGAGGTACTTCTAAAAGTAGAAGCCACTTGATGTGCTTGCTGCCCCATTATGCTTCCAATAGTCTTAAGAGCTTGTAGAATTTCATCTAACTGGGTGTCCTCCTTTAAATTTCCTTTAGAACTTGACTGGCCTTGAGTCAACTTTCCTCTTGTGGCCACCTAAACCTAATTATTCATGTTACAATTACATGAATTCTATGAAAGCTTTTCTATAACACAATAAGAGGTTAATGGTCACGGACTACCATTGTGAACATCAATCAAACAGTAAACCACATACACAAAGTTTTTTCCTAGCTAATTATCCCATAACTCTCGGTGCCCCTTTATCATTTTAAGTAATAACCTCACTTTGATACCAAAAATGTAATGACCTCGGATCTAGGTCACGGGTTATCGTTGCGACGTCCCAGGCACATCGTTGACCTAATTTAAAAAATATATATAAGCACATGCGAAAGCATTACAACATCAACACCTGACCACAACACAACAAACAAGTAGTCAAGAAAACACTACTCAAAGCATATTGCTACTATATTACATTAGTATATTTACAAGTCCTTTCTACGGGCCTCTCTTTTTTGCATCATTCTTATATATTTGTGTAGGCCAAGGGAATTTTTATCTCCTTTAACACGACTTCAGCTCCCAAAACTGGTGTGAGGTTTCTATGCTTACAAGTCGGAAAAACAATGAGTGAGTTGATGACTCAGTAAGTAAAAACCATTAATCCTCTACCAAGATGACATCTTGTCATCAAATTTAGCATGTACAATACTCGTATTGTAATATCAATGGCAAATCGATAACAATATTACTACTTCACCACGACTACATATATGCATCTCTTCGGCGTAACTTCTATGCATAATTATCTTTAGTTTATCTATGAACACACCAAGTCACATAGTAATAAACATATTGACATGCATAAAAGGTTAATTAACATACATCCTAGCTCAACTGAGGCATTTTGGGGGTTAGCTCACTCGAGACATTTGAGCTTAATCAAGGCAACCTAGCTTAACTAGGTATCATTGTGGCACCCCGAAGCGCCCAAGGTCACCACATCTTACCAAAAAGTACCTTAGATCCTAGGCATTTTTTTTTAAACAACGGTCCCAGCGCATCTTATTTGCGGAAGCATAATTAAGTCTCACTAATTCTCCTCCAACAACCATGATACAATTGCACACCACTAACCATAAGAAAAGATAAAGCCAAGACACTTTTATTTACGTATTTTCATGATGGATTTTTCTCGGGTCGATACAACAAAAGAAAGGCCAAGACTTCTCATTACACTCAGCCATAACCCCAAAAAGAGATAACTTAACCCTCTATGACAATCGTGCAAATCCCTCCATCAACTAGTGTTTGCTATTGTCCAAAAAGTTGCAGCTCTTACTTCTCATGCACGGGCCCTCACACTCATCCCGGTGCATCAAGTGGTGGCGGTGGCAACATCCCCCGCATCACTCCGTCTCGACGAATGTGAACGGATGTGAACTCCTGAATGACAGGGCCCTCAGCCAGGCCCACGTCATACATCACTAAGGCGCGAACCCGAATGAATGTCAGACAAGGGATGGTGGGACAATCGATCTCCACACACTCAACCTCCACATCCGAAGGAAGGCCATAAAAGACGCCCGCATGACAGCAGGGAGTGGCATCTTGCTAATATGAAATATTAGTCCCCAAAGGGGTGAGTACAACCACTCAGCAGGTAAAGGACCAATAAACCACTTAATGCATCACACAATACAATCATAGCATTATACATGTCATTCAAGCATCCATGCATAGTTTACCTTAATACCATGCACATGTCATCATACCGCATGTACATATATCCTCATATAATCATCACCATCATGTCATACACTTACCTTTATCATGTCACATATACCATCATGTCAAAGATGCACATACATCCATGCACTTACTATCATCATATCACATGTACCATCATGCCATAAGTGCACATACATCCATGCACTCATCATCATCATGTCACATGTACCATCATGCCATAGGTGCACATACATCCATGCACTCATCATCATCATGTCACATGTACCATCATGCTATAAGTGTACATACATCCATGCCATAAGTGCACATACATCCATGCACTCATCATCATCATGTCACATGTACCATCATGCCATAGGTGCACATACATCCATGCACTCATCATCATCATGTCACATGTACCATCATGCTATAGGTGTACATACATCCATGCACTTACCATCATCATATCACATGTACCATCATGCCATAGGTGTACATACATCCATGCACTCATCATAATCATGTCACGTGTACCATCATGCCATAGGTGCACATACATCCATGCACTTACCATCATCATATCACATGTACCATTATGCCATAGGTGCACATACATCCATGCACTCATCATCATCATGTCACATGTACCATATCATGAATATTTCAATTTCAATTTCCCAATTTTATTCTTTCATTTTGGGCCGCCACATTTCTCTTTCCCGGGACCAATGTTTGCATCCCACATTTATCGCTCGCACCCCACCTGGCATCGCGAGGAACCCTCCGACACAATACCCGCCAAGCATCCGGCACAATACCTGCCAGGCATCTCGTACCCCAACTAGCATCACGAGGCATCCCTCGGCACAATACTTGCCGGGCTTCCGGCTCCCCCACTCTTCGAGCATCTCGAAACTCCCGAGGACCCTTCGGCATTCAGCCATTTAAGGCCACCGGGCATCCAGCCTTTACCCTTCTCGCCAGGCATCCCGACACTCCCGAGGCATCGTCGGCTCGCACCTCCAATGGCCTTCTCACTTATCTTAGTTCTCACTTTCAGTTATAGCTCAATTTCAACATGGCATATGATGTGATGGCAAACAAGATCATTTTCATCATTTGATTCTTATATGCATTTCCAATCATCATCATACATGAAGCAAGATACAATCCATGGGGTCCATGCAACTTAAAATGATCCATACATCATGACTTTTGAGATTTAGCAAATTCCAGCTTGCACAGTTTCGGAAAACATGTAAATTAAATATCCATATGATCTTCAAAAATCATAAAATCAGAGCATGTGATAGACAAGACATAAAGGTAGCAATTTCATGAAGAACATGTGCCCAAAAGAGTTTCACACTATAAGATATGGCTCACACAATACAGCATGCAAAATTCGGATAAAGTCAGATTGCTCAGTTCTTGAAATATTTTGATTAAAATATCCGAATGGCCTTAAAAAATTATGAAATTTTACCAGGTTATAGTCAAGACTCTAAGGTAGATTTTTCATGAAGACATCTAGGCCAGATTCGTCCTAGATAATTTACTATGGCCGGACGAAGCTACTGTTCCTAGTACCGAACGGTCCAGTATAGCTGTCTCCGAAAAATCGAGGTTTCGCCTACTTATCTTCCTTCATTTCTTCTGAAATTTTGGTACGTTTTGCTTCAAGAGGTCCACTACAACTTTCATTAAGGGATCTAGGTGAGATTCTCAACAGATAGTCACCATTTAGTCCACGAATTCTCGGGAGTCCAGTACTGTACTTCCAGATCTACTGTCTTCACAAGAAAATCATTTCACCAGGATACACTTGCTCGTTTTACCTCAAATTTGAGTATGTTAATCATCAGGATGTTCTCTACAACTTTCATGAAGAAGTTGAAGTGAGATTCTCGGTAAAAAGCAACATGCAACACACAAAACCACCAAGGGGTCAACAAAACAGTTCCAGATCTAGCGTCTTCGTAGAGAAAGAGTTTCACCCCTTAAAACTCAGCCATTTTGTCTCAAATTTTAGTATGTTATACTTTGAGATGTTGTCTACAACTTTCATGAAGAAGTCAAAGCCAAAATCCAACTAAAAACCCACATGCAAGTCTCTACAACGTTCGGGTTCAGGCGGCACAGTCGAAAACAGAATACATTTTCAAGAACAACACACTCTAGCTTCGGTTTCTCACACTCTAAACATCCGAGATTTACCACCATTTCAAACACACATGCAAGAGCAGAATATGGATCCCAACTTGCCTCCAAAATCAAGCAAACAACGGCACACAGACAGTGATGGATGAGCGGACGGACGGGCGATGGGCTGGCGAGCGGCTCCTTCCTCCTCTCTCTCTCTCTCTCGGTTCCTCTCTCTCTCTCTCTCTCTCTCTCTCTCTCTCTCTCTTGGCTTGGGCGACAGCCCCTCAACCGGCCACTCTCTCCCTTTGATTTCCCTTAAACCTCATAATTTGGAATCATGAGAAGCCACCCTCAATGGCCAATGCATGGAGTCTCCTTTTTGCCACTTGGCAAGACTCATGCAAAATGGGCTTGGAAGTGGGCCGGCCTCTCCCCTTCTCCTTGGTCGATGGCAGCCCTCTCCATGGGCTTCATGGGCCAAGCCAATTTGGCCCACTTTAGGTCCATACTCTTGGGCCTAAAGTTTAACCCTAATAAACCCCAATTTCACTTTCAATTATTCATCTTTAATTCTCTCTTTTATAGATTTCAAATTTTAAATTTCATATGGCCATAATCTTGTAACATTTAATCTATAGGGATTAAATCTATGAGGTGCATAGCCAAGAATAAATCCTTCTCATTAATTTATCCTATAATACTAATTTTAATAACCCATGAACACAAATATATAACACTTGGTCTTAAAAAGAAAACCAATGGCTAAAGCATAAACCATAGGTGATTTCATTACCTAATCATGGGCTTTAATACGTCTAGAGGTTGTCTTGAATTTTGGGATGCTGCAATCATGTTCTCATGAATGAGGCATTGCCGCCAATGTTATATGACGATTGTCCTCTTCTTTCATTTAATGATCACATACCATGTGTTGCACAAGTTGGCTCACTGTCTTCCATCTTAACTTACACATGAGCACACCATACAAAGTAGACCTACGACATATAAATGACCACTTAGGGTAAGCATATGACTAAACTCGATGATCTAGCATATCGCCCTAGACAAGGAGTAGTAATTCTACTTGTCTTTGATAAATCTCAAGAACTATATGTGGTTTTTACCAAGAGAGGGTCGTTTGATGAGGTAGTGGCCGAGAGAGGGAGAGGGGGTGATAGTGAGAGGGCGTGGGAGAGAAAGATAGAGTGAGGGAGAAGAGATGGGGTGAGGAAATGAGGGGAGGATGCCTCTATTTATAGGCAAATCTCTCATCATTATCTTATTAATTGAACAAAGAGGATATCTTTAGGTGGCAAACTTAGATTGAGGGGTGGCAATGCTATGGAAGAAGAGGTGGCAAGACTAGACTCTTAGAAAGATACTTGTGCTCTTCCTCATTGGGCCACCTAAGTCTTGTGATGATGAAATGGCTAACCTACTCTCCAAGATTTAGTTTAGATATAATTATGGCCTATTCTATTAAATGACGCTTAAGCAAACACCTCAGCCCCTTTCATTTAATGTTTAGATTTGGTGTAATCATTAGGCCAAGATAGTCATCACATGCCTAAACAAAACTTGCTCTCCAAGTTTAGCCTCTCTAGAATCTTTCTCCAAGTCTCAATATAACCCTAAAGATGGCTATGTCCAATAGCTGAACAAGTGCACGACTCACTTTCCCTCATTTAATGCTTAGATTTATGCCATCATGGGGTTTGGATTTGCTCTTATTCCTAACTTGCTATCAAAACTAAGCCAAGCCTTTTAGAGTCTTCTCTTTTGTCTCTTCTAAAGTATAAGCTAAACATGAAAATGAGACCATGTTCCACTAAGTTATCTAAGCTTGGCAAAAACTTAACTCCCAATTCTCAAATTAGTATCATGATGACCTAAGGCTAGAGGAACACATAAACTTATGATTCATCAAAATGCATTAAATGACATTAAATAATTAGCTTCCAAAAATATTTAAGACCAATCTTGGTCTTTGGTTTCTTTACCCTTCAAATAGACGTGTAACACATTTTCTTGAGTTTGGGTAAAACTTATCTTCCAAGTCTCATATTAATGCCACTATAGCCTAAGCTTAAACATAAGCATGTGAATCACCTATCCTAATGATGGTTCTTGGATTTAGTTCATCAAGAGGCCCTATTCTCATGGCCCGAAATTGAGGATGTTACATCTAAAGTAGGTGATCATCTTCCCACTTAACTTAATATCAACAAATGCAGTGAGTTCAAATGGTGCAAAATAATAATATATAGCAAATGTATAAGCAAATGTTCTATCTTTACTATCACGATATGTCAATGGAAACTATTAACAATATTGTGTAGGATCATTTGCTCGAATGCAAGCAAACAATATATTATGTTAAGATGCACATATATTATATTATGGCTCATCCTTATATATAGGGAGTATGTATTCTTCACTAGTCATGAAGCTCACCGACATACGAAGGTAAGTTCATACTTGTCATGAAGCTTGCAAATACATATGGTGAGTTCACATTAGTAATGAAGTTCACTAATATATACATGTGAGTTCATACTTGTCACTAGCTATGACTCATCTTGACTCATGAGGCATCCCAAATATTCTCGAGGCATCCTAACTTACAGGTCATTTGAATTTGTTCGATATGCAATTCAATTCATTCTTACTCCTTTTGTTATCCTATAAGTCTGCCAAGAGCTGCTCCTTATTCGAGCCCTCTGGCCCTTGTGACCACTTCTCGCTATCATTAGATCGAGTTGTTACAAAATTACTAGCTTCCGCCTAATTTGTTTCCAAATCACACACTTACTAGAGAATGTTTCATTTTGACATCCTTAAGTTAACTCACTTAAGGTACAATTGACAAGCGAGTATAATTGTTAAGCGGATATACTAGGCAAGTGGATATACTTAGAAATTGGATATACTAGGCAAATGGATATGCTCAAATAAGTGGATATAAACAATATGTGGTTATACTCAAAAACTAAATATGAGGAGTATGTTGAGATAGCTAGTATAAGCACCTAGAGGGGGGTGAATAGGTGCACAAACAATTTATCGAGACACGAAAGCGATTCTAGGCAAACGATAGAAAGGAAATTCTCTATTGATTAACAAAATGAAGTACAATCAAAATAAAGAGAGTAAGGAAAAGAAAATTGAACACAAGATTTATAGTGGTTCGGCTTATTCCAAGCCTACGTCCACTCTTCCACACTAACAGCCCACCGGCTGGATTTCACTATGAACAAAAGAGAAATTACAGCACAGCTTTTCCTTGATTCCACAGTGTAGATGTTCTACCACACTTTCTCAAGGTTTCTCACAAATATAGACTCTCTTTTGTATACAAGGTTTCACTCAAAGGAATTGTCTAAACAACAAGGAGCTTCAGATTTTGGAATTCTTCTGTCGCGCACACCTCGAACAACTTAGAACGTCTTCTTTATATATTCTTTTATGCCATCATACCCGTTGGCACTTACCAAAGGAATTCCTCCAATCTACCCGTTGGACGGAATCAATTAGGAAGATTATTCGAGCTATTAAAAGAACGTGTCGATAGCCCATCAATCATGTTCGCCCATACAATCAGGATCTCAGTTTCCATAAGTAGAACCTTCCAGGAATATTTAGGCAATCATCGGTTCCTTAATCTTCGAGTCAATCTCGATCAATCAAAGGATTCCGTTGTGTCTTTTCCAGCCAAGAGATCTTCTCCGGTTGATAAGGTTATATCCTTAATGAAACATCCAGTTCTGGACAACCTTTCTTCAACGGATTAGAGACTGTCAATGAGGATAGACTTTGAGTCTTGAGTTTGGCTATCCGGAGGTCTTCAGACTTTAAATAGCGTAGTCTCGCAAACCTTCGGACTAGACGATGGAAACGTTTTGTCAGCTTCAAAACACTTCAAGAAGATTTTCCAACAATATCCCCCTTTTTGATGGTGACAAAACTTTCCTGTAGATTTGGACAACTTTGAGCTACAAAACATTTCTCAAACAAATATGCATATCTTATAAAGATAAATGGCTAAATGAATAACACTAGAATCTGCAACCACAGAAAATAGGTTAGTTTAATATGCGATAAAGCCATCCATAAGATATCAATAGTAGTTAATAGAAGTAGTCAAGTCCAAGTCTAGTTCAGTTCTCATCCAGATACAAAAACAAAGTCAAATAGATCAAAACAATCCAACAAAACCCAACAAACAGTCCAACAAACCACACGATTAAAAGTCAAATTGTTCAAATCTTGCATCTCTCCTCCTTTTGTCAGCATTAAAAAGGTTGAGATGAAAATGGAATAAAGTCAAGATTGCTTGGGAACGCGGACAAGCTGGAAATCTCCCATAGATCGAACGATGCCTTCCAAATTCTTTTCAAGTCTTCCTTCAGTTGTGCAATCTCCTCACCCTTGGCATTGACCTGAATCTGAACAGTGAGGGCTTGGATTTTATCATTCAATGAACATGAAGAAACTTGACCCGCATTTTGCAAGTTTTGAACCTCGCATCCCAAGGCATAAATTTGACCTCGCATCTCCAAGAGAATATCCATGATTCTACAAAAATCTGTCTGAGTACTTGCTTCGGCTCAATCTGATGGAGTAAATGCAGACGATGGTAGATCAGCATAATCTCGTAGGTTTGGCGATGAAACTTCATGACCTTCTTCTGGAAATTGAGAGGCATAAACATCCTTTGGGTCTGCAGGTAAGCGACTGACTCCTTCACTTGCATCAGGAAATGAGGACTTCCCTCCTTTCTCGTGATCTCCCCCTGTTTCCATGCCTACAGGTGGAGAAGAGTGTTCCTCAGATTCTCCTTCTTCTCTTCTTTCTTCTTCTTCTTTCTCAACTCTTTCCTTCTCAGCTTGTCTTTCTTCTTCTTCCTTCTCCTCTGTTGCTTTCGTCTCTGCTTCTTTTGTCCCTTGTTTCGATTCTTTCTGTGGAACAGAACGACTCAAATTCTTCAAAGCCAATGCAGAAACAGTGAGATTTTCATCATCATCTTCATCTTCAACAATAAAAGCTCTTCTTTTCGGTTTTGAAGCAACCAAGGGCTCCTTTCCTTTCCTTTTTGATGAAGAAGAGGGTTGACGAGCTTTGACTGGAGTCTTCTCCTTAAATTTCTCCAACACCTTGTTCAGTTCCTTCAGACGCATCTTGGTCACCATTTTCAGTCCTACCACCATATGATCGCATGATCGAACACAAAAGATTTGCGGAGGCTGAATATTCAGATGTCTGAATAACTTCGTCATAAGACTTGGGTAAGGGAGTTGACCTCTGTCCTTCATCATGGCTCTATACATGTGAAACATAATAGTGTGAGGAAGAGAAAACCTTTTCCCAGTGAGGATGGCATACATCAGCTTTGCCTCTGAACTTGAAACATCGATCTTGGAAGTTGATTTTGGTCGGAGGCAATTGATCACAATCTTGTGAAGCAAGACGTTGAACGCACTCATCCTTGAGTAGGAAATCATTTCCTCTGTTCTCATGTCCTTAACAATTTCCAATGAAGCACTAGCAATAGAAACTTTGATCGGTTGATATCTTCCTCTCTCAACTCCTAACACATCTGCCAGCATATCCATATCCATAACATAGTCTTGATCTTTGACACTGAAAGAGAATCTATTCGTATCTAAATAGCTAAAATTTGAATAGAAATATGCGGTTAGTTTAGTATAGGCCTCTGTAGTGTCGGAACAGAACTTTTCAAGTTGAAGATAACCGAACTTTTCCCTCAAGTTCACGTTCACAGCATCCAGAAAATCAAAATCCACACTCTTAGGGTTTATTACCCCACGCTTCAGCAATTTTGAGTACAAATCCTTTTGTTCCTTCGATCTGAACAAATCTCCTCTTTTTCCTCGATTTTCAACCGCAACACCCATTCTCGGTTGAAATTGGCTGTACAATTTGTCATCATCATTCTCATCTACAGGATTCGGTTCCCAATCACGAGGATCACTTGGGATATTCGCAAGGGTTTCTTCGGCCATCTATGGCACCCCTCGACGGCCCTCGATCTGCTAGAGTCACCACAGTTCGCTTTTCCTTTTTCTTTCCCAAATAACAAGTCACTCTGATACTATTTTTAGTTGCAGCGGGTCCATACAACCATGTGGGTTTACATCTTTTATTAACGGTCCCTTGCGCAATTTACATAACGGAAGCATATCCAACAATTTCCTTCCCTACATTCAGAAATCGATGCACACCTACTAAACATCTTATATAAGTTAAAGCCGGACACATTTATTTACATAAAGCATATGGACATCTTTAGTCAGTACATCGAAATGCCAATGTTTCTATACTCGGCTATACTTAAAAGATGACCGACATCTCCTCCCACAATCGTATGCTTAAGGTCCATCAACCAGTGTCGGCGTCCAAAGGTTCCCTCATTTGCTATCCTTCTCCCTGCGGTCATATCCAATCGCTCAAACCACCTACTAATCTGAAATGTTGGTCCCCAAAAGGGGTGAGTACAACCACTCAGCAGGTAAAGGAATCCAATAACCACTCAATGCATCATACAAATCATACATGCATTGCAGGCGTAACTTACCTTGCAGCCATGCGTAATACCATCATGCATCATCATGCCTTATCATCATGCATATCATATCATCATATGTCATCATCATAATCATCATCATGGCATCATTATATCATACATGTCATCCTTATCATGACATCATCACATCACATATTATCATCATCATCATCATGCATATCATCATGCATATCATACCATGGGTGATCATCATATCACATCACATACCATCATCATCATCATGCATATCATCATGCATATCATACCATGGGTGATCATCATTTCACATCACATATCATCATTATCATCATGCATATCATCATGCATATCATACCATGGGTGATCATCATATCACATCACATACCATCATCATCATGCATATCATCATGCATATCATACCATGGGTGATCATCATATCACATATCACATATCATCACCATCATCATGCATATCATACCATATCATGCCATGAGTTAATTTTCATCTTTATCTTTAAATTTGATCACCACATCACCCTTCCTCGATTCATCAATTTTATCTCATATTTTACACTTGCATCCCATGCGAGAAAAACCTCCGGGCATGTATCCAAGATACAACCGGACATCCGGCCTTTACCCTTCTAGCTGGGCATCTCGCACCCAAATCCTGGCATCACAAGGCATTCCCTTTGGGCAAAGACCTCCGACAGGGCTTCCGGAATTATGTACCGACATACCACCAGGCCTCCCCTGGAATTACGTACCGTATACCACCGGGCATCCCGACACTCTCGGGGAAATCCGGCAATGTATCTCTATACATTCCGGCCATCGTCCTCCACCACAACCTCTTACTCACATATCATTTTCCACATTCACCATCCTTTTAATCTCATTATTACATGGCATATAATTCACACATGCATCATACATACACCAATGTCATATAACAATGCATAATAAATTCAATGGAATTCACGGCCAATAAAATAATCCATTTTTATTATTTTATTATTTTATTATTATATTTATTTATTTTCATAAATAAATATTAAATTTAATATCTATGATTTTCCCAAAATCATAATATTCAAACAATCATTAAACAAGCCAATAGGATGACAATTTCATACAAAATTCATGGCCAAATTGAATTTCACATAATTTCACAATTTCCACAAAATAGCACATGATATTCGGATATGACCAGAATGCACAGTTTTCAAATAAATTCGATTAAAATACTCATATGGCCTCCAAAAATTACGAAACTTTACAGGGTGATAGCCAAGACATTTTCGTGCATTTTTTATGAAGAACTCCAAGCCAAATTCTTTTTATATTAATTTATACAACCCCACGAAACTTCTGGAACCACTACCGCGTCGTCCAGAATACACATCTCCGAAATATTAAGATTTCACCCATCTATTCTTTTTCGTTTCCTCTGAAATTTGAGTATGTTATGTACCA
Organism: Eucalyptus victrix; assembly: GCA_016097545.1. Lineage (NCBI taxonomy): Eukaryota > Viridiplantae > Streptophyta > Magnoliopsida > Myrtales > Myrtaceae > Eucalyptus > Eucalyptus victrix. Next base: position 13,989,206 of record CM027835.1, read on the forward strand.
AGGTGTCCTTTACAAGTTTCATGAAGAGATCTAGGTCAAATAACCAGAGTATGGTCACCATTTAAGTCCATGAAGTCTCGGGTGTCTCGGAATACATCACCAGAATCATCATCTCCAAGATCTAGCCGATTTACCACGTTATACTTGTTCTTTTCGCTTCAAATTTGAGTATGTTGTAGTATAAGGTGTTACCTACAACTTTCATGAAGACATTGAAGTCAAATCTTCAACAAAAATCAACATGCAAACAAGAATCCAACAAGAAGTCAGTGAAAACTTCACAGATCTGGGGTCTCCGAAAAATAGAACTTAAACCCCTCATACCTTCATCATTTTCCACGAAATTTCAGTATGTTGTAGTTCAAGATGTTAGCTACAACTCTCATGAAGATATCACAGCCCAAATCGAACTCTAAACGTGCATGAAAGCTCTCACAACATTCTGACTCAAACAGTTCATACGAAAATATTCCAGATCTAACATCTCCGTAGGATGAGGGTTTGACCCCTCAAATCTCCATCATTTTCCACGAAATTTCAGTATGTTATAGTTCAAGATGTTAACTACAACTTTCATGAAGAAATTGAAGCCAAAATCGGACTCTAAACACACATGCAAGCTCAAACAAGTTTCTGACTCCAAACAGTTCATGCGAAAACATTGGTGCAAGAGTAGAAAGTGGATTCCCAACTTGCCTCTAGACCTCACGAACAGCACGAGCGGACGGCACACGGCGGCGAACGGGCTCCTTTCTCTCCCTCTCGGCTTCCTCTCTCTCGCACGGTTCTCTCTCTCTCCCCCTTTCTCTCTTGGCCGAATGGCTAGCCAGCCATTCTCTCTCCTTTCTTGGTGGCTTTTATATTGCATGCATTCTAGGTTTGCATGAGGACAAGTGTAATTGTGGAGGAAGACAAGTGTCCACCATGCTTCACCTCCTCCATGCCACTTGTCCTATTGCATGCATCATGGGCCTTGGAGTTGGGCTGGTCAACCACTCCTCTTGGGCCTCTATTGGGCCGGCCAACTTGGCCCATTAAAAGCTTAGGCCAATGGGCCTAACGCCCATCCTAAAAATTGACCTTTTCCTCTTTTTTTTTTTTGAATTTCTTTTATAAATATTTTAAACTTTAAATTTTCCACATGGCCAAAGTCTTTCGACATTTCATTTATTGAAATTTAATTTATAAAGTGCATGGCCAAGCATAGATTATTAATTTATCCTATAGTCCTAAATTCAAAATTCATAAACACAAGCACAATAACACCTAGCCTTAAGAAAACTAATGGCTAACACATAGACCATAGGCAATTTCATTACCTAATTATAGGCTTTAATTTCTCTAGAGGATGACTTGAATTTTGGGATGCCACACCATCCCTTTCCGAGCAATTCCCAAACTTTCCATTTTTCTCAAAAAGATATATTCATTTCCATACCCTTTGTCTTTAAGAAAATCATCGACATAGTTCAATGGAGTATGAGTTCCTTTTAAAGCACGATACAATTGATAAATAAAAGCGGGCTTTTGAACTCTTACAGGGTCTGCATCCTCAGTGATTTATTCCTCTTGTTAATGATCAACGCCTTGAGGACTAGATGGAGGAGAATGACGCTGCTGAGAATATTGTGGGCTCTGTCGCTATTCTGGAGACACTTCTTCTTCAGTAAGATCGAAGTGCGTATGCCCCTCACTCATTCGCTGTGGTCCCCTGCTTGCGATTCTCGAAGACTTTCTTGAAGATGACATCTTTCTCAGTTTTTGAAAGATTCCTTACTTGACTTTCCCAAGAAAGATGACAACTTTTTTGAAGATTGAACAAGGGAGAAAAACGGGAATGGAGGATCGATGCTTTCTAGGGTTTTTGAGAGTAAAGTGAAGAAAAATCAACAGTGCACGATCGGTTAAAAAGGGAGATAAACGAACCGTCGCAAAGGAAAATAAAAATATGCATTTTCAAAATAACTGTCATTTTTTTTTCGCGAAAATAGTCATTTCAAAAATAACTTTCTTTTTGAAAATGAAACGATGCAATAATTATGACGATTAAATATAGCAATAATTTAAACACAGTCTGATGATCGTACCTCTTTAAGATAAGATGAGAGAGAGAGAGAGAGAGAGAGAGAGAGAGAGAGAGAGAGAGAGAGACAAACTTACAGTCTGACGGTCGTACCAAGACTAACTTACAGTTAAAGTCTTGTATGTCTGAGTCTGAGAGTCTTTAGACTTTGATTTCCTCATACCTCAAAATGTTTAGATTGGAACGGATAGTTTCAAATTGATTTTTCTCCAAAGGCTTTGTGAGTATATCCGCCATTTGGTTCTTTGAGTCAACAAATTGAATTGAAACATCTTCATTTTGAACATGGTCTCTAATAAAGTGATGTCGAATCTCTACATGCTTTGCTCTTGAGTGGAGAATTGGATTTTTGGTGAGATTTATAGCACTGGTGTTGTCGCAATTAATCTCTGAGTATGAGTCTTCAATTCCAAAGTCTCTTAGCTGTTGTTTTATCGACAGAATTTGCGAACAACAACTTCCGAGAGCCATATACTCTGCTTCTGCTATAGAGAGAGCTACTGCACTTTGCTTTCTTGAAAACCAAGACATTGTCTTGTCTCTAAGTAGTTGACAAGTACCCGATGTGCTCTTTCTATCGACTCTGCATCCAGCAAGGTCTGCATCTGAATATCCAAGAAGAGTAAAGTCTCCTTTTTTTGGATACCAGAGACCAAAACTTGGAGTTGATGAAATATATTTGATAATACGCTTCGCAGCATTCAAATGAGATTCTTTTGGGTCTGATTGAAATCTGGCGCAAATGCAAACACTAAACAAAATGTCAGGTCTAGAAGCAGTAAGATAAAGAAGTGATCCGATGATACTCTTGTATAGCTTTTGGTCGACTTTATTTCCTTCTTCATCTTTGTCTATCTTCAAAGATCTTGACATTGGTATGTCAGCCTTTTTGCAATTGTCCAGTCCAAACTTTTTGACAAGATCATTTGCATACTTTTCTTGATGAATGAAAGTTCCTTCCTCCAATTGTTTTATTTGAAGTCCAAGAAAGAAGGTTAACTCACCCATCATGCTCATTTCAAATTCATCCTGCATAGTCTTAGAAAATTTCTTGTACAGACTTTTATTAGAGGATCCAAAGATAATATCATCGACATATATTTGAATAAGCAGAAAACTTTCGCTTTCTCTTTTAATAAAAAGAGTAGTGTCTACTTTATCTTTAACAAATCTATTTCGAATTAAAAACTTACTTAATCTGTCGTACCAAGCTCGAGGTGCTTGCTTTAAGCCATATAAGGCCTTTTTGAGTCTGAATACTGAGTCTGGTTTCTTTGGGTCTTCAAACCCGAGTGGTTATTCCACATAAACTTCCTCATGAATGAATCCATTTAGAAAGGCACTTTTGACATCCATTTGGAATAACCTGAAATTCTTATAACAAGCAAATGCAAGTAATAAACGAATTGCTCCTAACCTTGCTACCGGTGCATAAGTCTCGTCATAGTCGATTCCTTCTTCTTGTGTGTATCCCTTGGCCACAAGTCTAGCCTTATTTCTTATGACTTTTCCTTTTTCGTCCATCTTGTTCCTGAAAACCCATTTAGCTCCAATAATTGATTTACCTTTTGGTTTATGAGTCAACTTCCAGACATCATTAATTCTGAATTGTCTGAGTTCTTCTTGCATAGTTTCAATCCAGCTTTCATCGGATAAAGCTTCTTCTATGCTCTTGTGTTCTATTTCAGAAATAAGAGCCACAGCACTAGACTCTTCTCGCCTTTTGGATCTTGTGCGAATTCCATCATTGATGTCGCCAATAATAAGATCTTTGGGATGACTGGACTTATGTTTCCAGTTGCTGGTTAATTTATCAGGTTGATGGTCACTTCCTTCACTTGAATCTTCAACAGTCACTTGCTGCTGGTCCTTCAAAGTCTAAGCTGTTTCTTAAGATTTAGACTTTGTAGAGTCTGGAGTAGGTTCAGTCTCTTCAAAATGAGTCTGAATAGATTCATTTTGTATAGAATCTTGGAATTTGGCATTCATTGATTCTTCAACAGTTTGAGTCTTTTTGTTGTAGACTCTGTATGCTTTGCTTGTGGTTGAATATCCAAGGAAGATGCCTTCATCTGACTTTTCTTCAAACTTACCAACTCGATCATTTGGATTTTTCAATATGAAACATTTGCATCCGAATACATGAAAATATGAAACAATGGGCTTCTTTTCTTTGAATAGTTCATAGGGGATTTTTTCTAGAATAGGCCTTAGAAAAACTCTGTTGATAATATAGCATGATGTTGAAACTGCTTCACCCTAAAAACATAAAGAGATATTGCTTTCAATTAAAAGAGTTCTAGCCATTTCTTGAAGAGATCTATTCTTCCTTTCCACAACTCCGTTTTGCTCTGGAGTATATGGAGAAGAGAGCAAAAGCTGAAAACTAGATTCTTCACAAAATTTAGCAAAATCTTGATTTTCAAATTCACCTCCATGGTCTGCTTTTATACTTGACATGACATACCCCTTTTCATTTTGAACCTTCTTAGCAAATTTTTCAAAGTAAGAGAAAGTTTCAGACTTACTTGCCAAGAAATATACCCAAGTAAATTGTGAGTAGTCATCCACAATTACTAGGCAATATTTCTTACCTCCAATGCTCTGCGTTCTTGTTGGTCCGAAGAGATCCATATGCAAGAGCTGTAATACACGGTTAGTGGAAACTTGATTTATTGGCTTAAATGAATTTCTTACCTGTTTTCCCAATATACATGGTGTACATAGATCAGACTTTTGGTATGATAAATTGGGTAGACTACGAACAAGCTTCTTTACTGAGATTTTGGCTATCTGCTTCATGTTGATATGCCCAAGCTTTTTGTGCAATTAGTTTACTTTGTCTTGGATTCAGATTAGACATTGCGATTCATCTGGTTTCACATCTAAGAGGTAGATATTCCCATGTCTTCGACCCATGAATGACTGAGTAGAGTCTTTACTGGTTCTTGAATAAATACCCTCTTGAAAGTTGATTTTAAAACCGGCATCACAGAGCTGACTGACACTGAGCAGATTGTAGTTGAGCCCTTCAACTAAAGAAACATTGCTTATTGTAAGGTTCCCAATCTTTACAGTTCCAAATCCCACTATTTTTTCTTTGTTGTTTCCTCCAAATGAGACTTTTCCACCATTCACTTGAACAAACTTTATGAAACAATTTAAATCTCCTGTCATGTGTCTCGAGCATCCACTATCCAGATACCATTTCACCTTTTTCTTGATAGTGACCTGCATTTAAAAAGAAACTCAAGCTTTCTTTGATACCTATATTTTCTTGGGTCCTTTTGAGTTAGTTTGATATACGATTTTTGCCCAGACTTTATTGACAGGTCTCCAAACCATAGGACATTCTTTCTCAAAATGATCTGCACTATTGCATTTTGAACATCTAAGAGCATTGCGACCTCACGGTTTTTACAAAGGTCCTTTCAAAATAATTTTTGTAAGCATTTCTTGTGGGTCTTTGTTTAATTCTTTCTTTTACTTTAGGAAAATCGATTAAAGGAATGGTTTCAAATGGTCATTTCTAAACCAGATTTATTGAAATAAGGTCTTTGAACAAAAAGTATTTTCTCCAGTTTTTCAGATCCTAGAGAAAATCTTTTGGAAATATTTGATATATCATTTTTCAAAAATGCATTTTCTTTTAAAAGATTATCTTTACTTTCTTTGAGAGAAGAAACATTCGGTCTAAGCATTTCACTTTTTCTTTCAAAACATTCTCTTGTTGTTTTAAAGCAGAATTTTCTTTTTGAGTTTGGAAATTCTTTTAAGAGAAGTCTTAAGACTAAAACATAATTCATCAATTTATTTTGAAACTTTAATAGGGATTTTGAAGTTTCTTACCTCGAATTCACTTTCTACGAATCGAATCGGTCTCGGAGTTTGATTCTGAGTCTGATTGTGCCATTAGACATATGTTAGCATAATCATCATCACTATCTTCGCACTCTGTATCACTCCAGGTTTCAGCTTTGAGAGCTTTTCGATATTTTTCAATTTTTCCTTTCTTCTTCCTTAGAAGAGGACAGTTGGGTCTGATGTGTCCTTTTTTTCTTACATTCAAAGCAGACTACATCTTTGTTTGATTCATCATCTTCAGCAAACCTGGTCTGTTGCTTTTGAAAACTTTGTTTCTTTGCATTGAATCTTCTTCCTTTTCTATTCAGCTTTCTGAATCTTCTTATCATGAGAGCAAGTTCTTCATCATCCATGTCGTCTTCAGAATATGTTACATTAGAATCATTATTAGATTTTAATGCAATAGATTTCTTACCTTTAGGATCTTCGTCTTCATTAATTCGTTCCACTTCATAAGACTGAAGGGTCCCAACCAACTCATCGACAGACAATGGCATGATTCTTTGGGTCTCTCTGATTGAGGTCTTTATATGATTCCAATCCTTGGAGAGTCCACGCAGTAGCTTGTTTACTTTCATGGGATCAGAAATTGGTTGACCTTGATTTTCAAGACCATTCACAATTTCTGTAAAACGACTAAACATGTCAGTTATAGATTCTCCTGGTTTCATTCTGAAGGCTTCGTATTGACCGAGAAGAATGTTGATTCTAGTCTCTTTCACTCGATCGGTTCCTTCATAGATAATGTGTAATCTATCCCAGACTTCTTTGGCTGTATCACAAGAAGATATTCTATTATATTCAGTGGGTGATAAAGCATAATATAAAGAATAAATTATTTTTGCATCAAGAGCTTGTCTCTTGATTATCTCTTCCTGAGTCATTTCGCTAGACTCAACAGTGTCTTTTCCTCTTTCTGAGACAGATGCAACTTTAGGAACGATTCCTTTTTCTACAACGTCCCATTCTAGAGGATCCTTTGATCTTAAGAACGTCTTCATCTTGTTTTTCCATATGTTGTAATCCTTTCCATCAAAGTAAGGCGGTCTGGTGTTGCTTTGCCCTTCTACCAGCCCTGGAGCCAACATATTAGCCATGGATCTTTAACTCTAAAGTAAAACACTTCAAACAAAGTGAGTACACAGGCTCTGATACCAATTGAGATAGCTAGTATAAGCACCTAGAGGGGGTGAATAGGTGCACAAACAATTTATCGAGACACAAAAGCGATTCTAGGCAAACGATAGAAAGGAAGTTCTCTATTGATTAACAAGATGAAGTACGATCAAAATAAAGAGAGTAAGGAAGAGAAAATTGAACACAAGGTTTATAGTGGTTCAGCTTATTTCAAGCCTACGTCCACTCTTCCACACTGACACCCCATTAGCTGGATTTCACTATGAACAAAAGAGAAATTACAACACAGCTTTTTCTTGATTCCACAACGTAGATGTTCTACCACACCTCCTCAAGGTTTCTCACAAATATAGACTCTCTTTTGTATACAAGGTTTTGCTCAAAGGAATTTTCTAAACAACAAGGAGCTTTAGACTTTGGAATTCTTCTATCGCGCACACCTCGAACAACTTAGAACGTCTTCCTTATATACTCCTTTATGCCATCATACCCGTTGGCATTTACCAAAGGAATTCCTCCAATCTACCCGTTGGACGGAATCAATTAGGAAGATTATTCGAGCTATTAAAGGAACGTGTCGATAGCCCATCAATCCTGTTCGCCCATACAATCAGGATCTCGGTTTCCACAAGTAGAACCTTCTAGGAATATTTAGGCAATCATCGGTTCCTTATTCTTCGAGTCAATCTCGATCAATCAAAGAATTCCGTTGTGTCTTTTCCAGCCAAGAGATCTTCTCCGGTTGATAAGGTCATATCCTTAATGAAACATCCAGTTCTGGATAACATTTCTTCAACGGATTAAAGACTGTCAATGATGATAGACTTTAAGTCTTGAGTCTAGCTGTCCGGAGGTCTTTAGACTTTAAATAGCAGAGTCTGCAAACCTTCAGACTAGATTGATGGAAACGTTTTGTCAGCTTCAAAACACTTCAAGAAGATTTCTCCAACATATGTGACTATACTCAGTAAGTGCATAAGAGCAATGTGTAGTTATACTTAGCAAGTCGATATTAGCAACGAGTAGTGATACTTAAAAGTGGTTATAATCGGAAGGTGGATTTGAGCATCGATAGATAAATATAAAGTGAATATGAGCAGTGGTTGGTGATTATAAGGTGAATATGAGCAGCAGTTGGTGAGAATACAATGAATATGAGCAATGGTTGGTGAATCATAATTTACGAAAAGAACGTTTTAAGCTCAGTTTCGTCATTTTCACATTTTAAACATCTAACAAATTATCACACCACACGGAAATCAATCATACTCCTTTTAGGCATGTAAAAACCCATCAAAACAAATCACATCATCCCAATACTTCAACACACCATTGTTGAGATTTACTAACATGTACAATTAAATTTAACCAAAACTAAATTTAACAAATGTCAACCAACCAAGTCAAGAGTACTAAGTATATCAACCTAATTTGGCCTATTGAGTTTTCACTTATGGTGAACAAAACTTGAACAAACTAAAGCTTTAATCTCCTTCAAAGCAAGATAAGTAAGAACAAGATTAACATCTTTCAATCTTGGGATAAATGCTGCAAAAGTCTTAAAACTTATCACGAAAATGCAATTGAGTCCTAAAACTTGCAAAAAGTGCAATTAAGTCCTAAAACTTGTTAAGTTGTTTCAATTGAGTCATAGTGTGTAATCTTCACACGAGTTTGAGTATTCATTACTCGGATTTTCTAACCTCTAATAGATTTATCTTATAGAATTCAGTCAATCAACTGTTGGCATGGGAGAGTAGACATAGGCTTGCAAAAATCATACCACTATAATCGTTTGTATGCAATTTTCTATCTTTTACTCTCTTTATTTTACTTGTGATAGAGTTAATTGCACACTAGTAAGATTTGATAGTTATTCGGGCAATATCGTTTTAAATTTATTATATTCCGCATTATCACTTATACACCCCCTCTAGGTGATCCATTTAGCCCTAATAGAGTAAGTAGTATATAAAGTAGTATATATCTCTTCTAAGTAGATCGAACATCCAATATACATATATACAAGACAATGTTGAATTCATTTACCTCAAATCTAGTATATGATATACGTATAAGTTTAAAAAGAGTTATATCTCTTTAACATATATATTATATATATATATATATATATATATATATATATATATATAAGAAATATTTCATTAATTGATATATCAAAGCATATATTAATGTTCCTATCCATCGAATCAATCTTGTACTTGAAATAAACATAAATAGTTAATTTCATCGATCAATCTAGTACTCAACATCCAAATAAGGTCACATTTAACGTCTTGTGACAACAATTGTCAAAATTCCCCTTGGACTAAGTCTCCACTTATATTATTGGTGACTCGGCCCATAAGGACTATTTAAGAATAATATGCATACTCACAAACCCTTTAATAATTTTAAAATATAGCGATAAGGAGCATCAAACTACTAATATCATCCTCCACACCCATAAACCAAAATGTGTAACATTTAAAACAAAATGCACTTCATAAGGCATTTCTCAAGTCATTTTAGATTTCATTTCATTAACTAGGTTTTTAAATCAATAAGTATAACCTTTCATAATACTTTTTATGAAATGCTTTTGAAACCATTCATAGCTAACTAAAAAGTAGTAAACACCTCATCTAGTTTATGTAATAAATATACTCTTCGTGAGTATAAATTCATAAAAGACATAAACACCACTTATCGCCAACTAACAGCCAAAACCGGAAGCTACATTGCTTAAAGAGTTTCAAAATCCTATAAAAAACGCTAATCGAATGTCAAACTTATGAGTAACTCTCCTAGGTGATGCTATTTTTGGGGTCGACTCGTTCAATATAGGTTGACAAATGACCTTAGAATAGCCACTTGTGCGACGTACGGCCACCCGCGCTCACTCTATAAATTTTTTTGTGTCATACCACATACTGAATGTTGATTCAAGCAAGTTAATTGTCAAAAGAAATCTCTTTTGAAGTACTAATAGAGTATAATCTTTGTTGACTCAAAAGATGGCAGGAGACGAGCAAAAACCATCACAAAAATTAGAAATTCATAATTGGCCAGCAACTTAAAAGTTTATTATGACCAATCTATAACTTCGAATCAACCTTCATATAATCCCATGACTTTATAATACCCTAAACTTCCATTACCACATAATTTTTTACAGCCTAATAAGTTTTAGAATGAACCTAGCAAATTAAAATCAACACTAACCTGCATGTATAGCTCAATTTTGAAATTGTTATTTATTTTTGTGATCCCACATTTTAGATCCGCATTTTCTCCTAAAGGTTGCAACTATTCGACACGCTTCGTACCCTTTCGTTGACAACCGCTCGTCTTGATGGGAGACGATATATATAAAGAACGTACGTTCATTTCTGACGGGCGATCAAGGTCTAACACAAAATCTTCACATTTAGAATACACCATCAGTACGTGAGGAGATTTGTTAGTAGAGTGCGCCTATTACCTTCTTGATTTCAGGCTTTTCTGACGAACGCGAACAAGAACAATGGCTGGAGGTTTGTCTTCAATTGATCCTGGCTTCGCATATGAATTTTTATGTCTTACATTTGGTATCGAGCATGTTTATAGCCTCTGCCTTGTTTTGTTAAATTTTGGTGTATTTTCGGTGTGTTTTCGTTGAATTTTCGGCCATTTATGTACATGAACAGTAACTCGGATTTTGGGGCCGAGAGAGAAACTCAACGATTCCGGCAAATCCGAGAGACCCACCCTCTCGAATTCGGACCCATACGTTCGCACCGCCATGAGGAACATTAGCCATGAGTTATTTCGGCATATCAGTGTTCGCCGGAGGCTAATCGGGCGGCGGAAGTCGCGGTGGTTGAGGATTTGAGTTTTTGGGAAATTTTCGTCTGATTTTGGGGTTAATTTTTGCTCATTTTCGCCGAAACTTGGACCCATGTGGTCGTGCCGGCATGTTCTTTAAAACCCATTATTTATTTTTGTCTGAAATGGGCTGCCGGAGAAGAAACGGCCGGCGAAACCGCGGCGGAACGGCGAAAAACGGCGAAGAAAGGCTTCTGTTCGCGAGAGGAAGAAGGCGCATGGAGCCCACGCGCGCGCTGCGGTTGCAGGCGCGTGGATTCCACGCGCCACGCGCTCTCACGCGCGCGGCAACCGTTGCGCGCGTGGGATCCACGCGCGCGGCAGTTGCCAGGCGCATGCGGGGCACGCGCCTGCGCGCTCAACGGGGCGCGTGCGGGGCACGCGCCCGCGCAGTTCTGGCGCGTGCCAAGCACGCGCCTGTGCGCTGGACGCGCACGTGCTCGGCACGCGCTCGTCGTCTTCACCCGCGACTCCTTTTTTCCTTTTTGCCCCCAAAAAAAAAATTAATTTTTTTTGCAATCTTGCCCTTGGCCAATTTATTTATTTACTGTTCTGCCCTTGATGTATTTATTTATGATATCATTTCATGCATTGTTATGAATATTTTATGCATGAAATTAAATGTCCAATGGTCCATATATTTAATTAATTAGGGAGTGGCCACAGCATCTTTAATTAATTAAATTATATATTAAAAGCCTCCGGATCATATTTAGAAATGGACATTGATTGTAATTAATTATATTAATATGATGAATTTTATCCCACAGGAATTTTCATTATATTAATATGATTAATTGGGATGAAATATCATATTATTTTTCTTAATTTACCCACAGGGATTAAGAAAATGCATATAATATGGTAGTTTCTTCATGATGTAATTATGAATCTATTTAAATTAAAAACTTAGCCCACAGGTAGTTTTTATGTTATGTGATTCATATTGTGACATGTTTACATTGGTAAAACATGATTTATTTATATTTGCCTCAAATTTTGTGACATAAGCATGATTATTTGATATGCGGTTTCGCAACTTTGAATTTCTCTCGAATTTAAGTTTGATGTTCCCGTGCGAATGGTGAGAACTATAAAATTTGGAAGGAGTCAGTTCTTCTTCAATTGGGGTGGATGGACATTGACTATGCTATAAGGAAAGATGAACCACCTGCTCCTACTGATTCGAGCACTCAGTGAGATAGCTCTTTATAACCAATGGGAGCGGTCCAACCGCGTTTGTGCCATGTTTATAAGAGCTAAGATATCTCCAAGTATTCGTGGTTCGGTTGCTCGGCGTAACAATGCTAAGGCTTTATTGGAGGCTATAGATGCGCAGTTTGAAAGTTCGAGAAGGCGCATGCCATGACCCCGATTATGAAGTTTTCATCATTGAAGCTCACTAGTGTTAGAGGTGTGCGTGAGCACATCATGCAAATGAGGAACATTGCAGCTCGGCTTAAGAACCTTGAGGTTGAGATATCTGAATCATTCCTTGTGTATTATATTCTGAACACTCTCCCACATCAGTATGCTCCTTTCAAGATCTCTTATAACACACATAAGAATAAATGGTCTATTAATGAACTCATGACCATGTGTGTTCAAGAGCAAGAAAGACTGGTTATGGAATTGGGAGAAAGTGCTCATTTGGCAACACAAGGAAAGAATAAGGGCTATGGCAAGAATAAGGGAAAAGGTAAAATACCTCCCCAAGCTGACATTAAGAAAGAATCCAAGTGTTTCTTCTGTAGACAGAAGGGGCATATAAGGAAGGATTGTGTCAAATTTAAGGCCTGGCTCGAGAAGAAAGGTAATCCAATCTCTTGTGTTGTTATGAATCTAATATGACTGATGTAAGTCACAACACTTGGTGGATTGATTCTGGATCTACAATCCATATTTCGAATTCCTTGCAGGGTTTTCAAAACCACCGGAAGCCAGTGGAAAGTGAACAAAGCATCTATTCTGGAAACAAGATGCGTTCGCATGTGGAAGCTATTGGGACATATAGACTAGTTCTCAATAGTGGTTTTGTTTTAGATTTGGAAAAGACCTTTTATGTTCCTAGTTTTTCTAGAAACTTAATTTCAGTTTCAAGACTTGTACCTTTGGGATACTCTTTTAACTTTTCATATTCAAACTTTTGTTTATCATTTAAATCTGAAATTGTTGGGAGTGGTATTTTGTCTCGATGGTCTTTTTCGAATTAATTTACAAGACAATGCCTATTATGATGCGATGCATGTTCATGATAAAGCTGGTATGAAACGATGTGTTGTGAAAGAACATTCTTCTACGTTGTGGCACCGGAGATTAGGACATATCTCCATAGAAAGAATTAAGCGATTAGTAAATGATGGAGTACTTAGTACATTAGATTTTACTGATTGTGATACTTGTGTGGACTGCATAAAGGGAAAGCAGACTAACAAGTCAAAGAAAGGTGCCAAGAGGAGTACAGAAATATTAGAAATCATACATACAGATATTTGTAGTCCGGATATGGACTCATGTGGTCAGAAATACTTCATCTCCTTTATAGATGATTATTCACGTTATATGTATCTCTACTTGATTCATAATAAATATGAAGCATTAGATGCCTTTAAAGTATTTAAGGCAGAAGTAGAGAAACAATGCAATAAGCAAATTAAGATCGTGAGATCGATAGAGGTGGAGAATTCTATGGTAGATACACCGAAGATGGACAAGCACCTGGTCCATTTGCAAGATTTCTTCAAGAGCATGGGATAGTTACCCAATATACTATGCCTGGTTCTCCGGACCAAAATGGCGTAGCGGAAAGAAGAAATCGGACCTTATTAGACATGGTGCGTAGTATGCTTAGTAGCTCCAAACTTCCTAAATTCTTATGGACTGAAGCACTTAAGACGGCAGTGTACATATTAAACCGAGTTCCGACCAAGGCTGTCCCAAAGACACCTTTTGAGTTATTTAAAGGTTGGAAACCGAGTTTGCATCATGTGCGCGTTTGGGGATGCCCGTCTGAAGTAAGAATTTATAATCCACAAGAAAAGAAGTTGGACCCAAGGACCATAAGTGGGTATTTCATTGGATATGCCGAAAGGTCCAAAGGATACAGGTTTTATTGTCCATCTCATACCACTAGGATTGTGGAATCAAGAAATGCTAAATTTCTTGAAAATGACTTGATCGGGGGAGCGATCGACCAAGGGATCATGTTCCTAAGGAAGATCATTCAGACACTCAACTTTCCACCTCAAGTTTAAGATTGGTTGTTGCTCATAATGCCCATTCAGTTCAGCCGGCTATTGAACAACCAATTGTTGAAGTTCCACAATCTGCTGATATTGATCCAGTAGATCCAGTTGTTCAGCAATTACCAGAAACTGTTGAACAACCAGTTGAGCAACATGCTCCTCAAGAGAATGTTGATCCAACATTGAGAAGATCTACTAGAACAAGGAAATCGGCTATTCCTAGTGATTATATTGTGTATTTACAAGAGTCCGACTACAATATTGGAGCTTAGAATGATCCTGAAACGTTTTCACAAGCCATGGATAGTGATAAATCCAATTTGTGGTACAATGCCATGAAGGAAGAGATGAGTTCTATGGCATCTAACAAAGTCTGGGATTTGGTTGAGTTACCTGATAGTGCGAAGGCTATTGGTTGTAAATGGGTCTTCAAAACTAAGAAAGATTCATTGGGTAACATTGAAAGATATAAAACTAGACTTGTTGCCAAAGGATTTACTCAAAAGGAAGGAATCGATTATACTGAGACTTTTTCTCCTGTATCTAAGAAAGATTCTCTTCGTATTGTTTTGGCATTGGTTGCCCATTTTGATATGGAATTACATCAAATGGATGTGAAAACGGCGTTCCTCAATGGAGAACTAGAGGAGGAGGTTTACATGAAACAACCTGAAGGATTCTCCTTTAGTAAAGGTGAGCATTTGGTGTGCAAGCTTAAGAAATCTATATATGGCTTGAAACAAGCATCCCGCCAATGGTACTTAAGGTTTCATGATGTTATCTCTTCATTTGGTTTTATAGAGAATGTCATGGATCAATGTATATACCAGAAGGTTAGTGGGAGCAAAATTTGTTTCCTTGTGCTGTATGTGGATGATATACTACTTGCAACCAATGATAACGGGTTGCTACATGAGGTGAAACAATTCCTCTCTAGGAGTTTTGACATGAAGGATATGGGTGAGGCATCTTATGTCATTGGCATTAAGATCCATAGAGATAGATCTCAAGGAATTTTAGGACTATCTCAAGAAACCTATATCAATAAGGTCCTAGAGAGATCTCGGATGAAAGATTGTTCACCAAGTATAGCACCCATTGTGAAGGGTGACAGGTTCAATTTGAACCAATGCCCGAAGAACGATCTAGAAAGGGAACAAATGTGCAACATTCCATATGCTTCGCTGTTGGAAGCTTGATGTATGCTCGGGTTTGCACTCGACGACATTGCTTTTGCTGTGGGAATGTTGGGAAGATATCAGAGTAATCCAGGTTTAGACCACTGGAGAGCTGCAAAGAAAGTGTTGAGATACCTTCAAGGTACCAAAGACTATATGCTTATGTATAGACGGACTGACAACTTGGAAGTGATTGGTTATTCGGATGCGGACTTCGCGGGTTGCATTGATTCACGAAAATCAACATCTGGATACATTTTCATGTTAGCTGGCGGAGCCGTGTCATGGAGAAGTGCCAAGCAGACTTTGACTGCTACTTCCACTATGGAGGCTGAGTTCGTATCTTGTTTTGAGGCTACCTCGCATGGTGTATGGTTGAAGAGTTTCATTGATGGGCTTAGAATTGTTGATTCTATTTCTAGGCCATTAAGAATATATTGTGACAATTCAGCTGCAGTTTTTATGGCTAAAAATGCCAAAAGTGGCGATCCGAAGTAAGCATATCGACATTAAGTATTTAGCCATAAGGGAGCGTGTTAAGGAGAATAAAGTGGTCATTGAACACGTTAGTACTGAATTGATGATAGCTGATCCTTTAACTAAAGGCATGCCACCGATGAAGTATAAGGATCATGTAACTAGTATGGGAATAGGTCCCATTATGTGATTTGTCGACATATGAACAATTTTTGTTGTGTGGAACTCTTATTCAGGTTGTAATGTTGATTCTCAATTTTTGTGTACACATTTTGTTGTTTATGAGAATAACATTTATCCTTGATTCTGGAATAAACATGGGGTTTATTCATTAAGATATGTTGTCACATATAGGCTGATATTAAAGAAATAAGATGCATTGTGATACATGGAAGGTATTACTCACTCTTAGAGGACATGTCGCCATGATCCATGTGTTTTGTTTCTTTTCTTTAAGCATAAAGTTTTCGTGGAATTAGTTGAATGATTCGTATAATGAAAATGATGGGATCAAGTGGGAGAATGTTATTTATTTTTGTGATCCCACATTTTAGATCCGCATTTTCTCCTAAAGGTTGCAACTATTCGACACGCTTCGTACCCTTTCGTTGACAACCGCTCGTCTTGATGGGAGACGATATATATAAAGAACGTACGTTCATTTCTGACGGGCGATCAAGGTCTAACACAAAATCTTCACATTTAGAATACACCATCGACGTGAGGAGATTTGTTAGTAGAGTGCGCCTATTACCTTCTTGATTTCAGGCTTTTCTGACGAACGCGAACAAGAACAATGGCTGGAGGTTTGTCTTCAATTGATCCTGGCTTCCGCATATGAATTTTTATGTCTTACAGAAATCTCTTCAAATTATATGAACACATGGTCTGAATCCTTACCAGACGTATGAAATGAAATTATTCCGACTCCTCATGGCCTTTTAGGTGCACATGCAAGTAGCCCCTTTGTCTTTCCCTCCTATTCCTTTCTTGTTCTTGTTAATTTTTCGTCGACTGGTGTTCTCTTTTCTCCTGCTATACTTCATTTGCATTAGCTACTAAAAGAGAAAAGAAAGTGGATTAGGGCTTGACTATGGAAGAATACGGACTTGGGTTTGGGTTTTCTTCCTTTTCTTTTATTTCTTTGAAAAGCCTATCTCTTACACATTCCGAATAGTATAATATGTTTATTTCATTTAAATTGTTTAAATATACTTCTACAACAACAATAAATACAAACTTAGTCTATAAAATATGTGAGTCGTATCTCCTTGGAACTTTATTGTAATAAATACTAATCTCATATTCTAAATGATGCTAATTGGGACGTGCATATATATATATATATATATATATATATATATATATATATATATATATATTTTCTAAGAGAGTACAGGAAGTCAAAATACATCAATCAATACCTGTGACATTGATAAATTCAAGAACAATCACTACTTTAAAGCATTAATAATATATATAAAAAATTAATGATTATCTTTGACCTATATGCGCGTCATACCCTTTACCTCCTATTCTTTCCTTCTTTGAAAAAAGTTTATTAAGCTCAAGGGCTGCATAGAAAAATGCTGGAACTTGAAAGACCAAATGAGCACTTCTTCCTTTAGAAAACTAAAGTTCGCCTTGTGTATGAAGTCCACATTGTTTGTAGGGCGTAAAGGGCACGTAGGCAGTGGACCAAGTGAGGCCCTTTTGCCCTGAGTGCTCAGCTTTGTGCAGGGATGGCCTCAAAGCCTTAACGGCGGGCGTGATGATATTTTGTCTATCATTATCTCTGCCGGCTTGGGTTAGTGGCATTTTTATTTCCATTAGGAACGACGCGCTTCGTTTGCTTCCACCTGGCGTCCATGGCGGTCCTGTCTATAGAGTAAAGATAAGGGAAAGATTGTGTTAGGAAGAGCCCATTTGAAAAAGTTCTCTTGGGACTTAGAAGAAAAGGTTAAGAAAAGAAAAGAGTCCTGGCTTAGTGAAAAAAATCGGGCTATCTTGTCTTACGCAAGAATGTGACTTGGGAATGAAATTAAAGTATTCATGGGAAGTAAAATCATTTTGAAAAAAATACCCTTAAAGCACTTAATAAAGACAAACTATCACATAAAGTCAATTCATGATGAATCAATTGTATTGATTTGTGGATTTCACGTGAAATTCTGTGCTTGCAACAGTCGTGACTTATCAAGTAATGTAGGTCCAATTCATGCAAGTATTGACCGTAACATCATAACTATCCCCAGAACAAAAAAAGAGTACAATGTTGGTCCAAAGCCTCTCTCAAATTTCACCAAAAAAGAAAAAATGTCCTTCAAGTAGTGTCGTTTCTCTCTGTCTTTTAGCTCTTGTTTTCCACTAAGCAGATTCCACCCAACCGTATACCAATCGAAGAGCCCAGGTCAACTGTCGTTTCCCCTGCTTCATCCCCCATCTTCCATTACCAATAATTGCAAAAATAATCAATTCATCAATCCATTTGATTGATTTAATTTTTTGTCGTTCGGTCCAAAACGACAACCGTCAATTTTCCCCAGCCGCTTCCAGTTGCGTTGCTCTGCCGTCTAAAACTAATTTTCAAAAATGGGGAGAGACAGAGAGACAGAGACAAAAACAGAGTGGGCTTGACGGCTCGCCTGGTGGCACTTCGATTCACTATAACACTCTGAAACTTGCTCTCCTGAGTTCGCTCTTCCTGTTCATCATCTTCTCTCGCTCTCTCTCTCGCTCTCTGCAATGGCGTCCTTCGGTTTCAGCTCCAACTTCTCTCTGGTTGAGAACAGAGGACATGATGCTGTTGACCTGAGAACGCTGGTTGCTGCGTCGAAGCCGTTGGCTCACTCGCTGGGCTTGCTCAAATCGAACTCGGGTTCGAAGAGCTGGAGCTTAAGGGCGGGGTGTTCCCGTGAAGTTGGAACCGCGCGGGCCGCTTCCGAAGCGGCCACAGCGGTTGCGGTGGATGATGGAGTCGTCAGGGAGAAGGAGAGAGATGGGGTTTTGCGGGTTGGAGTGATTTGCGGAGGTCCATCTGCGGAGCGAGGGATTTCAATGAATTCCGCGCGATCGGTGATTGATCACATTCAGGTGATCATTGGGATTCTATTGACTCATGCATGGCTATCTTGGTATAACATTAGACTGCACAATTGGTGCTGATGGTTCATCAATTAAGCGGAAAAAAGATGATATTTTACTTATTTTTAAGTTAAGTTCAGTTGCCCCCAGTCGGATTTAAACTTTGAAAAGAAGTGAGCATTTAATTGTTTATATTACATCATTTACTGTTTGCAATGACTAGTGATACTGAAACAATGCCATTGTTATCTAAAAACTTATTGATATAAAATCCACATTAACCTGTCAACTTGTGGAAAAACATGGTGTTTCAGTGACCTGCAGTCAATGTCTTCCCTGCTAGGAAATAGTATACTCGAACTACTGTAATAGAGAAGAAAGAAGTTCCTGGAGTTTATAGGCTTTTCGGAGAATCATTTCAGTGCTATGCATTCGGTATAGAGAATAAAATTCCTTGCTAATGGTAGTAACATTTGGATTTACTTGCTATGAAACAATTTCTTATCAACAATGTTGGGTTTTGAAACATCCGAGTTGTTCAACATCATGTAGGTCAATGAATTTTCATCTCCACTATAACCATAATTGGTTGTTAGGGAATCGTTTATGCTGATCTTCTTGTACCAATCAGTCCTCTGAGCATCACTAGCAAGTGATGTAGGGCATGAATTTATTAATTATGGACTTCCTTGTGATACTTCTATTCTTTCTTGATTTATGAGTGAAAGCAGTGATTGAAGTGATGATTTCTTTTTTTCTCTTGACAGGGGGGAGATTTGCATGTTAGCTGCTATTACATTGACTGCGACCTAAATGCATATGCTATATCAACTGCTCAGGTTTGTACATGCATTTATCTGTAATCTCAAGCTCCTTTCTTATCAGCTAATGGATTGGGCTTGCACTTGTGTGTGGCAATTAATGGATATCAGGTTAAAAACCTGGTTTGCTAAACCTTTGTCTAATGTATTTTGTCTCTATTTGCTACTTAGAAGCATAAGATTGTGTGAGTATGTTTTCAAATCAGATGCAGTCAGATGAAAAGATCAAGATGATTCATTACAATAAGTAGGGAAAACACTTCAGTTGCTATTATTTGAGACTTGAGAATTGAAAGGCTAGCACAGGGCCATCATTCACCTGGTGCCGGACATCTAGGAGGCCAGGATGTGTGACCACGAGCTTTAACCAGAATTGCTTCAATAGTCACATATTGTCACAGGGATGACCAGTTAAATGTTGTGTACTTTTACTGGGTTAAGGATTAGTCATTTTTTGAAGGGCATGCTTAGGATATGAATTTCAAGCAAGGCTCTTGCCATTAGAGATGCTAGAAAGATAATACTTAGCTGAAATATTTGACATGTTTATTTAACCAAAGGTCATAGGTGTTACGTCCCTGAAAATGCACCTCCGACTAAAGTTTGCCCCTTGTCTGATTTATGTTGCTGTCCTTTAATAAAAAATATAGCGTCTGGTCATTGTTTGCAATTGCTTCTGGCTTCGTGTACATATTTTGGTTCATAAGACTAGTTAGCCTGCATGCTTAAATTGTTCTCTCCCTGAAATTATATTCAAGCTTTGATTTCCATAGCCAAAGTTGTGTTCTGATTTCCTCATGCATACCTTATACAGGTATACTCAAACACTCCTGCAGATTTTGATTTTAAACTCGAAAGGTAAGCTGGCAAATCATTAGGGGTTGCTCACCTACAGTAAAAATGTTGACACACCTCATTTACTGTCTATGTAGCCTAGCCCAGGGTTTCCGCTCTCTGTCTGACTTTGCAGCGCATTTAGCAGCTTCTGTAGACATAGTATTCCCTGTAATCCATGGTCAGTTTGGAGAAGATGGTGGCATCCAGGTGTGGTACTTCTTCTTTATGAAAGGGACTGATATTGATGTATCTAACACAATACCTGAGATCAAACTTGAGCCTGAGCAATGAGATTGAGCATTACCATTAGCTCTGACCATGCATAAGCATGTGCGTTCTCTTGTGGAGTTGGACTTAAGGTCCATGAAGCCTTTTGATCATCTAAATATAGGTTTTGATTAATGATACAATCAGTCAGACCTCTTTTTCCCAACAAAAAGTTTGCTTCTGAATGAATCAACCTGTGCACCACGTTTGCACCTTGTCATCAGACTTTTTTTTACCTCTAAAACTGTGTCTGTTGAAATCTTCAGGAACTACTGGAAAGATACAATATTCCATTTGTTGGAACTGGATCAAGTGAGTGTTGCCAAGCATTTGACAAGGTCAACCTACGAACTTTATTCTCTGCCAATGTTCTAATGCTTTTTTGGAGATAGCTCTTAGGCATTGACAGCCAATTGACTATATATGCATGTCTCAAACTCCAGTAGTAAAGGCCCAAACAAGATAGCCAGTTGGATTTCCATATTAACAGTATCAAATTGGGAATTTTAGCAGAAACTTCTGATTGAAAACCTTGTATAATTTAATACATTCAAAGATCACAACCCCTTATGCCGAGGTGCACGCATTGTATGAAGATTCTGAAAGAATAGAGTTGCTAAATGCTTACATGCATAGGTGTTAGCTCCACAAAATAGAAACTAAGCTACTTTCTTTTTCTTTTGGTTTGTGTACTGCCAATTGTAAAATGCCTTGATATAAAGCGTATCATGAAGAAATTACATTGATCTTGTGGAGTAATGATCCCACTGGAGAGTAGTGCCAAGTAGAATTGGGATCTCTATGATTCTGCATGACACTATTTATGTTAGAGATCTCACAGTCGGCCAATGTGAGACAGACACTATTGGCTATGTCTCCTCAGCTCTTGTTATGCTAAAGATTGTCCATTGTAATTTCTGGCAGTATCAAGCATCATTGGAGCTGAGCAAACATGGTTTTGTGACAGTACCCAGTTTTCTTGTGCAGGTATGTCTTTTAGGAACTTTATTACTTACCTGTCAAATCCCAATAGTGACAGACAGTATCCCCAATTGTCATTCTGTTTTTTCAGTTTACCAAACACTAGTCACCTCTACGTTTAGTATTAAATGCTATTTCATACTGAGTATTCTGTGAGAAAGTCATAACAAATGAAAATCCTTTATCCAAGTAATTGCTTCTTCCAATTCAAGTATCTCTTTCTTTGTAAATCAGCTTTAGCTGACTGATATGCCTCATAGCCATTCCTTATCCTATTCATAAGTTTATTTCTTTGAGGTCCATCTGTAAGTCATGTAATGTAGTTCAGTGTTTTCACAGTAGTACATATTAATACGCTTCCAGGTGTTTGTATGCCTGCAAATGCTTGCTCATTTTTTTGAGTATTTCTTGTCCTATGCTGATTTTATTTCCCTGATCATCCATATACTGCCTTGAGATAGAACCTCCTTAGCCCGTGGTATTGGGATGAAAATATTTTCTGCTGTTTTGGCCCTTCGTTCTTTGTAGTGTTATGTAAAAATGATTTGACAATTGAGTCGACTGTTCCTAGGCCACTAGACATATGATTGGGCTTTTTATGATCTATTTGCTCGTTAACCGGGAACAAGAGTATAAGGTAAATCATTCTTTTTTCAGTGATAGCCTCTGCATTGCTGGATTTTTGTTTTTGGAAAAGAAAAGACCTTGCTCTATTGTTCAGCTGCAAATTCTTTCTTCAGGGAGAATGGATATTTTATAATCACTTTCTAGATTTACATCTCAGTTGGGGTTAAATTGGTATCTTTAATTTTCTATCATAAATGTACATTGTCATTTTAGTTAGTAAGTTATAGTGTTTCTGATTTATATTATCATTTCCTTTTTTTAAGTATTTTCTTCTAATTTAAGTTTAGCTTAAAGTTTTACCTTTATATTATATCATCATATCTTTCCATTGAGGATTATGTTAAAAACAATTTGATTTATTATCTTCAGGGTCATTATGTGGTCTTTTTCTATAATTTAATCTTTATACCATGTTGTGATTTCTATTTTGATGTAAGTGAAAAGATAAAACTGGTGCCTTGGCCCAGAACATTTGATTGTGGCATGGCATCTGTCTTGCACATCTATTCTACATATGAATCATCTCACAACAACTTTTGAATTCTTCACTTCATTTTATTCGTTTGGGTTGGTCTTGACTCCATTTCCATGTATTAGATATGGAGTAGCTACTCTAGATATATTGCTTAGAGTCATCTGCTCAGAATATTAAAGTAGATTCAAGCTGCATTATTCTGTAGAAAGCCATCAAAGTTCAGCAAGTAGAGATCAATAATAGCCCCACATATGTGTGGATTGGGCCAGTGACCAGTGAGGGATTTTTGGCTTAGCTTTACTTCAGAATGTATGCGTGGCGTTTTGGCTTGCCTTTAATGATCCAAGTTTCACGGTGGCACGTTATTTCATGAACAAAGACTTTCTCATCTTCTTTTTGCATAAGCCTTAAATTTTTATTTTTTTTAATTGTATACAAGCTTTCACAAATGTTTAACCTAGTTTCCTTGTTGTCATTGCTCAAGTTGCATAAGCAATCAGATTCTTGTTTAAAACTTACTTTCTCAGAAGATTCAAGGAAATTAGAAAAACTGCAAGATAGGTTAAGTTGTGTCACTCAGTGCTGTTGTATAGCTAACTTATCTCCATATGATTCTCATGGGCACTCTCTTGCATGTAGGGATGCGAGGCTAATGAAGCTGAACTTGAAAGATGGTTTGAGAGAAACCAACTGGATCCTATGTCTGGGAAAGTTGTGGTGAGGAATTCTACCTTTGTTTGCCTGAAAAGCCTTGATAGGGAGGAAGAAAGTTTCAAGTTCTAAAGTTCCCTGTTCATTCTCTTTTAGGTAAAACCAGCTAGAGCTGGATCAAGCATTGGTGTGACAGTTGCTTATGGCACAGTTGATTCTCTCAAAAAAGCCAGTGAAATTATTTCAGAGGTACTTGAGCTTGGTCCAAAACTTCTGCAGGATTTTGGTCTGAACTTTCAAAGCCACTAGTGGAGCCTAGAAAGATTAATTTAAGTGGATGAAGATTATTTTTGGTTACACTCCGACACAGGAAATACGATTGTATTGATGTGACTGCTTTCTTTTTGTTTGGTGAAATACATCTTCTGCAGAAACGCATGAGAGCATAGAAACCAATGTAGAAGATTCTTTTATTTACCTTTTCATGCGGGAATTGCACTTTGATTCCATCCACTTGACATTCCGGTCTTTGAATGCTTTTCTTCCCTCAGTGCAGTAGCCTGGATTATTGGAAGTGATTGCCAGCCTTTGGAATTGTCAATACACTTTTGGTTTCTTGTTACACATGCAATAATCCTTTTCTTTCAATTATCTTCAGGGAATTGATGAGAAGGTCATAGTTGAGATATTTCTTGAAGGAGGAAATGAATTCACTGCCATTGTACTTGATGTTGGCTCTGGGTTTGATAGCCATCCTGTTGCATTATTGCCGACTGAGGTACTTCAAGATTTAAAATTATTATGCCTTTCATCCTGTCAGTTCACTTTAGGCTGAACTGCCTCAACTTGTAAAGCCTTTCATCTACTTCTTGAAGGATGGCTGTCTTTAATTTGGTGAAGTAATTGGGCAGCAAGAACAGAAAAGAACTGTAGCGCTATTTAGGTTGATTGATGCTTTGTAGGATAAGTTAAGTCTCCATGAAAGTGAAGAACAAGTGAAAAATGTAATACTGGATGGCTGGGGTTTATTTTGCACCCTTTGTCTGTAATTGATAAAATTTTAGGATTGAAAGAGAGTGGGAGAGAAAAATGGAAGGTGAAAGGACTACATACTTTTCCCAATCGACTTTCAGCAAAATTACCTAGGAGCTATATTGTATAGGGCATATGGATAAACTCACATTTAATACATAAAGTCATAGCTATCTTATTTAATCCTATGCGCCAAATAATGGCTAACACTACTCAATACACTTCAATAGCAATATACATTACTCTTTGCACTATACCACCGCAAACATCTAATATAATAATAAATTCAGGATTGAATGTTTGGGGTTCACTGTGCCGCCTTATTTATTTATAATTTACATTGTATGACCTTTTGTAAGTACACCCCTTAATACACCTATAATAGATGGAATTGTTCCTCAACATCCTTGGCATCAGTGGCCATAGAAGTGATCTGCCACTAGACTAACCTTTGGCACACAAGACAGTATCATGGGGAGGCACTTTCTATTGACCCTGCAGGTTTTCTGCTTGATATAATGTTGTTACATATGGATATAAGTGGGCTTTTAAAAATGATTTTGATGGAAATTCAAAGGTCAAAACCATGATAGGATTTTACAATGTTGTAGCATATGTGGTCAGGTGGAGCTCCAGTTTCGTGGCAATGTTGATGTGCGGGAGAAAGATGCAATTTTCAATTACCGTAGGAAGTATCTTCCAACTCAACAGGTAGGAATCTCCATATGATTTTTTATGAGGGTTATTCATACTTAATTCGATAGCAAATAAGCCATATCTGTGAGTATCAGCTTTGGGACATCTTGGGGTATGATATGCAATTTCAAAGTTCTTTAGTTGGAGATGTCAACTAAATTTCCACATGCCCATTAGTTCTTCTACTCAGTAGAAGGTGTACTCAATCATCAACAGGTTGCATACCACACTCCGCCTCGTTTTCCAGTAGATGTAATAGAAGACATACGTAAAGGAGCGTCACTGTTGTTTAAACGGCTGGGGCTACGTGACTTTGCCAGAATTGATGGATGGTTTTTGCCTTCTAAGAATTTATCATCTTCTAAGGAAGTATTTGGCGTGACTGATTATGGTACAATAGTTTTCACTGACATAAATCTGGTAAGAAGAGTCAAATTCTGTTCTCCCAATCCTAGCATTGTCTGTATTTGCTCTTGACAATTGACACAAGTTTGCAATATGAGCCAGATAAGTGGGATGGAGCAGACTAGCTTCCTATTTCAGCAAGCTTCGAAGGTACTTCTGATTTATGTATTGCTGGCTCCTAGTGAATAGAGCTTGGCTTGTCAATGGCACAGATTTTATGGTATCTTATGTTATGTAGTTTTCTGCAATTTTACATGAATGTTACGCAGCACAATAGTTCCAGTGAAACTTGAAGTTCTTGACACATGGATGTTGTAGCATTAAAAAATTCTTCTGTACATTCCATCTAAGAGCTTTACCTGAATAAATTGGCAATAATCTACAAATAATATGTTGTATCAGTGCAAGAGGTTTTATGTAATCCAAGCCTACAGGCAGGTGAGGGGTGGTTTTAGAGAATTTAAATATCAAGTCACACCATAGTCTAATTAAGATTTCAGATGAACTGCAGTGCTCTTACCAATTCTAAGGTGTCACGGCAAAGTCAAAATTTAAGAACCATGTAAGCAAATAGGTCATGTACATGAGAATGAAGTTTATGGATATTTTTCTAGCTTCTTATGCTACCTTATAAATGGTTAAAAGAATTGCATCTCTAGACTTTAAACTACTGCTCTGCATTAACGGGCCTTTTAATATGTCCAGGTGGGATTTTCTCACTCAAACATCCTTCGGAGCATTATTAATCATGCCTGTTTGAGGTTTCCGGATCTTGCATCTCATAAAGATCTATCTGGCCATTTGCCCAGAGTCGACAACTCCTCAAAACTTGCTGGAACTTCTAGAAAACTTGAAAAGCATCGCAAGATATTTATTATATTTGGAGGAAACACTTCTGAGAGACAAGTGTCCCTCATGAGTGGCACTAACGTTTGGCTCAACCTGCAAGCATTTGATGATGTAAGGCCACATCTTAGCCATCTCTTGCAATGGTGTAAATGCATACCAATTCTTTTACCACTGAAGTGATATGGCTTTATGAATGTGTACTCAGCATATAGGATGTATAAATCCCTCTGTTGAGCTTTCTGGTTGGGAAGCCTCTCATGGAAGATGTTAAATGTCTGGATCATTACTCCTGGGATAGCTATTTCTAAATGGCAATGAGAGCAATACTTTGTTCTGTGAAAGGACAAAAGAAAAACCATGGCAGCAAAAAATGCCTGGGACTTTGGTTTAATATCTAAAATAGCCTTTGTCATCCTA
Source organism: Eucalyptus victrix (assembly GCA_016097545.1). Taxonomy (NCBI): domain Eukaryota; kingdom Viridiplantae; phylum Streptophyta; class Magnoliopsida; order Myrtales; family Myrtaceae; genus Eucalyptus; species Eucalyptus victrix. The sequence goes on from CM027835.1 coordinate 14,016,199, forward strand.
CTTTTCCTTTAATTCTGATATCAGCTGTTTACTAGCATCATAACTGAGTAGCTTGTTAAGTCCATAAGGTACTTCTTTTCTGATTTTCTTTCATAAAGCCTTTGGATATTTTCCTTCTTCAAGCTGTCTGTACTTCCCCTTGCTAACTACTAAATGAAGAGGAGGCTGCAATAAAAATTTTCTGTGATAAATCAGTTGCTGCCTTGACTTGGATAAGTTTAATTACTGTGCTCATGAATGGATTATGGCTGTTGCTTGTTGGCCTAAACAAGTCATGAGTCATCTCATTGACCAAATTCCGGGAACACAAGAGCTAGCAACTATGTCCCTACTCTATGTGCTTTTGCTTTTTATCCCTGCTTTAGACTCATGTTTTGACCGGTCTTTCCCGAAGAATTTAGTGTTTTGGTGTAGATCCTCATTACAGAAAAAAAGGCACCATGCAATATTTTCATGTTATTGATTTTTTTTTCCTACTACTGTAGTCCATGTTAGTTGTGCTAAGTAGAACTTCGGTTGCAACAGCTTGAAGTGATCCCGTGTTTGCTTGCTCCTTCAAACCAACATTCCTTGGGCACAGTAGTGAATGGGGAGGATTTTCAGTTGAGCTCATGGGCAGTTTGGTCTCTACCGTAAGTGTAACTCTTTGTCTGTTTGTAAATATTAGTCAAGCTTGTTGATAGATACTATGATTGGAGATAGGGTTCCATGTTTTGGCAAGTCGTGGAGTTCTAAAGTAAAATTACACAATGGCTTGAGGGTTCTCACTGCATTTGTTCTAGTCTAGGGGCCAATGATCATTTGTTGGACTTCTTGGCTCAACCCCTTTGTTTCTCTACTACTATGCCATTATTTTCGTTTAATTTTTCCCTCAAGCAGTCTATTTATATAATGCTCGTGTGAGGTTAAGCCATGTGGCACACTAACGTGCAAGCTTTACCCAATAATTTGTTTTCTATGTCACTTTAGCAAATCTTTAATGCTAGCAAAATCCTAGCAAATCTCGATTTCTTATGCCAATTTTGGTATTAGATATTTAAAAATAACTGTTTATCAATTTGATTAGAACTGTTGCTGGACATTTCCAGTGTTTATGGAATGGATCATCCTTCACATGATTTGACATGAGACCTGTATAACTGACTGCATGAAAAAAATACAGTGAAATACCTCCACATATATATACTGTAATATCCACAGTACAATTCGTCTTTTTTACCTTGGATGTTGTTCGTTGATTCATAATTTCACTCTTCTTTTGTTGCTGCAGTTACTCCTTGGTGCTTAGACACACAACCGAAGAAGTTCTTGCCGCATGTGTTGAGGCAATTGAACCATCCCGGGCTGCATTGACATCTCTCCTGCGGAAACAGGTTATGAGTGATCTCATGGAAGGTCTGAGGAAACAAAAGTGGTTTTCAGGATTCGATATAGCTGATGAACTGCCAGTCAAATATTCACTGGAGCAGTGGATCCTGCATGCCAAGGAAGTTCAAGCCACTGTTTTCATCGCAGGTTCTTTCCAAAAGTCATTACATTTTTTGTATACGATAGATGTACTTCCACAATGTAGCACCAACTTTGGCAATTTGTTTAGCAGTTGAGGGCAGAAAGATCAATGTATTGGAATGTTAAAATCTCAATGTGAAAATTTCAGCTAGTGATACTAATCTAAAACTCACATTCTGTGTTCCTGAAATCATCTGCAGTGCATGGAGGCATTGGGGAGGATGGTACATTACAGTCTTTGCTAGAGAATGAAGGAGTTCCTTACACAGGTTTCCTGCAAATAACACATAATTTGAGAAGATTGTAAATGTCTGCTATTTAGTTGATTAGTTCTTTTACTTGTTTGTTCTTGCTTCACAGGCCCTGGTGTGATGGCTTCAAGGACATGTATGGACAAAGTTTCAACATCTCTTTCTCTAAGCAATGTATGTTTCTTGTGATCTTAAGCATCTTGGGAAAACGAAAAAAGAAAAATTGAAGAAGAATAAGAAGAAAATGCAAATGGGCTTTCTTAACTATTAGTTTCCCATTTGGCTCAAGGTTCAATATTAAATCTGTAATGACTGAAATCTATGATTGCTTATTAGTTAGCAAACTTGGGAGTTCTTACCATAAAGAAAGAAGTGTGGAGTAAAAAGGATCTGCTGAATGTACCAATACTTGATGTATGGCAAGATGTGATCTCAAAGCTCCAGTGTGAAAGTATATGCATAAAGCCAGCTAGGGATGGATGCTCTACTGGGGTTGCAAGACTTCGGTAGGTTTTCGACGCTCTTCAAACTTGCCGGTGCACTCTAATGGCATTCTTGATTTTTCTTTTCTTTGTTTTGCATAAACAGATGAAGTTTGACCTTGTTGTCCTTTCCATTTCTTTTCTTATTTCAGTTGTCCAGAGGACCTGAAAGTATACATAAAAGCCTTGGAAGACGGCCTGTTACGTATTCCTCCAAATAGTTTTTCAAAGGTGTACACTCTTTTTGCCATACTTACCACTCATTTCAGAATTATCTTCTGCCAAACAAACTTCTGCATGATCATTACCGAGCATTCATTCTAAGGCTGTTGTCATGCTTGGGAATGCCTTTTACAAAGAAAAATAATTTATATGCTTATTGAATTGAGGAAGAAATTATTACCCCTGATTCTATGAGAAGAAACTTTACAAGAAACAACAATTCAAGATGTATACATTCCATGAAAAAGGAATGTTATTAGTGCTCCCAAATGATGGATTAAACATATGAGCTATAGATTGCATGTGCATCTAATTGTCTTTTAATGTCCCATAACTGGTTCTAGAATTGTCTGTTATCCTTGAATCCAATCAAAGACAAATCAAATTTCTTCAAATGGTGTACTATAAATCATTCATTGTATGCAATATGTGACCAACCACCAACACTCAAGGTTTTTTGCCCATTTTCAACAATTATGCGCTTTAAACGATGGGAAGTCATACGCTTTTGATCACCTTCTTCTACATAATCTAGTGAAAGAGTTGCCTGTGCTGGTAGGGTTCCGTCCTTTTTTTGGATATGCTGACAAGCCTTCAATTCTCATAGCTGAGTAGTAAATGTAATGCTTGCACCCTTTTTATGTAATGTTTTCCTATTATGAACTCTTCTTGCCGCTTATGTGATATATGTAGAGCACAATAAGCTCATTAGTGACTGTCTTTTGCGTAGCAAACAGTTCTGCTGAAATTTTCTAAACTCGTCTATCCACCATGCAATTACATTGTCTCTTCATAAGTATCAACTCAAAGGAAGTGTTTTGCAATTAGCCATACTTGAGTTAACCTTTTCCTTTCAATTACTTTTTAGGCTCATGGGATGATTGAGATGCCGAACCCTCCTCCAGAGTTCCTAATTTTCGAACCATTTATTGAGACTGATGAGATCATTATGTCGTCAAAATCCAAGAATGAAAACGCTTCTCGCTTCATGTGGGAAGGACGCAGTCGGTGGGTAGAAATTACAGTCGGAGTAATAGGAAAACGAGGATCTATGCACTCGCTGAGTCCTAGCATAACTGTAAAGGAAACCGGCGACATTCTGTCACTTGAAGAAAAGTTTCAAGGTGTGCATGCTATCAATAATTGCTTCATTCACGCCTCATAACTTCGCCTAAATCACTACCTGATTATTCTGTCTCTAATAACAAGATGTAATTCAGTGAGGATAGCAATGGATCATGAAATGAAATTTTGATCAATTCAAGTTTTACGTGTTGCTAATGATTTTTTTCAGTGGTATAATGCTTTGAAATTGGCGCTTTTGCTCTTTACCACTCAGAAAGTAATGTCAAACAACAAGCTAGGAAAACAATATCTTTTCTCTTTTTCCTGAACTTTTTTTATGGTTGCATTTTAGTTTCTTCGTGTGGTGGAACTGTTCGAGCTTTGCTAGAAGGTTATGCCATATATCTTATCTTGATGATCTAACATAGCTTGAACTTGTTTGACAGGTGGAACTGGCATAAATTTGACCCCACCACCAGTGTCAATTATGAGGTTTGTTAAGAACATCTATTCAGATTGAAAATGCATCACTCACTATGAACAATTATTTCCTTCATGAGACAATTTCCCTTTTGATGGCTGCATCTGTATGTTTATCACTTGGCATCAATGGGTCAATGACCTACTTAAGTGTCTGTCTCATGTATGATCCTCATATTTCACTGAACTTGAGTTTTTCCAAGGAAGTCCTTTATATTTTACTAAATTTTCTGCACAGAGACCATATGAGTGAAAATCCTGCAGTTACTGAATTTGTTGCAGTCTGTTCATTGCTTTAATTTTACATTGTTAAGGCATTTTCAGCAATGCAAACTGATGAATTTCACAATTTCTAGCATTTCTGTACTTGATGTTTTCCATGGTTTTTGCTATTCTAAAATGGAAATTGTATTTGCTTCCATTAAGACATTGGATTTTTGCGGACTTTCTTCTCGTATGCAATACTGTCAGCTGTCTGGAACTCATCCAACTGATTTGTGATTGATGCAGTGATGAAGCCTTAGAGAGATGTAAACAGAGGATAGAAGTGATCGCAAACACTCTACATTTAGAAGGGTTTTCACGCATTGATGCATTTGTCAATGTTGATACAGGAGAGGTAATTTATATTCAAGCAGTTCATGATACCTAAATATAAGTTGGAGTGAAAACATAGCTCTCTCCTTATTTTGCTGTGTTTGTGATTGTTAGCTCCAAGTCCGACTGCCGATTATAGTCAGCGTGATAATCCTTTGAGGGAACCGAGAATGAAGTCCCTCCATTAGGAAAACAAATCTTAAATGGGTTTCTTAATATTATAGGTGAAATATTCTCAATTGCATTCCAAGGAATACCGCCATATATGAAACTAGATAGAAGAGGTTGTTGTTTTTGAATTCTCATAATATATGTATAACGTGCATTTAAGCATGTCAAGGTACATCGAGAAGTTTGAGACTATCTTTTGTTTCCTGTGAAAGATTTTTGCTTGATGACATGTAAAATGGATGAGAACATCACCTAGCCTGATTCAGTCTCTGATCTCATAATCCGTATTCTTCATGTGAGATTGACTTTGGTAGAACCTAATGACATTTAAAGTAGGTCATAGACGACTCTTTGTGATGATTTGTACTATCTTCTTGCTTTCTATATGTAAAGTGTGTGGTATCATTTATTTGCAGGTTTTAATTATCGAGGTCAATACTGTACCCGGAATGACTCCTTCCACCGTGTTGATTCATCAGGTAATTCTCACAGTTCTCGATTCATAAACAATATGCATGAGTGAGAGAGCAGACATACATGAAATAGAACACGATAACAAAAAAAGATGATATATGAGTCGGTCTAGTGAGGAAGGACAACGAGCAGTAGATTAGCCAAACGAGCGTTTTAGTCCCAGTTTATTCTTATTCTTCACAGGTTGTAAAGCACAGGGTTTCAAACTGATGAATTTTCTTGTTGTAAACTGGTGCATCGTTTGCCTGTGATAACTCTCAAGAAAGAAATGGGTGCAAGTACTGAAAAGCAACTTGCGAGAAAATCATGATTGATCTCTAGAACGGTGATTTAATGCATTCACTATGTTGTACTGATGCGGTCTTATTAGAAGTCGAATTTTGTTAGTGTTCATACTGCATTGGCATACATCCCTTACGTTGTTTCCCTGATAAGCATGCTTCGTGTTATATCTCAGGCACTTGCTGAGAAGCCTCCCGTGTACCCTCATGAATTCTTCCGTACCCTCCTTGATTTGGGTTCGGAGAGGTTTGCATAGATTTTTAAGTTAGCGAAGTCTCCATGTATCAATTACAAAATCTTTGAGGGCGAATAACCTAAATTACTGTGGATTTGCCATGCTGAACCGTATCGGTTTTGTTTGGAAAATCAGCTCTTGCAATTATATTTCTCTGGTACATTAGGAGCAGTTTATTATTATCATTTCCATCCTTTCAGCTAGCATAACTAGCTGCTTTGAGCAAGTACCTTACGATCGTCATGATCTTATGCAACTGCCTCATAATTTCGTGGTTAATTTCGTCCAGGGTGGTGTTATTTTAACCCGGACATAAACGGAACCATGAAATTAGGAGGAAATCCAATCACTATCTTCTTGGCTGTAGTGAATTCTTTGTATCATTAAAGTCTCTATTACTTATTTTGATCCCTACTAAGAAAATTTTGAGGCACTCCAAGCAAATGGTATATTTGTCATCTAAAGTAAATCATCACATGTTAAATACTATGAATTTCCTCATTTTCCTTTTGAAATGATAACATTTTCAAGAATTGATTTGAAACTTGAGTAGATGAGAGTATTCATGCTCTTGGAGTACCTTAAGCCTTTTACCTTCTCAAATTGGGCTTTTAATTAAAAATTGACTAGCGAATTCTCGCTACTTATATGATTGTGAGAGATTTTGTCGGGTGATTCATAAGCTATTACTCACTCGATGTGTCCCAAGCCATATGTAATTATTGGAAGTAATTCTTTGAAGTGCTTGGTTAATGGGGAATAGGGCAGGTCAATACGATATCGATGCAAATTTGCAAGAGCAATTGATGTGCTTTGTTTGTGTGTTTTTTTTTTTTTTTTAGGATGTAAGATTTATCATTTTTCACTATACTTCAATGGGAATAAATGTTATAAAAATTCCATTACTTGAAATTCAAAATTCTCCCTCTCAATACTGTACCACATTACCTTGTATATTCAGTTTCGTTTGATTATGACTTTTATATTACCCTCGGTCCCTCCCAATCTTTTTGTTATTATAATCTTATTTGTGACTATCTCTAATTTGAAAAATATAATCTATTTGTACAAAAAAGAAAATTATACAATATAAAAACACAAAAAGTGCATTATAAAGTTAGCATATAGTAAAATATATTTATAAACTTCTTTAACTTCGACCTCAAGTGAGAACCCATAACCAATTGGCTTTATAATGTAACTAATGAACTCCTTGTTCAAAATGATTTTTAAACTTTTAGTATATTTTAATTTACTCTCAAATTATATAAAAAAGTTCAATATTACCCTTGAACTTGAATATTTTCATATTGTTTTGGAATAAAATTAAACATGTGTCAAAAATCCAAAAACCATATTAAACATGCTAAAAGTTTAAGAATCATATCATACATAAATTAAAGTGTATGGATCATATTAAACAAACTAAAAGATTAAGGGCCACACTGTACATTGGATCAAAATTCACAGACAATTTATGTCATCATCAAAAACTTCTATAAAGAATAATATTGATAGTGTGCTACATCATAGATATTTGATACTTATTAATTATTTTGAATATTGTTATGTAGCATTTACACTTGTACATATTGTAATTCTTTGCAATTAAATCTATAAAAGAAAATTAGAGAAATTATTGGTGACTAGTCATAGTCAAAACGCAAAAGTCAAAACCCCTCCCTTCTCTCTCTCTCTCTCTCTCTCTCACTTCGCATTTCGCCGCCTCCGCCCGTTGCCTCTTCCCCCTCCCTCCCCTCGTCTCTCCGAGCGCTGTCGCCGGCCCCACCGCGGCGCTGAACTGCGGCGGCGGCGGCGACCCAGGAGGGCAACCGCCGCCCCCGCAATCTACTCCGACGGTACGCGCCCACGCATTTTCCTGGCTGTCCATTTCTCAAGAATCAGAGATCAACTCTGGAGTGCGCAGTCATCGCTTCTGGCTCTCTTTGCAGGTCGAATTTGTCGTGGGCTGAATTAGTTCATTGGACCACCTTCACCTTTGCATGGTGCTGGAATGGAAAATTGAGTTCTTGACTCGACTCTAGTTTCTTGGTAGTTCAATCCCTGGCCCAGGGTAGGCGAAGATGGAGTCTTTAGTTCCTGGGTTGCGCACAAGTTTGAAACTTCCGGTAATCCAAAACACCCCAGAATCGTTGTTCTTGCGGCCGCCTTCGTTTTGTTCTGGCCCTCTTGCTCGAACTAGCAATTGCTTGTCACTGAGAACCCGGAACCGGTTGGCTTTTCGAGGTTCTTGTCTGAACGATAGGTTAGAATCTGGTGGTCGCGTGGAAATAGTAGCGAGTTTGATTTCTGAGGGCGAGGATGTGAAACATGGAGTGAAGAAGAAGAAGTTGGCGGTTTTTGTGTCTGGAGGGGGATCGAACTTTCGGTCCATCCATGAGGCTTGTGTTGCAGGATCGGTTCATGGAGAAGTCGTTGTTTTAGTGACTAACAAAGGAGGTATGGCTTCACCATATCTCATCAGCTTTTACAGTTTAGCATTCATCATCCTCAATCAGATATATGTTTTGTACTTCGATTACCTATTGTTAATTATAAAAGCAAGGAGTTTTTGGAGGAATATGTATGTTCTGTGTTTTCAAAGTACTCAGTGACTTTTGGGATGTATAATCATCTGTTTATAACCCATCTGTCACCTCATCTGCTTTTAATGATTCAACTTCTTTTGTTTGATAATGTCATTCTTCTTTCAAAATTTTCCTTCTGCTCTCCGTATATTTCAGCGCTGTTTTATACAAAATTACAATTTTGTGGAATTGTCTTGAAAGCTCAACCTTTGCATACTGAGTAATAGAATCCTAGGTTCATCATGCTTATATAATTGTACATGTTTCCCGTATGATATTTTTTTATAAGCTGATTATTTACAAGGGTCTTGTACTTGAAAATTGTCACCTATTCTGTCAACTTCTTCAGTTCACATGCCATTTATACTGGATTAATTGTTTTCTTTTTCTCTAGAAAGAAAAACAATTCTCTGAGTTGCTAATTGAAATTCGATGGCATTCACCGTTCAGTGTAGTTTATATATCACTCACTCTACAGCTTGATATCAGGAGCATTTTGAATCAGTATTCTAATTTCCCCCCTTAGATGATTCTCAATGCCATTCCTTTATTAGATTGCCATGGATTTTCTCATATTTGTTTGCTGCATGCAGTCCTATTTGCCCCATGTGCGGCAAGGACATATTCAATTACTTAAGAAGGTCCTTAGTCACTATTGATTTCAGTACTTACGTAATGACTAATATTTCTGAAAATCATGCATGACAGGCTGTGGAGGTGCAGTCTATGCTAGAGACAATGACATCCCTGTTGTTTTATTCCCTAGAACTAAAGAAGAACCAAATGGACTATTTGCAAGTGATCTGGTGGCTGCTCTAAGGTGAGCTGTTATAGCATTAGCCTATTGATTTAATTGTTTAATCTTTGCATGCTATGCTTGTTTCATGTGAAAGGATGATCCACTCAAGTGCTTAATCATGTCTAGAGTTTTTAATGAAGAATTTACCATTTATATTGCAGTTTGCTTTTTTGCTTTTACTGAGAAACTAGCCTGTTTTTTTGAGCTTAAGTAATAGTAGAAAAGTAACTTTTTGCCTTCCTGCCAAATGTTAAAAAACATTATTCAATTGTGAATCTACATCGATGAAATTATACCTTCCTGCCCTTACAACATGTAAGCACATATGATCTCCTTGCGTTGATGTTGCCGTGGAGCTGGTCAACACTCAGCTACTCACAACATCAATGGGACATTTTGTCCTTTTCTAGAAGCACCAGATGCATCCATTAAATACATATGGACATCCTCCTGCACCAATGTCTAAAACATGGTAGACTGCCAAGTGTCTAGCTCCAAAAGATGGTTTGGAAATGCTAGTGTCTTGTCAATCAAACATAGGTCTCATGTTGATTGACAATTTTGTCATGGCATGCTCACCTCTTTTCCTTTTTGTGCTATATACAAGCATGAGAGAAAAGTGGACACACATCGTAGTGAAGAAAATCATAAACCAAAATATTTAACGCAAAACAATATGGAACTTGAAAAATAGAATGGAACTTACACTTTTCATGTAACAGGATACCAATGTTGATAGTTCTTGCCAATTTCTTTGCTCCGAATGTCCATGAAACTATCAATTTCGTATTAACCATTTAATGTGTATTATTTATGAACTTAGAAGACAGCTAATCTGCTCACAAACCAATGCAATAAAGCTATATATCGAGGGAGAGCAGTGAAGAAATGGAGAATCATAATAGAGAAACTCAACAATGGTACTATCGTTCCACAATGCCTAAACCCTCCCTAAAGGAACATTTCCATACTTATACTATACCGTGATCTTAATCTTTGGTATTTGTTAATCCTTAATCTTTTACTAAACAAGATTTGCTATCTACAGAGGAGGTGCATCTTACAAAAGTACTTGATTTAAAATATTTATTGTCCAGACTAGTAACTTTTCAAGCAAATATATTACATGCATAAAGCATTTCGTCCTCTTGTGAAGTCTGGGATACAATATGTATGAGAAATGTTCCTTTGGGGAGGATTTGGGTGTTGTGCAATGATAATCCTGATGTTAAGCTTCTCTAACGTGATTTTCGGTTTTTTCACTGTTCTCCCTATATATAGCTATATTACATTGGTTTGTAAGCATATTAGCCACCTTGTCAGTTTGTTAGTGATAGAGTTTATAGGAATGTGAGTTTCATGGACATTTTGTGTGATGAAATTGGCAGAATTGTCAATTTTGGTTCAACGATTACTCAAAAATTGTAAGTTCAAATATGTCCATATTATTTTGCATGAAATATTTTCATTTATGATTTTCTTTACTTTGATGCATGTCCAGTTTTTGTCATGCTTAACTATGGCACAGAAACTAAAAGGCAAAGAAGTGAGCATGTCATGACAAAATTGTTAATTGACACAAGACATGTGTGTTTGACAAGACACTGGCATTTCCAAACTGTGTATTGAGCTACGCACTTGCCAGTCCATCATCTTCAGACATCACCTCAGGAGAACGTCCATATGTATTTAATGTGTGTTTGGTGCTTGTGAGGAAGGGTGATCTGGACCTGTTGATTTTGTGAGTAGGTGGATGTTTACCATTAACTACCACAGGATTGGTGCGGGGAGATCATTGGTGTGGACATGTAGCAGGGTCTATTGGGTATAATTTCGTCACTGAGTGCTCCTTTCATGCAACAACTGGTACAGCCACAGTGCTCCATACAGAAAACAAGAGTTTAGGGCAAGAATATCCATTTAGTAAACCAGTAGGCATACCTGAGAACGGATGTCATTCTCATAGTTGCTTTTGTGTTGACCACTTACCTGCTGTGTGTGCTGTGTTATTTCATGTGAGGTTTGCACATTGTGGTTACAATTGTCTAATAGTTCAAATTAGAGGTGGAAAAAGCAATAAAATTGCAGAGTTTTCTATTTGGCTGTCAAAGTAGAAAGGGTAAAAACATGGAACTACAGAGAGTCAGACTTTCTGTTTTCCTTCAATTGACATTTACTTCTGGACATGGAGTCTCATAGAATGTTTCATGTGTTCAGTTGCTTAGATTTAGCCTGGCTACCATGGAAGAAATTTTGTCTCTTGCTCCAAAAGATAGCTATCATGTTGATCTTTTAAGCACTTAGCAAAGTAGATTAAACTTAAGCGGCTATAATAACATTCACTCATTATTTTATGGTGATCAGGAGATATGAGGTTGATTTCATTCTCCTTGCCGGGTATCTGAAACTCATACCAATGGAATTGATTCAGGCATATCCCAAATCAATTCTAAATATCCATCCATCACTTCTTCCTGCTTTTGGAGGAAAGGGTTACTTTGGAATGAAGGTGCACAAAGCAGTTATTGCTTCTGGGGCTAGGTACATTCCCAACTTTGACGCCACATGTCCCTGTTTGTCTTGTCCTTCAGATTTTATTGGTTCCTTATCATTCCTTTGCAATTTATTCTCTTGCATTTTCTTGGTAGATATTCAGGGCCTACAATTCACTTTGTTGATGAGCATTATGACACGGGACGCATTCTTGCTCAAAGAGTCATCCCAGTGTTGGCTACTGACACTGCAGAGGAACTGGCTGCAAGGGTTCTCAAAGAGGTAATGATACCTTTATAATGGTTTTGCTGAATTTCTATCCAAAAATTTCATTGTAGTGTTATTTATTATGCTGTTCTAATCAATTTTATTGAACTAGCAGGTGCTAGATAAATATTGTTCATCCACTTTTATTTTGAGGTAAATAAAAAAACAGAGAATGCATTCAGCTAATCTTTAGGTCACATCTTGTTTGTTTATAGGAGCATCGTTTATATGTGGAGGCAGTTGCCGCAATCTGTCAAGGGAGAATAGTTTGGAGGGAAGATGGTGTTCCCCTCATACGGAGCATAGACGATCCCAATTTATACAGTTAGTCAAGCTATTTATCAGCTATTGGTATGGCCTAATCTTTATTATTGTGATACATATTTCTGCCTCATCAGAATATACCTGCTCACAGCAAAAAGGAAGTTCAAGTTACTGAAGTGAGAATTTTCTTGTTTTTGGAAGGCTGCCTGATCTACACTCTTTATTCATCTGGGATTGTGAAGAGCTCAACTGTATGTTTCCCTTCTGAGGTTTTCAATTTTCTTCAAATTCTTTCAATCTGAAGATATTTTACTTTTGCTCAGAGCGCGTCTAAATTTATATCTTCTGGAATGCAAAGGGGATTGGTTCCGCATTCATTTCTCTTTGAGGGAGGGGCAACCGCTGTTTTTGGCCTTATAAAATAGTTTTCCTGTTCTTTTTTTGGGGTTGGGAATGTAATTTGATACATACATGTTGTAACTCTAGGATATGGATTGTGCAAGAGCTATCGAGTAAGAGGTACTAGCTTGATCACACAACAAAATATCTGAAATCTGCAGATTCGAAGCTTGGTTTCTCTACTTTTTATGTGGAGAAAATCAATGGCTTCCCCTTTTCCTCTTCTTCACATGAACACTTTCAGACTGTGAAGTCTTTAGTTATATCGTGCAACTTGACAGTGCCGCATCTGTGACCAGGTTTCAATACCGTTGTGGCCTAATTTGCATACTATATGTTGGTGTAATGGTGAGTTGATGGTCTTTTAGCTTACTAGAAGTTACAGAACCGATGTCTTAGCTCCACATTGTATACTACATGGGACAGAAAACCCAATGCGTTCTGTGGCAGGTTCTTTTTTTCTTCTGGTTCTATGTTTCTTTTGCCTTTTTATTCTTTGGCCATAATTGTGCACTATTCTTCCTATGGCTTATGTAGAAAAGCTGGAGCTTTCATCAAGAGTGCCCTCACTCAATCGACTGATATTTCTATGTTGTAGTTGCATCTTTGGTGCTTTGACTGATGGAACCTGGGATAGAGGACACTGAGTTGAGATTGGAGCAAAATGAACAGGTGAACTGTCATGCATAAGCAAGAGATCATACTACAGTTGAAACCGAAAAGTTTCTATTAATCGTCAACGATGATGAATGGACCTTTGAAGTCTATTATTTCATGAATAAGTACATGCGAGGCGCAATATTGTGATTCAAATTTGGAGTGGGAGGAAAATATTGAATTATCGAAAAGATAAGTAAGAAATATCATGCTCAATTGAACTCAAACCCATCGGGCTATTTACTTGTCATTAAAACATAGAATGTATAGTGTGATTAAAGTGTTGTCCATATTGCTGTCGCCAATATGGGTAAAACTTCACGCGTGCATCCATCGTTGGCATTCGATTTTTCTCAGCATCTGTTATGATCCATCTGTTTTGTATTCTTGAGCACACCATGCTTGTCTCAGTCTGCAACTTAGTAAGCTATACCTATCCAATAGTTGACCCAAACCAGTTAGCAAGTTCTTGATAATCAGAGCCCTCTTTCTATTTGTTAATAGTCAGGACTTAAACTGCAAACAGTGAGGATTATTTTTTAGTTCAAATTTCGGTGTCTTGCCTAGAGAACAAAAGGAAGATCTAATTTAGGGACAGAGTAAGAAGGGGAAAAACTTCTGGACCATTATTCGTAATAGATTCTAAGTCAGATACATAATTTCAAAAACCTTCTGATCAATGAAATTATTCGAGAAGCTCGTGTCATCATGGGAGTCAATTGGCGAAAACATCATGTCTTGGTGAAACGCTTAGAGCCGAGGAAATCTCGTCGGTTGAGTCTTGTCAAGGACTCAGCACCACCCAATAAGGCAGATCTCAGTGAACCATCTTATGAGCTGGAAGTGAACACGTTGACGCAAAAAAGAATGAGCATGAATCGATCTGCAAGCTGTTGCAACTTCACCATCAGACGATCTCCTTGCACCACCTAACATGCAAGAGTTTCTGAACAGGAAGAGACCGAACCAGCCTGAGCTTTTGTGGTCTCTGTGGGTTCGATGGCTTGTCATGTTCTTGGGCTACACTTTTTAATTGTTTTCGGTCAACAGATGGCATCGTGGCTTTTAATATCTTTTTGGAACCAACGTACTTGGCTCTCTCGGCATCTTTCTCTCACGCAGTCCAACTAATACAGCGAAGGGTGTTAGCTGTTCATGTGATCCTCCTTTCACCTTCCTTCTGCCTCCAAAAACTCGAATTCAAGGAGTTTTCCCAAGGCTAGGTGATCTTCTTGAAGTTGCATGGTCATTTGTTGTCCTTTTCAAATAGTGCTCTTATACAAACGAAGAGATAATCTGCATGGAAAAGATATCGAGACTTTAGAGAAACATATACTAAAAATCCTGATCACATAAAATGTCATAGGGCCATTCCGATGCATCAATCAAGCACGGACCTGAACATACGAACTGGGCTAAATTAAATGCAGGACCACCTTAAGCTTGCTTAGTTATTCGAGGTCAAACTATATTATCATTTGTCCCCCGCCTCCTTGGTGGAAAGTGGCCTCGCCTACCTTTTAACTCCATGAAGAATAATTGTTCGTTAAAGAGCAGCTTTTCCTAAGAAACATTGTATCAACCACTTCTGTCTAGCGGCATTTTACCAGAGAAACCATTAACAGCTAAAGAGCTACTGTCTTTGCGTGACCACCGACACCGAGTAAGTTTGGACCTTGTACGGTGGTAATCAAAGATTGAGCAGCTGCTCTCACTCATATAATCTGATCGGACGCCTTTCATAGGGAGGTGGATCGAATGCACCTGATTTATACAGAAGGACGGTTTGCAACGATGCCTGAAAAATTGGCCCCAGGAGTAGCATTGAGGGCGGTGCATCGCCTATTTCTCATTCTCGATGTACGCTATGTTTAGTTGCAGCTAGCGCTATAGGATACCAAGAGTCTATTTGGTAACATTTATGTTCTGGAGAAAATTTTTTTTTCCAAAAATAATCTATTTCTATTTTTATTCTTTGAATAATTTCTAAGTAAAATAATACATTTGGTAATTATACAAAATTTCTATTCTTGGAATAAAAATGAATAGGGATACCTTTGATACAACCCACAAAATTTTTTTGTAATGTAAAATTTCTTTTAATTTTTTAATAATTTTTTTTCCTTTTTTTTCTCTCTCTTCTTCTTGTTGCTCTTCCTCTAGCTTACGGTGGCGTCGAGGCTAGCAAAAGGCGGCAACAATGGCCAGCAAATGGCAACCGGTGGTGTCCAGTGTTCGACGACCAATGACCAACGGCACGCGGGGGGCAAGTGGTGGCAGGGGTGGGGGTAGCAACTGGCAACAAGCAAGAAGAAGAAAAGCAAAAATAAAATAAAATAAAATAAAATAAGACATTTCTAAAATTAAAGTTACTTTTTTCTATTCTTGGCTATTTTTCTATTCTAGGGGAATAAAAAAATTAGTTAACGTTACCAAGTAGATTTTTGTTCTTTTTTTTTTTCGAAAGATAAAAGAACAAAAATTTGGAGAAATATGAATGTTATCAAACAAACCCCAAGTTTCTTTTAACACAAGTCATATTTATCACTATTCATTTGGATAATTTGTTACTTTCATAATATGATGAACCATATTGACTTTGATAGAGATTTTATACAGATTTATTATTATAAATATAGAGACATTTACCTGGCAAGATGAAGAGATCAGGTCATGAAATATGACTCTTCCCCATTAGATTTTCGGGGGTTTATTCTGATTTTATGTATACGTGAGTTCATAACCATTGAACAACTTGAGATTTTCAGTTAGATCATTTCCAAAATGAAGGAAAAAAGAAGAAGAACAAGAAAACTCCAAGTACAGGGACTGTAAGATCATCTGACCCCAATGCATTTATAGCATGATGGTAAGCATGAAAGCGATCTTCCTCCTACCAAAGATGACAGACCTCTCTCTCACAGAAAAGGTTAGGTACATTTATGATCTCATGGTCGATGTTCAATGGATCGATGCTTTCATGTTTGAATCGGAAAGTGGGGACGCGAGAGTCGATTGAAACGCAATAATGAGGAGCCCCATGCACTCGTGTTCGCAGATGATTGTACAGAGTCGATAATTCTCTGGCGTTCGTGTGGATTCATGTCCTTCGAGAATGTATGTCCTGAGCACACGAGCGCCTCCTGGCTGGATCCAACTGTTGGTATTCTTAAATGCTGGCTTTATCGATTTGTCCCGAGACGTTCGTGGCCTTGCAATATATCATATGTTTTAACAATAATATGCCATGTGCTTTCTATTTGAATTTTTGGTAAGTGAAGAAGCACTATGTATTGAGGATGAATCCCATACATCGGGTGAGAGGGATGAAGCGTTTAGCGTACTTAGGCGATTCAAATCATGATTGTCTCCAATTTATATCCCATTCATTTGTATAACTGAAACATGTTTTCTTTTTTTAATGAATGATTTGATGAATCATACCATGTTTTATATGATTCTTCCTTGTTTTGAACAAAATGAAGGTAAATTCTTAATGCATGTTATATATTAACGTGAAATAAAGGGACTCGACAACAGTTCAAAAATCCCTAATCATCATTGGTATAAGATATAGGGACATTTTATATGTTAGAATCACTAATTTGCACTAATGTTCCTTTTGTTGAGCATAACTCATGGCCTTCAACGAGGCAAGCACAAACATTAGTTGGAAGAAAATGAGTAGAGAGTGCAAGAAAGTACCTTGTGAGGAGAATGATCAATCCCTTGTAAATTACAATCCTACAAACTACTTTTAGAGGTAATGCTTATGGAAGGACTTGTTATCTTATCTAATTAATTTACAAACCTGAGATTAGCCCAAGATAAACGATATCTGTATACATACATGGTCAAGAGTGATGGTAGAGAAGATAGCACTTGTCCCAAAATGTAATAATTGTGTAATTTCGTAAGAAAAAAAATAATTGTGTAATTTCATTGTATTGAGTTCAACCAACATGTATTTTAAATAAAATTGCTTGACAGCTAAAAGTGGAATGCTTTTAAATTGGGAAAAATGTTATTATGTCACATATTATATATAAAAAAAAAAGTTACCAAAATCTGAATCTTCTTGCAATTTTTGTCGAGTAGTTTTTCTTTAGCGTTTCTTATAAGAGTGTCTAAAAAAGAGAAAAGAATTTTGACATTGGATGGGATGCTGACAGGGATGTTTCAATTATTGAATCAACAATTGATATGTCATGTCAATGGCAACTGTGACAACGCCTAATCCCTATTCTGTCCGGAACGAGGGGGTACTTTAGGAAATTCATGTGTTACACGCACGCTGAAATGGACCTTGGGTTTGGACAGCCTTCCGACTTTGCTATCGAGAAATAATAAACTAATTAAAAAAAGGAGTCAAAGTAGTCAAAGGTTCTGCCAGGCTGGCAACATAAAACCCGCCATCCGCAAATTACAATATTATCCCTCGCCTATTTTTCTTTTTCTTTTTTCCTTTGGCTTTAGGTATAATTATTAGGTGAACCCGAAGCATTTTAAGTCCAGGAGATCAGATTTATTTGATCATTTAGGTCCCACATGGAGTTCGTGTGATCTAATCGATTACATGTATCGGGTCGACTGTTCTTAGCGTGTAGACAATGTCTAGAAGTTTCAAATATACAAGAATTGTCTTTTTCACATTTTTCTTTATGGGTTCCTTGATGTTATCATACATTAAAAATAGAGTAGTCATTGTCACCAGAACAAGATTGCTAATGATATTTCTATAGATGCCTTAATATTAATATAAGCTCACTTTCCTCACCAACCCATCTCTATATTTTCTTCATTGGCATGATCTTATACTCATCACTAGCACGTGCAGATTATTAGTGAATTGGTTGACAATCTTCAATAATGATATCAATGAAATGACGCATCATATCATGAATAATTACCCTTGTACCTTTATTAGTATCTAAAGACCTTCAAAACGCCAGCGTGACTATGCTATATCCAAGTCACCATGAGTAGATTCATATTAGCACTTGTTCTCTTAAGTGTCAAAATATGATTTCTTGTCTTTATCGATATCCAAGGAACATTGTCATCTGCTAGACTAACACACCATTTGCATGTATCATCATAGATATTAGTACCAAAGACAGTTTTGAAATTGTCCAAAATTTCATAGGAATGTTTTCCCAACAAAGTGGTTTGAAGTAAAAAAAAATGGCAATGTAGAGGACTTCCAAAATAGATAATTTCCTATTCACCTCTAACACTGATACATATTTACAACGTGGCATCCCCGATTTAGGTTGAGTTTCCAATATGTTGCAATGACTAATGACCAAAGGAGAGCTCAAATAACTCTTTTTTATTGCCGCTTAGAAACAATTTTCCTAATAAAGGCAAGACCTACTAGAAAAAATTTTGTATAGGAGAACTTCCAGTACTCATCTTCTTCTGGTGGAGGTAAACGAACACTTAAAACTGGTCATGAATGTTATCATCATAAAGGACAATTTGCTGTCAATTTCTTCGATGAGAATCCAAAGAACAACAAATCTAAGAAATCCATCCACTAACTTTTTTCTTGATGTT
Source organism: Eucalyptus victrix (assembly GCA_016097545.1). Classification (NCBI taxonomy): domain Eukaryota; kingdom Viridiplantae; phylum Streptophyta; class Magnoliopsida; order Myrtales; family Myrtaceae; genus Eucalyptus; species Eucalyptus victrix. The sequence continues at coordinate 14,034,993 of CM027835.1, forward strand.
AACTTTCCATGAATACCCACATGATCATCACCATAATTGTCTGAGCTCTACATTCAGTAAAACTTTTGAATAGTGAACAAACTTAATTGTCAACAAGACATGGAGGGGAATGTCCTCTTTGCACTCTCCTCAAGTTTGGAAGCATGCAAAATCATCAAGTTCATTACGGACAAAAATAGAAGCACCCCATTTCGCTTTCTCTCTTGCTAAACAGCCTTATGTTGTGAGTAGATACCTGAGGAATAAAAGTGTATAAAAACTATTATATTACTTCCATCTATTAATGGCCACTTAGGAAAGAAAAGGTAAAGAAAATTCACTAATGACCAACCTTTCGAGTGGAATAATTCTTTATACTCAGAATGCAAGTGAATCCTGTGCGTCATCGTTTTGGATGTTAGTAGATCTCACGTGATTAAGAACTTAGGTGTTTTAAAGTATGAAATTACACTTTTCTTTAATAGTTTAATTTTTTAGAATAATTGGTGATGAATAGGAGATGTTAATTTCAAATATTTCTAGTCCCACTTATTTGAATCCCTTGTTTTATATTTCCATCCCTAGTCTTAGGTTAGATGTTTGAATTATTAAAATAGTTAACAGTGATGTACAAAAACTTATAAAGTGTGTGAAACTCATGTGTGCGTGATGCACCCAATAATATTCCTTTGATACCAAACATGTTTGGGTGAATTGTGTGTATTGCAGAAAAGCACAATAGTTCCACTTCTCACACCACACTAAGTGTAAACAATTTTATCTACTAGGTACCCACTTGAATTACGGCTCACTTCTTATTTAGATTGTGAAATTAGCTGAGTTGCCGTATGAATTAGGGATTCTTGTTAAAAGTGAATTTCCAGCTACGAACAAAAATTAAGGTGGGACTGGATAGAGAAACCCTACAAGGGGCAGAATGGTCATTACGCCCAGATATGTCTTATTATGGTTTTTGAGTCCATCTGGTTCCGGTACAATCCCCATCGATTGTCCCCAGAAGAGCATTGAAATTAGAGTTGTATTTTTGTGAGAGCCCTGAGTTCTTGCTTGGCATCAAGTTGTGGCACAAAGGACGTCCCCATCTTAGGAGCAAGTATTGGCCGTCTGATCTTCCACGTTATCACCACCACCGTTCATCTCTGACTACTCAGCGAAGTGGAACCCGACCTCCTCTTCCTCTCTCGATGTCATGCTATAAATAGGTTCACCACAAGGCCTATACTGCAATCCCAGGAGCAACACCCCCAAGCAAGAAAGCAAGCCCCATTCCACACAAAATCCCACCGTTCTTTCATCCCATATACCATTCTCCATTGCATTACACTCCATTTATACCCAAAAATGGCAACCAATGGCATTGAACCTACCATGCCTGAATCCAACAAAAACAAAGCAACCGTCGAGGCCCTTTACGCCAAATTGGCTCTTGGCCACTCCGACTTGGTGGCCAAGCTTCTAGCCAGCGATCTCGAATGGTGGTTCCACGGGCCACCAGGTTGCCAGCACATGATGCGCGTCCTCACCGGGAAGTCGGACTACTCGGCTTTTCCATTCCATCCACGAAGTATAACAGCTATAGGCGATGGTTATGTGATCGCTGAGGGGTGGGAAGGGGCGCAGGCGTATTGGGTCCATGTGTGGACGCTGAAGAACGGGCTGATCACGCAACTCAGGGAGTACTTCAACACGTGGCTCACCGTAAGAGAGGTGTCGTTGCCGCGGTGGGAGGTGGTGCGGGCAAACCAAACACTTTGGCAGAGTCAGGTGAGGGACCGCTTCGATCGGTCGTTGCCGGGGCTTTTGCTTGCCATATGAAGAAGGGTTGCGCGTGCAGTCGGGTGGCTTGGAATGAAAATTCGGGGTTGGTGTGTGAGTGCACATATGTATGATATGTTTGATAAGAAAAATCAGGACCGCTCATGTCAAGTTGGAGGAAGCGGAAAGAAAATTAGTCAATGAAGTGTCACTTATGTTCATTATAAAATCATGCGTCTGTCGGACTATGAATCTTTGTCTGATGGAAGCTTCCCACAGGGCTCACAAGTAAACAAAATGGATAGAAATTACTCGAAGGACCACCATTTCAATCTTATGGATAACCTTCTAAATCTTACAAAGGAGAGTTTGACTAGGGTTTCGATCTAGTTTCTATGATCAGGCTACAACTAATTTAGGTCTTTACGCAGCACGACTAGCAAGAATCTGCACATGCAAAAACATTAGTAAATTGACATCATTGGTTGAAGACATGTCTGTCTCTCTTCATCATTGGGGATAAAAATCATTTATCCTCTCTCATTGTATCCGAAGAATCAGTCCTCAAAAACCACATTAGTTCCAATGACGAAATCGCGCTGGCGCGGGGAGGGAGAGAGAGAGAGAGAGAGAGAGAGAGAGAGCGAGAGAGAGTGTGACATCCTGAAATTCGACCCCGTTTCGATAAAGTGAAATGGGTATTTCGTCAACGCGCTTTATGGTCCTTTTTCTCTCGAAATCACTCACATGAGTTAACTAACCTATTGGGTGAAGCCGGTAAAGGATGTATCTGCAAGAAAATCCTTAAAAGCTACTCAATTTGTTGGATTGGACTAAAATCACGTCGATCGATTTTTAACCACGAAATTAAACTCGATTTCGGGAATCGAATTTTAAGCGCGTCATAATTCTTATTTTTAGGATCCTCGCCTCATCGCCGTCAATTTATTAACGAAATCAAATTTCAAGAAAGAAATTATCGGAAGAAAAAAATTAAAGACCAAAAAGAAAATAGAAAAGGAAAGGAAAAGAGAAAAGAAAAGAAAAAGAATAAGATGATTATTTAAATCCTTTTCTCTCTCTCCCTTTTTCTCTCTTTTTCTCTCTCTTCTCTCTCCTTCCCTCTTTTCCCTCGTACGATTTCCCCTCCCCCACCGAACACTCTTGCCAAGTTCAAATTGGCTTCCTCTTTCTTTTCTTTTATTTCTTTGACCAGTCAAACCCTTCTCTTTCATCTCATCTCTCTCTCATCTCTCTCTTTCGCACCCTCTCTCCCTCGGCTCTCTTTGCTGTGCGAACAAAACCAGAAAGGAGAAACTTGAGCGGAGGAGCTCGCCGAAGCCGTCACTGCCCGCACCGCCGCCCGGACGCCCAGCGATCGCCCCCGTCCGCACCGCCCGCGCACGCCGCGCATCCCGCCGCTCGTCCCTCGCGTCCCTGCCGCCTAGCAACTCCGTCCAGCAGCCGTTTAGCCTCTGTTCAGCCCCCATCCGGCCATCTCCGGCCGCCGTTTGAGCTCGCCGGACCTCCACCGGCCTTCCCCCGCGCCTTGCCGCCCTTGCCGTGGTTGTAGGTTGCTGTTTTGTGTGTTTTTTCAGCCATCCCAGCAAGTTGCGAAATGGGTTTCCAGCACTGTTCAAGGCCGTTTTGGGCCGTTTCCGGGCCCCGAACCCGAGCCGTGCTTTGGAATTTATCGTTCCTCACGTCGCCCTCGTCGGATTGATCCGATTTGCGCGCGATTTGGTGAGTAATCTCACTAATCTTGGATTAGTTGACTAATTATGCTTTAAGGTTGGTTTAGTTTTAATTAATTATGTTTAGGTTGTTAGATTATAATTAATTAGCAATTATTAGTCAATTGTGATGTGATTTAAATAAATTGATTGCGCAATTAGCAAGTAGACGTGGTCTACTATTTATTGGAAGCATCTTGGGAATTTTCCGACCCCTAATTGGGCTTTAATTTGGTGATTCGGGCCTAAGTGAGATTCTTGGGTATTTAAATATTAATTTTCAGAAAAATAATTAAATAATTATTTATTTTTCGAAAATTCAAGGGAGATGGTTCGGAACCGGAAAATTATGCTGATGATCGTGGTGAAGTCTGTTTATTTAATCGGACTTTATTTTAAGCTAAATTGAATTTTTAATATTAATTAATTTTCGAAATTAATTAAATAATTATTTATTTCCTGAAAATTCAATTGGGATGGCTAGTGACCGGAAAATTATGCTGATGACCGTGGTGAAGTCCGTTTATTTAATTGAGCCTTATTTTGAGCTAAACGGAATTTTATATATTTATTAATTAATTTTCGAAATTAATTAATTAATTATTTATTTATTTTTCGGAAATTAAGATTGAGATGGCCGATGACCGAAATCTCGTGCCGATTGTCGTGGCAAATGCGCAATCCGTTTATTTATCTGAGCTTTGAATTGTGCCAAATTGATTCTTGAAAGTGGTCGAGTGGGGCCGCAGTAAAGCCCATTGATTCTCGAAAGTGGTCGAGTGGACCGTAAAGCCATTGAATCTTGAAAGTGGTCGAGTGGGACCGTAAAGCCATTGATTCTTGAAAGTGGTCGAGTGGGGCCGTAAAGCCATTGATTCTCGAAAGTGGTCGAGTGGACAGTAAAGCCGTCAAATCTTGAAAGTGGTCGAGTGGGGCCGTAAAGCCATCAATATCGAAAGTGGTCGAGTGGGACCGTAAAGCCATTAAATATTGAATGTTGTCGAGTGGGACTCGAGTAGCAATAGCTTGAATGACCAGGAAATAGTCGGTTGACATGTAATCGACGAGGTCGATTGATCATTGTTTTGATTTGATGTTGTGAATTGATTGACTGAATGGGAATGACCGTGAGTGGTCTTGTTGGCTTGTAATCGACTAGGTCGATTTAATCGATGCTTTGATCGGTGATATGATTACTTGAGTGCCTATGGTGAATTGTACTGACTTGCAGGTGGAATCTGATGCTAAGGTACGTCTTCTAACCTATGCGCGTTTAGGCAGCCTTTAGTATAATGGTTTACTAATCGGGCTTAGTGGGGTAGAACTCGCCGAGACGTAGTCTCATCCCGGGTTGGGAAAACCATTTCGGGACCCCGCGAGGAGAGGAGGAGGAAGAGTTGGAGAAGGATTTTGGGAGAAGAAGACAATCTCGAGAGGGGCCGTGAGTACGGCCTAGATGGACCGAAATTTTATCTTCTTTGATATCTCCATTTTGATGTGAATAGAATTTAGAATAAAAAGTTGTGAAGTGTTCTGGTTTGTGGTTTGTATAAAAGTTTGGTTATAAATTTCAATATGAAAAATATGGCCTCGCTTTCTATCCCATCGTTTTATTGTCTGGGGATTTTAACTGCTTCCGCATGTGCTTAAAAATGAAAGGGTCGGTGATACATTGTCCCGGGATATCGCATTATAAAATCGACCAAGAGTGAAGGATGTGCACGTGCCCAAGGAGTGGGGCGTGACATCCAGTTTAAGTGGTATCAGAGCGAGGTTGAAGATTGGAGTGATAAGGAGCGTTGACCATGGGATAGTTAGTAGGATGACCTTTAAATTCATGCTGGTGCATGTCTATGTTAGTTGAATGCTAGAATTGTTTGTTGTGTGAGGATCGCTCATCTTCTAATCCAGTGTGGATGTGGAAGACGGGTTTCAGTGTAAAGACTGAACCATGAGCGAGTAGGAGCTGAGAACTCCTAGTAAGAGGACAATGTCCTTTGTGACTCGGGATAAAGCACTGACAAATGTCAGTACCCGAGGTGGTTGAGGCAGAGTGTTGGCTCTGGCCAGCTCGAGTGTAAGAGTACATCTGTAGGTTGGTACTAGTGTAGTAGCATCGAATGATCCTAAGTTTGATAGGATCGTTCTGATGCTAGTGTTCCTTGGGAATTTGATGAGCTAGGAGGCTCAGGTTTGAACTGCCGTCAGTGTTGCAACTGCCGTTGTCGCTTCACCTGCTGAGATCTAGAGTGGAGATGTGATCTGGGAGCGAGTCATTGCATTCGAGCTGAGGTATAGATCCAGTTCAGGCAAAAATGAAAATCGGTCAGGGAAAAGATCGAGGTCGAAAGTGGTTCTAGCAGACCGATGGGACAACCAGAAAGAGTGTGTGCTGTCACTTGGCAGGAGATAGAAGACTCACCTGATAAGTGTCAGAATTGTAGAAGGAAGCATGGATGAATCTAGTGTCTGAATGCGACTAGAACCTGTTGTGATGATGACCAGCGTGGCCATCAGGTGAAGGACTGTAAGTGGAAGTCTAAAGTGACATAGACATCGTTACTGTGGCCAAGAAGGAATTGGAGTAGAATGGACCTTGCACCGATCAGAGAAAGAATGTGTTGGAAGTAATCTCATCAGAGTAACGTAGCTGAGTTTTGTGCTGAGTTGGTAGAACTTAAATTGTTGAAGTAAAAGTGACAGAGGGGAAATCACTAGGAATAGTTATACTTGATTAGTTGCTGAGGTGTGAATTTGATGCCATATGAATAGTGTGGGCTTATGGAGCATCTTGTGATAATGAATCATGGTCATGGAGTAACCCAGTTTAGTCTATTAACATGTGAAAGTGTCGAGGTTATTGGGAGTCGAAAAGAATCTTCGATTTCATTAATCTTGCTGGCTGAAGGCAACTTGTTTGTTAGATGGAGGTTGCTAAGGTTGCTTGGAGATTGTCTTGGGTAGGACAAATTGAAGGACTAGAGATGGAGGACATCTCAGTGGTCAAAGAAGTTCTAGATGTGTTGTCACAAGAACTGTCAAACCGTCGTCAGAAAAAGAAATAGAAAGTGCAATCGAGCTAGCACTAGGATAGAGCTACTCTCGAAGGCTTCTTACCAGTTGTTATTGTCTGAATTGGTAGAATTGAAGATGCAGATGTGAAGATTGATGAATGAGGAATTCATGCATATCATTGCATCACTTTGGGGAAACATCAGTTGTGTTTGTGAGAAGAAGAAAGATGGTTTGTTGCGAGTATGCATTGACTGTCGTCAACTCAATTAGGTGAAGATCAAGGACCAGTGTTCTTTGCCAAAGATCGATGAATGGTGTGACTAGTTGTAAAGAGTATCAATGTTTTAAAGGTCGACTTGAGATTATGAAGTCATCAGTTACGAACTAGGAAGGAGGTTGTATGAAAGACAGCTGTTCGTACTTGATTTGGTTTTTACGAGAGTATTGCAAGATCGTTTAGCCTGGTGATCACTCTAGTTGCTGTGATGGATTTGACAAACAGAATGTTAAAGGAATATCTAGATTAGTTTGTGATCGTGTTCATTGATGATATCTTGGTCTATTTGAGAAGTGATGAAGAACATGAGAATCATCTGAGAGTAGTATTTCAGACCTTAAGGACTCATCAGCTATATGCTAAGTTTAGCAAATGCGAGTTTTGGTTAACTCGTGTTGCGTTCTTAAGTCATGTGATTTCCAAAGAAGGAATCTCTGTTAACCCGAGCAAGTTAGAAACTGTGATCAAGTGGCCGAGACCGACAACAGTGTTAGAGATCAGAAGTTTTCTGGGTTAGCAGATTATTACAGACGGTTTGTGGAAGGGTTCTTATCAATAGTGTCGCCTCTGACAAAGCTCCTGAAGAAATAAGAGAAATTTGTATGGTTAGACAAGTGCGAGCATAGTTTCCAAAAGCTAAAGGAAAAGCTGATTACCGCATCTGTGCTGACGATTCCATCTGGTCCCGGAGGATTCGAGATCTATAGTGATGCGTCATTTAGGGGATTGGGTTGCTTGCTGATGCAACATGGCAGAGTTGTTGCGTACACTTCTCGGCAGTTGAGACATCATGAATTGAATTATCTGACGCATGACTTAGAACTCGTAGCCATCATATTTGCGTTGAAGATTTGGAGGCACTATTTGTGTGGAGAAAAGTTTGGACCATCAGAGTCTCAAGTATTTGTTCTCTCAAAAAGAGTTGAACATGAGACAGCGCCGATGGATGGAATTGCTAAAGGATTATGACTGTGATATTCTATATCACCCAGGAAAGGCGAACAAGGTTGCCGATGCATTGAGTGGAACTTAATCGAGAGAGTTCGGGATTTAGAATTCAAATTTGAGGTAGGCCACCTCTCAAGTTTTATGGCCACCCTCAGAATTGAGCCGGATGTCCAGGTCAGAATCAAGCAACTCCAACCGACAGATCCAGACGTACAGAGAATTCTTCAAGAGGACACTGACAAAAGAAAAGCTGATTTTCAAGTTTCTGATGATGGGGTACTAAGGCTTCATGGACGTTTGGTTGTACCTGACGATGTAGAGCTTAGATAAGAAATTTTATCTGAAGCACATCGTAGCAATTACAGCGTTCATCCTGGAAGCACTAAGATGTATCAGAATTTGCGTCAACACTACTGGTGGTCAGGTATGAAGACGGACATCGCCAAGCATGTGGCCAAGTGTTTGACTTGTCAGCAAGTAAAAGCTCAGCATTGCAAGCCGGGAGGATTTCTACAACCTCTCACGATCCCAGAGTGGAAATGGGAGCATATCACGATGGACTTCGTGACTGGACTACCAAGGAGTCAAAGGGGAAATGATTCGATTTGGGTAGTAGTTGACAGGCTGACAAAGTCGGCTCACTTCATTGCAGTTCGAAAGGATCTGAGTCTGGATAAACACGCAGACTTGTATGTGCGTCAGGTGGTTCGTATGCATGGAGTGTCGATTACGATAATATCTGATAGAGATCCGAGATTTACTCCTGCTTTTTGGAAGAGCTTGCAGAGTGCGTTAGGTACAAAGCTTCAGTACAGTACGGCATATCATCCTCAGACGGATGGCCAGTCAGAAAGGACGATTCAGACTCTTGAAGACATGCTGAGAGCATGTGTAATAGACTTCAAAGGAAGCTGAGAAGATCAACTTCATCTGGTGGAATTCGCCTACAACAATAGTTATCAGCAGAGCATCAAGATGGCTCCATTTGAAGCGTTGTATGGCAGAGCATGCAGAACTCCAGTGTGTTGGGATAAAGTCGGAGAAAGGAAGATAACAGGCCAAGAGTTGGTTCAGCAATTAGTAGATGCCGTGGCAGTAATCAGGGATAGATTAAAGACCGCGCAGAGCAGAAGAAAAAGTTATGCAGATAAGCGTTGAAGGTCTTTGGAATTCCAAGTTGGTGATCACGTTTTTTTTGAAAGTGTCACCAATGAGGGGAACTTCGTGCTTTGGTAAGAAAGGTAAGCTGAGTCCGAGGTACGTAGGTCCGTTTGAGATTCTTGAAAGAATCGAAAACCTAGCGTATCGCCTTGCATTGCCGCCAAGATTGGCGCAAGTACATGACGTCTTTCACGTGTCGATGTTAAGGAAGTATAAGCCTGACTCGACCCACGTGCTCAATTTCGAAGAATTGGACGTGGATGACCGTGTGTCATACGTGGTAAGCCCGGTTCAGATTGTCGATCGTAAAGAGCAAGTTCTGCGTACCAAGACCATTCCGTTGGTCAAAGTGGTCTGGCAACACCACGGTATTGAAGGAGCGACTTGGGAGACAGAAGAATCGATGAGACAATTGTACCCCCACTTTTTTGAACAAAGTATAATGGTTTAAATTTCGAGGACGAAATTTTTATAGGAGGGGAAGAGTTGTGACATCCTGAAATTCGACCCCGTTTCGATAAAGTGAAATGGGTATTTCGTCAACGTGCCTATGGTCTTTTTTCCTCATGAGTTAATTAACCTATTAGGTGAAGCCGTAAAGGATGTATCTCAAAGTAAAATCCTTAAAAGCTACTCAATTTGTTGGATTGGACTAAAATCACGTCTGATCGATTTTTAACCACGAAATTAAACTCGATTTTGGGAATCGAATTTTAAGCGCGTCATAATTCTTATTTTTAGGATCCTGTCTCATCGCTCGTCAATTTATTGACGAGTCCGAAATTTCAAGAAAGAAATTATCGGAAGAAAAAGATTGAAGACCAAAAAGAAAATAGAAAAGGAAAGGAAAAGAGAAAAGAAAAGAAAAAGAATAAGATGATTATTTAAATCCTTTTCTCTCTCTCCCTTTTTCTCTCTTTTTCTCTCTCTTCTCTCTCCTTCCCTCTTTTCCCTCGTACGATTTCCCCTCCCCCACCGAACACTCTTGCCAAGTTCAAATTGGCTTCCTCTTTCTTTTCTTTTATTTCTTTGACCAACAAACCCTTCTCTTTCATCTCATCTCTCTCTCATCTCTCTCTTTCGCACCCTCTCTCCCTCGGCTCTCTTTGCTTTGTGCGAACAAAACCGAAAGGAGAAACTTGAGCGGAGGAGCTCGCCGCCATCGCCCCGCACCGCCGCCGGGACGCCAGCCGATCGCCGCCGTCCGCATACCGCCACAAGACGCGCGCATCCCGCCGCTCGTCCCTCGCGTCCCCGCGCCTAGCAACTCCGTCCGCCGCCCGTTTAGCCTCTGTTCGCCCCCATCCGGCCATCTCCGGCCGCCGTTTGAGCTTCGGGACCTCCACCGCCTTCCCCGCGCCTTGCCGCCCTTGCCGTGGTTGTAGGTTGCTGTTTTGTGTGTTTTTTCAGCCATCCCAGCAAGTTGCGAAATGGGTTTCCAGCCTGTTCAAGGCCGTTTTGGGCCGTTTCCGGCCCCGAACCCGAGCCGTGCTTTGGAGTTTATCGTTCCTCACGTCGCCCTCGTCGGATTGATCCGATTTGCGCGCGATTTGGTGAGTAATCTCACTAATCTTGGATTAGTTGACTAATTATGCTTTAAGGTTGGTTTAGTTTTAATTAATTATGTTTAGGTTGTTAGATTATAATTAATTAGCAATTATTAGTCAATTGTGATGTGATTTAAATAAATTGATTGTGCAATTAGCAAGTAGACGTGGTCTACTATTTATTGGAAGCATCTCGGGAATTTTCCGACCCCTAATTGGGCTTCAATTTGGTGATTCGGGCCTAAGTGAGATTCTTGGGCATTTAAATATTAATTTTCAGAAAAATAATTAAATAATTATTTATTTTTCAAAAATTCAAGGGAGATGGTTCGGAACTGGAAAATTATGCTGATGATCGTGGTGAAGTCTGTTTATTTAATCGAACTTTATTTTAAGCTAAATTGAATTTTTAATATTAATTAATTTTCGAAATTAATTAAATAATTATTTATTTCCTGAAAATTCAACTGGGATGGCTAGTGACCGGAAAATTATGCTGATGATCGTGGTGAAGTCCGTTTATTTAATTGAGCCTTATTTTGAGCTAAACGGAATTTTATATATTTATTAATTAATTTCCGAAATTAATTAATTAATTAATTATTTTTCGGAAATTAAGATTGAGATCGCCGATGACCGAAATCTCGTGCCGATTGTCGTGGCGTAGTCCGTTTATTTATCTGAGCTTTGAATTGTGCCAAATTGATTCTTGAAAGTGGTCGAGTGGGACCGTAAAGCCATTGATTCTTGAAAGTGGTCGAGTGGGACCGTAAAGCCATTGAATCTTGAAAGTGGTCGAGTGGGACCGTAAAGCCATTGATTCTTGAAAGTGGTCGAGTGGGACCGTAAAGCCATTGAATATCGAAAGTGGTCGAGTGGGACCGTAAAGCCATTAAATATTGAATGTTGTCGAGTGGGACTCTGAGTAGCAATAGCTTGAATGACCGGGAAATAGTCAGGTTGACATGTAATCGGCGAGATCGATTGATCATTGTTTTGATTTGATGTTGTGAATTGATTGACTGAATGGGAATGACCGTGAGTGGTCTTGTTAGCTTGTAATCGACTAGGTCGATTTAATCGATGCTTTGATCGGTGATATGATTGCTTGAGTGCCTATGGTGAATTGTACTGACTTGCAGGTGGAATCTGATGCTAAGGTACGTCTTCTGACCTATGCGTGTTTAGGCAGCCTTTTTAGTATAATGGTTCACTAATCGGGCTTAGTGGGGTAGAACTCGCCGAGACGTAGTCTCATCCCGGTTGGGGAAAACCATTTCGGACCCCGCTAAGGAGCCGAGGGAGGAAGAGTTGGAAAAGGATTTTGGGAGAAGAAGACAATCTCGAGAGGGGCCGTGAGTACGGCCTAGATGGACTGAAATTTTATCTTCTTTGATATCTCCATTTTGATGTGAATATAATTTAGAATAAAAAGTTGTGAAGTGTTCGGTTTGTGGTTTGTATAAAAGTTTGGTTATAAATTTCAATATGAAAAATATGGCTCGCTTTTTCTATCCCATCGTTTTATTGTCTGGGGATTTTAATCGATTCCGCATGTGCTTAAAAATGAAAGGGTCACGATACATTGTCCTGGGATATCGCATTATAAAATCGACCAAGAGTGAAGGATGTGCACGTGCCCAAGGAGTGGGGCGTGACAGAGAGAGAGAGAGAGGTGCTAAGCGAGGGCGGTGCAGATGGCGGTCGCAAGAATGGTGACGAAAACCACAAGCAGCAAGCACCAATGACGGCCGCACACAGAGAAGGAAGAAGGGAACCAGAAAATAGTGAAAATGAAAAAAAAAAAACATTTTACATCCAGTTTGGAAATAGTGATTTTAAAGGGAAGGAACAAATTTAAATAATTATAAGCAGTTGAAAAGAAAGGATTTGAAGGTATTGAGTATTAGTGTTGTTTAGATTATATATATATATATATATATATATATATATATATATGTAATATTTTGTATTTATAAATATATTTAACATGGTAAAAGAGAAGAATAATTTTTTTTAGTAATACACAATTTGCTTCAAATTCCTTTATACTTAGAAAGTTGCGGAGGGATTCAAAATGTATGACCATAGAATCCTTTTCGAGTCCTTTTCCTCTGTCTTTTTTTCTTCATCCAAACACGATTATTTTTTTTAAACCATTTCTCTTCCCTTCTAATCCCTCCTAACAAACACAGTGTTAATCATTGAAATTGATTCAATGCATTAATGTATCCTTCTCTTAAAAAAGTTAAATTTGGAATGTAAATTCATAATATAGAAGGTGCCAATCCAAAGACATGCTTCTAGATCACTTATATAAAAGTCAAATCTAGGATTTTAGGGGTAGATTAATCTCCATCGCATAGGATCAAATACGTACCAGATTTTGTATATATTTATAGGTTCAAGATCTTGATATATAAACTTCTCAGAATTGGCCCGATGGTTGGGATGCTATTGGATTTTCAATAGATCACTTTTTTGAATCTTATTAACTGTGTGCAAATTACTCAGTTTTAGAGCTACCTACATAATAAGTTAAAGGTGTCGACTTGGTCATGGGGGCTTATAGAGTATTTTATGGACTTTCCAATAGTCAAACCTTTGTGCTCATCCCCCGATGGTGATGTGTGTGTGTGTAGGCAAGCACGCATATGTACTCTATACTGCATACGTGTTGGTATCCATTTTTGCCACATGTCGTTTTAATTTGTGTTTTATGTAATCGTTGTCACAATCCTCCCATGGTGAGCCTCAAGTTTAATGGATTAATAAGCAAAGTACAAATCATCCTTCTTGTGATGTGGCAGTTTTGCGTAGCTCAATCCCTCTCATATCTTATCACAACTTGGTTTTTTTATTCAATAATTTGTTTGATATTAAAATCGAGAGTCACCACTAAACTATTAAAGGCAAATCATGGGCTCAAATAAGATACAGGAGCCTACCTTACTCTCTCCCTCCTTCCCTTGCTCTCTCGCTTTCTCTCCATGTTTTGAGTCCAAGAGTTTATGTTAGGAAAGAGACTAAACCAGCCTTTGTTTTTGTGGTCTCTATGTGTTCCATGGCTTGTCATATTTTTGGCTATCTTGCGCCAGAATTTCTCCATCAACTAAAAATCATATACAGATTTTTTTTTCTATTTAAGAAAATAAGGGTTCTACATCAACTCCGAACATGAGATATCACAGAGTAATAGAACTAACAACTTAAATTAGAACATGATTATACAAACACAATCGTCCTGGAATTTGATCAACAACAAGGTCTAGAAGATACAAACTTGATGAACTAGCTAGATGTGAATAAACTATTCCAGAATTTAATCAACGACAAAACCTGAGAACAAAAAGAAACTATGCTGAAATTTAATCAACAACATGACACCCAAGGTAATGATACAAGCTAGAATTTAATCAACACGCGAATCTAGTTACAACTAGGAAAATAAATTGAAACACAAGAAGATAAAAGTACTGAAAAGATAGTAAATTTGTTTGATTTGTGTGGGAGGCTTCCTAATAGATGACTCGGGATATTTATAATCGTTTCGTGAAATTCTCTGAACAGTTTCCGTCAATTGCCTCCATGTCCTTTTATCTCCGCAAATTTCGTGCCCACCCTTTTATAAAGTCATGCTTCTATCTCTAAACGATTGCTCCTCCTAGATGGCGTGTTAACTGTCTCTTACTTTTGCGCAATCTTTACCTGTTCCGCTATTCTACTCATAATGGATAATTGTTCAGGCCAAAAAAAAAAAGCATGCGTATTACTCCTCCATGTCAACTGCTTTGCAGATTTCATAACCGCGTTTCATCTCTCTTTAAGTAAACACCTGCCAGTATATAATCGAGAGCCGCGGCTGAATCTTGGTTTCATCCCTTCTGTCCAGCGGCATTCTATCGAAGAATCCATGGACAAATATCAAACCAAGATTCTGCCACAGCTCCCCATTATATACTCTATTTGGACGCCTATCATGGGCAGTGGATCAAATGCCCCCGGTCTATGCCAAAGAACGCTTTTCAACTGTGCCCGAAAAGTTGGGTAAGCCGGGAGTGGCATTGAGGACGGTGCATTGTCTGTTTCTTGTTCTCGCTGTTTGCCACTTTTCATTGCAGCTAGCCTTGTATGGTACACAAGTTTCTTTTAACAACTTAGATGTATCACTATTCAATTGGATAATTTAGTAAATTCTTAAAAGTGTGACTAACCATATCAACTATGATGGAGATATTATCTGCATTTATTTGGGAAAAGTATAAAAAAAGGTTTGAATCCTATTGCACTTGTGTTGATTTGGTCATAAATCTTTCAATTATGCTAGTTTAGTTCTAAATTTATCCTATCTATCTAACCATATTAAGCTAGAAATTACTAGTGTGGATGCGATTCGACCTCCGTGACATGAATGATGCTAGCATGGAAACTTTTTAATAATCTAACAAATTTTCTTTTCTTCCTATTTTTCTTTCCCTTTTCTTTTGTCAGTGGCCAGCGAGGGTTGGCCTTGCCAAGGCAAGGGTCTCCCTTGGCTGCCATAGGCAAGGGTTAGCCTTGCTGGCCGTCAGCATCTCCATTAGCAATTTCCACATAATATTGCTGGTATCTACATTAGTGATTTCCAATCTAAATCGGCCGAATAATTCCAATGGGCAAAATGTGAAAATATATAAAATTGCATTTGCATAATTAAAAAATTTAGAACTGAATTAACATAAATGTAATAGGTTTATAAATTTTTTTAGTTTTTTTTCCCGGATTTATTATGATGTGTAGAAAGACCTTTTATCTGACAAGATAAAGAGATCAAGTTATGAAATGTTGTACAATTAGAAAACTCCAAGTACAGGGTCTGTAAGAACATTTTGATCCTAAATAATGTGTAGAAAGAATGATAACAAATAAGCAAGTGACAACAATTGGGACGATGAATGCATTAATATCATGATGATAAGTATGAGAGCGATCTTCCTCCTACCAAGAAGAGAGATCTCTCTCTCATTGAAAAGGTTAGGTGTCGTTTATTATCTCATGGTCAATGTGCAATGGATCGATGCTGTCATGTTCGATTCAGAAAGTGGGGCCGCAGGACAAGTCGATCGAAACACAATAATGAGGAGTCCCATTCATTCGGGTTCGCAAATGATTGTACAGTGTCAATAGTTCGATCTCGTTCGTGTGGATTCACATATTTTGGAGAATAGATGTCCCAAGCACACGAGTGCCTCTTGGTTGGATCCAACTGTTGATATCTTAAATGCTGGCTTTATTGGCTTGTTACAGGATGTGACTGGTCTTGCGATACTGTGAATGTGCGGCAATTATGCAGGTGCTTTGTTTTTAAATTATTAGTATGTTAAGATACATGTGTGAGTATGAATTAAGGATGAAACCCACACATTGGATAATTGTAAGTATTTAACTTGCTTAGCCAATTCATAACTCAGCAAATTTCATGTTGAAAGCACAATGTCTCCAATTTATATTCATCAGGGAGGTCATTGCACAATGCCTTGTGTAAAGGTTTGATGGATCCGTGTTATCAAGAAGAGAGAGAGAGAGAGAGAATTGACATGGAAGTAGTGTTTGGCTGTTTGGCAATTTTCAACATCAATCAATTTACAATGCGCATATAGGTAAAAATTTACCCTACTCATGGTGTCATAAACCAGGACGATCATTCCAAACACGTATCATATACATGTTATTACAGGTTCACCTCCCAGCTGCTTTGCACGTTCTCCTGTTGTTATTCTTTTTAGTAGTGTCTGTTAATGGACTTGACGGTGGTGCATAAAAACATTCTTGTTGTGCATATCTCAATTATCTAAGACCTTGAGTCGACATAATTGTTTTATGCATACGTTTTCTTCTGCCCGCCGCCGGTAGCGGGGGTTGAGGAAGCCTAGAACAAAACTTTTTTTAGGCAAATAATTTTATTTAATTATGATAGTGAGAGGAACTCGTGCCATCCTTATTTGATTGTGGTGAGTAAAACCTTCTCAAGATATGAGGAGGTTTCCCACCCCTGGCACTGAATAAAAACGAACTGAAAACATAAAAGAGGATTCAAACTCGAAGAAGGGTCCGAAGCAGCATGTCCACACACATCTCAATTCGTGGTGTAAAGAGAGGAGGTGAAGGATTTAATGGAAAAAGATAGTTTGGTTACGCTTGAAGATTTTTTTTTATTTAACTCCAATATAATGGAGGGCTCCCCAAATATACTCATGAGCTATATCTTCAATTTCGGAGGAGGCATTTGGTATTCGAGCTGGGAATTTGAACGAACATAATGCATTATTATAAAAAGTTGATCTCACTCAGGGTAAAATGCATCCACCAGCAAAATATATCTTATTGTCATCGTCGCTACCGATTAATGGGTATTGGCTCGTAGTCATCACCAAACTTTATCCAAAAACGTTTTCTTTAATGGGTTTGCATTGATAGCTAGCAGACTTTGCGTAAGCCCCTCCATGGTTTTTATATGGCAAGAGAAAGTTGTCTTCTTAAAAGCATCTTAATGTGGGTTTTTGGGGTCCTCCACGACTTCCAAATATGTGCATCCAACTAGCGCAAAATTCTTGGACTGTTGTCCATATTGGGATAGCTTGGGAACTATGATTAGCAGGTCTATCTGTCGTTGGAGGATTTAATTTGAGATCTATTCAGCAAATGTGGAAAAAGGATCGGCGAAAATGATTCATATTTGACTCTATAGTGATTAAATATTATAATGCACAGACGCGTGACTATCACGAGTCGACACTTGAGACCATGACCGTCTAGCACTTAACTCCTTTGAGTTGTTCACCCTTTATTTGAGTCTCCCAAGCTTAGTCTTCCCCTAATCATTCAATCACTCGCTCAGTCGGGTCATCCGAATTGTAGAGCGAACCAAGAAAGATAGAGAGAGGTATTTGAAACAAAATGCTCAGTTGCTCTTCAAGTGTTGGAGGCTAGACGTTACAAACTAGGAGGGTATTTCAATACACACGAGCCTTGAAATTATAACCACATATCTCTGTTTGATGTAACAGTGAAAATATAATTGAGTGCTGGACACCTAAAGTGCCAAAACTTGACATGGAGGATATTTAAGTGCCAAAAGTTAAAAAAGTGATATTTAAGTACCAAAATCAGAACAAAATAGATCGGGATAAATACACTAATGGTGCCATAAGTTGTGTACGACGTTTACTTTGGTGCCAAAAGTTTCCGTCGGATCATTTAAGTGCCAAAAAGTTTGAAAAACGCTCACTTTGGTGCCAATGCCAATTTGATCGGCCGGAAATCTGACGTGGCCTTTTTTTTATTAATTTCTTATGCTGATGTGGCTCGCCGAAGTTTCCATTATATCACTTAGGCCTTCAAACGACGTTGTTTTAGCATCATAACACCAAAACGACGCCGTTTTGTGTCTTTCCCCCAAATTCAAAACCATAAATCTCCAAACGATGCCGTTTTTTGTCATCTTCTTCCTCGAGCAGATTCGTCTTCTTCCTCGAATAGATCTAGCAACACCAACAGCACCAAACCAACAACATCAGTAGCGGAGAACCATCAACATCAGTAATTTTCCAGAAAAGAAACCACGCATTCATCTCCGCCCTCCCCCAGTAGTTTTCCCCCATTTTTAATCACCTTGTCAAACTTTCAAATCCCCGAATCTCAACCTCACCACCGCCTTTTCCCAAGAAATATCGTTGGGTGTAGAGGAAACGCAAGCTCGAAGAATCCCCAGAAGCATGATCGATCCGGACAATGGTAGCCGCAAAGATCTGGAACGCCATGGAGGTTGTCGGCGAAGCCAGCTGCTACGAAGGCTGCGGCAATGGCCCCGCCATCCCCTCCTCCACCCTCATCGTCGACACCTCTCTCTTTCTTGGGATTTTCTGTTAGTTTTTTTTTCTTTCTTTCTTTTGTCTTCCTGTGGCAAGCAACTACAATGGAGGTTGAGGGATGGCGGCTGAGCGACGATGGCTGAGGGATGGCGGCCAATTGACGGTGGTTGAGGGATGGTGGCCAAGCGATGGTGGACGAGGAATGGCGGACAAAAAAACCCTAATTTCAATTTCCAAATAAAATTAACAAAACGGTGTCATTTTTGTGAGGCTATCCATGTAGGACGGCAAAACGGCGGCGTTTTCTTAAGGAAGACTAAAAACGATGTCGCTTAAAAGGCTTCTCGATTTTTTTTTTTAATATAAAAGCCATGTAATCATTTTGGCCAAAATCTGTCGTCGGTGGCACCAAAATGATCGTTTTTCCTCCGATTTAGCACTTAAGTGATCTGGCGGAAACTTTTGGCACTAAAGTGAGCGCCATACACAACTTATGGCACCATTAGTGTACTTATCCCAAATATATCGGTTAAATGGCAACGACGAAAAAATCCGGTTAAAATGCTAATGTTGTAATTTTCCAGTTAGACAAGTACAAAATGACATTGTTTTGCATGCTGATGTGGCTAAATAAGTGCAAAAACAATATTGTTTTGCTGCAACGTGGGTAAATAATTAACATAAAAATTAATTAAATTAAATTTAATATCAATTTTTTTTTATTTTTTAAATGAGATGATGAATAGTTGCAGGCGACTAAAGGTTCAACCATCACCTCCGTAGCCTCTCCACCATCACTAGGAAGGGCCAATGACAGTGGACGGGGTTCGGCCAAGGTCGCCGAGCCCTAACCAGGGGTCGGCGACCTCGACCAATTGGAGGTGAGGGCTTACGAGTGGCCCTTAGCCCGGTCGGACGAGGGCCGGCAACCTTCGCCGATCTAAGGGAGGGATGCAACCTTCACCCCATATTTGGGCTTGGGCTTGCAAGCCCTTGCCTCCGATTGATCGAGGTCATCGGCCCCTAGCCAAGGCCTAGCAACCTCGATCGACCCTTTGCCCACGATCACCAGCTTTTCCTAGCGATGGCGGGAGGCTACAGTGAGAGTTGAGCCCTTAGCCACCTACAACTCTCTTCTTCTTCTTTTCTCTCTCTCTCTTTTTTTCTTAAATTAAATTTAATTAATTTGTAATATTAAAATTCAAATCAGTGTCAAAATGACATCATTTTTGCATTTCTTTATTAAGTCAGCTCTCCTGTGAGCCACATAAGCGAGCAAAATTAATAAAAAAATTTATACATAAGATTTCCGGCATGGTAAAAAAGTGGCATTTAAGTGTCATCTTATGACTAAGTTTTGGCATTTTGGTATGTACTTTTGCCAAATTTAATCTTCTCATCTACCAACTTCCCTCATGTAATATAAGAATTCTCTATAATATAAGCATGCCATTAGTATGATTCCCTAAAACATTTTTGGGTACAAAAAAAAAAAAAAAAAGAAACTCAAACCATTAAAAACTTCGAAGACATGCCGAGTTACCTCAACCATCATCGGCTGTGTGTCTTGAGAACCTCCGGTCTGTGACACGTGTTAACTTACTCCGCGACAATCTCACTAACTGCAAAATTGCATGTTGATAGAACACATTTACGACCAATCAAACCCTTCGAGTTAACGGCCCAACCAATGAAGGCTGCCAAACGTTTTATAGTTAGGGAAGGATCGATGCCCACAGAAGGAGCCATGCTCCAAGGAGTTCGGCGATAAACGAGGCATTAATTGTTAAGACTTGATAGGACGGGACAATTACTTGTGATCTTGTGATTTGATTCCGGATTCTGTCGTTGTTGCATGGAAGAAGGCGGGGATGCGACATCCATAACGGCTCTTGACGATGGTGAATGGTGGAAGGCTAGGGATAGGGAATTGATACTCCTATATGCCACTTCAATCTTCTTAATAGTATAAAATAGTTGCACAGGTGTCTATCTTGATTTGTATATATATATAATGGTCAATACCACAAAAAACCTCAAATTGGTACATGTTATAAACTTACTTAAAACTAATTTTTTTGCTACAAAAAAAAAAAATAAAATGGTACATCTATTATAAATTTATCACAAACCAATACACTTATGATAAATTTACCCTTTTATTAATTCTTATTATTGTCAAATTGCTGAGTTGGATGACACATAGTAGTTAACTAGTATATTGGTTTGACATTTTGCTCTCCATTTGTTATAGTTGTATTAGTTTTGTGCTTTTGTTTTTTTTTGTATTAATCCAATTTAAAGAAATGTATATTTGTCTCAAATATACCAATTTTGGATTTATGGCCATAGAAAAAAATTGAGATAAATTTGTTACAAATGTGCCAGTTTAAAATTTTTGTGATTATTTGAGGTGAATTCATCACAGGTTTATCACTTTGGGGTTTTTAATAGCATTAACCCATTTTATTAGAAATGATTTGTTAATTTTGAACCCCATTTCATGTTAATCTTCCTATTTTGAATAAAATGAAGGTGAATTCTTAATTCATATTGCATATTAACATAAAATAAAGGGATTTGTTAATAATTTGAGAATTCCTAATTATAGCTAAGCAACAATATTATAATAATATACCTTACGAAAATAGGTACAAGAGATGATTGATTTTTCAGTAATTGTTCATTTGCAATATTAAAAGTCATTAAAAATATATTCTTTTAAGTTGAACAGAATTCATGGTATTGAATTACAAAAGCATAAATCCTGGCCGAAAGCAAAATGAGTAAAGAGTGTTCAAAAAGTACTCCTTGCAAAGAGAATGATCATTCCCTTGCGAACCAAAATTCTATGTATTACTTTAGAGATAACGCTTAAATGTGTTTATTGAATTTTTTAAACATGAGACTAGGATGAGTTGGCAAATATCAGCAGTTGAAAAGGAGATCTTTCAATTTTGCATTGAATTGAGGCAATAACACTTGTCCCAAAATTAAGTAAGTCGGTAATTAAATGAGAATATTCCATCTCAATGAGTTCAATTAAACTGAATGTTGAATAAAATTGTTTGACATTGCTATTAAAAGAATGCCTTTAAATTGGAAAAATATTATGGATTCCCATATTATACAATAAAGAGAGAGAGAGAGAGAGAGAGAGAGAGAGAGAGAGAGAGAGAGAGAGAGAGAGAGAGAGAGAGAGAGGTTATATATTACTAATGGAAGGGATCATAGATCACGTGCCAACCTTTTCAAAGTTCAATGTCATGTCAATGGTAGCTGTGACTTCTAAATCCTAATATGCCTGGAACTGGTGGGGTACTATGGGAATTCAAATGTTACGCGCACGCTGAAAGCGACCTTTGGACAGCCGTCCGATGTTGCTATACAGAAAAAATAAACTAATAAAAAAGAGTCAAAGCAGTCAAAAATACTGCCAGGCTGGCATCAAACAAGCCGCCGCCGCCCCTGCTCCGACTTTTCCACAAATGACGATATTCTCCTTCAGCCATATTTCATTTGGCTCCTCGTTTAGAGTTCAAGCATTGGGTGAACCCAAAACATACAAGTTCTAGGACCTACATGGAATCCACATGATCCAACGGATTACGTATAATGGGTCAACAATTCTAGGTGTAGATAATCATGTGTAGGAGTTTTGAATGTATGATAACTGTCTTCTGCACATTTTTTTACCATGAGTTCCTAGACGTCATCTTATTATAAAACCGCAACAGCAATTCATAATTAATAAAGATTGCTCATGCTATTTATGTAGATATCTTAAGATATTTATGTCTAGTTAAGTTGTCTAGCTCTTTTCTTCGTATGCCTCACTTTGTACCCAGTAGGTCCTTGCTTAACTCTTCAAAAGCAAGTTGGAAAAGCCAAGCTTGATGAAACCTAGAAATCAATCACTAATCCAATTTAAGTACCTCCTCACAAAATAAAAACCTCAACAAAAAACTGAAGAGTGACAACAACAAGCGATTGAGCAGCATATCACTAGATCTCACAGTATGTTATGCTGCTTATTCAACCACTCATTTCATTTACGACATGAGATTTCGATTTCTTCAATTTTTCTGATTATTGACTAAGTAAAGAATTTGAGTTGATTCAAAATATTGCGTTTATTATAAATAAATAAATAGATAAATAACCCAATAGGACTTAGAATGAATCGTGCAGTACCTATAAATGGGAGAATACTTAGATCTCGTTTGGTTCGGCATTTGAAATGGGCTTTGAGACTCTACAGTCGCTTGGCCAAATGCAAACACGTTTGGTTCGTGTTTTTGTTCAACCTTGGGAAAATACAATTGCATCTCCAAGAGACTCTAAAAGCCTTTAGTCCAAAGCAAGTCTTGAGATACTTTGGGAAAGTGCATTTTCAGAATGCAAATAACATCGGTTACTGTTCATCTTCTCCAATGACTACCACACGGAAAAGCAGATTGGAGGTCAATGACTATTAGCCAAGGGGTTGCGTGCGCCGATAACCGCCGCTTGAGGGTCGCCCGACCCCAGTGATCGTCACTAGACCTTAGGCGACGCCTGGATCACACAACCCAGGCAACTGATGGCATGAATTGCGTGACCAAGGTGACTACCTGAGGTCGCATGACCCTAGGCGACGGTCGAACCCAGGCGGGTGACGCTTAGGGTCGCGTGATAGCCAAATTGCCCAGGCATCACCCACTTGGGTTCAGCTGTCGCTTAGGATCGCCCGACCTTAGGCGGCCATCACCTAGGGTTGCTCGACCTAGGTGACCGATCGCTTGAGGTCGCGCGATAGTTGCCTAGGTCAGGCGACCCCGAGCAACCAACGTGTGGGGTCATGCGCTTGAGGTGGGCGACCTCAGGCGACGGCAATCGGGGGCCAATTTTGGCTATCTGACGGTGAGATCCAGCGGTCAGCCACTAGATCTGGTGGTCCGGCAGCTAGATTTGGCTGGTCAATGGCCAAACTTCAAAAAAAGAAAAAATACAATTTTTTTTTAATTTAACAAAAGTCCTTTATAAATGCAATTTTTACCGAACATTATTTTGCCCAAAGTCATTTCTCATACACTTTAGAATTACAATTCACTAAACGCTATTTGCATTTCGAAAAACCCATTCACTCAAAGATATTTGTATTTTTTCAAAGACATTCCCCCAAAGCCGAACCAAACGGGGCCTTACTTTCATAAATCTCATTGCTTTTTGTTTGGCAATAACTTGAGATTTAATCCTACAAAGGAGATAGTTCACCTATAAATTACACTTCGATGACATTGAATCGGTTTAATCATGAAAAACAACATCCGAGCTATCACGCACCATGGATGAAAATTGGAATAAAGCTAGCGTAACAATAAACCTGATATAAGCTTAAATAAATAAAATGGGACAAAAGAGACTATCCCTTATAACTTGTCAAGCGGTCCGAGGCCCAAAAAAGGGCAATGTAGTTGACTTCTAGGATAGCTGTTCTCTATCCATCATCTAACTCTGTAATATATTTCCTCGTGGCATCCCTAATTTAAGTTTAGTTTCTAGTCAGGATATTAATGACGAATGACCAAAAGGACAGGTGAAGCAACTCTTTTTTTCTTGCCGCTCGGAAACAATTCTCCGAATAAAGCCAAGACTTATTAGACGACATCTCGATAATCCTTCCAGGCTGCTTGTCTAGCAAGTGCTCATCTTCTTGTGGTGGAGGTTAACGAACACTTAAAATTGGTCATGAATGTTGTCATCATAAAGGTCAATTTGCTGTCAATTTCTTGAATGAAAATCCGAAGAAAAACAAACCTAAGAAATCCATCCACTAACTTTTTCTTGACTTCAACTTTCCATGAATACCCACGTGATCATCTCCATCTTTGTATTCGTTCTTCATTCAGTGAAACTTTTGAATTAAGAGTGGACAAACTTAATTGTCAACAAGATGTGGAGTGGAATGCTCTCTTTGCACACTCATCAAATTTGGCACATTGCAAGATCATCAAGTTCATTCCGGACAAAAATAGGAACACCCCATTTCACTATCCCTCTTGCTAAGCAACAGCCTTACCTGGTGAGTAGATACTTGAGGAATAAAGGACTATAGAAACTATTATATTTCTTCCGTCTACGCATGGCCACTTCGGAAAGAAAATAACGAGAAAATTGGCAAGTGACCTACCTTATTGAGTAATTCCTTTATATGCTGAGAATGCATGCGATCCAATGTATTATAAGCCTTTAATTTTGGTGGATTCCATGTGATGTCATAAAATTTTACATAGTATCATAACATGAGATTTTGACTTCAAATATATCCAAGCCCTTATTTGACTTCCTTGTGATATATTTCCACGCTTAATTTGAAGTCAATGCCCAACTTACTCGAGAAAGGGACTATTAAAATATCAAATCCTATATTTATTTAACAGCTTATACTATTAGGACAATTGACGATTGTGAGATATAAATTTATGGGGTGAACTGGACATATATGCAGCTTGTGCACTTAATAATATTTCCTTGAATTGCCCCGAGATTATGCACCAAATATGATTGCATGGATTATGCACATCATAAAAAGCATAATATTTTAACTTCCCATGCCGCATTGCATAGAAAATTTTACTTTAGAGTTACCCACTTGAATTATGGTACGATCCTAGTTTGAGAAATTAATGATTTAACTTTATGAATTCAAGATTTGCCTATCGAAAGTGAATTTTCTGTCCACGAGGAAGAAAACTAAGGTGTGACGAGATAGATCAACCCTAAAGGGACAGAATGGTCATTTTTCTGGAGAAATGTCTTATTATGGTTTTTGGATCCATCTGGTTCCGGTACCGTCCACCATCGACTATCCCCAGAAGAGCAATGAATTTTAGAATTGTATTTTTGTGGGAGCCATGAGTTCTTGCTTGGCATCAAGTGCGCACAAAGGACATCCCCATCTTAGGAGCAAGTATTGGCCGTCTGATCTTCCACGTCATCACTAGTACCAATCGCCTGATCTCTGAATAATCAGCAAAGTGGGTCCCAATCTCCTCTTTCTCTCTCAATGTCATGCTATTAATAGGTTCACCTCTAGGCCTATAGTGCAATCCCAGGAGCGACAACTACAAGAAAGCAAGCCATATTCCATGCAAAATCTCATTGATCTATAAGCTTATAGACCATTGCATCGAATTCCTCCATTTATACCATGAAATGGCAACCAATGACATTGAACCGACCATGCCGGAATACGGCATTGGCTCTTGGCGACTCCGCCATGGTGGCCAAGCTCCTGGCTAGTGATCTCGAATGGTGGTTCCATGGGCCGCCTCGTTGCCAGCACATGATGCGGGTGCTTATTGGGCAATCAGACTACTCCGAGTTTACATTCCATCCACGTAGCACAACGGCTATCGGCGACGACTGTGTGATTGCCAAGGCGTGGGAAGGGGCGCAGGCATGTTGGGTCCATGTTTGGACGCTGAAGAACGGGCTAATTGTGCAGTTCAAGGAGTATTTCAACATGTGGCTAACCGTGAGACAAGTGTTGTTGCCGAGGCGGGAGGTGATTGAAAGTGCTAGTACGAGCACCTAGAGGGGGTGAAAAGGTGCAAAAACAAATTTTGCAAAATGTAGTGTAAAACTTTACTTTTAACCTGAGTGTAGTTGACAATAGACTTTGCATAGGAAATTAGACTCTAACAATTAAATAGAGTTATGAACAAAATAAAAGAGTTCAGAAAAGAGAATAAGAACACAATGTTTATAGTGGTTTGGCTTAAACCAAGCTTACATCCACTCTCCTATACTAACAGCTTACCGGCTGGATTTCACTATGAATTAAAAGAGTTGTTACAGTATCACGTCCTTGATTCCATAGTGTAGAGACTCTGCTATACTTCCACAAGGCCTCACAAGGCCTCACAAATATCTGGACTCTCTTTTGAGTACAACTTTACCCGCAACAATTGAATTAGCAAAGAACAAGGAGTTTCAAATTTTGGAATTTATCTATCGCACACATACTCGAATAACTAGAGCATCTTCCTTATATGCTCCTCCATGCCTTCATATCCATTGGCACCTTCCAAATGAGTCTTTCAATCTACCCATTGGACATAATCAATTAGAGAGATCTCGAGTTACTTAAGGAATGTGATGATAGCCCACCAATCCTGTTTGCCCATACAATCAGGATTTCGGTTTCCATAAGTAAAACCTTCCAAGTATACTTCGCCAATCAACGGATTCAAATTACTCGAATTAATTTCAAAATGAATAATAGATTTTGAGATGCTATCTTTAGCCGTGAGAACTTCTTTAGTCATTCAAATAAAAACCTCAAAGAAATACTCGCATTTGGATAAGTCTTCTTTGTCGGTCTAGAAACGGTCAATGAGGGCAGACTTTAAATCTTGAGTTTGGCAGTCTACAGACTTTGAAGAAAGAATCTGCAAGTTTTCAGACTAGACTGATGGAAACGCTTTGTTAGCTTCAAAACAAATAAAAAAGTTTTCTCCAACAATCTCGCCCTTTTTAATGGTGACAAAACTTTTCTGCAGATTTAGATGCTTTTGACCCACAAGACAATACTCAAGCAAACAAGGATATCTTATAAAAGATAAATGGATTATGATAAAGATAGTATCGAATCTGCATCCATAGGAAATGAGTTAATCCTGTAAAAACAACTATCTTTGCCATGAATACCAACAATGCTTAAGATACTGCAAGCATTAAATGATCAAAACATAGTCCAAACCAGTCAACCAAAAAAAAAAATAAAGTCAAATTTGCACCAACTTCTCCCCCATTTTTTCAACATTAAAAAGGTAGAGACAAAAAAGAGAATTGTATAAAATTAGGATTGTTTGGAACGCAAACAAGCTGGGAATCTCCCATCGACTTGACAATCTCCTCCAGCTTTCTCAGATCCTCCTTCAGTTGCGCTACTTCCTCATCCTTGGCAGTTGCTTGAACTTGAAGATTAAGGGCTTGAACTTGATTGAGCAAAGATACTGAAGAGGCTTGATTAGCATTTTGCATATTTTGAAATTCGCATCTCAAAGCATAAATCTGACCGCTCAACTCCATAAGAACATCAAGTAGTCTTCTAAAGTCTATTGAGTTGTCAGTTTGAGTGCTTCCTTTAGCATGATCAATTTGTGGAGTATTGATAGATGATGGCACTTCAGCATGAGCACCCACACTTGGAGATGAAACCTTAGTGCCTTCTTTAGGAAATTGTTAGGCATATACATCTTCTGGATAGGCAAGAGAACGACTGACATCATCACTAGTAAAAGCAAGTGAAGGAGTACCTCTTTTATCAGCAACTCCCCCTGTTTCAGTACCTTTAGGTGGAGAGAAGTACTTTTCATGCTCCGTCTCTTCTTCAATGACACGATGACCTTGTTCTCCTCTTTGCTCTTCTTCTGCAGTTCTTCCTTCCTCTACTTCTTTCCTCATTGTTTCCCTCTCTTCACACCTCTGCTATGTTTCCTCTCTGTCTTGGTTCTCTTTATCCTCTATCTCTAGGAATAAGACGCTGTAAGTTCTTTAAGGCAAGAGAGGAAATGGTGATGTCTTCCTCATCTTCTTCATCTTCATTCTACAAGATGGGTGCTCTCTTTTTCTTAGATGGAGTTGTCATGGGCTCTTTGCCTTTCCGTTTTGCAGCCACAGGGTCTTGATGAGTCTTGATAGGAGTTTTCTCCTTAAATTTCTCTAAAGCCTTATTTAGCTCCTTCAGACGCATCTTTGAAACCATCTTTAGTCCCACCACCATTTGATCATAGGTTCAAACACACAGAATTTTGGGAAGCTGAATTTTAAAATGTCTGAATAGCTGAGTAACAAGTGTTGAATAAGGAAGTTGGCCATGTCCTTTACCATTGATCTATACATGTGAAACATAATAGTGTGCGGTAGAGAGAACTTTTGACCAGCATTGATAGCATACATTAGCTTCGCTTCTGAATTGGAGACGTTAGTCTTGGATGTAGATTTGGGTCTAAGACAATTAATCACAATCTTGTGAAGCAAGACATTTGAGGTACTCATTCTTAAGTACAAAATTCTGCCTTTTGCCATTCTGTCTCAAACAAGCTCCACAGTTGCACAACCAATTTACACACTAATTGATTGGAATATCCCTCTCTCTACTCTAATCACATCGGCCAAAGTGTCCATATCAACCACATAATCCTAGTCTCTAACATTGAAAGAAAATCTATTCGCATCCAAAAAGCTTAGATTGGAATAGAAATACGCAATAAGTTTTAGATGAGCTATTGTTGTCTCAGAGCAAAATCGTTCAAGTTGAAGTAAAGTAAATTTCTCCCGTAACTTCACGTTCACAGAGTCGAGAAAATCAAAATCCACACTCCTTGGGTTCATCACCTCTCGCTTCAGCAACTTAGAGTAAACTCGCTTATGTTCCTCGGAATGAAACATATTTGCTTTTCTTCCTCAAATGTTCGCAACAACACCCATTCTAGACTTAAAATAAGTGAACATCTTTTCATCATCATCCTTTCCATTAGGTTGACTAAATCCTCTAACACACGGATCACTTGGGAAATTCACAAAAGCCCTTTTTGCCGAACTAGCAGGAGCAATTCCAAAACGTTCCATCGTTTGTAAAAAATGGGTTTCATTTCTATACCCATTTTCTTTCAAAAAATCATCAATAAATGTCATTGGAGAACCTCCATCCTTTAAGACAGAGTAGAGTTTGAAAGTAAAAGCAGGCTTAATAGTCATTATAGGTTCGATATCCTCAATAATTTCTTCCTCCGCTTGTTGTTGATGAACATTCTGTGGTCTAGCCTAAGGAGAATGGCATGGTCGAGAATGTTGTGGATTCTGCTGTTGCCTTGGAGATTCTTCTTCCTCGGTCAAGTCAAAATGCGTAGGACCCTCACGCATATGCTACGGTCCCCTGCTTGCAATCCTTAAAGACTTTCTTTGGGAAGACATTATCACAGTCTTTGAGAGAGTTTCCGAACTCGATTTGCTAGAAAGATGTAAACTTTAAGGATTAAACTAGAAAGAAAAAGTAAGAATGTGATGTTCTGTGCTTCTAGAGTTTGTGAATAAAAAAAATGAAGAAGAAAAACTGTATATAAAGCAATCGAAATGAGGTATACGGATCGTCATAAAAGGAAAAATAAAAAATGCCTTTTAAAAAAATAACTACCTTTTTGAAAATAGATAACTGTCATAAAAAAAAACTTCCTTTTCAAAAAAAGAATAATTTCCACGATTTCAAAAAATTTGGGAAGATAATATCAATTAATTGTAGATTAATAGGTAATCGTACCTTTTCGAGATTTTATCCGAAAGATAAATTGCTAGAACTGAAATGACTTACAATCGTAATCCTTGATCTTTTGAGTCTGAGCATCTTTAGACTTTTATCTTTGAGTCTGAGCTCTTTTAGATTTTAAGATATTAAGTCTGGATCGAGTAGACTCAAATAGACTTTTCTCCAGTGGTTTTGCAAATATGTCTGCCAGCTGATTCTTTGAGTCAATGAATTGAATCAAGACTTTTCCATTTTGAACATGATCTCTAATAAAATGATATTGAATCTCTATATACTTTGCTCTTGAATGAAGAATTGGATTCTTGGTGAGATTAATTGCGCTGGTGTTGTCACATTTAATTTCAGTGCGTGAATCTTCAATTCCAAAGTCTCTTAATTGTTGTTTTATCCATAAGATTTGAGAACAACAATTTCCAAGAGCCACATACTCTGCTTCTACTGTTGAAAGAGCCACAGTACTTTGCTTCCTTGAAAACCAAGATACTGTCTTGTTATCAAGCAATTGGCAAATGCCCGAGGTACTCTTTCTATTAATTTTGCATCTTGCTAGATCTGTGCATGAGTATCCAAGGAGAGTAAAGTCTCATTCTTTAGGATACCATAGACCTAACTTAGAGATTGTTGCAACGTATTTGATGATGCATTTCGCAACACTTAAATGAGATTCTTTGGGATCTGATAGAAATCTGGTACAAATGCAAACACTAAACAAAATGTCATGTTTAGAAATAGTAAAATAAATAAGTGAACCAATGATACTCCTGTATAACTTTTGGTCAATTTTTTTTCCTCCTTCATCTTTATCCAACTTCGAAGAACTTGACATTGGTATATCAGTCTTTTTGCAGTTCTGCAAACCGAACTTTTTAACAAGTTCTTTAGCATATCTTTCTTGGTGAATGAAAATTCGATTCTTCAATTGTTTCACTTGTAGTTCGAGAAAGAAGGATAGTTCACCCATCATGCTCATCTCGAATTTATCCTGTATAGACTTAGAGAATTTTTTGCACGGATTTTCGTTAGGTGATCCAAAAATAATATCATCAACATAGATTTAAGCAAGTAAAAAGTTTTTACTTTCTTTTTTAATAAATAGAGTAGTGTCTATTTTACCTTTAACAAAGTCATTTTGGATTAAAAACTTACTTAACCCGCCATACCAAGCTCGAGATGCTTACTTTAAACCATATAACGACATTTTCAATCTGAATACAGAGTCAGGTTTCCTTGGGTCTTCAAAACTAGGAGGTTGTTCCACATAGACTTCCTCTTGGATAAATCCATTTAGGAATGCACTTTTGATGTCCATTTAAAATAATATGGAATTCTTATAACAAGCAAAAGCAAGTAATAATCTAATTGCTTCTAACCTTGCTATTGGTGCGTAAGTCTCATCATAGTCTATCCCTTCTTTTTGTGTATATCCTTTGGTCACGAGTCTTGCTATGTTCCTTATAACTTTTCCTTTCTTGTCTATCTTATTCCTGAAAACCCATTTAGCTTCAATAACAGATTTACCTTTTGATTTAGGAGTTAATTCCCAAACATCGTTAACATTGAACTGCCTGAGTTCTTCTTGCATAGCTTCAATCCAGCTTTCATCAGTTAAAGCTTCTTCTATGCTTTTGGGTTCTATTTAAAAATAAGAGTCACATCGCTAGACTCTTTATGCCTTTTGGATCTTGTATGAATCTCTTCATCAATGTCACCAATAATAAGTTCTTTGGGATGACTGGACTTGTGCTTCCGATTGCTGGTTGGTTTAACAGACTATTGAATATTTTCTTCAGAGGATTCTTCAACATTCGTTTGTTGTTAACCTTTTGTAATCTGAGCTGGTTCTAGGGAATTAGACTTTGTAGAGTCTAGAGCAGGTTTAGATTCTTTAGGTTGAGTCTGGATTAATTGATTTTGTATAAGGTCTTGAAATTTGACATTCATTCATTCTTCTACAAATTGAGTCTGTAAGCTTTGCTGGAGGTTGAATATACTAGGAAGATTCCTTTTTTTGATTTTTCTTCAAACTTACCAATTCGATCATCTACATTTTTTAATACAAAATATTTGCAACTAAACACATGAAAATAGGAAGCAATTGGTTTCTTTCCTTTGAACAACTCATAGAGAGTTTTCTCCAGAATAAGCCTTAAGAAAACTCTATTAATGATATAATATGTTGTAGAAACTACTTCGACTCAAAAATGAGAAGAAATATTGCTTTAATTAAAAGTGTTCTAGCAATTTCCTACAACAATTTATTCTTCCTTTCCATAACTCTATTATGTTCGGGAGTGTATGGAGAGAAGAACATATGCTGAAAACCAGGTTTATCACAGAATTTATTAAAGTCTTGATTTTCAAACTTACCTTCATGGTCTGTTCGTATGCTTGAAATAACATACCTTTTCTCATTCTGTACTTTCTTAGCAAACTTGAAAAAGTAAGAAAATGTTTTAGACTTACTTGCCAGAAAGTATACCTAAGTAAATCGTGAATAATCATCCACTATTATTAGGTAATATCTCTTTTCACCAATGCTTTAAGTTCTAGTTGGTCTAAAGAGATCTATATATAGGAGCTGCAGTACATGATTAGTGGAAACTTGATTTATTGGTTTAAAAGAACTTCTAACCCGTTTTCCCAACACACATGGTGTGCATAATTCAGATTTTTGGTATATTAGATTGGGTAGGTCACGAACAAGCTTTTTTGAAGAGATCTTGACAATTTGCTTCATGTTGATATGACCAAGTTTTCGATGCCAGAGATTAGCTTCCTCTTGAATTGAAATTAGACATTGATATTTTTCTGGTTTGATATCTAAAAGATAGATGTTCCCATGTCTTCGCCCCGTGAAAGTTAGAGAGAAGTCTTTACTGGTTCCCGAACATATTCCTTCTTGAAAATTGATTTTGAAACCTGTGTCGCACAGTTGACTAATACTCAACAAGTTGTAATTGAGTCCTTCTACTAAGGAGACGTTGATTGTGAGACTTCCAATTTTTACTATTCCACATCCAATAATTTTTCCTTTGTTATTTCCATCAAAAAAGACTTTTTCACCATTAACTTGCATAAGTTTTATGAAACAAATTAAATCTCCTGTCATATGTCTTGAGCATCCACTATCCAAGTACCATTTGAATTTTTTATTTATTTATAGTAATCTGCATTTAAAAAAGAAATTAAAGTTTTCTTTGGTACCCACACTTTCTTGGGTCCAATGGAGTTAGTGCAATATACAGTCTTTGCCCAATCATTATTAACATGTCTCCAAACCATATGACATTCTTTCTCAAAGTGTTCTGAGTTGTTGCACTTATAACATTTGAAAACACTATTTCCAACAGGTTTTACAAAGACTTTTTGAAAATGATTTCTATAAAAGTCTTTTGTAAGTCTTTGTTTGATTTTTTCCTTTACTTTTGGAAAATCAATTAGAGGAATGGTTTCATAAGTCATTCCCAAGCCTGATTTGTTAAAGTAAGGTCTTTGTGCTAAAAGAATCTTTTCCAAGTCTCAAATCCTATAGAAAACCTTTTTGAAATACTTGAAATATCATTTTTCAAAAGTGTATTTTCTTTTGAAAGAGAGTTTGCATTTTCTTTCAAAGTTATAAAACTTTTATCTAAATTTTCAAACTTTTCTTTCCAAACAATCTCCTGTTGCTTTAGTGTAGAATTTTCCCTTTTTAGCTTGAAATTCCTCTTAAGAGAAGTTTTGAGACTAATACAAAGTTCATTAATATATTTCAAGATTTTAGTAGGAATTTTTAAATTACTTACCTTGATTTCACTGTCTAAGTCTGAGTCTGTATCTATCTTACAGTCTGAATCTGATTTTGATTTTTCCATTAAACAAATATTAGCATAATCCTCATCACTCTCTTCGCATTTGGTATTACTCCAAGTTTCTGCTTTGAGTGTCTTTCTGTATTTCTCAACTTTTCCTTTCTTTTTCTTCAGCAAGAGACAATTAAGTCTCGATGTGTCCTTTTTTTCTTACATTGAAAACAAATCACATCTTTATTAGATTCATTGTCCTTAGCTAATTTATTTTGAAACTTTTAAGAGCTTTGTTTTTTTTTCCAATTGAATCTTCTTTCCTTTTTGTTCAGTTTTCTGAACCTTCTTATCATGAGAGCAAACTTTTCGTCGTCCATATCATCTTTAGAATCTGTAACATCAGAGTCATCATTAGATTTTAAAGCAATAGATTTTTTACCTTTGGGATATTCTTCTTTATTGATTTGCTCCACTTCATAGGACTAAGAGTGCTAACCAATTCATCAACGGAGAGTGGCATGATATTTTATGTCTCCCTTAGTGAGGTTTTTATGTGATTCCAATCTTTAGAAAGTCCACACAATAGTTTGTTAACCTTCATGGTCCTAAGATTGGTTGACCTTGATACTCAAAACCATTCACGATTTCTGTAAAACGACTAAATATGTCAGTGATAGATTCTCCTGGCTTATCTTGAAGGCTTCATATTAACTGAGCAGAATATTGATTTTGGTTTTTTTCACTTGATCAGTTCCTTCATAGGTAATGTGCAGCCTATCCCAGACTTTTTTAGCTATTTCACAAGAAGATATTCTGTTATATTTAGTAGGAAATAATGCACAATATAAAGAGTAAATTACTTTTGCATCAAGAGCTTGTCTTTTGGTTATCTCTTCTTGAGTCATCTCGCTAGCCTCTAAAACTTCTTTTCCCCTTTTTGAGACTATTGTAGCTTTAGGAATGATTCCTTTGTCTACCATATCCCATTCCAGAGGATCTTTTGATCTTAGGAATGCCTTCATCTTGTTTTTTCATATACTGTATTCCTTTCTATCAAAATAAGGCGGTCTAGTGTTGCTTTGCCTTTCAACCAAATCTGGAGCCAACATACTAGCCATGGATCTTTAACTTTGAAGTAAAAATACTTCAATTTAAATGCGTACACAAGCTCTAATACCAATTGAAAGTGTTAGTACGAGCACCTAGAGGGGGTAAATAGATGCGAAAACAAATTTTGCAAAATATAGTGTAAAACTTTACTTTTAACTTGAGTCTAGTTGACAATAGACTTTGCAAAGGAAATCAGACTCTAATAATTAAATAGAGTTACAAACAAAATAAAAGAGTTTAGAGAAGAGAATAAGAACACAAGGTTTATAGTGGTTCGGCTTAGACCAAGCCTACGTCTACTCTCCCGTATTGATAGCCCACCGGCTGGATTTTACTATGAATTTAAAGAGTCGTTACAGTATCATGTCCTTGATTTCACATTGTAGAGACTCTGCTACACTTCCACAAGGCCTCACAAATATCTAGACTCTCTTTTGAGTACAAATTTACGCTCAACAATTGAATTAGCAAAGAACAAGGAGTTTCAGACTTTGGAATTTGTCTATCGCACACACACTTGAATAACTAGAGCGTCTTCCTTATATACTCCTCCATGCCTTCTTATCCGTTGGTACCTTCTAAATGAGTTCTTCCAATCTACCCGTTAGACAAAATTAATTAGGGAGATCTCGAGTTACTTAAGGAATGTGATGATAACCCACCAATCCTGCTCGCCCATACAATCAAGATCTATGTTTCCATAAGTAGAACCTGTGAAGTATACTTTCCCAATCAATGGATCCAAATTACCCAAATTAATTTCCAAATGAATAATAGATCTTGAGATGCTATCTCCAGTTGTGAGAACTTCTTTAGCCATTCGAATCAAAACCTCAAAGAAATATTGCATCTGGATAAGTCTTCTTCGTCGGTCTAGAAACTGTCAATGAGGGTAGACTTTAAATCTTGAGTGTGGCAGTCTTCAGATTTTGACGAAAGAATCTGCAAGTCTTCAGACTAGACTGATGGAAACGTTTCTCAGCTTCAAAACAAATAAGGAAATTTTCTCCAACAACGCGGCGCAGGTGAGCCATATGCTGTGGCAGAGCCATCCGAGGGACTGCTTCGATGGGTTGCCGGGGCTTTTGCTCGCCAAATGAGGAGGGTAGTGCATGCATTCAGGTGGTTGGGAATGAAAATTTCGGGGGTGGTGTGTGTGTGTGTGTGGCCGCGTGTTCAATACGTTTGATAAGAAAACCAGGAACGCTGTCAAGTCGTGGGAAAATGGACAGAATTGTAGTCAATGAGGTGTCAATTGCGTGAATGTCAAGACCAGGACTACGAATCTTTGTCTGATGGAAACTTCTTACAGTGCTCACAAGTAAACAAAATGATGGAAATTACGCGATGGACCACCATTGGTCAATCTTATGGATGAGCTTTCGCGTCTAACAAAGGAGACTTTGACTAGGGTTTCGATTTAATGTCCATGACCAGGCTACAATTAGTGCAGGCCTTTTAGGCAGCACGACTAGCAAGAATCTGCACATCCAAAAACATTATTTAATTGCCATGCACCGTTCCAAAACGTGTCTGTCTCCTTTTACAGGGAAACAAGGATAATTTATCCTCCTGTTGTCTATCCGCATCACAAGGCTCAATCCATGATGTACTGGAGTCTGGAGCCCCTTGCATGGGATGATAAAGCATGACATTTGAAATCAAAACCACATCAGTCCCAATGACGAAATCCCATATACGTAACAGAGAATACGATATACGAAATTCATAGACCAGGGTCTGGAAAGGGCATGGGTAACGAATTCACAGGATGTTGATTATAGTAGAGCTCGATGCCTCCAGGAGGTCACCAACCCCTGATCGTCAGGCCAGTCACTTTCGATCTGATGTCACGACCCTCGACTGTAATTGCAAACAGATCTTGAGAGAGAGAGAGAGAGAGAGAGAGAGGGAGAGAGAGAGAGAGAGAGAGAGAGGCTAAGTGAGGGCAGTGCAGATAGTGGTGGAAACAGCGAATGGTAACGCAAGCACAAACGGCAATGGAGAGCAAGCAACGTTGATGGCCGCATACAGATAATTAATTCCTGATTAGCTCTATAATATCCATGTTACATATTGCACATCATTTCATAAGTTACATAGCCTTAGGAATTGACTTTAATTAACCTATCCTATAGAATGGACCTAAGCGTGTCCTTAAAAGACTTTGTCTGAAATTTGAGATGTAAAAAGTTCAGGGTATTCTTTCCTAGGTCAAGAAGAAAAATGTTTACTTAGGAACTTGGAGGACTATTGGGGGAACGTAGACTACCCTGTCATTTCTTCGAAAATGGCTATAGCCTACATTTAGGATTAATGCATGTTCAATTTATTTGGATAGTTTAATATTTATGATGCATGTCACTTAGAATCCAAGCAATAAATGTTAAGTTAGGATATGCATGCTGCGTCACAAAAATTTAATGTTGTATCGTATTCGTGCTCATGCCGTATAGTTTGATATGCATTCGTCATTAGGGATGTTTCTATCAAGTCATTTGAACATGCCTTAGTTAACCATTAATTTTTTATATCTTAGTCTAATTTGGATCTTCATGTCATTGAATTATATTGCATGTCGAAATTCGGCTACATAGAATTCTAGGAGTTCATTTCATATTCATCATGTTAATTAAAATGAAAAAATACCATAAAGATTAGTATAAGTTGGATACTAAATAGTTTTGATAACTATTCTATAATTTATGCGTTTCATATGTGTCTGCATGTGTTTATTTAATCGTCTTTTGAGATATAGTCTGCAAAAATTACGTTTCAAGGAACGATAATGAGGCTTTGCTTGCATTTAATTATTACTTTGACTATTGACCGTTACCTTATAGCCTGTGCGTTTGCATGATCATCTCTCATATGTCAGTGGCATAGGATAAAACCAACAAAGATCTTGAAAATGAAGAGAAAATGTATTGAAAGGGTGTTAGATTAATGTAACATAATCAAGTCTTGCATCCATGAGTCTCTAATTTGTAGAAGTAAAATGCTCCCACATTTTACTTGGATATCTAATTGACCGATAAAAAATTAGTGACAACTCCAAAATATAAGTTTAAGCATGATAATTGAATGGAGATCCCAAGTTGCGTTTGATATGAGCTTGGGAGTGTTTGCGCTAAAAGTATCCTCATTTCTTTTGAGAGTAACTGTTCACGCCCGCTTAGTAATCCATTAACTTTTCCTTGGTGGTTTATCTCAAGAAAGGCCATGACAAGTGTTCCATTTGGAAATGAGGGAAGTGCAAAGTTCTTTCCATTTTACAGTCAAAGTAGAAGGGGGAGAAACCAATAGAAGTGTAGTGAGTCAGATAGTAAGTTTCCTTCTATAACATTTGTTGGGAAAATCTCTTATAATGTTTTGAAAATAACAAAATAATCAATGGCTACTGACATTTTTAATGATTGAGTAACCAAGTAAAAGATACACAAGCAGTTATGCAAATGATATTATAATAGGAAAGTCCAAAGGATATGAGTTCTCAATCAATTGGTGAACAAGGCATTGCACATAGACGTGTCTATAAGTTGGAGATACCTGATAAGAAGGTGAATAAGCCTTGAACCATGAGTTCGGTAAAATTTGGAAGTACCATTTATTGGTGAAAAACGAGCTAGAACTATGACTACTAATATACTTTGATATCACCAAATATTTGGAGTTGGATAGCATTAGATCAACCGTATGGATATCAACAAATTTTATACGTAGATATCATCAATGCATCCGATTAATTCGGAGTCTTTTGTTAAAGCTGAGTCTATTTTTGATTATATATTCAGACATAAACCCTACTATTTACATCATCACAGCTAGTAACCTGACTCATATTTCCAATATAGAAAATATTTAT
This sequence comes from Eucalyptus victrix, assembly GCA_016097545.1. Classification (NCBI taxonomy): domain Eukaryota; kingdom Viridiplantae; phylum Streptophyta; class Magnoliopsida; order Myrtales; family Myrtaceae; genus Eucalyptus; species Eucalyptus victrix. The sequence goes on from CM027835.1 coordinate 14,073,353, forward strand.
TGATCTTCAATCTATAATATTGTCTTGCAATAAAATCCTTACGCAAGACATCTTTTATTGATTGACAATCATTTCAAAGGCAAGCTACTTTTCACGATCGAAGAACTTTACTTATGGAAACTGAAGATTTGCTTGAATAGACAATAAAATCAATAGGGATTTAGATCTTATCTCTCAACAACTACTCAATCTTCTTTGCATATTTTGCCCAGTTGATTGAATAGAGAGTGATCCTTGGAAGACTGTCCTGAGAACAAAGTACCAAAGAGCACATATTGGTCCATAATTAAAAAAAAAAAAAATTCCAAAAAAACTTCATCTTGCATACTTGTCCTTCCTGAGCTAAAATTTTAATCCTTGAGAGTCATTGAAAGAGTGATTATGTGATTTAGTGAGACTTATCACAAACCTAATTATTATCAATCACTTTTGTAATCTCTTATTAATAGACTAGTGAAATCCTACTAGTAGACTGTTAATGTGGGATAGTGAACATAAGCTTGCTCTAAACCAAATCCACTATAAATCTTGTGTACAATTTTTTCAATCTTAGAACTCTTGTCAATTTTATATATATGTTTTTGCATGCTAGTGAATTTCATTATGTTGTACTTTAGCTGGTATGTCCATGATGGGATGCGATTAGAATGCACCGTTTCGTCTTGATGCGTTATGATGGAAAGACACTAATATAGGGGTACGAAGGAAGACGTATAAAAGCCTCCCAAACACAACCGTTGGAGGGTGTTGGCAGATCATTCGCACCAAAATTTCTCTCCCTTTCCATCAAAGAAAAAGGCATTCCATTTCTTCTTTACAAGAGCAGTTTCCATTTACGCCGTGGAAATCGGGTGCTTTTCTCATGATCGTATCCAGAAAAACGTGAGATAGTTTTGTTCGTGATTCATCGGCAATTCAACGTTCGTTCGGGCTAATTGTTGTTTGCACATCGGAATCAAGTAAGTCGTCTTTTGCTGACTTGAAATCCAACATTGGTATCAGAGCCCGGTTGCGATTTCTGCCTTGTTTTTCATTGAATTTTCTCGTTTACCATTTGATGTTGAGATCAAGAGTATGAAATCTATACTGTTTGGATGTCTAATGGTCGGAATTGCAATCTGAAAACTCAAAATCGAACCAAAACGAAGAACGGGTTCGGGGTCGCATGCATCCGTACGATTTTGGCCATTTTTGAAATATTCTTTTGACCAAAATCAATTTTTAAATATACAGGGTGAAAGTGCTCATTGAGACAAGTTCAACAATGGGTAGAGCATCGCCGAGGATGCCGGACGCACCCACACGCTTGGCCAGAAGTCGCTGCACGTGGGATCCACACACCGGACGCGCTTGGGACAAGCACGTGACGTCACGTGCTAACGTCGGCGAACCGATGAGTGAGCGTCACGCGCGTCGGCGAACTGACATATGTTGACATCATAGATGACGTCATCCAATGGTCGGTAAATCGCTTGAATGACGTCATCAATGACGCCAACGCCAGCAAAAGTTGGTCGGCTGGTGACCTGACCCAAGATCTAACTCGAGGTTGACCAAACCCACCCGATCGTTGACCGGTCAACGGTCGGACCGTTCAACTTGTTCGACGGTCAAACCGATTGGACCGGTCGGACCGACCAGGAGCCGTTTGGTTCGCAGGCACGTGTGCCACACGCGCCACGCACTTAGGCAATGCGTGGGGGCACGTGAGAGCTCTGATTGGAGCATGGTTGGTGTCGTTTGGTTTGTATGAATGTGCTCTACACTGTAGTATAATTATTTTATACTTTTGAATTTTATAAATGTATGAAAATGCGTATATAATTATTTTATACTTTTGAATTTTATAAATGTATGAAAATGCATAGAAAACTCTATGTATGCATATTTTTTGGGATTTAAATATATAGTTTATTCATTTGTAGCTTGTATTTTTTGTGGTTTAGGAAATATAGTAGCTAGCTTGTGTGCAAATGATGTCATATATGTTGTGTAGAGATTGGTTCGATGATATTATGTATATAGTTTAATATATTTGCAATTTTCTAATTGCTAGAAAATTCGAACAATGGTAGAAAATCCATTACATGTTAAATTACGATATTGATTATAATTGAAGCATGATTATTGTTTATAAGTTGGTTATTATCATGCTATATATATATATATATATATATATATATATATATATATATATATATTTTATATATATATATTTTTGTGTTAAGGAAAAATGTAGAAATTACATAAGGTCATGTAATTATTTTTCCTAGTGGGAGTTTGTAGGTTGGTAGAATTTGAAAGAATTCTCACTTAGAACTTAAAATTTATGCAAATTAAACTAATTAATGATAATAGAACAATTGTACATAGAAGTTGATTAGGAACATAATGAACTTTTGCTTTTGTGTATTTTGTTAAATTATCATTAATTTAGTTTATCTTTACTGCAAATTAAATATGTGTGTTACTCTATAAAGTGTGCTAGTATTGATTCTGTGTTTATTATGTCAATGTAATATAACAATTGATTATGACTTTGGCATCCAAGACCATTGTGGCTAACTTCAATAAAGGTGAGAAGCTGAACGGTGACAATTATGATATTTGGCACTGAAAGGTTTAGTACATCCTTGAGGAGCAAGAGGTTTTGGAAACCCTCAACCATATCATAGATGAACATGAGCATGGAGCTTTAGCTCAACACAGGAGAGATCTAGAAGCTTATCAAGCTTGGAAAAAGAAAAATAGCATTGCTCGCATCACGTTGCTGAGCTGTATGTAAGATGATCTCATGTGTGAGTTTGAAAGTTATGATAAAGCTCAAGTTATGTGGGTTGCCTTGAAAGATAAGTTTGGGGATACATCTATCATTAAGCTAAGGAGACTCACCATCAACTTTGACACATTTCAAAAGGCCCAAATGTAACAATGAGCCAGCATCTTCAGGAGATGTCAAACATGATTCGTAAGTTGAAGTCGGCAGGTCACTCCCTTACTGATGAACAGCAAGTTTAGGCTGTTATAAGTTCTTTTCCTGACAATTGGGAACATATGAATATCAATATAACACATAATGAGAACATTGTTACTTTTGATGATTTGTGCGTCATTTGGAATTAGAGGATAAGTGCCTAGAGGCTACGGGATCCTTTACCTATGCTTATGTTGCTGAATCGAGTTCGCGCAAGGCTTCGGGCTTCAAGCACAAAAGGAATTCTCAATTCAACAATAAAAGGAAGAAGACTGATCATGCACCTAAGAGGGCTAAGACTTTCAAATGCAAGAAGCATGGTGGGAAGAAGGACAAGGCCAAGATGGAGTGCTACAATTGTGGCAAGATGGGTCACTTTGCTCGTGAATGCACTGAGTCGAAAAAGGTACTTTATTACTCCATTACTTTGAGTAATGCTTTTGTTTCTAGTATTATAATACTCGCTGAATCTCATCCAATGTTGATTGTAGACTCAGGAGCAACAGACCATGTAGCTAGAGACCGAGAAGAATTTGTGGAGTATCGTCGGATATAGTCTGAAAGAAGATGGATATATGTTGGGAATAACTCAAGAGTTGAAGTGAAGGGTATCGGCACATGTAAATTAATCTTACGTGGTGGTTAAAACCTATTCCTACATGATGTCCTTTATGCTCTAGATATTCGATGAAACTTGGTCTTTGTAGTTGTTCTTCTTAGCTTAAGTTATGTATTGAATTTCCATGGTAACTGTGTTGACATTTTGTATGGAATAATTTATTATGGTTTAGGTCATGTATCGAATGGTTTTATGATATTAGATATTGACTATGATCAGTACAATGTTAATATCGATGGTTGTTTTTGTTTAATTGCATCTTCTAGTAATGTTGAGATTGATGCAAGTACTTGGCATGCTAGATTATGTCACATTAGATTGCAAAGAATGCAAAGATTAGCTAGAGAATGCATTTTAGGGTCACTCACTAATGTTAGTCTATCTGTATGTAAACATTGTCTAGTGGGAAAAGCAACTAGAAAACCATTTGGTAAAAGGACTAGAGCTAAATTTCCATTACATCTCATACATTCTGACATTTGTGGTCCTTTGAATGTGATGGGGAGACTTGAAGCCTCACATTTCATCACTTTCATAAATGACTTCACACGTTTCAGTTATATCTTTCTGATCTCCCATAAGTCAGAAGCATTAGACTGCTTTAGACGATATATAGCAATAGTAGAGAATCAGTTGAACAAAACAATACAGGCATTGAGAACCGAATGTGGATGTGAGTATCTGTCGGAGCAATTCAAGGCTCTTTGTGATTAAAATGGAATTATACGACAATTGAATATTCTTGGTACTCCACAACAAAATGGGGTAGCTGAGAGAAGGAATAAAACCCTATTGAAAATGATTAGGTCTATGATAGCACAAGCAAATTTACTTATCTTCTATTGGGAATATGCGTTATTGACAGCTGCCTATATACTTAACCGAATGCCCTCAAAATCAGTCACTTTCACTCCTTATGAATTATGGACTAATAGGAAACCAAACTTGAGTAGTCTACATCCATGGGGATGTGCAGCTTATGTTCATGATTCTTCCCATAAATATGGCAAATTAAGTCTTAGAAAGAAGAAATGCATATTTATAAAATATTCTGAACACTCCAAAGGGTATGTGTTCATAAGTTAACAAGCTGATCGGAAGTGTGACCGAAATGGAGTCACAAGGTGTCACATTCTTGGAGAACGATTTTCCTAGTAAAGGTAAGATTGATAAGGACTTCCAATTATATGAGATGGAAGATCCTGATAACACACCCACTAATATTGTAAAAGGAAATGAAAATTACTTCAACATGCAAGACCTAGTAGGAGTGTTGCATCGCCTAACAAATTGAATTCAGGATAAATTCAATTGCGTAAAAGTAATCGTAAAAGTATTTCTCGTCGTCATTTTGAGATTGAAGGGGAAGCATTTATGATTGCTCAGAATGACGATGCCAAGCCTAAAACTGTTCAAAAGGTTCTCTTATCCTCTGATAAGGAAGAATAGAGAAAAGCTTTGGAAGATGAGATGGAGTCAATGAGGGCAACCCATTTTTGGGATTTGGTTGATCTATCACCCAATCATAAGGCCATTGTAAACAAATGGGTCTTCAAGATTAAGCGAAGGGCAGATGGATCCATTGAAAAGTATAAGGCTCGCTTTGTGGTGAAACGTTATACTCAACAAGAGGGTATAAACTATGAGGAAACATTTTCATAAGTTGTAAGGTTTGCCTTAATATGCTTTATTCTAGCCATCGTTACACATTTGGACCTCGAATTACATCAGATAGATATAAATACAACATTTCTCAATGGAGACCCAGATAAGGAAATCTATATAAAACAATCAATAGGTTTTATAGCTAAAGGTCAAGAGCATAAAATTTGCAAACTTCATCGCTCAATATATGGCCTTAAGCAATCATCTAGACAGTGGTATCTTCGTTTTCATCGAGCCATAACTACTTTTGGTTTCACGATGATTGAGGAAGATCACTGTGTATATATCAAACGGTCCGAAGATAAATTTGTGATTTTATCACTTTATGTAGATGATATTCTATTGGCTAGAAATGACAACATTTTGGTTATCAATATAAAAGAATGGTTGTCCTCTAATTTTGAAATGAAGGACATGGGAGAAGCTGCTTATATATTAGGAATTAAAATCGAAAGAGATCGATCAAGAAAACTCCTTACTTTATCACAAGAATCTTCTATTATAAAGATTCTTGAGCATTTCAATATGGAACATTGTAATCCCATTGATATCCCTGTCATGCAAGGTGAAGTTCTAAGTACTGAGATGTGTCCTAAAACTCCAAAAGAAATTAGAGTGATGGAAACTGTTCCTTACGCTAGTGTGGTCAGAAGTTTGATGTATGTTATGATGTGTACTCAACCCGACATATGCTATGCCGTGGGATTGGTGAGCCAATATCAATCAAATCTTGGTCAAGCACACTAGAAAGCAGTGAAGAGGATCTTGAGATACTTGAAGGGCATTATGGACTATCGACTTTGTTACCAAGGAAGTGATTTACGCCTATTAAACTATTTAGATGCTGATTGGGGTGGAGACCTGGATAAGCGTAAATCGACTTTTGGATATGTGTTCTTGCTCAATGGAGGTGTGATTTCTTAGAATAACAAAAAACATACATGCACAGCCTTATCTACGATCGAGGCAGAATTTATTGCATGTTTTGTCATAGTGCAAAAAGCACTATGGCTAAAACGTTTCTTGGAAAATTTAGCCATTGTTACTGAAGTTCCAAGACCGATAACAATTTATTGTGATAGTCAAATAGCCATTGCCGATGTGAAAGATCCCAAGTATCATGGAGGGATGAAGCACATTCACATAAAGAACAACTTCATTAGAGATATAATAGCGTAGAAAGAAGTGATCCTACAATATATTTCAATCAATAGAATGGTTGTTGATCCATTTACGAAGGCATTTCTAGAGATATATTCTTAACCCATAGGATGTCACTAGGATTGCGTAGAATGTGATATGTGTTATTGTAAATGATCATTGGTTTATGTATTTATGAACATATGTATTGTACTTGTTTTTTTATTAGTGACTTGATGTTTTTATCAACAAGTACGAATACAGTATGAGACTAGCACTACACACATATATTATTGAAAAGTATGTCGGCAGGCAATGATTGGCTCACTCACACGAGCAATCGCCTCAAATGCTTTAGATAGCACGTTGGGATAAGCCGTTATGTACAAATAAATGTTAAAGAGTAAGTTTAGTACGTAAAATATGTTGCCTTGATTGAAGTTAAGATGAGGTCTGTGATTTGTTTATAATAAGACCGAACATGATAGTTTCACAATCATGTATGCCTGTAAGATGCCGGATGCGAGTACTTAATTGAGCGCTGTAGAACGCGAGTTGATATAACACTTGGGTTAAACATGAGTACGTGAGAAATACGTGATTATGTTTAAGGTAAGATCCATATAGTGGATATATTTAGTAAATGACATACACTCTTATAAAAAGATAAATCTACTATAGCATGTAATTCATACTACATGTGCATTGTATAACTGACAAGGAAATGTGAGTAAAATTATCCATATTTACTCATTATGTGAGCCCTTGAGGTAATTTATAATTTACCTCATTATGTGTCATATATTATTTTTGACTATGATCTTGAAGTGAAAGATCAATGTTGCTACTTTAGCATGTTACGGGCGATCATGAATAGATATGGCCTATAGGACATGTCTAGGAAAACAGTTGTTCTAAAATGGAGAGAGACATGAGTATGAAGGAAGAATATTGTTATTTTATATCTATTACATGTATTTACTAGTTGACCAATTATATCGCCCTTTGTGGTTGCGGATATAATTGTAAATACATTGTGTTTTGAGAATAGTCAAGTATAGTCTTTAAGGGATAGGTATACTTGGATTGATGCAACAAAATATGTCTGGGGGCACTGTGAGACATCAATTGTTTATTTCTTTTCGGGGTTGTAGCCATTATGTCATCCTTAACAGTTGCATAATTTGAGCTTCCAAGTATAGGTGTACTCATTGGTCGCACGACTTACTTGCCAATATTAATTGTTCTATAAAGTTGATGAATGTTGAATGCCTTGCCTTATATTCTTGATAGAGCACTATCAAACCCATCATGTCCGAGTGGGAAATGTTGTACTTTAGCTGGTATGTCCATGATGGGGTGCGATTGGAGTGCACTGTTTCATCTTGATGCGTTATGATGGAAAGACACTAATGTAGGGGTATGAAGGGAGACATATAAAAGCCTCCCGAACACAACCGTTGAAGGGTGTTGACAGATCATTTGCACCAAAATTTCTCTCCCTTTCCATTAAAGAAAAAGGCATTCCATTTATTCTTTATGAGAACAGTTTGCATTTACGCCATGGAAATCGGGTACTTTCCTCATGATCGCATCCAGACCAACGTGAGATAGTTTTGTTCGTGATTCATTAGGCAATTCAACGTTCATTCTAGGGCTAATTGTTGTTTGCTCATCGGAATCAAGTAAGTCGTTTTCTGTCGACTTGAAATCCAACACATTATATAACTATTGATATTCAAACTTTGACCTTTTTGCACTAATGAATATCAATATTTAGACTTTGAATGAGTTCAATTTGATCATACTCATCTTGAATATCTTACTTCCGCATTAAACTGTTGAGATGTGTTAAAATCACCTATTCACCCCCTCTCCCCCCGGGCCCCCCTCCTCTAGGTGATTTTATTGACTCCAACAACATTCACTTCCGGATAATGAGTCTCATAGATGGTGGCATGCAGTGGATTATTTATATTTAACCACAATTACAATGAAAGAAATCCTATCACTTGATCCACAAGATTGCCATCTTGTTCATCTTGTAAGCGCTTAGCAAAGTAGATTAAACTATGGCAGCGATAATAACTTTCGCTTGTTAGTTGATGTTGATCGGGAGACACAAGGTTGATTTCATTTTCCTTGTTGGGTATCTTAAACTTATACCTATAGAATTGATTTAGGCGTATTCCAAATCCATTCTTAATATTCGTCCATCGCTTCTTCCTGCTGTGAAGGAAAGGGTTATCATAGAAAGCGTTATTTATGATTATGTTCTAATCTATTTTATTGAATTAGAGGCGTTAGATAGATATATTTATGCACTTATATTCAAGGTTCAGAAAAAATAGAGAAAGCATTTAGTTAGCCATTAGGTGAAATCTTCTTTTTTTATAAGAGCACCGTTTTCATGTGGAGGCAGTCGCCGCAATATGTCAAGAGAGAATAGTTTGGAGGGAAGACGGCATTCCTCTCAATGAGTAGTTTTTTTTTTTTTAATGCAATTTGATACATCGATCTTGTAACTCTAAGTTGTGGGTTGTGCAAGGGCTATCGAGTAAGAGGCATTCGAGCTTGATCACTTTGGATAAGGACAATGTAGCATCCTTATTGTTCCAATGTATATCATCATTTCATGACTATGTTAAGTCCTCCTTGAATGTGTAGTGATGCAAATCTTTTGCTCCATTCCATTTCCTCTCTTTCCGTAAAGAATTTACCGAATCTTTTTTGTCCTCTTCTAGGTTATGACATCTATGTCCACAAAACAAGGCATGATGTTGCAACATGAAGATACCTCATGCATATAATTTGTGTTCCCTCTTATATTGTCAACCATGACAGACACAACTTTGAAGTGGATCATCTCGTAAATAGTTGCATTTGTTGAGAAAACTTCCTAATATGTTTTGAGAATTGACAAAACATTCCGTAATTATTAATAATTCTAATGAAAGAATTTCCAAGTGGTGTTCTTGGAGCAATTCAGTTCAGATTGTGTTTTGGATATCATAAGACTCACAGCCTTGTTCTTATATTCACTAAAATTCAAGTCTTGAATTTCCAGGTGATATTTTTGGAGTAATTTGTTTGGTTTCATTGGTCCAAATACTGCATTTCCTTGATACAAAATCTGCTAACAATGGTAGTAACTCCATTGAAATTTCAGACATAGATTCATCTGGCTTCATCTTGAAAGATTCATATTGTCAAAAAAGAATATTTATCTTGGTTTCCTTGATTCCGCCAGTTCCTTCATATGTTGGTTTCATCTAGCATCTTGGAAGATTCATCTGTCCCATTTCTCTTTTGGTGTTTCGCGGTAGGAAATTCGATTATACTTAGCAAGTGATAAGACACAATAAAGATAATAAACCACTTTTCCATCTAAGGCTTTTCTTTTGGTTAATTTAATATGAGATAGGGTGGGGTAGTTGAGGGTGTGTTGCCATCCCCTTCTATTATTGAAGATGATTAGCATTAGGATTAACCACTTTTTGAACAATATTACATTCTAAGGGATCTTTGGATCTAATAAAGACATTCATTTTGTTTCTTCAGATGTTATAGTCTTTTCTATCAAAGTACAGAGGCCTAGTGTTACTCTGTCATTCGAAGAGACCTAGTGCAAATCACTAGCCATGATAGATGGTTTGTGACATCCTGAATTTTTCAATTCTGCTTTCAATTAAATTAATCGGGCATTTCATTAACGCGCCTATAGTACTGTTCTCAGAGCTGATTACTTTTAAGATAACTAGACTATCTGGGGAAGTCATTAAGAAATTTTAATGCAATAGACTTGGGAATTCAATCGTGAATCGATTATTCAACCGTGCTTATCTGCAGAGATCATTATGGAACAGTTAAAAGTCGACTAGAGATCAGAGATAGGTCAGTTTGACTGAGATGTATGACTAAACGTGAATGATTCCACTAAATTACAAAATTCTCATCGACCAGCACTAGATTGATTTTCTATTGTTTTGGTACCTTGTGTCCGTATTTGAATTATCACTATTTTCACGAAAATCAAGAGTCGTCAATGTGTCGAAGAGGTTCATTTTCGCTTAAACAAAATCAACCACGGGTCATTTACATTGAAAATTTCTAAAAGCTACCTAGTAGCCTAGGTCACGCTTAAAAATCGCGTCAAATTGAAATTAACCGCGAATTTGAATCCGATTTGAGAAATTGAAAGTTCTGTTATGTCACGAGTCATTTTAGAAACGTCGACTCAGTCTCCGAAGATTTTTCTGTAAATCGGGTTTTCTGGCGAAAAAGTCGAGATAAGGCCATTTTTGTCCAGAAAATTGAGATGATCATTTTTTATCGTGAAATTGGGATGCATGTAGGTCCTAATGGCAAGGAAAAATGCCAATTGGATCGAAGACTCGACAGTGGAATTCTTAAAAGCCGAATTGAGCAAATTTGAGGAGAAATTGAATGGAAATTGAGCCAATTCCAATGCAAACTCGTGTGCCCCCCTTGGACCCAACTTTTGGACCAACTCAAGTCTTCTAAAAGGATTTTTTGGTCTGGAAATTAGCTGAGGAAGATAGCTGGGTTTGGTGGGCCAAGTTGAGAGAACAAAAGAGATAGGAAGAGACTAAAGTGGCCCCCCTTGCTGCAACCGGTTCCCTTTTCCCCTTCTTCTCTCCGTCAACCTCATCCTCTCTTCATTTTAGTAGCTTGAAGCTCCCAAGAAACCGAGAAACTAAGATGTAGCCTCACCTCGCCATCACAACCGTTCGCCAAAGCCGGAGCCACCGTTGCGTCACCACCGTTGCTCATGTCTTGCCGTGCATCCTCGACCGTTGTCTCTACCCTAGCTGCGTTCCCAAGCCTCCCCGTGGTCGTCAGAGCTTAGCTTGTCACCGTTTAGCCATTACTTGCCCCCGCTTGGACCCACAGCAGCCCCCACTAGTCTTCCTTGCTTGTCTTTGCCTTAACCGCACCACCGCCAACTTCTTCGACCAAGAGCAAAACCAAACAGTAGTGGGTATCACAGCAAATGTTTGCCTCATTTTTGTGGCCTTCCGTACCTTGAAAGGTGGTATCGCTTTGGAGTGTCTCAACCCTCACCGCATCCCCATTGTTTTGATCTGAGCGGATTGCTTAACAAGTGAGTTTAACTCACTAATCCTTGCTTAGTAATTTAATGGCATTTAAGGGTTGATTAGTTTAGACTAAGTATGGATTATGTGGATACTTAAGTTAGATTAGCAATTTAATTAATCGTTATTGCATGTTAGGTGGTTAGAGTAGTGTAATTAGAGCATAGACAAGCTCTAGTATTTATCTAGAGTGGTTTGAAAATTTTCCGAGCCCGTCTCGGCTTTTAATTAGGCTTTATGAGCCTAAATCCTATTTATTGGCATTTATTAATTATTTTCCTTAATTAATTAATTAATTATTTTTCGGAAATTAAACCGGGATAGCCAGTGACTGAAATTTTATGTTGATTGCAATGGTGTGATCTGTTTATTTAATTGATTGTTATTTTGTGCAAATTGAGTGTGATTTGTGAGTGTGAGTAATTATCCCAAAATTTATTTAATTTCAATAATTAATTAAAAAATCACCAAGTGTCGGTTTACAATGCCAAAAAGGAATTTGTGGACTATTGAAATTAGTGGGATTTTATCATGCTTGATAAAAATACTCATGTGTAGTAAACCAAGCCTACGTCCACTCTCCCATACTAACAATCCACTGGCTGGATTCCACTAAGAATCAAAAGAGATTTTATAGTCTTACGTCCTTGATTCCAAGTGCAGAAAATCTACTACACTTCCTCAATGTTTCACAAGTATTTAATTTCTCTTTTGATACAACTTAAGCTCAGCAATTGAATCAGCAAAGAGCTAGAAGTTTCAAACTTTGAAAATTTTCTTTCACGCACCCTTTTGAATAACTTGAACGTCTTCCTTATATACTCTTCTATGCCTTTATATCCGTTGGCACCTTCCAAAAGAGTTCTTCCAATTTACCCATTGGACAGAATTAATTAGGGAAATCTCAAGTCATTTAAGGAATGTAATGATAGCCACAAATCTTGCTTGCCTATACAACTAGGATCTAAGTTTCCATAAGTAGAACCTTCCAAGTATACTTTGCTAATCAACAAATCTAATTATCCGAATTGATTTCAATAAGAATAATTGATCACAAGATGCTATCTCTAGCCGTGAGATCTTCTTCAACCATACGAAACAAATCCTTATAAATGTACTCTCATCTTGACAAGTTTTCTTCATTGGATAAATCTTTTCTTCATCGGTCTGGAAGTTATTAGTGAGGGTAGACTTTCAATTTTGAGTCTGGAGGTCTTCAGACTTTGACGATAGAATCTGCAAGTCTTCAGATTAGACTATGGAAACGTTTTGTCAACTTCAACACTAGCACCTTCCAAGTGTCCTCCTCTATTCTTCATCTTCCTTCTCTGTCTCTTCTCTCTCTTTTTCTCTTTCGTCTAGCTTTTCTCTTGTCTCTTGAAAGTTGACAAAACTCTTTAAGTTTCTTAAGGCTGAATCCTCATCCTCTTCATCCTGCAAGATGAGAGTTCTCTTCTTCTTTACTGGAGCATCCATGGGCTCCTTGTCTTTCAATTTGGTTGCAGCAGAGTCTTGTTTTGCTTTGACGAGAGACTTCTCCTTCATGCGCTCTAACACCTTGTTAAGCTCTTTTCAAAAGCATCTTTGTAACCATTTTGAATCTAATCACCATGTGGGAAATGTTTGTCAAACATAATGATACAGGGATATGAATTTTAAAATGTCTAAAAATGCGCGTGATAAGAGCAAAATAAGGGAGTTGTCCCTTATCTTTCACCACTATCCTATACATGTGAAACATGATGGTGTGAGGCAGAGAGAATTTGTAGCCAATATTGGCATGCATCAATTTTGCTTCAAATCCGAGACACATCAATCTTAGATGTCGACTTTGGACGGATGCAGTTAATCACAATTTTGTGCAGCAAGATGTTGGAGGCATTCATCCTAGAGTAGGATATCTTGGCTTCAGCATCCCTGTCTTTCACCAATGACAAAGTGACATGAGCAACAAATACACTAATTGGTTAGAAACATGCTATTTCCACCCCTAATTAGGTCAGCCAAAGTGTCCATATCCACCAAAAACTCCTTATTCCTCACTATGAAAGAGAAATTGTTTGTATCTAAGAAAGATAAGTTCAAATAAAAGTAAGCTGTGAGTTTTGGATAAGCAGCAGTAGATTCAGAACAAAAGCGCTCTAATTGTAGAAGAGCAAACTTCTCTCGCAGATTTACTTTCACAAAATTAAGAAAATTAAAATCAACACTCCTAGGGTTCATAACCCTTCTCTTCATTACATTCAAATAAACCCTCTTGGGAATCTTCAATCTGAATAGACTTGATCCATCACTAACAAAGTGTGGGTCACTAGGAAAATTAGCAAAGGCTTTTTCAGCCAATCCCTTTTCTACAATACCCATCTTCTCCATATCGCATAGAAATAGAGTTCATTCTTGTAACCTCTCTCTCTCTCTCTCTCTCTCTCTCTCTCTCTCTCTCTCTCTCTCTCTCAAGTATTCATCAATCAAAGACATAGCAGGTCCTCCTAGTTTCAAACTAGAATAAAGCTTGAAAGCAACCTTAGGAGTTAACGTTCTTACATGTTCAACTTCTTCCAAAATTTCTTCTTTTGGTTAGTTAGTAGAGGAGAGTGGCACTGCTAAGAAGGTTGTTGCTGATTTAGTCGATGTGGTGGAGAAGAATCTTCTTTCTTGGTCAAATCGAAATTCGTAGGACCCTTAAGCATGTGACGTGGTCCCCTACTTTTGCATCCCTCCAGGCTTTCGCACTCAACCTAGCATCGCGAGACCCTCCGGCACAAACCCCTCCGGGCATCCTACAACCGGGCGTGTTCCGGACCCTCACACCTCGATTCTCATCTCGAAACTTTCCCCAAGAGGACCCTCCGGCACAAACCTCCGGGCATCCAACAGCATCAACTCACTCGACCCTTTCTTGAAGACATTGTCGCTTGGATCTATAAGACAAGGGAGAATTTCATAGACTTGCTGACGAAAATGTGAAAACTTTTTTCGGGTTTAAAGTGAGAGCAAATGGGAGTTCATATTTTTAAGCCATCGTTTCTTGAGAGTAAAAAATTGTGTCGAAGAAGACGAATTTCAACAAATCGAATTATAGGATCCTCAAGCATGATATATAAAGCAAGTGAAGTGAAAGTAAACAAATCGTCACAAAGGAAAAATTAGAAATGCCTTTTTTTCGAAAAATAATAATTGCCTTTTCGAAAATGAATAACTGCCTTTTCGAAAATGAATAAATGCTATAAATTCAAAAAGATAATTTCAATCAATTAGCGATTAATAAGTAACCATACATTTTCAAGTTTTTAATCAAAAATTAAATTACTAGTACCGAAATAACTTATGGTCGTAACTCTTGGTCTTCTGAGTTTGAGCACCTTCAGATTTTACCTCTGAGTCTGAGCACCTTTAGACTTTAATGGATAAAAGATGTGATGTTCAGTTTGGAGCGAATAGACTCAAATAGGCTTTTCTCCAGTGGCTTTGTAAATATGTCTACCAGTTGATTATTTGAATCAATGAAATGAATCATAACTTCTCCATTTTGAACAAGATCTCTAATAAAGTGATGTCAAATCTCTATGTGTTTTGCTCTTGAATGAAGAATTGGATTCTTTATGAGATTAATTGCTCTAGTGTTGTGACATTTGATCTCGGTGCATGAATCTTCGATTCCAAAATTTCTCAGTTGTTTTATCCATAAGATTTGAGAAGAGCAACTTCCAAGGACCACATACTTTACTTCTGCTATTGAAAGAGCTACAATACTTTGCTTCATTGAGAACCATGATATTGTCTTGTTTCCCAACAATTGACAAGTACCGGAAGTACTCTTTCCATCAACTCTGCAACTTGCTAGATCTACGTCTGAATATCCAAGGAGAGTAAAGTCTCATTCTTTGGAATACCATAGACCTAACTTTGAGGTAGTTGTAACGTATTTGATGATACATTTTGCAGCACTTAGATGAGATTCTTTGGGATCATATTAAAATCTAGCACAAATGCAAACACTAAACAAAATGTCAGGTCTAGAAATAATAAGATAAAGAAGTGAACCAATAATACTCTTGTAGAACTTCTAGTCAACTTTCTTTCCTCCTTCATTTTTGTCCAGTTTCGAAGAACTTGACATTGGTATCTCGGTTTTTTTGCAATTCTACAATTCGAACTTTTTAACAAGTTCTTTTGCATATTTTTCTTAGTGAATGAAAATTTCTTCATTCAATTGTTTCACTTGTAATCGGAGAAAGAAAGATAGTTCACCCATCATGCTCACCTCAAATTCATCCTACATAGATTTAGAAAACTTATTGCACTAGTTTTCGTTAGGTAATCCAAATATAATATCATCAATATAGATTTGAACAAGTAGAAAGTTTTTACCTTCTCTTTTAATAAACAATATTTTATCTACTTTTCCTTTGACAAAACCATTTTGAATTAGAAACTTACTTAACCTATTATACCATGGTCGAGATGCTTGCTTTAATCCATATAGAGCATTTTTCAATCTGAATACTGAGTTTGGTCTCTTTGGATCTTCAAATCCAGGAGGTTGTTTCACATAGTCTTCTTCTTGGATAAATCCATTTAAGAATGCACTCTTGATATAATTTGGAATAACCTGAAATTTTTATAACAGACAAAAGCAAGTAATAATCTAATTACTTCTAACATGGCTACTAGTGCATAGTTTTCATCATAGTTTATCCATTCTTTTTGCGTATATCCTTTGGCATTTTCCTTTATCATCCAACTTATTCTTGAAAACCCATTTAGCTCCAATAATGGATTTACCTTTTGGTTTATGAGTTAATTCTCATATATGGTTAATGCTAAACTGTTTGAGTTCTTCTTGCATTGCTTCAATCCAACTTTTTTCATATATAAGTGTCATGGCGCTAGACTCTTCTTGCTTTTTGGATCTGATGTGAATCTCTTCATCAATGTCACCGATATGAGTTCTTTGGGATGGCTAGACTTGTGCTTCCGATTCTTCGTCGGTTTGACAAGCTTTAGTAATCTTCTACTTCAGTTGATTTTTCAATTTCTATCCATTGTTGATTTTTAGAGGTTTGAGTTGCTTCAGGGGAGGTGGACTTTGGAAAATCTAAAGTAAGTTCAAATTCTTCAGGTTGAGTCTAAATCAGTTGATTTTGCAAAGAGTCTTGAAATTTGACATTCATAGATTTTTCCATGAACTAATCTTCTTGTTGAATACTCTGCAAGCTTTGCTTGAGGTTGAGTAGTCAAGGAAAATTCATTCGTCTGATTTTTCTTCAAACTTATCAATTCGATCATTTGCATTTTTCAAAACAAAACATTTGCAACCAAACACATGAAAATAAGAAACAATTGGCTTATTTCCTTTGAATAACTCACAGGGAGTTTTCTCCAGAATAGACCTTAAGAATATTCTGTTAATAATATAGCAAGCTATAGAAACTGCTTCAGCCCAAAAACAAGAAGAAATATTACTTTATGTTAAAAGAGTTCTTGTCATTTCTTGTAGAGATCTATTATTTCTTTCCATAACTTTATTCTATTTTGGAGTGTATGGAGAGGAGAAAAAATGTTGAAAACCAGAAAGTAAACCCAAGTGAATCGAGAATAATCATCCACAATTACTAGGCAATATCTCTTTCCACCAATGCTTTGAGTTTTGGTTGGTCCAAAGAGATCCATATGTAGAAGTAGAAACTTGATTTAAAGAACTTCTAACGTGTTTTCCCAATACACATGGTGTGCATAAGTCAGATTTTTGAAATTTTAGGTTGGGTAGCCCACGAACAAAGTTCTTGGAAGATATCTTGGTGTTGGAGAAAACTTCCTTATTTGTTTTGAATTTGACAAAATGTTTCCATTAGTCTAGTTTGAAGACTTGCAAACTCTATTGTCAAAGTCTGAAGACCTCTAGACTCAAGATTTTAAGTCTACTCTCACTAATAGCTTCCAAACCGACAAAGAAAAGATTTGTCCGATGAAGAAGACTTATCCAGATGCGAGTATATCTTTAAGGATTTTGTTTGTACGGTTGAAAAAGATCTCACGACTGGAGATAGCATCTTGTGATCAATTATTCTTATTGAAATCAATTCGGATAATTAGATCTATTGATTGGCGAAGTATAATGGGAATGTTCTACTTATGGAAACCTAAATCTTGATTGTATGGGCGAGCAGGATTGGTGGGCTATCACTCGAGATCTCCCTAATTGATTCTGTTTAATAGGTAGATTGAAAAACTCTTTTGGAAGGTGCCAACGGTTATAATGGCATGGAGGAATATATAAGGAAGACGCTCAAGTTATTTGAGAGTGTGTGTGAAAGAAAAATTCCAAAGTCTGAAGCTCCTAGTTCTTTGCTAATTCAATCGCTAAGCTTAAGTTATACTCAAAAGAGAGACTAAATACTTATGAGACATTGAGGAAGTGTAGTAGAATATCTACATTGTGGAATCAAAGACGTGATACTATAAAATCTCTTTTGATTTTTAATGGAATCCAGCTAGTGGGCTGTTAGTGCGGGAGAGTGAACGTAGGCATCTAAGTCGAACACTATAAACTTTGTGTTTCAATTCTTTTTTCCTAAACTCTTTACTTTAATTCGTAGTCTTATATAACTGTTTACAATCTTTTATATCTTCAGTCTATTATTCTCAAAAAACGAATTAAGTTGTTAAGTCTAGCAAAAACTTCTTTAACACTTATTCAACCCCCTTTAGGTGTTCTTACTAGCCCTATCAATTGGTATCATAGCATGTATACTCATTTAATTGAAGATGGTTAGTATGTTGGCTCCAAGTTTGGTTGAAGGTCAGAGTAATATCAAACCACCTTACTTCGATAGAAAATAATACAGCATATGGAAAAACAAGATGAAAACATTCCTAAGATCAAAAGATCCTCTGGAATGGGATATGGTAGAAAAATGAATCATTCTTAAAGTTGCATCAGTTTCAGAACGAGGAAAAGAAATTGTAGATGCTAGTGAGATGACCCAAGAAGAAATAATCAAGAAACAAGCTCTTTATATGTTTAGTCGTTTTACTAAATTGTAAATGATCTAGAGTATTAGGGATAGCCAATCTCAGGACCAATGAAGGTCAACAAATTGCTACATGGACTTTCCAAAGACTGGAATCACGTAAAAGACTTTAATAAGGGAAACACAAAGAATCATGCCACTTTCTGTAAACAAATTGGTTGGCACACTTCAATCCTATGAAGTGGAGCAAATCAACGAGGAGGAAGATCCTAAAGGTAAGAAGTCAATTGCTTTGAGATCTAACAATGATTCTGATGTTATAGATTTTGAAGATGATATAGATGATGAAAAGTTAGCTTTTATGATAAAGAGGTTTAGGAAATTGAACAAAAAGGGAAGAAGATTCATTGGAAGAAATAAAGCACTCAAAAGTTTCAAAACAAATCAACTGAGGATGATGAGCCAATAAAGATGTGATCTGCTTTGAACGCAAAAAAAGAAAAAAAAAAAGGATACATTAGACCCAACTGTCCTCTGTTGAAGAAAAAGAAAGGAAAAGCTGAGAAATACAGGAAGGCTCTCAAAGCAGAGACATGGAGTGATATTGAATACAAAGAAAGTAATAAAAAATTATGCCAGCATTTGTCTAATGGAAAAATCAGAATCAAACTCAGACTCTGAGTTAGATACAGACTCAAATAGCGAAATTGAGGTAAGAAATCTAAAAATTCCTACTAAAGCCTCGAAATACATTGATGAGCTTTGTCTTAGTCTCAAAACCTCTATTAAGAGGATTTCCAAGCTAAAAAGGGAGAATTCTACACTTAAGCAACATGAAAATTATTGGAAAGAAAATTTTGAAAATTTAGACAAAAATTTTGTTGTTTTCAAAGAAAATGCAAACCCTCTTTCAAAAGAAAATTCATTTTTGAAAAATGACATTTCAAATATTTCATAAAGATTTTTAATAGGATTTGAAAAGTTGGAAAAGATTCTTTCAATACAAATACCTTATTTCAACAAGTCAAGCTTGGGAATGACTTCAGAAATTATTCCTCTAATTGATTTTCCAAAAGTAAATGAACGAATCAAACAAAGACTTACAAAAACTTTTTACATAAATTAATTTCAAAAAGTCTTTATAAAACCTGTTGGTCGAGATGCTCTCAAATGTTCAAAGTGTAACAGCTCAAAACACTTTGAGAAATAATGTCCTATGGTTTGGAGACCTGTTAAGAAGGAATCAAAGACTGCATATTGCACTAACTCCTCTAGACCCAAGAAAATGTGGGCACCAAAGAAAGCTTCAATTTCTTTTTTAATTGCAGGTCATTATTAAGAAAAATGTTAAATAGTATTTGAATAGTGGTTATTCAAGACATATAACTAGATATTCAAGTTGTTTTATAAAACTTGTTCAAATGAGTGGTGAAATAGTCTCTTTTAATGGAAATAGCAGAGGAAGAATTGTTGAGTGTGGAATTGTAAAGATTGGAAGTCTCACAATCAACAATGTCTCCTTATAGAAGGACTAAATTACAATCTACTTAGCATTAGCTAACTGTGCAACACTAGATTCAAAATCAATTTCCAAGGAGTATGTTCGGGAACTAGTAAAGATCTTTCTTAATCTTTTACTCGATGAAGACATGGAAACATCTATCTTCTGGATATAAAACCAAAAAAATCTTAATGTCTAATTTCAATTCAAGATGAAGCAAATCTTTGGCATTGAAAGCTTGGGCACATCAACATGAAACAAATTGCCAAGATCTTTTCCAAGAACTTTATTTGTGGGCTGCCCAACCTGAAGTTTCAAAAATCTGACTTATGCACACCATGTATGTTGGAAAAACAGGTTAGAAATTCTTTAAACCAATAAATTAGGTTTCTACTAATCATGTTTTGCAGCTTCTGCATATGGATCTCTTTGGACCAACCAGAACTAAAAGCATTGATGGAAAGAGATATTGCCTAGTAAATGTGGATGATTATTCTCGATTTACTCGGGTTCGCTTTCTAGCAAGTAAGTCTAAAACATTCTCACACTTTTCAAAGTTTTCTAAGAAAGTTCAGAATGGGAAAGGATATGATATTTCAAGCATACGGACAGACCATGGAGGTGAGTTTGAAAATCAAGACTTTACAAAATTTTGTGATGAATCAGATTTTCAACATGTTTTCTCCTCTCCATACACTATAGAACATAATGAAGTTGTGGAAAGAAAGAATAAATCTCTACAAGAAATGGCAAGAACTCTTTTAATATAAAGTAATATTTCTTCTCATTTTTGGGCTGAAACAATTTCTACAGCTTGCTATATTAACAGAGTATTCTTAAGGCATATTCTGGAGAAAACTCCCTATGAGTTATTCAAAGGAAAGAATCCAATTGTTTCTTAATTTCATATGTTTGATTGCACATGTTTTGTTTTGAAAAATGCAAATGATCGAACTAGTAAGTTTAAAGAAAAATCAAACGAATGAATTTTTCTTGGCTACTCAACCTCAAGCAAAGCTTACAAAGCATTCAACAAGAAGACTCAGTTCGTGAAAGAATCTATGAATGTCAAATTTCAAGACTTTTTACAAAATCAACTAATTTAGACTCAACCTAAAGAATCCGAACCTGCTCCAGACTTTACAAAGTCTACCTCCCCTGAAGCAGCTCAAACCTCTGAAAATCAATAATGGACGGAAATTGAAAAATCAATTAAAGAAGAAAATCAACAAACTGTCAAACCGACTAGTAACTGGAAACACAAGTCTAGTTATCCAAAAGAACTCATCATCGGTGACATTGATGAAGGGATTCGCACCAGATCTAAAAAGCAAGAAGAGTTTAGCATCGTGGCACTTATTTCTAAAATAGAACCCAAAAGCATAGAATAAGCTTTAGTTGATTAAAGTTGAATTGAAGCAATGCAAGAAGAATTCAGACAGTTCAGTATTAACGATGTATGGGAATTAACTTCTAAAACAAAAGGTAAATCCATTATTGAAGCTAAATGGTTTTCAGGAACAAGATGGATGAAAAAGGAAAAGTGGTTAGGAACAAAGCAAGACTCATGGCCAAAGGATATACGCAAAAAGAAGGATAAACTATGATGAAACCTATGCACCAGTAGCCAGGTTAGAAGCAATTAGATTATTACTTGCTTTTGCTTGTTATAAAAATTTCAAGTTATTCCAATTGGATGTCAAGAGTGCATTCCTAAATGGATTTATCTAAGAAGAAGTTTATGTGGAACAATCTCCTGAATTTGAAGATCCATAAAGACCAAACTCAGTATTTAGACTGAAAAAGACTCTATATTGATTGAAACAAGCACATCGAGCATGGTATGACAGGTTAAATAAGTTTCTAATTCAAAACGATTTTGTCAAAGGAAAAGTTGATACTACCTTATTTATTAAAAGAGAATGTAAAAAATTTCTACTTGTTTAAATTTATGTTGATGATATTATATTTGGATCACCTAACAAAAACCTATGCAAAAAGTTTTCTAAGTCTATGCATGATGAATTTGAGATGATGCATGATGAATTTGAGATGAGTATGATATGTGAACTATCTTTCTTTCTCGGATTACAAGTGAAACAATTGAAGAAATGAATTTTCATTCACGAATATATATATGTAAAAGAACTCATTAAAAAGTTCGGATTGCAAAATTGCAAAAAGACTGAGATACTAATGTCAAGTTTTTCGAAGTTGGACAAAGATAAACAAGGAAAGAAAGTTGATCGGAAGTTCTACAGGAGTATTATTGGTTTGCTTCTTTATCTCATTGCTTTTAGACCTAACATTTTGTTTAGTGTTTGCATTTGTGCTAAATTTCAATTTGATCCCAAAGAATCTCATCTAAGTGTTGCAAAATGCATCATCAAATATGTTGCAACTACCTCAAAGTTAGGTCTGTGGTATCCCAAAGAATGAGATTTTACTCTCTTTGGATATTCGAACGCAGATATAGCAGGTTGCAGAGTTGATAGAAAGAGTACTTCCGGTATTTGTCAATTGCTAGGAAACAAGACAATTTCATGATTCTCAAGGAAGCAAAGTACTATAACTCTTTCAACAGCAGAAGCAGAGTATGTGGCCTTTGGAAGTTGCTGTTCTCAAATTTTATGGATAAAACAACAACCGAAAGACTTTGGAATTGAAGATTCATACACCGAGATCAAATGTGACAACACCAGCGCAATTAATCTCACAAAGAATCCAATTCTTCATTCAAGAGCAAAGCACATAAAGATTCGACATCACTTTATTAGAGATCATGTTCAAAATGGAGAAGTTATGATTCAAAGAAAGTTGATCGGAAGTTCAAAGAATCAACCGGCGGACATATTTATAAAGCCATTGGAGAAAAAGCCTATTTGAGTCTATTCGCAACAAACTAAAAATCACATCTTTTATCCATTAAAGTCTAAAGGTGCTCAGACTCAGAGGTAAAGTCTAAAGGTGCTTAGACTCAGAAGACCAAAAATTACGACTGTAAGTTATTTTGGTACTAGTAATTTAATTTTTGGTTAAAGACTTGAAAAGATATGGTTACTTATTAATCGATATTTGATTGAAATTATCTTTTCAAGTTTTTGAAGTTGTAGCATTTATTCTTTTTCAAAAAGGCAGTTATAAATTTTGAAAAAGGCAGTTATTTTCAAAGAGGAAGTTATTCATTTTCGAAAAGGTATTTTCATCTTTCCTTTATAATGATTCGTTTACTTCCCTTCACTTGCTTTATATACTGTTGAAATCCGTCTTCATTTTCACCCTCAAACCCTAGAATACTGAACTCCCACTTGCTCTCATTTTCACTGTTATTTAATCCAAAAATTTCTCACCTTTTCGAGCATGTCTATGAATTTCTCCCTTGAAACAACAATGTCTTCAAGAAAGTCTTTAAGAATCGCAAGTAGAGGACCACGACACATGCTAGAGGGTCCTACGCATTTCGATTTGACCGAGGAAGAACATTCTTCTCCACCATAGTGACCAAGTTAGCAACAACATTCTCAGCAGCGTGAGTGTCCTCCATCGACTCAACCAAAAGAAGAAATTTTGGAAGAAGTTGAACCTGTAAGAATGTTAACTCCTAAGGTTGCTTTCAAGCTTTATTCTAGTTTGAAAAGAGGAGGAATTGCTATGGTTTTTATCGATAAATACCTAAGAGAGAGAGGTTACAAGAATGAAACTCTATTTATGCGCGATATGGAGAAGATGGGGATTATAGAAAAAGGATCGGCTGAAAAAACCTTTGCTAATTTTCCTAGTGACCCGCACTTTGGTACTGCTAATTAGCCACAAGGACAGGATGATGACGACCATATGTTTACCCATTTTCAACCTAGAACAGGAGTTGCTGCAAATGTTGTTAATGATGGATCAAGTCTATTCAGATCGAAAAATCACAAGAGGGTTTATTCGAATTTAATTAATAGAGGGGTTATAAACCCTAGGAGTGTTGATTTTGATTTTCTTGATTAGATGAAAATAAATCCGCGAGAGAAATTTGCTCTTCTGCAATTGGAGCACTTTTGTTCTGAATATATTGCTGCTTATCTAGAACTCACAGCTTACTTTTATTTGAACTTATCTTTTTTGGATGTAAATAGTTTCTCTTTCACAGTGAGAAATAAGGAGTTTTTGGTGGATATGGACACTTTAGCTAACCTAATTGGGGTGGAAAGAGCGTGTTTCCAACCAATTAGTGTATATGTTGCTCATGCTACTCTGTCATTGATGAAAGGCAGGGATGCTGAAGGCAAGATATCCTACTTTATGATGAATGCCTCCAACATCTTGCTATACAAAATCGTGATTAACTACATTCGTTCAAAGTCAACATCTAAGACTAATGTGTCTTAGTCTAAAGCAAAATTGATGCATGCCATCAATATTGGCTACATATTCTCTCTGCCTCACACCATCATGTTTCACATGTACAGAATAGTAGTGAAAGATAAGGGACAACTCCCTTATTTTGCTCTTATCACGCTCCTTTTTAGACATTTTAAAATTCACATCCCTGCACCATTATGTTTGACAAACATTTCTCTAATAGTGATTGGATTTAAAATGATCACAAAGATGCGTTTGAAAGAGCTTAACAAGGTGTTAGAGTGCATGAAGGAGAAGTCTCCCGTCAAAGCAAAATAAGACTCTGCTGCAGCTAAAAAGAAAGGCAAGGAGCCCATGGATGCTCTAGTAAAGAGGAAGAGAACTCTCATCTTGCAGGATGAAGAGGATGAGGATGAAATGACTCTTTCAAGCCTTAAGAAACTTGAAGAGTTTTGTCGAGCTTTCAAGAGACAAGAGAAGAGCCAAAAGAAGGAGAAAAAGTGAGAGAAGAGAAAGAGAAGGAAGATGAAGAATAGAAGGAAGAGGAAGAAAGAAGAGAAGAAGAGGAAGAAGAAGAGAAGAAGAAGAAGAAGAAGAAGAAGAAGAAGAAGAAGAAGAGAGACTAGGGTCAAGAAGACTCCTTTGAGCCAACTTTGGCTATATCCTTATCAAGAGACTCTGAGATGGCTGACATCGGAACTACTGGAGCACATAATGTAGACAAACATCACTCTGAAGTTGAAGCTACACTTGAAGAAGATTTGTCTACTCCTCCTAAAAACAAATAAATAGGGGGAGCTGTTGAACAAAAAGATACTTCTTCACTTATCTTTACTATTGATGTGAGTCGCTCCACTGCAGATCCAAAGGATGTGTATGCCTTTCATTATCTAGAAGCATCTACTCATAGTCATGGTGGACAATCTGTTGAAAATCCATCTATTTTCAAAGCTCTCGTAATAGGATTGGATGAACGTAATGTTGCAATAGAACACACATCAAACTTTTCAAGAGTGCTAGAGATTCTGTTGGATGTAAGAGAACAGCAATATGCTATGGGATATGAGATGTAGGATCTCAAGAATGTTTTTACGGCCACTTCAGTGTCTTTTCACGATCAATTAAATGCCCTGAAGAATCAAGTGCAATCTACTATGCAGGGTGAAGATTTCCAATCATTGAAGTAGAGTTTTGCAAGGCTTGAGAAGATAGTGAATTCTATGGGAGAGTTTGAGCTTGTTCACCTTCCAAAATAGCTATGATTCTAACTCTATTTTCAAACAACTCTTTTTATTTGTTTTCCACTTTTTGCTGTTGACAAAAATGGGGAGAAATTTGATTCAAATTTGATTTGACTTTTGGTTTAGATTTTTGGAGTTTTGGACTTATCTATTGTTTGGTTGTGATTTGGATTGTTTGATTTGATCTTTTGATGCTTGCAGTAACTTAGGCCATGATGATTATGGAAAGGATAGTTGTTTTGCAGAACTAACATGTTTTCTGTGGTTGCGTAGAATCGTTGCTATCTATATCCTAATCTACTTATCTTTTATGAGATATCTTGTTTTGCTTAAATATTGTTTTGCAGGACAAAAGTGTTCAAATCAACAGGAAAATTTTGTCACCATAAAAAAGGGGAGATTGTTGGAGAAAACTTCCTTATTTATTTTGAAGTTGACAAAATGTTTCCATCAGTCTAGTCTAAAGACCTCCAGACTTAAGATTTAAAGTCTACCCTCACTGATAACTTCCAGACCGACGAAGAAAAGATTTATCAAATGAAGAAGACTTATCCAAATGCGGGTATATCTTTAAGAATTTGGTTTGTACGGTTGAAGAAGATTTCACGGCTGGAGATAACATCTCATAATCAATTGTTCTTATTGAAATCAATTCGGATAATTAGATTTATTAATTGGTGAAGTATACTTGGAAGGTTCTACTTATGGAAACCTAAATCCTGATTGTATGGGCAAGCATAATTGGTGGGCTATTATCACATTCCTTAAATAACTCGAGATCTCCTTAATTGATTATGTCCAACGGGTAGATTGGAAGAACTCCTTTGGAATGTGCCAACGGTTATAATGACATGGAGGAGTATATAAGAAAGACGCTCAAGTTATTCGAGAGTGTGTGTGAAAGAAAAATTCCAAAGTCTAAAGCTCCTAGTTCTTTGATGATTTAATCGTTGAGCTTAAGTTGTACTCAAAAGAAAGATTAAATAATTTTGAGACCTTGAGGAAGTGTAGTAGAATCTCTACACTGTGGAATCAATGACGTGAGACTGTAAAATCTCTTTTGATTTTTAGTGGAATCCAGCCAGTAGGTTGTCAATGCGGGAGAGTGGACGTAGACTTGGTTTAAGCCGAACCACTATAAATTTTGTGTTTCAATTCTCTTTCTCTAAACTCTTTACTTTAATTCGTAGTCTTATATAACTGTTTACAATCTTTTATATCTTCAGTCTATTATTCTTTAAAGACAAATTAAATTGTTAAGTCTAGCAAAAACTTCTTTAACACCTATTCACCCCATCTA
Organism: Eucalyptus victrix; assembly: GCA_016097545.1. Taxonomy (NCBI): domain Eukaryota; kingdom Viridiplantae; phylum Streptophyta; class Magnoliopsida; order Myrtales; family Myrtaceae; genus Eucalyptus; species Eucalyptus victrix. Next base: position 14,100,231 of record CM027835.1, read on the forward strand.
GGTGTTCTTATTAGCCCTATCACTTGGCAATTTGCTTTATGTTGACATGGCCAAGCTTTCGATGCCAAAGCCTTGCTCCATCTTGAATTGAAATTAAACATTGAGATTTTTTGATTTTATATCCAAAAGATAGATGTTCCCATATCTTTGTCCAGTAAAAGATTGAGAAAAACTTTACTAGTTCCTAAACATACTCCTTCTTGAAAATGATTTTGAATCTAGTGCGCACAGTTGGTTAATGCTGAGTAGATTGTAATTTAGTCCTTCCACCAAGGAGACATTGTTGATTATGAGACTTTCAATCTTTACAGTTCCACACCCAACAATTCTTCCTTTGTTATTTCCACCAAAAGAAACTTTTCCACCATTCATTTGAACAAGTTTTATAAAACAAACTTGAATCTCCAATCATATGTCTTGAACAGCCACTATCCAAATACCATTTAACATTTTTCTTGATAGTGACCTGCAATTAAAAAAGAAACTCAAGTTTTCTTTGGTACCCACATTTTCTTGGGTCTAAAGGAGTTAATGCAATATGCAATCTTTGTCCATTCCTTCTTAATAGGTCTCCAAACCATATGACATTCTTTCTCAAAGTGTTCTGAGCTATTGCACTTTGAACATTTGAGAGCACTTCGGCCAATAGCTTTTACAAAAACTTTTTGAAAATGATTTTTGTAAAAAAAAAAAATTGTAGGTCTTTGTTTAATTCGTTTATTCACTTTTTAAAAATCAAATAGAGGAATAGTTTCTAAAGTCATTCCCAAGCCTGACTTGTTGAAATAAGGTCTTTGTACTGAAAGAATATTTTCCAGCTTTTCAGATCCTATTGAAAATCTTTTTGAAATATTTGAAATGTCATTTTTCAAAAATGTATTTTCTTTTGAAAGAGAGTCTATATTTTCTTTTAAAACAACAAAATTTTTGTCTAAATTTTCAACATTTTCTTTCCAAGAATTTTCCTATTGCTTTAGTGTAGAATTCTCCATTTTTAGCTCGGAAATTCTCTAAAAGAGGTTTTGAGACTAAGACAAAACTCATCAATTTATTTCGAGAATTTAGTAGGAATTTTTAAATGCTTACCTCAATTTTGCTGTTTAAGTCTGAGTCTGAGTCTGTATCTATCTCAGAGTTTGAGTTTGATTGTGATTTTGCCATTAGACAAATGTTGACATAATCTTCATCACTTTCTTTGCATTCAATATCACTCAATGTCTCTACTTTGAGAACATTCCTGTATTTATCAGCTTTTCCTTTCTTTTTCTTCAACAAAGGACGGTTGGGTCTAATGTGTCCATTTTTTCTTGCGTTCAAAACAAATCACATCTTTATTGACTTTATCATCCTCAGTTGATTTGTTTTGAAACTTTTGAGTGCTTTGTTTCTTCCAATTGAACCTTCTTCCCTTTTTGTTCAATTTCTTGAACCTCTTTATCATAAAAGCTAACTCTTCATCGTCAATATCATCTTCAGAATCCGTAACATCATAATCATTGTTAGATCTCAAAGCAATTGACTTCTTACCTTTAGGATCTTCCTCTTCATTGATTTGCTCCACTTCATAGAACTAAAGTGTGCTAACTAATTCATCTACAGAAAATAGCATGATCCTTTGTGTTTCCCTTATTGTAGTCTTTACGTAATTTCAGTCTTTGGAGAGTCCACACAACAATTTGTTGACCTTCATTGGTCCTGAGATTGGCTATCCCTATTACTCTAGACCATTTACAATTTCAATAAAATGACTAAACATATCAGTGATAGATTTTCCTGGCTTCATCTTAAAAGCTTCATACTGTCCGTGTAGAATATTAATAATTGTTTCTTTCACTTGATCAGTTCTTTCATAAGTAATGTGCAATCTATCCCAGACTTCTTTGGTTGTTTCACAAGAATATATTATGTTATACTCAGTAGGAGATAACGCACAATATAAAGAGTAAATTGCTTTAGCATCAAGAGCTTGTCTCTTGGTTATTTCTTCTTGAGTCATTTGGCTAGCATCTGCAACTTCTTTTCCTCTTTCTAAAAATGATGTAGATTTAGGAATGATTCATTTTTTCTACCACATCCCATTCCAGAGGATCTTTCGATCTTAGGAATGCTTTCATCTTGTTTTTCCATATGATGTATTACATTCCATCGAAGTATAGTGGTCTGGTGTTGCTCTAGCCTTCAACCAAATCTGGAGCCAACATGTTAGTAATTGATCTTTAACTCAGAAGTAAAAACACTTTAATTAAATGTGTACACATGCTCTGTACCAATTGATAAGGCTAGTAAAACACTTTGAGGGGGTGAATAGGTGTTAAGGAAATTTTTGCAAACTTAACGACTTAATTCATCTTTTGAGAATAATAAACTAAAGATGTAAAATACTGTAAACAATTATATAAAACTACGAATTAAAGTAAAGAGTTTAGGGAAAGAGAATTAAAACACAAAGTTTATAGTGGTTCGGCTTAAACCAATCCTACGTTCACTCTCCCGCACTGACAGCCCACTAGTTGGTTTCCACTAAGAACCAAAAGAGATTTTATAGTCTCATGTCCTTGATTTTATAATGTAGAAACTCTACTACACTTCTTCAAGGTCTCACAAGTATTTAATCTCTCTTTTGAGTACAACTTAAGCTCAATGATTGAATTAGCAAAGAGCTAAGAGCTTCAGATTTTGGAATTTTTTCTTTCACACACCCTCTTGAATAACTTGAGCGTCTTCCTTATATACTCCTCCATACCATTATAACCATTGGCACCATCCAAATGAGTTCTTCCAATCTACCCGTTGGATAAAATCAATTAAGGAAATCTCGAGTCATTTAAGAAATGTGATGATAGGCCACCAATCCTGCTTGCCCATACAATTGACATCTAAGTTTCCATAACTAGAACCTTTTAAGTATACTTCACCAATCAATAGATCTAATTATCCAAATTGATTTCAATAAGAATAATTGATCATGAGATGTTATCTCCAGCCATGAAATCTTCTTCAACCGTACAAACAAAATCCTTAAAGATATACTCTCATATGGACAAGTCTTCTTCATTGGATAAATCTTTTCTTCGTCGATCTTGAAGCTATCAGTGAGGGTAGACTTTAAATCTTGAGTCTGGAAGTCTTCAGACTTTGACGATAGAGTCTGCAAGTCTTCATATTAGACTGATGGAAATGTTTTGTCAACTTCAAAACAAATAAGGAAGTTTTCTCCAACACTGGTGAGCTATACTATTTATTATCAGCTTAGGTTGAGCAGTCCTGATTATGATCAGGCTTTATAGACAGTATTGATTGAGATGACCGAGGGATGGTCTCGTTGACATGGAACCGACTGAGTCGATTGATCGATGATTCGATTTGATTGGTTGAAATGATTGAATGGTTGTTTGAATTATACTAACTTGCAGGAAGAGACTGAGGCTAAGGTAAATTCTCTGACTTGTGTTTGTGCTTAGGCAACCCTCGAGGCGTATTTTCTTCCTTGTCAGGTCTTATAAGGTTGAACTTGCTGAGACATCATCTCACCCCGTTGTAAGATAATATTTCAGGCGCATAGATGGCAACTCCTCTTGAGCATTTTGGATAATCAAAGAATGTCACAAAACATAGGTCTTACATTCCGCTACATGGGAGCCCTAGGGGTTGGATCTATGAGTTAGTAAAGTCCATAGTCTGGGTCGATGCGGATCTATCCAAAAAGGTACCCCACCGATACCGATCATGGTACCGCGAGACTCAAGATGGCCAGAGAGGGTCCCATACTAGAATCTAAGATATTTCTATATGTGATGGAGGTTGCTTTTGAGGAAGTCATAGCCTAGGTAGCACGGACACGTTCAAATGGCCTCCGTGTTGTGTCGGACACCCCGACACGTGTCCGACACGCTCGGACACGCTCGGACACGTTCGGACATGCGGTCAATACGTGTCGGAGTTTCCGACACGTGGTCAACTCTTTCCGACACGCGCGTCGGAGCGTGTCCGGAGGTTTGTGGGCGGATCCGCAGGTGCAAAGGCAAGAAAGTGATGGAGGGTGAAAGCAAGAGTGAGGAAGCTAAGGCGACGCCGCAAGCGACGACAAGGGAGGGCTCCGACCACCGACTGCAACACTGAGAAGCCTTCTCCATCGTCTTGGTTGGCTGCGACCGCCGACTGCAACGCCAAGATGGAAAACAGAAAGGTCGTGATGGAGGGCTGGATGCGAGGCTACGACGGCAAAGAGGGGAACTGAGGCAAGGCATCGGTGAGAGAGGTGGAGACCGAGCGAGGGAGAGGAGAAAGAAGGCAATCGCCGATTGTTAGGGTTTTCAATTTTTGGAAGAATAGCAAGGAGAGAAAGAATGTGTCGACGGCTTCTTGGGGAAAAAGAGAAAACCTCGTGCAGTGCAGTGACTTTGGAAAGAAGCCTCGTGCAGTGCAGTGACTTTGGGAAGAGACGTGTGCAGGCGGTGGGTGGGGTGGGGAAAATAAATGGATGGGACCATTTAACCCTAAAAAAAATATTAAACATTAAATAACTTTATTTTTTTTTTGGCAAAATCTGCAAAAGTTCTCTCTTTCTTTTCAAGACAATACGAGAAACGGATCGAGAGCCTTTGCGTGAGTTGCTTTATTAATACATGTTATTAATATGGATTTATTATAGGATTTTATTATTATTTATTTATTTATGAATTTGAATAAATTAATTTAAACATAATAATTAATCATGTATATATAAAATATTTATTTAATATTTAACGTGTCGAACGTGTCGAAATTCTTTACTTTTTGATAAATGACGTGTCGCGTGTCGTGTCGTGTCGTGTCGCGTGTCCGTGTCACCGTGTCCGTGCTACCTAGGTCACAGCAGATCCTCCCAAAGGCTCGGTCATAAATGCGTAGACCTGGATCTTGAAGACCCTAGAAGTCCGATGTACTCAGCTATAGGCTCCAATGTTAGTGAGGATGTGGAGTAGGAGGAAGATTAGTAGCTGTTTGAAAACCCCCCTTGTTTTGTAGACCTTGTTTCTATATATAAGCTTGTATTATATATGACATGGGTTACTATATATATATAAGTGTGATTTGATTTTGAAAAATTATGGCCTTACTTTCCTATCCCATTTTTTTGTTGTCTAGGGATTATTTATTTGCTTCCGCATGCATATTAAAATGAATGGATCAGCGATGCATCCTGCGACGTCACTATTTACTCGACCGCAGAGGGATGGACACACGCTCAGAGGATTGGGGCGTGACATGGTTAGCTCAGAAGAAATGTAGCACTTCAAAAAGTAATGAGCAACCTACTCTAATACCAATTGTTGTGGTTAAAATTATCACCTAAAGTGGGGGTGAATAGGTGATTATATACAATCTAGACAACTACATCTTTGGCAATTTAACTGACGGAAGGAATGATAGAGGACATTGAGTTGAGATTGGAGCAAAATGAAAAGGTGAATTATCATGAATAAGTGAGACGTCGTACTAAAGTTGAAACCATGAAGTTTCTCTTAATCATCAACAACGACTGATGGTGCTTTGCGGTCTATCATCTTATGAGCAAAAGTAAGGCACGATCTTTGTGATTCAAACTTTGGAGCGGAATGAGAAGATTAGGTTACCGTAATAAGTATGAAAGATCATATCCTGAGTAAATGCACGTAAGAAACGTGTGGAGCATTTTTTTTTCTTTTTTTTTCCCCTAATAGGTTCTAGGTCAGAATATAATTTCAAAAACCTTCTGACCTAACGAAATTATTCGAAGAAGTTCATGTCATCGTGGGGAGTTAATTGGCAAAAGCATCAAATGTGGGGGGCCCTTATTGAACAAATTTAAGTGGTGAAAAAGAAGAAGCACACGAGCCATGGAAATCTCTTGGGTTGAGTCTTGTCGAGGAGTCGGCGCCACCCGACAAAGCAAATCTCAGTGAAACATCTTCTGATTTTCGAAGTGAAAAAGTTGAGCATGAATTGATCTGCAAGCTGTTGGGCCTTCACCATCAGACGACTGCCATGCATCACCTAACATGCAATCATTCAGATCTGTCTTTCTATCTCTCTGACCCATGTTTTGAGTCCAAGAGTTTCTATACGGAAAGAGACATAACCAGCCTTAGTTTTTGTGGTCTCTGCGTGTTCCGTGGCTTATCATGTTTTTTGGGTAATTCACGTGAAATTATTTCAGGACAACAAATCAAACCTCGATTCCGTCGGCTCTCAACTATGGGGTGACAATGCAGTTTTTCAAACCTAACACTCTTTTGGAACCAATGTGCTTGGCTTTGTTGCATCTTTTTTTCGTGTTTGTATGATCCTCCTTTCACCTTCCTTCTGTGTCCGAAGACTTTGAATTAGAAAAGTTTTCAGAAGGCTAAGCCGATTTTCTTGAAATGTTTTTTTCTTTGGTCAAATAAAAAAAAAAAAAGCAAAACCCAAGCAGCAAATTAGAACAATAAAGCACAAGGAGCAGTGACAAGCACACTTTCATCTCATAAGGACAAATATGTCTTAGCATCAAAACAAAACAAACAGCGGCCAATCACTAGATCTCACATCATCATAAGTGATGGGCACCCACCGTAATCACCTTTTTAATAAATACGGCTTGCCCAGTGAGTAACCCCCACTTAAGTTTAGCATTCTCAGTACCATCACTATACGAAGACACCAAAACAATTTGAATAGCTTCCATTTAGATCTAGATAAAAAGAGACTGAACAAGCATAAAAATACCTCTAGGGAACTAGATCTAAATCTAGATCAGTAGAGAAGTGCTCCCAAATCTAAATCTAGATCAAGATATGAGAGCTTTCAAAACTCGATAAAATTGTATAACCACTTCCAGTATAGTATAAACTCATCGTATTCCTCCTTGATCCTATTGGACTTCTTAATTTGGAGGATCTAAAGCAGTGGTTTGATTTCTAACTATGGAACCCAAAGATAGCGAGTAGAGAAAAAAATCAATAGTAAGCAAAGAAAAGAACAAAACAAAACTAGATAAAAATAAAATACTCTCAAATCAGGTCGGGAAAGAAAATCTCAATTTGAATTGAGAAGATTGAGCCTCCTTCGATCAGGAGTTAGTTCTTAGTCGAAAAAGCTTTAAGTGGAAGAGAAAAAAGTACTAAAAGGAGGTGGGTGAGGAGACAAACCGGCTAGGGTTTTTACTCCTTGTGGAATTTAAAGGCCGATTTTCTTGAAGTCCTAGGCACCCAAGCGCCTCCTGGTTGGATCCAGCTGTTTGGTGTTCTCGAACGCTGGCTTCATTGGCTTGTCGCAGGATGTGACTGGTCTTGCAATACTATGTAGATGTAACAGTTATGCATGTAATTTGTTTTTGAATCATTAGCACTTGCGAGTATGTATTACGGATGAATCTCACCCTGAGGGATGGAAGTATATAATATACTTAGCCCATTCATAACAAGGCACAATATATATATATGTGTGTGTGTGTGTGTGTGTGTCCTGGATAAATACGAACCGGAAATGCGAGAGAGGATTTGAACTCGGTATCCGAAGATGGGATCGAAGCAGCATCCCCATACACATCTCAGTTCGTCGCATATAGAGAGGACGCGAAGGATTGAATCGCCAAAGATTGTAGTCACAATTGAAGAATCAAGATCTCGTAGGGGAAGGTTCCACTAATATGCAACTCATAAGCTATATGTACAATTTCGGAGGGAGCATTGCATATTTTAAGCTGAGTTTGAACAGAAGTAGTGCCTTGGTATAAAAGCTGATCTAAATCATAGTACAATGCTTCCACCAAAAAGAAAAATTCATCATATGATCAGTACCAATTTAGTTTTATAAGAGTTTTGTTCTAAAAATTCATCCTATGATCAGTACCAATTTAGTTTTATAAGAGTTTTGTTCTTATAATCAGTTTTATAAGTTTTTGTTCCATTTTGTTGGAAGTTTTAAACTTATTATACTTGTGCCAAATTAGTCCTAAATTTTTATTTTGCCAATTTAATCCCAAAATTTGTAATGATTTACCAATATAGTCATCCTAGCCGATTTTGACCAAACAATGATGACATGAATACTAATAATCCTATGTGGCACTGTCAAGTATTGATGCAGATAACTTTTAAAATTTTTTAATATTTTCTATATTTTTTAAATTATTCTTTTTTATTTTTTCTTTTTTTTGAATTCTTCTTTTCTTTCTTTTTCTTTTTTCTCTACTTAGTCTAGCAAGGGCTCTACTAAGGTTGTGCAATGGTCGATAAGGGCCATCGGCCCTTGCCTTGTGACCAACAAGGATCAGTCAATGACCCTTGTTAGACTAAGTAGAGAAAAAATTTATCAAAAAAAAATGCAAAAATGATCCATATTAGTGCGGTTGTGCTATGTAGGATAGCCAACATCTACATTATCGCTAAAATTAGCCAAAATAACTATAATGGTAAATTGGCAAAAGGTTTAAGAGTCAATTGATAAAATTTAAAGGTCTATAACTCAATCGGTACATATGCAATAGATTTATGATTTTTTTGGTAAATTTTTCCTATTTTGATCATGCTCCAAACCATTGTGGACCACCAAATAATGACAAAAAAACCGTACAATGCATTATTAGCTCGGAATATGTAAGTGAGCCCCTTCATGATTTTTAAATCGCAAGATAAAGTTGTCTTCATAAAAGCGTCTCCGTGTGGGCTCTCGGCGGTCCTCCACAACTTATAAATAGATGTGTCCAACTTGGCCAAAATATGGCTATTATAGTTGAAAATTTCTTGGACTATTTCCCAAATTAAAATATAGCTAGGGAACTATTATTAACAGGCCTATCTGATCTTGGAGGATTCAATTTGATCTCTATCTGGTGAATGCGAGAAAACGATCAACGAAAAAAGTCCATGCTTGATTATGTAGATGTAAGGCCTTGGGTATCCAGGGGCGGAAGAATAGCCAAAGTGCCATAACTTGGCACGAAATAACACTTAAATACCATAACTTCGAAAATGTACACTTAAGTGCCAGTTTCAAAGTTAAATGAAACACTTAGGTGCCACTCCGGCAAAAATTCGGCCAAATGGCTAAACGTGGCAATTTTCCAACGAGTTTGATCCAAAACGGCGTCGTTTTGCATGCTGATGTGGCGAGAAAATGCAAAAACGACGTCATTTCATGTCTAATGTGTAAATAATAATATAAAAATTAATTAAATTAAATTTAAACTTAATTTTATTTAAAATATTCTAAAATTTTAAAAACAAAAAAAAATAAAAATAAAAAAAAAAAGAAAGGGGAGGCCAAAGGGGTGGCGGGGGCTCGCCGCTCGCCGCCGCCACCTCCTTGTCATCATCGGGAAGGGTCGGCGACGGCGGGAGGCGGTGGCGGCGAGGGCTCAGCCCTCGGCTGCCCTTTTCAGCCTCCCTTTTCTTTGTTCTTTTTTAAATTTTTAAATTTTAAATTTTTTAGAATAGTTTAAATAAAATTAATTGTTTATTTAATTTAATTTAATTTAATATTATTATTTACACATCCGACATAAAACGGCGTCGTTTTTGCATTTTCGCCACGTCAGTGTGCAAATAACGCCATTTTAGACCTAACTCGCCGGAAAATTGCCACATCAGCTATTTTGCCGGATTTTCGTCGAAGCAACACGTAAGTGTTCCATTTAACTTTGAAACTGGCACTTAAATGTACATTTTTAAAGTTATGGCACTTAAGTGTCCCCACGTGCCAAGTTATGGCATTCTCGAGTGTCCCAAACTCATATCCGGGTACACATATTGTCCGCTTTAGATACTAAGCCCTCACAGTTTTGTTCTTCTTAGAGCGGCCCATATTACCTTAGGAAAACACGTGTATACAGTTAGAAGAACCCAAGCCCTATAAGCTAGCCCAAGACTCCTCCTAAATGATGTGGGACAGGAGACATGCACTTAGCCTCACCCGCATACTTTTGAGACGATCTTAGTCCGTCCCTCCATACTGCCCCAAGTTTGGGTCACCATAGTAGATAACTAATTATTATAACATGCAAATGCCTAACTACCAGGAACCATTACTTAAGATTGCGACCATGTGGCACTTGGCCGCCTTTGACTTGTTCATCTCTTACTTGGTTCGCCTAAGCTTCACCTCCTCCTATATACTAGATTGTAGGGAGAAACTTGAGAAATATATTAGAAGGTTTTCTCAACACATAAAAGTTCTAAACTAGCAACTTATTACACCTGATTAAGGAAATTCCATGATTGGATGATTTGAGAAGGACTTGATGCCGTCACTATATCAAATAGGTACTAACTTGGATTCTTGCCTCTCCTATATACGTTTTTGACATAGAAGAGGGAGGGATCGGCCAATCCCTGAACATTGCCACAGCCATTGCTCGTTTGAGCAAGCCCAACTTCAACCGTCATCGAGTCAAATACCTTAGAATTAGGGTCTTCAATAATTGATAAATATTTTGATTTAGCTTATACCAGTTGCATTTGACTTGACCTACCTATCCGACTGGGTTGTTTGTTTGAGCCTAGAATGATGATTATGTCTAGTTTCATTGTCTAGCTCTTTTCTTGGTGTGCTTAATTCCATACTTAGCACTTCCCTACTGGGAAAATTGTCCAGAATGTCCCAAACCTATTGCACTTTTACCAATTCAGTCCTAAACCTTTTAACTTTGCCAATTGAATCCTAAATCTTTTCACTTCTTGTCGATTCAGTCCATCCGGCCAATTTTGGTCGAAAAATGCTGACATGGACATTGGTGATGCCACGTAGGACTATCGACGCTAACATGGACAATTTTTCATAATGTTTTAATATTTAAAAAAAATTGATTTTTTTTGAATTTTTTTCTGTTTTTTCCCTTTTTCTTTTTTTTTTCTTTTTTTTCTTTTTGGCTTTTTCCTTGGCTTTTTCGGGTGACCAGCCACTGGCCACAGGTGACGGTCAGCCCGCCATAGGCAAGGCCCAGCCGGGCGAGGAGGAGCACCGGCAAGAGGAGCCCTTGCCCAGGTGGCCCTGGTGCAGCCTAGCAAGGGTCGCTTGGGTGGGGCCGACCCTCCCCTGGGCCAGGGCAGCCTCACTGGGCGTCGGCCGGGTGACGGTAAGGCGGCCTAGGCCCCAGCGAGGGTTAGCCTCGCCAGATCTGGCGAGGGGAGCCCTCACCGAGGCTCGCCCTCACCTAGGCAAGTGTCGGCCTCACCCTTGGCCGGGCGGGTGACAATCGACCACTAGCCATAGGTCGATGCCCGCCTAACTAGGGGTGAGGGCCGGCCTTGCCAAATCTGGTCTAGGTGAGACCAACGCTCGCCCAAGCGAGGGCGAGCCCCAGCGAGGGCTTCCCTCGCCCAGGCGAGGGTGAGCCTCAGCAAGGGCTCCCCTCACCAAATCTGGTGAGGCCGACCCTCGCCGGGGCCAAGGCGACCTCGCTTGGTGTCGCCATCGCTCGGCCGATGCCCGGCTAGGCCGTCCTGGCCTGGGGGAGGGTCGGCCTTGCCCAAGCAACCCTTATCGGGCCACGCCAAGGTCACTTGGGTGAGGGCTCCCCTCACCGGTGCTCCTCCTCGCCCGACCGGGCCTTGCCTGTGGCGGGCGAGGCCAACCAACCCGCTATGGCCAATGGCCGGCCGCACTTGTGGCCGGTAGCTGGCCATTGGAAAAAGCCAAGGAAAATAAAAATAAGAAAATAAAAGAAAAAGGGAAAAAACAGAAAAAAATAAAAAATTCAAAAATTCAAAAAAATTAAAATATTATTAAAAATTGTCCACGTTAGCACTAGCAATCCTACGTGGCACCGCCGGTATCCACGTCAGCATTTTCCGGCCAAAATTGGCTAGATGGACTGAATCGGCAAAAAGTGAAAATGTTTAGAACTCAATTGGCAAAGTTAAGAGGTTTATGACTGAATTAGCAAAAAATGCAATAGGTTTAGAACTTTTTGGACAATTTTCCCCTCCCCTGCCTAACTCTTCAAAGCAAGTTAGAAAGGGTAAGCCCAATGGAACCTAGAAACCTTTCATCAATCTAATTTGAATAGCTCCACAGATTAAACCCCAGCAGAAAACTGGAGTAACGTGAACAAGTGATTGAATAGCATAGTGTCGAGTCTCAGAGAATTAAACCATTCATTTCAATTAAGACGCAAGATTAAAATCCTTTCGATTTCTTCTATTTCTTTGATCATTGACTAAGGAAAGAACTTGAGTTTAATTTGAATTGATCACTTTGAAAAACTATTTTTACGTATACTATAAGTAAAAGGGCAGTAGAACTTAGAATGTGCAGTACCAATAAGTGTGAGAATATTTACTTTCATACTCTCATTATTTGCTTATTTGGATATAACTCTGGATTTAATCCTATAAGGATGATGAATTCTTTGCCTATGAATTAGACAGGATGAATTACATCTTGATGATACTTTATATCATGTAAAAAAATATCAGACCTAACAGACTCCACTGGAAGAAATTTGGAATAGAAGAAGAGTTTTAATACATCTGGCATAAGCTGCACCAACACCTCATAAGAGTTATCCATTTATGAGATTGAGGGACGATTGAAAGATTTGAGGACATGATTGGGTGACTCCAATCCACATAGGAGTAAGTCTTAACCATCTAAGCAAACACCTAGATCATAAAAGACTTTTTTTTAAAACTTTTTATTATCTTTAAAAACTGTTGACTCCTCAATTTGACTATTAATTAATGTGAAACACCAGAAACCTTTCAAATTATACAAACATTGACAAGTGAATTTGCGTACGATGTTTTTCCCAAATTTTTTCTCTATGTGGATCAAATGCACGTTTAGGTTTGGTTTATGCATTGAGTACGCTTGTCAAAATAGAACATAGACCTATTTCTTACCTCATTTGATGGTTAAGTTGTTATGTGTTATATTTAGTAAATGGGTCATGAATGAGTTTATAATGATGAAGCCCTAAATAATATGGATATTAAATGGGTTCACAGCTTACTTACATTCAACCTACTTCTATGGTTTTCTCTTTGCTCTTTTTTGCTCTCACTCATTCTCACGCTCTTTCCTTAGTCTAGATATGAGTTTTCCTAAATGGGAAAATTACACAAATAATCCCTATATTTTCACTCAATGTTCAATTTCGTCCCTGAACTTTCGATTGGCTCAATTTGGTCCCTGAACTATTGATAAAATGTCCGATCTAGTCCCTAAACTTTCGAATGGCTCAATTTGATCCCTGAACTATTAATAAAATGTCCGATCTAGTCCCTGAACTTTCGATCGGCTCAAGTTGGTCCCTGAACTATGATGAAATGTCCGATATAGTCCTTCGTTACTATTTTTCTTTTTTTTTCCCTTTTTTCCTTTTTTTTCCCTTTTTTCCCTTTTTTTCCTTTTCTTCCTTTTTCTTTTCCTTTTCTTCCTTTTTTTTTTTTTTTTGCTTTCCCTCCTCCGGCTCCGACGGAGGGCCGGCGTCCGGCGAGGGGCCGGCGAGGGAGCCCCTCGCCAGATCGGCGAGGGCTCCTCACCGGCGTCCCTCGCAAGCGGGCGAGTCCCTCGCCGGCGTCTGCGAGGGAGAGCCCCTCGCCGATCTTGCGAGGGAGCCCCTCGCCCGCCGCCGGCGAGGGGCTCTCCCTCGCACGGCCCCTCGCCGGCGTCGGGCGAGGGCGAGGGCGAGGGGCTCCCTCGCCGGCGCCCCTCGCAAGCGGGCGAGGGGCTCTCCCTCGCAGATCTGGCGAGGGAGAGGCCCGCGCAGACGCCGGCGAGGACGGCCCCTCGCCAGATCTGCGAGGGACCCCTCCCTCGCAGATCTGGTGAGGGGCTGTCCTCGCAGATCTGGTGAGGGGCCGTCCTCGCCGGCGTCTGCGAGGGAGAGCCCTCGCCCTCGCCCTCGCCCTCGCCCGACGCCGGCGAGGGGCTCTCCCTCGCAGACGCCGGCGAGGACGGCCCCTCGCCAGATCTGCGAGGGAGAGCTCCTCGCCGGCGTCGGGCGAGGGGCTCCCTCGCAAGATCGGCGAGGGACGCCGGCGAGGGGCTCCCTCGCCGGACGCCGGCCCTCCGCCGGCTCCGGCGGAGGGAAAGCGAAAAAAAAAAAAAAAAAAAAGGAAAAAAAGGGAAAAAAAAAAGGAAAAAAAGGAAAAAAAAAGGGAAAAAAAGAGGAAAAAAAGGAAAAAAAAGAAAAATAGTAACGAAGGACTAGATCGGACATTTCATCATAGTTCAGGGACCAACTTGAGCCGATTGAAAGTTCAGGGACTAGATCAGACATTTTATCAATAGTTCAGGGACCAAATTGAGCCATTCGAAAGTTTAGGGACTAGATCGGACATTTTATCAATAGTTCAGGGACCAAATTAAGCCAATCGAAAGTTCAGGGACGAAATTGGACATTGAGTGAAAATATAGGGACTATTTGTGTAATTTTCCCTTCCTAATTGAGTTAAATATGTAATTATTTCAGCAATATGGGTCAAGTTGGGTCGGGTCAACTATGAGTACGGCTTGTGTATTGGCTAGGTCAAGCATGGATCACTAGACTTGTATTGTGTGAAAATCGCTTAAAATTGGTCAATTTGGATCGGAGTATTTTTCACTCAACCTAGCCCATTCATTTGACAAGTCTAGCGTCTAGTGGTGACAAGTTTAGATTTGTGTCACCCATGCTTGGGCTTTAGCTCACATCCTACAAGCTAATCAATTGATTAGTGGAAAATTTCACGTACCCAAGGTTCTTTTATCTAAACAGGCTTCTCGTCATGAAGGAAAGAAGAAATTCTGAATAGATTATCCTTTTGACTATTAAAACGGTCTGGAGCAAATATAATGACAATATGGTTAACTAATAGGATAACAAGTTTCTTATTTATCATCTAATATTACGATGATTTTCCAAGGGGCATCCCCGATTTTAATTAAGTTTCTAGTCATGATGATAATCTCTAATGACCAAAAGGAGTGGTCAAGCAACCTTCGTCGCTGCCGCTCAGAAACAATTCTCCTGATAAAGCAAAGACTTACTAGACAACATTTGTATAGTAAGCATTCCAAGGCCATTCGTCTTGCCGGTACTCATCCTCTTGTGGTGGATGAAATCGAACACTTGATACTAGTCATGAAGGTTATAATCATAAAGGTAAATTTGTTGTCAATTTCTTGGATGAAAAGGTCAAGAAAAACAAATCTTGGAAATCCACCCACTATCATTTTGTATATGTCACTGAATACAGACATGATCGTCGTTGGCATTGTCTTACTTGTACATTTAGTATGACGTGTAAATAAAGAGCGAACAAACTCAATAGCCGACAAGATATGAAGTGGAATGTTCTCTTTGCACATTTATCTGGTTTGGGAGCATGCAAAATTATCAAGTTCATTCCAGACAATAATAGAAACACCCCATTTCGCTTTCTCTCTTGCCAAGCAGCCCAAGATGGTGAATAGACGGGAGGAATAAAGGAATAAAGAAGCTATTATATTTCCTCTGTCTATGCATGGCCACTTCAGAAAGAAAAGAGCAAGAAAATTGACTAGTGACCAACCATTTTGAAGTAGAATAATTCTTACCTGCTCACAAACAGTGCATGTGAGTTTAATGCATCTTAATTTTTAATTCTGATGGATCCCATGTGGACGACTAAGGATTAAGATGCACTTGACTCATATGTAGTCGTGTACTCGACGTTATTAAATTGAGTTGGCCAGAGATTAAACACCAAACATGTTGAGCGGATTTCGCACATTACAAAAAGCATAACAGTTCGATTTCGCATGCAGCACCAAGTGTAAACAACTTGATATTAGAGTTACCCACTTGGATTTTGGCTCACTTTGGATCTAGCTTGTGAAATTAACGAGTTACTTTTGTTGAAGAAACCCCGATTGTGTTTTAAAAATAACAGAACTATCCATGGGTTATGTCCACCTTGATAAATGCAAGTTGCTTGTTTTATCTGCATTGGAAAAAGGACTTTGACATAATTGGTAAAAGGATTCTGATGGACTTAAAGAACATATGTGGATCACACTTAGTCTTGTATACACCAAATTATTGAGTCTACAGGATCTTCATCAATATCGTAATCTAAGTATATCCAGAGGAACGGTTGAATATTTTCAGGAAGCTAGGTGCGTATATGGCTTAAATATCAACAGGGTAATATTTGTATATTAATAGGGGTATCGCATAAAAAACCACAGTATACTAGGTGGATATGGACAGAGCACTGTCTAAATATAAGCAGATTACTAATTGGATATCAGTAGAGTTAGTAGAGTCTACACTGGAAATTAGTAGCTAGATATAAGCAATGATTGTGAATATAACCAGTGGATGTATACACCTACGCTGACAACTTTTATTATAAATATTATCTTGAAATATTTTGTCCCCTAACAAATTGTGATCTAGTAAAGATTCAGATTTTGATTGATCAACATTATCTACATGAAAATAAACAATCATGCTAGATATCTTGATTAATTATCATCCCAAAGGCAAGGTATATTCCGTAGACAAGCTACTCTATTTCTGGAAACCAAGATTTGATTGTATGTGTGACCAAATCTATGAGAATTCCAATTGATCGACTTCAACACCTAACTGATCTTCTCAACAATTGTCTAACAGCTAGTTTGGATAATGATCCTCTTGAAGATTGTTTGACAAGAAGCTTGGACATTGAGGAGTACAAAAGAAGACCTAGGCTCCAAAATGAGAGATAGATCAAGAATTCAAAATTCCATATATCGATAGAGCTTTAAATCTATTTTGAACTGTCTTCTAAGAGTTGAATATTGTAATTTTTAGAGAAGTGTTGAGTGTGAAAATCTGTGCTTAGGTGTAAAATAATGAGTTCTATCTATTTGGATATTAGCAGCAACAGCTTTGAGGATAAGTGTCTGTATATAAATAGCACAAACTACTGTAACTTCTCTATAATTATCTAGTGGAAACTAGCCAATAGGATGTTAATTGGGAGAGTGGAAATAGGATTACTCTAAGTCGAACTACTATAAACATGCTCATATCATCATTCCATCTTTCAGTCACACTTTTATCTTGACATCTTTTAATTTCATAATACTTTGTCAAGTTCTTTTCAAATCGCCTGTTCAACCTTCTCTAGATGATACTTTTAGTCACTTCAACTATTTGAATCGGGATCGCCATTTCTTAAGTGAATTTTCTGCCACAATGAAGACAAATTTTTTGGGGTGGGGTTCCCCGGGGGGAGGGGGGGAGGTGTTGGAGAGAGAGACCGATGTAAAGAAACCCTACAAGCGGTAGAATGGTCATTTCCTCGAGAAATGACTAATTATGTTTTAGGGTCCATCTGGTTCTGGTGCGGTGCCCAGAAGGGCATTGAATTCAGAGTTGTATTATTGTGGGAGCCATGAGCTCTTGCTTGGCATCAAGTGTGGCACAAAGGACATCCTCATCTCTGGAGCAAGAAGTGACGGACTGATCTTCCAAGTCATCACCACCACGAATCACCACCGTTGATCTCCGACTAATCAGCAGAGTGGGTCCCAATCTCTTCTTCCTCTCCCAGTTTCATGCTATAAGTAGGTTCACCACTAGGCCTATAGTGCAATACCAAGACCAACGCTCACAAGCAAAGAAAACACGCCACAATCCCTACAAAATCCATCCCACTGGTCTTTTAGCTTGTAGAGCATTCTCTATCGCTTTACGTTTCTTCATTTATAACCCAAAATGGCAGCCGATGACCTTAAACCTACCACGCCGGCATCCGACCAAAACAAAGCAACCGTCGAGGCCCTTTACTCGGCATTGGCTCTCGGCGACTCCGACATGGTTGCCAAGCTCCTGGCTAGCGATCTTGAATGGTGGTTCCATGGGCCGCCCCGTTGCCAACACATGATGCGGGTGCTCACTGGGGAATCAGACTACTCCGAGTTCACATTCCATCCGCGTAGCATAACGGCTATAGGCGACGACTGTGTGATCGCCGAGGGGTGGGAAGGGGCGCAGTCATATTGGGTCCATGCATGGACGCTGAAGAACGGGCTGATCACGCAGTTCAGGGAGTATTTCAACACGTGGCTCACCGTGAGAGAAGTGTCGCCGCCGCGTTGGGAGGTAAGGCGGGCAAGCCATACCCTATGGCAGAGCCGGAAAAGAGAGCTCTTTGACCAGTCGTTGCCGGGGCTTTTGCTCGCCATATGAGGGGGGTTAAGCATCCATTCAGGTGGTTGGGAATGACAATTTGGGGGATGGTGCGTGTGTCTGTCTGTCTGTCCTCTATGTTTGATAAGAAAATCAGGACCACTAATGACAAGTTGGAAGATGGTGAAAGAATTGTAGTCAATGGTCCATTACGTGAATGTTAAAATCATGGGATGTGTCGGACTATGAATCTTTTTCTGATGCAAATTTCCGACAGGACACACACGTAAGCAAAATGATGGAAATTACTTGAAGGACCACCACCGGTTGATCGATTAATTTCAATTTTATCGATAAGCTTTCACATCTTACGAAGGAGAGTTTAATGATCAGGCTACGATTATCAAGAACCTGAACATGCAAAAAAATGCCATCCTCTGTTAGAAGACATGTCTATCTCCTTTTACTGAGATAAAAATCATTTATCGTCTTCTTGTATCTTAAGACAAAATCCATGTCTCCAAGTCTCTTACATGGGATGACAAAATATACCTTTTGAAATCAAAACCACATTAAGTGCAAAAACCTTTCCTCTCCCAACCCCCTCTCTCCCTTTCTGTCTTTCTCTCTCCCTCTTTGAACCTTTCTTCATCTCTTCCACCTTTGGAGGGGAGGGATTTGACCTAGATCTTCTCCTCCCTCCAAGTTGTTTTTCCTTTTTATTTCCTTATATCTCTTTCCTCACACTCCCAATTTAATTTTAGATCTAGGAGCTTTGCTCTCTTGATCTTTTATCAGGGAGATTTTTCTCTTCAATCTAATTATAGATTTTAGAGTTTTAATGAATAAGTACTCCACCTCCAATTTCAATGGTGTTCACAGTAGTTTTGGTGTCAAATCTGTTCTCGTTCGATGTGTTTTTTATTAAAAGCTTTGGCGCTTCTTATTGGCTATAGGACCCGTTCTCATAGCGGTCACATTTGAGCTTCTTCAACATGTTTATGTTGTCTTCATACGGTGATGGTGTTGGAGAAGGCAAAGCCGTAGCTATAGATGAAAATCCTAACATGTGCTTATCACTAATGTTGATGTATAATTCGGTGATCACCACCAATTATTTTTCTTGGATGCAATCGCAAATCTGTCATTGAAGGACAAGCCCATGATTATCTCTGCCAACCATGCTATGATGATATGCCTTGATTCCTAGTTTATGGATTGTTTTGGAGTTTTTTTAGCTTGTTTTGTTTTATGACTTCCGAGATTTTCTATCACATATCATTTTGGAAATGAATGAAAATTTCTTTTGATTAAAAAAAAATAATAATCCACATTGATCAATGTCAAGCTTCCATATGCGTAACATTCGTAATAGAGAATATGGTATGAGAAGTTCACAAACCAAGGTGTGAGAACGGCATTTCTAGGTCACGGGATGGTGAAACCTAGGAGAATTCCACGCATCCAGGAGGTCACCAACCTCTGATTTGGATCGCTTGAGGATAGTGATGTTTGATATGAGGTCACGACTATCAACTGTAATTGCAAATAGATCTTGCGTGCGCGCGAAGAGAGAGAGAGAGAGGGTGGTGAAGAAAAGGGAACATTATACCCAGTTTGGATGGAGTGATTAGAAAGGAAGACAAAGAATTTAAATAATTATAAGGAATTGAAAAAATTAAAGAAATTTATGACATCGTTTGGATGCTCGGATGGGAAAAGAAAGGAAAAGAACTTATAATAATATGAATATCATTGTATGTATTTATAAATAAATGTAAAATGGTATAAGAGAGAAAGAAGAATAGGGTTCTTTATTAATACACAAATTCATCCAAATTCCTTCTTATTTAGAAAATTTCAGAGGGATTAAAAATGTTGACCATACCAATCCCTCTTAATATTTTCACTCTATTTGTTCTTCTTGTTCTTCTTTTTAATGCGATTGTGAATTTAAAACCATTTCTCCTCGCTTCTAATCACTCCTAGCAGGTAGTGTTAGTCATTGATATCAATTAAATGTGTCGATGGAACCTTCTCTTAAAGAGTTAAATTTGGAAAGTAAATTCATTACATAGAAGGTCCCAATCCGGAGCCATGCTTCTTAAACATTACATAAAAGCCAAATGCGGGCTAGTAGGGACAGATTAATCTCCATCGTGATAGGATGGAACTCAAACCCGATTTCGTACTTTTATACAGGTTCGGGGTCTTGATATACAAACCTTCGAGGATTAACTTGGCTGGGACGTTATGGGACTAGCTTATTAATAAGTGGTCACTTTTTCAAATTTTATCAACTACATGCAAATTGCTCTGTTTTAAGACATCCTACATAGGCCAAATGCCTGAATTTAGCAACTTCACGGAGCTTACAAGATATCTTATGAAATTTCAAGTAATTTAGCCTTTGCGTTCATGCCCCTAGGTTATAAAAAAAGATCTTAATAAATGCAGGTGCACACACATGTACTTTGTAATGCAAACCTATTGGTATCCATTGTTACCACATGTCATTCTAAGACGTAGCTAATGTAAACATTGCCGCGACCTTCCCAAGGTAAACTTGAGGGAATCTAGCAGGTTACTAAGCAAGCACAAATGACTCTACTTATGAAATGACACTTATGATTAGCACGGGCCCACCCAAGCCTTATGATGGCAACTTGATTTTGTCATACAATTATTCATTTAATTTTAAATTTAAGAGTCGCTTCCAATTCAGGGGCTGAGTAAAAAACGAGAGCTACATCTTAGTCTTGTGAAGTAAAGATTCATAAGTCCCGAAATTTGATTACTCTAGATAAGTCTAGTGCATATTATTTGTATCTTTTCTCTTCCATAAAAACGTTCTGCATGTGATCTTTTCAATTTTACTAACATGTACTAAGCACCGTTGCATAAGTACTCAAGCAATAAAAATTACTTCCATTGATAAATAAGATAAATAAAATAGGAGGACTGGAAGACGTCTAGCTACATATGCAGTTTGGAATACTAGTGTCTAATCAATCGGACGTAGGTCTCATGTTGATTGACACTTTTGTGCCATATATAAGCAAAAGAGAAAAATGGACACTCATGTCAGTGGACCATCTTCTGATTTTCCAAATGAACATGTCGACAGAAAAGAATGAACATGAATTGATTTGCAGGCTGTCGTGACTTCACCGTCAGAGGATTGCCATTCATCTCTCTCTCTCTCTCTCTCTCTCTCCCCGACCCTTGTTTTGAGTCCAAGAGTTTCTGCACGGAAAGGACTGTATTAGTCTCAGTTTATGTGGTCTATCTGTGTTCCGCGGCTTGTCATGTTTTTTGGGTACAATCCGTCAAATCGCATCTGTTCAGCAGATCGAATGACGATTCTCTCGAACGCCCCTCGGAACCGGACAGCAATGCGGCTCGGAACCGGACGTGCCTGGCTTTGTGGTATCTGCTTTTCACATTGTCAAAATAGTATGGCGTAATGTGTCAGCTGTCCGTTTGATCCTCCTTTCGCCTTCCCTACGTGTCGAAAGACTTTAAATTCGAAAAGATTTCTCAAGGTACGATCGATTTTCTTGAAGTTGTATCGCCATTCTGTTGCCCTCTTGAATATCGCTGTTAAATCAATATACGATGTATATAACTCTTTTTTCGATTAGGTCTTCGTGGGCTTGTCCTCATTTTACACATGCGTGTGTCCATATCCATTGAATAACATGAGAGTTTCAGTTGGATCATTCCCAAAATGAAGAAAAAGAAGAAGAAAACTCCAAGTACAGGGTATGTAAGAACTTTTACCCCCAGTGCATTTATATCACGGTGATAAGCACGAAAGCGATCTACCTCCTACCAAGAAGATCTCTCTCTCTCTCTCTCTCTCTCTCTGTGTGAAAAGGTTAGGTATAATTCATTATCTCATGGTCCATGTGCAATGGATCGACGCTTTTATGTTGAAATCGGAAATTGGGGACGCAGGAAAAGTCGGTCGAAACACAATAATGAGGAGCCCCACGCATTCGGTTTTGCAGATGATTGTACAGAGTAAATTATTCGCTCTCATCCGTGTAGATTCATGTCTTTTGAGGATGTATGTTCCGAGCACACGTGCGCCCCCGGGTTTGATCCAACTGTCGGTAGTCTTAATTGCTGGCTTTATTGGCTGGTCATAGGATGTGACTATGTAGCAACAATGCATGTACTTTGTTTTAGAATTATTAGTATGTTAATATAGAATCTTGACTATGTATTAAGGATGAATCCTTCGCATCGGGGAACTTGACGAGGAATTTCTGTATTGAAATCAAGATGTTTCTAATTCATATTAACATTGGGAGGCATTCCCTAGTACTTTGGGTGGAGTCTTATGCTATGAGCGTCGGTAGGGCGGTTAATGTGTTTTTTTGGGAGTGGTTGAAACAAAAAGTTCGGCAGACTTGTGTCAACATGACAAGTTCTAGATATATTCGAACAAATTAGTATGCATGAAAACATACTTTTATACGTGTACACAAGAGAAAAACGACACGATTAAGATATGAAGGCACCGACCACTAGCCCCATAAGAAAACTGATCTAATTAAATACAACTAAGAAAAAATAAACAACAGGCGACGGCTATTTAAGAATGGGCAACGAATTCATCCTCAATGATGCCTTTTGGCAATAGCTATGTTTGTCCCTAGCGATTATCCTCGTTCCAAGTCCAGTGAAATACAAAAATTTTGGAATAAGGACACCATAAATGCCATAATATTTTTCGGTGCTCACTTGATTGTTTTAATATTTTTTACTATTTAAAGACTCATTGGATTCACCAACTAATAGGTATTAGTTCGTGGACATCACCAAACTTTATCTAGAAGGTTTTTGCGGACCACCGAATAGTGTCGAAAAAACGAACTATGCATTAATGGCATGAAGAGTCTGAGCGAGCCCCTTCGTGATTTTTATATGGCAAGAAAGAGTTGTCTTCGTCGTCTTCATGTGGACTTTCTATGGTCCTCCGCAACTTGCAATTCCTTGGGCTTCTTTCCAAATTGGCGGATTTAATTTGATTTCTATCTGGTAAATCTAAGAACTGATCAGTGAAAAAGGTCCTTGCTTGATTCTATAGATAATTTGACATTACAATGAACAGACACATGATTTACTATAAGCTCACACTTAGGCTCCTCTCGTTTTGTGGAAAATAATTTTGGGAAAATATTTTCCGGATTTTCCAACATTCGTTTCATACAAAATGAATTCATTGGGGAAAATGTTTTCCATGAAAGGAAAAAAGTCTTATAAATTGGGAGAAAATGTTT
The DNA here is from genome assembly GCA_016097545.1 of Eucalyptus victrix. Lineage (NCBI taxonomy): Eukaryota > Viridiplantae > Streptophyta > Magnoliopsida > Myrtales > Myrtaceae > Eucalyptus > Eucalyptus victrix. Next base: position 14,123,610 of record CM027835.1, read on the forward strand.
TCCAACATTTTTCTCGCTTGATCTTTCTTATCTCATACCTCTACAAATTCTCACTTCCTCCTCCCCTTTCTTCTTCTTCTTTTCTTTTTTTATTCAAATTATTTTTAAATTTTCTTTTTCTTTTTAATTGGAATTATTTTTTATTTCTTTTCTTTTTATTTCTTTTTTCTTTTTCTTTTCTTTCGTTTCCTATCTTCTTTTTCTTGGCTAGTTGTCGGCCGTCACTAGGTGAAACTCAAACTCATCGATCTTAAGCTTGCGCTAGTCAATCTAACAAGCCTCAAGCTTGACGCTCGTGCTCACCAATCTAGGGAGTGAAAAATATTTTCCTTACCAAACACCAAAAAAAAATATCCGAAACATTTTCAGGTTTTAGCCGAACACCAGAAAATATTATCATTTTCCTGGAAAATGATTTCTGGGAAAATATTTTCCGAAAATGGTCCATTTTCCACAAAACAAATGGACCCTTAAAAGATCACGATCGTCTAGAGAGAAGTTCAAAACTCATTACACTTGTACCAATTCAGTTATAAATATTTTAATTTAACCAATTTAGTCCTAAATTTTTTAGCAATTTGCAAATGTAGTCATCTGCCCAATTTTCTCCAAAAATCACTAACATGGACACCAACTATCTTAAATAGTACAATCAATGTTGACGTGAATTATTTTTTAATTTTATTTAAAATTTATTTCACCTTTTTTTATTGTTTTTCCTTTCTTTTTCCCTCTCTTCTTCTGTATATTAGTAGTTGGCCACAAGCGATGGCCAACGAGGATTGATCTTGCTTAAGCAAGGGCCACCACCCTCCCGGGCCACAAGCGAGGGTTGGTCTATGTGGCATCCCAAAATTCAAGTCATCCTCTAGAGAAATTAAAGCTTATAATTAGGTAATGAAATTACCTATGGTCTATGTGTTAGCCATTAGTTTTCTTAAGGCTATGTGTTATTGTGCTTGTGTTTATGAATTTTGAATTTAGGACTATAGGATAAATTAATAATCTATGCTTGGCTATGCACCTCATAAATTAAATTCCTATATGTAAAATATTATAAGATTTTGGCCATGTGGAATTTAGTAATTTAATTCTTAAAAGAAAGAATAAGAAAGGGGTAAAATTGATTTTAAATTGGTTGGGCCTTAGGCCCAATAGCTTGAGCCTTTGATGGGCCAAGCTAGTCGCCCCAATTAGGCCCACAAAAGGAGCTGTCGACCAGCCCAAGAGGCCCAAGACTGGCCGGCCCAAGCCCAAGCCCAAAGCCCATCTTGCATGCGTTGTGACAAGTGGCAAGAGGGGTGGCATGCATTGGGCATTGGGGAGGCAAGCTAATGATGAGGTTCAAGGGGGAATAAAAGGGAAGGAAAAGAGAGAGAATGGCTGGTTAGCCATTCGGCCAAGAGAGAAAGGGAGAGAGAGAGAGAGGAAGAGGGTGCAGCCGAGAGAGAAGGGGAAGCCGAGAGAGGGAGGAGCTCGCCCGTCGCCGTCCATCGGCCGTGTTCGTCCGCCATGTACCGGCATTTTCTTCGGTCTAGAGGCAAGTGGGAGTCCTCTAGCTTCTCTTGCATACTCGTATGTTGTTTGCATGTTGAACTTTTGGTTGTTAGATGGGAAAAACCGAAGCATGGATGAGTTGTGTGTGAGTGGTGTGACTGTTCTTGCTCCGATCGTGTGACTCAGTAACTTGTTTGAGCTTGCATGTGTGTTTGGAGTCCGATTTTGGCTTTGATGTCTTCATGAAAGTTGTAGCTAACATCTTGTAATATAACATACTAAAATTTCGTGGAAAATGAGGGAGATTTGAGGGGTTAAAGTCTCATCTTACGGAGACCTCAGATCTGGAGAGTTTTTATTGACCTTTTGCTGGATTCATGGTTACATGTTGGTTTTTGTTGAGAATCTTACTTCAATTTCTTCATGAAAGTTGTAGGGAACATCTTAAAATACAGCATACTCAAATTTGAACTAAAATGAACCAGTATAGCTTTGTAAATCGACTAGATCTTGAAGACGATGATTCTGGTGATGTGTTCTGAGACACCCGAGACTTCAAGGACCTAAACGATGACTATACTCTGGTTATTTGACCTAGATCTCTTCATGAAAATTGTAAAGGACATCTTGACACATAACATATCCGAATTTCAGAGAAAACGAAAGAGAATAGGTAGGTGAAATCTCAATATTTTGGAGATGTGTGCACTGGACGATGCGGTAATGGATCCAGAAGCTTCGTGAGACTGTATAAAATAATATAAAAATAATCTGGCTTGGAGTTCTTCATGAAAGTTGTGCAAAAATGTCTTGGCTATAAATCAGTAAAATTTCGTAATTTTTGGAGGCTGTATGGATATTTTAATCGAATTTCTTTGGAACCGTGCATTCTGGTTTCATCCGAAAATTCTATGATGTTTTGTGAAAATTGGCAAATTGTGTGAAATGCTATTTGGCCATGTGTTTTGTATGAAATTATCATCCTATTGGCTTGTTTAACATTTGCTATAATTTTTATAATTTTGGGAATTTGTTGATATTAAATTTAATATTTATGGAAATGACAAAAGTTGGAATTTAAATAAATAAATAAAAATAAAAAAATAAAATAGATTATTTTATTGGCCATAAATTCCATGAATTTTATTTTATAAATAGTTGCACCATGTAGCATGTGTGACGAGGTCTTGATGTATGCATTGAGATGCATGTATGAATTCAATGGTGAATATGATCTTGATTGCCATCACATCACATGCCATGTTAAAATTAAATTATAATTGAAGATGAGAAATGAGATGTATGAGAATATGCATCGTGGTGGTGATGATACCATCGGAGGTGTGAGCCAACGATGCCCCGGGAGTCGGGATGCCCAAAGGTTCGAATGAATCGATGCCCTTTGAATGCTTGGTTGTATTATGAATACATGCCCAGAGGTTTTCCCCGAGAGTGTCGGGATGCCCGGTTGTATTATGATACATACTCGAAGGGTGAGGGGTTGTATCATGATGCATGCCCGGAGGGTAGGGGTAACCATTTTCATGGCGAGCCCCGGAGATTCCTCGTGATGCCAGGTGGGGTGCGAGATGCCCAGAGGTTCGAATGAGTCGATGCCCTTTGGATGCCCGGTTGTATCTTGGATACATGCCCGGAGATGCCTCGTGATGCCAATTGGGATACGAGATGCCCGGAATGTGGGGATGCCGGATGTCCGGTTGTATCTTGGATACATGCCCGAAGGTTTCTCGCAATGCCAGGATTGGGCGCAAGTGATGAATGTGGGATGCAAACATTGGTCCCGGGTATGAGAAATGTGGTGGTTTAAGATGAAAAGTGGAAATTAAACCATGGCATGATATGCATGATGATATGCATGATGATGATGATGATGATGATATGTGATGTGAAATGATGATGATCACCCATGGCATGACATGCATGATGATGTGCATGACGATGATATACGATATGCATGATGATAGGCATGATGATGATGATGAAGATGATGACATGTGTGATATGATGATGTCATGATGATGATGACATGTGTATGGTATGATGGTGTCATGTATATGATGATGATGACATGTGTGTGATATAATAATGTCATGATGACGATGATATGAGTATGACATGATGATACACATGTATGTTATGACTGTGGTGATGATGCATGATAGTATATGCATGGCTTCAAGGTAAGTAATGCCTGCAATGCATGTATGACTTATATGATGCATTGAGTAGTTATTGGATTCCTTTACCTGCTGAGTGGTTGTACTCACCCCTTTTGGGGACCAACATTTCAGATTAATAGATGGTTTGAACGGTTGGATATGACCGTAAGGAGGAAGATAGCAAGGGAAGAAGCTTTTGGACGCCGACACTGATCGATTGACTTTAAGTGTATGACTATTGGAGGAAATGTCGGTCATCTTTTGGAGTGTAGCCGAATATAGAAGACTACGACATTTTGATGTACCGATGAATGATGTCCATCTGATTTAAGTAAATAAAAAGTGTACGGCTTTTACCTATAAATGTTTAGTAGGTGTGCATTGTTTTTGAATATAAGGAAGGGAGTTGTTGGACGTGCTTCCGTATATGAATTGCGCAAGGGACCGATAAAAAAGAAAAAAAAAATATGTAAACCCCCAGGTTGTATGGACTCGCTGCAATTGAAATGGTATCAAAGTGACATGTTAATAGGGAAAGTGAAAAGTAAGCGAACTGTGGTGACCCTAACGGATCGGGGGCCGTCGAGGGGTGCCACAGTCTAATAGGGCCTCACCTTCACGAGGGCAAACGTTGATGAGAGCCCCCCTTGCCCACCATAGGCGATAGTCAGCCTCGCCCAAGCAAAGGCTAGGCTAGGCCCAATGAAGTTACCCTAGCCTCGAGGGTCAACCTCATCAAATTTGGCAAGGGTGGCTCTCACCCTCACCTAGGTGAGGCCACCCTAGCCTGGTCGAGGGTTGGCCTCGCCAAATCTTGCGAGGGGGGCCCTCGCCATTGCCCGATGAGGCCGACCATCACCTAGGTGAGAACAACCGGCCACTAGTGAAAAGGAACAAAATTTAGTTAAAATTTACAAAATTTGTCAACATTAGCACTGGCCATGCTATATCAAATTTCCAACCAAAAGTGGCTGAAAGGACTACATTGGCAAATCATCAAAGGACTTAGGACTAAATCGGCCAAAATTAAAATATTAAGGACTATATTGGGATAAATGCAATAATTTTAGGAATCTCATGGTAATTTTCCCTAACTATGCGCTACTTAAATGCCCTTGACTATTTCACTCCTTACTTTAGTCACTTGGCCCCTTGTATTGAGGGGGAGGGATGGAGAGAGAGGAGCGTTGCAAATTAAAACAGTAGATGTCCGCTTGATTTTATGATAGAGATATAATCTTTCCATCTACCAACTACTTTCATTGACTACAAGAATGCTTTAGAAGACAAGTGTAAAATTCCCATAATTACTCTGAGAACACTTTACAATTCAAGAAAATCCTTCACTTCTAGGAGTTTCAAGACAAGCTTGGTTATCTCAGCTATCTTTGGTCTTTTTTGCCTCAAGAACCTCTGGTCAATAACATGTGTTACTTTTGTTAGGATATGTCACGAGTTTGAGGCTAAAAAGAAAAAAATTGTAATTCAATTAGTTTTCTTAATTGGAGTTGGTTTCCTATTTGAGTAGGTTTCGTATTTTGGATCCAACTCTTGTATATAATAAGAAGTGTATTCATTGTGAAGAGCATCCAAGAAGAGACTTCTTCGTGAATTACACCCGGAGAGCTTTTTAGTGTCGAAGCAATTAAATATTATGAGTAAGATTTGTGAATTCCTTCATGGGAATGAGAGATTATTTAGTGGGTGATTATGAGCTAAACATTGTAAGAGTGATTGAGTATACTTAGGGGCCACAAAACACTAAGAGTATTTGAGTTACTCATATAAAATTGTAATCTCTAATGTATCGCTTGATTTATAATGGAATTCTTGGTGCTTTCCCCATAAACATATGTCACACTAATTGAATCACGTAGTTATGATGTTCAATTTAATTTCTTTTTCTATCTATTTTACTTTTGATCGCTTGCTCCCGCATAACTTTTGTTCCTCACCAATCTCATTGAGTTTTGCAAAATTACAAGTTTATGGAATACCTTTACCAAATGATATAGCGGATGATTATTTTGGACAACAAGTATTATGATTCAATATGACCATTAACGACTGCCAAAGTTTTTATGGCTAGAGAAGGATTGATGCTTAGAGAAGGAGTTATGCTCTAAGGATTTTGTTGTAATTGAGTAAATCCTTGTTTCACTAAATAAAATTGATGTTATAATCATTGATGTTTTTTTCAAATGAAACATTTTTAATGGGAAAATTACTAAAAAAAGTTTTAAACTTATTGTAATTATATAAATTCAGTCTTAAACCATTTTTCACTGAATGAATCCATTTGCTCAATTTTGATCGACTGACCTCGATGTGAACACCAACCATCCTACATGACACAACCAAGGTAGATATGAACAATTTTTAACAACATTTCAATAAATTTAGGGAATTTTTTATTTTTTTATTTTTTCTTTTTTTTTTCTATTCTTTTTCTTTCTTTTCTTTTTCCTTTCCCTTTCTTCTTCCTCCAGCTAGTCACTAAACCTTGGCCATCGGCCAAAGGCGCCTCTCACTAGCCACTAGCAAGCGTTGCCCTCACTAGCGACTGAAAAGGTGAGGCTTGCCATGGCTAGGCCTCACCAAGCCCCTAACAACCATGAGGGTGGCCTTACACTAGGTTGGCAAGGCTCACCCAACCTCAAGGATTGCCTTGAGCTAGGCTGGCTAGGCTTAGGCCTCATTGGCCCTTACCTCTAACCAATTATTGATCCAATAACCGATTAGAGGAAGAAGGTAAGGAAGGGAAAAAAATAAAATCTCAAAATAATATTAAAATATTTTTAAAATTATCTACATCAGGGTCGAGTCACCCACATAGGATAGTTGGTATCCACTTCAGCATTAACCAGCCAAGATTGGCCAAATTGATTAAATTAGCATAAATACAAAAAATTTAAAACTCAATTGGTATATATATAATATAAGGCTAAATTAACATAATTACAACAAGTTTATGGCTTTCTTGGTAATTTTCCTCATTTTTAATTAATGATTGTAATTCTTTTTTTTTTCTTTCACCAGGTTATATCGAGTGACATATGTAGAGAAGGGATAAAACAGGGCAATTAGTTGTCAATGACTACGTTAGAGCAGATATTTTTTCTTTTATGATTGGTTCCTAACTCTTTTGTTAGGACCTCAACAAAGCGGGGACGGGACATCCCTAATAATTCTTAGTGAGGATAATCAGTGGCGGGAAAGATTGCTACCCTATAATTGACCTGAAATGTAGTGTTGTATGCGATTTCACTTGTCCACATGGGCATCCGCATTTCCTCATCCCCAAGGGAGCGAGTAAAGTCGATTTGTCATGAGTTGCCTGATAAAGATAATGAAGTTTTAATTCCTCAATTATTTCCTCAAACACTCACCTTCAACCGATTTTTTATTCCTTATCCATTTATGTTAGTTCAATCTCCATAATAATTGTAAACATTAGATAAGGAAACCCCAAATTCTCTCGACATGTAGAGTTCCTTCCTCTCAACATGCAGAGTTCTTTTACCCATGGCCACCCATGGCAATTGAAACCCTAACCCCAAATTACATTCTGACTTTTCTCCGCACCCTATAATTTTCCTCTAATCTTCATCTATGGTGGTCTTATTATGTTTCTCTTCCGAATTACAGTGTTCGTGACAGCTGCGATTGTATCCAGCAGTGATGGTGGTCCGCACTTGACGAAGATGTTCCCCTTCGTGCCTCTGCCCTTAGTCCCACTTGGTTTGTTTCACTGTACAGTTATCTTCCCCTGTTTTCTTGTCAAATCCTGAGAATTCCAACAGAAATTGATTTTGCATTTGGGGTCTTTGCATCTCCGAGACTTTACCTGAATGTACATCATAGTGCGATTCCAGTTAGTTTGCCCCTAATTTCGTTAAATGGTGTTCTCTCTGCGTCATGGACTCCGAAGAACATAGTGACTCTGATCGCCTTGCTGCTCTCTGTTCAAGATTGGGGAGACTTACAACAGAGAAGAACATAGATTGCTGGAATGAACAACCATCACCTGCAAAATTGGTGAAATGTAGCTTAATTTTAGTGTGCAGAATTTTGTCAAACCCTCTTGTAAATTTCCCTGCATTCCAGAGTACACTTAAGAAAGCATGGAGGACTGACCGAGTTGATATTACACAACATGAAAAGGGCCTATACATAGCTAAATTCCACTCTCTTGCCGATAAACAGCATGTTCTTGATGGTGGTCCTTGGCTCTTTTCGGGTCATCTAGTAATTGTAAAGTCATGGCAGTCTACTACTCCCTTGCATTGTTATGATTTTTCCAGTTGTGCTTTTTGGGTACAAATATTTGGTTTGCCTTTGGAATAGACTACTGAATAGACGATTATTAAGGCCGTGCAAGATCTTAGACGGGTAATTGAAATGCGAGTTGATACTAAAGAGGGCATGATTTCTAGGACCGCTAGGGCAAGGGTTGTATTGAAACTACAAGATCCCTTAAGGACAGGTAAACTAATTCGTATAGAGGGCAAAGTCTTCTGGCTTGACTTTTGCTATTAGAGACTTTCTCATTTCTATTACTCCTGTGGGAGGTTGGGTCATTATGCTATGTCTTGCAAAGAAATCCCCTATGATGAGTCAAAATTTGAAGAACAGGATACTATGGTCTATGGTCCATGGCTTAAAGCTGAAGTTAAACAAGCTAGTCCTTACTGGCAAACATTTTATAACCCTCCACATTCCACGGATCAGTCAGAAGATAGTATGTATACCTGAGACGCCTCCTTCCCAAATCCTGCTCTTGCCCCTACCACTCGTTACTGATGTTGCACCAGAGACTACCTTAGCACTTCCTTTAGACTAGCTAGCTACAGCACCTGCATATCAGGAAAATCAAGTGATCATGAAAGGGACCCATCATCATACAACACTTATTCTAGTAAGAGCTAAATTTAAGGGGATTTCTACCCTGCCTGGTGCTGTATCTAGCTGTCATATCCCGTCTACTCTCATACCTGACACTGCAAAATTAACAGGCCTTCAAGCTCAGGAATCTCTGTCTCTTCAGGTTAAGAAGTCCAAGGTTTCTCGTCCTGCTCCAAAGATAGGACCTACAAAGAAGCTAAGGCATTATAACCCTTATGACCTAAAGGGTGTCGTTCCTCCTGATTTTGATGAATCTGTGCTTCTTGACACTCCTATTTTGGAAGCACCTCAAGCTAATCTATGGGCGAAGGTGGCTGGCCCTCAACAGCCACAACCTCATCGATGAAAATTCTGAGTTGGAACTGTCAGGGGTTGGGCAATCTCCTGACAATTCAAGCGCTTAAAGCCCTGGTGGCTAAAGAAAAGCCTAACCTTCTTTTTTTGATGGAGACTAAACAAAGTGAGGTCTTTCTCCGACGTCTAAACCGCAACCTCCATTTTGGAAATCTTCAGGTGGTCAGTTCAGTGGGTTCAGCTAGGGGTTTGGCTCTTTTTTGGAATGACAGCTTCTGTTTGCATTCGATTCAGTCGACCCCTTCTTTTTTTGACTTATTCTGTCATGATACTAAGGATGACAGCACCTGCCGTATTACTTGTCTTCATGCTCCGGCGGTATATCCCCTTCGAAGGCTATTATGGCAAGAGCTGCGCATGATCAACTGTGAGAATCATGCTCCATGGGTTTGCCTAGGTGACTTAAACGACATCCTTTACCCATGGGAGAAGGTGGTTAAAAGACCAGCAGATTTCTCCCATATGTCTTCATTTCGTGCTGTCTTAACTGACTGCGCTCTCATGGACATTGAATCGAAAAGCTACGCCTTCACTTGGCAAAACAATTGAGATGGGGATGAACTTGTTAGAGAACGCCTGGATAGGGTTCTTTGTACTTTGGAATGGCGTTTAAAGTTTCCTTCGGCAGAAGCTTATGCTCTCCCTGCTATTGCCTCTAATCACAGTCCTCTTTTATTATCTACTATTGCTTCTAAAAAAAAAAAAGTCAGTAGTTTTTTAGATATGAAGCCTTTTGGAACGAGGACAGTGACTGCCGCCAAATCATCGACTCTTCATGCATTCAAGTTCGCTGGTGAAATTGAGCCTTTCTACGAAGTTACGCCATGTTGCCAATGCTTTGCTTCGGTGGAGTCGTCTTAAATTCGGGAATAACCATACTCGCATAACTGAAATTCAGCAGCACCTTCTACAAATCACTAACCAGTCTATGCCTACTTATGACAGATCCAAAGTTATGGCTTTGAAAACAAAATTACATAATGCATGGCAGCGTGAAGAATAGTTATGGGCCATGAGATCTATAATACATTGGCTGAAATGGGGGGATCGCAATACACACTTTTTTTCACACAACTACAATCCAGAGGCGACTGCAGAATAAGATTACTATGCTCAGGGATAAAACAAGGGATTGGTCAGGATCCTAACAGGCTTTAGGAGATGACAACTTCTTTCTTCTCATCATTATATACCACAATGGGAGCTCGCAACTTTGGACCTATTTTAGATCAATGTCCTACGATGGTGACACCAGACATGAACAACGCTTTAACATCATTGTTGACCTTGGAAGAGTTGAGGCAAACTACTTTTCAACTGGGAGCAACCAAAGCTCCTGGTCCCGATGGCCTGACTAGTCTCTTTTATAGGACTCATTGGGATATTATCAAGGACGATCTCTTCAAAGAGGTTCAGAATTTCTTTATCTCAGGCCGTTTACCTTTAGCCTTAAATAAAATAGTTACTACTTTGATCCCAAAACTCCCTCACCCTAAGAGTCTTGATCAGTTTCACCTTATTAGTTTATGCAATTATGCTTATAAGGTTATCTCTAAGGTGCTTGCAAATAGACTGAAACCTCTGCTACCAACTCTAATTTTTGAGGAACAATCTGCTTTTTTTGGTGGGCGCCAGATACAAGATAATATGTTATTAGTTCAAGAGGTTTTACATCAACTTAGATCTAAAAGGATGAAGCGCAAATTTCATGATGTTATCAAGTTGGATATGCGGAAGGCCTACGATAGAGTCGAATGAGATTTTTTACATGCTTATCTACTTAAGTTAGGCTTTCATCCATTATGGAGTAATCTGGTCATGCAGTGTATCACCACTACATCTTTCTATATAAACATGAATGGCGATCAGCTTAGGCCCATCCATCCTACCAGGGGCCTTCGCCAAGGAGATCCTCTATCCCCATACCTTTTTATCCTCTTATCCAATCTATCATCATCTCTTATTCATAATGCACTCGATATGGACACACTCAAAGGTATAAAACTCAACAGATGGTGCCCAACTCTTTCATACCTTCTCTTTGCAGATGATGCTATTTTCTTTGAAGAAGGATCAATTCGAGAATGTCAAAATTTATCAAATCTATTGAATCAATATTGCTTTGCCACGAGTCAAGAAGTGAACCGCAACAAATCAGGTATATTTTTTAGTAAATCTTGCCCTACTTCTCTACAGGAAAATATGGCTAATGCAATTAGAGTACCTATACTGCAACGTTGTGGGAAATATCTTGGTATACCATCTGATTGGGGTAGGTCAAAAAGGGATATGTTCTCATGGATCCTAGCTCGAGTGAATACCATATTGGAGGGTTGGAAGGAAAATCTTTTCTCAAAGGCAGGGAAAGAGATTATGTTGAAGGCTGTAGTACAATCCATACCACAGTACGCCATGTCTATATTTCGACTACCTATTTCTCTCTGTACAGCTATTAAATAGAGAATTGCAAGATTTTGGTGGCAAAATGATAGACAACGAACAGGTATCCATTGGCGAAATTGGGAGGTACTCAAACAAAGAAAGGCAGCTGGTGGTTTAGAGTTTTGGGATCTACTCAGTTTTAACTTAGCCATGCTTGGTAAGCAAGCATGGCGCCTACTTCTTCAGCCTTCCACCTTGTGGGGTAAAGTTTTTAAGGGATTATATTTTCCAACTACACGGTTTGATGAGGCAGAAAAAGGCTCTCGCCTGTCATGGGGCTAGCGGAGCCTTTTGAGTGGACGTGATGCTATTTTTCCATATATTTGCTGGTCAGTAGGAGATGGGAGTTCCATCAGAATCAGGGAAGATAGGTGGTTACCTATCGGCAAATTAATTGGACCTCCTCAACAAGAAGAGCGCACTTTAGTGGCTGATCTTATTGATCACACCACCAGCACATGGAAGTATTCTCTACTCCACAAATTTTTTGACTCCCAGGTGGTTCACCAGATTGCATCTATTCTGGTACGACCTAGATTTGCCATGGATAAACTTATTTGGACTGCTACAACTCATGGTGACTATATAGTGAAATCAGCATATCACCATATCAAACATTCAGCAAAGATTAAACTCAACAGCGCACCCTCAACCTCACATCAACACCCAACTTTGCTATGGCAAAAAATTGTGGAAAATGCACACTGCTCCTAAGGTACGATATTTTTTGTTGTTACTGTGTCAAAATAGTTTAGCGACAAGAGCAAATCTGCATCATAGACATATCATTGAGAATCCGTAATGTCCTATTTGTGATCAAGACACCCCGGAAACCTTGGAACAATTGTTCATGTTCTATCCGTGGGTTTTGCGTGTTTGGAGTCATCCCCAGATTAACATCCCCATTCAAACTCAGCATATACAGCATATCACAAACTGGATCGTAGAGCATGCCCGTGAACAGAAACCCTTACCTGGTCTGCCAATAATCGCCCACTGTCCTTTGGCACATCTGGAAGGCTCGAAATGCTTTTATTTTTGGACGAAAAAATCCCGATCCGCATCATGTGGCTGAAGAAGCACTGCTTCAATCTCATGTGGCTAGTAGTGTTGCTTGTTCTTCCACCTGCAAAGCCACTATGTTTCAGAATCACGGAGCTTTATGGAGACCCCCAAATTCGGGGGTTTTAAAGGTCAATATCGATGGATCTTATCAATTGGGAAGCAGGGAAGGGACTATGGCTTGTGTGTGTCATGATTCGCAGGGACAACTTACCGGTGGCTTCTCAAATAGCTTTGCTACGTTCTCGGCTCTGCAGGCGGAGATCCACGCTTGTTCGCTTGCTCTCCGGCATTTGCTCGATCAAGGCCTCTCTCATGCCACGCTGACTCTTGAATCGGATTGCCAGACCCTCATCAAGACACTGAAGGGTCAACACACATCACCATGGGCAGAACGAAGCCTCTTCTCCGAAGTTGCCTTCCTGCTTTCGTTTTCTCCCAACCTTTCCATTGCCTTCTGTCGTTGCGAGGTGAATGTTGCTGCTGACTGGGCTGCGAAGGCCCATAGGGTAAATTCCAAGCGAAGTAATTGGGTTGTTTTTCCCCCTCCCCCTGTTAGAACTTGTTTACGCTGATGCGATAGCTGCTAGTTGTAATCAGTTTGGTCCCTCTATATAAAAATTACTGTTTGACAAAAAAAATCTCCATAATAATTGTAAACTAGTAACATGGATGTCAATTTTTCATTTCTATAAGTTAAAATATGTATCTATCATATGTAATTTGTTAAATTGTATCGTATTTTATATAAATCTTTCTCTTTTGAAGAAAATGAAGCTGGTATTCTTAATTAATTATATAATATTAACATAAAATAAAGGGACTTGAGAACGGTTTAAAAATTCCTAATTATTATCGGGATATGATATAGGAAATGTTATTTGGAATCAGCAATATTATTATAATATACCTTACTGGAAGAGCTACAGGAAGTGTTGGAATTGTTGATTTGTACTGCTATTCTTTTTAATTGAGCAAAATCCACGGTACTGAATGAGGCAAACCCAAATCTTAACTGGAAGAAAAATGTTTGTGTAAGGAAAGTATTCCTTGCAAGGAGAATGATCAATGCCCATTAAATTAGAGTCGTATAAATCACTTTTGGAGATAATGCTTACGCAAGAAGCCATTTGTGTACTTGCATGGTATCAATAGAGAAGATAACACTTGTCCTTAAATACGGTAATAGTATAAATAATTTTGTCTTAGTGAGTTCACTTAAACATATATTTTGGATCAAATTGTTTGACATTGTTATAAATAGGATCACCTTATATTGGGAAACATATTAAGATTTCACATATCATATATATAAGTTGCCAAAATCTTATTCTTTTTACACCATTTTTGTTGTATACACGTTTATTTTCAATTTCTCATACCATGGAAGACAGTGTCTTGAGAAATCAATCGACATGTGATGGAATACAGACACAGACATGTCGGGATTAATTTAATTGACAATTGATATCTTACCTGATGGAAGGGGATCGCAAATCGCATGCCAACTTGTTCAATGTTCAATTGTCATGTCAATGGCAGCTGTGACTCATGCTAATCCTAATCTGTCCGGATCAGGGGAGTAATTTAGGAAAATCACATGCTGCCTCGCGCGCTGAAAAGGACCTTTTTGGATGCTATCCAAAAAGGGAAAAAAAAAAATGAATAAAAAGAGTCAAAGCAGTCAAAGATGCCACCAGGCCAGCATCATGCAAGAATTTTCCAGGAAATGACGATGCTCTACTTCACCTATTTCTTCGTGGCTTAAGAGCTCTAGTGTAATTAGTAGGCACTCCCACAGCATGTAAATTCAGGGCATCAATGATTTGCGTATAACGGGTCGACTATTTCAAGTGGAGACAATAATATCTCGGAGTTTCGAATGTACTATATCCATCATTTTTACATTTTTTTTCGATGGGTTTCTTCACATCATCATATTGTATAAATAGAGCACGATTTACAGTTCAATGAACTTGCTTACTTGCTATAGATGCCTAAATCAATATAAACTCACTTTCTCCACTAACCCATCTTTATATGTATTAAGCAAAGATTTTGCATAAAGTGGCCCAAACATGAGATCACTGGCACATGGTGATGTGGAACATTGAACCTTATATCACCCCTAATTCATATAGCAGATTTGTTACTTACTCGTTAAGTTATATGGCACATTCATCACCAATTTCTACTCCTGAAATTGCTCCTTTCAATTGGAATCATTTCAAAACCCAAGACATAGTAGGAGAAAATATTATGCTGTTGAAAATATATCTCGAGTTTGTGCTCAAAAAGGAAATTTTCTTAATTGAAAGGTTTCATACTCAGAGAAGATTTCTTAAAAAAAGGTTTCCTATTTTGGATCTAATTCTTACTTATATATAAGAAGTGGATGTTCTCTATGAAGAGAATCAAAGATGAGCTTTTGTTTGTGAATTACATCTCACGTGTTTGAAGCCAATTAAATCTTGTGAGTAAGATTTGTGAATTTTTTGTGAGATTGAATGATTATTTGTGAGGAATTGTGGGGTTAAACACCATGTGAGTGTAATTGGAAGGCTGGAAAACATTGAGAGTATTTAAGTGACTCAAGTGTAGTTGTAATTTCTATTGCATCACTTGATCTATAATTGATTTTTTTTTCCATTCTCACCATAGACATAAATCACATCAACTAAACCACATAAATCTGATACTCCATTTATTTTCTTATTCTGTCTATTTTATCATTCGATCACTTGCTTCTCCAATAATTAATTCCAAAACTAGACTTGACCAAGTTAGAGCAAATTAATGGCGACAAAAGAAGGAAAGTGAGAATTGATAATTATCTCTATCGGGGAATTTGTACTTACTCCTGTCTAGGAAGAGACCAGAGTAGATGAAATAAGTTGAATAAGAATTGATGGATAAACAAGCATTTGGTGTTATTCAGTTGACATTTTCTCATAACGCCGCATTCAACATCTTGAAAGAGAAGACCATAGTGAGTTTGATAAAGGCCCTACTAGACATGTACAAGAAGCCATCTACAATCGATAAAGACTACTTAATGAGACATTTGTTTAACTTAAAGAGAGTCAAATGTGTGTTGATTGCTAATCATATCAATGAATTCAATATGATCGTTAGTTCATTAAGTTCAATTGAGATTGACTTTGAAGATAAAATACATGCTTTAATTATGTTATTCTCATGTTATGATAGTTGAGATACTATTTTTACTACTATCGGTAATTTCTTTAGGTTGATAAGTTGGACGTGGTTCATGATATAATTCTAAGTGAAGACATCCATATAAAATAATTTGGTAACCTATATATACTGCTTTAGTAGGTGAAAGTAGAGGAAGACTTAGTACTCGTGTTAGTAGGAGTAGTATAAACTTGAATGGACATAGTTAGCCTAGGATTAATGGTGTTGCCTTTTGGAGTTGTGGCAAGAATGGACATCTTAGAAGGAATTTCCCTAAGCTAAAAAACCAAAATGGGTAAGGAAATTAGAGTTGAGTCTACTGATAATGTTGCTGATATAGTTAATTGTAATTCAAATAGTGTTGATTATGTCTTATATATCACTGAGGATTCGTTGTTTGATGGATGAATTATGGATTCTAGTTGTTTGTTTCACACTGTACGAATAGGAATTGGTTTACTACTTATCGATGCATCCACAATTGGGGAATAACATTGAGTGGGATGTTGACGATGTTAGAATCAAAACACAAGAGGATATTGTTGAAGTAGGGCTAGGGGTGAGCATGGTCCGGGTTGGTCCGGGCCACCCCCTAACCTTAGGACCGACCCAATGGGTTCGGTCCGGTTCCAGGGTCAACCCGAGACCGAACGATAATTTTTTTCATCTTATTTTTTATACTCCCTAAAAAAGCAAACCTACAAATTTAAATTACACATCCATTGACAATGCGGCATTATGTAACTAAATTATAAATATCAATACATATTTAGCAAATTTAAGATGACACAATAGAAATTTCGTACTTGCTAACCGCTCATCGAGATATGGGACAAGATGGAAAGTTCTTGTAATCATCTATCTTTAATATTCATAACATCATATGCAAAAGAGTTTTTCTGCATTTGATCATGTAGAGTCCACTCAACCAAAAAATGAGCTTCACACCACTTAACTAGCAAATCATCGTAGCAACTACAATACTACTCTACTTTTCAAAAAACTTCTACCATTTGACACAAATTGAAAAGCAAAGTGCAGCTGAAATTTATTAGTAAAATACAATTAAACTATAAAAATTTCAAAATAGTTAATATAAATCATGAATATATAACTTCACATATTGTTAATTCACTTGAACTTCAAAACACCCGAAAACAAAACAAACGACACATAATTAATACTCAACAATATAATATTAGTATTATTGATAGAATATTTCAATATAATATAATATAATAGACATTTTACTTAGGTTTGAATATATAAAAGAATTATATATAATGTAATATAATATATAGGGTTGGTCCAGGGTTGGATTCCAGAATTGAGGACCAACCCGCATAATTTTCTTTACCAAGGACCAACCCAATCCTCTTGGGAACCGGACCAGGACCGGCAGGGTTGGGCCAGTCCGGGTCAAACCCTATTCAAGTAGGGCATATTCCGAAGAAGAATATAATTTTCTTTAGCACCTCAAATTTAGTTGGGCATTAGTATATTGCAAGTAATCATTTTGGCCAATTAGTCAAAGTAATTGCTTTGAATTTAGCACCTTGAAATCAAGTTTTATTCAAATTAAGCTCTTTGGCTAATTATCTTTATGTACATTGTAAGTAGAAAAGCAAGATAAGTACATAGTATGTCAAAAGTTTCATATAGCATTCATTTTGGTACCAAAAGTTTTTAAAGTCACTTAAATGCCACTTTTTAAAAAGAAAAATAATTACTTAAGTGCTAACTTCAATTTGGGTTGCCAAAAATCCGACATGGCCATTTCTTATTAATTTCTCCATTTGGTGTGACTCATTGACATAGCCAATCAGCATATATAGGCCAAAATGACGTTGTCTACATGTTTTACCCAAAATATAAACCCTAAATCACAACTTACAAGGAAATTCCCAAATTGAAAACCCTAAATTGACCACAACCCCAAATTGAACCCTATTCGATTTGCCCCAATGTAGATGGACAACACAATGGACCAATGCAGATATCCAACTCCGAAGTTCTTTTGTCGTCTCTGTCACTTGAGCACTAGGAGCTACAATATGATCCTCGGGAACTTCTTGGCGAACCAATTGTTGCTCAAAATCAGCTTGAAGAACCGCTCCAAGTTCCAAAACTTCTACGACACACTACCGCAAAAGCAATTAGAGTTGAGGTGGAAGAAGTCGAAGTCAGCAGGTAGGCCAAGCTCCTTCAAAAGATACCCAGAAATGTCGCCATGGTTGAGGCCAATGCCCGTGATGGTGCTGACGCTGTGGTCGTTGGGGCGGGGAGCAGAAGGCTCAGGAGTAATCACAAATGGAGGGGTCGACCCAATTGGCAATGAAGTTGTTAGGGTTAGAGATGATGATGGCCTGCTTGAGGGCTTGAAGGGCAACATAGGCGTTGCGGAGGCAAGGGTTCTCGAAGGAGATGGATGGGTCGACAACGACACTCTTGTCGCGGTCGTCGAACTTGTCTAGGTAGTGGAGGAGGTGGTGGTGTTTGGTGTGGTGGGTGGTGGCTCCATAGGCGACAGGGAGATGAGGGCGAAGGAGGAGAAGAAGACAGAGAATGTAGCGAAGAGAGAACGGCGAAACGACTTCGGAGCAAACGAAGTCATCTTACACAACCCAGCCACATTGGATTGTGCACCATCGTTTTATCTATCCACATGGACTAGCTTTTTATTAAAAAAACGTCACCTCACATAAAACTTTTATTTAGAAAAGTCACGTAATTTTTTGTCAAAATTTCTTACCAAAGGCACTTTAAAGGTCGTCTTTTTTTTTCCAATTTGGCACTTAAGTGAGTTAGCTAAAAACTTTTTATAGTAAAGTAAGTGCCGTATGAAACTTTTGGTACTTGTAATATACTTATCTCTTAAAAATGCAGTAGGACGTACAATGAATTTTGCAATTCCAATAAATGGGAAAATATTTACTCTCATAAATCTCATTATTTTTCGATTTGGCAATACTTGGATTTATCCTAAAAAGATGATAAAATGTTTCGCTTGTAAATTCCATTAGATGAATGACACCTCCATAACATTGAATCGGTTCACCTCATTAATAACTATATTTATAAATCACATGTGAGTAAGTGTTAACCATCTAAGCAAACACTCAAATTATAAGTGACTTTTCTTTAAACTTTTTATTAACTTTTAATACATTTTGACTCATTTTGACTCACGCTTTATGACTTTTAGTTGAACTTGAAATACCATAAACCTTTCAAATCATACAAATATTAACAAGTGAACTCATGCATAATGTTTTTCATAGTTTTTTACCATTTAAATAATATTGTAAGTTTTGGCAAAAAAGTCAACAAGTAACTTTTCACTTAAAATAGGGCAAAATAAGCTATAATGTCATTCCATTTATGAGCAAAATGAAATATGGGTGTAGCTATGATTACAGATCAACTTGCTTAAATAGAGATATAGAAACTGAAAAAAAAAAAATCCATATCAATCTACTGGTTAAGGTACAAACTTTTATGTGTAGATTAAACACACGATATAGGTCCAGTTTCGTATGCGCCAAGTACAAACAAGTCTATATTTGAGCAATCCGCCCGGACTTTAGCTCGCATTTTGCAAACTAGTTCATCTATTAAATGGCAATGAAGTTAAATTCTTGGATAGCTAACTTCCTATTCATCGTCTATTCTATGATTATTTTTTAAGTGGCATCTAAGGCTCCATTTGTTTCACAGAAAATGAATAGAAAATACTTTCAATATAGATAATAATTTGTCTGAACATTTTTTTCGTTCCTTCATTTTTTTTTCTTTGTAAGTGATATAAGTGATCATTTTTAGGAAAAGGTTTCTCAAAACATTCATTTTCTGTGAAAAAATGCAACTTTAAGTTTCTAGCAATGTGTAAATAACTAATGACCAAAAGGAGAGGTCAAGCAAATTTTCCATTGCCGCTCAGAAACTATTCTCCTAATAAAGCCAAGGCTTTTAGACAACATTTGGAAACCTTCCAGGCCATTCGTCTAGCCAGCACGCATCTTCTTGGAGTGGAGGAAAGCTAACGCTCCATATCTGTCATTAATGTTCTCATCATAAAGGACAATTCGTTGTCAATTTCATGGATGAAAATCCAAAGAACAAATCTAAGAAGTCCATCCGCTAACTTTTTGTTCATGTCAACTTTTATGAATGCTCACATGATCATAACCATCATTGTCTTAACTCTAAATTCAGTAAAAATTTTCAATAAAGAGTGAACAAACTCAATTGTCAACGAGATAAAGAGTGGAATGTTCTCTTTGCACTCTCCTCAAGTGTGGCAGCATGCAGAATCGTAGAGGTTAACCCGGACAAAAACAGGACACGCCATTTCGCTATCTCTCTTGCTAAGCAGCCTTACACGGTGAGTATATACCTGAAGAATAAAGAAATATGCAAACTAGTATATCACCTCCATCTATGCATGGCCATTTAGGATGGAATAGAACGAGAAAATTGACTAGTGACCAAACTTTTTTAGGGGAATAATTCTTATATGCTGATAATGTATGTGAGTCCAATCTATTACACCCTTTGATTTTGATGGATCCCACGTGATCTAAGAGGTAACGTGTGTTAGAATATTGAATGATGTTTTCATCGACCAATTTAAACTTTTGGACAATTAAAAGTGATCCCGTAAAATTTTGTATGATAACAGACTACAAGGTCTTGAATTCAAATCCTTCCAAGCCTCATATCTGGTCTCATTATTATGTATTTTCACACTTAATCTCAGGCCAAAGTCCAACATACACGCATGAGGGGGAATTTAACCACGCCTACATTTAAAAATTTAAGTTTTTTTAAGACAGTTAGCAATGCCCTTGCAAAAATTTACAAGGTACACTGGACTCATATGCATCCCATGCACTCAATAATATTCCCTTGAATTGTCTAGAGATTATGCACCAAACATATTTGGATGGATTATGCGCATCATAAAAACCTTAACATTTTGACTTCTCACACCTTACCAAGTGTAAATGACTTTGTTTTATAGTTACCTAGTTTGTGAAATTAACGAGTTACTTTATGAATTCGGGGTTGCCAATTGAAAATGAATTTTATGTCCACGAGGAAGAGAACTAAGGTGTGACCGGATAGATCAATCCTGCAAGAAGTAGAGTGGTCGGAGCAATGTTTGATTATGGTTTTTGGATTGATCTGGTTCCGGGACAATCGATCTACAATCGCCCATCGATTGTCCCTAGAAGAGCATTGAATTTAGAGTTGTATTATCGTGGGAGCCATGACCTCTTGCTTGGCATTTAGTGTGGCACAAAGGACATCCCCATCTTTGGAGCAAGTATTGGCCATCTGATCTTCCACGTCATCACCACCACGATCAACCACCGTTGATCTCTGACTAATCAACAGAGTGGGTCCCATTCTCTTCTTCCTCTCCCAATTTCATGTTATAAATAGGTTCACCACTAGGCCAATAGTGCAATACCAAGACCAACGCTCACAAGCAAAGAAAACAAGCATACAAAATCCATCCCACTGGTCTTTTAGCTTATAGACCATTCTTTATCGCATTGTGTTTCTTCATTTATAACCCAAAATGGCAACCAACGACCTTAAACCTACCTCACCGGAATCCGACAAGAACAAAGCGACCATCAAGGCCCTTTATGCGGCATTGGCTCTGGGTGAATCCAACAGGGTGGCCGAGCTCCTGGCCAGTGATCTCGAATGGTGGTTCCACGGGCCACCCGGTTGCCAGCACATGATGCGGGCGCTCACAGGCAAATCGGACTACTCAGCCTTTCCATTCCATCCACGTAGCATAACAGCTATAGGCACCGACTATGTGATTGCCGAGGGGTGGGAAGGGGCGCAGGCATATTGGGTCCATGTTTGGACGCTGAAGAACGGGCTGATCGCGCAGTTCAGGGAGTATTTCAACACGTGGCTCACCGTGAGAGACGTGTCGTCACCGAGGCGGGAGGCTGCACGGGCGAGTTATACTCTGTGGCAGAGCCAGCCGAGGGACCACTTCGAGCAGTCTTTGCCAGGGCTTTTGCTCGCGATATGACGAACATTGGGCATGCATTCTGGTGGTTGGGAATGAAAATTTTGGGTGGTGCGTGTGTCCGTGTGTTCAATAAGTTTGATAAGAGAATCAGGAGCACTCATGTCAAGTTGGAGGAAAGTGGGAAAGAGTTGTAGTCAATGAAGTGTCAATTATGTGAATGTTTAAATCATGCGTCTGTCGGACTATGAATCTTTTTCTGATGAAAACTTCTTACAGTGCTCACAAGTAAACAAACCAATGAAAATTACCTGAAGGATCACCGTGGACGGATCAGTTCATTTCAATCTTATGGATAAGATTCACGTCTTACAAAGGAGAGTTAGACTAGGGTTTCGATTTAATCCATGATCAGGCTACAATCAGTGCAGGTCCTTATGCAGCACGACTAGCGAGAATCTGCACTTGCAAAAACGTCGTTTAATTGCATCCACTGCTAGAAGACATGTCTGTTCCCTCCTATGGGGGATAAAAAAATCATTCATCCTCCTATTTTATCTCAAGAATCGATCCATGTCTCATCGTCTCTGCCATGGGATGGTTAGATGTACCTTTTGAAATCAATACGACATTGGTCCCCTGTAAGTAACGGAGAATACGTCAATGAAGTTGATAGACCAGGGTGCGAAAAGAGCGTAGCTAGCAACCGCAGGAGAATTCTTCGCCACCAGGAGGTCACCTACCTCACTCTCTGATCTGGCTCGTTCGAGGGTAGCAGCCTTCAATCTAATGTCACGACCTCAACTGTAATTGCAATAGTGAGTGGCAACGCAACGGCAAGCCACAACGAAGGACAATATTGATGTAAATTTTAGTCGACAATATCAACACATACTCTCGAAAACAACATTATACACGATGCCAAGTGATTCAGCGTCGTACTATACAAAATGGACATTTTTCCGCATGGAGAAAGTAACTTGTAGACAAATTTACTAGAAAGTTGATCTTCTCAATCAGTGAGACTGGTGACGGAGGACAGACATTAAGTGACCTCCGACACTGTTGCAGAAGCAAGTTCCAAAGAACAGGGGTTGCCTGCCCGAGTGAACTCTCTTTGCAAGAAGGGGGAAAAGTATTGTTTTTCATACTAATTTTGAAACGAGAGTGGTCCTATGAGATCCACGGTTTCAACAAGATGGCTGCTCCAGATCTCAGGCACGAGACAAGCTGATGTGACTGCCTTAGCCAGCAGAGAGAGTATCCAGTCTAGAGTATAAGCCAAAATAAGAAACATTACTAGAAAATCTTGAGCAAAGTTGTTTTACTTTAAAGTATCGGATGAAATCCAGATTATCTATTACAATATGATATTGAGTGGCGTTTTTGAAACCCCATATGAAGAAGCTAGAAGCCCATGCTGGGTTCGTGACTGGGGGTGCAAGAAGAGAGCATAGTAATGTGGGCTTTTGGATTTTGCTGCGCAAGAATCCACGCATTGCCGTTTTGACCCGATTCCCTTCGAGACATGGAATCGACAGTTTCAGAGGATCTTCCGTGTGCTTCTCTCTGAGTTCTGACACACGAGCATTTCCATGTCCTGGAACAACGTACCGGAGGTTCTCTAATGTATGATTGACAAACAAAGTGGCCACGGTGATCGAGGCCTAGCGTCACGATTAGGGTTTTTATGTGCACTCTTGAATTATAAGTGGAGCCTTCTGTGATTTATGGGATAGTTTGGGCCAATGGGGAGATGGAATCTCGGCATTAGATTGGACGGAAAGGTACGGTCGTTATTTGAGGAGCTCATATATATGTGGGAGTTCCTCTTTCATTGGCATCATCCAACTCAAGTTTTTGCGAGAGACTATCGCACAGGTACACCGTGGCACGAGAACACGGCTCTATCATACAATTAGCAAATTTGATTGCGCTGAGTGCGATGTGCACCTAGTGCTTAACAAAACAACTTCGTCAGTGTACTAGAAAGTGCTGGTTCGTATGTTATTATTATCTTGACAAAATGACGTCAGGAAAGAGTATAGAAAAGTAGAAGGTAACTCAAGTGAAAATTTAAATGGATAAATCACTCACCACCCATAATCCACATAAGGCATAAGAGTAAAACAATAAATTCTTCTTGTTTTCAAGCCAAAGGCTCAAATAAGTTATAAATCAATCAAGTCTTACCTTTTCATTCATCAACTTCCCGTGACGGCACCTAGGAGATATCTCTTTTCTAAGATGAAGCCAAACCAAATCTCTTTCTTTAAAAGCTACATGCTTTCAATGTTTGTTTATTCTTTGTTGATACTTCGCATTGTGTTTGATGATCCTTTCCCGAATCAATTCATAAAGCTTCTTTAGATAGTTGCCATGTTTCTCATCATCTCCACTAAAATGTTGAGAGATGAAAATTGAAGCTAAGTCCAATGGACTAATAGGGTGTTTCCCATACATGACACCTCAAAAGGAATTTGTCTAGTTGTTTGGCTTGAAGACCAATTGCAAGCAATTTCAACTTGAACCAAGGTGAGGTTCCATTGACGTAGGTTACTTCCGATAAAGCTCCTTATAAGATTTCTCAAATGCTCATTAACAACTTTAGTTTGCCCATCGGTTTTAGGATGATGGGAGGAGCTAAATTGAAGTGTCATGCCCAACGTCTTCCAAAGTATGAGCCAAAAATGACTGATAAACTTTGAATCCCAATTAGATGTCATTGTCTTTGAAATACCATGAAGTTTCACGATCTATTGAAGGTAAAGATTTGCCACAAGAGTAACATTCAAAGTCTTGTTACATGGTACAAATGTGCCATTTTGGAGAACCAATCAACGACCACCATAACCTATTGTTGCTATTGAATAGAACTATAAACAAGAATTTCATCAAAATAAACAACAACTAGACTACCAATAAATGATCTGGAGATATGATTAATAAGGCGCATGAATGTACTAGGAGCATTAGAGAGGCTGAAAGGCATGACCATCCATAGAGGCCATCTCTTGTCTTGAAGGTAGTTTTCCACTCATCTCTAGCTCCCATTCGAATTTAATGATATCCACTTCGAAGATCAATCTTGGAAAACATAGTAGCACCATAGAGCTAGTCAAGATGATCATCGAGTCGAAGGGTAGGAAAATAGTACTTGATGGCGATCTTGTTCACCACTCTACTATCAATGCATATGTATCACGATCCATCCTTCTTTGGCATGAGAAGAGCAAGGATGGCACATGGACTCATCTTCTTTCACCATTCTTTTAGCCAGGAGTTCGTCCATTTGCCATTGTAGCTCTTCATGCTTTTTGTGACTCATTCTATAGGCTGCTTTGTTTGGAATGATGGGATACAAGGTCAATGCAGCGCTGAATGTCTCTTATTGGTGGAAGACAGGGTGGACTCTCTTTCAAAACAATATCCTTAAATTCTTAGAGAAGAAGTTCTACTTGAGAAAAGACATCAAAATGTTTTTCATTTTCTTCTAACACCACAAGAACATATGCCTCCAAGGATTCTTCTAAAACCTTATCAACTTTAGATTTAGAGAGTAAAATATTTCCCTCCCTATTAAATGGTTTTAGAGTGTTTTCTCTTTTGGAAGGACCCAAAGTGATTTTGACTCGATCTTTCTCAAAAGTATACGTATTCTTGAACCCATCATGTTTAGTTTTTCTATCAAATTGATGTGGGCCCCCAAGAAGCAAATGGCAAGCATCCATGGAACAACATCTCACCATACTTCATCATTTTTTTTTTTTTCCAGTGGAGAATTGAACAAGACATCATTTATCAACTCTTACCTCATTCCCTTTGCAAAGCCGAGAAAGCCTATAAGGTAGCGGGCATTTCTCCATCTTGAGGTTTAACTTATCCACCATTGTCGTAACCACTTGTTCTCATGGCTTCCTCCATCGATGATGACATTACACACCTTTCATGAGAAGTGCATCTAGTATGAAAAATATTGTTGTAAAACCACATAACATCTTCACTAGGAGTAGCTTTCAAGATTTGATGAAGGATTAAAGACTACTTGATCTCCATAGGTAACTTTATTTCCCTCCTCCGATCGTTCATTAGAATTGGTGAGTCTTCACGTTGCTCTTCTTCAAGCTTTTCTTCTATTGGAGAGACAATCATCGATTTGGACAATTAGATGCAATATGTCCAAACCCTTGGCACTTGAAACACTTGATAGAGTTACGACGTTTGGAACTTGATGCTCCATCATTATTAGGAAACAACTTTGAAGCAGTCCCCATAATCTTAGGAGTAGAGGTACTCTTGCCTTTGGAATAGCCTTCTCTATTTTGATACCGAGAGCTGCTCCCACGAGCTTGTTTAAATTGCTGCTCCACCTTAAGTGTAAGTTGACAAATATCATTCTAAGTCTAATAAGTTTGATGTTGGACAATATTACCAATTTCAAATCAAAGTTAACCAAGGTAGTGGGCAATAGTTTGCTCTTCTACTT
This sequence comes from Eucalyptus victrix, assembly GCA_016097545.1. NCBI lineage: Eukaryota > Viridiplantae > Streptophyta > Magnoliopsida > Myrtales > Myrtaceae > Eucalyptus > Eucalyptus victrix. Next base: position 14,149,732 of record CM027835.1, read on the forward strand.
CAAAGATGACACAAAGCATCATGAGGTGATCCAATTCTGATGTACATTCTTCCACAGATAGTTCTTTTGTTTGAAATTGTGAAATTGAAGGAAATTATCTTGATGGTAATTTGCCATAAGAACTTCTTCTTCTTCAATTCTTTCTTCATCTTCTCCCAAGTTACTATACAGCTTCTTCCTTCACAAGCTCTTTGTTTCTTCAAGTGCTCTCACCAAATAGATGCATGCTTTTTTAGCTTGATGGCAACTAGCTTCAGATTTGAATCATTTGATATTTTTCTATAGCCAAAGACTCTTTATATAGCATGCAACTATTCCATAAATTCTTCCAATTGCATCTTCCCTTCGAATTCAGGAATATCAACCTTTACATAAGCATCTTGCTCTATTCCATAGAAACTTCAATATTGATGTCGAGGAAGTCCTTCCTCACTTGAATCATGACTTCGAGTACCAGCGAAGGGGTTGATGTCCTCTTTATCAGACATAGCACTTTTTGAATCGTGATGCAAATCATTGCATCCCAAAAGTTTGATGCATTGCAAACGCTCTTGCAATTGCTGCGTTTGTCTCTTAAATTATCCACCTTAATGTCTCATAGGTCTCTTTCTCAAGTTGGAGAAGACTTGACATTTGGTCCATGTCAATGATGACCAACCATAGAACCGTGTGCTTTTTACGAACTTGGCATCTAGAGAAAGTGTAGATAAGTAGGAAGTAACATTAGTGAAAACTTAAATGGATAGGTCACTTGCCACCCGTGAGAATTCACTGAAGGGATTAGAGCAAAATAAGAACTTATTCTTGTTCTTAAGCCAAACACTCAAATAAGTTATAAATCAACCAAGTCTTGCCATTACATTCATCATAGTATGCTTATATAGGTGAGCCAAGAACAACTCTGCAAGCATGAGTAATTAATTACCAAGACTCACTAAAAAGACAACAAGACTCATAGGAAGGCAAAATTAGTTTAACTAGAGAATAACTGTAATTAAAAAAGGATGGCATTTACTAGACCTTGAAAATATGAGAAAAGAAATGTAGTCGGTTATAGGTCTCCAAGTTTTAATAATTCCAAAGTTATTGAATTAATAGCCTTCAAGAAATGCGAACAGCCTCCAAACACGAAGTGATCTAATTAGACTCAGACAATAGGCTTATGAATTGACAATTACAAAGTCAATCGATAACAATGAAATCAATGTCTTGCCCACTAAATCAACAACTTTTTTGCAAAATTGACGTCTTTAAGGAAAACTCCGGCATATTAAAAAAAAAATACTATGTGATTATAAAGACACAAGCAAAAATGAACCCATATGATAAAGAGGGGACGTGCATGATTACAATGAAATAACCCTTTTTAATTCATGCAGTCGCAAGAGATGCTATGCATATTAAATAATCAACATAATATCCGAAAATTGTCCCGAAATGAAAAGTCCAGGAAGGCTGGAGACTTCCCTTGCTGGTCTCCCAAGCCCAAAAGCTAAAAATTCCGTAGTCCTTTTAGAATGATGGGCTTAACCCAAATTGATGAGCTTGGAACAATCCTCTAAGCATGAGTAATTACCAAGACTTATTGAAAAGACAAAACAAAAAAAACTCATAGAAAAGACAAATTATTATGCTAGAACACAACTATAATTATATAAAGACAGCATTTTACTAGATCTTGAAAATATGAGAAAATAAATATAGTTGGTTGTAGGTCTCCAAGTTTTACTAGTTCCAAAGTTATTGAATTAATGGCCCTTAAGGAATGCGAAGAGCCGGCAGACGTGAAGCGATTAGAATAGACTTGGAATCAACAATACACTTGTAAATCGACAACTAGGTAGTCAATTGATAACGATGAAATTGACATCTTGTCCACTAAATTGGCAACTCTTTTGCAGAATTGATGTCTCAAGGAATTCTCCGGCATCACACAAAAAAACAATAAGTAGAAGATTATGTGATCATAAAGGCACGAGCAAAAATGAACCCATATGATAAAGAGGGCACATGCACGATTTCAATAAAATAACCTTTATAATTTATGTAATCGCACGAGATGCTATGCATATCGTAGAATCAACATGATATATGAAATTTGTTCCAAATTGAAAAGTCCAGTAAGGCTGGAATACTTTCCGGGCTGGTCAAAAACTAAAAACTTTGTACTCCTTTTCGAATGGTGGGCTTAGCCCAAATTGAAAAGTCCGCCATGGTCCCTTCGTCTACTTTCTCCTCATTCCAGCAAAGGAAAATCCTGCGCATCTGGCGCATTCATGATAAGTCGAATATCTGTGTAATTTAAAATTTTAAGACTTGATCAACTTGCATTAGCCAAGTATGCATTATATATCAATTGCACACCACCCAAACCTTTGACCGGCAAAAGAGAGAGAGAAAAAAAAAAAAAAAAAAAGAACAGATCTCCTTGAAAGGGAGGCAGCCTCAATCAATGGGAAACATTGACTACATATTGAATCCTTTCGGTGTGGATAGTCATAAAAGTTTCCGAAGCAAGATTTGGTATAAATACCACGAGAGTCACGTTAATGGGTAGTTTCCCCTATCATATTTCCTTCTTCTTTTTTTACAAATAACATATTTTTTAAAATAGGACTTATACCATTAAAAATCTCAAATTAATATACTCATGCCACATTTATTCCGAACTAATTTTCGTGTCACCAGAAATTCCAAATTAGTACACTCACTACAAATCTACCAAAATCTTAAGGCATAATTGGGGTAAATAGATTTTTCGTGACATGAAAATTAGTTTAAAATAAATATGATACAAGTGCATCGATTTAAGATTTTTGGTGATGTTTAATCCTTAATAATATAAAGCAAAATCACTTTGAAGGAAGTAACTTCCCTAGAATGTATAATCAAATTAATCTACCCAGTGCTATAATGACACCTATAAATAAAGCCCATAAAAGAATTCAAAGAAATTGGGAAAAGAAAGCCACCATGTTTGAAAGTTGCCAGTCAGTGGCCACTTTTGGCTCTTGAAATTCGGCCTCCTTTTGGCTCCTTTCCATGCCTGTCTAAGGCGAATTTTCCTTGAACTGAATTAACTTTTGAATGTGTGGTTCTGGCTCCAACTATACATATATACATACCCAGCTCATAATCTCAGGTCAATTCAAGGATTTCGGGAGGGTAAAATCTGAGGACAGCTCGGATACACGTCTCCTATTTTTACCTTTTTCTCTTCTGTCTCTTTGAATATTCATTTCTTCAAAGCATAAAGCTGGACCAAGGCATGGCCTCCCTCATTTTTTATCCTGAAAATTTTGGGTGGAGGGACTTTCCTGAGTTTGGAAAAAAGCAAAAAGATTGCAGGACAAGATTTAGATGCTTGTAAGGCTGACAAATGTATGGGCTGCCTTTTCTAGACAAGTATCCCTTGAGATTCGTTATTAACATCGATAAAAATTAATTTTTCCATAATTTCTTTCCAAGTTCTGTATTCATTTCAAAAGTTATATATTGAGAAAATCATTATAGAATTAAAGAAATTGATAGTACTTTTTTATCAAGGAATCGTAGAATTGTGAACTCTAGGATCTGGTTTCCACCTGTCTTGTATGTCGGCCTCTAGTCTTGGGATGAGATTTGGTCATGTTTACATGTCTAATATTAGAATCACCATAGTCTCAAGGGTTGTGAGAGAAATTGATTGGAACTGGTAAGTTCCTAATGTGTTCTTTCAAAACTTGTTAAATGGCCTATCCGGTAGAGTTATATGCTTTAAAATAATCACTTGAAACTCTTTCTTGGTAAGCAAGTAGTCATGTGTGTAGGGACAAGTAATCGATAATCCTAGCAAGCACTTGACCTTAAACAAGTTCATGTGTCAATTGCATGATAAAAATTCTTGATTCATATACTTTGTCCATGAGTTAGGGTTTCATTTACGCAAAACCATAGATGTCCCCGCTACTCTCAAATTCTTAGGCTTCACCTAATAACTTGAATTTGAGAGAGAGAGAACCGACCTTCACTTTTTTGTACTTGCATTATTGAATGGGACTTTATTTTATTGGTAATAATGCACTGACTTTTACTTTTTTGTACTTACATTATTATCTTTATTTTGGTCGTATCCTCACATTATTTGAATGGAACCATGTCGCTGAGTACAACTAGTGTGCCGGTCCAAAATTGACATGCGACTTTTCCCCTTCTTTATGGGATTCGAATACAAATCCTTTGACTGTCGTGACATGAATTCCCATGGAGACTAATGATTCTTTTTATATCACATATGACACTAATTGTTACACGATTCGTCTACTAATAAAATTAGTTACAATGATGACAAAGCATATAGCGGAATAAGATGTTCTATTCGATGATCTTGATTTTCTCAACTCATAATTTATTAATATATATTTAAGAAGGACATACAAGGGATATAGATATAGATATAAATAGATCTCCCTCAGAGAGCCAAATAAAAGAATGCTGCTGCCTAATTTATAAGAAGAAAGTGAACATTCAGAAGCAGAGAACCGTGAAGAGGAAGGGATACTTTTTTACAGGCCAACACAATTTCTTGAGGTTGTTACCCCACCATCCACAACAAGGTTGTGCCCACTAACATACTTGGACTCATCACTTGCAAGATACAAAGCAGCCTCAGCAATGTCCTTAGCCCTCAATGTTGCTCCTTTCAAGTTGGCAAGTCCTCTCACAAACTCCTCCATCTTCTCCACCTCTCCCTCACTGGGCACCCCAAATCTCATGCCTTCGTCTTCCTCCTCCTCGTCGCTGCTCCTCCACGCGTTGATGAGCATCGATGTCGCCACGCCGAATGGCGATATGCAGTTGACCCTGATCCCATACCTACCAAGCTCGCACGCCGCGTTCTTGGTGAGCCCCACGATGGCATGCTTCGAAGCCGTGTAGGCATGAGGGCCGAGCCCTCCCATGACCCCAGCCACACTCGCCGTGGAGATTATGCACCCGCTCCTCCTCGGCGCCATGACGCGGGCCGCGTGCTTTATCCCGAGTGCTGAGCCTTTCACGTTAATGCTCATCACGCTTTCGAACTCCCCCACATCGAAATCCATGATGCTCTTGCGCTTAGATTGATTCCCAAGCAACCCAGCATTGTTGAACATGATGTCGAGGCGTCCATAGCGGGAGACCGTGGAGGTCACCAAGTTCTCGACGTCCTCTTCCGAGCTAACGTCGCAGTGCACATAGGTAACAGAAGGAGATAGCGAATTAGCGAGTGCGGTCCCAAGAAGATCCTCAATATCGGCAATAACGACCTTTGCCCCGTGCCTCGCGAAGAGTCGAACCGTGGCCTCTCCAATCCCTTTAACTCCGCCAGTTACTATAGCTATTTTCCCTTCCAACCTACATAAGAAAAGTACTGCATTCATTATGGTTGAGACTATTGCAATAGAAAAGTTGCTCTTATGCAATTCTGCATTCAAAATATGACATGAACAGTATACTTGTGGTAAGTACATAGCTTGTGAAAAATGAATGCGAGCTAGTGCAATCTTGCCAAAATATTGTATGAAATAATGCATTGATGACCTCTTTACCTTCTAGGGCCAGGAGTAGTATTTTCATTTCCCAGCATCAGACTGACTTCCTGGACAACCTTCTCTGGCAAAACCTGAGCCGTCATGGTGTGGAGAGAGAGAGAGAGAGAGAGAGAGACCTCCAAGAGAGAAATTGGTAGGTTTGATTGGAGAAGCGGAAGGATTTTATAGGAGGTGGAGGCGTGAGCGAACTGCGTTTCGTCCCTCCTTTCGTGGCGTCTTCCACGAAGCTGACCTTGACTTTTCAGTCTCTCCGCTTGCCCGGCAAGGCCTTCATTGAAGATTTAAATGTGGACCCTTTTTGGAAGAACTGTTCCTCCTCGTGGACCACGTCCACCAAACGTGTCCTCTACGTGAACCTCATAAATCCCATTTGAGCACTTAAACCAATTTCGACTGGATGAGATCTGCCTTATTACGTGAACCTCATAAATCCAATGGATCATTGGACCGTGATCGTCCAATTTACTAGCCCATCTAAGACAAACGGAATAAATGCGATGGCGAAATCATCATATGAGAAAATCACGCGTATGATCATATCGTCGGATCATAATCGTCTAGGGATTGACTTGTTGATTTGAACATCGTTTGAACAGCAACGATGTCCACGCAATTGAGGAGCTATGAACGAAACCCTAGTCAAAATCTTAATGGCAAAGTCTGAACCTTTGGGGGTTGTTGGGGCACAGCAATGGCAAAGTGTTACCGAATACTTTAATGTATTTTTAATCATCTAAAAGCTGTCATTAACAAAACTAAACTTAGCTGGAATGCTACAGGTACCAGCAGTGACATACATATATATTAAAATATATAGACCCAAGTACACATATCGATACGCTCCCCACTCGTGTGCGCGTTTCAAAAATAAACCTAGGGTTCCCCTCTAGTGGAAAGAGAAACGAATGTGGTCGGATTGTCCGTACACATTTCTATGATGTGATGCTCCACGAATAATGTCTTGTTCTTTCGATGAACATTGCACTCCATTGAATTTTGCGAGAGGACCTATCACGTGATGACAAGGGTGGCTCTCTTTTCTAACGCAACGTCATCTAGGTCTATGAAATACATTACTAATGTCGACAAATACTTTACTCAATTTATTCTAGAAAACCCAGCAATAGGTTTAATTACCAAGAAAATAAAATCTCATTTTTCCCCTATGGGCGACTTTGGTTAGGCTTTAAGGTTTGGTCCATGGTGGCGAGAGGCAAATTAGATCCGATTCGTGTGTTTTGAAAAATAGGAGATGCAAAGTGCACGTCAAGATAACCTCGAGCCGGCAATAGTCGTTGTGCTGATAGGAACAATCTCCGTGATGGGCTTCCCGGTCATTGGTCAAAGAGGTAATCAAGGTCAATGTACTATGCGTATAGTAAATGTTTGGTTAATTTAATAATTTTAAAATATGAAAATTTATTAATGAAAAGTTATTAATTTTGTAACGATTTTTTACGGTCATCAATATATAACTGTTTTTGTTTTCCATTAACATAAAGCAGTTTTGTAACGTTTTTATAATTTCATATAATGACTATATAATGGTCATATCACGAATTTATAACACTCGACTTATTTCTTCATATAACCACTTTACAAACGGATTGATAATGGTTATTTAGCACCTCTCTTTCTCTCTTGTTTGAATAAAAATTAAACTTCAAATATCTTTGAAAATACATTGAATTCTCATTTTTTTCCTTTTTTTAATTACTTCTAATATTCAATACAAAGTATAGAAGAAGATTTATTATATCTTCAAAGAATAGCTGCTAAAGCTTTACATATCAAGTTTTCTACTCTAAGAAGTAGAATTATTCTTAAAAACAGTATTTGCACGCATTAGACAATTGATCATATTGTCTCATCTTTTTCAATAGATGTCTAACAATTATTATTATTTTCATATTATCTAATATTTTTCTAATGGTAAATGGTTAGTTATGAGGAAATAGGAATGAGTCGAATTAGTTAACATCAGGATGGCATGTTTAATTCATAATCTATGAATATTGATGATTCGATGGAACATATACTTTGCGTTATAAAATATGTAGTCACACCCGTAGAAGATGACCGTAGTTCCGAGTTGAAACACATTCGCTCCATGTACCTAATTCTAGGTACAAAAATAATAAGTTTTGCAATTTCAAATCCAGTCAATTAATTGGTCGATTTCTTCCTATCGAATTTTCACACTATATCTTCCAGTCCACGTAATTTATTGATTGGAACACCGTCAAGAAGTCTGTCTTACTATAGTCCATGAGATATTCGATAAACTATGTTATAATATGCTTCTTTATTATAAAATAGACAAAATTACATTGCATGGATATCCGTTTCGGCCTTAAATAATGACCAATTGGAGACCCGAAGGAGCAGTGAGTTGCGGGTCAATATCCGGGACCATCAAACCTCGGATTCACACGGTCGGTCGCAGGTCGTTCCATGTTCATACTATTGGTCTATCCCAAGGACAATTGATAATTTCAACTTGTTTTTTGATTTGCGTGCTTTCACAAATTTTGATCAAGTCAATTCTCATCGATCCAACCACCCATTTGTTTAGAAAGTCAAAGGTAAGAACCTTGTAATTGAACGGAGGTTGACAGGATACTCTGATTCGACGGGGTTTTGGTGTTGTTTTAACGAAATATTGGGCGAAAGTGACTTATTAGATTGTCCTTTTGGTAGTTCGATGATTGATTATAAGTTCTTATATTTTAGTGATCAAATCTGTCCGAATATTTGGTTGGACTAACTTTTTTTTATGGATGCAAAACATCCGGTTGATGTGCATAGATAAGGTTCCCTAATAGGGTGGCAAGCATTCATTTAAGGGATTATTTTAAGTACAGGACTTGTGAGTCGATATGGGATTTGGCACATTTGAACCCAATATTTGACACTTAATGAACCCCTTCCATGCAAATTCAACTAAATATAACCTCTAAGTTCTGCCACAATTAGAAGACAGAAATAGTCCGAGAAGTACAATTTATGTGGATGTTAGGATTTTGTTTATAAATATTTTAAGCCATAAACATTACATGAAATTTGACTAGTACGAAAGTAGGTCAATTAAGCATCCTAGCATATCAAAATGCGGTAGAAAAAGTACAACATCAGAGGTTGGTATTGTACAGACCGGTTAATATATTTCATAATTGACCAATGATTTATTAGGTTAGGTTTTTGAGTAAATGTGAGCTCAATTGAATCTATTAATGGGCTCGGATTGAAGCTCCCTTTTGGTAATCTCTTCATATTTATATTGTGTGTTCCAAAACCAAATCTACCTCATTTTAGTGTGGAAGTTTAATAGATGTCCAACACCTTTATTATAGGTAGATCCAAGAGGAAGCCCAAAACTTGAGCTACAATATACCTAATTGGGCAACATTTGCTTAAAAAAGCTTATGCTATTGAGTAAAGGGTCAATTAGGTATATCAAATAACTTACCAAACGTCGACGTCCATATTTTCACACCGCAAGTGCGCTCACCATTCTTCTTCCCTATGGGCCCACCACACTCATCACCTCCCTCTTAATCCAAGTGAAGTATTGTGCCACACCAACAAGTCTCGATGCAAATCTCGGTCCTATTGACACCAAAAAATGTCCTAGACGTTGTAGTTGACGACTAGGTTGACATGGGCTTGCTAGAATGACTAGAGAAGCAAAAAATAGCTAAGTATTGGGAATAATCAATTAGTAAAGTGCAGTCAGTTGACAATAAGACCCAAATCTTTTCGACGGAAATGTCAAAATGCATGGGCTAAGTATTGGAAAAAATGAGTCAATGTAACTCTCAGTAACCATCAAGGTAGTGATGTCAATCTAATCATCAATGTAAATATTGAATAGTAGAGTCGATTAATCATTGGTATATCTGTCAAGTAGTGGAATCAAGCAAGGGAGTTGTAGAAACCTATGGGTTATAAATAGCAAAGTGTACCCTTAGCAAATAAAGTCCTTCAATCAATCACAAAATTCAAAGTTGTTTTGTCAGTATCTTGTGCTATGTTTCTTGCAATTTGGCAGCAATTGCCTCTAGTCTCCTTACTTTTAATTTTTTTGTCATTTACCTTCCTATTCAAAATCAACAAAGGATCTTTGACCGCATTTGTCAATTCACTAATCAGTCCATCCATATTCCAAGAGGTATTTTGTTGACTTTTCGGTGATACATGTCCACACGTCTTCTCCAGTGGTCTTCTGCCCGCAGTCTTCTTCCTGCAGAGACCATGATAGCAAATTTGGTTATTGCAATGATTAATGAGATTCCTTATCGAGTCCAAATACTAATACACACTTTATCTTTCAAATTTGAGTCTATGGACATGTCTTATCAAATTCACCTTCACTCAAATGTCAAAAGTCTAAGCTTTATTGAATTTGGCTAATCAACAACTCTTCCGAGCTCTAAAACATGCATACTTGAGCTGATCGAAAGTTCAAGGACTAGATCAACATTTATCAATAATTCATTGACCAAATTGAGCCGATCAAAAGTTTAAGATGAAATTGCACATTAAGTAAAAATATAGGGACCATTTGTGATATTTTTCCAATGTAAAAAGAAGTAGACACCCTTTCAAAATAAATCCAGATCTACCACCTAGTGGAAAAAATCTCATATTGCTTTGAGTGTGGCTAAAGTTCGAGTGACATAGCTTAGAGGACATCCATATGAAAAAAAATTTTCCGAGGTTGTTGTTTTACTTCTTTAAAAATTTGCTTCAGAAAACACATTGCAGGAAGCCAACTCATGAGTTGAAATACTCGAGAAAACCGGTTCGGGAAAAGTCGAAGGCTAGAGAGCTAAGGCCCCTCAGATCGTAAATCGAGACCCCACGCACGTAATAATTTTTCAGATTAACTTTGAAATGGAATAGGGTCACTTTCCCTAAAATTACTTTTGTCTTGTGGTCGAAAGGACGAAAGGTCTTTGTCTTAGCAGGCTAGTAATAACATGGCTCCGTCAATTTTAAAACTAAGCAAGTATCACCTAATTATGCATCTTTTGTCAATTGCATATGCATCCACGTAACGAATGGAGACTCACGCATATTTTTATTATTCCTTGCATACTTTCAAGGCACAAACGCGCATGGCACCCGGAGTCATGCTGGGACATAAAATGACGAAGGAATTTCTGTGATTACACCTTCGGAAAAACCAGAATTTATTAATAAGTTCAGGAAACTATTCGATAATGGCATTCAAAGGACTTAATTAAAAAGTGCAACATCGAAAGGGCATTGTGAGGACGCTAACCCTCCTCAAACTAATTTCCAAACTAATTTCCAGGTAAGAAGAAAAATCCAAAACTGATATATCCAAATCACATTTAAGCCAAACTCATTTCTTAGGGATTTTAGTAGATTTAAGCCAAACAAATTTTCTTAGGAATTTTAGTAGATTTTTGAAACTTAAAGGAGCTCTTAGCAGATTTTCCAATGTAAGATTTTGGTGATTTAAGATTTTTTTGTGACATCAAATATAAATTGGGATAAAATGTGGCATAATGTACCAGTCTGAAATTTTTTGTCACATAGAAATTAATTTGGATAAATGTTGCACAAATATATCGATTTGAGATTTTTTGTTATAAGAAAATTAATTCGAAATAAATATGGTGTGGAGATATTAATTTGGGGTGTTGACAGTATTAATCCTAAAAATAATTATCCTTCCAAGTTATCCATCAATCTTTGGCCAAAATATATGGAATATGATTTCAACGTGGTATTGGATTCCTTAGAATTTGTTTTTCCTGTTCCTAGGGGTATCAAGATGCCACTGTGTCGGGATATCTTATCTGTCTCTCCAGGAAAATGGATATCTCCAGAAAAGATTTTCAATTCAATCCTTTTTTTTTCTCTCCACTTGGACTAATCCGCCCACTCGGCTTCTTGTATTTAAATCGATTCGTGTATCTACTCCAATCAAACTATTGTTCCGTACCATTATCAAAGAAGATTCAAGGAAAATATGCACTTCTTCGGGAATGAAAAAAAAATGGATCTAGTTTCATTTGGCATTTTTGTAGGTAGATCTATAAGGAAACACGTAACCACACTAAACAAAACTCATTTTGTATTATTTAATTACGACATGTCAAAGATTTATACAAGAAATCAAATTGATTAGACTACTAGAGCCACTTGATTTGTTAATGAGTCAAATTGTCAACTTTAATAAATTTACAATTCTAATTTAAATAAATAAACCATTGCAATTCGTGGCATTCCTCAACTTGATGTCTTAAAGAAATTAGAAGGTCAAAATTTTTAGTTGACTCAACCAGGAGCTTTTCACGAATTTAAAAAATGGAAATTTTAATCGGTTGTAATATCCTCTATCCTTTTAAGATCCACACAGCCCTCATACCAAAATGTGAGCAAATCTTACTACTAATTGCAAAATCACATTAAACTATATTTTACTATTTAGATTGTTATGATCTATATTATATACTTTTTAAATTTTATTTAGGGTCACGAAAATATATAAACTTATGATATGACTATCATTTTATATTAGGGTTAATACCATTAAATATCCAAAAGCGGCACCCACAGCCACATTTGCCCTAAATTATTTGGTCTCTACTACTTTTGAATTCCACCCTTAAATGATTAAATCCACCCATTTTACAGTAAAAAGAAAAATTACCCTTACTTTTCAATTGCAATTTAAAGTGATGGTCCTATTCCTCCTTTTTTTCTATTTTTTTTAATTTTTCTATTCAGGATTACCATAATTAATTATTTCACATATTTTATCTTTAGTATATCAAAGAAAAAGTGCATTTTTAGATATTCCTACAACATCTTACATGATGTATGTAAAAAGGCATTCTCTTAGTTAGAAAAATTAAAAATTCTCTTGTTTATCATTAATCTTATAACAACTTATCTCTTCTTTGACCATTTTATCTCAAAAGCTCAATTTTTTGATGAACTTTTTATTTTTTAATTTCATTAGCCTAATATATTTATATATCAAGTATCTTTACCTCTCTATATTAGAGAATTTATCTTATTTTTTAGAGAATTTATCTTACTATATCAATGAGATACTTTTACACAAAGCATGTAAGAAATTAGAGGAATATTTAGGAATATATTAAAAATATTATGTACAATGTAGCATCTTTTTTTTTTTTTTTTGGTTAATACCCTAAAAAATCCCAAATTTGTATACATGTGACAATTTTACCCAAGACTAATTTTTTAACCACGAAAAATCCCAAACTTGTACACTTATGATAAATTTATCCGAATTGAATCATCAAAATCACAAATTAGTATATTTGTGACAAATTTATATCGTTCAACCGCCATAAACCCAAAATTAATATATTTGTGACAAATATACCTTTTTTAAAATTGATTAATAACACAAAAAATCACAAAAATGATACAATTGTGGTTAAGTGGTTTTCTGCTAAAAGGCTATCCTTGAAGGGCTTGAATGGGAGAGGTTCGCCTACAATGAAATGCATACCTACAGAAAACTGACTTCGTTTTCCCTGATTCTAAGTAAATCTCAAACTAGTACACTAGTCCACTATCACAAATCATTTAACTTAGTAATTTGACAATAAAATTTAATGAAAACTAACAAAGAGTAAATTTATCATAAATATACTAATTTGGGGTAAATTTATCAAATGTGTTGAGTTTTTTGTGGTTAAAAAATTAGTTTGGGGTAAATTTGTTATGAGTGCACCAACTTGGGGTTTTTCAAGTTATTAACCATTTTTTGTATAAAATAGTTTGATCCAAATAATGATATTTCACTATTTTTTTTAATCTCAATTTATATAATTTTTTGATTTAATTAAATTTTATTTTTTGAAGTTTCATGTTGGAAAATGTCCTGTGATTTTATTTTGGAAAATCTTCGAAGAGGTTTTTTTTTTTTTTTATGTGATCATCCTATTATAACTATATATAATAAAATCGATAAGAAGGGTTTTGATGGTGATATACAAAGCAAGAGTGAAAATATATAAGGGTTAATACCCTGAAAAACCACAAACTGGTACACTTGTGACAAATTTACCCAAAACTATTTTTTTGCAAGAGTGAAAAAAAATATATAAACAAGCCAATGCGTTAAAATACCCTTTGTTAAATTGGATTAATACCACACAAAAATCATAAAAATTGTAAACTCGCCTATTTTAAATTTGTTCCATACTCTACTTCATAATTGATATAATGAATTTGCATAGATACAACGTAAATAAGAAGTAACTTTCTTGAAGATTTATCTTTTCGAATTTGCAAAATGAACTTTCACGGAAAGATATTATCTAACAATAATAATAAAAAAAATAAAATACACATGTTGTCTTCAAAATAAATGGAAATCTGCAATAAACAAAAACTAAACATTTAAAGTTCTTAATTATGATAAGTAAATTCTACAAAAATATAGAAAAACTAAAAAATGAAGAAAGTAAATAAATTTGAGATCACCACTTTAAATTGTAATGGAATGATTGAGGACAATTTTGTCTTTTTGGTGAAGACCCGGTGGATTTAGTTATATGGGTGTAGAAATAGCGCCACCTGGTTATTTTTTATCTCATAAAAAAAAAAAAAAAGGTACCACATGACAAATTTATCATAAATTATTTTTTTATCTTAAAAAGTACCAAACTACTAATTTACTGTGAACTAATTTTCTTATTACAAGAAAACCCTAGTTAGTAATTCTTACCTAAATCTACCATCCGCTAGCATTCCATTTAGTATTCATTGCTAAGATGCATATATCTCAATGCAAACGAATGAAAGATGGATTTGACATAAAGAACGACATATCTGAAGTGAAAAATTGACGTGTCGTAACACATAAGCATCTTAAGAATGATAGATATGGAGTACCAACTTGTGATTTTTAAAATTAGGGATAAATGCGACCATGGGGGCAGCGACTCGAGGCTTGAAAATGAATTCAGGATGAAGGCTTTGTCAGCATCGGTTCGGAATTTTTTATGAGGTCAAAAAATAAGTGATTTTTAAATTGGCACCACTATCTAATTTCAAATTTTTTTTTTTTTAACGAGATAAGGATCGCCTGCGGCCGCTAAATTCCGCTCCAACCGTAAACCCTTCTCAATCCTTTCGTTTTGTGAATCCCGCATTATATATGCTCAAAAGGACGAAATGTCTTTGTGTAAACAGGCTAAATAACATGGCTCCGTCAATTTTAAAACTAAGCAAGTATCACCTAATTATGCATCTTTTGTCAATTGCATATGCATCCACGTAACGAATGGAGACTCACGCATATTTCTATTACTCCTTGCATACTTTTAAGGCAAAAACGCGCATGGCACCCAGAGTCATGCTGGGACATAAAATGACGAAGGAATTTCTGCGATTACATCTTCGGAAAAACCAGAATTCATTAATAAGTTTAGGAAACTATTTGATAACGGCATTCAAAGGACTTAATTAAAAAGTACAACATCGAAAGGGCATTGTGAGGACGCTAACCCTCCCCAAACTAATTTCCAAACTAATTTCCAGGTAAGAAGAAAAATCCAAAACTGATATATCCAAGTCACATTTAAGCCAAATTAATTTTCTTAGGGATTTTAGTAGATTTAAGCCAAACAAATTTTCTTAGGGATTTTAGTAGATTTAAGCCAAACAAATTTTCTTAGGGATTTTAGTAGATTTAAGCCAAACAATTTTTTTAGGGATTTTAGTAGATTTTTTAAACTTAAAGGAGCTCTTAGCAGATTCTCCAATGTAAGATTTTTGTGATTTAAGATTTTTTTTTTTGACATCAAATATAAATTGGGATAAAATGTGGCATAATGTACCGGTCCGAAATTTTTTGTCACATAGAAATTAATTTGGATAAATGTTGCACAAATGTATCGATTTGAGATTTTTTGTGATAAGAAAATTAATTCGAGATAAATATGGTATAGAGATATTAATTTGGGGATTTGACAGTATTAACCCTAAAAATAATTATCCTTCCAAGTTATCCATCAATCTTTGGCCAAAATATATGGAATATGATTTTGACATGACAGTGGAGGTAAGTCTATAAGGAAACACGTAACCACGCTAAACAAAGCTCATTTTGTATTATTATTACGACACGTCAAAGATGTATACAAGAAATCAAATTGATTAGACTACTCAAGCCACTTAATTTGTTAATGAGTCAAATTGTCAACTTTAATATATTTACAATTCTAATTTAAATAAGTAAACGATTGCAATTCGTGGCATTCCTCAACTTGATGTCTTAAAGAAATTAGAAGGTCAAAATTTTTAGTTGACTCAACCAGGAGCTTTTCACGAATTTAAAAAATGGAAATTTTAATCGGTTGTAATATCCTCTATCCTTTTAAGATCCACACAGCCCTCATACCAAAGTGTGAGCAAATCTTACTACTAATGGCAAAATCACATTAAACTATATTTTACTATTTAGACTGTTATGATCTATATTATATACTTTTTAAAGTTTATTTAGGGTCACAAAAATATATAAACTTATGATATGACTATCATTTTATATTAGGGTTAATACCATTAAATATCCAAAAGCGGCACCCATAGCCACATTTGCCCTAAATTATTTGGTCACTACTACTTTTGAATTCCACCCCTTAAATGATTAAATCCACCCATTTTACAGTAAAAAGATAAAATTACCCTTACTTTTCAATTGCAATTTAAAGTGATGGCCCTATTCCTCCTTTTTTTTTATTTTTTATTTTTCTATTCAAGATTACCATAATTAACTATTTCACATATTTTATCTTTAGTATATCAAAGAAAAAGTGCATTTTTAGATATTCCTACAACATCTTACATGATGTATGTAAAGGCATTCTCTTATTTAGTAAAAAATTAAAAATTCTCTTGTTTATCATTGATCTTATATATATCAAGTATCTTTACCTCTCTATATTAAAGAATTTATCTTCTTCTTTTTCTTACTATATCAACGAGATACTTTTACACAAAGCATGTAAGAAATTAGAGGAATATTTAGGAATATATTAAAAAATATTATGTACAATGTAGCATCTTGATTTTTTTTTTTGGATTAATATTCTGAAAAATCCTAAATTTGTATACATGTGATAATTTTACCCAAAACTAATTTTTTAACTACGAAAAACCTCAAACTTGTACACTTGTAACAAATTTACCCCAAATAATCATAAAAAATCACAAACTAGTACATTATTCTCATTTCCATTATGAAGTTGCTCGTCTTGCTCTTACTTTTCATGGTCATAAGGGTTGCCAATTGTGGCAAGAATTTCTTTGTTGGATATTAGATTCCTATAATACTAGCATGCTTGCATTGGTACTATCAAAACCACTTTAAATGCTGGAACAGTCTTTGTGACTCTGTATCCAAACTTCAATATCGCTCTTTTAGACTCCTAGCTACTCTATTTTTTAAAGGTTCGAGTTCAGCTCACTGGAGCCCCTCAAACTGTTAACTCTGTAGCAGCAACGTTGCACTACTAGATGATTTATCGAGTGCAGAACCATGCTCTTTATTTGAATTTCCACAATGGAAATGAAGATGCCTTATTCATTACCATGCAGAATGATTGAGCATCATGCATTCATGTCCCTAAACAGATTCCTAAGGAGAAGTTAGCTAAGCTCCTTCCAGAGACATGGATCACCAACTATGAAAAGTTACGTCAAAACAACAAGCCATTCCAGTCAACAGACTCTGAGTTTGTCAGAAAGAAAGATGGAACTGTTTCTATCAAATTTGGCAAAGAAAATGAAGAAAGTCCTTCTATCTTCCAAACCCTCTTCATGATTGAACCATGCGTTCCTGAGTCAATCTCAAAGCCAAATCCGAAAAAGCTTGTCAAATAATTCAAAAGTGATGGGCATCATGTCCATTACTAAAAGGACCAATATGGTCACTATTTTTTGGATCCTTTTTGTCAATGCTCATATTGCATAAATTCTCCCAATGAGGTAGATCCATTTGCAAAACCTTCACCCCGACGGAAAAAGAAACCAAAGGATACTATGTATCAAAGGTACTTGAACAGATCCCTCTGTTGAAACTCTTGGTGAGTGTGACAAATTCCAATTTATGGTATCCTATGCACCAACTCCACCACTGCTCCTTCTTCTGTATCACCAACTTCACTAACATCACCTCCTCCATCTCCTCCTTAGAAAAAACCAGCCATTTCTCTATTTTATAACCCAATCCTATAGTAGATAAAGAAACACTCCTACCCACTTGAGACTCTAGCAAAAACACCACTTAGTTCTTCTATCGCCATGTTCCAAGAAACAAATTTTCCTCCTATCACGCCCCGAACCTCGAGTGCGCCAACATCCCACCATGGTCATGCCAATGCGACATTCCCAGGTAATGTCGCCGACCCCATTCATTTATTAATGCACAAGTGGAACGTATTATAAAACCCCTGACAATGAAATACAAGATAGAAAAGCAGGAAGTAAAACCACAACATAACACTTTCATAATTTAACATAATTACAAACAAAGGTCTACGGCCAAAAGTGTACAAAAGACCATCTCTTAAAAAGGAATTGTCCTACGACCTACAAGTCGGACACATTCTCCAATCCTTATGACTTCACCTCTGTAACTCCTTAAGGCCAACCAAATTTATATAACCACTCCGTCCACCAGGGACCTGAAATTGTAATCCCCAAACCGAGATGAGACAATATCTCAGCAAGTTCAACCCCCTAAACCCCTATTAGAAAGAAAATACACCCCGGGTGGCCTAGCCACATCACATGGAGAACTTACCTCGCCTCAATTCATTTCTACAGGTTAGCACGATTCAAATCACTCAATCACATATAGTAATAGGGACTTAAACAACCGGAACGCATTCACTTTCATATAACCAACAACCACGGGGTCCTAATTATAAGACTAAATCGTTATGACACGTCCCATTTCATGCTATACAATTCTGCCCCATAATCCGGCACATCAACCACACTCAACATGCATTCCAATTGTTATTCACTGCCACATAAGGACATAGCCTACTCGTAGTTCGGCTATCTACTAGCATATAATCAGGCATCGCCTCCCCACCTTGGAGCACGGCTTCGTCAGTACGTCGACGGCGTTCTCGAATGAGCATAGGCCCAAAATCAACTACAACCCGCAACCACTGCGTGAGCATCTCATAGAGGGGCAAGTCCGGCTCAACAGCCTAAGACGATCTCCTCTTAATTAACACACAACAATTCATATTCGGCCCGAGACCCTTTGCATTTGACTCAACGCTTCCACTTAAAATAGTGATCTCGGCCACTTTTCTTCGTATTAAAAATAGTCCAGAAATTAACCATGTGTGTGGGGGCACATTAATTTCAATCCAGAAAGCCAATATCTCACTTTTTCAAACCCCACTATTTAATATAATACTTGAAAATCCAATTTTTGCATTAAAATCCAACACTTGGGTTTTTGTGAATAAAATCCCTATTTATCACAATCAACACTCAATTTGCCACATCCATTCATCAAATTCAAATTCTAAATGCACAGTAGCGATCAATACGAAATTCTGAGAATTTAGGGTCCCAAAATAATTTTTCGAAATTTATTAAATAATTAAATTTATTCCGAAAATTAATTAAATAATAATATCCATATTTTTCACAATCCACACTCAATTTATAATACACAATCATCAATTTCAAAATCTAACTATACAACAGCGACCGGCACCAAATTATGAGAATTTAGGGTCCTAACGAAATTTTCGAAATTTAATAAATAATTAAATTTATTCCGAAAATAATTAAATAATATTTTAATACTTTCGAATAATAAAATATTATTAAATTATTAAAAAATTTCGAAATATTTATTTAATCCCAAAAGCAATTCATTTATGTCAAATCACCATTATACTAATATAAACATCAATTTAACCTTAACTAAACATACTTTAAGTTAAACCAACCTCTTAATGTAATTCACAATTAAATAAATTAAATTAACCACCTAAGCTTAATTAACTTAAGCTAAGCACACCTAAAGCATAATTAACCCTTTAATCGATGTTTAGTGAGCTAAACTCACCTGATTAATGAACCGAGCGAACCAAAACGACTAGGATGACGCGAGGATTGACTTTCCTCAAGGTGGGCCGAGCATCCGAGCTTGGGAAGGCAGCCAAAACGAGCCAAAACCGAGCTGCCATACCCATTTTTTTAGCTCACTGATGGCTGCTGGTTGGGGGCGGATCCGGCGCCGGTTGAGGCGCACAAGGGCCGAGATGGGCTAAGGGACTTCCGGCAGGCTGAGGCGGGGGTGTACGGCGGCGGAGGGAGCTCCGGTGATGGCCTGAGCTACTCGAAGAAGCTGCTGGATCTCGGCTGAAGTAGGGGCGATGGCATGAGGGGGCTGAGACACGCGGGCAGCACCGCGTGCTAGGACGGTGTCATGGCGACAAACAGCAACGGGCGAGGCGTGCAGCTGCTCCGACGATGTTGTTGGCTACTCCGGAGTCTCCTCAGATCTGCTGGAGCGTCGAGCACGAGCTAGAGATGGAGGAGAGAGGGAGGCGGTGGCGCGGGTTGTGGCGTGAGCGGACGACGAGCAGCTCGGCGGCATAAATGACGGCTTGAAACAACGATGGCTACTCCGGGCAGCTTGTTGGCGATGTGCAACTCTTCTCTAGTTCGCTAGTTTGCTGGGCTTTCAAAGAAGCAAGGAGAGATGGAGAGGGAGGCGACAGGGGAGAGGGAAGGAGGAGAGAGAGGAATGGGGGCAATTTCTTTTCTTTTTCCCTTTCTTTAATCCACAAAAAGGCCCACCATGACCTCATGCATGACATCACACTCCACTATCTCCCACAACCTTATTCCAATAGATCCATTTTATTTTTCCGCCAAGACATGAAACTTTGTACATCAATTCCTTCAATTCTAATCAATTCTCTCCCAATTGAATTAAATTGAAGTTCATAAAATTAATCCAATGTCACCACACTTCAATTCACATCTTCACTTATCCGTAGAACCAACTTAAGTCCTAAAAGCGCGATCAAAGGCAGGCCCACTAATTTCTCAAGCCAAATTAGCCATTTTCTGATTTAATCACTGAAAAATTTTGATTACATGAAAAATCTTATGAAAATGAGTTAATATTCCTAAAATGATTCGTGACACATCCGGACTTCCAATTTATAAATTCAATCTCAATTCCATGGTTAATTTCACTTTGGCACAATACTAACGCGCCCAACCTACCGGGTAGCCTTTAGAAATTTTCATGCATTTGACCTATGGTTAATTATCTCAAGTCACAATGTACATCTTTGAAACATTTGCGACTTTCAGTTGTCGGGGTAATCTCAAGATTTCAAATACGAACACAGGGTACCAGATCAATAGAAAAGTCGGTCCAGTGCCGATCGACAAGAATTGTGCAATATGGTAGAATCACCCACACCTGATCACATGCCTTTGTCAAGTCGACCTATCTCCGATCTCTAATTGATTTTTAATTGTGCCGTAATAACCCTTGCGGATTAGCTCGGTCGAAAGGTCGCTTCCTAATCAAATTCTCAAGTCTGATGCATTAGAAACTCTTAACGGCTTCACCCGATAGATTAGTTTTCACATGAGTGGTCAACTCAAGGAAAATAACTATATGTGTGCCAACGAAATGCCCGTCTCAATTTATTGAAAATAGAATTGAAAAATCGGGATGTCACACCTCCTCTTGCCCGAGAAAGCTCCAAACTCTCATTCCCTGCTCTAGAAGAGTTTATTGATTCACAAGGCAAATATAGGCATGATCTTAAGATACTTGCCCCCACTGATGTGGATGAACATGGAAGACAGAAAAGAACCCTTATTGCTGAAGCTGTCCTAAATTGGCAATCAGAAACTCTTTTAGCACATAACAATGTGTTCAAAGCAATTGATTCCAAGATTGTAAATGTGCAACAAGATCTTTAAAGATATGATGAAACCACAAAGAAAATGCTTTTAGATTTCCAAAAGAGGCTTCATGCCTTGGAATCTGGACAACATTTAGGGTGTCATTATCTTAAGAGTCCTAAGGCGGAAATAGAGAAGCTCATAAGACAAATCCAGATCCTTGAAGAAGGAAGACTTACTCCATTTTCGACTACTCTACGGACAGAACATCCCCCTCCTCCATCACCTCAGACATCTATCTTTGCTACTCTCACAAATACTCTTGTCAGATAAAATAAGACAGATGTGGCTGAGATGAGAAATCGTCTCAAAGAACTAGATTGAATAAGGAAAGAAAAGGGAAACGAGAAGAAGTCCAAAGAATCCTCGCTTGTCGTAAGGGAAAGGTCAGATCAATTGATGCTGTCAAATCCATTAGAATCTTTTCTCCAAGATTTGAGTAATCAAGAACCACAGCTTAATCCTGTTACTCCACAGCCTAATCCACAGCCTGATCCTGTCATCCCGACAGACCAGATTCTATTTCCAACAAAATTAGCATTTCCAAACATCTTTGATACTGAATCAAACTCAGTATCCCTTTCGTTCCCATCATCCTTCTCAATCCCTACTATTGATTCATTTCATATTGTACCAATAACTTTGTAAATATTTATGGCCGATCCACTAGACCAAGATATGGAATCAAACCCTTCTGAACCAGAATTTGTTCAGCCAAATAATTCCTCCCAGTCTGTGTCTATTGCATCAAAACAGTTTTTTACCATTGATAATATTCCCTATTACAAATGGCCAAAAAGACTTGAGAAATTTCAAACTTGGTTAAATGCCCAAGCTCTTACTAATTAGGACAAGTATGGTGTTCTTTTTGGTTTTGTCACAAGATTCACAAGTAGCCTTAAACACTAGTGGCAATTTGTGTCAGAACAAGACCAGTTTCACTTTTTTACCCTCACCTAATTTTGGTTATGCCATTACTCTCCTATTTTATTTCTTTGTGGAAAAACCCACTGACTTGGTGGAGCTTAAGAGAAGAGAATTTTTTGAAAGAAGATGTTGCTCTCTCCATAAAAAACATGTTGATAAGCATTACCGAGAAATGCTTAAACTCTTCTATCAAATTGGACCTGATGCAAATATGAAGCATGTCTTCCTGACTTATATTCCTAGAGAATTATCCCAACAGGTGGAGAGAACTTTTCTCACCAAACAAAGAAGGATTCAGGATATTCTATTGGGAGAAATCCAACAAGAAATCCATTTGTGCCTTGAAGAATTGTGCATAAAATGCCAGATGATCTAGACTTATGTCAATGGTAACAGAGAACTTGACGCAGCATGTTCTCGCCATAAGCTAAAGATCAAATGCTCCAAAAAAGACTGTGATGGATCTTGTGGCAAATCTTCCAAAAAAAAAAAAGCATTTCAAAAAACTCTGAATAAATAAATTAAGGCATGGCTCTAAGCACTTCCGAAAAAAGAAAAAATGGCTATATCTGCACAAAAACAAAAATCGCTTAGGCCACAAAAAATCAAACCGATGCTTCATCTACAATCGGAAATGACATTTTGCCAAAAATTATCCCCTAGCAAAAAAAGGTCAGAATCATCCGATACATCATATAGAAAATGAAACTGGTATTTCTCTTGAAAATGATGATATCAAATCTTTATTCTTTGTGGACGAAAAACCATCTAACAAACTCTTTGTGTCATTCCTTGTAACCAAACCCCTAGTGAGATTGATTCAAAATCAGATTCTGAAGATATTTTTCATATATCTCTCACTTCTTTGGAACAAAATCCTGATATATTTTCTAGTCAAATTTATTGTCCTCATTTTCTTGTGAAAAATCTTCACTTAAAAGTTTGTCAAGTATATCACTATCATTGCTCTCATAGATACTGGAGCAAATTTTTTAATCTTGGACACTAAAGTTCTTCCTAAGAATATTGGACTTCCCGTGTTCGATATGTTAACTCTGCTTCAGGAGATACTTTTTTACAAATGTAAGAACCACTCCTATAACTGTCCAGTTCTTTCCACAGTGTTCCATAACTACAAAAATCTTTGGATCTAGTCTACCCAAAAAGATATGATCATTGGCTAGGACATTATGACTCAAATTTCCCAATTTCTTATCATTTTTGGAAAATGTCTTAAGTATAAAGACCAATTCTCTGAATTTGTCAATAGTCAAAAACTCTTTTCCATTCAAATGAGTTTGTTAGATCCAATCATGCAGAAGTTGTTGGAATTATATTCGAATCCCATTCTAAGTTTGCTCATAAATGTTCCCACCTTTTATGGAAAAACCCAGAGTTCTTTGTTTGCCTTCCTTTAAAAAAGAATGAAGATATCAATCGAACCAAGGCAAGTCACATAGGAATGAACCCAAAACATCTAGTTCTAGCTCAAAGGGAATGTTCGGAACTATTACAACAATGTCTTATTGAAATTTCGAATTCTTAATGGACTTGTGAAGCCTTTTATATCAATAAGCGCACCGAGCAAAACAGAGGAAAAATGTGACTGGTAATTAATTATCAGCCTCTTAACCTTTTTTCTCTAAGATGACAAATTCTCTTTACCATCCAGAAACTCCCTTTTTGCTAGACTATCCAATGCCCAAATTTACTCCAAATTTACTCCAAATTTAATCTCAAAGCCGGATTTTGGCAATTAGGCATTCATCCTGAAGACAGACCCAAGATAAGGTTTTGTATACCAAACCAACATTTCCAATGGAAAGTTCTTCCTTTTGGCCTAAAAGTCGCACCATCCCTATTCCAAAAGGTCATGTGTCAAATTTTTCAACCAATCATATCAAGTGCAGCAGTATACATTAATGATATATTGTTCTACAGCCCCATGAGCAGTCGCACTACCTACTTCTTGAGCAATTCGCAGAAATTGTGAAAAAAAAAAAAAAATGGATCATGCTTTCCCAAAGAAAGATGAATATCAACTAGACAAAAATTGAATTTCTTGGTGTACATCTTAACAAAGGGACATACTATTTAGGGCCACACATTGCTCAGGAATTGCTAAAATTTCCTAAAGAGAATTTTACGACAAGGCAAGTTTAGCAATTTCTTAGGATAATTAATTATCTAAGAGATTTTGTTTCAAATCTTGCAAAAATGCTGATTCCATTACAAACAATGGTGAAGAAGAATCCCCTAACTTGGGGAAAATCTCAAACTAAAGCAATTGCTGAACTTAAATAGATTATGTAGACTTTTCCTCCATTACAAATCCCATCAACAGGAAAGAGAATTCTCCAGACCGACGCTGGTGATGAATACTAGGCTGCCATCTTGTTCAAAGAAATTAATGGTAAGAGACATCTGTGTTTACAAAAGTGGTAAGTTTTCCCAAGCTAAGATGCATTATGATTCCACCTTCAAAGAAATCTTGACAATGAAAAATGGAATAAAAAGTTTGAATTCCATCTTATTGGCCATCACTTTATAATAGAATTGGATATATCATATTTCCCTCAAATGACCAAATTCAAACAAAAGCAGGTTCCAAATTCTCAATTGCTTCGATGGGCCGAATGTTTTTCAAAATACTCTTTTGAAACTAAACATATTACTGGAAAAAAGAGTGTGCTTGTTGATTTCTTATCAAGACCAAAAGCACCAGCAAAAATCAACATGTGCATCATTATGCATGCTTTTCATATGCTTTATCACAATGAGAAGTACAAGCCAGGAAATCATTGAACAAATCCAAAATGACAGCCTTACTGAAAATCTGGATAAACTCATGTGGCAATACCACACACCTATTTAGACTCAATAAAGGTTCGATTTTTTATCCTTTTGGATTAAATGCAAATTATCTATTCATACATTCTTTGATCTAGAAGGAAGATGATTTTTTTGACCAACTTTGATGGTTATTATGGTACATAACCAATAAGTACTTAATAGCTATTGAAATTCAAACCAAAAGATTCATTGCCAACCTCACTAGGATATTTGGACTTGGCAAAGGAAACATTGAAAAGGAAAGTCACAAAAATCTCTTAGATTTTCTTAATTGATTTTATCCTCCCACTCATTGGAAACATCTCTTGCAAAAGGAACTGAGAACCACACAGCCAAACTCTGAAGTCCATACCTTTTTGTTTTTCCGACGACCATGGGCTTTTGTCACAAATAATGGTAACATCATCAATGCCCCTATAAGTATAGGTACCACATCTTATAAACTTGTTCCACACAGTGCAAAAGCTCATATTCACAAGTCTTATCTAGAACCTGTTGGTTGCTGTAAGCACCAATACCGAGAACTCCAAAGGGTTTTGTGCCAAGAAAATAAGGCCATTCCTGAAGATACATATAATTATAATATACCCACCACATGGGATCATTATAGCCTAGCACTAGAAGGCAAAGAAGCACTCAAGGAATTTAGACAAATTGCATCATCACAGGAGCATGAAATGGCAGATACGGATGACATTGCACAGTCCTCTCAAGACCCCTATGCTAAATGGGAAGGTCCTCTTTCCCAAGACCTCTATGATCAAAAACCTTTGTCCTTATCTCAAGGCATGGACACATTCTACTATCTCAGCCATCCAATTGGCCCCAGCCAAGCATTCCTGCCAACACCACGGTTTCTCCCAGAATCAAACGGAAACATCCTCATCATATCACCCGGACCAAATTCTCTCACCGGATTCACTTGATGCATTCGAGCAAAAATATGACAAAAATCTTTTAAGGCATAGTTCGAACGACTCCGACTATGACTACAATGCTTATGACGGACGAGACCGCTGACTAAACAAGACCACTGTTCGTACAAGATCACTATAGCAAGTTAATGTTCACTTTTACGATAGTAGTAGGCTGGGAAAATCACTGTTCAATGTCACTGTTCATATCGTGCAAATAATTCTCTATCAGATGTTTTTTGGCATCTCTGTTTGTTTTGAGACCCGTGAATTTGGTCTTTGTTTGTTTGTAACCTCTAATTGCCTATAAAAGGCGATGATGATGTAATATGTTGGGCAGAGTCCTTTGAAGTAAAGTGAGTGTTTTGTGAAACTCTCTATGGCTTTCTAAACTTCTTTTATTCTTTAGCCTGGTAGAATCCTCTGAGAAATGTAGCTCAAATAGTTAGAAATGTTACCATCCTGGTTCTATTTGAGTGTCTCTAGGCTCTGAACTAAAGGATAGAGTGTTTTTTTTTTTTTTTGCTAAAAAGCTGTCCCTTAAGGGCTTGAATAGGAGTTGTTCGCCCATTGTCGAAAGGCATATCTACAGAAAATTGACTTTGTCCTTCATGATTCTAAGTCTAGGCCCATACCTCGTTCAACTGCCACAAACCTCAAATTAATATATTTGTGACAAATATACTATTTGTTAAATTGGATTAATGACACAAAAAATCACAAAAATGATACAATTGTGGTTAAAGTGGTTTTTTGCTAAAAGGCTGTCTATAAAAGGCTTGAACGGGGGAGGTTTGCCTACAGTAGAAAAAACATACCTATAAAAAACTGACTTAGTTTTTCCTAGTTCTAAGTAAATCTCAAACTAGTACACTAGTTCACTGTCATATATCATCTAACTTAGTAATTTAACAATAAAATTTAATGAAAACTAGCAGAGAGTAAATTTATCATAAATATACTAATTTTGGGTAAATTTGTCAAATGTGTACTGGTTTAGAGTTTTTTGTGGTTAAAAAATTAGTTTTGGGTAAATTTGTTATGAGTGCACAAATTTGGGGTTTTTCAAGTTATTAACCATTTTTTGTATAAATAGTTTGATCCAGGTAATGATATTTCATGGTTTTTTTTTAATCTTAATTTATGTAATTTTTTGATTTAATTAAATTTTAATTTTTGAAGTTTCATGTTGGAAAATGTCCTGTGATTTTATTTTGGAAAATCTTCAAAGAGTTTTTTTTTTTATGTGATCATCCTATTATAACTATATATAATAAAATCGATAAGAAGGGTTTTGATGGTGATATACACAACAAGAGTGAAAATATATAAACAAGCCAATGTGTTAAAAAGTCGCCTATTTTAAATTTGTTCCATACTCTACTTCATAATTTATTTAATGAATTTGCTCGACAGCGTAAATAAGAAGTAACTTTCTTGAAGATTTATCTTTTCGACAAAATGAACTTTATCTAACAATTAAAAAAAAAATACACACGTTGTCTTCAATATAAATGGGAAATCTACAATAAACAAAAAACTAAACATTTAAAGTTCTTAATTATGATAAGTAAATTCTACAAAAATATAGAAAAACTAAAAAATGAAGAAAGTAAATAAATTTGAGATCACCACTTTAAATTGTAACGGAATGATTGAGGACAATTTTGTCTTTTTGGTAAAAACTGGGTGGATTTAGTTATGTGGGTGTAGAAATAGTGCCACCTGGTTATTTTTTTTCTCATAAAAAAAGTACCACATGACAAATTTATCATAAATTTTATTTTATCTTAAAATGTACCAAACTACTAATTTACTGTGAACTAATTTTCTTCTTACAAGAAAACCCTAGTTGGTAATTCTAACCTAAATCTACCATCCGCTAGCATTCCATTTAGTATTCATTGCTAAGATGCATATATCTCAACGCAAACGACTGAAAGATAGATTTGACATAGAGAATGACATATCTGAATCGAAAAATTGACGTGTCATAGCACATAAGCATCTTAAGAATGATAGACATGGAGTGCCAACTTGTGATTTTTAAAATTAGGGATAAATGCGACCGTGGGGGCAGCGACTCGAGACTTGAAAATTAATTCAGGATGAAGGCCTTGTCAGCATAGGTTTGGAATTTTTTATGAGGTCAAAAAGTGATTTTTAAATTGGCATCACTACCCCTGACAAGGCTAACGTGACCCAGAATTTAAAAAAAAAAAAAAAAAAAAAATCACATTTTCTTCATGGCGCTATCTAATTTCAAAATTTTTTTAACGAGATAAGGATCGCCTGCGGCCGCTAAATTCCACTCCAACCGTAAACCCTTCTTAATCCTTTCGTTTTCAATCTCCCAGCCGTCCCCTTCCTCAAAAAGGCCGCACGACCGCGACGTCCAGATAAGCACCGCCGCCGGCAGGAGGAAGACGACGGCGACGGCGACGGCGGCGACGGCGGCGGAGGAGGAGGTCGAGCTCGCCGACCCTAGATAGAGCCTGCGAAACAGGTGAGATTGATGCGGTACGGATGGGTTCGATCTCCCTTTTTGCGTGATGGGTTCCCTCTCCTAAAAGAGCTCTTTTTATGGGGAAATTCCTCCCCTCTGCGACGAGGTTGCGCCAGCTAGTCAGAACCCTAGGATCGGCGCCGGGCGGCGATCGGAGATCGGGGGACCGGAGGAGGAGGAGGGGTGCGGCGGCGGCGGGGGCGATGGAGGTGGAGACCAGCGGGGAGAAGGAGGGCGGCACGCGGCTGCCGCTGTCGGAGGTGGTGTCCGACTGCGTGAAGCGGTGGTTCAAGGACACGCTTAAGGAGGCGAAGGCCGGGGACGTGAATATGCAGGTCTTGGTGGGTCAGATGTATTACAGCGGGTATGGAGTCCCCCGGGATGCTCAGAAGGTATCGGCTTTGTTGTTGAATTCCTGTTCTTTCTGTGCAACTGAACCGCTAGTGTGTTGGGGTATGGTTCTTGATGTTAAATTAGGCTGCTTGGTAGGAGGGTTTAGCTGCGTTTTGATTCGTGAGCCTTGGACAAAAGGGTATCAAGGAAGAGAATATGAAGATTGCCCTTCAGCCCTTTTTACTATTTGTGATTAGCTAGGCAGATTTCTGATGTGTTTTTTTTTTTTTTTTTAAATGGGGACTTGTAGAATTTGTTGTTTTGTCTGCCATTGCTCAAATTCCAAATTCTCATTGTCATTAATCGCTAGTCTTGGTTACTAAAAAACAAAACTGATATTAGAATGAAGGTAATCGTAGTTTCAAAGAATCAGTTTCAGACACATGTTATAGGGAGTCAGGAACAGCAAAATGAGGGAAAGAGAAAAGCAAGATACAGTATTTTCACCATTAATATGCAAAAGAAGTCTTTTTTAGGCCTGAAGTTGCAAGAAAGCTGAAAAGTGATGGCTGACTTGACCTCTCTCATAGACCAAATGATGCCTTAAGTTCTGAACGTCTATGGTTGCTCAGTCTTAAGGGAACCTTGCAAAATTAAGTTAATTGTTCGTTTTATGTAATTATGCATTCATTTATGGTTTTATGAATTACAATTTTCATTGTGTTTTTGAAAATATACACTTTGCAGCATGTTGTTTGTGTAGTGACTGATGTTTTACATCCTGAGTTCAGCTGTGCTACTGCAAAATGCCCTACAGTGCTGTTACAGTCAGAGAACTAAATCTGTCTTGTGGATAACAACAATTTCTTATGTTGGGAAACCAACTGATGGGAAACCAACTGATGTGCTTGCTCAGTTCCTCTATTTCTCCACTCTCGTATTCTGTCATGCACACTGTTTCCGTTATTCTCTGCATCTATCTGATTCTGGATGTCTTCAAGTATCAATAAAATTATAAGAGCATGAAAGAAGAAGAGTTTTCTTGGAAATGCAGATGCTAACTGTAATTATGCCTGCTTTATGGGATGCAAAATGTAGGCTTTCACTTTTCATATTGTTTTTCCAGGTCCAGATTTGCATGTTTATTTCTATGTTGATTTTGATTGTTTTATATGTATTTGTAATGAAGAGTGATTCTAACTTTCAATTTTTTTGTGAGAGTTTAGGGAAGAATTTGGATCACCAGGGCATCAAGGATTCGCTCTTCTGTATGGAAAGTTAGCGATAAGCGTCCAGGTTGATTTCATTCACATTTGTATGATTCAGATCTAATTTTGTGTGCAGTCACTGGTTGTACATGGTACTTTCCTGGTTTTCGATGCAATTAATGGTTAATTCTGGTGCTTTTGTTTGGTACTGTGGTCATATTGTCAGGGTATAATGCCAGTGACTCGGATTCAGATGAGATAAAAGACAGTTCTGAGGGGTCGAAGCACTCATGACAATTGTTGGTAATTTCATTTCTTAGCCTCTCATTCTTTCAATTAACATTAACCTGGTCTTTTGCAAGGAATTTGTGAAATTTGTCTTCGATCATATCCTGAGACTTTGTCTTTCACAGAATTCTTTGTCTTCTTTTAGCATCTATGTCAGCAGTGGTGTTCCGTTTATATTTTAAGCTGAAAGCTGAATGCTTTTTCTTCCACCATTTGCCCTTTCTTGTCTAGTCATGATGTAGTCACTACTTGTTGGTAGATTCTCTAATTCTTGTGTAATGACATTGCTGATTTGCTACTGCTGGGGTTTATAACTCACATAGTTGATCATTTGTCAAGAAGTTAGACTCGTGTCTTTATGGTACTGTGACAAGGTTTCAGCTTTTATTGGAATTGAAGGGGTTATTGGAATTGAATGGGAGTGGAGAAATTACCATTTTGTGCTAGAGTCTTCAGCTCTTTGCTGTGCTTGATTTCTAGATTAAGGAGTTATATTGCGTATATGTAAGTATTAGGCTTGATCTCTCCTCTTAAGTAAGTTTTGTCAATTAACCATGACACCAAAAATGTCACAACCCCTTTATATCTCCCTTGCCAAAGCATTTATTTCTTCATATAAATTTAACTCATGATGATTGAATTAGAATTTATGTGCATGATTGTCAATCCATATGACGTATTCCTCATGAAACTGTGAGTTTGCTTAAAGAGAAAAATTTATTGCCAGAAGAACTGGCTTCTGTATTGACCTAGATGTTTGAGAGCAGCTACTTTTACTGACAATGCATGAAAAGCTATCTGCATGGCCATGTTTTCACGGTAAACAGGGCATGATGGATTGGATTCTAAAAAACTCAAATTCATCCAATCATCCGACCAGAATTTGATTTTGTTTCACCTGTAGCGTTTGATAAATACATCCAAACTTGATTTGATGGCTTTCCTATTCCAGGAGACTCTTATATGACTAACCCTAGAAATTGTTAAAAGATTGGATCTCTTGGCCCAAAGATTTTTGCTATGATGGATGATGCACTGATTAAATTTGTCTTTGTGGGCTTTGCATCTTGCATTGGTCTTGTTCAGGCTTGGACCTTTTTCCTTTTGGGTTTGTAACCAAGTTTTACAAAGTCAAGTATTATTGTGCTGTAAGTCAAGTTTTTTTTTCTGGGTTAAATGAAAGTATTGATCTTATATCATGTGTGACATTTGTAGTATGAGAGTATTCTCAACTTCTCTCAAATCACCTGCTGTCTGAGATTGGGCAGAAGGAATGAAGGACCCATTGTCTTCTGTTGTTTAACGCAATCATTTGCTGAAGCTAATGGGAAGCAGAGTCCCATATACGTACCTTTTTATTGAGTTGAGACACTTGTGCATCTAATAATTAATGACTGATTTTATGTTGAATTGATATCCTTTTGTGGTGAGGAAAGTTGGCTATAATATTATGTGAGAAATTTTGATATCATGATCGATGCTGCTTGGTTATCCTTTGTTAGCCTGATTATGGATTTAACCTGGTTGAGAGATTACTTTTCTGCCTGTTTACTTAAATGATTGTCAAGCTGATTGTCTGCTGTTCATTTCTGTTGTTGATTTAATCATGTTCAATAGATTGTGAATTATTTGTCCGGGGACGTATTCTTTTTTATGATTTGAGGAACTGGGCATTTAGCGCTCTTTTTGTCTAATCTCGTAATGTTGCTTGCTGCAGGTTACGAGGGACTACTTGGGGCTGCACGTCTGTGTGGCACCTTCAGCTTCCCTTTTTATTCACATTTTCCCCTTCATCTACCATGTAATCAGTCTTACTCCAATTGTTTTAGTCAAGGAAGGTGTATTTTACTTCACTTTATCTGGTTTCACATTTGCACAGAGTTTGGTTGGGATAACCTTTTCAGCCTTTTGGCTGAAGATCAAGTGAGAGGTTGGTTTGGGGGCTTCTTTTTTTCACTTATTTTTCGTTTTTTAGCTTACTGTGTTGGGGGTATATACTCGATGGAGTCAGAATCTCAAGAGTTACGATTAGCCATTGAGCTGCACCGACAAACCGGTGTCCATTCAGAGAAGTGCTTTGTGTATATTGTATACCTTTCATCCAGTGCTACGATATTTTTCCCTCTTTGGAGGTCAGCAACTTGGGATTCCTGACCATATCTGCCCACCTCTCCTGCCCACTGTGGCAGCTCATGCAATTTCACTTCTCCATTCCTTGATATATTCGAACAGCTTGTGGGAAAGATGATTCTATTCTTTGTGAAGTTACTTTGTGTTAGACTCAAGCTGGGTGGACGATGTGAACAGTTTTTACTAAATTTGCCATCATCTCAATAAAAATTAGTACCTGGTTTTGCTGTGAAGTATCTGAATCTGTGGGGCTTAAATGAGAGGGGGCTAGAAGGGAGAAGCTGCTGCTTTTTCTTGGGACGTTAGCAAGGCTGGTTGGTGACGAGATGACGGGCTTCATTTCGTTGTGTGAATGAAAATAAGCTCGCTTTAGTCTGTACGTGCGCTGACTCTTTTCGTGGGAGGGATTTGCTTTGCCTGAAATTGGGTCTTCCATCGACTTAAGTCACATCACAACCGTTGATCTTTGTGGGCCTTACTTGAGGCTTAGAGGTCATCCACCCATGGTTATAGGGTCCATGGTGAACCGGACCAAGACTGGATCAAGACCGGGGATATGGGGTTGTCGAAGTGCTCCTTGTCATCGCATAAAGGTGTTTCATTCGTTCAATTCGAAATGAATGGACCGTGGCGACTTAGCATCTCGGATTATACTTGAATCCAGAGGATAGGCCGCTTTCGACAGCAAAAGGAGAAAGCGATTCGATTCCACACTTACGTGAATGCGTCTAGTCTCATCAGTGGAATGGATCGTGGTAGTACTTTTAACACTGGTGGTTCTGCGGGGACCGCTTGATTGTGAAGTCTTGAAAGCGGACATCTTCGAGCTTGAATGAAAGTCCGAGTAATACCGACTTTAAACTGTAGGACGAACAGGAGAATTTTTTATTTTTTATTTATTTATTTTTGTTTCACTCATCTCTTCTATATATGCGTGCAATGCTCACACGAATCGAATCCAAACCTGGTACTTTCCGGCCTCATCCACCAACCCCTTTACTAGTAGGGCCACATGCCTGTTGGTGAACAAGAGATTCAGTTACTTATAATCTTGAGATCAAACTTAATTTTTCATGAAATTCGCTTGAACTGTTAATACCGGATTAGTTGGTAACTTAATTGGAAAAAAAATTGGTAAATCGCTTAAATTAAGGTTGGTAATTCAATGTAAGAGTTGCGAATTTGAAATGTCAGTAAGCTACGTGAATAAACATTAAGTTATTGGGATGACGCTCATGTACTATCAACATGCCGTACTCTACTTATATTAACCATTGGATTCACTTTCGATATATATGAGCAGTTAGATTTAAAACGTACTGAATAGAAAGCCATCTTGTATTTAGCGACATTTTTAAGGCTAATCACAAAGGTGGTAAATATTTAGATATTTCAAAGTATAATATTGTAGGTGATTTTATAAAGCTTACTATGGCTTGTCATAATTAATAAACAAAGTCGTCAATATTTAAATGATATATTTTTCATTTTACGGCTAATAACAAAGCATTCCAACATTTTGCCGTATTCTAGTGCAAAACGTCGCAAATATTTAAATCCCAATTATTAATTTTTCTCAACGTTTTATAAAGGCTTGCAATGTTTTGCTATAATCTAGTGCAAAATGTCGTAGGTATATAAATATCACAATTTCTGTAAATTTACGAAGTTCTTCAGGGGTTTACTATGTTTCGTTGTAATGCATTAACATCTTAATTTTCAATAATTTATTACATTTTCGAAAGGCATATGATGTTTCGTCTTAATTCAGTGTAATACGTCATAAATAATTATATAATGTAATTATTTAAGAACAATTCCTTGGTCGCATATTATTTAACAAAAAATATTCGACAGTTATCAATTCGGTTAATAATACAAAAAATCACAAACTAGTATACATGTACCAAATTAACCTTAAACCGATATATTCATAATAAATTTACTTTTAATTAGTTTCCGTTAAATTAGATTAATATCACGAACAATTACAAATTAGTACACCTATTATATACGCAATCACACGTGTTATTTAACTCAAGAATTTATTGATAAAATTTAACAAAAACAAATATATGATAAATTTATCATAAGTATACCAATTTGAGATTTTTCATGGTCAAAAAATTAATATGAAGTAAATTAATTGTACTAATTTGAGATTTTTTGTAGTATTAATTTATATTGATTCTATTAGATATTTATTAGCATATGACGGCATCAGCAATAGAAGTGTGCCCCACTTTTTGTTCTGTTTTCTTGTCCATATATTGTCTGCAACTTGAGGCGTCTGCTTTTCTGTCTTCTGAAGTCCAGGGCTTCTCATTCACTACTTTTGTCCTGTTGGCAGCTAAGCAGGAAGACGAGGCGAGTTACTTCTGCAGGATCTCGTTGTGTGATCTTCTGACTGTCGCCGGTATTTCGTTTATCTCTAGTTCTATCTTCTTTTGGTTTTAGATTTGATTCATATGCAGTTCATCGACATGCGCGTGGATTATTTTATTTCCAAAAATGTTTAAAATATTCATTCACCACCACAGGTCAACAATAAAATATTGCCGCGGCTATCTTTTCTGCTGTTTCTCGTTTTCATTGGTTCTTTATGATATGGTTCAACTGGGTACACGTGAAGGCTCTCATGGTGTCCACAACGTACAAGTGGAAAGAAAGGGGGTTGTTTTAGGTTCACCCGTTACGTGTATTAGTGACCTATTTCTGTGTTTTGTGTGCAGTTTCTCACTTCTCAGAATGGAGATGGAGAAATCAGGTAGCGATCAAGATCGTGCAATTCAACCGAGCAACACAATTGCTAGTACAATTGCTCAGAGTTCGGCTTCCGGGGGCACTGAAATTGGAGTTGAAACAGGGGGAGATGTGGGGATTAGAGAGTTCAATGTTGTCGATCAACAAGACTCAGAGCGAGAAAAGATGGGAAGTCAAGAA
Organism: Eucalyptus victrix; assembly: GCA_016097545.1. Lineage (NCBI taxonomy): Eukaryota > Viridiplantae > Streptophyta > Magnoliopsida > Myrtales > Myrtaceae > Eucalyptus > Eucalyptus victrix. Next base: position 14,185,397 of record CM027835.1, read on the forward strand.
ACAGTCGCTCCAACTCCTAGACTTCTCATTAGATACTTGTACATAGGCCATTTCTTGGCCAGATGGGGTGCCAGGTTTTTATCTCTCTCTAACTTATAAAGGGAAAAAGAAATTGACATTTCGAGTATCAACTATCGATTCTGATTCTCTGGTTTTGCTTTGACTAGGTTCTGTTGTTGTTGATGATGTTGTTGTGGGAATAGAGATGTATATGACGCCTAATATCAATCTAATAGTACCATAGGCAGCCAAAGCCCTAGTGTGTCGCTAACACCAGATTGCTCGCTTTGGTCTTGACTCACCCGTGCCCTTATGGCTTCAAATTGCATTCTTTTTTTAATTTGACATTGGGTAAGGCCTGTCTACTGGTGCAACTAAACAAGTGTAATGTGGGATGAGAGATTTCTCGACGCACAACAGATGGAGTCACGATGAGTTGCGAGATGCACCAGATTGCTTTCTTTAGCTGAGAGGGTATCTACATCATGCACAAGTTTCTCAATCAGTCTTTTCAGTGTTTGGTTTCGTATCTATCCTTTCCTTGCCATTCTCTGCCTGTGGTTTATTAGAAAATGTTTGGGGTTCAGTCATAGATCACGTCATCAGTTTCTGGTATAAGATGACCAAGAAGAACAAGCGAGATGACCACATTTCACAAACAGGAGTTTTGCCATATTCATGGCCGGCATATTATTTTTGTCGTACATGTTATATAGCAAACCTCGAATTATCTTCTTGTGGTTTCATTATACTCTGTAGCAAACATGTGGTAGGTTACATTAAATTTAAGCAACAAATAGCATGCAATGAAAATTAGGGAATCAATTATATAAGGGAAAATTGTCCAAAAAGCCCTAAACCTATTGTACTTTTGCCAATTCAGTCTTAAACTTTTTAATTTTGCTAATTCAGTCCTAAACTTTTTCACTTCTTGCCAATTATGTCCATTAAGCCAATTTTGGCTAGAAAATGTTGACGTAGATGCTGGCGGTGCAATATAGGACCGCCGACGTTAACGTGAATAATTTTTATTAAAATTTTATTATTTTTTTCAGTTTTTTCCCTTTTTTTTCTTTTTTTTCTTTTCTTTTTGGCTTTCTTCGTTGCCTTTTCTAGTGGTTGGCCAGCCACAGGGAATGGCCAGCCACCGGCGACGGCCAGCCGATTGGCCTAGCCCACCATAGGCGAGGCCCAACTGGGTGAGGGCTAGCCCCGAAGAGGGGAGCCCTCACCCAAGCATGGCCGACAAGGGTTGCCTGGGCGAGGCTAACCTGTGTCGAGGTGAGGTGGCCTTGCCCGGCATCACCATCGCTCGACTAATGCCCGCCGAGGTCAGCCTCGCTTGGCATTGCCATTGCATGACCGATGCTTAGCAAGGTCACCCTGTCTTGGGCGAGGGTTGGCCTTTCTAGATCAACGAGGCCGGCCCTCGCCCAAGTCAAGGCGGCCTTGCCTAGCGTCACCGTTTCCTGGCTGATGCCCGGCAAGGCTGCCCTAGCTTGGGCGTTAGGTTGGCCTCACCCAGGCGACCCTTGCTAGGCCATGCCTAGGCAAGGGCTCCCCTCCCCGGGGTAGCCCTTGCCCGGCCAGGCGTTGCCTGTGGCGGGCGAGGCCAACCAGCTGACTATGGTCAGTGACCGGCCGGCCACCAGAAAAGGCAAAGAAGAAAGTCAAAAAAAAAAAAAAAAAAAATAGAAAATATAATAAAATTTAAAAAATTATTAAAAATTATCCACATCAACACCGACGGTCCTACGTGACACCATTGGCATCCACGTTAGTATCATCCGGCCAAAATTGGCTGGATAGACTCAATTGGTAAAAAGTGAAAATATTTAAGACCGAATTATCAAAATTAAAAGGTTTAGAACTGAATTGGCAAAAATGCAATTGGTTTAGGAATTTTTGGACAATTTTCCCATTATATAACAGCAAAAAACTTCTAACTTTCCATGAGCTGAATATCTGTGATTTGGTAACTTTTAACAGGTGGTGGTAAGTTTTTGGAATGTCCTAGCAGTTTCATGTTTTTAAATTCCATTATTTTGTCATAACTTTCTAAAAGTGTTAAGTGAATTACGGATGTGTCGAATTGTCTGGCCTTTCCATGTAATTTCTACATTTAAATAGAAGGATAGTCAGATTATCAGGAGGTTGTGTGGCTTGTGTTCCATGTTCATTGACACTAGTCATTTGGTTGCAGGATGTGGGAATTCTCCGTCGCTTTATACTTCATCAGTCTTTGGCCAAGTTCTTTTCTTTTCGCTGCTATTTATGGTACAGTGGAGTCAGCCTCTACAGCACTCTTTGGGGGAGTTGTTGGGAAATGGATGGATACATCGACTTATACAAAGGTTTGCAAAGGTTGCTCGTTACAATTGCAGATATGTTTCGTTAAAAAATACATGTGATATCGAGACTGAATAACTTATTGACTATTTAGTTTTTCTGAATTTCTATATACCATTGCGACCCCTCATAGCGTAAGCATCTTATAATATTTTAATGCAAGATTAGCATTACTTACGATGAGCCTTGGCCACATACTGACATCTCTCCCGACTGACATCTCTCACACCTGACAAATAACCTGGAGAACTTGATCAGCGTCGTTTAAGATATCCATGTCTTCACCTACTCATGGCAACTTGGGAGGAATTCTTTTGAATGATAAAGTAGGCACATAATGGTCCAAAGTCTGAGTTTGCATTCTAATCTGATTCGAGCAGTTTTTCCCTTTCTTTTTTGCGGTTTGGGTTATCGGTTTTGGCACAAATGCTGGCAACAATATTATGCCTTCAATTATTTGCAGGTTCTACGAATTTGGTTGTTGACCCAGAACTTCTCTTTTTTTATTGCTGGGGGAACGGTGCTGGAGCTGCTATTTCACTCGAATTTGAAGTCGACAAACTTCGTGGCCTTTATCTCTCTAGTAATATTAATATGCTTCTCTGGAGCCATTGGTGTTCTGTCTGCTCTTGCCGGTTCCATTATGATTGAAAGGGAATGGTGATTCTATCTAAACATTACTGTGCAATTTTTGAGTTCTAAACATGTTTTTTTGTCATACCATCAAAAGTTCCATTGAATGTGGTTTAGGGGCATGACCCTGGAAACTAAGAATTTACAGCTTTCTTTTTCCCTCATGTAGCAAGTAACAAGCATGGTCTAACCATAAAATACTCGGTCACCATAAAATGCAAAAGTTCTTATCTTAGAAACCTGATGAAAGACAGTTTGCAGGGTGGTTGTGATATCAGAAGGGCATCCACCAGAAACATTGACACAGATGAACTCAGTTGTCAGAAGGATCGACCTAATCTGCAAACTATTTGCTCCGGTAGTGTCGGGCTTCTTTATCAGCTTTGCATCGCTGAAGGCTTCTGCCGTGGCTTTTGCACTTTGGAATTTTGCATCTGTTTCGTTACAGTATTGGCTTATGAGTTCCGTATACAGTGGCATTCCCGCACTGAGAGAGAACAACCGGAGGAGAAGACAGAAAATTCCTTCGGATGGTACTGAAGGCAGAGTAGCAACATTAGAAGGTGGGGCGCTTCATGATGAGGCAAGTGTTCATGGGACAGAAGAAAATAGCTTGATGAGGAGGAAAATGAATCTAGTCATGAATAGTGCTTTCATGGTTTCGTGGAGGACATACTTAAGGCAGGAGGTGGTGCTCCCTGGCATAGCTCTTGCCTTGTTGTATTTTACAGTTCTCAGGTAACGGCAATTTCAAAGTCTGCAATTTGGAAATTGTGCTGGCAATTGTACCTCTTAGAACAAATTGTGCAGTATGTAGTATCTACTTTGGAAGACCGAATATGAATATCTTACTAGGCAAACTGAGTAATGTGCTCAGCTTGGTTAGCTTGGCATGGTCCATTTTCTCTTGCTTTGAGATCATGGTTGATTGGGATTCCTTTAAGCAATCATTTCCTTGTGGTTGAGGCTCTCAAAACTCCCATTTTAAGTGTTGTTATCTTATAAATTTTCTCAGTGCAGTTTTGGGACTTTGATGATGGCAGACCTGAAGTGGGAAGGAATACCTGCTTATATTATTGGTATAGGCCGTGGAATAAGCGCCACAATCGGAATCGCAGCGACTCTTATATACCCCTTCTTGCATTCTCGCATTTCGACACTTCGTACTGGACTTTGGTCTATTTGGTGCCAGGTACTTGCACCATTTTCAGCTTGGCATTGCAACTTTTGATTTAGGTTTAGAGACAGAGTTAAATTGTCTGATATTGCATGCTGATGATGACACAGTGGACCTTCCTAATCTTGTGCATTGCATCTATCTGGGTTCAAAACAAGCATCTGTCAGTGTCCATGTTGATGGGGGGTGTGGCGACATCACGATTAGGATTGTGGATGTTCGACTTGTCCGTGACACAATTGATGCAGGTGAGGACTCCATGCATCAATCTAGCTGAATCCGTCTGATGAAGTGGAGACATTTTCTACCATGAATAAATACATCGAATCGGCATGCTCAGCATTTTTCTTAAATTTGAATAGGACAATGTTCCTGAATGTGACCGTGGTGCTGTTGGAGGAGTTCAGAACTCTCTTCAGTCTGCTCTGGATTTGATGTCCAGCGTCATGGGAATAATAATATCTGATCCGCGGGTAAAATTCCGTCTGCTCTTGTATTATATAAACAGAGAGAGAGAGAGAGAGAGAGAGAGAGAGAGAGAGAGAGAGAGAGATGTGTGCACGCCCACATGATGTGTACACGTCACACATCTGTTTTGTGGTTAATATAGTTTTATAATTGATGATATTTGTCAAAGGAGATTAGTTTAACATATTACATTTAGAATTATTTTCTCTTTTCTCAAATAAAGCCCATTTGGACCTATCTTCAGTTATGCTCACTTCTTTTTTGGCTATAGGATTTCTGGAAGTTGTCATTGGTATCTTTTCTGGTGGTAACATCAGCTGCAATTCTCTACTGTGTGCATGTCTACCGTGTCCGGAAGCACCTTGTTCATATGGAGAAGCTATTGATTATGGTCAAATGGTCCAGCAAATCCTCGTGAGGAGCGAAGGTCGAAAGGATTGACATAAAAGAAGCTAGTCAATTGCAGTTTTTTTTTTTTTTTTTTTAATGAAGGATTTCTTTGAATGCTGAGAGCCCAAACTTGATGGATTAAGGGATCATGCTGGTTAAAAAATGTACATATTAACAGCAGTTCCGAAAAAACTACATAGTTGGAACTTGGAAGACCCTTGTACATGGATTAACTCAGAATATCTAGGAGTAGTTGTTGGATCATGATGTGCAAATTCAGGGATGTCCTTGCCATGATGCAGAAGTTCTATTGACTCTGCTTTGATTACTATTTGCTGCAGTTTTGTTGATGATATTAGCTTATTAAGATGCTAATTAACATCCATTCAAAGCCCTCGACTAAAAGCATCCGAGAGAAGGTATCTGCCCTTGTCAATCCGTGATGCATGATGATTAAGGAGCCGATCAGCTCTAGTGGAGTGAGACGACGAAAACTTCTATTGGACAGGCTATTTGTCCCAGAATTCAATTGTCAGGAAAGAGGCTTATGGCATTAACAAAGCACATTCTTTGATAGCAAAAACATTCTTATGTTTTTCCCATTAAAGATATTATGTGATAGCTATTATATCTAGATATCTGCATAGTGCTCTGTTCATGGAGCTAAAAGTGTAATGTTATGGTGCAGAAAGAAATCCATAAAGCAGAAAGAGATGCTGATTAATGTCTATTGTATTGTAGTCAAAAACTGGAAAAGTCAAGGGGAGGAGTTAGGTTATGTTTAGTAATCTGGATAACATTTATCTTATCTTGTGTTTGGTTTTTATCCAAAATAGGATAAAGTTGGATATAAGAATTATATGATTTGGATAAAAATTATCTTATATGAGAGATGGGATAAAAATAATAGGATTTCAAATATTCATAATATAAAAGTTATCTTTTTCAAATAATGAATTTCTTAAATTAATAATTAAAATAATAGTTGACTATAAAAAATTCAAATAATAATAAAATAACAATGATTTCGTTTTTATTTATTCCTATCTTATTTATGTATTTGAATTTCTTCCTATTTTATAATACATATGCAATATATATTTAGCATTTATATTTATTACTTATTTTAGGTATATTAGTATAGTTTACTATTTAATTAAATTTTATTTGAGAATAACGGAAGGGGAAAAAAAATAAAGAATAAAAGAGAGGGAAAAATAAGCAAATAGAAATGGAAAAGGCAAGAAAATTGTAATTTTTATTGTCTCCGTTTATGTAATTTTTAGATTCATTTATATAAATATGTCATTCTTACTAAATAATGGACAAGATGGATATATAAATATCAAACTTTATTACTATAATTTACTAAACAATGGATATGATGGGATAAGCAAATATCCAGTTTTATTATTGCGATTCACTAAATAGTAGAGATGATATAGTAAAATTCTTAAATTTCATATCTTATCTTATTCAATCATATCCTATCTATAAATGAAATTCATATGACTAGACGCGATCTTAGTTTTTACAATTACACATCCATGGATGTAACCCTACATGACCCTTTCAAAAAACCAACTCTCTAATTGACTTCTCTAGGGTTCTGTCTTCTTATCGGGAAAGGACAAAATCAGTTGACACTTCCATTGGTGTAACCTCCACCAGTTATCACCACATTCATGCGCCTGCAAAAGTCAAGATCAATGCTTCAGCTATTTTATTCGATCATTTGTGATTTCATTGCAAGAAAGAAGAACGCAAAAGTCAAGATCAATGCTTCAGCTATTTTATTCGATCAGTTCTGATTTCATTGCAAGAAAGAAGAAGAAGAAGAAGAAGAAGAAGAAGAGGAGGAGGAGGAGGAGGAGGAGGAGGAGTTGCTTGCTAAGATTCAAGAATTCACTTAACCTACCATAAAGATGATGAGGGAGCCGCTCCTCGACCATGAAACGTCTTCTCCACAGCCTCCTTTCCCATCGCACCTCACCAAATATCTGTACTCGGGCCACTTCCTGGCCAGATGGGGTGCCAGGTTCTGTGCTATTTACTTTGGTTCACTCTCCCAAAAGTTTTGTTGCTGTTCTGAGTATGATCTCCTCAGGATATGATGATTTGCTCTTCTCAGTCTTTTATACGAGCATGTTTGCGTACTCTCTGTATCATTCCTATTTTGGATATAAGAAAACCTCTCCATCATTTCAAATTGTCCCAAATGGCGTCTTCACTTATCCATCCTTCTCGTCCGTGCCTGATAAAATATGTCACTGGAACATCAAAGTTTTTGGATTTGATTGAAGGTTTTGCTGTTTAGACTATGTAGCCTAATCACTTCAACCAAAGAAATGCTTTCAAGTCGCCAAACAAGAGGTTACTCCCTGTTTAGTGGGAAAATACGCAAGTTTGTTGTCCTAGTTGTAGTAAGTGTTGATGGATGTATAATTCTTGTTCCAACAAAAATTACCTATTCTTGGTACAAATCCTGAACTTACCTGGTAAACAGTGATAGGAAGAATGATGAAGAGAACATCCTAGCTTCCTTTCAGTAGTACTCGCGTTACAGGATAACATCTCTTGTTTTCTGCTATACATCGATTCATAACTGGTACATGATTGTTAGTGGAAACATCAATTTGCCCCAATTCATCAACAAATAGTGAAAACTGTCTTATGCCGTTCATTAGGAAAATTGGTCCCATGGCCGATTAAATTTCATGTCAGTCTTTTACTTGAATTGACCATATAAGTGTGGCAATTCTCAATAAACTAATGGCTTTATTCTCAGATTATCTTCTCTCTGGATGCCTCTCCATTTGGAAATGAAGTATCTTTCATGCCTGCTTGTCTTGCAGGATGTGGGATTTCTCTGTAGCCTTATACATGATCAACATTTGGCCAGACTCTTTACTGTTGGCTGCTGTCTATGGAGTGGTGGAAAATGCCTCCACTGCCTTGTTCGGCCCAATAATCGGAAAGTGGGTGGATAGACTGAGTTATGTCAAGGTCTGATGAACTTACAATTCTTCATGTACTACGACACCTAAGAAAACATTGAACAGGACTTTAGCTCTGAATTTTACAATATACCAGTTTATTTAAATATGATAACTGTGCGATTTTACATTCATGAAGGGGCAAATATTTGTTGCAGGTTCTCCAGCTTTGGCTCGTGACACAGAACTTTTCGTTCATAGTTGCTGGAGGCACAGTTCTCGGTTTGCTAGCCTACCCAGATTTGAAGTCCACAAGTGTTCAAGCTTTTGTCTTGCTTGTCCTTTTGACCAATGTTTCTGGAGCTGTTGGCGTGCTTTCCACTCTTGCTGGAACAATCTTGATTGAAAGAGAATGGTAATAGTATTGGGCTTGAATACCGGCATCCCAAAGGCATACTGTTCTCTTTTATTTTTTTTTTCCTTTTCAAATTTGCTTTTAATGTGCCTCTAAATGCAGGGTGGTGGTGATGTCAGAAGGCCAATCCCCTACACTCCTTACTCAGATGAATTCAGTTATAAGACGGATTGATTTGATCTGCAAGTTGTTTGCCCCTGTTGTATCAGGCTTCATAATCAGCTTTGGTTCACTAAAAGCATCTGCTATGACTTTGGCGGTTTTGAGCACCATCAGTGTTTGGCTGGAGTACTGGTTTTTCATGTCAGTATATCAGGGGATTCCTGCTTTAGCTGAGCGAAACCAACAAAGAACCCAGAAACCTTTTCCTGCTGAACAGACAGAGAGCTTGTCTGTTCCAGATGATGATCATCAAGCAAATGCAGAAAAAAGCCAAAAGAGAAGTCTTGGTGAGAAAATTGCAAATCTGCCCCTAGTAAGTGCTTGGAGAGTGTACTTTGAGCAAGAAGTTGTGCTTCCTGGAATTGCACTAGCTTTGTTGTATTTTACAGTTCTCAGGTAACACACTGGAAACTGATGGACCCTCGAAGTTCATTTCTTTCCCATTTGTTTACAAGACTTACCTATAATCTACTTCTACTGACGTTTAGCTTTTCTCTAAAAGGGTAAAAAACGGGGTGATCAATCGAAGTTCTTAATATGTTATTAGGTGGAAACTTACATATGCATCAAAAACTAAGGTCATCTTAATTATTATGTTGTTTCTGGTATTATCTGCTAGACAGTTACTATTGCACTGCTGCATCATTGGGAACTGTGCAAAATTTTGGCAGTCTCGAGTCTTTCTTGCTCTGATTCAAATGCATTGACAATTTGAGGATTGTTGTATGGATTTACAGCTTCGGAAGTTTGATGACGGCTACATTAGAGTGGGAAGGTATACCTGCATTTGTCATCGGAATAGCACGCGGAATAAGCGCAACAATCGGTGTTGCTGCCACTGTGGTTTATCCAGCCTTACATTCTCATATTTCCACTCTACGAACTGGGCTCTGGTCCAGCTGGTCCCAGGTATATTTTTCGAGTACCAACTTGTATGGGACTTTTTTGGGTATACTGATTAGTGAAAAACAACTGAACTCTACATTATGAGAAACTATTGCAGTGGACTTTCCTGCTTCTATGTGTTGGGTCAATATGGGTCCAAAACAGCATAATAGCTGCCTATATGCTGATGGGTGGAGTGGCGGCATCTCGACTGGGATTGTGGATGTTCGATTTAGCTGTCATTCAACTGATGCAGGTTATCTACTTCCATTTCAATTATAACTCAAAAGAATAGCACCAGTCGTTCATTGCCTAGACATCTCACAAGCATTCTTGACGTATCTGTGGTTGAGGTTTAGCTTGATCCTTTTAACTGGTATCAAACCCACAATTCGTTATCTTCACTCGCCATTTAGTATATCGTCTTATGGGTTTATTCCTTGTTCATCTTCTTCCTCATTCTTCAGCTCCCTGTGCGTTCTTCAAATGGTTTCATTCACATTTACTAGCTTTAACTTTTGGTGGGATACTTTGATGCCGTTCTACACAAAAATAGTTTCTTGCAGTGGTTCACAAATTCTCATACCTGAAATATCACTTTCTGTTCTGGCCCTCTTCTCGTTTTTGACAGGATAAGGTTCCAGAATCTGATCGTTGCATTGTTGGAGGTGCCCAAAGTTCACTTCAGTCCACCTTGTATATGATGGCTTATGGTATGGGAATAATCATCTCAAATCCACAGGTGATCACCATTGCTTCTACTTCCTATGGCAGTATGGATAATATGTTACTTGTATCATGTGTGCTAATTATCTAAAGTTGGTCAAACTTTTGATTTACAATCTAACTGAATATTGATTTGTGGCTACTGCATCAGGATTTCTGGAAGTTGATTTTGTTATCATTTCTGTTTACTACCCTATCGGCATCTTTATATACTTTCCATGTGTACCGTGTCCGCAAGCACCTGATCCATTTTGAGAAGCTCATTTTGCTGAGAAGTTGGTCAATCGTACGGTCTCCAGACACCCACCAGAGTCAGAACGCGTGAACTTCATTTAGTGCTATTCTAGGACATTTTAAGAATCTTGTTATAATTGTCGACTGATATCGTATTCCACGATGAGCCACTTATGCTGTGACGCCTGGCAATTGTGTGTAAAATAGAAAACGATGACAGAGCAGACTGTCCTAATAGGATTTTGATATTGGATTGAGAAATACAATCAGGGACTTTGGTATGTTTATAGGAATATGGGCTGCTGCTTTCACATTTGCAAAATTCATCTGTTCGTTTTACATGCTTTCTTATACGCTCTGCAGAGTGATTGTTTCACATGCTTAAGATGCAATCTGGAAAAAAATTACACTTCCGGTTACCATACTTTTGAGTTCTGCTGAACTTCAATTTCCTGACACCTGAGATAACTTTTGATCAAGTCATTCAACTCGAATTCCTAATGCATGATGAGCTGAGCTTTGGCAAAATCCATTGCATAAATTGCATTGCAGATTTACTCCATTTCCAATCGAAATCTCCTGCATTCACCCATATTGTCGATAGAGAAAATTTTCTGTGACTTTGTTAGCAAGTAGTGGTTTTGCATGAGTGCTTCGACCACTGGATGCATCTGATCATTGAGGTGGGGCATGGAATGAAGCTTCTGGAAAGGACAAGCCATGCAATCTAGCCGCAAAACGCATGCCCAATATCGTCCATGAATATCATCAGGAAAAAAATGAGCGGGACAGGGTTGGTTGGGGAAGGAAGGAAACTGCTTTCACTGTTCATTTAACTGAATTAACCGGACATGATCTGAACCTAGCAATCCGGCCTGTTGAGTTTGTGGCTCAAATTCTTGCTGAGTCGGAGTTAGGTCCGTGACAATAGGTCCATGACAAGTTTGAAGGCGTTCGTGGCACGATAATGGAAGGGGCTCAGCACATAGGCCGAAAGGCCAGGGATGCCGGTCGGATTAAGCCTAGTGGCCAAAAGCTACTGGGCATGGGCCAGGTGATCGGCTAGCTTGTGGCCAAGTTGCCCGCCCTGATCGGCACCGAGCCTATTTATTTCGCTACTGGTCATCCAGCGGTCGCTCGGTAGTCGTATGGACGCGAACTCGGGTTTAAAAGTCTGATTTTGACCACCTCCTTTTTGAGAACACGAACACGGTGGAGGTGTTTTTTGAGCTTCTTGCGAAACTTGGTGTGATAATTACTAGGCTTGTGAGGATTCGTCTATTGGAATATTGGAGACACACGAGAGCTTGAGTGATTGATTGTGACTCTATAAGAAAAGTTATCCAAAAAGTTATTAACTTACTAGAATGTGGCCAATTAAATCCTAAATTTTTAAATTTAATTAACATAGTCCTAAACTTTTTGACGATTTGTCCAATTTAGTCATTCAAACTAATTTTGGCTTAAATTGCTAACATGACAATCCAATCATAATATAGAGGATAAGATTTTTACAATCTTTTCATGTTTTGAAAATTTTCTTTTCTTTTCATTCAATTTTTTTTATTCCTTTCATTGGTTGTTGGCCATAGGCAAGGGTTACCCTCACTAGATTTGGCAAGGACCACCCCCACCAGCCACCCCTTACCCAAATTTGGTGAGGACTATGGCAAGTGAGGGTGTCCCAAACCTTGTTGGCCCTTGGTTGTGGCCAACAGCCTCCGTTGGTCATCATCGATACTTAGCAATTGATGGAGGGAAATAGGAAAAATAAGAGAAAAAAATTGCAAAACCATTCGCATCAGTTTTCTTAAACCAAAATTAATTAGAATGACTAAATTATCAAATTGTCTAAAAATTTAGGATTAAACTGATCAAATTAAATGTTTAGAATTGAATTGATTGCCATAATAAATTTATGATTTTTTTGGATGATTGTTCCGAACTCTGTAACTCTTGGATTGATAGTGAGTTTTTCTATGACTGGCTCTCCCAATAGGTTGCAAGTAGCAACACTCTGTCAATTAAATTTCTGGTGCTCTTGATCATTTCACGTTGACTCTTATGATAATTTATTTATTTATTTATTTATTTATTTATTTATTTATTATTATTATTATTATTATTATTATTATTATTATTATTATTATTATTATTATTATTATTATTATTATTATTATTATTTTGTCTTGTGTTAGATTTGAACCGCAAGATCTTTTTGGCATTATTTTTTGAATGGGCAAAAAGCACTTGCCAACCTCGTATTTCTTTTCTGGTTCTAAAGTCAGGTCACTGTCGTCCAAGCACACGCAGAAGTTTCAAAAGCATTTGAAGAGCAGAGCCAAAGAAAGGTAAACCGGGCATCCAGGGCCCAAAACTCCGCAAACGATAGGTTCGTGCATTAAAAGGACAGCATGGCAAGAAACGATATCCTGGAAAGGTCATCGCGCATACATTGATGCAGAGGATGCCGGAACACTCGATGACTATTCTGTGCAGACTGTTCCTGGATGTCTTTATCATGTTACGTATGTTTTACTTGCTCCTATTTGATATCCATCTGCAGTCTTTTTTTTATAATAGCGGCTTTATCAGATGCTAGTTACCGCTCATCTTGAATGTTAGACCCTTGAAGTTCGGCCCCGAGGAAGAGATTCCTCCACGACAACAATCCGGGCGCCAATCAGCTCCAATTGATTGAGACGATAAGGCACTTATTTCCTGAGGAAGGTCGATCGGCTGCATCATGATATGGATGTGACTGTTTATTACAGGTTCTGATGAATGACTATCTGACTTTGTAGCATTTCCTTTTCTTTTCGCGATCGAGATGATCATTATGCCGGACGTAGTGTCATCTCCAGACGTCTCCATGTTCTTCGTGCTACATTTTTTTGGATATGAAAATGATCTGTCTTAATTGAACAGGGTCTCGTCCAAATGGTTTCTTGCTACCGATGAATTTGTGCAGGAGAAACTAGGAGATGAATGTCATAAATTCATCATCTGATAGCTCCTTTTCTTCTTCTTCTTCTTCTTCTTCTTTTAATTTTCGGTAATCATCTGTTGAAAATATATCTCAAATTTAAATCCATAAAAAAACCTAATAGAAATTGACTTTTGGTTGAGATTTTCTATTTTGCATCCCAAGTTTCTTCCATATAGATTATGTGGGAGCACAAAGGTCTAATAAGGAAAAAGTATTACAGAAGGATTTTCAAGAGGGTTGAAGAATAAACGCTTTCTTTTTTCAAAGATTTTCTAATTTTACGTTTCCTAGTTTACAATTTGGTTTCCTTTGTGAGTCAAAGGTTTCCTATTAAAGTTGGTTTCCCAAATGTTTTCTAATTCCAAGTTTCCTAGTTTAAAAATTTCCTAATTTAATGTTTCCTAGTTTAATATTTCCCACGTTTTCTAGTTTAGTGTCCTAGGTGTTTTTTCAATTGTAAGAATGGGCTTCTTCCTGGATTGCATTCAAGAGATGAGCATGGGTCATTGAAAGAAAGAATAAGTCAAGTCGAGTGTGGTTTTAATTTCTATTATACCATTTGATCTATAGCAGAATCTTGTATTGCTCTCTGCTCTCTCCATGTTGTAGGTCACTCTAATTGAACCACATAAATCCATTGTTCCTCCTTCTATCTATTCTTTTATTTTTCGATCAACATTATTTAATGCCCAAGTCTTAGAAATGAGCAACTCTTGCTTCAGCAGTATCCACAATTAGCAAATTGATATTGCAACTTCTTCTCCAGTATTCCCCAGAAGTTCTGCCCTCTCAAGCTGGGCTTCTTTCCTTGCAACAAAGGGGTGTCACCAGGTTTATCTATCTGGGCATGGCAGGCTCAAAGAAGTCCAAATTAGATGTGCTTCTGGAGAAGGAAAGGAAACAGTTTAGCTCTCTGACAGGTAAAATGGAGAAAGAAAAAACCAAAAAAGAAGTGAACTATTCTATCTTCCACTGTCCTGATCTGATTCTGACCTTGGATCCTTGTGGCAGCTGGTGTTAGGGATGAGACACAAACATATGTTTCGCTGTTCTTGGATCTTAACCCTTTGACAAAAAAAGACAAACCCACATGGATTATCGTACAGCGGAACGCTCCGTGTTACCTTTTCCAACGTTAGGCATTTGGCATTTTGTAATCCAAAGGTTTGAACATTGCTCTTAGGCCCTCTTTTCTTATTGAAGCCGTTTACTTGCTCTCTGGACAAAGGTCCCACCATATTCGGATCCTACTGAATGTAAGGATTTGAACATTGTTTTTGAGGTTTTCTATGTTTTTTTGCTCTCATGGGAAAAAAACAGAGATCAGCAGTCAGACAGCTGACAGCTTGTAGACAATATCTTAGTAGCCATATGCATCTAACCCCCTTGGTTTTGAGGGAAAATCTCAAATAAGGAGCCTATTTTCTCAAATAAAGGATCCGAAGTGACTGTTGTCCCAAATAAGGATCCGACGTGGCTAACAAGTTTCAAATAAAGACCTAAACTTACCGGCTAACCAAAATGTTCACCGGCCGGCGAGAGTGTGATATTTTCGGTGGCCGAAATATGGGCAATTTTGTCCAAAAAAAATATAGATAGAAATTAACAAACCCTAAAAACCATCCCCAAACTCTTCACGTTCTTTTGACCTAAAAAGAAAAACTCTTCATGTTCTCACGTTTTTCTTCTTCTGCTCTTCATCTTCTTCGTTCTTTGTCCTCTCTCACTTGGAGCACGGAAATTTTTTGTTAATGGAACACGAATTGAAAGATAACAAGAAACCTCTACCTTCGTTTCTTCACATCTTCTTCTTTTGTTTTTGTCTTTGTTTCTTTCCAACAAAGAAGACAAATCTTGAATAAAGCCATATTTTCGTTATTGGTGTATAACACGAGGGCCTCGATTCTTCATTATCTTTTCCTAGGTTTGCCATACACTTTGATTCACACCCCCGTTTAACCGAGGTCAGTTTTATTCAAATTGAGAGAAAGAGAGAGAGAGAGAGAGAGAGAGAGAGAGAGAGAGAGAGAGACAGAGGAAGGGAGTTTGACAACTTGAATTTTCAGATTTTATTTTTGATTAAATAAATCGGATTTCATCGACGCTATTCTTTGAGCTGATCACTCACGAGATAACTAGTCTATATGGGGAAACAATTAAGGAATCTAAATGCAATAGACTTGAGAATTCGACTAGAAATCGACTGCTCGATCGTGTTGATTAGCAAAGGTCATTACAACACTGTCAAGATCGATAAGAGATCAGAGGTAGGTCGATGCGATTGCGATATGTGATCAAAGTGTGGGTGATTCCACCTGATTGCAAAATTTTCATCAATCAGCACTAAATTGATTTTTTGTCGTTTTGAGTACCCTATGTCGGTAATTGAAACCTCGAGATTTTCACGACAATCGAGAGTCGCCAATGTGTCGAAGATGTATATTGTGACTCAAGATAAATCGATCACGGGTCAATTGTACCAAAAATTCCTAAAAGTTACCCGGTAGATTAGGTCAAGCTAAAAGCGTGCCGGAATGAAATTAACCATGAATTTAAACCCAATTTTAGAAATTGAAAGTTTTGTGGTGTCATGAGCTATTTTAGGAATGTCGACTCATCCTCCGAAGATTTTTCAAGATTCTGAGATTTTTACGGAAAACCATTTCGGGCATTACAAAAAATTAGCGGAAATTCGTACGGGCCAAATTAAAGAAAATTTGGACTTCTAAGCCGAGCCATTGGACGTCGGGGACTTATAGAAAATTGTATGGGATTTTTCTTCACTGAAATTGGACTTCAATTTGGGAAATTTCATGAAGAAATTGAAGCCAAGATTTAAGGAAATTCGGAGTTGGATTTTGGGGCAACAAATTGGGCTTCGAAATGGGATTAATGGTGGATTTTAAACAATAAAGTAATAGGAGGAAACATTGGGATATTTATGCAAGCTTAAAGGGAGACCAAGCATTGAATTTTTGGAGATAACTCATTGACTTTGGCCCCTCTCTTCATGGGCACGTCTTCTTTTCCCCCACCGCCTCTTCGCTCGAGCGAGACTCCTGCTGGGTTCTGCTTATGTTTTTGCTTTTGCTTTTACTTCATTTTTTCCTCAAAGACAGCCGCCCCTCATTTTTTTTTCATTTCATTTCTCTCACACCAGCACTCACGCACACCAAATTCTCCACTCACCCTCTCCCTCTCAGCCACAGAAGCCACGAACGAAGCCTCCACCGAGCTGCCATTCCCTTCGGCCTTCACGCCTGCAAGCTGCCGAGTCTTCATTTCATTCGGCCAGCCCACGATTTTTATTCCAGCGAAGCAGCTTGTTCCAGTCAACCACGCCATTCCCTCGGCGGTTTGTTGACCCAGCAGTCTCCTGCGTGTGCCACCTGCCTCCGCCAGCCTGCTTGTGTCTTCATCCAACGTCTTCAGTCACGCGAGCAGCAACTCTTCAACGTCCCTCGAAGATCAGCGAAGACAGCAGCTCACGTTTTCCTTCGCTCGTGGATCGGCCGCATCCAGCCCAGTTGCTCGTGCGTCTCGGCCCAACGTCTTCAGCGTCCATCAAGCCCAGCGAAGTCTTCAAGAGTCTAGCAGCCCACTTCGCAAGTCCAGTTTTTGAGGCCCAATTCCAGCAAGTCCACTGAAGCCTGCGTGTTTTCTGCAAGCCCAATTCAGCAGCCAAGCCCGCAAAGTTAGCCCTCTTCGGGCCCGGTCCAATTCAAAAGCAAATCTTAGATTTGGGCTGAGATTTGTTGGGCCCGTTTTAGGCTCGGCCCGAGTGTCTGCCGATGCCGCCGAAAATTCGGATTTCGGCTGCCATCGTGCCGTCGTCGCGGTGAACCGGTTTCCGCAATTAACTGGTGAGTTTATACTCTAAACTCTTCTTAGTAGGCTAATGACGTTTAAGGGGTGTTTATATTTTTTAATTAGGAATTAGGTGGTTAGTTAGATTAAATTAGTGATTTAATTAGTTAATTGTGCATGTTAGGTGGCTATATTAAATTAATCAAGGCCTAGATATGATGTGCTATTTATCTAGCAGGGTTCAGAAATTTTCCGGGTTCGTATCGGTATTTAATTTAGTGATTTTGGCCTAGGTTGGTATTTTTAGAAATTAAATTGAATTATTTAATTAATTTTAGAAATTAATTAATTATTAATTATTTTTCTGGAAATTAGATCGAGATAAATGGCAGACCGAATTTCGTCGATTGCAATGGTGTGGTTAATTTCTGCAATTGAGTTATTGTGTGTTGGTTATGAGAACTAGTCTCAAGCTTTTAAGCCAGACATTGCTCTATTTGGGATATCCATTCTTTGGATCTCGGTTTGTAGTAAATTCTGGACCTACACCCCTTTGAGGAAGCTATCTATTAAGATATGGACGTCGCCGTGCTCAATGGTGGTGAGACGACGCCTGGCTACGCCAGAAGGACACCGAACTAAAGAGCAGGTGACTCAGGTCACAGTAGATTCTAAACCTATGCCCTTTCGGAGGAGCCGTCTATTAAGATATAGACGTACTCCTGCTCAATGGCGATGAGGCGATACTTGGTTGTTCTAGTAGACACTGAACTTGAGATTAAGTGGTACCCTTAAGGGACGAATATTAACCATTGAAACGCTTGGGTCATTGAGTTGATGAGATGTTTCAATGGTTATATGCATTTGAGATATAAACTATGCTAACGTGCAGGACGGAATTGAGACAAGGTAAGTCTCCATCTCTTGATTGTGTGATTTTGTGGTTAGGACGCTTCTGGGCGTATTTCCCTCCTGATTGGGGTTTAGCGTGTAAACTTCCTGAGATTTATATCTTATCCTATTGTGGGCTTAAATTTTCAGGATCATCAAGTGGAGGATCTGGAGCTGAGAGGAGGTGATTTGAAGTGTAAGTTGGTTAGGACCGCTTCTTTTTGGAAAGTCAGTTTTTGTAGTCTTTTGGTCATAGACCTTGTACATGATTATATGTGAATATAAAGACATGTTTGTTTGTGAATTTATTGTCCTGCTTTTTTATCCCGAGATGATTACTGTCAAGAGATTTATTATTCGCTTCCGCATGTGCTTAAAAATGAGAAGGGTCGGCGACTGGTACTGGGAAGTCGCAAAATTTTATCGACCAAAGAGGGATGGGCATGCGCTCGGGGTTCGAGGGCATGACAAGGAGGGAGGGAGGGCATGTACCTTTGGAACTTACGGAGACATAGATTTTGCTCCATCAACAGAGAATTTGGGTTCTTTAAACGAGAGGGGACAAAGAACGTAAAAGATGAAGAGCGAAAGAAGAAGAACATGAAGAGTTTGGAGGTTTTGTTTTTAGGGTTTGTTAATTTCTACCTATAATTTTTTGGGACAAAATTGCTCATATTCTGGCCATCGGAAATGTCACACGCTCGCCAGTTGGTGAACATTTTGGCCGGCCAACGGGTTCAGGTCATTATTTGAGACTTATTAGCAACTCCGGGTCCTTATTTGGAACAATTGACACTTCAAGTTCTTATTTGAGAAAGTAGGCTCATTTTGGGTCCTTATATGGGATTTTCCCCAGTTTTGATTTCTTTATCCGTTTTCTTCTTAGTTTTCAGGATTTAATCTTGTTTTTTTTTTTTTTTTTTGGGTGAAACCAAGTATGCGATATAAGGACCAACTTTCTTGATACCATTTGCATCACTTTCATCAATCACACCAAAAAACAGGGCACTCATCACAACCATATAGTACAACTTAAAGCCTATCATCATTTTGGATGCAGTGAGCGGTCACAATATAAAGTAGAGATCTGCATCCCAATCGTTCATCCCATCCACAATTCACTGGAAGAAGAAGAAGAGGAACAACTTGGTATGATTTAAGAAGTCAGTGCAGCGACATAAAATGATGAGGGAGCCACTCCTTGATCGCAAATCGGGTGCTCAACAGCCATCTTTTCCGTCGTTCCTCACCAAATATTTGTACTCGGGCCACTTCTTGGGCAGATGGGGTGCCAGGTTACACTTTTCGTTTTGCTTCAACTTTGGCAATGGTTCGGATTCACCCATCATAAAGAACACTTGCTAATAATGCGAAAGAGAACATGTGCTTCATGGAGCACAGTTCAGCACAGTACTCTTCATACAATTTAATTTTGAGATGTTTTTAAATTTGTCTATGTTTTTAAATTTGGGAAGCTTTTCCTTTTTATTCTTCCATTTTTTTCTCATTGCTTAGAAAGGCTGATTTGCTATTATCACTTCAACATCATAGTTTTTGAATTGAGAAGAGAGTTTCAACTGCATAATTCAATTATCTCAGCCAAAAAGTAATTTCTTTCCCTTCCATGGCCAACAATTGGAAATGAGTCGCAAACTGATGTTTACTAGTTCTATCCAGCCAAAAAAGGCAGTTGTTCTAGTAACTGCTGTACGGGATGGATTTACTAGACTCAATTTATCAGGTAAAAAAGAAAATGGAAAAAATAAATAGCAAAAGGAAAAGCTTGTGCCTTTCAGCAGTATGCCAGATGCATATAGCAGGATCATGTAAAAAAGTAAGCAATCAAACAGCCCTTGTCTTCTTTTGTTTAGGCATGCGTACATATCCTTTACACAGTTCTTGGTGAAATAAAATCTTGACCCAACCTATTCACCTATTCAGTAGTTCCGGAAATTTTGGTATGTGCAATTCTTTAGAAAAATCAAACCTTCTAAGGCCACGGTTCATTTAGATCTGACTTGAATGAAACGGAAAGGAGGCAACTGGATGTGTCACCTGTCCGTATGATATAATGTCTTCTTGTCTTGCAGGATGTGGGAATTTTCGGTAGGTTTGTACATGATCAGTATTTGGCCAGACTCTTTGCTATTGGCCGCTGTCTATGGAGTGGTAGAATCTGGCTCCATATTCTTGCTTGGTCCAACCATTGGAGAGTGGGTAGATAAGTTGAGTTATGTCAAGGTCCGATAAACTTCAATTCTCAAAGTTCTCAATTCACGACCAGAACAAAAGAAATTGGATGGCATTTTAGGTCCAAATGCTGCAACCAAAGATTTGGAACTAAACAAGCATTTTTCAGAGAGAAAATAATTGCTCAGAATACTGGGATGAGTTCGAATTGTTTTTGTAAAATCCCATACTTGTTGCAGGTTTTACAGCTCTGGCTCATGACACAAAACTTCTCATTTGTGGTGGCCGGAGCCACAGTCTTTGGTATGCTGGCCTATTCAGATCTGAAATCAACAAATCCAGGGTTGTTCATCGTGCTCATCGTCGTGACCAATCTTTCGGGCGCTATGGGCATGCTTTCTACTTTGGCTGGAACAATTTTGATTGAAAGAGAATGGTAATGCAGAGTTTAGAACTATAGTTAGAGTCTCTTCCACGTAGAATGCCTTAGACTTTTGGCGAATTGAGTAGAGAACAGTTTTCCGGTACTGTTTTGCTACAAACTTTTGTTTCAATTTGTTTTGCCTAATAATTATTCCTCTGAATGCAGGGTGGTGGTGATGTCAGAAGGCCAACCTCCAGGACATCTGACCCAGATGAACTCGGTCATCAGAAGGATCGATCTGATCTGCAAATCATTTGCTCCAGTTGTTTCTGGCTTCATAATCAGCTTTATTTCACTAAAAGTATCAGCTATGACTTTAGCCATATTGAACGCAACATGTGTTTCGCTGGAGTACTGGTTTTTCATGTCTGTATATAAGGGTATTCCGGCTCTTGTTGAGAGAAACCTGAGAAGAACCTTGAGGCCTTCTCCGGTTGATCTGTTAGAGAGCTCACTAATTCAAAATGGTGATCCAGAATCAGCAGAGAGCAGCCAAAAGCAGAATTTCAGGGAGAAAATTTCAAAAATTCCCTTCGTTTGCGCTTGGAAATTGTACCTAGAGCAAGAAGTTGTGATTCCTGGAGTATCCCTAGCTTTGTTGTATTTTACAGTCCTCAGGTGATGTGCTAGAAATTCACTCTGCAATTATATATCTAGGACTAGTGATGGAACTTACATTTCCCCTTCCCGTAGAAAGACCGATCTGCCAACCAATGTTCATTTTTCTTTAGCTGAGTTAAAAGTAGAGCAGATAACTTCACCCCAGTTATACTATTTTGTCTAGAAAACTCGTCTTTTGTGGAAAATGTGTATGACAAATTTGTGCTCGCATCAAATTTGAGGCTATCTCAATGTTATTGCCTTTTTCTCGTGCTATCTACTAGAAGGCATTTCTCACTGCTTCTCCATCATCAAGGCAGTGTGAAAGTTCAGGTCTTTGTTGCTCTAATTCGATTGCTTTTTCAAGTAGAAGAATCTAATTGTTTTGGTTTCAAATTCTACAGCTTCGGAAGTTTGATGACTGCTACATTGGAGTGGGAAGGTGTACCGGCATTTGTCATCGGAATAGCACGCGGCATAAGTGCGACAATTGGCATTGCAGCCACTGTGGTTTGTCCAGTCTTACAATCCCGCATTTCTACACTAAGAACAGGGCTCTGGTCTTGTTGGTCCTAAGTACAGTGACGTGCTCTTACTTTGTAGGGATTTTTAGTCCGTAGATTTTTTAAAGCATGACATGGATATATTCTTAAAATCTATTGCAGTGGATCTTCCTGCTTGTATGTGTCGGCTCGATATGGGTTCAAAATGGCTTAGCAGCTGCCTACATGCTGATGGGAGGAGTGGTGGCATCTCGACTGGGACTGTGGATGTTCGATTTAGCTGTTATTCAACAAATGCAGGTTATTTACTTTGATTTCAGAAGTTCTAGTCTCCAAAATGACAGTATAAGTGGCTGATTTTATGGACAGTCTCACCAGCATAATTCCTGATCTATTCTTTCCTAACCATACACAGTTGAAGCACTTGTTCATTGCCTGGCCTGGAGACTTTTGTTGTCTTTCCTCATTTCTCTCATTGGCTTTTTGGCAGGACGAGGTGCCAGAATTCGACCGATGCATCGTTGGAGGTGTTCAGAACTCGCTCCAGTCCTTTTTGGATTTGATGGCTTATGTTATGGGAATATTCATCTCGAATCCACAGGTGATTGATTCTGAGTGCTGCTTCAATTAAATGGATGATGCACCGTTTGTGAACTCTGTTTTTTCTTTTTCCCCTCTCAAGTCTGGCCATCTTTTGCTTCAGAATCTAACTTCTCAAATTGTGATTATTGCATCAGGACTTCTGGAAGCTGATGCTGTTATCTTTTCTAGCGGTTACGCTGTCGGCGATTCTGTATACTTTGCATGTTTATCGTGTGCGCAAGCATCTCATTCATTTTGAAAAGATCACTCAGCTGGGCAGTTGGTTGATGAGACGACCTTCAGAAAGTTGTCGGACTTAAAACGCGTGAGCAAATTTTTATATAGTCTGTGCTGTTTTAGGATAATCTGCAAGAACCTATAGAGCTAGATCACAGGTAAGAATCCTCTGCAGTTAGATAAATATGGCAACTTCAACTATCAAGATTTTAATAAGATTGAGAGATGAAAACTGCAACTCTATTTTAGGATGTGTTTCAAACACGAAAATGCTGCTTCTGCATTTGCCAAATTCTCGTGCTAAGTTAGGGTGTGAATGATAACCATTCTGATCATAAATTGATTTATGAAACATAACCTATTTCTATTTATGGATGAGTTTTTAAGGAAAAATACATGTTTGATAATGATGGCCAAAAATTGATTTATAGAACAAAAATAGATTGTTCTATTTCTATTTCTAGATAAGTTTCTAAGAAAAAAACATGTTTGATAACGACACAAAATTTCCCTCTCCTGAGCACTAGCAAACGGTGGATGGCGGACGATGGGCGGTAGGCACGCAGTGAGCAGTGACCGGGTGGCAAACGGCACGAGATGGCAGGTGGGTGACCAATTAGTAGCAATGACGAGCGATGAGAAGAATTTTTATTTATCATTTTTGTTCCAAAAATAGATAAGAAGAAAATTTTTAGTTCTTATTTCTATTTCAAACCAATTTCTAGACAAAAAATTTGTTCCAAAACTAGAAAGATGACATTGGGATATCAAATGAATTTCTGTTCTAGACTTCTTTCTGAAATAGAAAAATAGTTCTGAAACAAAAATAAAATGATTATCGTGCACATTATTAACTTCTTGTGTTATTTCCTCATGCAAAGAGACGGTTTTCGCATGTTTAAGACAACAAACAACAGAACGTGCAATTTATCTGTCTTTTAACTGTTAATGAATGCTGATGGACAGATTACACGTGCCCTGCTTCTTGTCTGGGGATGATTTGGTTTATTAGAGGCCACCCCGAGCAGTGTGCCACTGCTCAGGCCTCGTCATTTCCCTGAACCACGCTCGGGTTGGCACGGAAGAAGCTTCACGGGATCGGGAGGTGGACCCTAAACCGTAAAGGGGTTCGGCCGGGTTTCCCAATGGGACCGTTATCCCATACTACTCCCTCTCACTTGCCTGTAAATGGCTTGTGAGAGAGAGTCCTCCCGGGATGGTCATTTCAGGAGGGAACAGTTTAAGGACTTATTCAGGTCCATTATGAATGGTCGAATAGAATCTCTTCATCGTAGCCAGAGAATTGGAGAGAGACCAGCCAACTTTCTAAACCTTCTTCATCGTGCATATTTACCGATCGAAACACCCAAAAACTAAAATACAGAGGCAAGCCGAAACACACCACTCCTTTCACGAAACCATCGAAATTTACAAAGATATAATTAAACCCCGTGCATACAAAGAATGAAGGCATAACAGCAGTACAAACAATGGACATGTGAGTGGAACGAACTCAAAACTAAATGTAGGACTGGGTCGAGAGTTTGTATGCGGAAATAAGTGCAGACAAAGCCAACGTGAGGAAGCCAAAGAAGGCCATGCTTATCGAAGCCGCTAAGCAGTCGGTGAACAGATTATCCACATTGTTTCTCATCCTGTTGGTCATGGGCACGGCCGAAGATGCTGCCGATATCAGGAGGTATGCCACAACCTGATGCAACCCAAGATAATTAAATTGCAGTCAATACATCGAAACAGCATTATCACATAGATTCATTTCAATTGCGAAATGATACATAGACAGTCTCCATAGAGAGGTGAACATGTGGGCTCGTGAAATTGCGAGACCATTGTCGAGGCTAAAATGCAACAATCGAATTATATGAGGAGGCAAAGCATGATCCCCTATTCCAGTATCATGTAGAAATTGTGAGATTGCTGCTATGTTGAAGACCAATCTATCAGATGAGATCATGGTTTAAGATTGAAATGCTCTACTGGGAACATATGGGCTCTGGATCCTTTTTGGTCAACTCCATCCCAACTCCTCCGTCAAGTG
Source organism: Eucalyptus victrix (assembly GCA_016097545.1). Classification (NCBI taxonomy): domain Eukaryota; kingdom Viridiplantae; phylum Streptophyta; class Magnoliopsida; order Myrtales; family Myrtaceae; genus Eucalyptus; species Eucalyptus victrix. Next base: position 14,210,054 of record CM027835.1, read on the forward strand.
ATTGCTATAACCCAGTACTATAAGTCTAAATTTCTCTTCTTAATGAGGACCACGCAAAGAGTATGTTTGGGGCCAGCAAAATGAATGGGAAACCCAATGATTAAGACAGAGCTTGGACATTCCATGTGATATGTTCTTGTCTAATTGTGCAACGAAAAGGTCTGGCTTTTACAGATGGAATTTGGGTCCCATGTTCTCGAATGCTGACAATGATGTAACTCAGGTTGAATTGAAGACTTTTGAACAAAAGAAAGGGGACTTTGTGACCTCGGTTGAAAAGGATAAAAAGTTGGCCAGGAAAAAGGCACACGACGAGTAATCGATGAATTTCAAAGCGATTCATCTCTCCGCATCGAAAACTTCATTTACCCAAATCTATCTTCGAATTTTCGCAAGCTTTCGGATACTTTTTTTTGGACAGAAAGATATAATATTAGATGGAATGTGTATTACAGCCAGCAGCTACGGCGTCTGATACAAGAAGATCCGAAAGGGGAGGGGGGGGGAAGTCAGCCCAACTAGGAATAAGATAGCCTTTGCTATGGGCCCTAGCGGCCCAGTCAGCTGCAAAATTAGCCTGTCTTTTACAAAACCTAATACATAGATACGAGAAACGGCAACAAAGAGCGGCGGCTTCTGCTATCAAAGTGCGAATCTCCCATGGTGGATCGATCTTGTTGTTGATGGAGTCAACCAAAAGAAGACAATCAGACTCGATCTGAAGATACGTTTCATTGTTGCCTTGCTGCAATAGGTGTCGAAGGGTCACGATCAAAGCTGAGTTTCTGTTTGCAAGGCAGAAGACACAGGTACCATTATGGTAAAACCTTCTCGCATTTTCCCTGTGTGATCCCGGCTTATGAATGCCATAGATCCTTCTATATTGTCTGCATTATAAGCCCCGTCAATATTGATCTTCAAAGTGCCCGGATCAGGGGCTTGCCAAAAATTACTTCGGTCAGAGGGGTTGCAGTGAGGTCCATTTGAGAGATGGAGAATATTTTGAGTTTTTTTGACTTGGGCGAGAGCAGCTTCAACAACAAGGGTCGAATCTGGACGTTGTCTATTAAAAACGAACCTGTTTCGAGCTTTCCAAATCTGCCAGAAGACTACAGCGATAGTGTCCAGATCAGGTGAGTTTTTCCTCTGAATAATACGATATGTTATCCATTCTTCCATGTGGTTTATATCTCTTGCATCAATGTGAATCCGAATATTATGATGAGTCCATATTCCATGAGTCCATGGGCAGAGGAGGAAGAGATGTTCAATAGTCTCGGGTAGGTTTTGATGGCATAGTATACAAGTCGGATCAGTATTGATATGTCGACGAAATAGATTATCTTTAGTTGGCATTGCATTGTGACATATAGTCCATAGAAAAATTCTTATAGTCCATAGAAAAATTCTTACTTTTGGTGCGAGCTTGATCTGCCATATTTTTCCTCCAAAGGAGTGAAGGGGCTTGATAGGAAGATGAGGGTTGACAATTTGTATTACTGGTTGCGCTCAATGCTGTTTTCCTGATTGACTGATATCCGCTTTTGACTGTGTATATTCCTTGTGTTGTGGCTGTCCATACTAGACGATCTGAGGCAAAGTTAGCATTAACTGGGATTCTTTGTATCTCCCGAACTAGAGAGGCATCATAGAATTGATTAAGCATAGCTACATTCCATTTGTTTGAGTTATTGTCCAATAGATCTGCTACAAACATAGGTTCCTCTCGTGCTGCCGGACCAATTAGTCGCCCTCTTGGTAGCCATCGGTCTTCGCGTATCTTAATCTGAGTTCCATCACCAACGGACCATTGGATATTAGGTAGGATTACCTCTCTTCCTGCTAATAGACTTTGCCACCCCCAAGAGGGGCGGGCTCCTCTATCCGCCTTAAGAAAGTCTTTGGAAGGGAAATACAATGCCTTAAACAATTTGGCCCAAAGGGAATGAGGCTGTTGTAGTAAACGCCAAGCTTGTTTCCCCAACATAGCCTTATTAAAGTCGGCTAGATCTCGGAATCCCAATCCTCCCATTGCCTTTGTACATTTTAGAACCTCCCAGCAGCTTCCAATGAACCCCTGACTTTCGACTATCACTCTGCCACCAGAATCTAGCAACTTTCTGCTCAATAGCTTTGCAAATGGATATAGGAATTTTAAAGACAGACATGGAATATTGAGGTATAGCCTGCACAACCGTCTTAATTAGAATTTCCTTGCCACCCTTGGAAATAAGATTCTCCTTCCAACCATCTAGCTTTTTATTCACTCTAGCCATCAGCCATGCAAACATATCCCTTTTTGATCTCCCCCAGTCCGATGGAATACCTAAGTATTTTCCTGTTTTATCAAGTATGGGAACTCGGAGTTCACTAGCCAGATTTTCTTTTAGACATTTAAGGCAATCCTTGCTGAAAAAGATACCTGACTTATTTCTATTTATTTCTTGTCCCGTGACTAGGCAATATTGGTTCAATATGTTAGCCAAGTTCTGACATTCTCTAATTGTGCCATCTAAAAAGAAAATGGCATCATTAGCGAAAAACAAGTGGGAGAGAGTAGGACACGACCTGTTTAGTTTGATTCCCCGCAGATTCCCGATATCAATTGCTTGTTTGATGAGAGTTGATAGGAGATTAGCTAGCAAGATGAATAGATAAGGGGACAAAGGATCCCCTTTACGAAGACCTCGTGTTGGGTGGAAGTAAGGTAGCTGCTCGCCATTGAATTTGATGCTGATAGATACTATTGAGATACATTGTGAAACCCACTGAATCCATATAGGATGGAACCCTAGCTTGAGTAAATAGGCCATTAGAAAATCCCATTTCACTCTATCATATGCCTTTTACATATCCATTTTTAATATTGCTGGAAAATTCCTTCGTTGTTTTGGAATCCGAATCTGATGGAGAATCTCTTGAACCATGAGGACGTTGTCCTGGATTTGACGTCCAGCAACAAATGCGGTTTGCTCCGTAGAGATTAGGTCTGGCAATAAGGGCTTTAGCCGATTTGCTAGGATCTTGGATATGATTTTATAGGCAAAATTGCATAGGCTAATAGGGCGAAAATGGCTCAGACTTTCTGGGAGTGGTATCTTTGGGATCGGGATTATAGTCATTTTGTTAAGGTCTGGTGGCATCACACCTGATTGAAAAAACTTTTGAATTGAAAGGAAAATGTCTTCTTGAATTGTGTCCCAGTTAGATTGATAAAACAAACCATTCAATCCATCTGGTCCCGGAGCTTTTGTGCTTCCCAATTGAAAAGCTGCAATGCGTACCTCCTCTTTAGTGACCTCCGCTGTGAGACTGGAATTCATATCATCGTAACTACGGCTGAGCATTGTTCTAGAATGGGATTATAATCTCGGTAGCCCACCGTTTTATAGAGATCGAGTAGAAATGCTGCATCATTTCCTTCAAAGTATCCTCATCTCGCACCCATTCATGATTATTTTCCATGAGCATTCTTATTTTGTTCCTCTGCCTTCTCTGGATGGTTGTTGCATGGAAGAATCTCGTGTTTTTGTCACCACATTTCAGCTAGTTAATCCTTGATCTCATAGCTCAATATTGCTTCTCTTGCTACCAGAGTTTTTGAAGTTCTGTTTTGATTTGGGTTGCTGTTGTTTTATCAAAGCTAAAGTTGGTTTGGTTTGTGATCTGTTGTAGTTGAAGTTGCAAGTCCGATATTCTATTTTTGACTTTGGAAAACTTTTCTCGACTCCATCTGGTAAATGCAGCCCCAACTGATTTTAGTTTCTATGGTAGGTCAGAATTAGAGTTGATTGCAAACTTCCATGCTTCGGCAATTATCATCCTGCAGTCCGGTTCTTGTAGCCAAAACGCTTCAAAGATAAATGGCCTCCGTCTTCTCCTCAGAAATGCTTCAGTAATTAAAAGTAAAGGGCTGTGGTCTGATCCTACTGCTGGTAAAGCAAATACCTCGGCTTCCCGGAAGGTGATTCTCCAATCGAGGTTGCAAAGGATCCTATCCAATCTTTCTTTTACAATTTCATCACCCTCTCGGTTATTTGTCCAGGTGAAAGCGCAGCCCTTACTCTCCATGTCTAATAAGGAACAATCATGAAGAACCTCTCGAAAAGAATTCATACATTGGAAATATGCGGCACGCTTACCGACCTTTTCCCGGTGATAGGTAATTTCATTAAAGTCTCCGGCACAAATCCAAGGAGAATTGTTAGAGTTCGCAATTCGTCGGAGGTCCTGCCACAGGTTTTGGCGAAGCCGAAACACAGCTGGTGCATGGAGACAAGTCACACGAATAGGTATTTTCTTCTCTGGTTCTATACACCTCAGGTCTATGAGTTCCTGATTTGACTGGATCACTTTGAGAGAAATATTTGCCTACCAGAAGATGGCCAGACCTCCTGCAAAACCAACAGGATTAACCAAAAAGGAGTTAGGGAACTTAAGCCGCCGCTGAATTTTAGTAAGCACCTCCGGTCTATTTTTGGTTTCCATTAAAAACAGCAGGTCAGGTCTTTCTTTGGCCACTAGGGCCTTAAGGGATTGAACTGTCAGGGAAGACCCCAGACCCTAACAGTTCCAACTAATAAGCTTCATTTTCCTGTAGGTGGCTTTTGAGGGTAAGCCACCTCGGCCCCTTTGTTGTTCTCTGTAGCAATGAGAATCGGAGTGTCCATTAATTGGGTCTCATCAAAGTCCTTAGCAATATGAGCTCTAGGTTCAGAAGGATTATATCTCCTTAACTTCTTGGAACTTCCCGCCTTAGTAGGTGCTCCCGATTGCTTCGTTTTTTTGTGATATTGGACGATAGTGTGCTGATCCTGAACACCTTTTAATTTTGCTGATGCAGGAGTTAGATCCTTCTTTAAACAACCTAAACTTGGTTGTGGCACCTATTGTACACCTTTCATAGATTCTTCTCCCATACCATCTGACTGAAGTATTGCTAATTTATGCTTACCCCCGCCCTCTTTGCTGTATATCAAAACGAGTGATGTCTAGCATATCCTGCTGATTAGGTAAAACAAGGGTCATTTCGCCTATGGAAGATGGCTCTACTGTCTGTCCTTCATTATTAATTGGCCTGGTGGGATTGTCTATCGGAGGGAGTGCTGGGGCCTTAGCGATCAAGGATGGAGGTGTCTCAGGTATCACTTCCTCTGTTTGTGCTGCTTTGTCTTGAACACCATAAAAAGTAATCCAGTAAGGACTATGTTGTTTGACTTCAGCACGCAACCATTGTCCAAAGGCCATTTTTTCCTTTCCTTCAAATTTTGCTTGAGTGAAGGGAATTTCCTCACAGTGTGCGGCATAGTGTCCCAGCCTACCGCATGAATAGCAAAAGTGTGGAAGGCACTCATATCGGAAATCTAACCATATATTCCTTCCGTCAATACGAATTAAATGCCCTGTTTTTAAAGGCTGACTTAGATTTATTTCCACCCAAGCTCTACCTGCCCGAAGTTGGAACCTTCTCTAGTGTCTACTTTAACCGTAATTACTTTGCCAACATGTCTTGCTGCTCTCCTCAGCATCTAATCCGAGCACCATTCTAGTGGTAATCCGAAGATTTGAACCCAAAAGGCACATGAGGAGAAATCATAACAATGCAAAGGTGTATTAGGAATCCATGGCTTTAAAATGACTAGGTGATTGGCGAAACACCATGGACCTCCCTCTAGAACTCTCTGTTTTTCCTCTTCAGATGTAAATTTTGCTACATAAAAGCCAATATCCTGTTGTGTGAGTTCTACCTTGTTTGATCACCATGTTCATGTAAGAGTATTTTGTAATGCTTGGAAGTTAACCGAAGGGTCTAATAGAATTTTACCAACTAAGATTTGTTTACATTCATCAATCTTCTCCAGCGGCGTCGGGTCATCCCAAACTTCAATCTCATGATCAGTGCAAAGTCGACCCAGCCTTTTACAAAGAGCGGCCAGGCGTGGGTCTTCCTCCAAGTCCTTCTCCTCCATAAATCCAGATGACGAACAGGATTGCGATGGGGCGAGAAGGCAGATGAAGCAGGTTGCGATGTAATTAGGGTGAAAAATGAAGGCGATGGAAAAAGGGGTGGGTCGATGACGATGAAACAAAGGAATCGAGGGTTTCAGTCGAGGTGTGGAATTAAGCGAGACGAAAGGAAATACAGTTTCTACAAGACTTCAAACAGAAGAGCGAAACTCCCAAAAGTCAGCCTTAGCGTGAGGAAGAAGATTCGATGGATTGAGGGTTGATTAGGTCACTACCATGACGGTAGACAGTAAGCTCTACAAAACGAGAGAGAAAAAGACGATTTTTCTCTGTAAGATTTGTCACGTTAAAAGCTTTCGGATGCTTGAATGGAAAATATGTGCTGTTTCTCTTCACCCTCTCTATTCGAACATCTTAGAAAATATGTCATTCCTAGTAAAGCAGATAAGCTTTTTCACAGGAAACTGTCTAAGGAAAATGACCTGGATGATAGAAGGTGACTTTGTCTTCACCACGTTCCAACAACAGTGATAGTAAAAATGACTAGAGCACGAAATGAAAGCATGACAAGGACTGATGACCCACCTGGTCATCGGCAAAGTCGATCAGTGCCAACGTTTGGTGCTTGACGAGATCCTGCCCAATGGAAATCTGGTGGACATGCCGCAATGCCTGCACTTTGGTGTACAAGGTCGCCAGGATCGATATCGCCAACAGATACCCGTGCGAAAATCTCCAGTTCAATCCCAAAAAAAATTTCCTAGAATCCGGCGAAAAAAGTGTACTGCAAATCCTAAAACTTCTATGCCATAGTGCATGTTGGAAGATATGCGGCATAGCTTGTGATATTTGATAGAGAATTTGATCCGATTACAATTCTGTACGAATCAATTAAAGATTAGATCTACATTAGATTGATTCATAGAATCTCTAACTTCCATTCATTACATACATCTTGTATTATAACTATTAGAAGATGTACATTAGATTATTCATTAAAGACAATATACACAAAATTCCCAAAGTTCTACGTCTTCAGTCTCGATATTTTTCACTTCCTTTATCCTCTTTGATTTCTTTCATGGTATCAGAGTAGTAAAAAGCTTCTCATCTTAATTCTGCTCCTTTTAATCTTGTCCCAGCCGAGATTCTTCAATCCTGCATACAAGACTTGACATCTCAGCAAGGAGGAAATCCAGTGCAACCTGCAGAAAGCCAAGACACCACTTCCACTGTTGATGTAGCCAGATCTCAAGAACAGCTTGCTTGGGCACAATATGGTCAATCTCTTCTAGCTCAGACAAATCTAGGGCAACCCTTCTCAGTTCGACCCATTCCGAGCCAACCAGTGATCGGCCATCCTTACTAGTGGCTGCCATTTCAAATGCAGCCCAACCCATGGTTGTTTGGGCCAAGCTCGAATGCATCATCACTAGGGATTTAAGGCCAATGCGCCTCCTTCCAACCCGACGGTAGCCCACCAACCGTAAAAGGGGCAAGCACGACCATATTGGGTCGAATGCAACAACTGCGAGGTAGGCAAGTGGATTGAATGGATCGAGCATTGGAACAAATCCATATCTGACCATTTTTTATGCGGGTTATGGAACCAGGTCAAATAATACGAGTATTGGAACAAATCCCTATCCGGGATTTTCACCATAATTTCTGCCATACCCAATGGCGGCTCTCACCGAACGATCAGAACCCGGTGACCCCCTGTTTGTCTCCACTGCCGATGGACCAGAACTGCAGCTAATCAGCCAACAACTGACCAGGCTAGAAAATTACTCCAGGTGGTCATAGGAGCTTTGGCGCACACTGGTAACGAAGGATAAAGATGGGTTCCTCGATGGAACCATCGCCGTTCCCTTGGATGAACGCCTAGCCCGACACCGGAGGAAGTGCAATCAACTTGTCCAAACCTGGATTGGAAACTGTATATCTCCAGATGTTGCGGCCAGACTTCCATCGACAGAGGACGCTCGAAACATGTGAGAAATAAGGATATGGACAGTAAACTGGATCGAGCAAAAATTTTCTCCCTCATGTAGGAACTCGGCGAGCTCAAACAGAGAAACATGACCGTCACAGCTTACTTCAACAAGCTATCGTCATTATGGAACGATTTAGAAGCAGTCAAAAAAAAGCTTAAGGGACCAAAATCGACACTCAAACAGTACATATCATCAAAGAAAGGGAGAAGACCACCCATTTCCTGCTGATTTTGAACAAATCTTACATTACGTTTTGTTCACAGATTCTGGCCATGGATCCAGTACCTCCAATCGAATGAATTTTCGAGGTGGCTTTACAGGAGGAGAGCCAACCACTCGTATCGTCGAAACACGCGAGGAGCAGCAATAGTATCACCCTCGCAGCCCGTAGCGAATGGCACGATGGTTCCGCTAGAACCCTAATCCAAGAGAAAGAAAAGAGGGGCACGCTAGGGTTCGAGGGAGCAAAATGCAATCCCTTAAAAGGGATGGAATGAACAGCCTAGATTGGACGCGAGGATTTGACGGTCCAGATCGGGCGCGAGGATCGGATGGCTTGCACGAGTCCGATATCACAGTGCATCATACGATGGATATGAGTCCACGACTAAAGGAATGGATGGTCAATCTTTGACACATCATCAAAGAATTCTAGACCAAATTTTAAAGGAAAGGGTAAAATGTTTTGCAATTATTACAAACGTCTAACCATATGATTGAGAGCTGTTGGAAATTACATGGAAAGCCTGGAGAAAAAGAGAAAAAATACCTAGATGCTTACCAAGTCACTAGACCTACAAGCCAGAATGTTGACCAACCTATCTCATATGGTCAATATCAACAGCTGATGCAGGCATTGCAAAAGTGGATACTTCCAACAAATGAGGGAGTTTTTCAGGTATCACACATTGCTTGATTAATTCTATTTCAAGGAGGGCATGGATTATTGATTCAGGTATAAGTGATCACATTATATGTGACAAAGGATATTTCTCGAGTATAAACGAAGTGTTGAATTTTCCTATTTCTATACAATTACCCAATGGAAATATTACTCATGTGAATGTGACAGGAACAATCAATCTCAGCCCTCAAATTACCCTTCAAAACGTCCTTTATGTCCTAGAGTTCCAATTTAAGCTCATTTCTGTGTCAAAAGTGTGCAAAGAAAATTCATGTCGGGTATTCTTTGATGTTGACACATGTTTCTTTCAGGCCCTTTCGATTAGCAGACAAATGGGCTTAGGTAGTCTTTCTGAATGACTATTTTTCTGGACAAATTTTCCAAGTAATTTTGATTTATCTTGCACATCTTTCAATAAACCATCATTGTGTAATTTGACCACTAATGATAAGAACTTCATTATGCACTTGAGAATAGGTCACAGTGCCTCCTTTCCTTGTCCTCAATGTTCCATATGTCCTCTTATGAAACAGTTGCATACCCCTTTTTCCCTCTAGGAGCACTCGTGCTAGTGAAATTTTCCCGTTAATTCATGTGGATGTTTGGGGGACTTACCATACGATAAATCATGATGGGTCTCGTTACTTGCTTATAATAGTAGATTATTATTCTCGTGCAACATGGATTTTTTATTTTATGCAGTCCAAAAGCCAAGTTTATTCTCATTTAAAAACATTCATTGCACTTTCCAAAAATCAATTCGGAAAATCCATTCATCGGATCCGTACTGATAACGGAAGGGAATTCTTCAACCGTGATTGCTCTTCATTATTTCCATCTCATGGGATCCAACATGAAAGCTCTTGTGTCTATACACCGCAATAGAATGGAGTAGTTGAGTGTAAACATCGTCACCTTTTGGAAGTCGCTCGAGCCCTAAAATTCCAAGCATCAATCCCAAGGAATATTGGGGAGATTGTGTTATTACAACGGCTTATTTAATCAACCGCATGCCTACTCGGATACTCAATGGGCGAACACCTTTTGAACTACTATTTGGGAAGAAGCTGGAGCTGAAACATCTCAAAGTTTTTGGATGTTTATGTTATGTCGCCATAGTGGGCCCTCGGAACAACATGAGTCCTCGTGCTCGACGTTGCGTATTCATGGGATATCCCAATCTACAGAAGGGGTATTATGTTCTTGAGCTATCTACAAAGGAATTCTTGGTAAGTAGAGATGTTATCTTTCACGAAAATGTTTTTCCCTTTAGTGAACATATATCACCACATGAAGATTCAGGTATAATCACTATTCCTCGTACTTCTTTATCTGATGAGGCAACATATCAAGATCCTGATTATATACCATTAGCAACACCAGCCAATGCTCCTTCTATGCCCATGAGTATTCCAGCAACAACACCTATTTCGGATGAGAATCCGAATTCAGAGAATATTCTAGGGAATTCAATGGAAGATTCTTCTACTGATGAAGAAATCCAGGATATTTTACCAACGTCATCCAAAGAGACAACATCTTCCCCTTCGAAAGTTGATCCTCCAAGATGTTATGGTCGAGCTACACGACCTCCAACCTAGACAAAGGATTATGTGTGTGCCACTCTCAATTCACCAGGTATCAAATATCCAATCTCAACCTATGTTTCCAATCTCATAAACTATCACCGGAACATAAATGTTATGTTAGTCGCTTGTCGAAGATAGGGAACCATCTAGCTATAATGAGGCATCTGCTGATCCATGATGGCAAAAGGCCATGGAAGCATTGATTGAATAAGACCTGGGATAATAAGACTTGGGATCTAGTTTCACTGCCACCAAATTGTAAACTAATTGGCTGCAAATGGGTTTACAAAATTAAATATTGTGCAAATGGCTCCATTGAAAGATACAAGGCGTGATTGGTGGCCAAAGGATTCACTCAGCGGGAAGAATTTGACTATCACAAGACATTCTCTCCTGTAGCTAAAGATGTCACAATCCAATCATTCTTGACAGTTGCTACTATTCACGACTAGCCTCTACATCAAATAGACGTGCACAATGTCTTTCTTCATGATGACTTGGACAAAGAAATCTATTTGGATATTCCTCAGGGCTTACAAAGACAAGGGGAGAATAAAGTGTGTCGCCTCCGTAAATCCCTTTATGGGTTGAAACAAGCTTCCAGGCAGTGATACGCAAAATTTGCCAGTGCTCTTATAACAGCAGGCTTCAAATAGTCCAAACATGATTATTGTTTATTCACGTGGACTAAAGGTATGTCATATATTTATTTGATGATATATGTCGATGACATCCTTATTATGAGAAATGATAAAGCTGCCATAGAAAGCTTTAGGGAATATTTGCATGTCACCTTCCATATTAAGGGCTTAGGAGCACCTAAGTATTTCCTTGGTATTGAAATTGCTCGATCTGACTAAATGATTTCCCTCAGTTAGCGGAAATTTATATTGGAGATTACATCAGAAGCAAGTTTATCAGGATACAAGCCAACCGTTATTCCCATTGAACAGAACACTAAGTTGACTACCGTAGATTATGACAAGGGAAAGCTTCAGGATGATGATTCCACACTGGAAGATCATTCGAGCTATCAAAGGCTCATTGGAAAATTTATATCTAAAGATGATCAAACCTAGCATTTCTTATGCGGTACAAACACTTAGCCAATTCATGCATAGTCCGAAGCAATCACATATGAATGTTGCCTTGAAGGTCGTCAAATATCTAAAGAAGTGTCCAAGACTTGGGATTCTCCTATCTAGAAAATACAACACGGAAATGACAGCATACTGTGATGCAAATTATGCGACTTGTCCCATGAGTTGAAGATCTGTTATTGGATATTGCATTAAATTGGGAGAAGCATTACTCTCATGGAATACCAAGAAGCAACCAATTGTGTCTCTATCTTCGGCTGAAGCAGAATATCAAGCTATGGCCAAAACTATTTGTCAAATAGTGTGCATAGGAGGTCTTCTTAAAGATCTCAGAGTACAAGTACAAGGGACAACAAAGCTATTCTACGATAATAATGCAGCTCTCAAACTTGCAACAAATATTATAGTGCACGAGAGAACCAAGTATATAGAAGTGGATTGTCATTTTACACGAGACAAAATTTTAGGAGTAATTGAAACAAGAGGAATTGGAACAACAAAGCAGCCTGCGAACATTTTCACCAAATCTTTGTATCAAAGACAGCACACATATCTATTGAGCAAGCTAGGCATCTTAGATATCTACAAGCCACTAGTTTGAGAGGGAGTGTTGGAAGATATGCGGCGTAGTTCGTGATATTTGATAGAGGATTTGATCCGATTACGATTCTGTACAAATCAATTAAAGATTAGATCCATATTAGATTGATTCATAGAATCTCTAACTTCAATTCATTACATACATCTTGTATTATAACTACTAGAAGTTGTACATCAAATTATTCATAGAAGACAATATACACAAAATTCCCAAAGTTCTACGTCTTCGGTCTCGATATTTTTCTCTTCCTTTATCCTCTTTGATTTCTTTCGGTGCAGTCCTGAATTCCTTTCAATCCATCATTCAAACCGCTAAAATTTCTACAAGCTATTATCCTACACCCAAAAACGATTATTGCCAAGTTCAAGAATTGATGCGCACTTCTAAAACCCAAAACTTTCAACAAAACACCAACAAACCACATCCACAAATCGATCGAAAGAGAGAGAGCGAGAGCGACAGAAAGAGAGACACGGAGAGAGACGTCAAAGTTGGACCTGAATTCCTCGTATCTGTCGAAGTCCTTCCAGAGGCCGTGCTTGTTGCTCGCCATGATGATGAAGTCGAGCAGCGAGAACAGCAGCGCCAGCCCCCGGAGCACCAGGGAGCCCTTCCAGATCAGATCGTCCCTCCTCCACTGCCTCACGATCGTTGGCACCCCCATCGGCGACCCCGCCCCCGCAGTTGGAGATGGAGGGACCGGACTCTCGAAGTCCGCGGCCGCCGCCGCCGGGGCGGACGGCGGCACCGTGGGCTACGACGGGGCATGCTTTGGCCGTCTTCTGCGCCCGACATCGTGCGGGAATCCGAATCCTCGAACGCGTTAAGGTATGCGCGACACGCTTCTGCAGGAGGAGGAAGAAGAAGGAAGAAGTTCGAGAGCTGTCTCTTCGGCTGCGGAAATGAGGAAAGCGTCCTGCTTTCTGACAGCTCTATTTGGCTATTCGTGCGCGCGCTGGATCGGGTACGGCCGAGCGCACCGGGACACGAGGGTGCTGGCCAATAGCCTACCGACAGCTCACCGCTGGAGATTTGGGGCGCGGGGGTGGTCTGGTTCGCATTTCTGCCGGTTGCATTTAGTCGAGATAACATTTATCCTATCTTATATTTGGTTTCTACTCAAAATAAAATAAAGTTCAATATAATAATTATATAGTTCGGATAAAAATTATATCATATGAGAAGTGAGATAAAAATAAATAAGATTTTGAATATTTATAATGCAAAAGTTACCTTTTCTTGAATAACGAATTTTTTAAATTAATGATTAAAATAATATTTGACTATAAAAAATCAAAATAATAATAAAATAACAACAATTTCGTTTTTATTTATTCCTATCTTATTTATGTATTTGAATGTCTTTCTATTTTTTAACACAAATGTAATATATATTTAGTATTTATATTTATTACTTATTTTAGGTATATTATTATAGTTATATTATTTAATTAAATTTTATTTGAGAATAATGGAAGGGGCAAAAAAAATTAAAGAAGAAAAGAGGGAGCAAATATAAATGGAAAAGGCAAGAGAATCGTAATTAATTCTTATTGTCTTTGTTTATGTAATTTTTAGATTCATTTATATAAATATGTCATTCTTACCAAATAATGGACATGGAGGGATATACAAATATCCAATTTTATTACTGTGATTTACTAAACAATGGACATGATAGGATATGCAAATATCCAGTTTTATTATTGCGATTCACTAAATAGTAGAGATGATATAGTAATTTTTTTAATTTCATATCTTATCTTATTCAATCATATCCTATCTACAAATGAAATTCATATGACCAAACACAATCTTAGTTTTTACAATTACACATCCACAGATGTAACCTAAATGACCCTTTCAAAAAACCAACTCTTTAATTGACTTTTCTAGGGTTCTATCTTCCTTACTAGGAAAGGACAAAATCAGTTGACACCTCCACTGGTTGTAAAGGCTTGGAGAGACAACCTACACCAGTTATCATTAGAGCCGGCAAAATGGGTCATAAACCCATATTATGACCCTTTTTTTAGTTTTTTAGTTTTTTTTAGTTAAATTGGTTATATATGGGTCAAGTGAAAGTTAAATATGGGTCAAAATTAGTTTGAGAAAGTAAAACACAAAAAGAAATTGGTCTAAATGGGTTATTAGGAAACCCACTTTAAATCCATGGCCTTTTTTAATTTTATAAAAATGCTTTTTTATAAAAAAAATTGAAATTATAATTATTTTCTATATTTCAATTTTTTTTCTTTTCTTTTTTTTATTTTTCTTTTTAGCCACTAGCCGACGACAAGCCAAGCGAAGCTCGAGCTCGCTAAGATAGGTCGTCGATGACTAGTGAGGCTCAAAGCCTCACCAACGACTAGCGAGACTCGAGCTCGATCCGGCGTCCTCGCCGACGAGCTGCAAGGCCTCGACCTCCCCAAATGGTGAGACTTGAGCTTGACCGTCAAGCCTTGACGAAGGCGATGGCCAACCAAGAAGAAGAAAAAAGAAAATAGAAAAGCGAAAAAGAAAAAATAATTAAAATTTTATATTTAAAAAAATAAAAAATTTGATTTTTTTAAAAAATATTTTAATAAGTTATAAAAAATTTTCATTAAATTCGTATTGCATGAAAATTGTTAAAAATTTTGTATTGCATAAAATTTTTTAACAATACTTTTTTATAAAAAAAAATCTTCAAAATGAGCTTTTTTAGGTTTAGTTAAAAAAATTTCATGTTATAGTTTTTAGTTATTCAATAGTATGTTCACTTCAAATAAAAGAAGCATGTGCATAGTCTAATTTTTTATAAATATTTCAATTTATAGGTTTTTTTTACTTTTTTTATTTTATTTACTATTTTTAATTTAATTTGAAGTTTTAATCTAATTAGCATATAAGAGAAGTGGGGTTTCTTAGAATATTAATAGGTTTTAGCAATACCGGTCGGCTCGGGTATGGGTCACTTGATTTAGACTACATGAATATGGGTCAAAACAGGTTAAATGGGTCAAATATGGGTCGACCCATTTTCGACCCGACCCAAACCCAACCCAACCCGACCCGACCCGATCCACCCATTTAACCGGTCTAGTTATCATCATATTCATGCGCCTGTAAAAGTCAAGATCAACGCTTCAGCTATTTTATTCGATCAGTTCTGATTTCATTGCAACAATGAAAGAAGAGGAGGAGGAGTTCTGATTTCATTGCAACAACGAAGAAGAAGCAGAAGAAGAAGAGGAGGAGGAGGAGGAGGAGGAGGAGTTGCTTGCTAAGATTCAAGAATTCACTTAACCTACCATAGAGAAGATGAGGGAGCCGCTCCTCGACCATGAAACGTCTTCTCCACAGCCTTCTTTCCCATCGCACCTCACCAAATATTTGTACTCGGGCCACTTCCTGGCCAGATGGGGTGCCAGGTTCTGTGCTATTTACTTTGGTTCAACTCTCCTAAAAGTTCTGTTGCTGTTCTGAGTATGCTCTCCTCAGGACATGATGAGAGGAGGAGGAGGAGGAGGAGGAGGAGGAGGAGGAGGAGTTGCTTGCTAAGATTCAAGAATTCACTTAACCTACCATAGAGATGATGAGGGAGCCGCTCCTCGACCATGAAACGTCTTCTCCACAGCCTTCTTTCCCATCGCACCTCACCAAATATTTGTACTCGGGCCACTTCCTGGCCAGATGGGGTGCCAGGTTCTGTGCTATTTACTTTGGTTCAACTCTCCTAAAAGTTCTGTTGCTGTTCTGAGTATGCTCTCCTCAGGACATTATGATTTGCTCTTCTCAGTCTTTTATACGAGCGTGTTTGCGTACTCTCTGTATCATTCCTATTTTGAATATAACAAAACCTTTTTATCATTTCAAATTGTCCCAATTGGTGTCTTCACATATCCATCCTTCTTGTCCGTGCCTGATATAATATGTCACTGGAACATCAAAGTTTTTGGATTCGATTGAAGGTTTTGCTGTTTAGACTATGTAGCCTAATCACTTCAACCAAAGAAATGCTTTCTAGTCGCCACACGAGAGGTTACTCCCTGTTTAGTGGGAAAATACACAAGTTTGTTGTCCTAGTTGTAGTAAGTGTTGATGGGATGTATAATTCTTGTTCCAACGAAAAATTACCAATTCTTGGTACAAATCCTGGACTTACCCGGTAAACAGTGATAGGAAGAATGATGAAGAGAACATCCTAGCTTCCTTTCAGTAGTACTCGCGTTACAGGATAACATCTCTTGTTTTCTGCTATACAATGATTCATAACTGGTACATGATTGCTAGTTGAAACATCAATTTTCCCCAGTTCATCAACGAACAGTGAAAACTGTCTTATGCCATTCATTAGGAAAATTGGTCCCATGGCCAATTAAATTTCATGTCAGTCTTTAACTTGAATTGACCATATAAGTGTGGCAATTCTCAATAAACTAACGGCTTTATTCTCAGATTATCTTCTCTCTTGATACCCTCTCCATTTGGAAATGAAGTATCTTTCATGCCTGCTTGTCTTGCAGGATGTGGGATTTCTCTGTGGCCTTATACATGATCAACATTTGGCCAGACTCTTTACTGTTGGCCGCTGTCTATGGAGTGGTGGAAAATGCCTTCACTGCCTTGCTCGGCCCGATAATTGGGAAGTGGGTGGAGAGACTGAGTTATGTCAAGGTCTGATGGACTTACAATTCTTCATGTACTACAGCACCTAAGAAAACATTGAACGGGACTTTAGCTTCGAATTTTACAGTTTACCAGTTTATTTTAATATGATAACTGTGCGATTTTACATTCAAGGAGGGGCAAATATTTGTTGCAGGTTCTCCAGCTTTCGCTCGTGACACAGAACTTTTCATTCATAGTTGCCGGAGGAACAGTTCCCGGTTTGCTAGCCTACCCAGATTTGAAGTCCACGAGTGTTCAAGATTTTGTCTTGCTCGTCCTTTTGACCAATGTTTCTGGAGATGTTGGCGTGCTTTCCACTCTTGCTGGAACAATCTTGATTGAAAGAGAATGCTAATAGTATTGAGCTTGAATACCGGCATCCCATAGGCATACTGTTCTCTCTCTCTTCTTTTTTTTTTCCTTTTCAAATTTGCTTTTAATGTGCCTCTAAATGTAGGGTGGTGATGTGACGACCCGAGCGGCGGTGCGCGGGGAGGAGACGACCCGAGCGGCGGTGCGCGGGGAGGAGGGATGGCTGTGCGTCCGCGCCTCCGGTCCTCGAACGTGCGCAAGGGAAGGGGAAGGGACTCCTCTCCCTCTTGTCCCACATCGCTTAGGGAGGGGTTCTTGGGAGCCTTTATAAGGCTTGGGTGCCTCTTAACTTGTGAGACGCGTTTCACACATAGCTTCCGCTGTGCGATGAGAACAAAACCGTGAGGGTGGCCGCAAAGTTACAGGCCCAGAGCGGACAATATCTTGCTGGGGAAGGCGGGGAGTCCTCTCCTCAGGAGACGCGTTTTAAAACCGTGAGGACTCAGTGTCCAAAGCGGACAATATCACACAAGTGGGACCCGGGATGTTACAGGTGATGATGTCGGAAGGCCAAGCCCCTACACTCCTTACTCGGATGAATTCAGTTATAAGACTGATTGATCTGATCTGCAAGTTGTTTGCCCCTGTTGTATCAGATTCAGTGTCCAAAGCGGACAATATCACACAAGTGGGACCCGGGATGTTACAGGTGATGATGTCGGAAGGCCAAGCCCCTACACTCCTTTCTCGGATGAATTCAGTTATAAGACTGATTGATCTGATCTGCAAGTTGTTTGCCCCTGTTGTATCAGACTTTGGCAGTTTTGAGCACCATCAGTGTTTGGCTGGAGTACGGGTTTTTCATGTCAGTATATCAGGGGATTCCTGCTCTAGCTGAGTGAAACCGACAAAGAACCCAGAAACCTTTTCCTGCTGAACTGACAGAGAGCTTGTCTGCTCCAGATGATGATCATCCAGCAAATGCAGAAAAAAACCGAAAGAGAAGTATTGGTGAGAAAATTGCAAATCTGCCCCTAGTCAGTGCTTGGAGAGTGTACTTTGAGCAAGTTGTGCTTCCTGGAATTGCGTTAGCTTTGTTGTATTTTACAGTTCTCAGGTAACACACTGGAAACTGATGGACCCTCGAAGTTCATTTCTTTCACATTAGTTTACAGGACTTACCTATAATCTACTACTATTGACGTTTCGCTTTCCTCTAAAAGGGTAAAAAACGGGGTGATCAGTTGAAGTTTTTGATATCTTATTACGTGGAAACTTACATATGCATCAAAAACTAAGGTCATCTTAATTGTTATGTTGTTTCTGGTATTATCTGTGATGCAAGCCTAGGGGAGGCTTTCTCAAATAATAGGATCGGGAGAGTGACTCGCACACGGAAACAGGACAAACAGGAATTTCAACACTGCGTGAGCTCAAGAGAACAGTCGTATCTTTGTTGATACAGATCGGATCGACCTGATTCCAAAACCAAATGAACAAAGACTTCTGGATCTACAATTTCTCTGTTTTGGGTTTTCTGAAATAAGCACTGTAGGATAGTCGAAATTGGGTTGGAAGTAACGAACAGAATAGGAAAAGATAGAAACTTCGTTGGTTGCTCTTCTAGGCCTCCAAGGAACTTGAGGGAGCACTGATTCTTTTAGATCGATGACTGCAACTCTTCAAGGATGCAGGTTTCGAAAAGCTCCAACTCTTCAGGGACAGAGTGAAAACTCTTCTAAGTTTTTAAGGGGATGAACTCTACAAGGTTCATGATACTTGCTTCAAAGCAAAGTTTTTCATTTATCAAAAGTCATCTGTCTTCTACAAGGGACTGGATGGCTTATATCGTCAAAGAAATAAAGATAGAGCATAGAAACTTGAAAGCATTAAAGAGCCTAGGAACTAGAAACTAGAAAAATAATAAAGAGCTTAGGAACTAGAAACTAGTAAAAGCATAACGTCTTCATGGCTCCCAAGGTGTCTTCTTTCAAACTTCTAGAATGGACTCAAGATATCGTTATGGCTTCTCAGTTTCGTCGAGCTTTAATGCGGGCCGATCTTCTTGGTCGAGAGAGCCGGTCTTCAATGTGGGCTGCATCAATCTGCTAGACAGTTACTATTGCACTGCTGCATCATCGGGAACTGTGCAAAATTTTGGCAGTCTCGAGTCTTTCTTGCTCTGATTCGAATGCATTGACAATTTGAGGATTGTCGTATGGATTTACAGCTTTGGAAGTTTGATGACGGCTACATTAGAGTGGGAAGGTATACCAGCATTTGTCATCGGAATAGCATGCGGAATAAGCACAACAATCGGCGTTGCTGCCACTCTGGTTTATCCAGCCTTACATTCTCATATTTCCACGCTCCGAACTGGGCTCTGGTCCAGCTGGTCCCAGGTATGTTTTTCGAGTACCAACTTGTATGGGACTTTTTTGGGTGTACTGATTAGTGAAAAACAACTGAACTCTGCATTATGAGAAACTATTGCAGTGGACTTTCCTGCTTCTATGTGTTGGGTCAATATGGGTCCAAAACAGCATAATAGCTGCCTATATGCTGATGGGTGGAGTGGCAGCATCTCGACTGGGATTGTGGATGATCGATTTAGCCATCATTCAACAGATGCAGGTTATCTACTTCCGTTTCAATTATAACTCAAAAGAATAGCACCAGTCGCTCATTGCCTGGACATCTCACAAGCATTCTTGACGTATCTGTGGTTGAGGTTTAGCTTGATCTCTTTCACCTACTTGTTTAAGCTTTTGGCTTTGATCCTTTTAATTGGTATCAAACCCACAGCTCGTTATCTTCACTCGCCATTTAGTATATCGTCTTATGGGTTTATTCCTTGTTCATCTTCTTCCTCATTCTTCAGCTCCCTGTGCGTTCTTCAAATGGTTTCATTCACATTTACTAGCTTTAACTTTTGGTGGGATACTCAGATGCCGTTCTACACAAAAATAGTTTCTTGCAGTGATCCAGAAATTCTCATACCTGAAATATCACTTTCTGTTCTGGTCCATTTCTCCTTTTTGGTAGGATAAGGTTCCAGAATCTGATCGTTGCGCTGTTGGAGGTGCTCAAAGTTCACTCCAGTCCACCTTGTATATGATGGCTTATGGTATGGGAATAGTCATCTCAAATCCACAGGTGATCACCATTGCTTCTACTTCCTATGGCAGTCTGGATAATATGTTACGTGTATCATGTGTGCTAATTATCTAAAGTTGGTCAAACTTTTGATTTACAATCTAACTGAATATTGATTTGTGGCTACTGCATCAGGATTTCTGGAAGTTGATTTTGTTATCATTTCTGTTTACTACCCTATCGGCATCCTTAAATACTTTCCATGTGTACCGTGTCCGCAAGCACCTGATCCATTTTGAGAAGCTCATTTTGCTGAGAAGTTGGTCAATCGTACGGTCTCCAGACACCCACCAGAGTCAGAACGCGTGAACTTCATTTAGTGCTATTCTAGGACATTTTAAGAATCTTGTTATATTTGTCGACCGATATCGTATTCCACGATGAGCCACTTATGCTGCAACGCCTGGCAATTGTGTGTAAAATAGAAAACGATGACAGTGCAGACTGTCCTAATAGGATTTTGATATTGGATTGAGAAAAACAATCAGGGACTTTGGTATGTTTATAGGAATATGGGCTGCTGCTTTCACATTTGCAAAATTCATCTGTTCGTTTTACATGCTTTCTTATACGCTCTGCAGAGTGATTGTTTCACATGCTTAAGATGCAATCCCCAAAAAAATTACACTTCTGGTTACCATACGTTTGAGTTCTGCTGAACTTCAATTTCCTGACACCTGAGATAACTTTTGATGAAGTCATTAACTTGAATTCCTAATGCATAATGAGCTGAGCTTTGGTGAAATCCATTGCATAAATTGCATTGCAGATTTACTCCATTTCCAATCGAAATCTCCTGCATTCGCCCATATTGTCGATGGAGAAAATTTTCTGTGATTTTGTTAGAAAGTAGTGGTCTCGCATGGGTGCTTGGACCACTGGATGGATCTGATCATTGAGGGGGGGCTTGGACTGAAGCTCCTGGAAAGGACAAGCCATGCAATCTAGCCGCAAAACGCTTGCCTAGTATCGTCCATGAAGATCATCAGGACAAAAATGAGCGGGACAGGGTTGGTTGGAACAGGAAGGAAACTGCTTTCACTGTTCATTAACTGAATTAACCGGACATGATCTGAACCTAGCCATCCGGCCTGTTGAGTTTGTGGCTCAAATTCTTGCTGAGTCGGAGTTTACATCGGAGCCTGAAGATCGAGTTAGGTCCATGACAAGTTTGAAGGCGTTCGTGGCGTGATAAAAGAAGGGACTCGGCACATAGACCGAAAGGCCAGGGACGCCAGTCGGGTTAAGCCTCGTAGCTGAAATTTACTAGGCATGGGCCAGGTGGTCGGCCAGCTTGCGGCCGAGTTGCCCGCCCTGAGCGGCACCTAGCTTGCTAATTTCGCTACTGGTCATCGAGCGGTCGCTCGGTAGTCGTATGGACGCGAACTCGGGTTTAAAAGTCTGAATTTGACCTTTTTCTTTTTGAGAACACGAACACGGTGGAGGTTTTTTTCTTAGCTTCTTGCGAAACTTGGTGTGGTAATTACTAGGCTTGTGAGGATTCGCATGCTGGAATATTGGAGACACACAAGAGCTTGAGTGATTGATTGTGACTCTATACAGAAAGTTGTCCAAAAAATTATGAACTTGCTAGAAGGTGGCCAATTAAATCCTAAAATTTTTTAAATTTAACTAATATAATCATAAACCTTTTGACTATTTATCAATTTAATCATTCAAATCAATTATGGCTTGAAATTGCTAACGTGACAATCCACTCAGTGCTAGCAGTCTTACATGACATGATTGGTGCTAACATAGATTATTTTTACAATTTTTTTAATTTTTTTTTTTAAAATTTTCTTTTCTTTTCATTCAATTTTTTTTATTCCTTCCATCACTGGTTGCCGGCCATAGACAAGAGGGCCACCCTCACCAGCCACCCCTTACCCAAATCTGGTGAGGACTATGGCCAGCGAGGGTGTCCCAAACCTTGTTGGCCCTAGCTTGTGGCTGACAACCACCGTTGGCCATCGGTGATACTTAGCAATTGACTGAGGGAAATAGGAAAAAGAAAAAAAAAATTACAAAAACTGTTCACGTCAGTTTTCTCAAACCAAAATTAATCAGAATGACAATTGTCAAATTATCAAAAAATTTAGGATTAAACTAACCAAATGGAAATGTTTAGAATTGAATTGATTGTTGTACAATAAATTTATGATTTTTCAGACAATTGTTCTGAACTTTGTAACTCTTGGATTGATAGAGAGTTTTTTTTTTTACGACCGGCTCTCCCAATGGGTTATCAACACTCGGACCAAATCAACTAAATTTCCAGTGCTCTTGATCATTTCTCATTGATTCTTATGATAATTTTTTTTTTTTTTGTCTTGTGTTAAATTTGAATCGCAAGATCCGCTAGCTTTGGCATTATTTTGTGAATGGGCAAAAAGCACTTGCCAACCTCGAATTTCTTTTCTGGTTCTAAAGTCAGGTCATTGTCGTCCAAGCACACGCAGAAGAAGTTTCAAAAGCATTTGAAGAGCAGAGCCAAAGGACGGTAAACCGGGCATCCAGGGCCCAAAACTCCGCAAACGAGAGGTTCGTGCATTAAAAGGACAGCATGGTAAGAAACGATATCCTGGAAAGGTCATCGCGCATACATTAATGCAGAATATGCCGGAACACTCGATGACTATCATATGCAAACTGTTCTGGATGTCTTTATCATGTTACGTATGTTTTACTTGCTCCTATATGATATCCATCTGCAGTCTTTTTTTATGATGGCGGCTTCATCAGATGCTAGTTACCGCTCATCTTGAATGTTAGACCCGCGAAGTTCGGCCCCGAGGAAGAAAATACCTCCACGACAACAATCCGGGCGCCAATCAGCTCCTATTGATTGAGACGATAAGGCCGTTATTTCCTGAGGAAGGTCGATCGGCTGCATCATGATCGAGCTACAATGATATGGATGTGAATGTTTATTACAGGTTCTGATAAATGACTATCTGACTTTGTAGCATTTCCTTTTCTTTTCGCGATCGAGATGATCATTATGCCGGACGGAGCGTCGTCTCCAAACGTCTCCATGTTCTTCGTGCTACATTTTTTTGGATATGAAAACGATCTGCCGTAATTGAACAGGGTCTCGTCCAAAAGGTTTCTTGCTACCGACGAATTTGTGCAGGAGAAACTAGGAGATGAATGTCATAAATTCATCATCTGCTAGCTCCTTTTCTTCTTCTTCTTCTTCTTCTTTTAATTTTCGGTAATCATATGTTGAAAATATATCTTGAATTTAAATCCATAAAAAAACCTAATCGAAATTGACATTTCGTTGAGATTTTTTATTTTGCATCCCAAGTTTCTTCTATATAGATTATGTGGGAGCACAAAGGTCTAATAAGGAAAAAGTATTCCAGAAGGATTTTCAAGGGTTGAAGAATGAACACATTCTTTTTTCAAAGATTTTCTAATTAACGTTTCCTAGTTTACAATTTGGTTTCCTTTGTGAGTCAAAGGTTTCCTATTAAAGTTGGTTTCCTAAATGTTTTCTAATTCCAAGTTTCCTAGTTTAAAATTTCCTAATGTTATGTTTCTTAGTTTAATATTTCCCATGTTTTCTAGTTTAGTGTCCTGGTCCCTTAATAAATAATAGGTGTTTTCTCAATTGTAAGAACGGGCATCTTCCTGGATTGCATTCAAGAGATGAGCATGAGTCATTGAAAGTAAGAATAACTCAAGTCAAGTGTGGTTTTAATTTCTATTATATTATTTGATCTATAGTAGAATTTTGTATTGCTTTATGCTCTCTCCATGTCGTAGGTCATTCCAACTAAACTACATAAATCCATTATTCCTTGTTCTATCTATTCTTTTATTTTTCGATCAACATTATCTAATGCCCGAGTCTTAGAAATGAGCAACTCTTGCTTCATCAGTATCCACAATCAGCAAATTAATATTGCAACTTCTTCTTCAGTATTCCCCAGAAGTTCTGCCCTCTCAAGCTGGGCTTCTTTCCTTGCAACAAAGGGGTGTCACCAGGCTTATCTATCTGGGCATGGCAGGCTCAAAGAAGTCCAAATTAGATGTGCTTCTGGAGAAGTAAAGGAAACAATTTAGCTCTCTGAGAGGCAAAATGGAGAAAGAAAAAACCAAAAAAGAAGTGAACTATTCTATCTTCCACTGTCCCGATCTGATTCTGACCTTGGATCCTTGTGGCTCTCAGATCGGGATGAGACACAAACATATGTTTCGCTGTTCTTGGATCTTAACCCTTTGACAGAAAAGACAAACCCACGTGGATTACCTTACAGTGGAACGCTCCGTGTTACCTTTTCCAACATTAGGCATTTGGCATTTTGTAATCCAAAGGTTTGACCATTGCGCTTAGGCCCTCTTTTCTTATTGAAGCCGTTTACTTGCTCTCTGGACAAAGGTCCCACCATATTCGGATCCTACTGAATACAAGGATTTGAACATTGTTTTTGAGGTTTTTCTTTGTTTCTTGCTCGCATGGAAAAAAACAGAGATCAGCAGTCAGACAGCTGACAGCTTGTAGACAATATCTGAGTAGCCATGTGCAACTAACCCCCATAGTTTTGATTTCTTTATCCGTTTTCTTCTCAGTTTTCAGGATTTAATCTTGTTTAAAAAAAAAAATCGGTGAAACCAAGTATGCAATATAAGGGACTAACTTTCTTGATACCATTTGCATCACTTTCATCATTCACACCAAAAAACATGGCAATCGTCACAACCGTATAGTACAACTTAAAGCCTATCATCATTTTGGATGCAGTAAGCGGTCACAATATAAAGTAGAGATCCGCATCCCAATCGTTCATCCCATCCACAATTCACTGGAAGAAGAAGAAGAGGAACGACTTTGTATCATTCAAGAAGTCAGTGCAGCGACATAACATGATGAGGGAGCCGCTCCTTGATCGCAAATCGGGTGCTCAACAGCCGTCTTTTCCGTCGTTCCTCACCAAATATTTGTACTTGGGCCACTTCTTGGCCAGATGGGGTGCCAGGTTACACTTCTCGTTTTGCTTCAACTTTGGCAATAGTTCAGATTCACCCATCATAAAGAACACTTGCTAATAATGTGAAAGAGAACATGTTCTTCATGGAGCACAGTTCAGCATAGTACTCTTCATACAATTCAAGCTTGAGATGTTTTTAAATTTGGCAAGCTTTAACTTTTTATTCTTCCATTTTCCTCTCATTGCTTAGAAAGGCTGATTTGCTATTATCACTTCAACATCATAGTTTTTGAATTGAGAAGATAGTTTCAACTACATAATTCAATTATCTCAGCCAAAAAGTAATTTCTTTCCCTTCCATGGCCAAAACTTGAAAATGAGTCACAAACTGATGTTTACTAGTTCTATCTAGCAAAAAAAGGCAGTTGTTCCAGTAGCTGCTGTGCGGGATGGATTGACTAGCCTCAATTTATCAGGTAATAAGGAAAATGGAAAAAAAATAAATAGCAAAAGGAAAAGCTTGTGCCTTTCAGCAGTATGCCAGATGCATATAGCAGGATCAGGTAAAAGAGTAAGCAATCAAACAGCTTGTCTTCTTTTGTTTAGGCATGCGTACATATCCTTTACACAGTTCTTGGTGAAATAAAATCTTGACCCAACCTATTCAGTAGTTCCAGAAATTTTGGTATGTGCAATTCTTTAGAAAAATCAAACCTTGGTAAGGCCACAGTTCATTTAGATCTAACTTGCATGAAACGGAAAGGAGGCAACTGGATGTGTCACCTGTCCATATGATATAGTGTCTTCTTGTCTTGCAGGATGTGGGAATTCTCGGTAGGTTTGTACATGATCAGTATTTGGCCAGACTCTTTGCTATTGGCCGCTGTCTATGGAGTGGTAGAATCTGGCTCCATATTCTTGCTTGGTCCAACCATTGGAGAGTGGGTAGATAAGCTGAGTTATGTCAAGGTCCGATAAACTTCAATTCTCAAAGTTCTCAATTCAGGAACAGAACAAAAGAAATTGGATGGCACTTTAGGTCCAAATGCCGCAACCAAAGATTTGGAACTAAACAAGCATTTTTCAGAGAGAAAATAATTGCTCAGAATACTAGGATGAGTTCGAATTGTTTTTGTAATATCACATACTTGTTGCAGGTTCTACGGCTCTGGCTCGTGACACAAAACTTCTCATTTGTGGTGGCTGGAGCCACGGTCTTTGGTATGCTGGCCTATCCAGATCTGAAATCAACAAATCCTGGAGTGTTCATTGTGCTCATCGTCGTGACCAATCTTTCGGGAGCCATGGGCATGCTTTCTACTTTGGCTGGAACAATTTTGATTGAAAGAGAATGGTAATGCAGGGTTTAGAACTATAGTTAGAGTCTGTTCCACGTAGTATGCCTTTAGTCTTTTGGTGAATTGAGTAGAGAACAGTTTCTGGTATCTTTTTGCTACAAACTCTTGTTTTAATTTATTTTGCCTCATTATTATGCCTCTAAATGCAGGGTGGTGGTGATGTCAGAAGGCCAACCTCCAGGACTTCTGACCCAGATGAACTCAGTCATCAGAAGGATCGATCTGATCTGCAAATTATTTGCTCCAGTTGTTTCCGGCTTCATAATCAGCTTTATTTCACTAAAAGTATCTGCTATGACACTAGCCATATTGAACACAACATGTGTTTGGCTGGAGTACTGGTTTTTCATGTCTGTATATAAGGGTATTCCGGCTCTTGTTGAGAGAAACCTGAGAAGAACTTGGAGACCTCCGGTTGATCTGTTAGAGAGCTCACTAATTCAAAATGGTGATCCAGAATCAGCAGAGAACAGCCAAAAGCAGAATTTCGGGGAGAAAATTTCAAAGATTCCCTTCGTTGGCGCTTGGAAATTGTACCTAGAGCAAGAAGTTGTGATTCCTGGAGTATCCCTAGCTTTGTTGTATTTTACAGTCCTCAGGTGATGTACTAGAAATTCACTCTGCAATTATATATCTAGAACTAGTCATGGAACTTGCATTTTCCCTTCCCGTAGAAAGACTGATCTGCCCACAAATATTCATTTTTCTTCAACCCAGTTATACTATTTTGTCTAGAAAACTCGTCTTTTGTGGAAAATGTGTATGATAAATTTGTGCTCGCATCAAATTTGAGGCTATCTCAATGTTATTGCCATTTTCTCGTGCTATCTATGAGAAGGCATTTCTCACTGCTTCTCAATCATCAAGGCAGCGTGAAAGTTATCTCAGGTCTTTGTTGCTCTAATTTGATTGCTTTTTCAAGTAGAAGAATTTCATTGTTTTGGTTTCAAATTCTACAGCTTTGGAAGTTTGATGACCGCTACATTGGAGTGGGAAGGTGTACCGGCATTTGTCATCGGAATAGCACGAGGCATAAGTGCAACAATTGGCATTGCAGCCACTGTGGTTTATCCAGTCATACAATCCCGCATTTCTACACTAAGAACAGGGCTCTGGTCTTGTTGGTCCCAAGTACGGTGACGGGTTCTTACTTTCTAGGGATTTATAGTCAGTAGATTTTTTAAAGCATGACATGGATATATTCTTAAAATCTATTGCAGTGGATCTTCCTGCTTGTATGTGTCGGCTCATATGGGTTCAAAATGGCTTAGCAGCTGCCTACATGCTGATGGGAGGAGTGGCAGCATCTCGACTGGGACTGTGGATGTTTGATTTAGCTGTTATTCAACAAATGCAGGTTATTTACTTTGATTTCAGAAGTTCTAGTCTCCAAAATGATTTTATGGACAGTCTCACCAGCATAATTCCTGATCTATTATTTCCTAACCATACACAGTTGGAGCACTTGTTCATTGCCTGGGCTGGAGACTTTTTTGTTGTCTTTCCTCATTTCTCTCATTGACATTTTGGCAGGACGAGGTGCCAGAATCTGACCGATGCGTCGTTGGAGGTGTTCAGAACTCACTCCAGTCCTTTCTGGATTTGATGGCTTATGTTATGGGAATATTCATCTCGAATCCACAGGTGATTGATTCTGAGTGCTGCTTCAATTAAATGGATGATGCACCGTTTGTGAACTCTGTTTTTTCTTTTGCCCCCTCTCAAGTCTGGGCATCTTTTGCTTCAGAATCTAATTCTCAAATTGTGGTTATTGCATCAGGACTTCTGGAAGCTGATGCTGTTATCTTTTCTAGCAGTTACCCTGTCGGCGATTCTGTATACTTCGCATGTTTATCGCGTGCGCAAGCATCTAATTCATTTTGAAAAGATCAGTCAGCTGGGCAGTCGGTTGATGAGACGACCTTCGGAAAGTTGTCCGAGTTAAAGCACGCGAGCAAATTTTTATATATTCTGTGCTGTTTTAGGATAATCTGCAAGAACCTAGAACCTATAGGGCTAGATCACAGGTAAGAATCCTCTGCAGTTAGATAAATATGGCAACTTCAACTATCAAGATTTTAATAAGATTGAGAGATGAAAACTGCAACTCTATTTTAGGATGTGTTTCAAACATGAAAATGCTGCTTCACATTTGCCAAATCCTCGTGCTTAGTTAGAGTGTGAATAATAACTATTCTGATCAAAAATTGATTTATGGAACAGAAATGGATTTTTTCTATTTCTATTTGTGGGTGACTTTTTGAGGAAAAATACATGTTTGATAATAATGGCCAAAAATTGATTTATAAAATAAAAATAGATTTTTCTATTTCTATTTGTGGATGAGTTTCTAAGAAAAAACATATTTGATAACGACAAAATTTATATTTTTGAAATAAAAATTCATTTGGTAACAACACAAAATTTCTCCCCACTAAGTGCTGGCAAACGATGGACAACGGATGATGGGCGGTAGGTAGGTGGTGAGCAATGGCTAAGTGGCGGACGGCAAGCGGTGGTGGGTGGGCAACCAACTAGTAGCAATGGCGAGCGATCGAGAAAAAAATTTATTTATCATTTATGTTCCAAAAATAGAGAAGGAGAAAATTTTTACTTTTTATTTCTTTTTCAAACCAATTTCTGGACAAAAAATTTGTTTTAGAAATAGGAAGATGAAATTGCATTATCAAATGAATTTATATTCTAGAGTTCTTTCTGAAATAGAAAAATAGTTCTAAAACAAAAATAGAATTATTATCATGCATGTTATTAACTTCTTGTTTTATTTCCTTATGCAAAGAGACGGTTTTCGCATGTTTAAGACAACGAACAACAGAACGTGCAATTTATCTGTCTTTTAACTGTTAATGAATGCTCATGGACAAAGCTAAAGGAATTTCCAGGCTTCTCTCTGGCCCATTGCAGCAAAGAATCCAATAGAACAGCAGATTGGCTTACAAAAGCCCAAAGAGCTAACTGCCTTCCTAATAATTGGGTAGCTAATCCCCGACTGCCCTCTTTGATTTATTATGCACCGATGCTTTTGATGTATTTGCTCCAAACTTACCTAAGTAAATCAATAGTAATCGTATTTTCAACCAAAAAAAAACTGTTAATGAATGCTGATGGACAGATTACACTGGTCCTGCTTCTCGTCTGGGGATGATTTGGTTTATGAATGGTCGAGTAGAATCTCTTCATCGTAGCCAGAGAATTGGAGAGAGACCAACCAACTTTCTAAACCTTCTTCATCGTACATATTTACCGGTTGAAACACCCAAAAACTAAAATACAGAGGCAAGCCGAAACACACAACTCTTTTCACAAAACCATCGAACTTTACAGAGATATAATCGAACCCCGTGCATAAAAAGAATGAAGGTATAACAGCAGTACAAACAATGGACATGTGAGCAGAACGAACTCAAAACTAAATGTAGGACTGGGTCGAGAGTTTGTATCCGGAAATAAGTGCAGACAAAGCCAACGTGAGGAAGCCAAAGAAGGCCATGCTTATTGAAGCCGCTAAGCAGTCGGTGAACAGGTTATCAACATTGTTTCTCATCCTGTTTGTCATGGGCACGGCTGAAGATGCTGCCGATATCAGGAGGTATGCCACAACCTGATGCAACCCAAGATAATTAAATCGCAGTCAATACATCGAAACAGCATTATCACATAGATTCATTTCAATTGGGAAATTATATGTAGACAGTCTCCATAGAGAGGTGAACATGTGGGCATGTGAAATTGTGAGACCATTGTTGAGGCTAAAATGCAACAGTCGAATTATATGAGGAGGCAAAGCATGATCCCCTATTCCAGTATCATGTAGAAATTGTCAGATTGCTGCTATGTTGAAGGCCAATCTATCAGATGAGATCATGGTTTAAGATTGAAATGCCCTGCTGAGAACCTATGGGGTATGGGCTCTAGATCCTTTTTGGTCAACTCCATCCCACCTCCTTGGCAAGTGAATGCTATACCCCAGTACTATAAATCTAAATTTCTCTTCTTAATGAGGACCATACAAGAGTATGTTTTGCGCCAGCAAAATGAATGGGAAACCCAATGATTAAGACAGGGCTTAGACATTCCATGTGATCTGTTCTTGTCTAATTGACTAATTGTGCAACGAAAAGGTCTGGCTTTTACAGATGGAATTTGGGTCCCATGTTCTCGAATGCTGACAATGATGTAACTCAGGTTGAATTGAAGACTTTCGAACAAAAGAAGGGGGACTTTGTGACCTCGGTTGAAACAGATAGAAAGTTGGCCAGGAAAAAGGCACACGACGAGTAATCGATGAATTTCAAAGCGATTCATCTCTCACTATCGAAAACGTCATTACCCACATCTTTCTTCTAATTTTCGCAAGCTCTCGGATACTTGAATGGCAAATATGTGCTGTTTCTCTTCTTCGCCCTCTTTATTCGAACGTCTCAGAAAATCTGTCATTCCTAGTAAAGCAGATAAGTTTTTTCATAGGATACTGTTACTGTTTAGGGAAAATGACCCGGATGATAGAAAGTGACTTTGTCTTCGCCACGTTCCAACAACAGCGATAGTAAAAATGTCTAGAACACGAAATGAAAGCATGACAAGGACGGATGACCCACCTGGTCGCCGGCGAAGTCGATCAGTGCCGACGTCTGACGCTTGACCAGATCCTGCCCGGTAGAAATCTGGTGGACGTGCCGTAACGCCTGCACTCCGGTGTACAGGGTCGCCAGGATCGATATCGCCAACAGATACCTGCGCGAAAATCTCCAGTTCAATCCCCAAAAAACTTTTTCCTAGAATCCGGCGAAAAAGTGTACTGCAAATCCTAAAACTTCTGTACCGCAGCGCAGTCCTGAATTCCTTTCAATCCATCATTCGAACCGCTAAAAATTTCTACAAGCGATCATCGCCAAGTTCAAGAATTGATGCCCACTTCTAAAAACCAAAAATTTCAACAAAACACCAACAACCCACATCCGCAAATCGATCGAAAGAGAGAGACACGGAGAGAGACGTCGAAGTCGGACCTGAATTCCTCGTATCTGTCGAAGTTCTTCCAGTCGCCGTGCTTGTTGCTGGCCATGATGATGAAGGCGAGCAGCGAGAACAGCAGCGCCAGCCCCCGGAGCACCAGGGAGCCCTTCCGGACCAGATCGTCCCTCCTCCACCGCCTCACGATGGCCGGCACCCCCATCCCCGACCCCGCCCCCGCAGCCAGAGGCGGAGGGACCGGGCTCTCGAAGTCCGCGGCCGCCGCCGCCGGCGGGGCGGACGGCGGCGGCGGCGCCGTGGGGTGCGGCGGGGCGTGCTTCTGGCCGTCTTCTGCGCCCGACATCGTTAAGGTACGCCGCGACACGCTTCTGCA
Organism: Eucalyptus victrix; assembly: GCA_016097545.1. Lineage (NCBI taxonomy): Eukaryota > Viridiplantae > Streptophyta > Magnoliopsida > Myrtales > Myrtaceae > Eucalyptus > Eucalyptus victrix. The sequence continues at coordinate 14,241,999 of CM027835.1, forward strand.
GGAGGAGGAAGAAGAAGAAGGGAGAAGTTCGTGAGCTGTTTCTTCGGCTGTGGAAAGAACGAATGCGTCTTCCTTTTCTGACAGCTCGGTTTCGGTATTCGTGCGCTCGCTGGTAATCGGGTACGGCCGAGCGCACCGGGACGCGAGGGTGCTGGCCAATAGCCTGCCGACAGCTCACCGCGGGAGATTCGGGGGGCCCCGCGGGGTTGGTCTGGTTCGCGTCCCTGTCGGCCACGTAAGACGGTGCGGAGGTTACCAGGGGACAGCGGATTGGTGCCGCGGCCCCTGCGGGACCGACAAACTAACTTCGGTTTGGCTTCGGAGATGACAGAGTTTTCAAGAATTGTCCTAAGGCTCTTGATTGATTGATTATTTAATTGATTATATCGACTCTTAAGATACAATGCCGTGTCAACAATGATCAATGGGTAAATCGTGATATTAATCGAGTGGGGGAAAACGACTCATTTCGATCCGTTTCCGACTATTATAATAATATAAATCATTAAATGAAAACGTGATTTAATATTTAATTATCCTAACATCTCCTCCCCATGTGGGTTGGATTTTGAAGATATGAATTTAGGATATTTTATTATGATATTATGTGAAATTTTATAGGATTACTGTCGATGATTTTAAAAGTTTAAATTGTTAAATGAATGTTTGATTTAATATTTTACTCTAACATCAAGTATGATTACCTCAATCATGGCCTTTTCAAGTCAATTTCCACGAGATTATAAAAGCAATGTTAGGGCTCAAGAGTTCTATCTATGGATCGTTGATGTGTTGATGAGATTGTAACGGGATGCTTTGATGTCGAACCTTATATGGTTTAAGATGATGCAAGTGACCATGACTCAGATTATGTGTTTGGTACATGCACAAGACTCAATGGTGGAAAAGGCATTCTACATGACGGTTACACGTCACGTGGTGTTGTCGTCACATGAAGTATTAAAGTTGGACGACCTTTCTCACTTTTTATCAATGGTGAAAGGAAAGTCATTGAAAAATATTTCAAAATAGACCATGCAAAGCCTTATTTATCCTTCACTTGAGGATTAAAATTATTTGCTCTCTCGAGTCAATGATATATGAAGGCGCTTCTATGTATAGACTCCATTTGTTTATTGAAAAATAATTGATTTGAAAAATACTTATTAAAAGTGATTGCTCATATCGTTTGAAATAATTAATCAATAAATAATATTTTTATTATCAACAATAATTTAAGTTACATTTTCATGGGCCATGAAAAAATATTTTATTCATTCATTTTTGTAAGCAATCCAAAAATCATTTTTTTAAAAAAATATTTTTAAAATTATTTATTTTTTGTGAAATAAATCGACTTCTTTTCGTCACTTACTTTTATTTCGTCTTGATCCGGACGTTGTCTAATTCGACCAGGTGAAGTCACACGATTGGATTCCCAATCCAAGATAAAGACAACGAAAATGATACTTCCTTCTACGTTTGAGCAATCGTTCTTCTGTAAAGACTTAAAGATTATAAAACAAATAAATTCAGAAGAAAATGGTATACGTGACGTGTACGTTAGTCCTTACACATTAAATATATTTTAAAAAAAATCGACGTTATTCCATCGAGCAAATGATTGAAGAATGCGTAGACGGAATTACTAATAGAGTAATGACGAGATAGCCGGACTGCTGACCCGTGAATTGTATAGATGTTCATATTTTCTGATGTGGATAGAATTCTACCACCAGAAAAAGCTCGATCAATTTCAAGTTTTGATGAGGAAAAAAGAAAATCAGCGAACGCCATGCCTTGTAAATTATCGAGATTAGTCCAACACTATGGTGAAAATGAGAGATCGATGAAATTATTTAGCTGATCACATAATATTAGGATAAATAAATCTAATCAATTCAATTGGGGAACTGAACTGGCTGGCCTTAGCTAATCAATTCCAAATTGATTCACATGGGACCGAGTAGGATCCTGGCTAAGAATTGAGGAAACCTACTTTGACCATTTTGGTTAATAGTATTATGTTGGGTAGCTTTTTTTCCCCTATTAAAAAAAAAATAGATGCTTTGGAGATTAGTGTCGAACCTCAAAACTTAGGAAATCCATCAATACCTTAACTACTATGCCACAAATTATAGAGATGGGCATGATTCCAAGATAGAATCGAGAACAAGACCAATGAAAATTGATTCAATTTTAGATTTTAGGGAGAGCTAGTTCAGTTTCCAATTCCACCTTTATAGGAACCATCGGTTCTCAGTTCCTATAGGAACCGAACCAGAACCAAACTAGGAACCTTAAGTAAAATCCCTAGTTTTAATCATGAATTGGAACCTAAAGTAATGTTTATATTTTTATATAAATGGTGAATGCTTTATTTAATCTCTTTTTTTTTTTTCAAAGATATGGATTATCTTAATGAGGATATCATCATCGATAAATAGAGTTTATCCATTGAAGCAAAATAAATATTTGTGGTGAAGCTTTCCAATAATTATTTTAGTTTAGTGAATATTAATTTTAAATTTAACATTATTATTAAGTGATTAAATATGATTGTTGTTTCTTTTGATTTTAGGTGGTTAGAAATCGAAACAATTTGTCATGGATGATTGAGGACTAAAGTTCTATAATTTAGATTTTATGTTATGTCTTTTGAACCTTTTATTATTATTTATTTTATGTGTTAATCTTTTTGTAGAAAAGAATCTGTATTTTCTCATATCACCATCGAGAGATTACACGGTATATATATACGGGAATAAAGGATCTAAATTAGGTGAGAAAATCAAAAATAGATGACCTAATCTCTGTTAGTAACTAATTTACAGCTAACAAAATCAGGTCACATAATCAAATCAAATCAAATCAAATCAAATCAAATAATATCACATAATATCACAAATGATTTGGGAGAGATTATAGGAGATTTTCCAACACTCCCCCTCAAGTTGGTAAGTGAATATCTTCCATGCCCAATTTGCTGATAATCTCCTGAAATCTTGACACTGGTAGACCTTTGGTTAGTACATCCGCTAGCTAATTTTTTCTAGGAGTGTAGGGAGTACTGATCAAACCAAATTCAAGCTTCTCCTTTATAAAATGTCTATCTATCTCAATATGCTTTGTTCGATCATGCTAAACTGAATTGTGAGCAATGTTGATTGCTGATTTATTATCACAATAAAGTTTCATAGTTCCTTCGTGTTCCACTTTGAGGTCTTCAATGACAATCCTGAGCCACAAAAGTTCACATATCCCATTTGCCATTGCCTTGAATTCAACTTCAGCACTCAATTTAGCAACCACATTTTGTTTTTAACTCCTCCAAGTGACAAGATTTCCTCCTAGAAAGGTGCAATAGCCAGATGAGGACCTTCTATCTATTGGTGACCCAGTATAGTATGCATCAGTATAGACTTCAAGATTCAGCTTGTCACCCTTTTTAAACAAAATACATTTTCCAAAAGTAGCTTTGTGGTAGTGAAGAATTTGGTAAACAACTTGCATATGTTCTTCTTTAAGATCATGCATGACCTGACTTACAACTCCCTCAACATAGGCTATGTCTAGCCTAGTATGAGATAGATAAATAATCATTCCTACTAACCTTTGATATCTCCCTTTATCAACAATGCCACTCTCTCCGTGTCCATCCATTTTATGGTTTGCATCTATAAGAGTGCTCACCGCCTTGCTATTGAGACATCATGTTTCCTTGAGAAGATCAAGTACATACTTCCTTTGGGATATAAAAATACCTTTCTTAGAGTAGGCCACCTCAATACCAAGGAAGTATCTCAATTTTCCAAGGTCCTTGATCTCGAACCGTTGAGCAAGATTGCTTTTAAGAGACTTTTGTTCAGCTTCATCATTACCGGTCACAATTATATCATCCACATATACAAATAGAGCTGTGACCATACCTCCATTTAAATGTTTGATGAATAGGGTGTGATCCCATCTACTCTACTTGTATCCCATCTCAAGCATTGCCTTCGTGAACCTTCCAAACCAAGCTCTTAAGGATTGTTTGAGACCATATAGAGCCTTTTTAAGTCGACACACTTGATTGTTTTCCGAACCCTTGTCAAAACTTGGTGGAGGCTCCATAAAGACTTCCTCCTCCAAATCTCCACGTAGAAACGCGTTCTTCACATCAAATTGCTGCAAAGACTAACCAAAATTAGCTGCAAGAGAAAGTAGTATCCATACTGTGTTCATCTTTGCTACTGGTGCGAAGGTTTCTTGATAATCCACCCCATAAGTTTGGGTATACCCCTTTGCAACCAACCTTGCTTTATACCTCTCCAAGGTGCCATCACTTTATACCTCTCCAAGGTGCCATTAGCTTTGTACTTAAGGGTATAAACCCATTTACATCCCATTGGTTGCTTGCCTTTGGGTAAAGTCACAACTTCCCATGTGTCATTCTTCTTCAATGCATTCATTTCCTCCATCATAGCTTGTATCCAATTCCTATCCTCAAAAGCTTCATGTACCGAGTTAGGAATATTAATCGAATCAAGAGCAATAATAAAGGCTTTGTGTTGAGTAGATAGTCTATGGTATGACACATATTGGGAGATAAGGTGTTGGGTACATTTCCTGATAGCTTTTCTCAAGGCTATAGGTAAATCCAAATCACTTAACTCAAGTTCATTAGAAGAAGGGTGAGTGATTTCATTACCTAATAACGGTTCGAATAACGAGACTTGATTCAATTTCGGATTGAGCTTTGTCCTTCTTGAGTAAACTTGCAGTTTGGTAATTTCAGTTTGAGCTTTGTCCTTCTTGAGTAAACTTGCAGTTTGGTTGGTTCATTCTTAGGAGGACTAGATGAAGATGATGATGAACTAGGCAAAGGACTTGATGGGGAACTAGGACCAATCAGAGGACTCAATGGACTTGATAAAGAACTAGGTGGACTAAGAGGGCTATGGCTTGAAAGAAATGGTGAAGGAGATGAAGTTGGATTGGACAAAGTAGTATTGAGCGATGCACTAGGTAGTGAAGGCAGTGGTTCAAACCTACTATCTTCATCAAACCCACTATCTTCATTGGGAGTTTCCCCCTGAAGATAGTGGTGAAAGTAAAAAAATGATTGGTTTTCATTAAAAGTAACATCCATAGAGATAAAAACTCGACATGTTAAAAGGTCATAACATTTATAACCTTTTTGAGTATTAGAGTACCCAATAAAGACGTACTTTAGAGCACGAGGATCAAGTTTGTTTCGATTGTGATTATGAATATGCACAAATGCAACACAGCCAAAGAGATGAGGGGAAATGTGATATTTATGGAAGACATCAAGATGAAAGGTAGACAAGAGTTGTAAGGGACTTCTATTTCCTAAGGTTTTGGAAGGAATCCGATCAATAAAATATGCTGAAGTTAAAACAACTTTCCTCCAAAAATGCTTTGGAACAAACATTTGAAAGAGAAGAGCCCGAGTAACATTTAAGAGGTGTCTATTTTTCCTTTCGGCTACTCCATTTTGTCGAAGGGGTTTGGAAAAAAAATATCATCAATAATTGACACTCCAAATTGATTGACTATCATTTTATGAAAGTTTTGAAAAATAGATTGAACATTAGATTTGTCTTTCATAAGATATAGCCATGTAGTTTGAGTACAATCATCAACAAAAGAGACAAACCACTTAGTTCTAGTAAAATTAGCAATTCCAGATGGACCCCACACATTAGTATGGATAAGAGAGAATAGTGTTGAAACTCTAGCATTATTATTCAAATGAAATGAAACACGATGATGTTTTGCAAGTTCACAAACTTCACAATGAAGATTTTCAACATTAACATCTTTAAAAATGGAAGGAAACATAGTCCTAAGAAGACTAAATGATGGATGTCCTAATCAAAAATGGTGAAGCCAAATATGAGATAAGTGGATAGGATTATAAGAGCTGTAAGAGGTATTATATCCCACAAGAGACCAACCACTTCTGCTCGAATCCTTAAGGTAGTAGAGCCCATTCCATTCCTTAGCAAATCCAATCGTCCTTCCCATTTTCAAGTCCTGTAAAATGCAATGATCAGTAGAGAAAAGCACCTTACAATTTAGATTTTTGGTAAGCTAATGAATGGAAAGGAGATTGGTGGACAACTTAGGAACATGAAGACATTGTTAAGTTTAAGTAAGGGATTTAGAATTATATTTCATTGGCTAGCTACAATAACAGGAGATCCATCTGCTATGGTAATACTCTTATTTTCTAGTGATGGTTTATAAGTTTCGAATTTAGTGGAATCATGTGTCATATGGTTGGTTGCTCCTGAATCAAGAATCCATGAATTAGGGTACTAAGAAGTTATTGAGTTTTTGAAAATTAGACACGCACCTAACCGGACTAATGAACACATATTAGAAGACTTAGATAGGGAGTCAATTTGACAGGTTTGTATTGGACCATCAGGGCAGCTTCATCTTACTAGTCATGTGCGCTTACGGCTGTCTTTTAGCTCCGCTGAGCACCTGTGTTCTTCCATGAAGCTTGAAGCAATTTTCTCTTGTATGGCGTGGTTTCTTGCAAAAACTACACCATAAACCTTCATTGCCCGTTGTCTTAATTGGATCTAGTCTCTTATTTTTGTAAGGATTTGTTTCCTCCTTTATTGCTTTCATGGCGAATCCTTTGGTGTGTTGGTCTTCAAGCATTACAATCCATCGGCTTTCTTCTCCTCTTACAATAGAAAAAACTTCATTCAAGGATGGCAGCCGCTTCTTTTCAAGAATCCGAACTCAAATCTAGTCAAAGTTTGCATTTAGGCTTGCCAAAAACTCAAAGATCCTATCTCTCTCAATATGGTTTCAAAGAGTATTAGTGTCTTCATCTAGATATTCAAATTGTGATCTATTTCAAGCCAAAGACCTCTCATGAGATTGTAGTATTCCGTAACGGAACAATTACCTTGTTTTGTTGTTGAAGCCTTTGTCTTGAGTTCTTATATTATTGCTGCATCTTGGACTTTTGAATATGACTGACAAACAGCCTCCCATATGTCCTTGGCAATAGGGAGAAACATGTAGTTTTTGTTGATTTTAGGTTACATTGAGCTCCACAACCATGACATAATTGAGGAATCTTCTTCATCCCATGTCTGAAACTTGGGATCACCTTGTCTTGGACTAGTGCCTTCTAGATGATTGAGCTTCCCTTTTCCTTTAAGAAATGTCCTCACAACCTGTACCCTCTGAAGATAATTTTTTTCCATCCAATCAGTACTCCTTCATGTTGGGAAAATCTCCAATGGATGAGTTGGATTGATTCTTAACAAAGGACCCAGTTTGGTCGAAGATAGCCTTCCCCAAATCTTCCATTCCAACAACTTTAAGGACAGATTATAGGAGGAGACTAAGAAGGGATCGAGAGACAAGAGTGTTTATCACACAATTGAAGGCCAACAAAAAGGTTGGTTAAGTCAACAATAAGGTTGAAACCGAATAGTAGTGATAAGGCTGAAAAAAAGGCTACAATGAAGCAGCAATAGTGGAAAAAAACAAAGGTAGGGAATACAAATAAGAAAACTAGGCTCTGATACCATGTAGAAAAAATCTATATTTTCTCATATCATCATCGAGAGATTACACGGTATATACATACAGGAATAGAGGATCTAAATAAGGTGAGAAAATCAAGAATAGAGGACCTAATCTATGTCAATAGCTAATTTACAGCTAACAAAGTTAGGTCACATAATCAAATCAAATCAAATAATATCACATAATATCCCAAATGATTTGGATAGGAGATTTTCCAACACTTTTATAGATTGTTGCTATTGAAAAATGGGAAGCTTTCATTTGTGTTATTACATTCACTTTCATTTTGATTAACTAAAAATCAAACAAAAAAATAGAATCTATTAGACCCTAGAACTGACCATTGAACCTTTGACAAGGTAGATTTTAGGTTTCAGGTTCGAGGTTCCAATCGGTAAGTCTCAAGTTCCAAAAAATGATAAACTCGTATCAACAGGTAATTTCCAAATTCCAAAAAATGAGAAACTTGTACTAATAGATAGGTTTCAGGTTTCAAGTAAAACATGTAATGAATTTGGGACCGCTCACTCTAACAAATTATGCATGTTTTTTTTTCCAAAAAAAAAAAAGTAGTTATAATACATGTTAGGCTTAGGTCTAGGCCAATCGAGGAACCATCGGCTTGTTATTGCTCTAAAAACTATCCAGCTTGAAACTAATCATCCCTAAATAATATACATGCAAATGTTTTTATTTAACTATGCACACAATATAAGATAACATAACGATTTTCACTTATTTTTTCTTTTCAATTGCTCAACACTGTAAAGATGAGAGCGAGCAACACCTACAACTAGAGGTGTCAAAATGGGTTAAATACATATTCAATGAGATGGATCATAGATGAGTTAGTTAAGTTATAATAAATGGGTTTGGGTTGTATGTAAGTCTAATAATACATGAGTTGTAAATGAGTTTGCCTTTAAACCTCTTTAACTTATAAAGGTTATTAGTTGAGTCAACCCATTAAGAATATATAATCCTCTTTGAAAAAAATTTAAAATTTTTATATTTTAAAATTTTCAATTTTTTTATTCTTTTATTCTTTTACTCTTTGTCCCCTATGAAGTTGCCATGGGGCAAGGTTCATGGCCCCCACCCAATCACATCGGTGAGCCTTGAGCTCATTGATCAAACGAGGCCATGCCTCATCGGCCTCTATTGAGTTGAGCGTATTGGCCTCAATGCTAGCAAGACTCGAGCTCGTCGGCCTTGGGTGAGGCCGAGGCTCGAGCTTTGTCGGATCTAGTAAGGTGGAGCCTCACCCAAGGTTGGCGAGGCGCAACTCACCGGCCTATGGCGAGGTTGGAGCTCGCTTGACCGGTGATCGGGTGAAGAATGAGGAAAAATAAAAAAAAAGAAATAAAAATAATTAAAATTTCTATTTAAAAAATAAAAATAAAAATACTTAAAAGGAAGTAAAAAATAAAAACATAATTAAAAATTATATTTTTAAATAAATAAAAATAAAAAAAATACTTAAAGGAGTACACAGAAAATCAAATTGGATTTTCTATGCTAAGTAGAATTTTTTTTATTTTTTATTTTAAGTTTCAACCAAACATTGAAAAATATTATCATTTTCAAAAATACCATTTTTTTTTCATGAAATACATGAAGCCTCAATTTAAAAAATAATTATCCATTAATTTTGTAATTGTATGGAAGTGTTTTAATATTATTATTTTAAAATTATAAGAAACAAATTTTCTAGATTTGGTTAAATATAGAAGCATTTTAACAATGTGGGTTGAGTCGGTATGGGTTGGCATGGATTAGATCGGATTAGATCGGGTATGGGTCAATAAATTTACATTACTAATAAATTGGTCATAAGTGTGTTAGTAGGTCAATTTGGATTGGATTATTTATAACCTAACCCAAATTCAATCCGACCCGATCCATTCGTATAACAGGTCTACCTACAACCAGCCCCCAAAAACTAAAACAACCATACAAGCATATCCCAATGAGCCGAAAGAAAGCCAACAAAAGCACAATACCAACCATTCCCCAGTCTCACATAACTTGCTTATCAGCATCAGATATTATCAGCTTCCTGTCATGAATCAACTGAGCAATCTCTACTTCGAAATCAAGCTCTATCGTCTTCGCAACATGCTGGGGTTGAGGAGGGAACCATTTCCAGGTTTCTACACAAAAATAGATTGTACTGTACCCTTGAAAGACAAAGCTTTATAAGAGTTCCAGGAAAAGACTTCCCCTTCGAGTTCTGCAGAATCCAGGGCAGCCCGACATACCGACTGCCGGTAGATAGAGAATAACCACGAGTTGGTAACAAGGACTTCCGTACCAATTTAGAGAAGCGGCGATCGACGAACAAAGGCAGCCTGGATTCGGGTGCGACCTAGTCTCCATCAACAAAAACCCAGCTTCTTAGGATGCGTTTGGTTGTGCATTTAGAAAGCCCATTCAAACCTAAAAGCCCCTTGGGAAACTCTCAATGTTTTGAAATCTGTCTAGAACAGCAAAGCTGTGTGTGATGACCTCCCCCACCAGTCTACGCCACTCGGTAACAAGGCTTGAGCGTTACACATCTAGTCATCATCACATATAACGGCTGCAACTTTATAGTACCATTTTTTTCTGGATAATGAATAATTTGAAAAATATTTTCCTTAAAATAATCATATGTGTTGCTTGAGATAATTAGCCAATGAAAAATATTATCATTATCAATAATAATGTACATCTTTTCATGCACACATTTTTATACGCGATATAAATCATCATTTTTTAGAAAATATTTTCAAATCATTTATTTTCTTCAAAACAAACGGAATGTAAACGACTGTGAATTTGGAGCCGAGTTGCCAAATTGACTTTCAAGCACACAGACCGAATTGACTTTCTTTCCCAGCTAACTTGGGTGTCGAAAACATTAAATATTTCGATTTTAGGTAATTATTCCGTGCATACGTATCGATCGATCGCCATGCTCGTGCATTTATCTCCGACCGGTCTCATAAATAGTATCATTCTTTTTAGTAATTAATGGCCTATCTTTCCAATTTGGACAACATATCTCTAGCTTTGAAGATAATTTTTCACTGGTTAGGCCACCACATTGAATGGGCCAACCTAGGAGATAGCAAAGGGACCGATGTTGCATCGTTGCCACCCTCCTGTCATAATGTTGCCCAGCCCACGCCTAACTAACGTGTGACGCAGGACTTTGGTGTTCATATAATTTCCATGTGAAGTCACATCTATCTTCTGGCTCTCTTTTATCATCTCGATTTTACACCACGAGCTGCCAAGCAACATGTAGATTAGACATCATACCGAAGGTTCGAAATATAAAAATTAAGCGATTTTGTCGCATGTAATCGCATTCAGGTTATCAATTGGAGTTCTGATTAAGAGGTTTAAGATGTTTGATTGATGTTCCAATTGAGGACACATGCAATACAATGGAACTATACAAAGATTGCACTGATTCTAATCGCCTCGATAATATGTAAATGATATTATATGATTTGTTGTTCAATTTGGTTTGTCTAAGGCTTGAAGAAATTAATTTAGTCGATTGCCCATCAAATTCAGTATGCGAAATCCTATATTTAATTGCAAATCTAGTAATAGACTAACCGGGACCACACTTAGGGGATAGAATTTTCGGGTATATTTTCCCTCATTCCTAATTGTAGAAAACTTCCTCTAACTAATCTTTTGATCGGTGAATATAAGTATGAAAGTAACTTGCATTAAATTTTAGGGCACTACAGGTCCTAAATTTGCTAGGAAAGTGCATTTAGATATTAAAACCTTCAAAAAGTATAATTAAGTCATAAAACTTATCAACTTAGTCAAATTAAGTCTTTCTATTATAACTTCATTTGAAATAACGAAAAATGTCGATGTAGTTTTTTTCACTACTTTCCTTCTCATATGTGGCAATCTTGGATGGCATTATTGTTAAATTAAAGCACTAAACGACGTCGTTTTAATACAAATCCTCTTTTTTTACACCAAAACTTAATTAAATGAGGTTTAGAAAAATAAAGGTTTTCCCCTCAAAAAATAAAAATAAAAAAAATGTCCTCTTCCTTTGGGTTATTGCCATAATCGGAAAGATTGGTGGGGCGTCATCTATGGCCGGTGACCATCACTAGATACACGTGAGGGCATTGTCAGTCCCACCTGGCATCACCTATGCCTCGCCAGTCCTTTCTTATGACGAGGCAGAGACCCTCCCTTTCTTGCTTGTAATTTTTTTTTCCTAGTTTTATATTTTTGTATTTTTTCTTTAAAAAAAAATTGAACTTTTTTTAACCTAATTTAAGTGAGATTTTGGTGTAAAGAGAATTAGGATTTGGACCAAATCAACATCACTTTAGTGCTTTAATTAACTTTAGCACGGCGGAGGACGGCAAGTAAGAGATAAAAAATTAATTAAAAAAAAAAGGCCACATCAATATCAATTAACAAAATGATTTGATTGCATAAATTTAATTAATTTTAGAATTCAGGGTGTAACTTTTTAAAAGTTTTAAACTCAATTACATTTTTTCAATAAATTTTACTACTTGTAATGTACTTAATTCCTTAATTTTATACTTAGATAACGTAACATCTCTTAACTTATGATTCACCTACCATCGGAGGCATGATATTAAAATTACACACTCTAAATTTTTCTTAGAGCTCATGAAATTCCACAATATTTGCCCGGCCGCCCGCCGGCCCGGTCAATCAATCACGGAACAGCTAACAACTCCACCGGACCAGGAAGGAAAGCGGGGGCAAAAGGAGGGGTTCAAATTAAAGCAGCCGTCGAGTCCGGCGGTTCTCGCGGCGGCATGCGTGGTTGTGGAACTGGGCATCATTCTCCCGCGATTGCCGAGACTTTTTGCACGGGTCGAGGTCCTAGATCCGAGAAAATTGTCCCTCGGCAATACGTCAACTAACCACTCCAATAAATAATAATAATAACATTAAGAATCATAAAGATTATAATACAATTATCAAGAAGTATATCTGATCCATAGATATGCGAGCAAGGTTACTTGCATTTAATATCTACAGTACTTAGTTAGGTTTTTTATTTATTTTTCCTTTTATTTTTGAGTTGACAATGTACATTAGTTGGATCCACAGCTGCGAAAGTACAACGATGACCAAAATGTGTAGATCCTACGGCATCTCACAGATTTAAAAATAGGGCCTTGATGGTCATTTAATTTGTACAGGCAGATGCGATCTCAAGAGATTAGATATGCTGGTAATAAGATTCCGAAGCAGAAATCGCACCTCGATTGATTGAACCGAGGAGGAGTATTAGAATACATTAATATGACTTAGGATGTATTTCGATGACACACTAAAATGATTACATGCATTAGAAATTGATCAGTAATTTCTTGTAAACTTGTTATATATATTACTATAACAGTGTCTCCAAACTAGCTATAGGCAAGGGCAAGTGGTCTCACTTGTTTCCAAACCAAGATGATAAAATATGTTACTTTAGATTTAGTTGCACTTTTTGACAAAATTTATAACTTTGTTGCGCACTATTTGAGAGTTTTAGAATAAAATTGTACTTGTGTTACAAGTTAAAAAAATAATTATACTTTTTACTTGCTTAATAATTCAATTTTATGATAAAAAAATCCATGCAATCTGATTAGTAGTGAATTAGTTACTTAGAACATATTTGTTTGAGTGGAAGAATTTTCACAAATTTATTTACTGGACTTTTATGTGTTTGGTTTTCTGAAATAATGAAAACCATTTGCAAGTAAAAAAAACATATACATGTTTAAAATTAGGAAAATAAATTTCCTAAATTGAAAAGGGGAATATACATATATATTTTAAAAAATGATTACCAAAAACATATATTCCTTTTTCATGAAAAATTTCAAGATAAACACACCCTTAATTCGTTATGCTAAACGATAACCAATAGCAATTAGAATCTCCCCAATTGTACCATTTGGAAGAAATTAATCGTTATTATTGACCAATTTTCGTTCAATAGCAAAAAAAAATTTTTCAATTTCAATATTCAGCATTTAAGATTATCAACAATTATAACTTAAGACTTGAACTTTGAGTACTAACATTTTCAGTTTTATCAAACAAGCCAATAAGATCTAGATTTATATTAGGCGCACTAAATATTTTGAAATGTTAAAGTTTTGATCTACTGATCAAACTTTTCAAGCGTGCCCTGACAGATGATAGTATCGCTGAAGAGGTATATGAAAGTCCCTCTCGGTGAACAAATATACCGGATAGATTGGGTCAGTCACATTTTTTTCATTATGTAAAGTTATGAAATTTATTATATTTGTAGATGGGATTTGAATCTCAATATACTTTAAAAGTGGATTAGATTATTTTTTTTTAAATGAAGATGTGAATTAGATGGAATTCATAATCACACTTATCTCGATGCCAATCTGATTAAATCTTTCAAAATTTCACAATGACCAATAAAAAAAAAACTAAAAGAAAATATTGCCAAGTGAGATGACCGCTACTTTAAATCATAGTTTCACATATGAATTAAAAGATAAGTTGAGGCTATAATAAAATTCCACGATTGCTTGGCATCCACATGAATAACAAATGTGCTTCGGTAAATGCATATCTTAAATTAATAATTAAATTCAATCATCGAAAAAGAAGGAAAATCATTCGTTTTGAACTTCTTACCATTAGAATGGGATATTATAAAAATGTCATTCGTTTTGAACTCCGTATTAAACATATCGGATAGGGAATTGGGTAGGTCACATTTTTTTTTTTATTATCTAAATTTGTGAAATTTATTATATTTTTAGATGGATTTGAATCTCAACATATTAGATTTAAAAGTGGATTAGATGAGATGTGAAACCTGTCAAAATTTCACAATGAAAAATATTATCAAGTGAGACCACCGTTACTTTAAATTATAATTTCATAAAAAAAATTAATAGACAAAATAAATTAACAGACCGAGGCTATCGATGTAATTCCACAATACAAGTTGGCATTTTATACAAATAATCAAATGAACTTCAGCACATGGTGTACTGCAAATTAGTAACTGAATCCAATCTTAGAAAAGAAAAATTCATTCGTTTTTGAAATCTTTACCATTAGAATGGAATATTTACGGAATCCTAATCGATAACTTTTTTTTTTTTTTTTTTTTTTTTTGGTGTTGGAGGAACCGCTTGCAACCGATAGCCGCGCCAGAACTCTAAGTGACACTTAAGCGAGGAAGACCCACTACCCCTGAGTCACACTTAATACACCTAGCGCCTCCCCTGGGTTTTGAACCTTTCATCTCTTCGTTGAGTATCAGCAGAGTCTTAACCAGTGGAGTTACCGCGGCCGGTGATTCTAATCGATAACTTTTTTTTTTTTTTTTTTTTGACCCAGGAACCTCCGATCGCCGTCGGGGAGAGTAAACCCTGAGCGCGGGGCCCCCATCGCCGACCCCCAAGCGCGGTAAGACGCGCGTTATGCATTGAAGATCGTCCACGGAGGTTCGAACCCTTCCCCCGTTTGGGGTACCAAGCCCTAACTAACGCTTCCACCGCGGGCGGTGGTTCTAATCGATGACTTTTTTTTTTTTTTTTTTTTTTTTTGCAACCTCCGCCTCCGCCGCGGTGGGTGGAGAGTAAACCCCGGAGCGCCGGGGCCCCCACCGCCGACCCCATACGTTGTAAGTCGCGCGTTGAGCATTGAAGACAAAGATCACCTGCGTCCACGAAGTCTCGAACTCTTCCCCTTGGCGTGGAGGGTACCAAGCCTTAACCGCGCGGCCACCGCGGGCGGTGGTCTAATCGATGACTTTTGTTCTCAATATTTAGCCAAAAAGGGGAAAAGAAAAAACAAAAATGGAAAAGAGATGAGGCGAGGATGGATCCATCTGACATCTGATTCCAACTTTTTTCTTTTATTGTACTTTGATACTCTTATCATGAGGATGACGATGACAAGATCAGGAGCGTCAGATTCTAATCATCCCAAAACAAGAAAAGAGAAGGAGAAGAGAACAGAATAGAACAGAACAGAAGAAAGAATATATTTATTTTTAAAAGTTGCCCCAAAAGTATAATGGATCTCAGATCCTTCAGTGAGATCAAAGTATCTGCTAAATTGACCTTTAGGAGAATTCGATAAATCCCAAATCTGAATCCTAGTTGATTCGAGTTTGTGTAAGTTTTCTATTCACCAATGATGAACCTCTAAAATGCACCAATGATGAACCGCTAAAAGAAATCGATGCAGCCGGTCCCTCAATTTTGGCTCAATTTGTAATAAGATTTTTAAACTTTAAATTTATTTAATATAATCGTTCAACTTTAGTTCAATATATAATATGGCCCCGAACTTTCAATACGTGTTCAATTTAATCCCTTTATCAAATAAAAAATCTCAATTTTGTTCATGAACTTGAATTAACAAAAGGACGACATTAAACATTTTCATATAATTTGATGACTACATTGAACATGTACCAAAAGTTTAAAAATCATATCGAACAAATTAAAATTTCAGAGATCAAATTACGCATCGAATTACATATTGAGCTAAAATTTAGGGACACTTTATGCGGTTTCCCCCTTATCCTTAATAATAACACTAAAGACCCAATTGCAAAATTCTTTTTTTCCCTGGAAATCATAATTAAAACACCGCGCTTGACATCATGTCTCTCTCTCACCCACCAGGCCCACCACCAAAAAATTCCACTCGGTATTTCCCCGCGTCGCGACCGGCCAGCCCGGTCGTCCGGTTACCCCGCCGCGTCAACCTTCCTCTTAATCTTCCCCTCCACCTCCCCCCTCCACCATGCACGACTCCAAAAACCACTCTCTCTCTCTCTCCGTCTCTCTCTCTTTCTCTCTCTAGAACCTCGCCGCTCTGCAATGTCCACCACGCCATAATCTCTTCCCTAAGAAAGGAGAAAAACCATGCCTTTCCGATTCGCCCCTCTCCCCCTCCGCCGCCCTCCGCCGCCGCCCGCCGCCCGCCCCTCGTCGGCGCCAACCACACCTCCGCCCGCTTCTGCTCCCGCTAAATCCCCACCCCACCGCCGCCCGCCGCCCTCCCTCTCTCTTTGCCAATCTCGCCGGCTGATTTCCTTTCCTTTTTTTCTCCTTCCTTTTTTTTTTTTTGTATATTAATACGTGAATTACTTACCCGAGATGGAGCCGCTGCCGGCCAAGCCCGGCTCCTCCTCCTCCGTCAGGAGCGTCCTCGTCCGTGCCCTCCTCGCCGGCGTCCTCCTCCTCCTCCTCCGCTTCGCCTACGTCGTCACCACCGCCGGCGAGTCCTGCCGCCTCGCCGACTTCTGCTTCCTCTCCCCGCCCAACGACCTCAACCTCGTCATCTCCGCCTCCGCCGTCTCCGCCGCCAACGCCAACGCCGTCCGGTCCTCCGCCGCCAGCCCCCCGCGCCGCATCGTCGGCGGCGGCGGCGAGGATTGGGCCCGGGCCGTCCGGTTCTACGGCGCCGCGTTCCGTGATTTGGCGTCGGAGGGGATCCTGCCGCGGGGCGCCGCGGCCCTGTGCGTCGAGTCCGGGAGCGGGCAGGACGTGCTCGCCCTGAAGGAGATCGGCGTGGCGGACGCCATCGGGGTCTCGAGGAAGGCCGCCCGGCCGCTGGTGATCTCCGGCCGGCCGCATCGCCTGCCGTTCCGGGACGGGGCCTTCGACTTCGTGTTCGCCGGCGGGGGCGGTTCGACGGGGTGCCGCGGCCGCTGGACGCCGCCGCCGAGATCTCCCGGACGCTGAAGCCCGAAGGGTATGCGGTTTTCCATCTGAGGGCTAACGATACATACAGTTTCGATTCGTTCATTGATTTGTTCAATTGCTGCCGGCTAGTGAGATCGCGCGATTTGGCCGGTTTCGATACTTCATTGCCTAAGATACGTGAGATTGTTCTGAAGAAAGTTAGCAATTTTAGCATTCTTAGCCACCCGGTGAAGAATTCGGGTGGCGATTTGGTGAATAAGTGCTCGGTCTCGGATAGTAGGCAGAAATTGATCCGGGACGCGGAGCCATTGATTGTAGAGGAGCCATTGAAGCCATGGATTACACTGAAGAGGAACATCAAGAACATAAAGTATCTGCCGTCCATGGTTGATATCAGCTTCAGGAATAGGTATGTTTATGTAGATGTCGGAGCTCGGGGTTATGGCTCTAGTATAGTTAGTTGGTTTCGAAAGCAATACCCGAAACAGAACAAGACCTTCGAAGTGTATGCTATCGAGGCCGACGAGCATTTCTATAATGAATACGAGTCGAAGAAGCATGTCACTTTGCTGCCGTATGCTGCGTGGGTGAAGAACGAGACTCTGTCCTTTGAAATAAACCGAGACCCGGGTCAGAAATCAGAGGACAAAGGTAGAGGGATGGGCAGGATTCAGCCGGTTCAGTCCTCGAGCGATGGAGAGGTGGCGAAGATCCAGGGATTCGATTTCGCGGAATGGTTGAAGAGCACAGTTTTGGAGAAGGATTTCGTGGTGATGAAGATGGATGTGGAGGGGACCGAGTTCGATTTGATTCCGAGGCTGATCGAAACTGGGGCAATCTGTTTAATCGACGAACTGTTTCTTGAGTGCCATTACAACAGATGGCAGAGATGCTGTCCCGGCGAGAGAAGCTCCAAGTACGAGAAAACGTATGGGCAATGCCTGGACCTCTTCACATCCCTGAGACAGAGTGGAGTTCTTGTTCATCAATGGTGGTAGTAACTCTTTGGAAACAAGCAACATCATTGCCAATGCTCACCGTGTGTTCTCTTTTGATGCTGTGTTTCTCCTCTTACAGTTACATTGTACTGCTTCAGTTTAGGCCTTTGTCCTGGATATTACTCATTGTATGAAGTCCTGTAGAGAAATACCTCGAATGAAACACGTCCAATTGATGGTTTTCTCCTCTTGTGATCGAATCGAATGTGGCACTCGTCCTGTTCATTTTTCAGCTTCTCCTTCAGCTTCTGAACTGGTTAGGCATATAGATTCTGTGGCTTTAGCTGTTGCTACCTTGCCATTGAAGCTTGGTTCCATGGATTCGTTGCCACTTACCGCATTTGCTTTATGTCCTTTTCGCGAATTGAGGACCACATGTGGGAGTGGGTAGTCGTGTTCATTCTTTTGGATAAAACAGTGAAATATTATCCTTTCCCCTTTCCCCCTCAACCTTTAGTTGCCATTAGCTCATCACGTTTGCTGCTAATTGCAAGTAGCCGTTGAGGACCAAGTTTCCCCTCTCCCTCTCTCTCTCTAAGCTTGAGGTTTTTAGGTTTGGTTGAGTTTTGGACATTAAGGGCATGGAGGGCCCTACCCCAACTGGATGATGCACGAGGAAGCTGGGCATTCAAAAAAGTATGGTTGTGCTGTTTTGTCAAAAGCGGTGGGCACTAGAAATTATCGTATTAATGTCGGGCATATGCTAAATTTGATCTGTATCATAAAAGATGGCGAGTCTCATCAAATCTGACGGTTTGGATTGAATTCATTATATGTACTAACTTCATGAAAGTACAGACTCCAGAGGGGCGGGGCACTTTCAACTTGTTTTGCCTGAGAGTTAAGGGCATCTCTGGTGTGTCCCGCCGTCTGTCATGTCATGCTGTGTTCCTCTTTTCCATTGATTGCGATGTAATCTGTTATTCCGGTTGGCCTGCAGTTTCGCATCCATCCTTTGCTCTTTCGAGGGGCCCATTTTGCAGCCTCTTTTGCCATGGAGGGGTTTCATCAATATATTCTCCTATGGACTTTGTCGGAAAGTGACTCGAGAAGCAACCGAGTAAAAGCAATGTCGTAATTCTTAATGCATCGACTGTATCAATATGTGCAGAATCAATACTTAAAAACCAAATCTTTCCTTGTTAAGCATGTTCAATAAGCATCTCGAGACACTCGTGAATAACACATTTTTTTTGCTTTTTCGCATAGATGCAAGTCGGATCGATACCTTCAGGGCAACAGGGTACTATCTGATTTGGTGAGTTTCTCATATTTACCTAGATGAACTCATATTTTAATTGGGTCTTTTGTGAACAGTCGGGTTGAACCTTAGAGATGTTTCTTTTGGTATGTTCCCGACAACAACCATCACCAAGGAGGCTCTGGAGTGAGTTTGCCGACCAGAATTCGGGGTGCATTCCACAAGTAAGCTTCCCCGCTCAGCCGCGAAGGATCTTCGATCACGGGCCTCGACGGCCTGATTTCCCCCCCATGGACAGTTTCGGGTGATGATTTTAGACCCCTGAGGTTTACCCAAACCGAGCGACTTTGAGTACTATTTAGGGCATAGACTGGCTTGCACAAGAGATGACCATTTCCAGGACCTGCCCAAACCCAATAGATCCATCTGGGTTCTTCAAGCCAGACCTAATTTTAGGTGGGTTTAAGGATTTTCCTTCTTTGCCGATCATGAATGACCATACGCGACGATTTTCACTCTTGATGACATAGAGCCGATGGCTCAGCCTATTGCTTCGGCGAGTGTGGCTCTGATCCAATTAGATGCATTGAATGTGTTTCACCCTATTGCGACTAAGTCAATTATTGGCACTTTGGAAGATTAGAAAGCTGAAGTCCCAATACAAGACACAATTTAGATTGGTAAAACATATTCTAAACCTTGCGTGGAATTTTTAGCCTTGATAGGCCAACGGACAAGTAAGCTCTGAGCGATTGACTCAATCAAATTTCTTTTTGCCTCATTTATATTGTGCCATCTAAATTGGATCTAGAAGATATCGGTATAGCAGAATAACAAAGGTTTGGTGAATATAATCTTGAAATTACAGTGATCTTAATGACATCGGTGAAGTATAATAGAGTGGAAGAAGGTTGGTGATAACAATGACCTTTGAATGAACTCCCGATTGACTTGGTAAATGATTGAATTAGGCAGCCCCGACAAGTGCTGATAATCATGTTAGATGACGACCAATTGCATGATGAAATAATGAATCATATTTAATTTGTTTGAGTCTCTGTAATTCAACCAAAAGACTTAATCCCCTACTATACATTAATTAAAGGTCAATTACCCAATCCACATGCCTGTTCCTAGTTCTCATTTTCCAATTCCTGCTTGACACTTGTTTGGGAGATGACTTCTTCCAATCTTTGGAGTTGCTAGCCGCCTCGGATAACACATCTTATCGTTTTATTGGAACTCATAGTTAGATACTTTTCAAAATTTAAGATGTAAAATCTCATTTCTTTAAATAAAAAATCCCAATTTCATTTTTAGCATTACAAATGGAAATAAAATTCATATGGATTTACTTTCCCGTTTAAAAAAAGATAAAGTGACATTTATTGTATGTGGTGTCTCTAAATCTAGACAGAAAAAGGATAAGTGTGCACGATTCCTTATTCTGTCGATTCTTTAGTATCTCATACACTATCTTCCCAAAAATGCAATAAATCTACGAAGAAGGAATAAGAATCTTTGCCAAATTTCCCCCCAATTAAAAAATTAATTATTTCTACATGCTCCGTTGGCCAAATTATAAGGATATGCAGAATTTAATGGCATGCCATTTGATTAGTAGCACGTAAAAAATTAATTCCATAGAAATTACTGTAAATTTAGCAACATGATTGATTTTGTGAATTTTCTGTTAATGTCGTTAAGTCATGATAACTCGACTAAAGGTCGACATATTTCACTCAATTATGTAGGGAAATATAAAACGGTAAGATGAAGTCGAGATCATACTATTCTAGGACAAGTATAGCGCATTTAAAAATAGAAAATAAAATAGTGAGTTTTTATTTTCTCTAGAAGCTTAGAATTAGTAAGCCTCCCAAATAGTAATCCAAGATACGAAAAGGGATTTGATGTTCAAAAGACCGAACCAAATCAAATCGAGAGGACTGGAGTCGGCTTCAAACGAGGAAAGAGTCTCCCTGATTAAGCTAAATTTCTGTTCCTCTTTTTTAAGATTGCGATAAAGTGAGTTGTCATATTTATTTCTCTATTTCCCCCACCAAAATTGAAAAGGCCAAAAACAAAGAAGAGAGAGAAAAAAATCAAGTAAAAATAATTATAATTTTTGTCATTCACCAAATCTCCCGCAAATTCTCTCTCAGGAGCCGTGAATTTTGAGGCTTTGACCTGAAATAAAAATTAAAAAAAAAAGAAAGGAAAATTATTCAGAGGAGGGGGGTGGAAAAAGAAACAGGAAATCTTCCCAGGAAACATAAAAGAACGAGGAGCACGCCCGCTTCTTGTTCTTGTTTTATAGCTTTTCACGGATATTGTCGGGCCATTTCTTGTCTTTCTTGCCCATGTTCTGTAGTTTCACGTATGTCTCGTTCTTGAATTTCTTGGAAAGAAAACCGCATGCAAACGTTCGCAAGGGACGCTGGCCACCGCTGCCTCGGATTCACCTCCCTCTCGCGGTCTCTTTCCCGTCGTTCCCTCGCGCCAATGAGGGTGGTGGTGATGGTGGTGGTGGTGGTGGTGGAGTTTCTGCTGCTGGGTGCTCGTTTGCTGTAAAAAGTTTCTTTTTTTCCCGCAAAAAGATTCGATTATTTTTGTTTTGTTTTTGTTTTCGGTTTTGTTTTCTTTTGCGTTGCTTTGGTGTGGATTGTGGAAGATGGGGGCGTGTTGCAGCTCGAGCCACGAGGCGGGTCGGGACTGGGTGGGGATGGTGAACGACGAGGGGGATGACGAGGTGGAGGGGGTCGAGGAAGGAGGAGTGGTGAGGGAAGGAGATCACGGGGCGCGGGTGAGGCTGAGGGGCGCCAACGATTCTTGCTCCATGTTCTGCAAACGGGGAAGGAAAGGCATCAATCAAGACACCTTGACCGTGTGGGAGGTAAGATTTTCAGGGGAATTTTTCCCTCGTTGGTCTCTGTTTTTGTCGTGTTCCTCTGAGAATCTTCTGGGCTGGCCTCTCTCTCTCTCTGTTGGATATTGCTTTTGGGAATGCTTTGCTTTTTCTGCAAGGCGGATGATTTTCTGGGTTCATTTCTCTATCTCCTTTTCTGGAGCAGATGGGTCGTGTTCTTGATAATAGAATATATTGTTCTGTTATGATCATATATGATCTGTGTGTCTTTTTTTTTTGGTATTTCCTTTTTCCCTTTTTTGAGGCTTTAAACTACTTGCCAGACAAAGTGAAATGTTTTGGGGCATGTAGCGTATGGTGGGGAAGGTGCAAATATGATCATAATCTACACACGAAAAGCTGCATCTTTTAAGGCAAAGATATTCAAAATTTGAACGCATAAATCCATCTACTCTGTAGATTCATGCTGCCATATGGTTTTCATTGGAACCTTGGGAAATTACACCGAAGCGTTTTGTTTCGTGACAATTGCACCGTGAATAAAACTTGAATAATCTTTCAGGACTTCAATGGTGAAAAAGGTGCATTCTTTTGCGGGGTGTTCGATGGCCATGGTCCAGCGGGTCATAGAGTTGCGCAGCATGTGCGTGACCAATTGCCGTCGAAGCTCTCTTCAGTGATCCAATCCTTGCAGAACAGGGGCAGTCGCAGGGACCTCGATCTCGTGGATAAAGATGACGATGGCCAAGAAAATGGGGAGAAAGAAAGAAGGGGCAGCAATCCTGGGGACCTTGACCTCGTGGATGAAGATGACGGCGGCCAAGAAAATGGGGAGAAAGAAAGAAGCGATAATGTGCGAGATAGTTGGGAGGAGGATTTTGGTCATGACATGCTTCTCTCCTCATGGGAGGCTAGTTTTGTCAAATCCTTCAAAGAAATCGATGAAGAGCTTAGCCTTGACTCCTCCATTGACAGCTTCTGCAGCGGCTCAACTGCAGTAACCATGATTAAGCAGGTATGAAACAGAGATGCGACGGCTATGACGAAGAATTGTAAGTAGAAGATTGTTGATGAGCGTAATCATCACATCCACTAATGTGTCATTCAAAAATTTTCAGGGAGATCATCTTGTTATTGCCAATTTGGGAGATTCCCGAGCGGTTCTGTGCACGAGAGGCCAGAAAAATCAGCCTGTTCCCATCCAACTCACCGTCGATCTGAAACCAAATATCAAAAGTGTGTTTTATCTCCTCGTTCGTTCTCGAAGCAAGTAGCTATCACATCCTGACCTTCTGCAATTTTGCTTCCATTCAACATTTTGATTAGGTGAAGCAGATAGAATCAAGAAATGCAAAGGCAGAGTCTTTGCCATGGATGAAGAGCCAGAAGTGTTCAGAGTATGGTTGCCCGACGAGAATTGCCCCGGTCTTGCAATGGCTCGGGCTTTCGGAGATTTCTGCTTGAAAGATTACGGCCTGATATCCACCCCTGAAGTGTCCTATAGAAAGCTTACACCAGATGATGAATTCGTGGTTCTAGCCACCGATGGGGTAAGAGTAAAGTAATTCAATCCGTAGCGGCGTGTTGCATAATCGTGTAGATTTCTCGAATACTGTTGTTGCTCTGATTGCAAATAAGCGGTACACCGTGTCGAGACGATGATATTGTTTATTATCTTTGATACTAGACACTTCAATTTTTTTCCTTTCTTTTTCAAGGTGTGGGATGCATTAAGCAATGCAGAGGTCGTGAGGATTGTTGCATCAACGAGGAAGAGATCCATGGCTGCTAAATTATTGGTTGCTCATGCTGTTCTAGCGTGGAAGACCAAGTATCCAGGATGTAAGATCGATGACTGCGCGGTTGTATGCTTGTTCCTCAAGAATGGTCGACCTTGGAGCCAATCCGTCGTCAACAATACTTCAGGTGGCAACCCAGGCCGGCAAGACAATGCAGTTGGTCAAAAATCCGGGTCCAACGAAAGCGGGGCAAACCCGGACACCGTGCTTGCTGCAATTACAGATGACGCGGAGGAGTCCTCTACAGTTGACGGCGTGAGCAGGGTAGATTCTCTCATCAGAGTTCCTCGTCCAAAGGCTGCTGTTTTGAGTCGGCGGAATTCGGCTAAGAAGCCCAAACCCGTTGAAGTCCCTTAGGTCTTGATTTTTGTTCTCATGGAAGCTCGAGAGGATCGTCTGGTCCACAGCTGAAGATGAACTTCTGGTTCTGTAAACACGCGTGGAAGCGAAAATCGTTTCGGTCTTGCGAGATCAATACGTTTCTTCATACACCAGGAGAACTTGAGGAGGTCAGGAGAATCAGCTGCTGATAGAAATGCAATGCACTGGTTTGGAAACTTTTAGGAGAAACCCACCACCCACATCGCAGGATTTTTGATTTGTTCTTTGCTTCCCCTGTTCTGGTTACTCTTGACTCCATGTTGATGTCTGGTTTGATGCTTCTGGTAGTTTTGAAGACAGGAATAGGGCTGATCATTCATGTTTCGCGTCGCGGTCTCGTCAAACACGTACGTCTAGTAGACGGTTTGCGCACGAAGACGCGTTCATCACGAATATTAAGTATCTATAGATAATCCAAGATTAAAAGGTGTATAGCATGTGCTTTATACCATGAATTTAAATAGATCTTCAGCAATTTCAATGTTGATACCTCGAAACAGTGACAGGCGGACATCTTACATCCGTTTCCACCGTTCATCTAGAGAAATGATGGTCCATAAAGTTTCAACATGACACCCCAATGACATTACAATCGTGGATATCAGAAGATTCGAGGCATGGCATAGGAGAATGAATGAAGAATTCTCAACCTTGTGTTAAAAATGTAATCGAATTTCTTTTGAATCTTTTTAATTGATATATATATATATATATATATATATATATATATATATATATATATATATTTAAAAATTATAATCAAATCATCCTATAAGGATTATCAAAGTGAGGAATTGGAATTCCTTAGAGTTCTCAATAATTTATACCATTTAAATAAAATTTAGTGGAAGTGATGGTTGTGAGGGCTTGATTGTGTATGCCATATTAGCAACTACAATAAAAGGTGTAATTTTATGTTTTTAGGTGTCAGTTGTGAAATGTATACTTATTTGATGTACGTGAATTGGAGGGCGGGGACTATTGACCGTGAATTTTATCTTCGTCTTTTGACTATTTAATACATGGATAAATTAGGAATACCGAGTAAGCGAGACAAAAGTGAGTTTGCTTAAAAATAAGGATGTTTTATTTAGGTTATATTTGGATATTTGTGTGTGTGTGTGTGTGTTTTTTTTTTTCCAATAAATATAAATTTCTGATTTTGTAGATGATCTTAATAAATATGTTTCTGGTTATTGAAGTGTGGAATATTTGAAGTTAGATATAACAACATTGATAAGAGGAGAGATTTTGAAAAATGAAGAGATTAAAAAGAAATTTTTTTCTCTTTTTGAAAAAAAAATTGGTGTAAGTTGAATTATTATTGTTGTTGTTTTTGTCCCCTGACTGAGAGTTTTAGGCTGCCAAAGATAACTAACATTATCTAAATGAAAATGCTTGAATCTGAAAGATTTCACTTTCGCTCGATATACTTCTTTCAAAGGATAATTTGAAAATAAGGATAAACATTGTGGAAAACTCCAGAATTTACACTTTCGATAAAAAAAAAATTAAAATTCCTGAGCTATGAGATTTATCCAAGAGACCCAAAAAAAAACTATTTTTTTGTATTGAAATATTCTTTTTTTAGTAGAATTGTCAAAGCGCTTATACAACATCATCAGCTGACTGGGCTCCACGTTATGCTAAACATGCTATTTAATAAATTCATTTCTTTTTTTTTCCCCTTTTTTCGAACAAGAAATAGTTCCCAATTTACTTTTATGTTTGTTATTTTTATCATTGAATCCTCGCCCTTTCAAGCTGGTCGCGTTCAAGGGAGTTGCCTTTTTAAGCCGAAGTTCAAGGGAACTAAATATGGACATTTACTAATCCAAGGATCATGTACATGTTTTACTCTTCACGCCTAATTGCCCCTACATCTTTTGATGGGAAAAAACGCTCAAAAAACCCCGTACTATAATTGTGACTAGGGGTGTAAATGGGTCGGGTCGGGTCGGGTTTTGATGTTACCCGACCCGACCCAAACATAATTGTCACATACTGTGACCCGACCCGACCCGACCCGAAACACATTAGACTCGCATCGGAAATTCGGGTCGGGTCGGTTCGGTCGGGTCGGGTTTCCGGGTTTTCCTTTTTTTATTTATTTATTTATTTATTTATTTATTTATTTTAATGATGATGAAACCGTGTCTACAACTGAGAAAATTCCGAAACGCGGGACTTTGTATCAGCATGCTTGTGGCTACAAACGATTAAGGCAATTGTCGGTCATTTAACTCAAACTCTCTTTGCTTCTAGGCTGCAACAAATTTGAAATTCACAAAGATGACCTTGTTGGCCTCTTTCTACAATCTTATAAGGAAGAAAGGACACAAATGAAGCTCCAAAGATGCTCTTTAAGTTAGATTCACATCAGTGACAAAACAACCACTCTATGAACACAAAAGGAGAGCTCGTCTCGATTAACATATTGACCAAGGTTTTATATGGATATAGTTGGACTCTTGCGATAGAAACTATAATTTACTTAGTATTCATGGAGGACTCAAGCTTCCGAAAAGTAGACATAACGCCTTTAGATCGTAATAAAAGAGACCATGGAGTTTCACACACGAACCATTCCAACACCTTGAAGATGTGTAACAAGGATATTCACACTTCCCATATTCTGAATTTGCAGTGCATATTTCAGAAACCTTCCTTGAGTGCATTCGTTGATTTCAGACTGCTTTAGTCCAAACCAAAGTCCGTCCAACCATCTAACGCACTAAAAAGCACTTGTCATCTCACCAAGCTGGACCCTTGCTTTCGATAATGTGCTGGACTCTAATTCATGATTCACAGCATTGTCCATTTTGAAGCTTCAGAGTAATGGCAATTATTCAAACAAGCAGGATCACAAATATTGAGGGCTGCAGCTACTTGTTCATTGTAACATCCAGGCCATATCAAACTATATGTCAGCTTATACAGATTTTACCTTGTGCTCATAATTTCTTCATGAAATCCTCAATCCTCTCAGCAGCATCATACATGTTCTTCTCTGTCTCACTTCATCCAAAGATCAAACGACATGTCGATACCTTGGAGTTATTTCTTGACCAACCATCTCGTCAAACGTAAGGTAAGCCCAATCAGCTTTGTCCGCTCTGCATAACCCACGAATTAGAAGTGTGTATGCTGAGACATCCAAACTGAGGTGATGCTTGTTGAATTTCAAACCGTGTCTACAACTGATAAACGAGCAGAGGACAGCGGCCGAGCTGACCCAGAAAGATTTTTCACCACCTCCACTCCAAAATTCCCAAATTCCATCACCGACGCCCATCGCAATCCCGAACGAAATCAAAAGGATCCTCTTTTGCCATCCTTTTCCCTCGCGAAAGAACCCAAAAAAAGAAGAAGGAATAAACCATACCCGCGAGTTCGGAGAGAGCTTGGCGGGCAAAGCGCCCTCCAAGTTCTCCACCCGGAAGGTGCCGAAGAAGAAGGACGCCGAAGCTCCTCGCGGATCGAAAAATCGATGGAAGCACGGACCTGAGAGGTTTTCGGCGACGGACGGCGACGATCGACTGATTCGGCGGCGACTAGGGTTCCGGCGTTGAGACGAGGGGTGGCGACGGCGACGGCGACGCGGAGGCGCGTCGATCGGAGGAGAGGCCGAACTGGCAGTCGTGAGTGAAGGCACGGTCGTCGGAGAAGAAGGCGGAGCCGAGAAGGAAATGTTCGTGTTTGACGGTAAAGAAAGATGAGAACGTGTTTCCTGTTTGTGTTCGTTGCCTGTTTGGAAGTAGGACTTAACGTGTTTCGGGTCGAACAATGTTCCAACCTCGACCCGACCTGAAACATATTTCTTTATTTGTTTTATTTGTGTTACTCGAACAGTACCAAGACCCGAAACACATATTATACTTGTTTCGTGTTCGGGTCGTGTTTGGGTCGGGTCGGGTCGGGTCGGGCCGGGTTTTTTTGACACCCCTAATTGTGACCAAGTTACTTTGAATTTTTATGTGGCATTAAAAATCTCAAATTATACTCATTGAGAATACATTTAATCTTATTTTTTCTATCATGACATCAAAAATTTCAAACTTGTATCTGTGTTATACATTTAATTTTCTAAATCAATGGACATCATTTTATTTCGTTCAAGTTATGTAGGCGTCATATCAACACTATTTATTTACGAAACCTTGACGGAAGATGAATATGTCACACATGTATACATTAAACATTTTTAGTGTCACAAAAATTTAAAGTAAATGTATTATGACCTATATAATTTAAGGTTTATGATAGTTTTTCTCTCTTTTTATTTATGTTGCAAGGGCAAAATGAGGGAGATGAAAGTGAGAGAACATTGCGTTGGGAATAAACATGCAAATACATAAAAATAGATGGATAGGGAGAAAAATAGGAAAGAGCAAGAGAGATAGAGAATTTAATTTTGTCTAAGACATTCAAGTGTACTAAGGAAAATGTTTAAGAGCCCCATTTGTTAAACCTCATTTCTTAATGTTTTTGGGAACATAAACAAAATATTCTACAAACGCGACTCTTTCGAAATTACAAAACCTTTCAACTTTCAAGGTGTGCTGAAAACCACCATGTACGTGTTGGCCATGCAACAAGCCATGTCGCTCCTCCCTTCCTCCTTCCTTTCCTATTTCACCGCTTGATTTTTCCTTCCGATTTCACCGCTTGATTCTACTTTCATTCTTGTTATTCTACTTTCATCAACAGAACAGAGACGCAGAGAAAGAGAGAGAGAGAGAGAGAGAGAGAGAGAGAGTGACAATGGCTCAGGCAACGCTCCCAGCCGTCGATCCCAAGGCCCAGAGCTTCCAACTGCTGAGCGGCCACGCCATCCCCGCCGTCGGACTGGGCACTTGGAGATCGGGCTCCGACGCCTCCTCTGCTGTCCACGCCGCCATCATCGAGGTCGTAGTTAACTAGATCGAGCTCGACCCTTCCCCATGTTTTCGTCTCTTTTGTTCTTGCTTTCCCATTTGGTTTTGAGTTTAACAAGCTTTTTTTTGGCCGCGACGAGATGAGTGCAGGCCGGTTACAGGCATATAGACACTGCCTGGGAGTACAAAGTTCAAGAAGAGGTCTCTCCTTTCTCTCCTTCACCTTGTGGATTCATTCGTTCTAGTGCTGAACTAGAATAATGCCCATTTGATGCACGGATTTTAGATATGATTTTTTGATGATGAAACATAGGCGATATACTTAACGGTTATTTGTCTTCGTATATTTGCAAGGATTCGCAAATATTAAATGCACCGTCTTTCTCATGTCAAGTATAACCAATGTATTTAAATGAAAATAATACTTTATAAATTATAGTTAACATGTGTCCTGAAATACTCATTAACAAGACCCTTTTTGAAATATCATATTTTTCCTTTGTGTTATGCGTAGGTTTTGTATGACCTTTTCAAGCTTTCATTTCCCAAATATCTCGAAATCTTTAATAAGAATTATTATTATCTTATTCAACAAAACAATAGTTATAGATTTATCTATAAATGGAAATTAATGCAGTGTGAATAATGGAGATTTTGATTTGAAATGGTTGATGGTCTGTGAAAGCCAGTGTTGATTAATGATCTTGGAAGCTTTCATTTTGCATTAGCCTCTGCAACAATGTAAACTGAGGCTTTCTGTATAGATTTCTTTTATCATAGTTATAGAGTCTCAATAAGACGGCCAAAAAGGAAAAAATAAGGAAGGATTCAAGATCCAAGACATGGATTAGAGCTCATAAATAGCAAACTGTAACATATTTATTATTTTATTACTTCACCAAACAATTTCTTATGAACACTTGTTAACAATATCTGCTCTCTATTTCGTAACGAATGTTCTTGATGTCGAGGAAATTATGATTGTCTCGCTGCTCTTGATCGTAGGTTGGGCATGGGCTCCAGTCAGCTATGCAAGCAGGAGTTGATAGGAAGGATCTGTTCATCACATCAAAACTTTGGTAAAGAGTGAAAATGATCATCATATCATAAACTCCAAATTTTTCTGGTTATTATGTCCCATGCTTATCTACGGCAGTTGAGTTAAATGCATTTTGATATGCAGGTGCACCGAGTTGTCCCCAGACAGAGTTCGACCAGCATTGAAGAACACCCTCCAAGAATTGCAGCTTGACTACCTCGACCTTTATCTGGTCATTGTCCAGCTCCAACGTGCTCTCTTATTTCTTAGTTAGAGTTTGAATTTGACCACCGGTGGCGGTGGCCTAGTTGCCCTCGTGCTTACATTCTCATCTCCAAGTCATGGGGTTGAACCTCACTTGCACCTGGTAGCCTCGTGGCTTGGTTGGGTGAATGGGTGGTGGACCTCTAGTGCCTCAGTGCTGTCACGGTGACAAGCTCGCCCACTTCAGTGGTGCTGAGTAGCAGAGGCTCGTCCTTGATTGAACTGAACTTTCCATAGTGAGCATGATACTCTTATGATAATACTGACGAGAGTAGTTCGATGCTCATCTCTCCCTATCCTTTTCTGGGAGCTAAAAAGAATTTGAATTGAAGTTGAGCATTGGCTTTCTTGGTGTGTAACAACCTGTGGTAGTGCAGATCCACTGGCCATTCCGCCTCAAGGACTGTTCCAGCCGGCCTCCGGAGGCCGGCCAGGTTTTAGATTTTGACATGGAAGGTGTGTGGAGGGAAATGGAGAAGCTTGTCAAGGACAATCTGGTTAGGGACATTGGAGTCTGTAATTTCACCCTCAAGAAGCTCAATAAGTTGCTGGGATTTGCGGAAACAATGCCTTCTGTTTGTCAGGTACAAAGGGATCAATTAACCACTAATTAATTAATTAATTAACTGATCATTCAATCACTTACCTGGATTGAATTTGAAATTTGGATTAACGAATCAGTTTTCTTTTGTTCAGATGGAGATGCATCCGGGATGGCGAAATGATAAGATGTTGGAATTCTGCAAGAAAAACAGCATCCATGTTACGGTACGATTTTGTAAATGTCTTTTCTTTTTTGGGATTGGAAATTGTTCATCTTTCATATGGCACTGCCAGTTTTGAGTTCAAATCTTCATTTATCTCTGTTACTATATATTTTTGCACTTAGTTTTAAACCAAAGTTCGGCCTACAAGTAAATAAAACAAATAGTGATAGTGCTGCAAAATCTCACAATTTATTGGTAATTTTTGGATCTATGTATTAATATATGTATGAATATTATGAAAACTATGAAAAAAATATAATTTGTTGGCAAAATAAAAGATGAGGAATGACTTCTTCCTTTTTTTCCAGGTGATTCATTTATAATTTATATGAAAATTATGAAAAATGAATGTGAGAGTCTACATGTTAATATTTGTATGTCTTGAAAGTTTCAACTACTTCAGGTTCTAAAAGTATCAAATTGCGTTCACTACAATATTCATTAATCGAAAAGTGAAAAATGAAGGTCAATTCATATAACAATTTAGAAGTCGGAGGATAAGGATGGTGGAGCAGACAGACAACGTGTACGAGAACTACTAAAGATTGTTGTCATAAAACCCAGAATCCAATTGCAAAGGTATATATAAACTATGAAGAGGGAGTGTACGAAAGAGTTTCGATTTAAAATTTTTAGCCACTGCATCACAACAAGCTGACATTTATGGAGAATCATCGAAGGCATACTCTCCGTTGGGCTCATCCGAAGGAGGCCGAGATTTGATCCACGACAGGACGGTGGAGAAGGTGGCAAGGAAGCTGAACAAGAGCGCAGGGCAGGTGCTGGTGAGATGGGCCATCCAGAGGGGCACGAGCGTCGTCCCGAAGTCGACCCACCCCGACCGGATCAGAGAGAACACGCAAGTCTTCGGGTGGGAAATCCCGGAGCAAGACTTCCAGGCGTTCTGCAGAATGCCCAATCAGGTAAACGTTAAGTCTTCGGCATTGGCTTAATCTTATCACATCCGACATGACGGGCCAAGTCGATCGGGACCTGAAAAGGGCCGTGTGGACCCACGTCGATTTGGACATCGTGATCGATTGATTAGTCTGCGTTATGAGTATGTCTATGATTTTGTCCAAAGTGTCTTTTTCTCACTTGACTTGCAGAGGAGGGTGCTTGATGGAGAAGAATTGTTTGTGAACAAAGAAGCAGGGCCGTTCAGAAGCGTGGCCGATCTCTGGGACCACGAGGACTGATTCACCAAGGATGCGTGACCACTGGCTTTGTTGATCATCCTTCTTGGGTATAAGTCAGTCTCGTGACTTTTGCTTTTATTGACTAATAAAAAGTAGAAGGGAAAGTTATTACCTTCTACCAAAAAAAAAAAAAAAAAAAAAGTAGAAGGGAAAGTGTTACGAAGATTGCGAGAATTCAATCTGGTTCGCAACAATAATTATTGCCCGTAAGTCATAAATAGATTTTATCCCATTTCGTTTCAGGATTTGTGTTTTTATGCCATGTCAAAAAATTATCATTCGTATGTACTTGCGGAGGTTACTTTGAGCATGAAATTGTTTATGATTTTCTCCATATCTAATTTCCTGTTTTTATTATAAATTGTTCGTCTAATGCTATTGAAAAGATCAAATTGTCCTTCCTTATGAAACATGTTTTGGATTTAGGGTCTAGATTTGGATTTAGGGTCTAGATGAGCATGAGAGTTTAGAATTTGGAAATGGACATTCTCGAGGAAAATATGACATTTTTATCAGTAAGAAAACAAAGTGGCCTCTAAAAGCTAACCCGAAGCTTAACCCGAGCATTTTTATGGTATTTTTAATTGTAGATATATGTAAGTATTTATTAGATAAAATGAACGGTATGTTTTTAAAATAAACGAAAATGGGTCTTCACCTTATTTAATCAAAATCCTTATATATATATATATATATATATATTAAGGATTCTTCTTTTATCTCGATGTCTTGTCCAATCAAACAGCTTCAAAACTACCAATTGCGGAGCTTGTGAGTTTTTACGCAGAACATGCCATTTCACACTTAGACTGACATGCTTAGCTTGAGCATTCGTGCGTAAGTTCGTGAATAGAAAATTAAATAATATAAATGATCTCTAAATTTTAACTCAATATATAATGTGGTTCTTAGATATTTAATCTAAATTTTAATTTTGAATGAATTCATTTTTTGATACATGTTCAATTTAGTATTTAGACTATATAAAAAAAATTCAATAATGTTACTAATTTTAAATTAATGTAAAAATTACATTAAAAATTTTCATATATCTAAGGAATATATTAAATAAAATTAAAATTTCAATGATTATATTGTACATCGAATCAAATTTCATGGAGCATTTTGCATCATTATCCTGTTTATAAATTCTAATATCATCTCTGTCATTAGGACTAATTAAAAAATGCATTTTTAACCTACATCATCTAGCATTACACTCAATATATATGTTTTTGAGAAGATGAAAGCATGATATACTATAATCATTAATATCTTTTGATCCATCCAACCAGGAAAGAAGCTCCTCCAATGGGACATGCTTTAATTGCTTCTCTCTCTACTCTCTCTCTCTCTAGACATGCATCCTCCTTAAACCCCCCTCATTTTTAGCCAGAAAAAGAAAAACCACATTTTCGTCGGTTAGAATAGAAAGTGGTTTCTAAAATTATAACCCAAGCATGTAAATAGTATTTTTAAAGAAAAAACAAAAACGGGGTTTCACCTTATTTATTCAAAACCCAAAATGATATATAGTTTTTTAAGGATTCTTCATTATCTCGTCTGTCCAATCAAATAGCTTGAAGACTACGGAGCTTGAAAATCTTCATGCAGAACACGACATTTCCACTTCAGTGACATGCTTAGCTTGAGCTCCTGTGCATAGTTTATAAATAAATAAAAAATTAAAATAACACAAATGATTTCTAAATTTTAATTTAATATAATAATTAGGTCATTGATTTTTATTCAACATGGTCTCTGATTGGGCAATATAATTCATAAACTTTTAACATGGATTATATAAAACTATTCAATATTGTCTTTAATATTAAATTAACGAAAATATTATATTGAACATTTTTATATAATGCAATAATTATATTGAACATTTTCATATATTGTTTAGAAACAACATTGGATAAATTAATAGTCTATAGAACATAGTAAAAATTCAATGAATATTTGTGTCATTATCTCATTTATAAACTTCAATACCATCAAGTCATTAATTATATACATATCTTCCTACATATTTGGGCAATCATACTAATTTTAAAAAATGCTTTTTCAATCCCCATCCTCTACCATTACACTCGATTTATATATATTTGTGAGAAAATGAAAGCATAAACATACTATAATCACAAATATCTTTTGATCCATCCAACCAGAAAAGAAGAGAAGCTCCTCCAATGGGACATGCTTTAATTGCTTCTACTTCCTCTCTCTACTTTCTCTCTCTAGACATGCATCCTCCTTAAACCCCCCTCATGAAGGATTCGATTCCGTAACAGCATCCGCCATTACTACTTAAACCTTTGCTTCCCCACCAAGTCTCCATCGCCACCTCCCCCGCCCCCGCCGCAGCCGCCGCCGCCGTAGCCGCCGCCGCCGTTTCCCCGCTTCCCCTGTCGCCGGGTACCCTTTCATTTCCTGTGTTGTTGTTTGGGTTCTCGTGCCGCCGGTCTCGCCGCGCCGGAATCCGTTCCGCGAGCTCGGCTGCTGTAAAGTTTCGATTTTTTCCGCTTTTCGCTTTTGGGTTTCGACGGGCGCGAGGAGGATTCTTGTTGTGCTCTTGGGCTCGGTGGATTGGCCGTTCTTGCGTTGCCATCATCGCGTGTGCGATTTCGTTCGGTTCGAGCGCTGAGTGTTCTTCGTTTCCCGCCTTCTGCCCGACATCAATCTTTGTTCGCTGTTGAATTGTCGATAGGACCCGGCAATGGAACATCGCTGGTCCGGTTGAATTTGAAGGTGTTGGTAGTGTTTTTCAGTGTGTGTGTAGGAATAGGATTGAGTCTTGGTGCTCGGTGGATGTATGTTTGGAATGGCGAAGTCAATCGTTCGACACAAGGGCTGTAAATCTGTCGTGTCTGCGAGGCTTGTGCTCTGTGGACATAGGTGGGGAACACTGAAAACCGTTGGGTTGTTGGAGTTGAGCTCTATGCTCTGTTTTTCTATCGTTGCCCGTTGGAGGGTGCTTGCGTGCGGCTATGGTATCTTGTATTGTTTTACGCATGCACCGTATTGTTTTGCAATTCTTTGGTTGTCTCGGTCTTGAGATGACTGATTAAACGTTTGCTGTCAAGCTTTGGTCC
Source organism: Eucalyptus victrix (assembly GCA_016097545.1). Lineage (NCBI taxonomy): Eukaryota > Viridiplantae > Streptophyta > Magnoliopsida > Myrtales > Myrtaceae > Eucalyptus > Eucalyptus victrix. The sequence continues at coordinate 14,277,785 of CM027835.1, forward strand.
TTTGCATACTATTGAATGTGCTTCTGAATGGTTGGCTTGGCTTGTTTAGATCTTCACCTTCAACTTCATCCAATGAAAAGGGCAGTCTCAAAGTGCAAATACTTGTTTTTTTCTTTTGGTTACGTGATATATATTCGATGGGAATTTCTAACAGGATGGGGACGATAAAGAATGGGGACACCTACTTTGGGAACTCATCGTTTTCTCAAAATATCCCGATTGGTGTTTTAGCTCACAGAAACTTGGGGAAGAATAATCTTGGCGGTGTAATCTTTGGTTGCAAGGACAACACAATGAAGGAATGCCTATTCAAACAAATATTTGGTGAGTTATTGGTGGGTTCATGTTTGATTTATTGGCACAGCACTTATAACTTTCATAGTTTTTCATTTACTTATCATTTGGTTAAGGTTGTAGAATTGTTGAACATGCACAATGGAGTTTGTTCTTCTTCTTTTTGCTTGATCCATCGTTGCTGTATGCTTCCTTGTTTTAACTTGCACTAGTTTTATTTGAAGTAATCAAACTCATGAGAGATGTTATCAACAGGCTTACCATCTTCACACATTGCTTATGTCAACCATATTGAACCAGGCTTGCCACTGTTTTTATTCAACTACTCAGGACAGAAAACTTCATGGAATTTTTGAGGCTGCAAGCCGTGGTCAGATGAATATCGATCCTTATTGTTTTAGCACTGATGTTTTAGAGAAGACTCCATATCCGGCACAGGTATCTCTTATCTATTTGGCCAACACGTTATGTATTGCCTCTTAGTTTTCATTACCAAATGTATGATTTTGAGTTGATTGGTTGTCCAATAAGGTTCAAATTCGTATCAGGATGCAATGCCAACCGCTGCTGGAAGATCAGTTCAAGCAAATAATTGTGGACAATTACCATACAAGCAACCATTTCTGGTTTGAATTGGACCATGCTCAAACAAGTAAATTGATATCCCTATTTGCATCTTTAGCGATCGCTCCATCAGTTCCCCAGTATATAATCCAGAAGAGAACACTTTCACAACCTCTTCTCTCTGAGGAAACAAGAGGAGAATGGGAAAAAATGAAGCATTTTACTTCAATGGAAAAACTTGAGCACTCAAGTGGGAGATCTGATTCTGCAGATCCTTCCCTTTCTTTTGAAGTAGATGATCAGCTATTTGAAGGTCATGCAGGTATGCAGCAAGATGGAGGAGATGAGAAAGATTCAATAATTATGAAACTCAAAGAATTGGCTCTTAGCCAGGAATATCATGATTTACATTTGAATCATTATTCTGAAGGTAGTTCAAGTACTGAGGGCATAAAATCTGAAGAAAACAGCTTCATTGAGGCACCTGTGGAGAAGAATTTACAGGATTTTCATTCCTCTGTGGACCTAGAAGAGAAGAAATTACAGGATATTCAATCCTCTTCTGATATCATTGCCCAGGTAGCATCTCAAGCAAAAATAATTAGTAATCTTCCTTCTGCTCATGCTCCCTGAACATTTTATATGATGCCTCTCTTTGTGTAGTTGATTGACGAATTGGGAGAGCTCAAGGTCTTTAAGAAGGAACAAACTCAAAAGATGATTGATTTGGAGCAGAAGCTGGTACTACAAAGCTTTGTTCATTCTTTTTTCCTCTTCGTTTCATTTATTAGCTCTAAGCTTAGAATCACTTATTGATTTGTTTTGGGGGATTCTTCTGCCATTGGGTTTGAAAGGGTTGACTATTTTATTGGATTTGAAGTATCCCATATACTCTTATATGGCCCAGTGCTACAAGATGTTGCATTTAAAACCTTTCGAATTTATGCAATGTTTTTCACTAACTTATTAAGTCATTTGAGACACAGGGTTGAAAGGCAAACTGAAAACATTTTCAGGGTATAATTTGTTGCATCTATACCTTTCTTTGTGCTGCTTTTAAAGGTCATACTTGAAAGGAAATTTTGTCCCTAAGGAAACCCTCTCTAACTCCTTAGTGAAGGAAAATATAGGTTAGGTTGAGTTTCACTTGGTTAGCTGTAAACTCTATATTGAGTAATGATATCTCCTGCTACGTTACCATTATAGTTATACCAGAGAGTATTCTTGTATTGCTCTAGCTCAGAAATGGAATTAGGATTTTTTTTTTTTTGGGTGCCTTTATACTGGTCTTCCTTTTGTAGATAGCATTGGGCGATTTTTTTTTTTTTTTTTTTTAAGGCACTCTTAGATTTACTGACTCTGTTGTGCACAAAACATGTGTGTTTCTCCTATGTTTTCTTTGTTGGGTCACATTTTGTGTAGTTTCTTTTTCTTATTTTCTACATGTTTTGTTGCATCATTCACTGTATTTTTGGTTCAGGTTTGGGCAGAAAACGAAATTTGTTGTCTGAGAGATCACTGTAACTTGTTGGACTCTTTGTTGAAATCTTCATCGCATAATGCTGTTCCTGAGGAAATCCAATCTTCTGAGGAATTGGAACTGGATCTTGATCTTAAGAATTCCATCATTTTTGTTGGAGGATACGATGGTTCATCATGGTTATCTGCTGTATATTCCTATTTCCCTTCTCACAATGTAGTAAAGTCTCTTACGCCGATGAACTTTATCCGTGCATATGCATCTGTTGCAAAGTTTAAAGAAGATCTCTTTGTGTTTGGTGGTGGAGATGGGGAATCCTGGCATGACACAGGTACTAGAATCAGTGTCTTTCTAATCTCCATTGCCGTTGTAATCCTGTTATCCTAATGTGATGACTATCTTTCTGCACAGTCGAATCATACAGTTTAGCTGAAGATAAATGGACCATGCAACCATCATTGAATGCTAAAAAAGGAAGTCTGGCTGGAGCAGCTTTAGGGGAAAAAATTTTTGCTCTTGGAGGCGGGAATGGACGAGATTGCTTTTCAGATGTTGAGATGCTTGACTTTGACATCGGCAAGTGGATCTGCACACGGTCAATGCTACAAAAGGTATAATACCTAGCTTGTGTGTGCTTTTAAAGTTGTCTGGTGAAGCTACAAAAGACAGATTATGGAATATGATCAATTAGTCAAAGAGTGCCACCAACAGAGTGCTCTAAATGGAGTACTTCTTTTCCTTGTAGTAAGAAGTTATAATGCAAAATGTCCATAGGTAGAGGTACTTAATATTAGAGAGATTTCTTGGTTTTGTCTGGTCATTAAAAACCTGACTGTTTTCAATAAAAGTAGACAGAGATAACTCCCTAAGGAGTCCTATTGAAGAGGGAGAGATAGAGAGAGATGACTTTGTAGGACAAGCTAATTTAGTGCTATTGGAAGCAATTGGAAGGTTCTTGAACTTCACTATTTCCACTTGATTAATGTGCAGAATCAAATTGCTTAATACTCGTTGTTTTATGGTTGCTATATGATTCAGGCTTTCCAGTCATACGAGGATCTTGTGAAAAATTATGTACTGTCTACATCTGCCTCTATCATACTTGGAGTTTTTACACCTGAGTGATATTGTTGACAATAAACAATTGCATTTTTATAAGATTCATTTGTTTTTGTTTTTTTCCTTTTTGAGTCTTCTGGTGATTTTGCTTCTGCATTGGGGTTACTTTGACTTCTTGAAGTTGTAAATGCATGCTGAGCATAGTTTCTTGATTAACATTTTTCTTTACAGAATACTTTACATGGATTGTGAAGCTTTTGAATTCATTCATGTTTTTACTATGATACATAGGAATTAAGGTGACATGAGATAGATATTGGGAAAATTACCAAATCAGTCCTATACCTATTGTACAGATGCCAATTTAGTCCTAATCCTTTCAATTTTGCAAATATAGTCCTAAATCTTTACAGGATATTTCAATATAGTGCTTTAGGCCAATTTTTGCTCGAAAATGTTGAGGTGATAGTCAACTATTGCCGGCCGTCCTACGTGGCACGTCGGTGAGGACTGTAGTTGCAAATTGAAAGGATTATGACTGAGTTGACATCCATCCTATAGGTATAAGACTGATTTGGTAGTTTTTCTGATAGATATTATATGAAGTTGATTTGTGCCATGTTTTGATTTTTAATATCGACCCTGGGATGAGTCTGTGTAATCTAAGTAAGTTGCTTGTAATGAATTCACTGCCATGTGCCTGGTGGTCATTTGTTTCTAGTTGTGGAAAGGACAACTGGTACTTTAATAGGATTCCCATTACTAATGAAAAGGAGGAATTTGAGTACAAATTTTACCCTAATCTCTTCTCCGGCAATCTTCTTGTTTCTGATAGGAAAATGAACTTCCTTTCCCTCTCTTTACTATTAAGCATTAGTTAATTCTCACATGTCCTTTTCAATGCTGTTTTGTATTTTGCTTTACTCACTAAATACTTGATAATTACTTTTTGGGCGTGCTTCTCCTTTTCTCCCAGCGATTTGCTCTTGCTGCAGTGGAGCTTAATGGGGCAATATATGCTACTGGTGGCTTTGACAGCAATAATTATCTTAAGTAAGAGATGAATTTTTCATCAACCTTTTATCTTGTGATTTGAAGTGGTCGATCGTTCTTGTGACTCTCTTGACTGACTGTTATCCTTTTTCCTGATAAATCCGAGTACATGAGTTGATTTACTTTTCTGGGGGGCATTCTTGTCAACTGCTGTGCAACCTGTGAAAAATATCTGGCATGTGATTAACCCTTCATATGTTGTTGCAGCTGATGGAAAATGGCAGTGTCATTCCTCATATGAACACTAGTGCTTTTGCAATTTTACCCTAAGAAACCTTTACTGGTGAAATGCAAGTTATTTTTATGTCCATATCTCTTACATATCTGGAACTTTTATATTACCCTTGTAGACCTAATACTCCTCACAATAAAGGAGAAGAAAATATATATATTTCTTGCATGGCATATGAAATCTTTAACATCAGAGTTAGCTACAGCAGAGGGTTGGTAATTTTTCCTCTGCTGATTTATTTCAGTTCGGCTGAAAGATTTGACCCAAGAGAACATTCTTGGGCCAAAATTGGAAGCTTGACCACAAAGAGGGGCTGCCATTCACTGGTCTCGCTGAATGAAAAGCTGTAAGTATACCCGTATGTTCCTTTTGATGCCAGCTGTTCAATTTTATTTGAAGATATTTGCCTATAGATGCTAGAAAAGCATGTCGTATTCTCCCTTGACCTGTACATGATACTGTTTCACGTCTGTGCTTCTTGTGTATTAAGTATTTTCTCACAATGTAAGTCTAATAAACAAATTCCTTGTAGTCTCCCTTCTTCTTCCATTCTGCTATAAAGGACAGAACTGCAAAATTAGTTCTTTTTCCAGTTGTTCATTTAGCTGGTCATTGTTTCAACTGTAAATTAATCAAAGCTAGCTTTACTGTACTCTGCTCAATTTTGAGTTTCAGTTTTCTTGAGCATTGTGTCTTATCTGTACTCCTACAATAGATATGCCTTGGGTGGTTTTGATGGAAATTCAATGGTTCCGAGTGTTGAAGTGTATGATCCGCGCCTGGATTGCTGGATGGCTGGGGAACCGATGAATTGCGCTAGAGGGTATTCTGCCGCTGCCGTCCTTAATGAGTCGATATATGCGATCGGAGGTGTAAAGGCTGATGAAGGCATCGTAGACACAGTGAGTTTTCTGCCTCCCTCTATTTTGTATGTCATGATTCATGTATAATTTTCAGCCAGGCGTTGGATTGACCCTGAGTCCTCAAAATTTGTCAACCAAACTACTCATCCGATTTACTTTTGGAGCATCGTTTAGCTTATACCTCCATTGGTATTGTCACAGGTTGAATGCTACAAGGAGGGCCAAAGTTGGCGTGAAACGTCTGTGAGAGGCATTGGGCAAAGGTGTTTCTTGTCTGCCATCGTCCCGTGAGAGAAGCTTCTTTTAGCAGAAATGTTTCCTTTTTCTTTTTGACAGGTTTTGCAGATATCTTCCAACAAATAAAATGGATTGTTGAAAACTAGGGGGAATAGAGAGAGATGCATAGGAATGTACAGATGAATTCGAGCTTGCTCATATCACAAGAGGCCTTTTGTTTTGTTGCACTTGCACTCTTAGTTAAAAGAAAATGCTTATAATTCTGTAAAATTTACTCTTTCCTAAATTTTGACCACCATTTATATGAACCTCCTTTCGTGAATAATCAAGAGTTGCATATTCCAATTTCATATACTCTCTTCAAGCTTCATTGATTACGGTTTATCCCACCGCATGTGTGGAGAATTCATTTTCATGCGAAAGTAGTTGCTCATGTCATGCCCATGTAAGACTTTGCATCATGCTATCTTACATATTCTTTACATGACATTCCTATGCACCCAATTCCCATCTTAGAAAAATTGGGACTTCCCAAGAATTGAAGTTTCATTTAATTGCTATATTTGCATGTTTATTTTCGATTTGTCGTATGTCATAAATTGGAAAAGATAAAAATTATATATTGCTTGCTAGTAATTTTTGATTGGATGTTCATTAAACAATTTACAGAAATATGTCTAGGGGTGCATTTAATGAAATTTAGATTTATGATTACATTGCATTTTTTATTGCACAATGTTAAATATTTCCATGTCGATTAGCTCAATTTAAGAATATACGTTGTTTAGTGCATTATTTACATAGCATATCACATTTGCATATTCACTCTCCTTTCATGTATATTTGACGAGGTCATGTCCCGGGGCTTTATAATATGACGTCGAATAATGTTGCCAGATTTGGCTTAGGGTCTTATCATTTCAGCCATTTATTTGTTTTTTTATGACTGATTTCATTTTATTGCTTGCGCCTTTATGTGTGGTCATGCAGTTTTGCATGTTTAGGGATGAACGTTAGAAAAGATTACATGAAACGCCGTTTTATCAAAGGAGGAAAGGTGCGGATAACGTACTATAGATAAAATTTACGTAACCAAGTCTCGATGATGAGTATTTGAGTGGGTGGCTGATTAGACATACTTAAGAATTTGCATTTATTGAAAGGACCTCAAGACTTTTGATTTGGTGCTTGCGGGTTGCACTGCAAAACTTGGCTATACCTAAGTTTTTCCACGATAATGCCGTTGGTGCTACGACTTCGTTAACGTGTCACCTATTGCTTGGCTTATAGCGGGGGGAAAAGCCAAGCACTTGCTCTGTTTCAACTTGAAGCTGTATGATAGTGAGGATGAGATAAGAGACTATGCAACGAGTGATAATCGTTGATTGATTGGGAGTTATTTGTAGACTTTCGATTTACCAAACGTCAATTGAAAGAAACATGTAACTTCCCATTCTATTTTTATAAATGGAATCCACAGTGATGATGGATACATTTTCCTTGACTCATAAGATAGACTAGATCACAAGGGACCTGTGGAAAGTGTAGAAACAAATCTACACTTGTGTGATTACACAACTCTGCTTGATCACTTGCTCATCAGACTTTTGCTGAATCATCATCGCTAAAATTAGTCCACATTTAATCCAACAAATAATCCATCTCCCATGTGAAGTACTTCTCATGAGATGGATTAGTTATAAGATCAAAAGTCCCATATAAGATGATAAAAAGTTGGTAATGTCACTTACACATTAGTAAATCGTTACCAAATGAGATGCATTTTGAGGGTTTGACTCTTGTTATCTAGGCTAAAGGATCACATTAGCTATTCGATGCCGTCATTATTGGCGTGAGTTTCTAAGAATCAATGGAACAACACTCGTAATACAACAATAGAGATTACTGTATTTACAAGGGTTGACAAATGGATTTCAACCAAAATGTACAACAAGAACTCATCATTCTCTACATCATCATCATCTTAATAAATAAGTGAGAAAAGCCATTTTTATCAAATGAAGACCCCCAACACAATAATAGAGCACAGTTGGAACAAGAAACTTGAAAGACTTGATTGCAAAGGTTTTTTGTAGTAGTCACCAGTGGAGTCACCAAAGTACCGCCATAGGCACACGTGTTGCTCAGATCAACATTAGATGACGAATCCAATTAAAGACTTTTCTCTTTCTTCCGACTAGGGAAGCTTCATCATATAGCAACTCATATTTTTCCGGTGAAATCCTACCTTAATCATAGCCGGATTCCTCAATTTCTTCTTATCACTCATTTTAAGTTTAACTTCAATTTATTTGTGAAGTTCTTGCTAATTTTAAAGCAAGAATAAATGTCATAACCACTCAAGTGTAAATAATGTTGCGATCGATAGGGCTTGGGAGAGCTCATGTCAAGTGTGAGTGCCTACCTCGCAAGAGAGGTTCACTTGATAATCCATCCAAACGCCTCAAGGATGTCGTTCATCTCTAAAGGGTCGCAATAGAATATTTAGTTATTAAAGGGAAAAGTACCAAAAAGTCCTAAACCTATTGCATTTGTACATTTAGTCCTAAACTTTTCAATTAGATCAATTTTGTCCTAAACCTTTTAATATCGGTACCAATTCAGTCTATTTGGCCAATTTTGGCTGGCCAGCACTGATGTGGATGTCGACCTGTGGCAATTTTTAAGATTTTATTTATTTATTTTTTCATTTTCTTTTCTGGCAAGGTCGGCTTCGCCCAGGCCTTGCCGAGGGTGAAGGGGGCCTCGCCTGTGGCTGGCGAGGCCATGGCAGCCATCGCCAAGGCAGAGGCAAGGGCTAAGGGCCGTGACCCTTGCCGATGGCTGGTGAGGGCTTTGTAGCCCTTGCCTCCGCCCTAGTGATGACCACCATGGCCTCTCCCAAGCTGTCGGCGAGGTGGCTTCGCCCAGATCTAGGCAAGGCTGGGTAAAGCCGCCTCGCCAGCAACTTAGGAGAGGCCGCGCGAGGGCTGCGACCCTCGCCGGCGGCAGGTGAGGGCTTCGTGGCCCTCACCTAGTGGTTGGAAAAGAAAAGGAAAAAAAAAAGAATTTAATAAAAAATTAATAAAAAAATCGAAAAAATAATAATAAAATTTTAAAAATTGCCACGTCGGCATGTGGCCATCGGCCGATGTCCATGTCAGCTCCGGCCTGCCAAAATTGGCCGGATAAACTGAATTGGTACCGATATTAAAAGGTTTAGGACTAAATTGGTCAAATTAAAAAGCTTAAGACCGAATTAGTATCAATGCAATATGTTTAGGACTTTTTAGTACTTTTCCCAGTTATTAAACCACACTTTCATTTAATAGTTTAAATTTGTATAACAGTTGACAATGATCTTGTAAAATATCACTATTGGTCTGGCTCTTAAAATTCTCCTACTGTCTTGTCATCCTCCAATGAACAATTGATATGAATAGGAAGATTCAAGAGAGTGATCTTTCGTCCCAAAAGAGATTCACAAGAATCGATTAATATTGTACTGCTAATTTTCATCGTTCCTTCATGATAAACATCCCAAAGGCGCACTTTTGAAAAGAAATGTGAATACAATCTCAAAATCCATTATGAGCATTTGAGTAGTGGCTGAATTAGGCGTAGTTCAAACCCTGCTAGAATCATACAAAGGAAAATACAGCCAGATGAATTTAGACAGACCCAAGTCGTTGCATAGCATGACGACATGGACCTCAAGACTTTTTGATTTGGTGCTTGCGGGTTTTGCACTGCGAAACTTGGCCATACCTTAAGTTTTTCCACAATAATGCCGTGTGTCCAGCCTAACAATGATAGTGAGGCGTGGGCTACTTGCACTCCTGGACTAGCTCTGAGGATGAGATCAATAGACCACCATGAGCGACAAGTCGAGTTGACTTGGAGTTATATGTGGACTTCAATTTTAGAAACTTTGATTGAAAGAACTTGTGACTTTCCATTCTAAATTTTCCAATTGAAATGTGGAGCAATAATCGTTGAGTTGACTGGGAGTTATTTGTAGACTTTCAATTTACCAAACTTCGATCGAAAGAAATATGTAACTTCCCATTTCAATCGAAATCCACAGTAATAATGATTACATTTTCCAGGAAGTATAAGATAGACGAGATCACAAGGGGCTCATGGAAAGTGCATAAACAAAAGTACACTCACGTTAATACACAACTCTGCTTGGTCACTTGCTCTTTGCATTTAGCTAAATTAGCATTGCTGAAACTAATCCATATCTAATCTAACGAATAATCTATCTCCCATGCGAAGCAAGCCTCACGAGACGGATTATTGATAAGATTTAGATTCCCATATAAGATGAGAGAAAGTTGGTAATGTCACCCATGCACCCGTAAATGCAATAATAAAGAACTGCCGTATTCATGGGGTTGAAAGATGGATTTCAACTGATGTGTACAAGAAAAAATTGTCATTCTTAACATCGTCATCACCTTATTAAATAAGCGGGAAAAGCCGTTTTTATCAAGTCAGGATTCACGGCACAATAATAGAGCACAATTGAAACAAGAGACTTGAAAGATCAGACTTTTGCGCATGTTGATTTTTAAGTTTTCTGTAGTAGTCACTAGCGCTACCGCTAAAGGATCAGCATGGGCACACGTGTAGCTCAGATCAACATTAGATGATGAATCCAATGAAAGACTTTTCTCTTTCTTCCGACTAAGGAAGCTTCATCACATAGTAACTTACATTTTCTTGTGAAATCCTACTTTAATCAAAGCCAAATTGCTCAATTTCTTCATATCAATCATTTTAAGTTAACTTCAATTTACTTGTGAGGTTCTTGCTAATTTTGAAGCAAGAATAAATGTCATAATCAATCAAGTGTAAATAATGTTACGACTAATAGGACTTGTCGCAAGAGAAGTTTGCTTGATAATCCATCCAAATGCCTTGGGGATGTCATTCATCTCAAAAGATTGCGATAGGGAGTAATAAAAATTTTATTATCAAAACCATATGCTTTCATTTAATAGTTAAAATTTTTAAAACAGTTTACAACAATTTCGCAAAATATCACTGTTTGTCTGGCCCTTAAAATTCTCCTATTGTCTTGTCATCGTCCAATGAACAATTGATATCAATAGAAAAATTTAAGAGAGTGATGTTTCGATCCTAAAGAGATTCATAAGAATTGATTAATATTGTATTGTATTTTAGTTTATGCTCTTGCTAATTTTCCATCGTTCCTTCATAATAAACATCCCATAGATGTACTTTTTAAAAGAAATGTGAATACATACTCAAAATCCATGATGAGCATTTGACTAGTGTTTGAATTAGGTGCACTTAAAACCGTGTTAGAATTTGCACTCATACAAAGGAAAATGCAACCAGATGAATGTAGACAGACCCAAGTCGTTGCATAGCATGACGACAAGGACCTGAAGACTTTGACTTGATGTTTGCGGGTCCTGCACTGCAAAACTCGTTCATGCCTGAAGTTTCTCCGCAATAATGCTGTTGAGTCCAGCCCCGCCAAAGTGCGTACATCTTCGAGCTACGACTTCGTTAACTTGTTGTCTTATAGCAATAGACAATAAGTTAAATATCGTCAGAATTTGGACAATACACCCAAGCCAAAACCTTGAAGCCTAATCGAGTGGCGTTCATGTGCCATACACCTTTTGTTTTCAATATCGTCATCATTCATGGCGGAACATGATAGTGGAAGAGTGCTTGTACTAGTAAGTCTGTTGTTAATTTTAGACCATGTGTGTGTATGCTTGTGCAGAAATAGAAGCCCATCCTCAATTTGCTTTGAAGACGAAAGGGATGCTCTACTCCAGCTCAAACAAAATTTCTCAAACATATCTCACATCCTTTCTTCGTGGAATGGCGAAGATTGTTGCCAATGGACTGGAGTAAAGTGCGACCAAGCAAATGGACATGTCGTCATGCTCAAGATCACGACAGGATATGATTTCAAATACGATTTCCCATATTATATTTCTTTCACGGCTAGTGAATTGAACTCTTCTTTGCTAAACTTGAGACACTTGAGCTACCTAGAGTTGAGCTGGATCTATTTCACAAAGGCAAACATACTCAATGATATCGGCTCGATGAAGCAATTGAGGTACCTTAATTTATCCAACTCTTTTGGTTTTGCAACTTTTCCTAGTGAATGGGGAAATCTCACTCAGTTGGAAGTCCTCGATCTCCATACTTATTTTCCCGTGGATGCTGTTGATGACATTAAGTGGGTTTCCCATCTTCAAGCATTAAAGTACCTTGACATGAGTGGCCTGAATATTAATAAATATGGAGACCCCATGCGGGTGATCAATATACTCCCATCTTTATCTCATTTAAGCCTATCAAATTGCAGGCTTTATGACTTTCACCTGCCTACTCATCTTGATCTTCAGTACCTTGATCTTTCAAAGAATTTTTTCCGAGGTCCCATCCCAAGCACTATATTTCAAAACATGACTTCTCTTCGGCACCTTGATCTTTCATCGAATTCTTTCCAAGGTCCCATCTCAAGCACTATATTCCAAAACATGACTTCTCTCCAACACCTTGATCTTTCATGGAATATGTTTAGAGATTCCATCCCCAGCACTATGTGTCAAAACATGACTTCTTTGCAGCACCTAGGTCTTTCAAGTTGTTTTATCAAAGGTCCCATCCCATGCGCTATATTTCAAAACATGACTTCTCTTTGGCATCTTGATCTTTCAGCCAACTTTTTCGAAGGTCCTATCTTGAGCGCTATATTTCAAAAAATGACTTCTCTCCAGCATCTCGATCTTTCATCCAATTGTTTCAACTCTTCAGTACCAAGGTGGTTCGATAACTTGAGAAATCTTGTCAATCTCAATCTTGAAGACAATCTTTTGCAAAGCATTGAGGGAGGGTTGTTCTCTTTCTTAAGGAACAAACCATTCCTCAAGTCACTATCATTGACTACGAACAAACTTCATGATGAGTTATTTTCAGTCAAGGGAAATTCTTCGACGCTTATCGGGAAAAACTTGGAGCGAATGGATATAAGTGATAATTTTCTCCAAGGAGCTTTGCCAGATTGGCTGGTGCACTTGAAAAACTTGACATGGCTTGACCTATCAGCTAATCAATTACATGGAACCATCCCACCATCATATGGTTGGTTATGCTTGGACCGACTTTCCCTTTCTTATAATCAATTGACAGGGAATATTCCAGAGGCATTAGGAGGATTGCAAGGCTTACGGTCTTTAGATCTCAGTAACAATCTTCTAAATGGCACCATTCCACATAGTCTTGGGCAACTTCAAGATCTTGATAGGTTAGATCTTTCAGCAAATTCCTTGAGAGGAATAGTTTCTGAAATCCACTTTGCCAACCTCTCGAAGCTAAGGTACTTAGACATCAGCAACAACTATTTAGCTTTTGAGGTGGATTCCGATTGGATGCCGCCCTTCAATCTGTGGTATATTGGGATGATGTCTTGCGATATCAAAAAGGAATTTCCGCAATGGATAAAAACGCAAGTCAATGTAGAAGATATACGGTTGTCCAACTCATCCATCATAGGAGCTCTCCCTGATTGGTTAGGTCTCATGTCATTCGACTCCCTGGATCTCTCTTACAACCAAATAAATGGATTTCTGCCGAAATTTCCTTCTTATCTGCAAATGTTAGATCTCTCTCACAACTTAATCGCAGAACCTATTCCGCAAGATATTGGCCTGGCGGTGCCTCGGATGACTTCCTTGAAATTGAATGATAACCTCTTAAGCGGTCCAATACCAACCTCATTATGCGAGATGGAATTTTTGTTTGTGTTGCACCTTGAAAGGAATGAATTAGTTGGCAAAATACCCGATTGTTGGAAGGTGAACCGTATGAGTCTCCTTGATCTATCATCCAACAAGTTGTTTGGAGTCATACCGAGTTCTTTGGGAAATCTAACTACGCTTGGGTCAATATACTTGAGCAACAATAGTCTCCAGGGAGAAATTCCTGTGACTATGAACTATTGCAGGAACTTGCTAGTTTTGGATCTTGGTGAGAACAAAATCTCTGGAAGTGTTCCACATTGGTTTGGAACAAGCTTTCAATTTCTACAGATTCTAAGACTGCGAGAAAACATGTTCAATGGCAGTATTCCTTCACAACTATGCTCACTCCCTGCATTGCGAATGTTGGACTTAGCAGTGAATAATCTAACGGGAACAATTCCAAATTGTCTTGGCTATATGACAGGTATGAAATTGCCTAAAAACGTAGATGAAAGCAATGCACTTTCCCCTGCTTATGAGGCTGAACCTTCCGTGAATGACTCGATGCCTGCTACCTCAATCCATATTTTTGGAAGAGACTACATGTGGAGGAGGTTGTGAAGGGGATAGACCTTGACTACACAACACTCGCTTTACTACTTATGGTCAATTTGGATCTCTCAAGCAACAAATTGATTGGGCGAATCCCTAAAGAGCTTACCTTGCTCTCCAAATTACGAGGCTTGAACTTATCTCACAACTTTTTTTTTGGGGGCATCCCAACTATGATTGGGCAAATGAAATGGCTCGAGTCACTTGATCTTTCGAATAATCACCTTTCAGGAACAATCCCACGAAGCTTTTCTGCGTTTAAATCACTAAGCAAACTGAACTTGTCTCACAACAACTTCATAGGGCCAATTCCCAATGGAAATCAAATCCAGACCCTTGATGATCCTTCCATTTATGCCGACAATCCTCTACTTTGTGGTGATCCTCTACAAAAGAAATGCCCCGGTGCCGAGGCCCCTCGAGTGTCAGAAGAAGATCCCAATGAAGAAGGTAAGTTTGAAAAGGTGATGTTCTACATAGTCATAATGCTTGGGTTTGCGACTGGGTTTTGGGGAGTTATTGGAGTTTTGGTGTACAAGAAGAATTGGAGACACGTCTACTTCAACTATGTGGATCGTAAAACAAACATGGTCTATGTGATTATTGTAGTGAAGGCAGCTGAGTTGAGGAGGAGATTGAGGAGAGCATAACAAGTCTGTTTTCTACATCAATTAGTCCAATCCTTTGTTGATCTCGTGAAGTTCTTGCTTTCTTGTTTAAGCACAATCATCTTGTGGTTGGCTTGTTTCTCCTTGTGAGTAGTTACTAGTAGCCAATATTTTGTTTTCTTTCAGTTTCAAGCTTGTCCAAGCAAGCCGTCGATTAAACAACAAGGTAAGTGCAAATCATGTCATTTTGTAATTCTAGTGTTGCTTAGCTCTACTCATGATATGATTTTGCTTGTCAATGTCACAAACCATGTAAGCAATTCCATTTTATCCTATTTAAGCTTTTCCTGGTAATTGCATGCTGAGGGTAATATGACATTTGTAAATGAAATTGTTAATGGCATAGTGCCCACCGATGTTCAATATATTCCTTTCCTCGGTTACATTTCCCCTCTGTATTTTTAGGCGTCAAAAGAAAAAAAAAATGCATGTAGATAGAATTACTATTAAATGTAGGTCTCGAATTTGAGTTCTTTGCGAGATTCACCTCAAAGTGATTTGCCGCACGGAGAAAAAAAAGAGAGGCTCCCGCCCACTGAAAGACAAAAGGGAGGAGCACGCTTCTTCGCCTTGTGCCCGTGTAAAAGGAAAGGAAAGTGGGCCCAAAGGAGTTTTGAGAGAAAAGGACAAAAAAAGAAAACAAAGAAGAATATAAGCTTCATTTGGCGAAAAATACTTTTAGAAGCCAATTTTAAAGAAAATAAAGATATTATTTGGTGTTCCGTTAAAATTTGAAAATGATATAGAAAATATTTTCCACTATTCTGATTTGATTTTTCAAGGAAAAATTACCAAAGAAATCAAATTTTAATTTTTTAATTGACCAAAAAATTTTAATTTTAATTTTTACATATATATTTTTTAAATTACTATTTTAATTATTTTTTACTTTTAAAGAATCGCATTTTTTTTTTTTTCTTTTTAAATTTTCTTTTTTCTTTGCTCCTCCTTCCTCCACCACCGCATGCATAGGCGATGGCTACTTGCTCGGCGACTGACCAAGATGTGGATCGGCGAGCTCGAATTGGAAAACTTTTTCTCCACTTTTGAAGGTGTTTTTTTCTAATAGAATTAAATGTTTTCTTTGCCTAATTCATTTTTCAAGAAACAAATACTGGAAAATCTGAAAAATATATTTCTGGCAGTTGTTTTCCCTGTAAAATGAACGGAGCCGTAGTCTTTTCTTTTACTATGCCCAAAGACGTTCTTTTCCCTAAGAGTGCAGCCGCCATGGTTTCCTTCGTGTTTTGAAAGGAGCTGCACGTTGAAGGGAAGATGGGGCTCCTCCAGGAACTAGCCCCGCACGCGCACACGCACACACAAGGGACTCTTTGAGGACGCACGAAAATAGAACCCCTAGCCTAGTGCTGGGCCCTCGTCCGTCCAGCGGCACCTCTGCCACAGCCACGACGGTCGTCGCTCGTATGCCGGAACAAAAGAGACCCGCAGCCTCCGTGGGCCGCCACGGGGGTGGCCGCGGGTTAAGTGGCGTTAGCCACGCCTGGAACGCTAGAAATCACAGGCAAGCCTCGACTCAACGGGTCGATGCCCGGACGACTCGACTTCTGCTCAAAACAACGAGACAAAACTAGATCTCATTCGGGCATTTTATCGAACAGATCTCATTCGGGGTACGCTACTGAAATGAGTGGTTTTTGGCTCGACCAAGACTCAAACCCGAGCCGAGACTCTCGCCAGATGAAAAAACGACCCACACGACAGCCAAACGAAGGACGGTCGGGGCCGGAGTTCGTGTAAGCCGGACGGCCACGAGCTCCGGCCCGGCATGCCCAAGAACAAGGTCGAAGCTTACCGGAGCCTCGGCGCTGGAAAGGAGGCCCGGCAGCGGGTCGTCGGCGGCGATGCTGGCGCGGTGGCCGGCAGTCTCTCCCTCTAACTACCCTCCCTCGCTCAAACTCTCACATGCGGCTCCTCTCTCTCGAATCTCTCTCTTCTATACGAGAAACCTCTTGCTCACGAATTTTTCTCTCTCCTTTTGTGTCCCTGGTATTTACAGGCGAGGAGCCCGATCGACGGAGGTGTTTCGGCCACCGGTTCTGGGCAGGCCGACCAGGCCTCCCCTTGGCTGCTCTGCGGAGGGTGTCCGTGCGCAGAGGTGCAGGAGAGGAAGAAGGAAGGAAGGTGGGGAACGGAGAAGGGGCCCGGCTGGGGAGAAATTAAAAGGAAATGGGCCCGACCCAGACGAAGGGGAAAGAAAAGGGGCTGGGGTCAGGCCCAGCCCCAAGCCATTTCGTTTTTTTTTTATTAAAAAAATGAAAAAACTTGGTTAATGCAAAAGATCTTAATGCCAATGTGACGTGCTATACAATGTAAATTTTTTTGGGTAGGGCCAAATTGGTCCCTAATTTTTTATGAAAGTTATCCCTAAATATTTGATCAAAATTTAAGTATCAATAAGATGGTATTGTCCAATTGGCTCAGTGTATTATCACTTCCGCCATTTTTTTGTTTTTATTATTGATTGATTTCATTTTATTGCCTGCAGCCTTGTCTGTTGCCATGTTGGGATGAAAACCAGAAAAGATTGCATGAAACACCGTTTTATCAAAGGAGGAGAGTTACTGATATGGGCTATAGGTAAAATTTACGCAACCAAGTCTCCATGACGAGTAATTGAGCGAGTGGCTGGTTAGACATACTTTAGAATTTGCATTTTTTGAAAGGACCTCAAGACTTTTGACTTGGTGCTCGCGGGTCTTGCACTGCAAAACTTGGCCATACCTGAATTTTTCCACAATAATGCTGTTGGTTCAGCCCCCACCAAAGTGAGTGCGTGTTTTCGTGACTCCTATTTGCTTTGTACATGTTTCAACTTCAATTGAAATAATGATAGTGACGAGCAATAATGTTGAGTTGACTTGGAGCTATTTGTGGACTCTCGATTTAAGAAACTTCGATTGAAAGAAACATGTGACTTCCCTTTACATTTTTTTCCAATTGAAATGCAGAGCGATGGTAACATTTGCCCTTAGTTATAAAATAGGGTAGATCACAAGGGACTTGTGAAATGTATAGAAACAATTCTATCGAGGGCTAATGCACAACTCCACTCGGTCACTTGCTCTTCTTACTTTGCTAAATCGTCATTGCTAAAACTAGTCGACATTTAATCAAAGAAATAATCTATTGCTAGTGCGAAGTACATCTCATGAGACAGATCACTTCTAAGATCCCGAGTCCCACATAACAGGAGAGAAAGTCGGCAATGTCACTTATACATTGTAAATTGTCACCAAATACGTCTCCCTTTTAGGGTTTGATTCTTGTTATCTACGCTAAAGGATTACATTAATTATTCGATGTCCCTGCCATTGGAATGAGTTTCTAAGAATCACTAGAATAGAACCCACAACACAATAATAAAGAGTTGCCGTAGTCATGAGGGTTGAAAGATGGATTTCAATCAATATTTACAGCAAGAACTCGTCATTCTCAACATCATCGTTACCTCATTGAATAAGCGAGAAAAGCCATTTCTATCTAGGCAAGAGCCACAACATAATAATAGAGCACAATTGTAAGAAGAGACTTGAAAGATTAGACTTTTGCGCCTCTTGATTGCAAAGTTTTCTGTAGTAGTCACTACTGGTGTCGCTAGAGCGTCGCCATGAGCACACATGTTGCTCAGATCAACATTAGATGACGAATGTGACGAAACACTGACTAAGGAAGCTCCATCACATAGTAACTTACATTTTCTAGTGAAATCCTACTTTAGTCACAATCAAATTCCTAATTTCTTCATGTAACTCATTTTAAGATTAACTTCAATTTATTTGTGAGGTTCTTGCTCATTTTAAAGCAAGAATAAATGTTGTAATCAATCAAGTGTAAATAATATTGGGATTGATAGGGCATGGGACAGGTCGTGTCAAGCGTAAGCGCCCATCTCGCAAGAGAGATTTGCTTGATAATCCGTCCAAACGCCTCGATGATGTCATTTGTCTCTAAATGATTTCAACAGGTAGTAATAGAATATTTAATTACTCATTCATATAATAGTTTAAATTTTTAAAACAGTTGATAGGAATCTCGCAGAATATCACTATTTGTTTGGCCCTTAAAATTCTCCTACTGTATTGTCATCCTCCAATGAATAATCGATATCAATAGGAAAATTTAAGAGAGAGATCATTCAACCCAAAAGAGACTCACAAGGATCGATTAATGTTGTAATGCGTTTTAGTTTGTACTCTTACTAATTTTCATCGTTCCTTCGTAATAAACATCCTATAGACACACTTTTTAAAAGAAATGTGAATCAAAGTCCATGATGAGCATTTAAGTAGTGGCTAAATTAGGCGTACTTAAAACCCGTCAGAATTTGCATTTATACAAAGGAAAATGCAACCAGATGAATATGGATAGACCTGAGTCGTCACGACATGGACCTCAAGACTTTTTGACTGGGTGCTTGCGGGTATTTCACTGCAAAACTTGGCCATACCTATGTTTTTCCACAATAATGCAGTTGATTCGAGCCCCACCATAGTCCGAGCATCTTCGTGCTACGACTTTGTTAACACGTGGTCTATTGCTTGGCTTATAGCAGGGAGCAAAGGCAAGCACTTGCTCTATTTCCTAAATATAGACCCAACTCTAAGATCTAGAGAAAGTCGGTAATGTCATTTATACATCTTAAATTGTCACCAAATGAGTACCTCTTTTGAAGGTTTGATTCTTGTTGTCTTAGGCTAAAGGATCACATTAACTATTCGATATAATCGTAAGCAAGACTTGCAATACAATAATAGAGAGCCACTGTATTCGCAAGGGTGAAAAAAGGATTTAAATGAATATGAAAAACAAGAACTCATCATTCTCGACGCTCATCCTCAATTTGCTTTGAAGATGAAAGGGATGCTTTACTCTAGTTGAAACAAAGTCTCTCAAACATATATCACATCCTTTCTTCGTGGAATAGCAAAGATTGTTGCCAATGGACTGGAGTAAAGTGCGACCGAGCAAATGGACATGTCGTCATGCTCAAGATCATGCCAGAATACAAATTCCCATTGCGCCATATTTCTTTCACAGCCAGTGAATTGAACTCTTCTTTGCTGAATTTGAGATACTTGAGCTACTTAGAGTTGAGTAGGATCTATTTCAAAAAGGCGAACATACTCAATGATATCGGCTCGATGAAGCAATTGAGGTACCTTAATTTATCCAACTCTTTTGGTTTTGCAACTTTTCCTAGTGAATGGGGAAATCTCACTCAGTTGGAAGTCCTCGATCTCTATAGTTATTATCATGTGGGTGTTGTTGATGACATTCAGTGGGTTTCCCATCTTCAAGCATTAAAATACCTTGACATGAGCAGCCTGAATATTACTGAATATGGAGACCCCATGCGGGTGATCAATATACTCCCATCTTTATCTCATTTAAGCCTATCAAATTGCGGGCTTTATGACTTTCACCTGCCTACTCATCTTGATCTTCAGTACCTCGATCTTTCAAAGAATTTTTTCCAAGTTCCCATCCCAAGCACTATATTTCTAAACATGACTTCTCTTCTGTACCTTGATCTTTCATTGAATATTTTCGAAGGTCCCATCCCAAGCACTATATTTCAAAACATGACTTCTCTTCAGCATCTTGATCTTTTAGGGAACCTTTTCAACTCTTCAATACCAAGGTGTTTTGATAACTTGAGAAGTCTCGTCGATCTCAATCTTGAAGACAATCTTTTGCAAAGCATTGAGGGAGGGTTGTTCTCTTTCTTAAGGAACAAACCATTCCTCGAGTCCCTAAATTTGAATTTGAACAAACTTCATCGGGAGATATTTTCAGTCGAGGGAAATTCTTCGGGTCTTATTGGGAAAAACTTAGAGTGACTAGAGATAAGTAGTAATTTTGTTCAAGGAGCTTTGCTTTGCCAGATTGGTTGGTGCATTTGAAAAACCTAACAATACTTGATCTAGCGAATAGTCAATTGATAGGGAATATTCCAGAGGCATTAGGATGATTGCAAGGCTTATCGTCTTTAGATCTCAGTAGCAATCTTCTAAATGGCACCATTCCACATAGTCTCGGACAACTTCAAGATCTTTACTATTTAGATCTTTCGACAAATTCCTTAAGAGGCACAATTTCCAAAATACACTTCTCCAACCTCTCGAAGCTATCGTACTTAGATATCAGCGACAACTATTTAGCTTTCAAGATGGATTCCGATTGGATACCACCCTTCAATCTACGGAACATTGAGATGATGTCTTGCAAGTTTGGCACGAAATTTCCGCGATGGATAAGAACACAGGTCAAGGCAATAGAGATAGATTTGTCCAATGCCTCCATCACGGGAGCTCTTCCAGATTGGCTAGGTCTCATGTCGTTCTCTTACCTGAATCTCGCTTACAACCAAATAAATGGATCTCTACCAAAATTTCCTTCCAATTTGTCTTGGTTAGATCTCTCTTGCAACTTAATTTCAGGACCTATTTTGCAACACATTGGCCTAGTAAAACCTCATATGAGATCCTTCTATCTAAATGATAATCTCTTAAGTGGTTCAATACCAATCTCATTATGTGAGATGGAATTGGAAGCGTTGCACCTTGGAAGGAATGAATTAATTGGCAAAATTCCTGCATGTTGGAAGGACAACCACATGGTGCTCTTTGATTTATCATCCAACAAGTTGTCTAGAGTCATACCAAGTTCTCTTGGAAATTTAATTTGGCTTTTGTTATTACACTTGAACAAAAACAGTCTTCATGGAGAAATTCTTGCGATTATGAACAATTGCAAGGACTTGCTAATTTTGGATCTTGGCAAGAACAAAATCTTTGGAACCGTTCCACATTGGTTGGGACCAAGCTTTCAGTCTCTACAGATTTTTAGATTGCGAGAGAAGATGTTTAGTGGTAGTATTCCTTCACAGGTATGCTTACTCTTTGCGCTGCAGATATTGGACTTAGTAGTGAATAATGTAACAAGAATGATTCCAAATTGTCTTGGGCGTAGAAAAGGTATGAAACTAAATGCAAGCATAGATGAAGGCAACTCAATATCCCTTGCTTATGGCCCTGCACTTCCCCTGCCGTCTATTAACATCTCTTTAAGAGATTGACATTGAGAGCATGCCAAGCAGGTTGTGAAGGGGATAGACCTTGACTACAAAACACTTGATCTACTGCTTATGGTCAATTTGGATCTCTCCAGCAACATATTGATTGGGCTGATCCCTGAAGAGCTTACCTTGCTTTCTGCATTGTGAGGCTTGAACTCATCCATCAACTTTCTTTCTGGAGACAACCCGACTATGATTAGAGACATGAAATCACTCGAGTCACTTGATATTTCAAATAATGGCCTTTTAGGAACAATCCCACAAAGTTTTTTTGCATTTACATCACTGAGCAAACTAAACTTGTCGCACAACAACTTCACGGGGCCAATTCGCAAAGGGAATCAAATCCAGACCCTTGATGATCCTTCCATTTATGCTGATAGTCCTCTACTTTGTGGCGATCCTCTACCAAAGAAATGCCTTGGCACGGAGGCCCATCAAGTGCTAGAAGAGGATACTGATGAAGAAGGTAAGCTCGAAAAGGTGATGTTCTACATAGTCTTAATGCACGGGTTTGCGACTGGGTTTTGGGGAGTTATTGGAGCTTTGGTGTACAAGAAGAAATGGAGACATGTCTACTTCAACTATGTGGATCGTAAAAAATACATGATCTACGTGGTTGTTGTAGTGAAGGCAGATGAGTTGAGGAGGAGATTGAGAAGAGCATAACTGGCTTGTTCACCACATCAATCAGTCCAATCCTTCATTGATCTTGTGAAGTTCTTGCTTTCTTGTTCAGGCAGCATCGTCTTTGGAGTTGGCTTCTTTCTCCTTAGACAGTAGCCAATATTTTGTTTTCTTCAGTTTCAAGCTTGTCCAAGCAAGCAAATCATGTTATTTTGTAATTTAGTGTTAGTCAGCTTTTTAGCAGTACTTCGTGTTATTATACTCATGATATTATATTGCTTGTCAATAATGTAAAACTAAGTTAGCAATTCCATTTTCATCATATTTATGCTTTTGCTGCTAATTGCACGTTGAGGGTTACAACATCAACACATGAAATTATTAAGGGCATAGCGCCCACCAATGTCCAATGTAATCCTTTCCTAGGTTGTATTTCCTTTCTCAATCTTGAGACATTAGAACATAACATGCATGTAAACAAAATCAGAATGGACTCTTAAAAAGCGTAGAAAAAATTCTACCTGCGGAGAGAACAGAGTGAATCAGTTGGCCGACCATACAAGGAAACTAGTGAATCACTCAACTTATTAACATTGACATATCACTGAAAATGTGACCTAATTCTCGTTTTCTTTTATTTTCTTTTTAATCTCATCGTTTGAGACGAACTTAGGGTCCAATCACTGGAATATGGAATTTCCATGGTCGACAGATTTTTTGCACTTGTTGGTAATTTCAAAGTCCGTTGGTAAAAAACGTACGAACCAATATCTTACTTGCCATGTAAGTCCGTCCCCAACATGATCAGAATTAATGTTTGGTTTTATTTATAAGGGCAAATCAAACTCAAGAAAATTCAGGCTGCCTGAAACTCAAACAAGAATTGCGGTGTGGACATCCAAGTGTCAAAATTTGACACAGGTGGACACATAAGTGCCAAAACTTTCAAAAGGTACATTCAAGTGCCAAAATCGGAAAAAAAAAATTGAACACTTAAGCTCCAATAGTGAACGATGTTGGATTTCCGGCGAGTCACGTCAGATCATTGGCGAGCCACGTCGGATTTCCAGCAAGTCTTGCGAGAGTTGGCACTTAAGTATCCAATTTTTCTAAAAAGTGATACTTAAGCATACATTTTCAGGGTTTTGGAATTTATGTGTCCACCCGTGTCAAGTTTTGGCACTTGAGGTCTACTTCTTCCATCAAGAATTTGTAGTAGTGTTGAATTTGGTTTGAAGTAAAGGCGACAAGTTTAAATAGTGATATAATTAGTAACTTCCTTGACTCCCCCGTTGGAACTGGATTTTCTATGGTCGGCGTTGCGGAGTCAATCGGTGATAATAGCATCGGTCGGGACTTATGACTTACTCTCCGTCCTTACAGTTTTACACTGGTTTAATTTTCTGTCTCTTCCTCTCTAACCTCTCTTTTCAAAGAGTAACTTATTTCCTTTTCAATCGATCTTAGGCATGGACAGTTGTGCATTCTTGAACAAATGGCTCGAAACCTTTCCGAAGTTCGCATACAGAGACTTCTATGTTGCCATTAAATTGTGCAATGTAATTTTAGGTCACTCATGGCTTCAATACAAACACCTACTTCAGGACATCATGTGCACCTCAACTCACGCAACTGATTGTAAACCCAACCAGGGGCATCGTGGCACCAATTATCGACCTGAAGGAAATATTGGTAAGATGATTAACGTCGAATCTACAAGTGAATATTTCCTCACTGCCAACCTAAGAAATAGAAATATTCAGATGACTAATTACTTTCCTACCAAATGAAATAGGTAATTATCATGTGATAAGTTAGTAGTCGGCACTCAATTTGATAAAAATAAGCAATCTCTAAATTTTAACACGCAGTTTCATTTTTACTCTCAATATAAATGATGATTGGTGAGCTTACGTAGTATTTCATATACCTACTAATTATCAGATTGGCTAACTGTTGTGACCTCTTTTTTTTCGGCGCCCGCGATCGGGTACGGGCGCCTAAGGAGGCTAATGGCTCGGCTGAAATTGGTTAAGCCCGGACTCTCCCAAGTCCACCAATTCGCAACTTAATGGTTCAAGTTTTTAACCTACAAGTTAATTTTTAAAATGGAGTCGCCACTAATCAATTTGGGGTGGGTTGATTAGATACCCAAGTGAAGTATCGGGAGAAATACTCACTCTGCAACCGAGAAATTAGGATCGGGGACTTGATTACACTAGTTAATCACTAATGCCCTTTTGGTACCTAATCTTGTTTAAACCCTGAGGTTTTTTGATGTTCGAGGGATTTTCCATGCATTTTTGAGAGGAAAAACATTTTTTGAGTCATTTTCTAATTTTTGGACATAAAAGGGATTTTTTTTTGGATTTTTTTGGTATTTTTTGGAAAAATACAAGTCTTTTTGGCTTTTTCTGAATTTTTTGGCTTTTTCATGAATTTTTTTGGCTTTTTCACGAATTTTTGGCTTTTTTTTGGATTTTTGGCATTTTTTGGAAAATATGAAATATTTTTGATTTTTTGATTTTTCGGAAAATAAAATATTTTTGGAAAATAAATTATTTTTCATTTAAAATATTATATTATATTATAATGTAAAAAAAACGAACCGGGTCGGATTTTTTCATTTTTTTATTTTTCATTTTTTTAAATAAAATATTTTTGATTTTTTAAATAAATTATTTATTTATTTATTTAAAATAAAATAAAAGCCGACCCGGTCAGATCTGGGGGTTGGGTCCGACCCGGGCCGGTAACCCGAACGCGTTGTGGGCCCGACTCGGATTTTTTTTTGTCTTTTTTTCTATTAAGAAAATAACTCTAGGCCCAAATTTTCTTTTAAGAAAATAACTCCAGGCCCAAAGCCAAAATAGGCCCACTTTTATAAAAACTTCAGCCTGAAGACTACCCGGCCCACACGCACAACCCGGCCCAGGTGAAACCCTACCCGATCCGCAACCCACGCTTGACCTGGTTCGCAGCCGCGACCCGATTCGTGGAACCCTACCCGGATCCGACCCGAACCCCGACTCGGTTTCCGCCGCCCCAAAATACGGAGAAACCCTACCCGACTCGTAGCCCCGGGTCCGACCCACTGACCCGAGGCCGCGACCCGGAAAATCGAGAACCCTAGGGTTCTCGATTCGCGGCGCCGGAGAGGGGAAGGCTGAGGTGCGCGGTGGCGACGATGGCGACGGCGGCGACAACGGTCAAAGCTTCGAGCAGAAATGGGTATGGCGTGGGCAGGATCTATCGTCACCTGCTCTCGGCGTTGGCACGGCACGGCGGCACGGCTTGTGGCGATGACGGCGGCCTTTAAACCTGGACGGCGTCGGGGAAAACAGCAGCGGCGAGGCGTGAGGGCGACAGTACGGTTTGACGGCGTCGGGACTGGTGCTCGGCCACAGCGACGGCGGCGGCCTGGCTCGGGGCGACTCGGCACGGCGGATTTCCAGATCTGCGCCCGATCTCGACCCTCTCTCCTCCGGATCTTCTCTCGCTCAGCTCCTTCCGCTCGGTTCTCACCTTCTTTGCTTCTCAGCCCGACCCTCTTCTCTCTCACTCAGGCTAGATCCGAGCCTCCACCGGCCGGATCGACCCTCTCGAAGTTGCTCGCCGCCGGCCTTCCCCGAAGTCTCTCGGTGGAGGGTGGGCTGAGCTCACAACTCGAGTTCCCTCTCACTCGCTCGTCGATTCCTCCCCCGAAGTCTCTCAGTGGGAAGATCTCCAAGCTTGCGATGGCGTTCGTCGACGGAGGTGCTCCTCTATTTATAGGCGAGGAGGTCCGGTCGACGGAGCTTCGACCGGCGGTCCCCTTCTCACGCCGAGCGGTTCTCTTTGGCTGGACCGGCATCCCATCCGAGCTTATCCAGCGAAGCGTGCTCGGCATTGATGGCACCCGAGATCTTATCCTCTCCGGCCGACGTCGGCCTACTCCCCTCGGCCGTAGGCCGTCCTTTGCGCGTCGTCATCTTCTGCGCGTGAACTATAGAGGCAGAGAAAGAAGGAGCGAGGAAGAAGAAGAGGGAAGAAGAAGAAAGAAGAAGAAGGGGAAAAGGGGGGGGCCAAGTCGCACGAGCCCACGTGAAGAAAAGGGGGGCTGTTGCTTTTGCTTTTTCCTTTGTTTTTATTTATTTTTTGTTGTTTTTGTTATTTGTTTTGTTTGTTTTTGGTTTTTTTGTTTATTATTCCGAAAAAGACAAAATAAATAAAATAAAAAATTAATTAATAAAATAAAATTAACCTAATTAAAATTGAGGTGTCAACACTAACTAATCGCCCTTGAAGACATAAAAGCAAAACCATCCTCTTTGATGTGAGGACGGAAAACCCATTAAGTTCACGATACAAAATTCGACACATATTCCACCGATGTCTCAATGCTCAAACAACTTTAATTGATTCATTACTCATAATTAATTATTCATATATGTGAATTAGAAATATCTACCAAGTTAAGGCAATTTTTTAAATTTTTTTTTAGCCTTTTTTTTTTTTTAAGAGAGATGCAAGATTGAATAAAAGTTAGTAATCTTAACAACCATGAAATAAGAGTCTGCTATACACATGAGTTGTCTAACATAGATTCAGGTGGAGGATTTTTCGTATATTTCATGATGTTCCAATTATAAGATCTATATTGAGTTCTTTCTTTTTTTCTTCTGGGGATAAACAACATTATTCCAGGTCTTATATTGGAGACATACCCAAGTTGAATTGATCGATGCAATATGCCAGCTAATTTAGTCTTGAACTGTTTAATTTTGTCAATTTAATCCTAAAACTTTATATGAAATTCCAATATTAGTCCTTCCACCCAATTTTCCAAGAAAATCGTCGACGTGGTAGTCTGACCATCCTACGTGGTACACTGTCACGTCGGAGGTTTTCAATAAAAATTGATATGACGGATTATGTTGGCTCTTCAAAAGAAGCTATAGGATAAAATCGACAAAATTAAAAAGTTTATATTCGAATTGACATCCATACATTGATTGGACCATTTTCCCGTAGATCCATCCATTCATTCATCAGAAATTTTTCGGTCCTCTCGGGTTTGCGAATATCATTCTATCATCCACTTCATTGTGCAAGTTATGACGGTAGCTTTCAGAGTCCCACTTTTGGGACGGTGCTCTCTACTCAGCACCCACACTTACCTCCACCAAAATGAGTGGCATTTTGGGCGGTCGCCCTTCACTCTCGGTGACTTGGGTTCTTGATTGTCCCATTTAGAGAAAAATCAGTTTTCTTCAATCCAACACACGTTAACGCTGGTTCGATTCGATACTCATTCCCTCATTTGGTCAGAGCTTGGCTTGGTTTGATTATGGTCATTTCCTTCCCTTTGGAAAAATTGCAATACACCCCTTGAAGTGGGGCTATTTTTTTTTTTTTTAATTTTTTTGGCACGGAAACCGTGAGGTCATGCCCATCTTGAAATAGCCCTCTGAAGTTGGTGTTACGTCTCGATCGACTTCGTCTTGATTGGTCATTAGTCCCCATTATTATTTGGAGTCACTGTGTGGTTTTATTTTTAAAGGGAAAATCAAATTCAAGAAAATTTATACCCGCTTTTCTCGCAAACAAAACTCAATTGGAAATTTATGGAAGTGTGAATTTGGTCTAGATTATAGGTGCCATTTTGTTTTTGTTTTGTCTTTGTTTTGTTTTGTTTTGTTTTGTTTTGTTTTTTTTTTTTTGAGGTGCCATGTTTAAATAACAATATAATTAGTGTATAGATTATAGTATGGAGGCTGTTTAGTATATCTGTTGATTAGTTTTATCTTGTGAACTCCTTCTATGAAATAACGTTAGACCAAAGTACCGAACTTTTCATGATTGCAGATTAAACGATCCATTTTCGTTATAATACTCAAACAAATGGCTATCGTTATGAGTGGTACTTCTTTCAAACTCATGAACAATGCATCATCACTAAAAAGTCCATATTCAAGACAATGACTGAACAGTAGCATCTTATGGTTTCTGTCGCCCTAGAGGCCAATTTGCTCTTCCTTGATTTCCCTGCTGTAACTGGATTTTCTATCCTCAGCGTTGCTGAGTCCATCGGAGATTACAGCACCGGTTGGGAACTATGACTTTGCTCTACCGTTTTGTAGTTTTACTCTGACGAAATTTTTGTGTCCCGCTCTATACCTTCTTTTCAAAAGCCTTAGTTATTTTCTTTCCATTCGATCTCAGCCGTGGACAGTTACGCATTCTTGAGTAAATGGCTTGAAATCTCTCCGAAATTCAAATATTTTACGATATAATGTAATTTTAGGTCACTAATGACTTTGATAATAAGCATCTACCATTGACACCTAAATTTTTGAAATCACAATTAGTCATTCTTGCATAAGAAAATTATTGATATCTCTAAACAAAAATATTAAAGTTCATGTTTGCATTGCATCTAGGATTACGAATCTTTAGCATTAAGCATATTGCAAAAACAATGTGGATAATCCACGCTACATTGATATACACACCTACGTAACATAAGCGTGTGCCAATCCCATGCATAGGTCCCGTGTCGTGAGTACGATGCTGTCGTGTGCTAATCACGTGCCATGGGCGAGCGCAAGGTTATTATTTCCAATTCATGGCCGGCCAAGAAATTGATGAGGACGAGAAGACGTGCATGTTTTTGAAAATAGAGAGATTCACTCGGCTATGTCTTTAGGGGAAAAAGCACAAATCTGAAAAGAAAATCACTTCTCTTTAATTCCCAAATTTCGAATTGTCAATTTGCGATTAATCCTTGATTACTATTCAAAGTAAAAAAATGACTTGACAATCTTATTGCAAATTCTACAACAGCGGGAAGAAAAAAGAAAAAAAACCTACCAAACAAGACTTGATCAAACTAATTGACCCCAAAATCAAGTCTTGTATTTCAATCTGTTTCCCCATTTTCCCAATATATACCGGAAAATATGAGAAACCAAGCTATTAGAGCACGTCTTACTGTCCTGTTGCAAGTAGTTTGGAGGGGAAAACTTCGAAAGTGAATATTCTATCGCAAAAGGAACCTTTTTCGCCGCACACGCAATATATGTTGCCAAATCACAATAAAAAAGAAATCCGCCGGCGGTGGAAATATTATATGATAAACCCAACAAGATCCATTTGAAATAAGAAGGTACGTGTCTAAAAACAGGGAAGAGATTAGAGACGTGCAGATTTTCCTTAAAGAGAAGAAAATAAGGGAAAGAATCAAGAAGTTAATGCTTATGGAATGAGCTGGCCGTATAATCGTGTACGACGGTGAATAAATTTAGACACATTTATGGCAAATCTTTTTATCTTTACAAATATAGTCCTAAATCTTTTTGCAATATTTCAATGTAATCTTTCGTATCAATGTTCACTCGAAAATGGCCGTCCTATATGGTATTCCCACAAGGATTATGTTTGCAAAATTAAGAGAATTATAATGGAATTAGCATCCATTCAATAAGTATGTGACTGTTTGGTAAATTTTTTGATAAATATTATATTTAGTTGATTCGACGGTTCAATATGGTAAGGTAGAGCTGTGTTTTGATTTCTAAAATTCGACCCTGGTATCTGTGTAGTCTAAGTAAGTTGTTTGTAACGAATTCACTGCCATGTGCTTGGTGGTCATTTGTTTCTTGTCGTGGAAAGGAAAACTGGTACTTTAATAGGATTCCCATCACTAATGGAAAGGTAGGAGTTTTGAGTACAGATTTTACCCTAACAAATCTCTTCTTCGGCCATTTTCTTGTTTCTTACAGGAAAATGAACTACCTTTCCCTCTCTTTACTATTAAGCATTAATTTATTTCGCACATGTCCTTTTTAATGCTGTTCTCTATTTTGCTTACTCACTAAATACTTTATAATTACTTTTTGGGGGTGCTTCTCCTTTTCTCCAAGCGATTTGCCCTTGCTGCAATGGAGCTTAATGAGGCAATATATGCTACTGGCAGCTATGACGGCAATAATTATCTCAAGTAAGAGACAGATTTTTCATCATCCTTTAATCTTGTAATTTGAAATGGTCGATCGTTCCTGTGACTCTCTTGACCGACTGTTATCCGTTTTCCTGATAAATCCGAGTACATGAGTTGATTTACTTTTCTGGGGGGCATTCTGATAACTGCCTTGCGAACTGTGAAAGTATCTGGTGTGTGATTGACCCATCGGACGTTGTTGCAGCTGGTGGAAATTGGCAAGTGCCATTCCTCATATGAACACTGGTGCTTTTGCAATTTTACCGTATGAAACCTTTACTGGTGAAATGCAAGTTATTGTTTTGTCCATATCTCTTACATATCTGGAACTTCAAATATACCCTTGTAGACCTAATACTCCTCACAATAAAGGAGAAGAATCTATTTATTTCTTGAATGGCATATGAAATCTTTTACATCAGAGTTAGCTACAGCAGAGAGTTGGTAATTTTTCCTCTGCTGATTTATTTCAGTTCGGCTGAAAGATTTGACCCAAGAGAACATTCTTGGGCCAAAATTGGAAGCTTGACCACAAAGAGGGGCTGCCATTCACTGGTCTCACTGAATGAAAAGCTGTAAGTATACCCGTATGTTCCTTTTGATGCCAGCTGTTCAATTTTATTTGAAGATATTTGCCTATAGATGCTAGAAAAGCATGTCGTATTCTCCCTTGACCTGGACATGATACTGTTTCACGTCTGTGCTTCTTGTGTATTAAGTATTTTCTCACAATGTAAGTCTAATAAACAAATTCCTTGTAGTCTCCCTTCTTCTTCCGTTCTGCTAACTTAACTAAAGGACAGAACTGCAAAATTAGTTTTTTTTCCAGTTGTTCATTTAGCTGGTCATTGTTTCAACTGTAAATTAATCAAAGCTAGCTTTACTGTACTCTGCTCAACTTCGAGTTTCAGTTTTCTTGAGCATTGTGTCTTATCTGTACTCCTACAATAGATATGCCTTGGGTGGTTTTGATGGAAATTCAATGGTACCGAGTGTCGAAGTGTATGATCCGCGCCTGGATTGCTGGATGGCTGGGGAACCGATGAATTGCGCTAGAGCGTATTCTGCCACCGCCGTCCTTAGTGAGTTGATATATGCGATCGGAGGTGTAAAGGCTGATGAAGGCATCGTAGACACAGTGAGTTTTCTGCCTCCCTCCATTTTGTATGTCATGATTCATGTATAATTTTCAGCCAGGCATTGGATTGACCATGAGTCCTCAAAATTTGTCAACCAACTGCTCATCCGATTTACTTCTGGAGCATCGTTTAGCTTATGCCTCGACTGGTATTGTCACAGGTTGAATGTTACAAGGAGGGCCAAAGTTGGTGTGAAACGTCTGTGAGAGGCATCAGGCAAAGGTGTTTCCTGTCTGCCATCGTCCTGGAGAAAAATATATTACAAGTGCTATAACTTTGCTCAAATGGACACTTAAAAAGCCATAACTTACGAAAGGTATACTTAAGTGCCACATTTGAAGAAAAGTGGGACACCTAAGTGCCACATTTGGCGAAGCCAACCGGAAATCATATGTGACATTTAAATATTAATATTTCTCGCCGAGATGGCTCGCCGAAGAGCTGAGTCAGCTCTAATTCATCCAAAACGACATTGTTTCGAGTTTTGGCCAATATAGAACCCTTAAATCGGCCAAAACGACGTCGTTTTGGCATAATTTGAATTTTAAGATAATATAAAAATTAATTAAATTAACATAAATTTAAAATAAAATAATAATATAATTTATATATCTTTATTAAAATAATTAAAATAATAATAATAATAATTAAAAAAAAATCGGAGATGGAGGAGGAGGAAAGCAACCGATGGCCGAGGTCCGAGCCCTCGCTGTTGCTACTTCCCGCCGTCGGGAAGGTGGGGGAGGGTCGGCCCTCGACCGGCCGATTGGCGGCGAGGGCCCGCGTGCCCTCACCCCAAATCTAGGCGAGGGCTCGCAGGCCCTCGTCGTTGGTCAGCTGGGGCCGTTGGCCCTCGGCTAGGGCTCGGCAACCCCAGCCCTCGTCGCCGGCTGCCTCCCTCCTCCTCCTTCCCCCCCCCCACTCCTTTTTTCTTCCTCCTCCTCGGCTAGCCGGTTGATTCCCCTCCTCCTCCCCCCCCCTCGGCCGGATCTGGGCAAGGGCCGCGAGTCCTCATCGATCTGGGCAAGGGTCGCGACCCTTGCCTAGATCCGGTGAGGGTCGATGGCCCTCGCCCGGCCCTTCTCGGTGACGGTGGGGAGGTGGTAGCAGTGGCCGAGGGCTTAGCCCTCGCCGCCTCCCACCATTTTTTTTTTTTAATTTTTAAAATTTTTATACTAAATTTAATTAATTTTTATATTATTTTTTACCATGTCGGTCTAAAACGACGCCGTTTTTGCATTATTTTGCTACGTCAGCATGCAAAACGGTATTGTTTTGCACTCGCTTCGCCGGAAAAATGCCACGTATGCAATTTGGCCGGATTTTCGCTGGATTGACACTCAAGTGAGCAATTTTGCTTTGATTTTGGCACTTAAGTGTACCTTTCATAAGTTATGGCATTTAAGTATCCCTTTCTGCAAAATTGTGGCACTCTAGTGGTCCACGTTTCCATCGTCCTGTGAGAGAAGCTTCTTTTAGCAGAAATGTTTCCTTTTTCTTTTTGACAGGTGTTGCGGATATCTTCTGACACATAAAATGGCTCGGTGTTAGAGAGAAGTTCTGTTTATTGCTGAAAACTAGGGGGAATAGAGAGGGATGCATTGGAATGTACAGATGAATTCGAGCTTGCTCATATCACAAGAGGCCTTTTGTTTTGTTGCGCTTGCACTCTTAGTTAAAAGAAAATGCTTATAATTCTGCAAGAATTACTCTTTCGTAAATCTTGACCACCATTTATATGAACCTCCTTTCGTGAATAATCAAGAGTTGGATATTCCAATTTCATATACTCTCTTCAAGCTTCATTGATTACGGCTTAGGTTATCCCACCGCATGTGTGGAGAATTCATTTTCATGCGAAAGTAGTTGCTCATGTCATGCCCATGTAAGACTTTGCATCATGCTATCTTACACATTCTTTACATGACATTCCTATGCACCCAATTCCCATCTTAGAAAAATTGGGACTTCCCACGAATTGAAGTTTCATTTAATTGCTATATTTGCATGTTTATTTTCGATTTGTCGTGTGTCATAAATTGGAAAAGATAAAAATTATATATTGCTTGCTAGTAATTTTTGATTGGATGTTCATTAAACAATTTACAGAGATATGCCCAGGGTGCATTTAATGAAATTTAGATTTATGATTACATTGCATTTTTTATTGCACAATGTTAAATATTTCCATGTCGATTAGCTCATTTTAAGAATATACGTTGTTTAGTACATTACTTACATAGCATATCACATTTGTATATTCACTCTCCTTTTATGTATATTTGACGAGGTCTGTGTCCCGGGGCTTTATAATATGACGTTGAATAATGTTGCCAGATTTGGCTTAGGGTCTTATCATTTCAGCCATTTATTTGTTTTGTTATGACTGATTTCATTTTATTGCTTGCGCCTTTATGTGTGGTCACGTAGTTTTGCATGTTTAGGGATGAACGTTAGAAAAGATTACATGAAACACCGTTTTATCAAAGGAGGAAAGGTGCGGATAACATA
The DNA here is from genome assembly GCA_016097545.1 of Eucalyptus victrix. NCBI lineage: Eukaryota > Viridiplantae > Streptophyta > Magnoliopsida > Myrtales > Myrtaceae > Eucalyptus > Eucalyptus victrix. Next base: position 14,311,946 of record CM027835.1, read on the forward strand.
CTATAGATAAAATTTACGTAACCAAGTCTCGATGATGAGTATTTGAGTGGGTGGCTGATTAGACATACTTCAGAATTTTCATTTATTGAAAGGACCTCAAGACTTTGACTTGGTGCTTGCGGGTCTAGCACTGCATGACTTGGTGCTTGCGGGTCTAGCACTGCAAAACTTGGCTATGCCCAAGTTTTTCCATGAGGACCTCAAGACTTTGACTTGGTGCTTGCGGGTCTAGCACTGCAAAACTTGGCTATACCCAAGTTTTTCCACAATAATGCCGTCGGTGCTACGACTTCGTCAACGTGTCACCTATTGCTTGGCTTATGGTGGGGAAAAACCAAGCACTTGCTCCGTTTCAATTTGAAGCTGTACCATAGTGACGATGAGATAAGAGACCATGCAACGAGTGATGATCGTTGATTGACCGGGAGTTATTCGTAGACTTTCGATTTACCAAACATCAATTGAAAGAAGCAACATGTCATTCTATTTTTATAAATGGAATCCACAATGAAGATGGATACATTTTCCTTGACTCATAAGATAGACTAGATCACAAGGGATCCGTGGAAAGTGTAGAAACAAATCTACACTTGTGTGATTACACAACTCTGCTTGATCACTTGCTCTTCAGACTTTTGCTAAATCATCATCGCTGAAATTAGTCCACATATAATTTAACAAATAATCCATGTCCCATGTGAAGTAAGTCTCACGAGATGGATTAGTTGTAAGATCAAAAGTCCCATATAAGACGAGAGAAAGTTGGTAATGTCACTTATACACCAGTAAATCGTTACCAAATGAGATGCATTTTGAGGGTTTGACTCTTGTTATCTAGGCTAAAGGATCACATTAGCTATTCGATTGAGTTTCTAAGAATTAATGGAACAAGATCCATAATACAACAATAGAGAGTTACCGTATTTACAAGGGTTAAAAAATGGATTTCAACCAAAATGTACAACAAGAACTCATCATTCTCTAGATCATCATCATCTTAATAAATAAGTGGGAAAAGCCATTTTTATCGAATGAAGAGCCCCAACACAATAATAGAGCACAATTGGAACAAGAAACTTGAAATACTTGATTGCAAAGGTTCTTTTGTAGTGGTCACCAGTAGAGTCACCGAAGGACCGCCATAGGCACGTGTTGCTCAGATCAACATCAGATGACGAATCCAATTAAAGACTTTTCTCTTCTTCCGACTAGGGAAGGTCCATCATGTAGCAACTTATAATTTTCCGGTGAAATCCTACTTTAATCATAGCCAAATTCCTCAATTTCTTCATATCACTCATTTTATAAGTTTAACTTCAATTTATTTGTGAGGTTCTTGCTAATTTTACAGCAAGAATAAATGTCATAACCAATCAAGTGTAAATAATGTTGCGACCGATGGGACTTGGGAGAGCTCATGTCAAGTGTGAGTACCTATCTCGTAAGAGAGGTTCCCTTGATAATCCATCCAAACACCTCAGGGATGTCGTTCATCTCTAAAGGGTCATAATAGAGAGTAATAGAATATTTAGTTGTTAGACCACGCTTTCATTTAATAGTTTAAATTTGTATAACAATTGACAATGATCTTGTAAAATATTACTATTTGTCCAGCTCTTAAAATTCTCCTATTATCTTGTCATCCTCCAATGAACAATTGATATCAATAGGAAAATTCAAAAGAGTGATCTTTCATTCCAAAAGAGATTCACAAGAATCGATTAATATTGTACTACTAATTTTCATCGTTCCTGCTATAATTTGCATCATACAAAGGAAAATACAGCCGGATGAATTTAGACAGACCCAAGTCGTGCATAGCATGACGACATGGACCTCAAGACTTTTTGATTTGGTGCTTGCGGGTTTTGCACTGCGAAACTTGGCCCTACCTTAAGTTTTTCCACAATAATGCCGTTGGTCCAGCCTCACCAAAGTCCGTCCGTGTTGGTGCTCCTGACTCACAACAATGATAGTGAGCCGTGGCTACTTGCACTCCTGGGCTAGCTCTGAGGATGAGATTAATAGACCATGCCATGAGCGATAGGTCGAGTTGACTTGGAGTTATATGTGGACTTCCAATTTTAGAAACTTTGATGGAAAGAATGAGTTGACCTGGAGTTATATGTGGACTTCCAATTTTAGAAACTTTGATGGAAAGAACATGTGACTTTCCATTCTAATTTTTCCAATTGAAATGTGGAGCAATAATCGTTGAGTTTTTTTTTTTTTTTTTTGGTCGAAAAAAGGATATTTTATTTATATTATAAAGCAGAAACATTAGACCCAACATTTGGGACATCCAAACATAAAAGGGCCCATAGTCCAGGAGGTGGATCGGCCCACCAGTTAGAAGGGAGGGTTTTCTGTCTTTGTTGGCGCGCGCCCAGTCCGCTACTGCATTGGCAGCCCGTGGACAGAAGGAGAGGCCCACTTGTGGCATTTGCTGAAGAATTTCTCTGCACTCCAGCAACGTTGCACGTGCTTCCCAGTTCCCATCGTCCAAGTGCTTTAAACAGTCCACAAGACTTCGGTTGTCAGACTCCACGACAACTTTCCCCATTTGCTTTTGCTTTACATACTTCAAAGCTTCTGCGACGCCTAGGGTTTCAAGCTGAAAGATTGATTCCACCCAAAACAACTTCGTGAATCCATCAACCATGCTGCCGAAAGAGTCCCGGACGACACACGCCACTGCTCCTTCCATCGATCCAATGCCCAAGGACCCATCAACATTTATCTTAAAGGAACCAGCTGCCGGGGCTTGCCAGGTATGAGAAATGGCCAGATCTTCTTTCTTTTCTGCTTGTAGAGGTGAGAATCCCCACTTACGGTAGCTTTCTTGCTGAAATCGGGCTAGCTCTACGACTTTGCAGGCATTCGGTTTAATTCCTCGAAAAATAAAGTTGTTGCGCTCCTTCCATACTTGCCACAGGAGGTTCCCGATCGTTTCCAGAGATGGTAAGTTCGCATTTTTTCTGATAAATCGCGCTACCCACTCATCCATTCGTGTAATCCCTTGTACATCTATTGGTAGATTAATTTCCGGGTGGCTCCAAACCCCTGCAGTCCAAGGGCAAAGTAGATGAGTGTGTTCAACCGTTTCTACCTTCTCTCGGCACAGATCGCAAACCGGATCAGGTAAGATCTTTCTTTTCCATAGGTTCTCCTTAGATGGGATGGCGTTTTGACAAACATTCCAAACAAATATCCTCACTTTAGGGCTGGTATGCATTTTCCATATTGCATTCCATAATTTTGGCGATGTTTGATATGATGTCACGCCCCGATCCTCAGGCACGCACACATCCGTCTCACTTGGTCGATTTTATAATGCGATATCCCAGGACAATGTATCGCCGACCCTTTCATTTTTAAGCACATGCGGAAGCAGCTTAAAATCCCCTGAGACAATAAAACGATGGGATAGAAAAGCAGGGCCATATTTTTCATATTGAAATTTATAACCAAACTTTTATACAAACCACAATTCACTTCATAACTATTCACATCAAAACGGAGATTTCAAAAGAAGACAGAAACTTAGACGAACTGGGCCGTACTTGAGGCCCCTCTCAGGATTGTCTTCTTCTTCCAAAAATCATTTTCTTTAGATCTCACCTCCGAGTTCTCCTTCTCGGATTCCTCCTTCTCAGCCCTTCAGCGGGGTCCTGAAATGGTTTTCCCCAAACTGGGATGAGACTACGTCTCAGCGAGTTCTACCCCACTAAGCCCGATTAGTAAACTATTATACTAAAGGCTGCCTAAACACGCACGTGGCGAGGACTTACCTTGGCCTCTGATCCCACCTGCAAGTCAGTACAATTCACAATAAATATACATTCACTTCAAACAAATCGAACCAGTCGATTACATGTCATACGAATCAATCCCCACTGTGGGATATTTAAAAGCTAGGCCACGTGCATTCTCCAGATGACCTTCCAAGTCTCCGAGTTCACGTGCCTCGAACCTTGGGCCCACGTGCATTCTCTCGGCGCGACCTTTTCGCCAAAGTGATGCATCAAGTCACCGAGACCACGTGCCCTTTTAGATGCCCGGGCCCACGTGCATTCTCTTAGGTGCATCTCACCAAAGCGATGCATCAATTCGCCGAGACCACGTGCCCTTTTTGATGCCAGCCTCTCGTCACCGAGCCACGTGCATTCTCTTAGGTGCATCTCACCAAAGCGATGCATCAATTCGCCGAGACCACGTGCCCTTTTAGATGCCGGCCTCTGTCACCGAGCCACATGCATTCTCCAGGACGACATACCGAGTCTCCGAGCCACGTGCATTCTCTTAGGCGACCTTTTCGCCAAGGTGACATATTCAACCACTGAACTCACGTGCATTCTCCAGGTGACATTCCAATTCACCGAGCCACGTGTCCTCTTTCAAGTGGTCACCGGTCTACTTTCAACACCAATAACCAATGCCCAACGATTTCTCAATCAAATAATTAAATCAACTCAACAAAGCATTAAATTACTGAATAACATACTTGGCCATTTACCAATCAACCATTCAATCACAATCAATTCCAATCAATTTAGGGTAAATCCCTAAAATATCACAATTTAATTAATTCCATACAACGTGGAGTTCAAATAAATAAACGAACTGCGCCACGACGATCAACACGAGATTTCGGTCGTCGGCCATCAAAATCTTAATTTCCGAAAGTAAATAATTAATTTATTAATTTCGAAAATTAAATTATTATTATCAAAAATTCAATTTAGCTCAAAATAAAGCCCGATTAAATAAACGGACTTCACCACGCTCATCAGCATAATTTTCCGATTCCAGGCCATCTCATTTGATTTTTCGGAAAATAAATAATTATTTAATTTAATTCCGAAAATTAATATTTAAATACAAAAAAATCCACTAAGGCCCGAAAAGCCTAATTGGAGCCCACTAAGGGTCGGGAAAAATCCCGAGACACTTCCAATAATTAGTAGACCATGTCTACTTGCTAATTACACAATCAATTTATCTAATTCGCATCACAATTGACTAATAATTGCTAATTTAATCTAATCTAACAACCTAAACATAATTAATTAAATCTAAACCAACCTTAAGCATAAATTAGCCACTAATCCTGGATTAGTGAGATTACTCACCAAATCGCGCGCAAATAGGATCAATCCGACGACGGCGACGCGAGGAACGATTGTTCCCAAAGCGACTCGCGGATCCGGGGCCCGGAAACGGCCCAAAAGCGGGCCTGAAGATGCTGAAACCCACTCCGTGGGTCTGCTGGACGGAGCCGATTGGGGCTGCTCCGGCGGCTAGGGCGGCGAGGGGAAGCCGGCGGAGGGCAAGGGGGTCGCGGGGGTGGTCCGGCGGGGCTAAGCGGTGGCCGGAGGTGGCCGGACGGTGGCTGGTCGGTGCGGAACAGAGAAGAAACAGGGCTGGTTCACGTGGCCTGGGCGTGCGCGGACGGCGGCGGGCGCATGAGCGTGGGCGGCGGTGCGGCGGTGCGGCGAGCGGTTCTCGGCGAGCTGCGATCTCCGAGCTCTTGGTTCGCACGCGAAGAAAAGAAGGAGAAGAAAAGCTGGTTCTGTCGTGAGGGAGAAGAAAGAAGAGAGAGGAGAGAGAGGGAAGAGATAAGGGAGAGAAGAGATAAGAGAGAGAAAAGTGAGCGGTGGGGGGAATCGCATGGATGGGGGGAAAGGGAAAAAGGGGAGAGGAGAGAGGAGAGAGAAAGAAAAGAGAGAAAAAAGAAAGAAAAGAAAAGAGAGGGGGAGAAAAAGAAAAGGGGAGAGAGAGAGAAAAAGAAAAATAAAATGCATACTTCAATTATGCAAATTTTCCTTTTCTCTTTCTATTTTAATTTGGTCTTCAATTTTCTTCCGATAATTTCTTTATCGAAATTTCAGACCCGTCAATAAATTGACGAGCGATGAGACAGATCCTAAAAATAAGAATTATGACGCGCTTAAAATTCGATTCCCGAAATCGAGTTCAATTTCGTGGTTAAAAATCGATCGACGTGATTTTAGCTCAATCCAACCAATTAGGTAGCTTTTAGGGATTTTACAGCTGATACATCCCTTAACGGCTTTACCCAATAGGTTAGTTAACTCATGAGTGATCGATCGAGAGAAAAAGGCCATAGGCACGCCGACGAAATGCCCATTTCACTTTATCGAAATGGGGTCGAATTTCAGGATGTCACATATGAGGAAGAGGGATGCTCTAGTGCTCTATTTGCTGTCATACTATCTCTTAAGATGTTATACCCATTTTTGACTGTATAGGATCCATTCTTCATACCTGTCCAAATCAGTTCATCAGTTGTAATATGACAATTAATTTGGATTGCGAGAATTTCCCGAGTAGTCTGCTCATCAAAAAGATTAGTTAACAGCGATTGATTCCATTGTTTGGCTTCAAAATTCATCAACTCAGATACTTTCTGTGGGTCATTTTTATTAGCTGGTCCTCCAATTAATCCTCTCTTCAGCCATTTGTCTGTTCTGATATTGACATTCTGACCATTTCCAATCGACCATCTCACTGAATCCGCAATATTTTCCCTTCCTAAAAGTAAACTTTTCCAACCCCAAGAAGGTTTGTGCCCTTTTTCAGCATGCCAAAAGTCTTTTCGACTAAAGTAGATCCCTTTAAATAATTTACACCACAGAGCATCCGGATTCTTTACCATCCTCCAAGCTTGTTTACCCAAAAGGGCATTATTAACAGTAATTAGGTCTCTAAAACCCATTCCTCCCCTGTCTTTCCTCATTTTCATAATTTCCCATCGCTTCCAATGCAAACCAGCTTTTGATTCACTGCTTTTCCACTAGAAATTTGCTATTTTCTTCTCTATAGCCTTGCAAATTGAAACTGGAATTTTAAAAATTGACATGGCATATTGAGGTAACGCCTGCACCACTGATTTCAAGAGAATTTCCTTGCCTGCTTTAGATATAATTTGTTCCTTCCATCCCTCCAATTTCATATTTACTCTATTTAAAATCCATGCAAACATTTGTCTTTTTGATGCTCCCCAATCAGATGGAAGTCCTAGGTACTTACCTGACCTCTATAGCTCTGGAACCCTCAATTCTCTTTTCATATTTTCCTTTAATAGAGGAGGACAATCTTTACTGAAGAATATGCCAGACTTGTTTAGGTTTACAGCTTGTCCTGAGACATAACAATACTGATTAAGAACCGCTGCAACATTTTGACATTCTTGTAAAGATCCATCCAAGAAGAAAATTGAGTCATCTGCAAATAATAAATGAGTCAAAGTGGGGCAGAATCTATTGAACTTGATTCCTTTAATAAACCCATCTTGCTGAGCTTTACCCATCAATGAAAATAAGCTGTTAGCCACCAAAATGAAAAGATAGGGTGATAATGGGTCTCCTTGTCGGATTCCTCTAGAAGGAGTAAAAAAAGGAAGAGGTTCTCCATTAAATTTAATGCTGAAAGTAGCTGTCGTTACACATTGCATGATCCACTTTACCCATTGATCACAGAACCCCATTTTCAGCAAGCTGCCTTGTAAGAAATCCCATTCGATTCTATCATATGCTTTCTGCATGTCAAGCTTCAGCACTGCTTGAAAATGTTTTTTCCTTTTCCTCATTCTCAATTGGTGCAACACCTCTTGCACAATATAAATATTATCTTGAATCTGTCTTCCATTGACAAAAGCACTTTGCTCCCCTGAAATCAGCATAGGCAGCCATCTTTTCAATCTGTTTGCCAAAATTTTTGATATAATTTTATATGCAAAATTGCAAAGGCTAATAGGGCGATACTGGTCAAGTCTTTCTGGACGTGGAATCTTTGGAATCAGAGTAATATAAGTTCTGTTGAGGGCTGGTTCCATTATTCCGGTTCGAAAGAAGCCCCAACTTCCTCTATCACCTCAGTTTTGATTATATCCCAATGATGCTGATAAAAAATGCCATTTAAGCCATCTGGACCAGGTGCTTTATGAGCCCCAAGTTGAAATACAGCAGCTTGAATTTCTTCTGAAGTTACTTCCGGCACCAAACATTCATTAATATCGTTTCCAATTAGTGTAGGGCATTGATCCAGATTTGGTTGGCAATTTCTAGGCCCAACCGAAGTATATAACTCCTTGAAATAGGAAATGGTGATGTGCTGGAGTTGCTGTATATCTCGTGTCCACTGCTCCGATGCATTTTTCAGCATTGTAATCCTGTTTTTCTGTCTTCTTTGAATCGTTGCTGCATGGAAATATTTTGTGTTTTTATCTCCCTAATGTAGCCAATTAATTCTACATCGCAACCCCCAATACATTTCCTCTCTTCTCCATAATGTTTCAATCGCTTCTTTTACAATCTTCATCCTTTTAGATCTTTGAACCGAGCTGGCACTATTAGTTAAGAATTGAAGCTCTTGCTTTAGGGTTGTTATACGAAGATGGCTATTCGGGAACTTTCTCTTGCTCCATTCTTTTAATGCATTACTTGCAGCCTGCAATTTTCCTCTCAATCCTCTGTCATAACATGTTTGAGATTGCCATACTTGTTTAACTATATCTCTGCATTCATCATCTTCTGTCCAGAAGGCCTCAAAATGAAACTCTTTCCTCTTTTTAACAGCTTCAGCCCTACTCATCAAAAGGAGAGGACTATGATCTGATCCAACAGCTGGTAAAGCATATGCTTCAGCCTCCGGGAACATGAGCCGCCAATCAAGAGAGCAAAACACCCTATCCAGTTTTTCCTTCACCAAATCAGCCCCTTCTCTGTTGTTAGACCAGGTAAAAGCACATCCTTTACAATCTATTTCCATTAAAGAGCAATCATGTATACAATTTTGGAACGCTTGCATTCGATAATTTTCTGCCATCCTCGCTCCCTCCTTCTCCCAATAATAAAGTACTTCATTGAAATCCCCCAAACAAACCCATGGAATGTTATTAGAAAGGCCAATATGTCTCAACTTATCCCATAACTTCAATCTATCCCCATACATATTTGGAGCATGTACACAACTTACCCACATTTCAATCCGACTCTCATGATCGACACATATCAGATTAATTAACTCTTGAGAACTGGATTCCATCTCCACATCCACGTCATCACTCCATATCACCGCTAGCCCCCCTCCCCCCGCAATTCCTATCGGATTCACCACAAAACTGTTTTTAAAACGCAGCTGCCTTCTAACTCGAAGAATCACATTTTCTTTGTTTTTTGTTTCCATTAACATAATTAGGTTGGGCCTTTCCTGAGTCACAATGACTCTCAAGTTTTGGACTGTCAGTGGTGTGCCCAACCCCTGACAGTTCCAACATAAAACCCTCATTTGTAACCTGGTGGCTTATTCGGGCTAGCCACCAAAGCCCCTCCCATTGTTTCCTCCGACAAACTAATTGGAGTGTCCTGCAAAGTAGCTTCATCCAAGTTTGCCAACTCTATAGATGTAGAGTTATATGGGGTGTACCTCTTCACTTTTTTTGCTGGTGAGCTTTTTAAAATCCTGCTTTCCTTCTTTGATCCTTCTTTTTTGGTCCAGGATGATGGTTTAGCAGCCGGCAGAAGCTGTTGGTCGAATTCTTCAATGTTCATTATGCTTTTCCCCTTATCCTTATGATGTTCCACCTGCTGATCAAGTAAAATTAAATCCACCGGTTCCCTGTTTTGCGATGGTGTTGTTGTTATGGGTCTTCCTGCTATTTGTTCACCACAGAAGATAACTATTTGAGTATTTTGAGCTTGAAAATTGTTGTCTGCAAGTTCTTCCTCCCCTTCACAAACCTGGTTTTCATAAAAAATCTGCCAAAAAGGACTAGGCTCCTTAACCTCTGCTTTTAACCAATGCCCAAATCGATGCGTCTTTCTATCTTCGTATTTGGCCATATCAAAAGGAACTTCTTCACAGGTTGTTGCATAGTGCCCAACTCTTCCACATGAATAGCAAAACCGAGGTAGCCTCTCGTATTTAAAATCCAACCAAACTTTCTCCTGCCCTAAATTATATAAAATACCTGGCCTTAAAGGTGTATCTAGGTCAAGCTCTACTCTTGCTCGTCCCACCTTTTGAAAGGTCAACCCCTTCTTCTCTATTTTTGCTTCTTTCACACATCCTAGTGTTTGGTCAATATGAGATACAACCTCCTCACAACAACATTCAATAGGAAGACCATGAACTTGGACCCAGAATGCACAACGAGTAAATTTATAACATTGCGCAGGTTTATTTGGCTCCCAAGGTTGAAGAATCAATAAATTACTCGCAAAAGACCATGGGCTATTCACTAACACTCTTTCTTTATCCGTTTCAGAGTCAAAGGTAAAGGACAAGATACCCGATTCACGGTGCGCCAAGTTAACTGAGTCTACCTTCCAAGCTTTCTTCATTGTGGTAAGGAACGCCTGAAAATTAATATTTCCTCCCGAGTACAGCTTACCAAATACTGTGCGCTTGCATTCATCCAGCATCTCCTCTGAAATCACCCTTTCCCGTGGAGGGGCATTAATTTCTGTTCTCAGATTCCCTAATTTCTTGCATAACACGGCCAGACGACTGTCCATTGACCCTGATTCGTTCATTTTCCCCAAAACAGTAAATAAATTTGGCTAGACCAGATCAGTTCATGGAGACGGGGCCAACAAAACGGTGAAAATCCTTCCAGCCATGGTCAGGGGGTGAAAATCCCCTTTTGATTATCAACACGCACCGAGCCCAGGAGGGAAACCGAAGAAAGAGACAACAATCAAACTTACAGAAGACCAGACTTAGTAATCGACGCTACTTGATGCCATCAGTGGAGGCCATAACCCTAGCCTTTCCGCCTCAGCATAGAAGACAAAAAGAAGGTGGGGTAATGGGTGTCGGAAAAAACTGCAGTAAGGGTTTCAATCCATTGTAAGACTGAAATGTAGCTATTTGGATTTTTGGGTTTTGGAAATGCACGGGAAAAATCTAGGGATTTGGGGACTGCTACCAAAAGAGGTAGGGAGAAGCTCTCTGAGCGAGAGGGGAATTAATAATCGTTGAGTTGACTGGGAGTTATTTGTAGACTTTCAATTTACTAAACTTTTTTTTTTTTTTGGGTAAGGACAGTTTACCAAACTTTGATCCAAAGAAACATGTAACTTCCCATTTCAGTTGAAATCCATAGTGATAATGGTTACATTTTCCAGGAAGTATAAGATAGGCGAAATCATAAAGGGACTCATGGAAAGTGCATAAACAAAACTACACTCACGTTAATACACAACTCTGCTCGGTCACTTGCTCTTTGCATTTAGCTAAATTATCATTGCTGAAACTAATCCATATCTAATCTAACAAATAATCTATCTCCCATGCGAAGTAAGTCTCGTGAGACGGATTATTGATAATATTAAATTAATGTGTCGAGTTTGAATTCGGATGACAATTTGTTAAATCGAATTTTATTGATAAAAATTTCTCATGTAAAGGAAACTTCGTCGGTCTCTGCGAAGTATTACAAAAAGAGGAAATAAAAAGATGATACGAATTTATTCTTTTCTGCGGAAGCTTGCCAAGGGTTGTTATCCAGGTGGGGCCCAAAAGTCAAGACCTTGACTTTTGGGCACATGCACACACACAATGTTCACGCATGAGTTTCCTTTTTCGTCAATGGAAATTAAAGGGTAGCCTCCGCACGTGAAACAGAAGGAGGTGGGCCCAAAATTCAAGACTTTGACTTTTAGGCACACACATATAAAAGGGATGTGAAGCCCTACGTAGAAGAGAGAAGCCGTTGAAGCTCTCCGAAAGCAGAGAAGGAAAAAGGAGCCACAAGCCACACAAGTCAAGCTGATGAGAGTCGTGCGCGTTTTTGTTTTGAGCTTGAACGCGCATTAATTTTTGTGTTGTGAGTTTATGTCCATGTCAGTTGTTTATTTATAAACATCTTAGGTTTTGGGGTTAAATCTAGGTGTTGGATCATTCGAGCGTGTGAGCTATTGTAAACTTTGATTTTCTAATTATAGTGAATTATTTGCTGCTAGCTCTACTAGTGGATGTAGGTACCGATACTTGGATTAAACCACGTAAATTTCTGGTGTTCTTATTATTTCTCATTTATTTCTCTGGTGATTTCGCATTGACGTAAATTGCAAGATCCTATCGTTTCCATGTATTATATTTCAACAATTGGTATTAGAGCTTAGTTGGGATCAGATTTCCTGACTGTGATTTGGAGTTTTTGTTTGTCTAGTTATTATCTGGAAATTTTGTTACTACAATTATGTCTAAGATGAAATCTGAAATTGATAAGTTTAACGAGAGCAACAACTTTGTGTTATGGAGCATCAAGATGCGGGCATTATTGACAATCCAAGGTTTGACCAATGCACTAGATGGTGAAGATGAGTTGCCTATTATAATGAAAGCTTCGAGAGAGGGTAGAGCTAATGGAAAGAGCAAAGAGCACAATCCCGTTAAATTTTTTGAATGAGGTATTAATAGAGGTTGCTTTGAGGAGAAGGATGCTGTAGCATTATATGCAAAATTTCAAGCACTCTATGTGAAGAAATGTTTGAACAATCGCTTTTACATGTTGAAGAAGATGTTTCAATTTAGATATGCTGAAGGTACGTCTATCAGAACTCACCTAGATGAATTATATAAACTCATGATGGATCTGAAGAACGTCGGTAAGATACTTGATGATAAAGAACAAGGCATGATGTTGTTAGCCTCTTTACCAGAGTCATGGGAGCACTTTACTGATTTATTATTGAAAGGGCGTACTACAATTATCTCAGAAGAGATAAAGTCCACCTTATTCTTTAAGGAGTGGCAAAGAAAGTTGCGAGATGACGGTCTGGCGCAATGAGTAGCGCAATTACTAACGATTCGGGGTAGAGAACAACATCAAGAGCCTAGTAGCAGCAGAGGTAAAATCAGATCGAAATCATGCTATAAAAAGTCCAAGGGACGCGTGAAGTGCTTTGAGTATCACGAGGAGGGACACATTAGGAGGGATTGTCCAAAGCGGAGGAATAAGACTGATAGACAGAATACCACAAGCAGTGTGACAAACGTTGCCAAGGGGAGCAATAGTGATGCAGAAGTTGTTTAATGTGTAACTACTACTTCGTCAGGAGATGAATGAGTGCTAGATTCAAGGTGTTCTTATCATATGACGCCTCATAAGAATTGATTTATTACTTACCGGACTGCAGATGGTGGTAGAGTTCTTTTGGGGAATAATACAGTCTGTAAGGCTGTGGGGATAGGAATAATTCGGATTCGGATGCACGATGGGGTGGTGTGCACGTTAACAGATGTGAGGCATGTACCGGAGCTAAAAAAGAACATTATTTTTCTGGGGACACTCGATGACATCGGGTGTAGGTACACCACTGAAGATGGAGTACTGAAGATCTCTCAAGGTGTCATGACAGTGATAAAGGGAAAGAAAGTTAATACTTTTTATTATCTACTGGGAGAGACCGTGATTGAAACCGCTGCAGTTTCATTAGGTAAGTCAGACTCCAACTTGACTCAATTATGGCATATGCGTTTATAGCATATGAGCGAGGTAGGTATGATGATGCTAAATGAAATGGGATTGTTGAATGGTCAAAAGACAGGGAAGCTGGACTTATGTGAGCATTGCATATTTAGGAAGTAGCACCGAGTTAAGTTTACTATAACTATTCATTCGACCAAACGACCAGTTAAATATATTCATTCAGACGTCTAGGGCCCGTCTTCGGTTCCTTCGAAAGGAGGTGCTTGATATATGCTGACATTTATTGATGATTATTCGAGGAAGATATGAGTATACTTTTTGAAGCACAAAAATGAAGTGTTTGCTCGGTTCAAGAAATTTAAGATATTGATTGAGAAGCAATTAGATAAACAAATCAAGTGCCTGAGAACCGATAATGGCTTGGAGTTTTGTGGTAAAGATTTTACCGAGTTCTGCGAGAAAGAAGGTATTGTGAGACACCGTACAGTACTTGGGACACCACAGTAAGATGGCGTGATAGAATAAAAGAACAAAACTTTGCTTGAGTGAGCTCGATACATGCTTTCGCATGTAGGATTTGGCAAGGAATTTTGAGCCGAAGCAGTGAACATGGCATGTTACCTGGTTAATCGATCTCCATCCTCTGCTATCGAGTGGAAGATTCTTGAGGAAGTATGGTCGGGGAAACCTATTAATTACTTCGGATTACGTATATTTGGATGTCCTGTGTATGCTCATGCGAGTGATGGTAAGCTTGAGCTGATGGCGAAGAAGTGCATATTTCTGGGTTATGCAAGTGGGGTGAAAAGCTAATGGCTGTGGTGCACCGATCCCAGATCACTCGGTTTTCTAATCAGTAGAGATGTGATCTTCGACGGGACTATAATGCTTCAACGGAGGAGTTTTGAGATACAACCAGCAGAGAAGACAGATCATGGTGTCATTAGTGAGGTGGAGCTTTAGGTGAAGACTTTAGAGACCTTAAAGGTAATAGAAGTTGAGACTGTAGATGAAGCCACAATTTCTGAAGTTGGTGATAGTGAACAACCAGCAAAGCTACAGCACACTATAGCCACAAATAGATAGAGAAGGCACATTAAATCACCGGTACGTTATGGTTATACAGATATTGCTAATGCATTAACTGTAGGTGATGAGGTAAAGACAGATGAACCTTCGTCTTACTCCGAGGCGATGGCTAATTTGGAGTTGTCGCAATGGCTAGGGGCTATGAGTGAAGAGATGGAATCACTCCATCGAAATCAAACATGGGAGCTGGTCAAAGTACTTAAGAGCCAAAAGATTGTCGGAAGCAAATGGGTCTTTAAACAGAAAGAAGGCATTCCCGATGTCGAGATAGCGAGGTATAAGGTGAGACTTGTGGTGAAGGGATGTACATAGCATGAGGGCATTGACTATAATGAGGTGTTCTTTTTTATGGTAAAACATATTTCAATTTGTGTTTTACTTGCCTTAGTTGCTTCGTAGGATCTCGAGTTAGAGTAGTTAGATGTGAAAACTGTGTTTCTTCATGGTGAGTTGGAGGAGCAGATTTACATAAGGCAACAAGAGGGATTTGCTATTCCGGGTAAGTAAGATCATGTTTGCTTATTAAAGAAATCTTTGTATGGGTTGAAACAGTCTCCTAGGCGGTGGTATAAATATCTTGATGCTTTCATGGCTAGTTAAGATTACACAAAAAGTCAAATGGATAGCTGCATTTACTATAGGAGATCGGAAAATCATTCTTTGATTTCTACTCTTATATGTTGATGATATGCTGATAGCAGTTAAGAATATGTCTGATATTGATGTGCTGAAGATGCAGTTAAATGTTGAATTTGAGATGAAAGATTTAGGTGTTGCAAAGAAAATATTGGGTATGAAGATTTTGAGTGATAGGACTGTAGGATTTTCACGTCTATCTCAAAAGAAATATATTGACAAGATCATGGCACGTTTTAATATGCAGTCGGCAAATTCTGTAAGTACACCTTTAGCGGAGCACTTTAATTTTTCAGATAAATTATCACTGCAGATTGAGGAGGAGGAGGAGCATATGTCTTGTGTTCCTTATTCTAGTGCCGTGAGTAGTATTATGTATGCTATGGTGAGCACTAGATCTGATATTTCACAAGCTGTGAGTGTGATTAGTCACTATATGAAGCGTCTCGATAAAGCTCATTGGAAAGCTGTGAAGTGGATCCTTAGATATTTGAAGAGGACAACAGACGTGGGTATAGTATACTGGAGGGACAGCAATGACAGTGAAACCACTGGTTTTGTGGATTCAGATCACGCCAGTGACTTGGATGATCATAGGTCTTTAGCAGGGTACATGTTTACACTAGCGGGTCGTGCAATTAGTTGGAAAGCGTCCTTACAGGATCGCATTGCCTTGTCTTTGACTGAGACAGAGTACATGGCATTAACTTTTGTAGCGAAGGAGACAATATGGTTACAAAATTTGCTCTCGGACTTTGGGTTAAAACAGAAAAGTGTAGATATACATTGTGATAACTAAGGTGCGATATATTTGGCATATAATCCAATTTATCACAAGCGAATGAAGTATATCAACATCAGGTACTACTTCATCCGAGATGTGTTAGTTAAGGGTAATGTTATTGTTAAAAATATTGCTATAGCAGATAACCCGGCAGACATGATGACTAAGTCTGTTCCTTTGGCGAAGCTCAAGCTCTGCTTGAGCTCTATTAGCATTTGTGGAGAGTGAGCACCCGTCGAGGCATTGAGAGAGTAGCATGGATGATGAGCACTATAACTCGGCTTCAAACAATATTGAGCTAAGGTGGAGAATTGTTAAATTAATGTCTCGAGTTTGAATTCGGATGACGATTTGTTAAATCAAATTTTATTGATAAATATTTCTCAAGTAGAAGAAACTTCGTCGGTCTCCGTGAAGGATTACAAAAAGAGGAAATAAAAAGAAGATACAAATTTCTTCTTTTCGCGGAAGCTTGCCGAAGGATGTTACACATGCACACACACAATATTCACACCTGAGTTTCCTTTTTCACTGATGGAAATTAAAGGGTGGCCTCTGCATGTGAAACAGAAGGAGGTGGGCCCAAAAGTCAAGACTTTGACTTTTGGGCACACACACATAAAAGGGATGTGGAGCCCCACGTAGAAGAGAGAAGCCATCGAAGCTCTATGAAAGCAGAGAAAGAAAAAGGAGTCGCAAGTTGCACAAGTTAAGCTGACGAGAGCCGCGTCAACGCGCGGTAATTTTTGTGCCATGAGTTTATGTCTAAGTGAGTTGTTTATTTATAAACACTTTGAGTTTGGGGTTAAATTTAGGTGTGGGAAACATCGAGCATGTGAGTGATTGTAAACTTTGATTCTCCGATTATAGTAGATTATTTGCTGTTGGCTCTTCCCGTGGATGTAGGTACCAATATTTGGACCGAACCACGTAAATTTCTGGTGTTCTTATTATTCCTCGTTTATTTCTCTGATGATTTCGTGTTAACGTAAATTGCAAAGTCCTGACGTTTTCGCATATTATATTCCAACAAATAAGATTTAGATTCCCATATAAGATGAGGGAAAGTTGGTAATGTCACTCATGCACCCGTAAATACAATAATAGAGGATTGCCGTATTCATGAGAGTTGAAAGATGGATTTCAACCGATGTGTACAAGAAGAACTTGTCATTCTTAACATCGTCATCACCTCATTAAAGGAGTGGGAAAAGCCGTTTTTATTAAGTCGAGATTCACGGCACAATAATAGAGCACAATTGAAACAAGAGACTTGAAAGATCAGACTTTTTACGTGTGTTGATTTTAAAGTTTTCTGTAGTAGTCACTAGCGCTATCGCTAAAGGATCAGCATGGGCACACGTGTTGCTCAGATCAACATTAGATGATGAATCCGATGAAAGACTTTTCTCTTTCTTCCGACTGAGGAAGCTTCATCACATAGTAAGTAACTTACATTTTCTAGTGAAATCCTACCTTAATCAAAGCCAAATTCCTCAATTTCTTCATATCACTCATTTTAAGTTAACTTCAATTTACTTGTGAGGTTCTTGCTAATTTTGAAGCAAGAATAAATGTCATAATCAATCAAGTGTAATTAATGTTACGGCTGATAGGACTCGAGAGAATTTGCGTCAAGTGCAAGTGCCCATCTCGCAAGAGAAGTTCGCTTGGTTATCCATCCAAACACGTCGGGGATGTCATTCGTCTCAAAAGATCACAATAGAGAATAATAAAATTTTTTATTATCAAACTATGCTTTCATATAATAGTTAAAATTTTTAAAACAGTTGACAACAATTTCATAAAATATCACTGTTTGCCTGGCTCTTAAAATTCTCCTACTGTCTTGTCATCGTCCAATGAACAATTGATATTGGTAGGAAAATTTAAGAGAGTGGTCTTTCGATCCAAAAGAGATTCATAAAAATTGATTAATATTGTATTGCGTTTTAGTTTATGCTCTTGCTAATTTTCCATCGCTCCTTCATTATAAACATCCCATAAATGTACTTTTTAAAAGTAATGTGAATACGTACTCAAAATCCATGATGAACATTTGACTAGTGTTCGAATTAGGTGCACTTAAAACCGTGTTAGAATTTGCACTCATACAAAGGAAAATGCGACCAGAAGAATGTAGACAGACCCAAGTCGTTGCATAGCATATGACGACATGGACCTGAAGACTTTGATTTGGTGTTTGCGGGTCTTGCACTGCAAAACTCGTTCATACCTGAAGTTTCTCCGCAATAATGCTGTTGAGTCCAGCCCCGCCAAAGTGCGTACATCTTCGAGCTACGACTTCGTTAACCTGTTGTCTATTGCTTGGCTTATAGCAATAGACAATAAGTTAAATATCGTCAGAATTTGAACAATACACCCAAGCCAAAAACTTGGAGCCTAGTCGAGTGGCGTTCATGTGCCATATACCTTTTGCTTTCAATATCGTCATCATTCATGGCGGAACATGATAGTGTAAGAGTGCTTGTACTAGTAAGTCTGTTGTTAATTTTAGACAATGCGTGTGTATGCTTGTGCAGAAATAGAAGCTCATCCTCAATTTGCTTTGACGACGAAAGGGATGCTCTACTCCAGCTCAAACAAAGTCTCTCAAACATATCTCACATCCTTTCTTCGTGGAACAGCGAAGATTGTTGCCAATGGACTGGAGTAAAGTGTGACCGAGCAAATGGACATGTCGTCATGCTCAAGATCACGCCAGGATACGATTTCCCATTTGACCATATTTCTTTCACGGCTAATGAATTGAACTCTTCTTTGCTGAACTTGAGACACTTGAGCTACCTAGAGTTGAGCAGGATCTATTTCAAAAAGGCAAACATACTCAAATGATATTGGCTCGATGAAGCAATTGAGGTACCTTAATTTATCCAACTCTTTTGGTTTTGCAACTTTTCCTAGTGAATGGGGAAATCTCACTCAGTTGGAAGTCCTCGATCTCCATAGTGATTATCACGGGGGTGCTGTTGATGACATTCAGTGGGTTTCCCATCTTCGAGCATTAAAGTACCTTGACATGGGTGGCCTGAATTTTACTAAATATGGAGACCCCATGCGGGTGATCAATATACTCCCATCTTTATCTCATTTAAGCCTATCATATTGCGGGCTTTATGACTTTCACCTACCTATTCATCTTGATCTTCAGTACCTCGATCTTTCAAATAATTTTTTCCGAGGTCCTATCTCAAGCACTGTATTCCAAAACATGACTTCTCTTTGGCACCTTGATCTTTCATCGAATTCTTTCCAAGGTCCCATCTCAAGCACTATATTCCAAAACGTGACTTCTCTCCAACACCTTGATCTTTCATGGAATATGTTTAGAGGTTCCATCCCCAG
Organism: Eucalyptus victrix; assembly: GCA_016097545.1. NCBI lineage: Eukaryota > Viridiplantae > Streptophyta > Magnoliopsida > Myrtales > Myrtaceae > Eucalyptus > Eucalyptus victrix. The sequence goes on from CM027835.1 coordinate 14,331,283, forward strand.
CACTATGTGTCAAAACATGACTTCTTTGCGGCACCTAGGTCTTTCAAGGTGTTTTATCAAAGGTCCCACCCCGCATGCTATATTTCAAAGCATGACTTCTCTTTGGCATCTTGATCTTTCGGAGAACTATTTCGAAGGTCCTATCCTGAGCGCTCTATTTCAAAAAATGACTTCTCTCCGACACCTCGATCTTTCATCCAATTGTTTCAACTCTTCAGTACCAAGGTGGTTTGATAACTTGAGAAGTCTCGTCCATCTCGATCTTGGATGGAATCTTTTGCAAAGCATCCATCCCTTGAGTCACTATTATTGAAAGGAAACGAACTTCATGATGAGTTATTTTCAGTCGAGGGAAATTCTTTGGGACTTATCGGGAAAAACTTGGAGCGATTGGATATAAGTTATAATTTTCTTCGAGGAGCTTTGCCAGATTGGCTGGTGCACTTGAAAAACTTGACATGGCTTGACCTATCATTTAATCACTTACATGGAACCATCCCGTCAACATATGGTTGGTTATGCTTGGAATACCTTGATCTTTCTGATAATCAATTGACAGGGAATATTCCAGAGGCATTAGGAAGATTGCAAGTCTTATGGTTTTTAGATCTCGAACAATCTTCTAAATGGCACCATTCCACATAGTCTCGGGCAACTTCAAAATCTTGATTGGTTAGATCTTTCGAATAATTCCTTGAGCGGAATAGTTTCTGAAATCCACTTCGTCAACCTCTCGAAGCTAGGGTTCTTAGATATCAGCAACAACTATTTAGCTTTCGAGGTGGGTTCCGATTGGATACCACCCTTAAATCTATATCATATTAGGATGATGTCTTGCGATCTCAGAAAGGGATTTCCGCAATGGATAAAAACACAAGTCAAAGCAATGGAGATAGTGTTGTCCAACTCATCCATCATAGGAGCTCTCCCTGACTGGCTAGGTCTCATGTCATTCTCCCATCGGAATCTCTCTTACAACCAAATAAATGGATCTCAACCGAAATTTTCTAACCTATTCGTTTTAGATCTCTCTCACAACTTAATCTCAGGACCTATTCCGCAAGGTATTGGCTTGGCGATGCCTCAGATGACTTACTTGCAATTGAATGATAATCTCTTAAGCGGTCCAATACCAACCTCATTATGTGAGATGGAAGTTTTGTACTGGTTGGAACTTGAAAGGAATGAATTAGTTGGCAAAATATCTGATTGTTGGAAGGCGAACATTTTGAGTCTCCTTGATCTATCGTCCAACAAGTTGTCTGGAGTCATACCGAGTTCTTTGGGAAATCTAACTGAACTTTTGTTAATATACTTGAGCAACAACAATCTCCATGGAGAAATTCCTATGACTATGAACGATTGCAGGAACTTGCTAGTTTTAGATCTTGGTGAGAACAAAATCTCTGGAAGTATTCCACATTGGTTTGGACCAAGCTTTCAGTTTCTATAGGTTCTAAGATTGCGAGAAAACATGTTCAATGGCAGTATTCCTTCACAACTATGCTCACTTCTTGCACTGCATATATTGGACCTAGCAGTGAATAATCTAATGGGAACAATTCCAAATTGTCTTGGCAATATGACAGGTATGAAACTACCTGAAAATGTAGATGAAGGCAATGCGCTTTCCCCTGCTTATGAGCCTGAACCTTCCGTGAATGAGTCGTTGCCTGCTGGCTTCATTCCACTTTTTTGGGATGATTCGCATGTGGAGCAGGTCATGAAGGGGATAGACCTTGACTACACAACACTCAATCTACGACTTATGGTCAATTTGGATCTCTCAAGCAACAAATTGATTGGGCCAATCCCTGAAGAGCTTACCTTGTTCTCCAAATTACGAGGCTTGAACTTATCTCACAACTTTCTTTTTGGAGGCATCCCAACTATGATTGGACACATGAAATTGCTTGAGTCACTCGATCTTTCGAATAATCACCTTTCAGGAACAATCCCACAAAGCTTTTCTGCATTTAAATCACTGAGCAAACTGAACTTGTCTCACAACAACTTCACAGGGCCAATTCCCAAAGGAAATCAAATCCAGACCCTTGATGATCCTTCTATTTATGCCGACAATCCTCTACTTTGTGGCGATCCTCTACAAAAGAAATGCCCTAGTGCTGAGGCCCCTCAAGTGTCAGAAGAAGATCCCAATGAAGAAGGTAAGCTTGAAAATGTGATGTTCTACATAGTCATAATGCTTGGGTTTGCGATTGGGTTTTGGGGAGTTATTGGAGTATTGGTGTACAAGAAGAATTGGAGACGCGTCTACTTCAACTATGTGGATCGTAAAACAGACATGGTCCATGTGATTATTGTAGTGAAGGCAGCCGAGTTGAGGAGGAGATTGAGAAGAGCATAACAAGCCCATTCTCCACATCAATCAGTCCAAATCTTTGTTGATCTCGCAAAGTTCTTGCTTTCTTGTTTAAGCATAATCATCTTGTAGTTGGCTTGTTTCTCCTTGTGAGTAGTTACTAGTAGCCAATATTTTGTTTTCTTCAGTTTTAAGCTTGTCTAGGCAAGTCGCCCATAAAATGACATGGTAAGTGCAAATCATGTATTTTGTAATTTAGTGTTGCTCAGCTCTTTAGCAATACTTCGTGTTATCATAATCATGATATTATTTTGCTTGTCAATGTCATAAAACTATGTTAGCATTCCATTTATATTGTTTAAGCTTTTCCTGCTAAGTGCATGTTGAGGGTGATTTGACATTAGTAAATGAAATTGTTAATGGCATAGTGCCCACCAATGTTCAATGTATTCCTTTCCTAGGCTATATTTCCCCTTTTTATTTTGAGACGCCAAAAGAAAAAAAAATGTATGTAGATAGAATTATTTTTAAATATATGTCTCGAATTTGAGTTGTCCGCCTCAAAATGATTTACCACACAAAGAAAAAGAAGTTCCCACCCATTGAAAGACAAAAGGGAGGTGCAAAAGAAAACAAAAGGAAATATTACGTTTCTAGAATAGTTTTTGGAATAAATTTTTCAAAAACATAACGATATTTTCCGATATTCGATTGAGAATGGCGTGAAAAATATTTTTCACTATTCATTATTTGATATGATTTTTGGGGGAAAATTACCAAAAAAAGTTTAATTTTACTTTTTACATTTTTTAAAATTGAATTTTAATTATTTTTTACTTTAAAAAAAATTGAATTATTGTTATTTTTTCCTTCCTCCTCATTCCTTCTTTCTCCTCCTTTGTCTTCGTCGCTGCATGCGATGGCTAGTTGCTCAGTGACGGATCAAAACGCGAATCGAAAAGCTCGAAATAGAAAATATTTTTCTCACTTTTGAATGTATTTTTTTTTTTATAACGTTAACATTTTCCTTGACTAACTCATTTTCCATCAAATAAATGCTGGAAAACATTTTCCTAAAGTTTTCTTTTCTATGAAAACGAATGGAGATAGTATTTTTCTTTTACTATGCCCAAAGTAGTTCATTTCGCTTGAGTGCAGCCGCCATGGCTACCTTCGTGTTTTATAAGGAACTGCACGTTGAAGGGAAGATGGGCATCCTCCAGAAACTAGCAGCGCGCGCATCCACACACACAAATACAAGGGCAAAAGAACGCTTCAAGTGCCATAACTTTGGCCAAAGGGATACTTAAGTCCATAACTTACGAAAGGTACACTTAAGTGCCAAAATCGGAGTAAAATGGATCACTTGAGTGCCAATCCGCCAAAATCCGGCCAAAACGCCGACGTGTGTAAATTTTCCGCGAAACGAAAAGCGGCGTCGTTTTAATGCTGACGTGGCAAAAAATTTAATATAAAAATTAATTTAAAAATAAATTTATTTAAATATTTAAAAAATATTAAAAATATTTAAATATTAAAATGTTAAATTTTTAAAAATTTAAAAACTAAAAATTTTTAAAATTTTTTAAAAAAATTTAAAAAAAATTAAAAACTGAAAATTTTTAAAATTTAATAAAAAAATTTTAAAAAATTTAAAAATTTTAAAAAATTTTAAAAAATATAAAAATTTTAAAAAATTTTAGAAAATTTTGTAAAAATTCTATAAAAAATTTTAAAAAATTTTAGAAAATTTTGTAAAAATTCTATAAAAATTTATAAAATATTTAAAAATTAAAAATAAAAAACAAAATAAAAGTTAAAAAAATAAAAAAAATAAAAAAAAATTAGAAAATTTTGTTAAAATTCTATAAAAATTTATAAAATTCTATAAAAATTTATAAAATTCTATAAAAATTTATAAAATATTTAAAAATTAAAAAATTAAAAACAAAATAAAAGTTAAAAAAATATAAAAAATTTCAAAAAATTTTAGAAAATTTTGTAAAAATTCTATAAAAATTTATAAAATTCTATAAAAATTTATGAAATATTTAAAATTAAAAACAAAGTAAAAGTTAAAAAAATAAAAAAAAATTTCAAAAAATTTTAGAAAATTTTGTAAAAATTCTATAAAAATTTATAAAATTCTATAAAAATTTATAAAATATTTAAAAATTAAAAAATTAAAAATAAATTAAAAGTTAAAAAAATTCAAAAAAAAATTTAGAAAATTTTAAAAAATTTTAAAAATTTTAAAAATTTTTAAAACTTTTTAAAAAAATGTTAAAAAATTTAGAAAATTTTTTTAAGAAAAGGAGGCGGGCCGGCCAACCCTCCCCCACCTTTTCCGACGACGGCGGGGAGGCGGCAGCAATGCGAGGGTTTCGCCCTCGCCGTTGGCTGCCTTTCTCCTCCTCCTCCTACATTTTTTTTTAAATAAAAATAAATTATATTATTGTTTTGTTTTAAATTTAATTTAATTAATTTTTATATTATATTAAAATTCAACTTATACCAAAACAACGTCATTTTGGCCGATTTAAGTGCTCTAATCTAGCCAACACTCGAAATGACGTTATTTTGGTGCTGACATGGTAAAAAATTTAATATGTAAATTAATTAATTTTAATTTACAAATAAATTTATTTAAAAATTTTAAAAATAAAATTTTAAAAATTAAAAAAATTTGTAAAATTTAAAAAGTTACAAAAAAATAATTTGAAAAAAAAAAGAAAAGGGTGCCGGTTGAGGGCTAAAATTTTTTTAACTTTTTTAAATTTTTGTAAATTTCGTAAATTTTTTAAATTTTTTGTAACTTTCTAAAATTTTTTGTAAATTTTTTGAATTTTTTGTAAATTTTTGAATTTTTTGTAAATTTTTTAAATTTTTTGTAAATTTTTTAAATTTTATGTAAATTTTGTAAATTTTTTATAAATTTTTTTAAATTTTTGCAAATTTTTAAATTTTTGTAAATTTTTAATTTTTTGTAAATTATTAATTTTTTTAAATTTTTAAATTTTTAAATTTTTTCTAAATTTTTTAAATTTTATGTAAATCTTGTAAATTTTTTGTAATTTTTTGTAATTTTTTTTGTAACTTTCTAATTTTTTTTTTAAAATTTTGTAAATTTTTTGTAAGTTTTTAAATTTTTTTGTAATTTTTAAATTCTTTTTTATTTTTTTAATGTTTAAAGTTTCTAAATTTTTAAAAATGTTTTAAATAAATTTATTTTTAAATAAATTTATTTTAAATTTAATTTAAATAATTTTTATATTATTATAAAATTGAAATGATGTCAAAACGACGTCGTTTTGGCCGAATTCGAGCCGACTCAGCTCTCTCCGACGAGACACATCAAAAAAATATTAATATTTTAATGCCACGTATGATTTCCGGCCAACTTCGCGGAGATGGCACTCAGTGTCCCACTTTTCTTAAAATGTGGCACTTAAGTCATTCCTTTCCAAAGTTATGACTCAGGGGTCCGCACGTCCAAATACAAGCCTACAGTAGCAGCTGGTGGGAAAGTAAAAGAAGCCGAAAAAAGGACTCTTTGAGGAATCACAGGCAAGCCTCGACTCAACGGGTCGATGCCTGGACGACTTGACTTCTACTCAAAACAACGAGACAAAACTAGATCTCATTCAGGGTACGCTACTGAAATGAGTGGTTTTTGGCTCGATCAAGACTCAAACCCGAGCCGAGACTCTCGCCAAATGGAAAACGACCCACACGACAGCCAAACGAAGGATGGTCGGGGCCGGAGTTCGTGTAAGCTAGACAGCCACGAGCTCCTGACCGGCATGCCCAAGAACAGGGTCGAAGCTTACCGGAGCCTCGGCGCTGGAAAGAAGGCTCGGCAGCGGGTCGTTGGCCGTGATGCTGGCGTGGTGGCCGGCAGTCTCTCCCTTGCTCACGAATTTTTCTCTCCTTTTGCGTCCCCCCCACACCAAAAAAGGAACTTGTGGCCCTGGTATTTACAGGCCGACCAGGCCGACCCTTGGCTGCTCTGCGGAGGGTGTCCATGCGCAGAGGTGCAGGAGAGGAAGAAGGAAGTGGGGAACGTAGAAGGGGAGAGATTAAAAGGAAATGGGCCCGACCCAGACGAAGGGGAAAGAAAAGGGGCTTGGGTCAGGCCCAGCCCCAAGCCATTTCGTTTTCTTTTAATAAATAAAATGAAATAAAATAAAATAAAATAACTTGGTTGATGCAGATGATCTTAATGCCGATGTGACGTGCTATTCAATGTAATTTTTTTTTTTTTTTGGATAGGACAATTTGGTCTCCAATTTTCTATGCAAGTTATCCCTAAATGTTTAGTCAAAATTTTGATATCAACAAGATATTATTGTCCAATTGTCTTGGTGTCTTATCATTTCCACCATTTTTTTGTTTTTATTATTGATTGATTTCATTTTATTGCCTGCACCCTTGTGTGTTGCCATGTAGTTTGCATGTCCAGGGATGAAAATAAGAAAAGATTGCATGAAATGCCGTTTCATCGAAGGAGGAAAGTTACCGATAATGGGCTATAAGTAAAATTTACGTAACCAAGTCTCTATGCCAAGTATTTGAGCAAGTGGCTGATTAGACATACTTTAGAATTTGCATTTTTTGAAAGGACCTCAAGACTTTTGACTTGGTGCCCGCGGGTGTTGCACCGCAAAACTTCGCCATGCCTAAATTTTTCCACAATAATGCTGTTGGTTCAGCCCAACCAAAGTGCGTGCGTGTTGGTGCTCGTGACTCCTATTTGCTTTGTACATGTTTCAACTTCAAGTGAAATAATGATAGTGACGAGCAATAGTGTTGAGTTGACTTGGAGCTATTTGTGGACTCTCGATTTAAGAAACTTTGATTGAAAGAAACATGTGACTTCCCTTTACATTTTTTCCAATTGAAATGTAGAGCGATGGTAACATTTGCCCTTAGTTATAAAATAGGGTAAGATCACAAGGGACTCGTGAAATGTATAGAAACAATTCTAAGCGAGGGTTAATGCACAACTTCACTCGGTCACTTGCTGTTCTTACTTTGCTAAATCATCATTGCTAAAACTAGTCGACATTTAATCGAAGAAATAATCTATCTCTTGTGTGAAGTACGTCTCATGAGATAGATCACTTCTAAGATCCAGAGTCTGGCATAAGAGGAGAGAAAGTCATCAATGTCACTTATACATTGTAAATTGTCACCAAATATGTCTCATTTTCAGGGTTTGTTTCTTGTTATCTACGCTAAAGGATTACATTAACTATTCGATGTCCTTGCCATTAGAGTGAGTTTCTAAGAATCACTTAAACAAGACCTGCAATACAATAATAGAGAGTTGCTGTATTCATGAGGGTTGAAAAATGGATTTCAACCAATACATATATCAAGAACTCATCATTCTCAACATCATCGTCACCTCATTGAATAAGCGAGAAAAACCATTTCCATCTAGTCAAGACCCACAACATAATAATAGAGCACAATTGTAAGGAGAGACTTGAAAGATCAGACTTTTGCGTCTCTTGATTGCAAAGTTTTCTGTAGTAATCACGAGTGGTGTCGCTAGAGTGTTTCCATGAGCACACATGTTGCTCAGACCAACATTAGATGACGAATGCGACGAAAGACTGACTAAGGAAGCTCCATCACATAGTAACCTGCATTTTTTGGTGAAATCCTACTTTAGTCACAGCCAAGTTCCTCAATTTCTTCATATAACTCATTTTAAGATTAACATCAATTTATTTGTGAGGTTCTTGCTCATTTTAAAGCAAGAATAAATGTCATGATCAATCAAGTGTAAATAATGTTGGGATTGATAGGGCATGGGATGGGTAGTGTCAAGTGCAAGCGCCCATCTCACAAGAGAGGTTTGTTTGATAATCTATCCAAACGCCTCGAGGATGTCATTTGTCTCTAAATGATTGTGACGGGAAGTAATAGAATATTTAATTATCAAACCATTCTTTCATATAATAGTTTAGATTTTTAAAACAATTGATAAGGATCTCGCAAAATATCACTATTTGTCTGGCCCTTAAAATTCTCCTACCGTATTGTCATCCTCCAATGAATAATTGATATCAATAGAAAAATTTAAGAGTGCGATCTTTTGACCCAAAAGAGACTCACAAGAATCGATTAATATTGTACTGCGTTTTAGTTTGTACTCTTACTAATTTTCATCATTCCTTCATAATAAACATCCCATAGACACTTTTTAAAAGAAATGTGAATCAAAGTCCATGATGAGCATTTAAGTAGTGGCTGAATTAGGCGTAATTAAAAGCCGTTAGAATTTGTATTTATACAAAGGAAAATGCAACCAGATGAATATAGATAGACCCAAGTCGTGACGACATGGACCTCAAGACTTTTTGATTTGGTGATTAGGGGTGATCGGGTCCAGGGTGGATAGAGTCTAGACGTGGACCCTGTACCCGACCCTGTTATAATTGGTTCATCTTTTCTGGACCCTATACCTGACTCTGTTTGTATTGGACCCTATACCCGATCCACCTTATTTTTTCGATCCAACTCCAGGGTTAACCTTGTTTCCACTGGAACCTGTTTTGCAATCTTTTGATATCCTATATGACTTCGAATTTTATATTAATACGCGAAAAAATAACCTAATCCTCCTAATTTGTATTGAAACATTAAGCACTTGTAATAAATAAATACATGAAATTTTTAATTAAACGAAAAATTAAGGATCCATAAGGCTAATTATAATAAATAAAATCATAAGGCAAAGAATTAGCAACAAACATGGGTCTAATATTAGTCTTATGCCCACAACTACTACATGAAGTTACTCATTTATGCAAGCATAACTCCTACAAAAGAGAAATTAGGCGAGCCAATCCATGTGATACACAAGAATTTGGCGGCGATGAACATGGTCCATCCATCGGACAGTGCAAGAGGGAGCTGGTGAGGGAGGGAAGCAAGTGAGGAGGATGAATGACAAAAGAGGAGTGTCGTGCGTGCTTGAAAGAGTCAAGAGAAAAAACATCGTGTGATTGCGAGAGTAAGAATAGAAAACGGGAGAAAAAAAAAAGGGTTTTGGACCTCTACTTACAAAACCGGTTCCAAATCTTGGGAACCGGTTCCCAACCCTATTTTCTGGGTGGGTTGGTCTGGGAACCGGGTATACCCGGTCCGGTTGCACATCCCTATTGGTGTTTGCAGGTCTTTCACTACAAACTTGGCCATACCTATGTTTTTCCACAATAATGCAGTTGAGTCCAGGCCCACCAAAGTCCGAGCATCTTTGTACTACGACTTTGTTAACACGTTGTCTATTGCTTGGCTTATAGCAGGGAGCAAAGGCAAGCACATTCTCTGTTTCCTAAATATAGACCCAATTCTAAGATCCATAGTCCCATAAAAGATGAGAGAAAGTCAATAATATCATTTATACATCTTAAATTGTCACCAAATGAGTACTTCTTTTGAGGATTTGATTCTTGTTGTCTTGGGCTAAAGGATCATATTAACTATTCGATATACTCGTAAGCAAGACCCGCAATACAATAATAGAGAGCCACTGTATTCGCAAGGATGAAGAAAGGATTTCAACGAATATGAAAAACAAGAACTCATCATTCTCGACGCCATCGTCATCTTATTAAATGAGCGAGAAAAGCCAATTTTATATAGTCAAGACCCACAGCACAATAACAGTGTACAACTGGAAATAGACTTGAAAGACCAGACTTTTGCGCGTTCCGATTGCAAAGTTTTCTGTAGTTGTCACCTGACATGTCACTAGAGGACCACCATGGGCACACATGTTGCTCATATCAACATTAGACAATGAGTCTGATGAAAGCCTGTTCTGATGAAAGCCTGTTCTTTTTCTTCCGATTAGGGAAGCTTCTTCACATGGCAACTTCCATTTTCTGGTGATATCCTACTTAAATTACAGTCAAATTCCTCAAATTCTTCATCACTCCTTTTAAGCTTGACTTTAACTTATTGGTGAGGTTCTTGCTAATTTTATTTCTTATTTGTCAAGGTTATGCGTGATGTTTACCCAATCCAATTTGCACACATTCTAATCATATTCGATATTGGCGATGGTGGGCTTTCATCTAGCTAATACATTCAAAAATGCGATTTTGAAATCATCTAACTGCCTCATCAATTATTTTGGGGCATATGCATGTTGCCCATGTAGGCCTTGACTCCGTCGGTTCACTGAAATGGTGATGAAAAGCAACCGTGCAGGACCATATTTGAAGTACTCCCATCAGTCCAAGCACAAATTTTTAGAGAGCTGATGTCGACTTTGACTTTTTGGGAGACGGCCGACTTGGAGTCAAGTCATCGGGATGCTGATGGACAACTTTTAAATGGAGAACACTTTAATATGTGTGAGAAGACAAGCTCATATAATATATTAAATATATGTTCCTTGACATGACAAGCTCCGAGTAGTAGAATTTGTGCTTCCCATTTCCTTTTCAAGTACTACTAAAATTATTAATTGATGGTTATATTTACCGTGATGGTAAATGAAACTACGAACACATGATATACATGGTAAACGACCATATAGAACAATAATGGGTGGCATTCACTATAATTCCTTACCTTTCTCTCTATAAATGCCTTTTGTTTGCTCTTAAGAATCCACTCAAAGCCAACTTCTCAGAATTTGAACAGTACACCCAAGCCAAAAACTTGAAGCATAATCGAGTGGCGTTCATCTGCGATATACCTTTTGTTTTCAATATCGTCATCATTCATGGTGGAACATGATAGTGTAAAAGTGCTTGTACTAGTAAGTTTGTTGTTAATTTTAGACAATGCGTGTGTATGCTTGTGCAGAAATAGAAGCTCATCCTCAATTTGCTTTGAAGACGAAAGGGATGCTCTACTCCAGCTCAAACAAAGTCTCTCAAACATATCTCACATCCTTTCTTCGTGGAACAGTGAAGATTGTTGCCAATGGACTGGAGTAAAGTGCGACCGAGCAAATGGGCATGTCGTCATGCTCGAGATCACACTAGGATCCAAATTCGATTTTAACCAAATTTCTTTCACAGCTAGTGAATTGAACTCTTCTTTGTTGAAATTGAGATATTTCAGCTACCTACACTTGAGTGGGATCTTTTTCAAAAATGCGAACATACTCAATTATATTGGCTCAATGAAGCAGTTGAGGTACCTTAATTTGTCCAACTCTTTCAATTCCAAAACTATTCCTCGTGAATGAGGAAATCTCACCAAGTTGGAAGTCCTTGATATCCAAAGTCATTTTCTCGTGGGTGTTGTTGAAGACATTCAGTGGGTTTTGCATCTTCAAGCGTTGAAGTACCTTGACATGAGCGGCTTGAATATTACTGGATCTAGAGACCCCATACAGGTGATTAGCAAACTCCCATCTTTATCTCATTTAAGCTTATCATATTGCGGGCTTTATGACTTTCACCTGCCTTCTCATCTTGATCTTCAATACCTCGATCTTTTAGAGAATTTTTTCCAAGTTCCCATCCCAAGCACTATATTTCAAAACATGACTTCTCTTCTGTACCTTGATCTTTCATGGAATTCTTTCAAAAGTCCCATCCCAAGTACTATATTTCAAAACACGACTTCTCTTCAGCATCTCGATCTTTCAAGGAACCTTTTCAACTCTTCAATACCAAGGTGGTTTGATAACTTGAGAAGTCTTCTCGATCTCAATCTTGAACCCAATCTTTTGCAAAGCATTGAAGGAGGGTTGTTCTATTTCTTAAGGAACAAACCATTCCTTGAGTCCCTAAATTTGCATTTTAACGATCTTAATGGGGAGATATTTTCAGTCGAGGGAAATTCTTCGGGTCTTATTGGGAAAAACTTAAAGCGATTGGATATAAATAGCAATTTTCTTCAAGGAGCTTTGTCAGATTGGCTGGTGCATTTGAAAAACCTAACAATACTTGACCTCTGGAATAATCAATTGACAGGGAATATTCCAGAGGCATTAGGAAGATTGCAATGCTTATCGTCTTTAGATCTCCGTATCAATCTTCTAAATGGCACCATTCCACATAGTCTCAGACAACTTCAAGATCTTTACTATTTAGATCTTTCGGCAAATTCCTTGAGAGGCACAATTTCCGAAATAAACTTCTCCAACCTCTCGAAGCTATCGTACTTAGATATCAACAACAACTATTTAGCTTTTAAGGTGGATTCCGACTGGACACCACCCTTCAATCTACAGTACATTGGGATGATGTCTTGTGAGTTTGGCATGGAATTTCCACAACGGATAAGAACACAAGTCAAGGCAACACATATAGATTTGTCCAATGCCTCCATCAAGGGAGCTCTCCCAAATTGGCTAGGTCTCATGTCGTTCTCTTACCTGAATCTCACTTACAACCAAATAAATGGATCTCTGCCAAAATTTCCTTCCAATTTGCCTTCGTTAGATCTCTCTTGCAACTTAATTTCGGGACCTATTCCGCATGATATTGACCAGGCGATGCCTAATTTGAATTTCTTGTATCTGAATGGTAATCTCTTTAGTGGTCCAATACCAACTGTGACATCCAAAATTTTCAACCTTGTCTTCTACTGAATAAATCGGGCATTTCATTGACGCGTCTATAGGGTTATTCTCAGAGCCGATCACTCTCGAGATAACTAGACCAGCTGGGGAAATTATTAAGGAATTTTAAGGCAATAGACTTGAGAACTCGATCAGGAATCGGCTTCTTGACCGTGTCCATCTTTAAAGGTCACTACGGCACGCTTAAAAATCGATTTGAAATCGAGAGATAGACTGGATCGATAGAGATATATGACTAATCGTGGGTGACACCACCGAATTAGAAAATTCTCGTCGACACTAGACCGATTTTCTTATTGTTTTGGTACCGTGTCCGTAATTGAATTCTCGAGATTTACACGACAATCAAGAGTCGCCATTGAGTCGAGTGGGTTCATAGTGGCTCAAGAAAATCGACCACGGGTCATTTGCCTTAAAAAGTTTTGAAAACTACCCGATAGTCTAGGTCACGCTAAAAACGCTACGAATGAAAATTAAACGCCAATTCGAGTCCGATTTAAATCAAGTTTTGGCCATGTCACAATAAATTTTAAGAAAGATTGACTTAGTCTCGTAAGATTTTCGAAAATTCGGGAAATTTTACGGAAATTGGGTTCGGACGTCGCGGAAATTTGGTAAGTTCAGATTGGCTAAACTAATGGGAAATTGACTTTCAGACTAAGCTTGTGTGTCGGGGATTTATAGAAAATCATTTGGGATTTTTCTACATCAAAATTGAACCTCAATTTGGGAATTTATTGGAGAAATTGGAGTTCAAATGGTGAAATTCGTAGGATTGGATGAGGCAGCAATTTTGGACTTTAAAATTTCTTATTTGTGAGTTGATAAGCTTGAAATTGATTGGGGGGACAAAGAGGAGTGCATGGTAGACTTGTGGGGCCCAAACATTAAATGTATTGGCTAAGATTTCTGATTTTCTTGTCTCCTCTTAGCTGGCTTCTCACGCTCGGCAACCCTCCCATCCGCTCATTATTCCTGCTTTTGTTTTGATCTCTCTACCGTGCGAAGCAATCCCCATCCAATCTCTCTCCATCTTGCTACCGTTAACTGCTTCACTCTCCCGATTCCTTCGTGCGACACCAGCACCAGCAGAGAAAAAGGAACCCAGCTTCTCCATTTCTCTGCCCCGTAAACGACTGCAACCTAGCGTCTAGCGAAGCCACATCCCGCCGAAGCCCTCAACTCCACGCGGCTTCAATTTTCGTGAAGCCTTGCTGATCGAAGACTCCACCGGGCTTTCTTCATGCCGCCACGAGTCCAACGTCTTCAGCCTGTGCATCTCGTGGAGTCCATGAAGACCGAGCAACCCAGTTGCTGATCGCCTAGTCACCACACGTCCATGAAGATCAAAATCCACCGAAGCCACCATCTTGGCCAACCTCTCCACACGTCCGACTTGCTCAGTGGGTCAAACTCCAGCAACAAGCTTCGATTTGTTGACTGAAGCTACCTGCCACGATTTCTTCTTGAAGTTGCTGCCTTTACCGAGCAACACCACCGAAGAAGCCACACGTCCGCCAGCGAAGCTTGAAGAGCAGCAACGCTTGAAGATCAACGGCACAGCTTCTTGGACGCTGTTCTTCCTCCATCGTCCACATCGGCACGCCCCCATCTCAGTCGAATTTCCACCGGGTGAAGCCTTCGTTGACCAGCGTTCACGTGTCTTCGCCATCAACTCCACGAAGCTGCAAGCGTGAAATTGAACGGCCTTCATCTGACCGTGCGAAGCCCACCGAAGTCCAGCGTTGTGGGCCCATCTTCATCAACAATTCGGGCCTTTTTGTTGTAGCCCAGTCCAGTCCAATTCAGCCACTCCTGTTCAATGTGCAGCCCAGTTATCTTCAAGCCCAGTCGAAATTCACCAGCTGCAGCCCAATTCCAAGACCGCACCAATTAAAGCTCAACAGTGGGCCCAATTCCAGTAAATCAAATTGAAGACCAAGTCAGTCCAGAAATTCTGCAGGCCCAGTCCAATTTAGGTCCAGCCCATCCCAGTGCAAGAACAAATCTCATTTGGGCTGAGATTTGTTGGGCCTAATTCAAGGCCCGGTCCAAGCCCGCCGGTGTTGTCGAAAGCCCGATTTCGGCCGCCGTCGCCTCGCCGTTGCGGTGATTCGATCCCCGTTTTTAATCAAGTGAGTTTTACTCACTAATGCTTTATTAGTTTGCTAATTATGCTTAAGGTTGGTTAGATTTAATTAAGTGCAATTAGGTGGTTAGATTAGGTTAGAACAATTAATTTAGTGACTTAATGATGCATGTTAGGTGGTTAGACCTAGCTATTAGCAAGTAGAAATGTTTGGTTATTTATTAAATGCATCTCGGGATTTTTCCCGACTGCTTTGGCTCCAATAAGGCAATATGGGCCTAAATTGGATTTTTAATGTTTATTTATTTATTTTCGAAATTTATTTATTTAATTAATTATTTTTCCGGAAATTCAACTGGATGGCTTCGTGACCGGAATTTCGTGCTGATTGTCGTGGTGCAGCCCATTTATTTATTTGAGCTCTACATTGTGTGGAATTGAATTTATTGTGGAATTTTAGGAATTGTCCTAAATTGTTTGTTATTGAATATTTGATTGGTAATGGCCAAGCATGGGTATATAGCGCCAGTACGTTGATGGGCTATATAGTAGGGAGAACGGTGAGAGCTAACTGAGAATTTTATTGGATGAGACCAATCAGGTACGATGTTATTGGACATACATGGTTCGGTGATTGGAAGTATCACCGCGAAAACGCGCTTTAAAGAACGCACGTAAATGACTTATAGACAAACGTGGTTCGGTGATTATGGAAATATCACTGGTGAAAACGATGCCTTAAAGAACTCACGATGTTGTCTATAGCCGATGTCACCTTGGCGAAAACGGCGCCCTAAAAAGGACACGTGGTTCGGTGATCGAGGATATCACTGGTGAAAACGGCGCCTTAAAGAACGCACGGTGTCGGTGATCGGTATGTCATTGGCGAAAACGACGCCCGAGAAACACATGTGATTTGGTGAATGAGTACACCACTGGGAAAGCGTGGTATGAGTGGGAATGACCTAGAGAGGGTCTAATTGACATGTAATCGACTTAGTCGATTGGCCAGTGTTTGATCGGAGATCGTGAATTGTTGAATATCTGTGTTTAACCTTGAATTGCAGGTTGGAACGGAGGCCAAGGTAAGTCTTCTGACTGGTGTTGTGCTTAGGCAACCGTATGGCGTATTAGTTTATTAATCGAGTCTTAGGGGGTAGGACTCGCTGAGACGTGTTGGTTATTGAATAACCATTTCAGGACCCTGAGGAAAAGCTGAGGAGGAAGAACCTGAAGGGGAGAAAGTATTTTGAAGTAGAAGATGATCCAGAGAGGGATCTTGAGTACAACCCCGATGTGGATTGAGATCCCATCCCTTTTGTGCACCCTGTCTTAGTGTAGATAGGTGTGAGACTTTTATGCTGTAAATAGTATTGTAAATATACTATAAGTTATGCTGTTAATGAAAGTGTGGTTGTGAATTTCAATATGAAAAATATGGCCTGCTTTTCTATCCCATTGTTTTATTGTCTGGGGATTTATAACTGCTTCCGCATGCGTAATAAAAAGAAAGGGTCGGCGATAATTAGTCCTGGGATATCGCACTTTAATAAATCGACCAGATTGAAGGATGGGCGCGTCCCCGAGGATCGGGGCGTGACACCAACCTCATTCTGCGAGATGGAATTGGAAGTGTTGCACCTTGGAAGGAATGAATTAATTGGCAAAATTCCTGCACATTGGAAGGACAACCATATGAACCTCTTTGATTTATCATCCAACAAGTTGTTTGGAGTCATACCGAGTTCTCTTGGAAATTTAATTTGGCTTTGGTCTTTATACTTGAACAAAAAAAGTCTCCATGGAGAAATTCCCGCGACTATGAACAATTGCAAGGACTTGCTGATTTTGGATCTTGGTGAGAACAAAATCTCTGGAATTGCTCCACATTGGTTTAGACCAAGCTTTCAATTTCTACAGATTCATACATTGCGAGAGAACATGTTGAATCGTAGTATTCCTTCACAGGTATGCTTACTCCCTGCACTGCAGATATTGGACCTAGCAGTGAATAATCTGATAGAAATGACTCCAAATTGTCTTGGTCGTATAAAAGATATGAAACTTAACACAAGCATAGATGAACGCAACTCAATATCCCCTAGTTATGCTTTCATCTTTTCAAATGGTTGGAATCATGAGCATGTTAGGCAGGTCGTGAAAGGGATAGACCTTGACTACAAAACTCTTGATCTAATGCTTATGGTCAATTTGGATCTCTCGAGCAATAGATTGATTTGGCCAATCCTTGAAGAGCTTACCTTCCTTTTTGTATTGCGAGGTTTGAACTTGTCCAACAACTTTATTTTTGGAGACATCCTGACTATGATTGGACATGAAATCACTCGAGTCACTTGATCTTTCAAATAATGGCCTTTCAGGAACAATCCCACAGAGCTTTTCTGCATTTACATCACTGAGCAAACTAAACTTGTCGCACAACTTCTTCACGGGGCCAATTCCCAAAGGGAATCAAATCTAGACCCTTGATGATCCTTCCATTTATGCTGACAATCCTCTACTTTGTGGCGATCCTCTACCAAAGAAATGCCCTAGCATGGAGGCCCCTCAAGTGCCAGAAGAGGTTATTGATGAAGAAGGTAAGCTTGAAAAGGTGATGTTCTACATAGTTATAATGCTCGGGTTTGCAATTGGGTTTTGGGGAGTTATTGGAGCTTTGGTGTACAAGAAGAAATGGAGACGCGTCTACTTCAACTATGTGGATCGTAAAAAAGACATGATTTACGTGGTTGTTGTATTGAAGGCAGCCGAGTTGAGGAGGAGATTGAGAAGAGCATAACTGCCCATTCTCCACATCAATCAATCCAATCCTTCATTGATCTTGTGAAGTTCTTGCTTTGTTGTTCAGGCAGTATCATCTTGGAATTGGCTTCTTTCTCCTTATACAGTAGCCAATATTTTGTTTTCTTCAGTTTCAAGCTTGTCTGATCAAGCAAATCATGTCATTTTGTAATTTAGTGTTAGTCAGCTTTTTAGCAGTACTTCGTGTTATTATGCTCATGATATTATACTACTTGTCAATGATGTAAAACTAAGTGAGCAATTCCATTTCATCCTATTTATGCTTTTGCTGCTAATTGCACGTTGAGGGTATACAACATCAACACATGAAATTATTAATGGCATAGTGCCCGCCAATGTCCGATGTAATTCTTTCCGAGGCTGTATTTCCTTTCTCAATCTTGAGACATTAGAAAATAAAATGCATGTAAACAAAATCAGAATGGACTCTCAAAAAGCTTAGAAAAATTCTACCTACTGAGAGAACAGAGTGAATCAGTTAGCTGACCATACAAGGAAACTTGTGAATCACTCAACTTATTAAAATTGACATATCACTGAAAATGGGACGCAATTCTCGTTTTCTTTTATTTTCTTTTTAGTCTCATTGTTTGAGATGAACTTAGGGTCCAATCACTGGAAAATGGAATTTCCATGGTCAACAGATTTTTTGCACTTGTTGGGTCGGTTGGTAAAAAACGTATGAATCAATAACTTACTTGCCATGGAAGTAAGTCCCCAACATGATCAAAATTATCGTTTAGTTTTATTTATAAGGGCAGATAAAACTCAAGAAAATTTAGGCCCCCTGAAACTCAATTGAGAATTGCAGTACGGACACCCCAAATGTCAAAATTTGGTATGGGTAGACATATAAGTGCCAAAACTTCCAATTGGTACACTTAAGTGCCAAAATTTGAGAAGAATTGAACACTTAAGTTCCAATAGTGAGTGACGTTGGATTTCTGGCGAGCCTTGTGGGAGTTGGTAAGGTGGCACCTAAGTATAGCTTTTGGAAGTTTTGGCATTTATGTATCCACCCGTGCTAAGTTTTGGCACTTGGGGTGTACTTCTTCCATTGAGAATTTGCAGTAGTGTTAAATTTGGTTTGAAGTAAAGGTGATAAGTTTTTTTTTTGGTCAGAAATTGAAAGTAATATTTAAGTAGGCCAAATATTACATCGTGGCGTTCCAAGAGTAGCAGAAGCGAAAGCATCAGTCGCTACCAAAGTTTGCAAAATAGAAGGAGGAAATACATTCCATTTTTGGGCCAGGTCTGATCTTCCGTGGGCTTTAGCAGCCCAGTCGGCTACCGCATTGGCCTGTCTGTTGCAATGTCACAGCCGTAAGTTAGGTAAAGGGGTAGAAGCGATCGTAGTTCCTTGAACAGAGGCCGTTCCTCCCATGGTGGCTTCTTCCGCGCTTGAAGAACATCGATCAACTACAGGCAGTCAGATTCGATCACTAGATTTACTTTGTGAAGGCCCTACTTTTGCAGACGTTGAAGGGTTAAGGTGAGCGCCTGTATTTCAGTTTGAAAAGCAGAAGCTGCTGGAAATCTGCTTGTATAGACATCTGTTAGGAGGCCCCTGTGATCGTGACTGATGCAGGCCATTGTGCCCTCTCTGCTCCTAGGGTGGAAGAATCCGTCTATGTTGCACTTGAGAAGCCTAGATTCGGCGATTGCCATAAATTTGCTGGTGGGACGACCGAAGCCCCTATGTGCGAACTATCAGTTTAGGGACGCCGTTGATCCGAGAGATGGGATATCCGAGTCTGTGCCAAGGCGTCTTCAACAACCCGATTGGGATATCCATAGCTTTATAATTGCTTTTAACCATATAATGCCCTGTTGATGTTGCTGTCCAAATGAGTTGATCAGTTGTATGGAGGGGGTCTGATTGGGATCCTCAGTATTTCGTTTACAATAAAATTATTGAACATCTCTATTATTAGGGGAGTATTCCATGTATGGTGGATAGGATCGATAAGATCAGCCACCATCCTGGGCTCATCTCTAGCTGTTGGTCCTCTAATTTTGCCACTTGGTAACTAGCAATGCTCCCTGATGTTAATTAATCGTCCATCTCCCACAGACCATCATACATTTGGTAAGATGGCGTCCCGTCCAATGATAAGACTTCTCCAACCCCAGGAGGGATGCGAGCCTTGTTTTACTGATTGAAAATCCTTGGAATGAAAATATAACCCCTTGAGGAGCTGACCCCAAAGCAAGTTAGGTTGTTGAAGTAATCTCCAAGCCTGCTTGCCAAGCATGGCCTTATTAAAAGCTATGAGGTCCCGAAAGCCTAACCCGCCAGAATTCTTACTAGTTTTAAGCAAGTCCCAATTCTTCCAATGCATACCCGCTCTGTTCTTGTCATTACGCCACCAGAAGTTGGCAATCCTCTTTTCAATCACTCGACAAAGAGACATAGGAAGCTTAAATATTGACATAGCATACTGCGAAATGGCCTAAACGATAGACTTGAGTAGGATCTCCTTTCCACCTTTCGATAGTAACAGCTTCTTTCCAACCTTCCAGTTTAGCATTGATTCTTCCTAATATCCAACCAAACAGTTCTTTTTTAGATCGGCCCCATTTAGATGGAACACCTAGATATTTCCCATAACAATTCAGCACCGGTACCCGCAATTCAGCTGCCAAGTTATTTTGAAAGCCTACTGGACAAGATTTACTAAAGTAGAGTCCAGACTTATTTCTGTTTATCACTTGACCCGTGGCCAGGCAGTATTGGTTTAATATATTTGCCATATTCTGACATTTCGTTACTGTACCATCTAGGAAGAACACTGAATCATCAGCAAAGAAAAGATGGGAGAGAGTTGGACATGACCTGGTAAGTTTGATGCCATGGAGATGTTCCATGGTAAGTGCATTATGAATAAGGGTGGACGGAGCATTCGCCATTAAAATAAAGATATATGGAGAAAGAGGGTCTCCTTGTCTAAGTCTTCTTGACGGTGTAAAGTAGGGTAGATGCTCCCCATTTAAGCGAACACTCAGAGTCGTCGTGGTGATACATTGCATCACCATTTGAACCCACCAAGGATGGAACCCCAATCTAGTAAGGTAGGCTTGGAGAAAATCCCATTCAACTTTGTCATATGCCTTTTGCATGTCTGTCTTAAGGAGAGCGTTGAAATGTCGCTTCCTATTCCTCATCTTGAAGTGATGTAGAACCTCGTGAATGATTAGAACATTATCCTGTATCTGACGTCCGCTCACAAAGGCAGCCTGTTCGATTGAGATCAGCTCCTCTAGCCAAGGTCTTAGGCGATTTGCCATGACCTTGGCGATAATTTTATATGCATAATTACACAAACCGATCGGTCGGAACTGGTTAAGACTTTCAGGATGGTGTACCTTGGGAATCAGAGCTATTACGGTCTTGTTAAGATCTCGAGGCAACTTGCCAGTCCGGAAGAATTCAGTGACCAAGCTCAATAAGTCTTGTTGTACAGTATTCCAATGGGTTTGGTAGAATAGACCGTTGAAACCATCAGGACCTAGAGCTTTTGTAACACCCAATTGGAAAGTGGCTTGTCGTACCTTAGCAACTGTGACCGAAGACAGTAAGTGTTCGTTCATAGTTTCTGTGACAATTGGTTGACATTGATCTAGAACCGGGCCAAAGTCACGGTAGCCAACCGTTGTATATAACTGTGCAAAGAAAGGAGATGTCATCTTCTTGATAGCTATTGTATCTTGCACCCATTCATTATTTTCATTCCTAAGCATTCCAATCCTATTTCTTTGCCGTCATTGTATAGTAGTGGCATGAAAGAACTTACTGTTTTTGTTGCCCCAACGCAACTAATTGATCCTGGACCTTATAGCCCAAAACTGCTCTTCTCGCTGCCAAATACTCCTGATCTCGTCTTGGATGTGAGAGGCCTCCTCTTTGTCGACATTGGAGCTGTAAGGGTGGTTGGTTAACATCTGCAGATGGTGTTGTAAAGCCATTGCCTTCAAGTGTCCATTACCGAACTTCGATCTACTCCATTTTCTTAAAGCATCACTCACTCTTTTCAGTTTCTTCAAAAGATCTGAAGATCTTAGCTGATTGGAAGGCCATGTTTCAGAAACGACTCGGCTATAGTATAGGTCGTTGTTCCAATATGCCTCATAAACAAAGGCGCGTTTGCGATTTTTATTAACGGTCACTGTGGAAATAAGTAATGGTCTATGATCAGATCCCAATGCCGGTAATGCATACACCTTCACCTCTGGATATAGTAGTCGCCACTCCATGGAGCATAGGACCCGGTCTAATCGTTCCTTTACAAGATCAGCTCTTCATAGTTATTTGTCCATGTATACGCGCATCCCTTGCTTTCGACTTCCATCAAGGCACAATCATCTACAACAGCTCGAAAGGATGTAAGCCGAGACCTGACAGGAGATCGCTTGCCAACCTTTTCCTAGGGATGAAGAATTTCATTAAAATCCCTGGCACAAAGCCAAGGAAGTGTGTTGAAAGCACTTATCCTTCGAAGAGTCTCCCAGAGCAACTGGCGATTGTGATAAGAGAAAGGGGCATGCAGACAGGTAATTCTCATAAGCCGATCGTCACTGTAATCCCTGCAGACCATATCAAAATAATCCTCTTAAACGTCTTCTATTTCTAAAGAAATGGCGTCATTCCAAAAAACCGCCAAACCCCCTGCTATGCCGACTGGATTTTGCACAAAGGATTTACTAAATTTTAACCTTCGCGGCAATCTATTAAGAACAAACTCCTGGTTCTTGGTCTCCATCAAAAACAAAAGGTTCATGCAGAAAGGGCTTTTCTTTGGCCGACTAGGCCTTTAGTGCTTGGACTGTCAAGGGATTGCCCAACCCTTGACAATTCCAACATAAAAGCTTCATTTGTGTGGTGGTGGCTATTGAGGGCCAGCTACCAATGCCCGATGAAGTGCTTCATCTGCTACAAATACTGGTGTTTCCTGTAAATGAGTTTCATCAAGATGCTCAGTTGCAACATACCGCTTGTCATAGGGAGAGTATCATTTTTGCTTCTTGGCAGGTCCTGTTCTTGTAGTTGTTCGGGTGCCTTTCAGTTTTTTGGTTTGCTGATATCCATTGAGTAAGTAATGAGGCCCTTTTCACTGTCTTGTGCAGGAATCAGGTTTGGATGGATGACTATTCATTTTGCTGTTGCTGGCACAAGAATCATATGTGTTTGGATAGCCCTCCCTTATTGATGCAAGAGCTGCGAGGTGAGTGTGTGGGGCTTGACTGTCTCGGCAGGACTCAATGGATCAGTGACTTTTCCTTTTGCTTTGACGTGTGCAGGAATCAATGCTGTCGTGATGGCCTTCCCCTGCTGATGCAAAGGCTGTGAAAGATGTGAAGGAAGCTCTGTCGCAACAGGGTGCTTCCCTTCGAGAGGTACGCTGGTAACTTCTTGGTCCTTAGCTAGTGGTGGTAATAGGGGTAGAGGCTGTAGTAAGGCTGGTGGTGTCTCTGGGATTGTCTCCTCATTTGGGTCCTGAGTTGCTGGAGGGTTATAGAACGCTTGCCAATAAGGGCTAGATTCTCGAACCTCTGCTTTTAACCACTGACCAAAAGCTAATCTGTCTTTGCCTTCCTCTTGCACTATATCAAAAGGGACTTCCTTGCAATATGTGGCGTAGTGGCCAAGTCTCCCACATGAGTAATAGAAATGGGGAAGTCTTTCATACCTAAAATCTAGCCATATCATTCTCCCAGCTAAACAAACCAATTTGCTAGTTTTCAGAGGTGCATCGAGGTTCATTTCTACTCTAAC
Source organism: Eucalyptus victrix (assembly GCA_016097545.1). Classification (NCBI taxonomy): domain Eukaryota; kingdom Viridiplantae; phylum Streptophyta; class Magnoliopsida; order Myrtales; family Myrtaceae; genus Eucalyptus; species Eucalyptus victrix. The sequence continues at coordinate 14,354,855 of CM027835.1, forward strand.
TCGCCCTATCTTGAGTGTGGAACCCTCTTTACTATCGGCTTTAACCTCCAATATGTCACCAAGCTGATTTGCAGCCTTCCTCAGAATCTATTCAGTGATCCACTCCAAAGGCAAACCAAATACTTGGACCCAAAATGCACAACGAGTAAAATCGTAGCAGTGGAGAGGTGTATTAGGAGTCCAGGGCTTAAAAATGACTAAGTGGCTAGAAAAAGGCCAAGGTCCACATTGTAAAATGCGTTGATGATCCGCAGCGGTTTGGAACTTAGCTAAATACAAGCCACCTTCGCGCTGAGAGAATTCAACTAGGTCGGTACGCCATACATGCTTCATAGTGTTCTGAAAAGCTTGAAAATTTATATTAGATGTGGTAATAACCTTGCCCAAAAGTGTCAATCTACATTCCTCAAGTTTTTTTGTCGAAGGTGCGTCCTCCCATATCTCTACTTCTTGTGTAGAACAAAGACGCCCCAAACGCTGACACAGAGCAGCCATTCGCGATGATTCCTCAGAGCCAACCAACGCCATTACCAGACAATTCTCTAAGTGGACATGAATCGATAGCAAGGGAAGCAGATACCCAGCCCGGAACAGCTACTATTTCTTCAAAAGTAAGTGTAAAGTAACGAAAAACTACGAGATATTGCAAACTGTGGAGTAATTCACCTCTATACAGAGCAGCGAAGACCTCCGATGAAGAAATCCAGAACATGCAACCATAGTTAGTCGACCACTGGAAAGGCGAGAGGTGGAGGAAGAGGGGAACTACGGCAGAAAGGGGCAATCTCCTTCAGAGCCCATGGATGGTTCACGTGACTTAGTAACAAAGAAAGAAGACAGAATCGGAGATGGTGTGTTGATATAGAGGGGTAACTTCCTTGACTCCCCCGTTGGAACTGGATTTTCTATGGTCGGCGTTCCGGAGTCAATCGGTGATAATAGCATTGGTCGGGACTTATGACTTACTCTCCGTCCTTACAGTTTTACACTGGTTTAATTTTCTGTGTCTTCCTCTCTAACCTTTCTTTTCAAAAGGGTAAGTTATTTCCTTTTCAATCGATCTTAGGCATGGACAGTTATGCATTCTTGAATAAATGGCTCGAAACCTTTCCGAAGTCCGCATACAGAGACTTCTATGTTGCCATTAAATTGCGCAATGTAATTTTAGGTCACTCATGGCTTCAATTCAAACACCTACTTCAGGACATCATGTGCACCCCAACCAAGGGCTTCGTGGAACCAATTATCGACCTGAAGGAAATATTGGTAAGACGATCAGCGTCGAATCTACAAGTGAATATTTCCTCACTGCCAACCTAAGAAATAGAAATATTTAGATGACTAATTACTTTCATACCAAATGAAATAGCTAATTACCATGTGATAAGTTAGTAGTCGGCACTCAATTTGATAAAAATAAACGATCTCTAAATTTTAACACGCGGTTTCATTTTTACTCTCAATATAAATGATGATTGGTGGGCTTACGTAGTATTTCATATACACTAATTATTAGACTGGCTAACTAATCGCCCTTGAAGACATAAAAGCAAAACCATCCTCTTTGATGTGAGGACGGAAAACCCATTAAGTTCACGATACAAAATTCGATACATATTCCACCGATGTCTCAATGCTCAAATAACTTAATTGATTCATTACTCATAATTAATTATTCATATAAGAGAATTAGAAATATTTACCAAGTTAAGGCAATTTTTAAATTATTTTTTAGCCTTTTTTTTTTAAGAGAGATGCAAGATTGAATAAAAGTTAGTAATCTTAACAACCATGAAATAAGAGTATGCTATACACATGAGTTGTCTAATATAGATTCAGGTGGAGGATTTTTCGTATATTTTATGATGTTCCAATTATAAGATCTATATTTTGAGTTCTTTCTTTTTTCTTTTGGGGATAAACAACATTATTCCGGGTCTTATATTGGAGACATACCCAAGTTGAATTGATCGATGCAACATACCAGCTACGTTAGTCTTGAACTGTTTAATTTTATCAATTTAATCTTAAAGCTTTATATGAAATTCCAATATTATTCCTTCCATCCAATTTTTCAAGAAAATCGTCAACATGACAATCCAACCAACCTACGTGGAACAATGTCACGTCAGAGGTATTCGATTAAAATTGATCCGACGGATTATATTGGCTCTTCGAAAGAAGCTATAGGATAAAATCGATTAAATTAGAAAATTTATGATCGAATTGACATCCGTACACTAATTGGACTATTTTCCCGTAGTTCCATCCATTCTTTCATCAGAAAATTTTCTATCATCCACTTCATTGTGCAAGTTATCACGGTAGCTTTCAGAGTCCCACTTTTGGGACGGTGCTCTCTACTCAGCACCCACACTCACCTCCACTAAAATGAGTGGGCATTTTGGATGGTCCCCCTTCACTCTCGGTGACTTTGGTTCTTGATTGTCCCATTTAGAGAAAAATCAGTTTTCTTCAATCCAACACACGTTAACGCTATGCAAGCGGATCCGCTCAGCTCTTCTCTTGCTGATACAGAAAAGCAACAGCTTCAAGCATTTGCAGAGCTTCGTCTCCAGGAGGAATCTTTCTACCGGCAAAAATCTAGAGTGCGTTGGTTAAAAAATGGAGACCTCAACACTAGATTCTTCCACCAAATGGTGAATAAGCATCATCTCCAGAACAGAATTATATCGGTGACCAGTGGAGATACCACTACCTCGGATCCTTCGGAAGTTCAAAAGGTGTTTGTTGATCATTTCCAGAATCTTCTTGCTGCCTCGCCTACCTCCGGATGCCCTGTAAAGGAGGAGATCCAAGCAGTGCTCAATCACTTGCTGGTAGATGAGCAGGTTCGTTTTCTATCCTCTCCTATTTCGAATGATGAAATCAGGAATACTCTGTTCTCTCTTGTAACTGGAAAAGCCCCTGGGCCCGACGGTTTTAATGTGGAATTCTTCAAACACTCCTGGGATATTGTTGGTGCTTCGGTTATCATGGTAGTTAAGGATTTCTTTGTAATGGATGAGCTGTTAAGGCAAATCAATACCACCATTATTGCCCTTGTGCCCAAGATCCCTAATGCCTCAACTGTCCATGACTTCAGGCCAATTGCATGCTGCAATACCATATATAAATGTATAACCAAGCTCATTGCTAACCGCTTGGCTCGTGTGTTACCCTCCATTGTTAGCTTGCCCCAAAATGCATTTGTTAAGGGGAGACATATTAGTGATAACATCTTGCTTGCTCAGGAGCTTTTTAGTGGATTTCATCATGATCCTTACCGAGCCAAATGCGTAATTAAGGTCGATTTTACAAAGGCCTACGATACGGTAAGCTGGGAATTCATAGAAGTCTGTCTTCAAGCTTTCGGGTTCCCTCAGATTTTTGTTGATCGTATTATGATTTGTATTAGATCCCCTAAGTTCTCTATATGCTTAAATGGGGAGCTTCACGGATTCTTTGCTAGCGGGAGAGGTATCTGACAAGGCGATCCGATGTCTCCCTATATATTCATGCTTGTGATGGAAGTATTTATTGGATTATTGGATAGGCGAACAAGCCGGCCCGAGTTTGGCTTCTTCTGGAGGTGCAAGTCGACTAAGCTGTCCCACCTATTCTTTGCTGATGATGTCCTCTTATTTTCTGAAGCCACCTTGGCTTCGGTTGGACTGTTGAAAGACGGAATTGAATCCTTCTCCAACTGGAGTGGATTGGTTCCGAATCTGAACAAAAGCGAAGTATTTCTCTCAGGTGGATCGTCTGGTCTTCGGAATGACATCTTAAGTATGCTCGGATTCCAGGTTGGTTCCCTTCCCTTCCGTTATCTTGGTGTTCCTGTTATATCCAAAAGATTAGAGAAGGCAGATTGTGTTACATTGGTTAATACGATAACGGCTCGTGTCCAATCATGGACCCATAGATTCTTGTCTTTTGCTGGTATACTTCAGCTCATCAAATCCGTGCTCTATTCCATTCAAGTCTTTTGGGCGAGTGTATTTTTTATGCCTTGTGCTGTTCTTGACCGAATTGACAAGATCCTTCGGCAATTTCTATGGAAAGGACCGATGATGGGACCGGGTGGGGCCAAAGTAGCTTGGAGTGATGTATGCCTCCCGAGAGAGGAGGGAGGGCTTGGAATTCGGACTTTGAGAGAGAATAACTTGGCCCTCATGCTCAAGCATATTTGGAAGCTCTTTTTGGATAAGGAATCTCTTTGGTGTAAGTGGATTCATTCTACCTTTTTAAATCGGAAGAATTCTGGATTACACATATTCCCACTTATTGTTCTTGGGCTTGGAAAAAGCTTCTTCGCCTTAGAGGTGTTTATCAACAACATTTTAGATGGAAGATAGGTAATGGTAGAGCTGTATCATTCTGGTTTGACCCGTGGCACCCTAATGGTCCGCTCAACCTTCTATTTTCTAACCAAGAGATCTATCGGTCCGGTATTTCCCGCACTGCCTCGGTTGCTGATGCTTTCTCCACACCTCTTGGGTGGTATGTTATTAATATAATGGCTAATTGGTGGGATCCCTTACTTGAGTTCAACCAGCAAGAAGACCGTTTCCAATGGATACGGCATCCTTCAGGGCGATTCTCGACAACGTCTGCATGGGACCTTTTCAGACCCAAAGGAAATATGGTGTCGTGGTCCTTGTTTGTGTGGAGTTCATCTATGCCATCGAGATACCAGACCCACTTGTGGCTTATTTCTCGTAATAGGTTGCCAACTCAGATTCTGCTCCTGTCATTTGCTTCAATTCCAGCAGCTACCTGTCCGTTTTGCTCAAGCAGACTCGACTCGGTTGATCATCTCTTCTTTGCGTGCCGAATTCCAGGTAATCTCGCCTCCTTTTAGGTAGCAAAGTTCAATGTCTTCTGGCGCAACAAATTGTGGCGTGAGAACCTTGATTGGTCCTCCTCTCATTTTTTCGGATCGGGACTTCTACCACATTTTGGCTCGGTTTAGTTTTGGTGCTCTTTGCTATATCATATGGAAAGAATGCAACAACATCATCTTCCGGAATCAGACTCTTTTATCCCGGCGATGAAGATGCATCTTGGCAAAGCTATTAAAGACAAAGCGATGACCTTCAAGCATGTCATGGATACCCCAAAGAACAGAAGGCTGCAGCAGAGCTGGGACTTGAGTCCTTCTATCTTTGATTGATGGAGGGTTGGTCGGTCTTAGTTTAGCCTTTGTCTGTTAGGGTTTCCTTTTCGGTGTTGTTCTTGTTGTTATTCATTGGATCCAAGGCACCCCTACACTCTTCTTGACTTCAGTCTCTTTGAGTGTCTATTTTGTTGGTGCCTAGTATCCCCCCTTGTATATTTTCTGCAAAATCTATTCATATCTTACCTTTACCAAAAAAAAAAAAAAAAAAAAAAAAAAAAAAAAACACACGTTAACGCTGTTCGATTCAATACTCATTCCCTCATTTGGTCAGAGCTTGGCTTGGTTTGATTCAGTGTCATTTCCTTCCCTTTGGAAAAATTGCAATACACCCCTTGAAGTGGGGCTATTTTTTTTTTGCACAGAAACCGTGAGGTCATGCCCATCTTGAAATAGCCCTTTGAAGTTGGTGTTACGTCTCGATCGACTTCGTCTTGATTGGTCATGTAACTGAGTCCCCAATATTATCAGGAGTCACTGTATGGGTTTATTTTTAAAGGAAAAATCAAATTCAAGAAAATTTATACCCGCTTTTCTTGCAAACAAAGCTCAATTGGAAATTTATAGAAGTGTGAATTTGGTCTAGATTATAGGTGCCATTTTTTTTTCTTTTTGAGGTGCCATGTTTAAATATCAATATAATTAGTGTATAGATTATAGTATGGAGGCTGTTTAGTATATCTGTTGATTAGTTTTATCTTGTGAACTTCTATGAAATAACTTTGGACCAAAGTACCGAACTAACAATCCATTTTCGTTATAATACTCAAACAAATGGCTATCGTTATGAATGTTACTTCTTTCAAACTCATGAACAATGCATCATCACTAAAAAGTCCATATTTTAGACAATGACTGAACAGTAGCATGTTATGGTTTCTGTTGCCCTAGAGGCGAATTTGCTCTTCCTTGATTCCCCTGCTGTAATTGGATTTTCTATCCTCAGCGTTGCTGAGTCCATCGGAGATTACAGCGCCGGTTGGGAATTATGACTTTGCTCTACCGTTTTGTGATTTTACTCTGATGAAATTTTTGTGTGTCCCGCTCTATACTTTCTTTTCAAAAGCCTTATTTATTTCCTTTCCATTCGATCTCAGCCGTGGACAGTTACGCATTCTTGAGTAATGGCTTGAAATCTCTCCAAAATTCAAATATTTTACGATATAATGTAATTTTAGGTCACTAATGACTTCGATAATAAGCATCTACCATTGACACCTAAATTTTTGAAATCACAATTAGTCATTCTTGCGTAAGAAAATTAGTGATATCTCTAAACAAAAATATTAAAGTTCATGTTTGCATTGCATCTAGGATTACGAATCTTTAGCATTAAGCATATTGCAAAAACAATGTGGATAATCCACGCTACATTGATATACACACCTATATAACATAAGCGTGTGCCAATCCCATGCATAGGTCCCGTGTCGTGAGTACGATGCTGTCATGTGCTAATCACGTGCCATGGGCGAGCGCAAGGTTATTATTTCCAATTGATGGCCGGCCAAGAAATTGATGAGGATGAGAAGACGTGCATGTTTTTGAAAATAGAGAGATTCACTCGGCTATTTCTTTAGGGGAAAAAGCACAAATCTGAAAAGAAAATCACTTCTCTTTAATTCCCAAATTTCGAATTGTCAATTCTACAACAGCGGGAAGAAAAGGAAAAAAAATAAACCTACCAAACAAGACTTGATCAAACTAATTGACCCCAAAATCAAGTCTTGTATTTCAATCTGTTTCCCCATTTTCCCAATATATACCGGAAAATATGAGAAACCAAGCTATTAGAGCACGTCTTAATGTCCTGTTGCGAGAAGTTTGGAGGGGAAAACTTCGAAAGTGAATATTCTATCGCAAAAGGAATCTTTTTCGCTGCACACGAAATATATGTTGCCAAATCACAATAAAAAAGAAATCCGCCGGCGGTGGAAATATTATATGATAAACCCAACAAGACCCATTTGAAATAAGAAGGTACGTGTGGAAGAGATTAGAGACGTGGAGATTTTCCTTAAAGAGAAGAAAATAAGGGAAAGAATCAAGAAGTTAATGGTTATGGAATGAGCTGGCCGTGGAATCGTGTATGACAGTGAATAAATTTAGACACATTTATGGCAAATCTTTTTATCCTTACAAATATAGTCCTAAATCCTTTTGCAATATTTCAATGTAATCTTGCGTATCAATGTTCACTCGAAAATGGCTGTCCTATATGGTATGCCCACAAGGACTATGTTTGCAAAATTAAGAGAATTATAATGGAATTAGCATCCATACAATAAGTATGTGACTGTTTGGTAAATTTTTTGATAAATATTATATTTAGTTGATTCAACGGCTCAATATGGTAAGGTAGTGCTGTGTTTTGATTTCTAAAATTCGACCCTGGTGTCTGTGTAGTCTAAGTAAGTTGTTTGTAACGAATTCACTGCCATGTGCTTGGTGGTCATTTGTTTCTTGTCGTGGAAGGGACAACTGGTACTTTAATAGGATTCCCATCACTAATGGAAAGGTAGGAGTTTTGAGTACAGATTTTACCCTAACAAATCTCTTCTTCGGCCATCTTCTTGTTTCTTATAGGAAAATGAACTACCTTTCCCTCTCTTTACTATTAAGCATTAATTTATTTCGCACGTCCTTTTTAATGCTGTTCTCTATTTTGCTTACTCACTAAATACTTTATAATTACTTTTTGGGGGTGCTTCTCCTTTTCTCCCAGCGATTTGCTCTTGCTGCAATGGAGCTTAATGAGGCAATATATGCTACTGGCAGCTATGACAGCAATAATTATCTCAAGTAAGAGACGAATTTTTCATCATCCTTTAATTTTGTGATTTGAAATGGTCGATATTTCCTGTGACTCTCTTGACTGACTGTTATCTTTCTTCCTGATAAATCCGAGTACATGAGTTGATTTACTTTTCTGGGGGGCATTCTTGTCAACTGCTATGCAAACTGTGAAAGTATCTGGTGTGTGATTGACCCATCATACGTTGTTGCAGCTGGTGGAAATTGGCAAGTGCCATTCCTCATATGAACACTAGTGCTTTTGCAATTTTACCCTAAGAAAGCTTTACAGGTGAAATGCAAGTTATTGTTTTGTCCATATCTCTTACGTATCTGGAACTTCAAAAATACCCCTGTAGACCTAATGCTCCTCACAATAAAGGAGAAGAATCTATATATCTCGCATGGCATATGGAATCTTTTACATCAGAGTCAGCTGCAGCAGAGAGTTGGTGATTTTTTCCATGCTGATTTATTTCAGTTCGGCTGAAAGATTTGACCCAAGAGAACATTCTTGGGCCAAAATTGGAAGCTTGACCACAAAGAGGGGCTGCCATTCACTGGTCTGGCTGAATGAAAAACTGTAAGTATACCTGTATGTTCCTTTTGATGCCAGCTGTTCAATTTTATTTGGTGATATTTGCCTATAGATGCTGGAAAAGCAGGTCGTATTCTCCCTTGACCTGGACAAGATACTGTTTCACGTCTGTGCTTCTTGTGTATTAAGTATTTTCTCACAATGTAAGTCTAATAAACAAATTCCTTGTAGTCTCCCTTCTTCCGTTCTGCTAACATAACTAAAGGACAGAACTGCAAAATTAGTTTTTTTTCCAGTTGTTCATTTAGCTGGTCATTGTTTCAACTGTAAATTAATTAAAGCTAGCTTTACTGTACTCTGCTCAACTTCGAGTTTCAGTTCTCTTGAGCATTGTGTCTTATCTGTACTCCTTCAATAGATATGCCTTGGGTGGTTTTGATGGAAATTCAATGGTTCCGAGCGTTGAAGTGTATGATCCGCACCTGGATTGCTGGATGGCTGGGGAACCGATGAATTGCGCTAGAGAGTATTCTGCCGCCGCTGTCCTTAGTGAGTCGATATATGCGACCGAAGGTGTAAAGGCTAATGAAGGCATCGTAGACACAGTGAGTTTTCTGCCTCCCTCCATTCTGTATGTCATGATTCATGTATAATTTTCAGCCAGGCACTGGATTGACCCAGAGTCCTCAAAATTTGTTAACCAACTGCTCATCCGATTTACTTCTGGAGCATCGTTTAGCTTATGCCTCGACTGGTATTGTCACTGGTTGAATGTTACAAGGAGGGCCAAAGTTGGCGTGAAACGTCTGTGAGAGGCATCGGGCAAAGGTGTTTCTTGTCTGCCATCGTCCTGTGAGAGAAGCTTCTTTTAGCAGAAATGATTCCTTTTTCTTTTTGACAGGTGTTGCAGATATCTTCGGACACATAAAATGGATCGGTGTTAGAGAGAAGTTCTGTTTATCGTTGAAAACTAGGGGGAATAGAGAGAGATGCATAGGAATGTACAGATGAATTCGAGCTTGCTCATATCACAAGAGGCCTTCTGTTTTGTTGCACTTGCGCTCTTAGTTAAAAGCAAATGCTTATAATTCTGCAAGAATTACTCTTTCGTAAATCTTGACCACCATTTATATGAACCTCCTTTCGTGAATAATCAGGAGTTGCATATTCCAACTTCATATACTCTCTTCAAGCTTCATTGATTACGGCTTAGGTTATCCCACCGCATGTGTGGAGAATTCATTTTCATGCGAAAGTACTTGCTCATGTCATGCCCATGTAAGACTTTTCATCATGCTATCTTACATATTCTTTACATGACATTCCCATGCACCCAATTCCTACCTTAGAAAAATTGGGACTTCCCATGAATTGAATTTTCATTTAATTGCTATATTTGCATGTTTTTTGATTGGATGTTCATTAAACAATTTACAGAAATATGTCCAAGGGTGCATTTAATGGAATTTAGATTTATGATTACATTGCATTTTTTATTGCACAATGTCAAATATTTCCGTGCCGATTAGCTCATTTTAAGAATATACGTTGTTTAGTACATTATTTACATAGCATATCACATTTGCATATTCACTTTCCTTTTATGTATATTTGATGAGGTTGTGTCTCGGGGCTTTATAATATGACGTTGAATAATGTTGCCAAATTTGGCTTAGGGTCTTATCATTTCAGCCATTTATTTGTTTTGTATGTTTAGGGATGAACGTTAGAAAAGATTACATGAAACACCGTTTTATCAAAGGAGGAAAGGTGCGGATAACGTTCTATAGATTAAATTTATGTAACCAAGTCTCGATGATGAGTATTTGAGTGGGTGGCTGATTAGACATACTTCAGAATTTGCATTTATTGAAAGGACCTCAAGACTTTTGACTTGGTGCTTGGGGGTCTAGCACTGCAAAACTTGGCTATACCCAAGTTTTTCCACAAGGACCTTAAGACTTTGACTTGGTGCTTGCGGGTCTAGCACTGCAAAACTTGGCTATACCCAAGTTTTTCCACAATAATGCCGTTGGTGCTACGACTTCGTCAACGTGTCACCTATTGCTTGGCTTATAGCGGGGGAAAAAGCCAAGCACTTGCTCCGTTTCAACTTGAAGCTGTACGATAGTGACGATGAGATAAGAGACCATGCAACGAGTGATGATCGTTGATTGACCGGGAGTTATTCGTAGACTTTCGATTTACCAAACATCAATTGAAAGAAGCATGTAACTTCCCATTCTACTTTTATAAATGGAATCCCCGGTGATGATGAATACATTTTCCCTGACTCATAAAATGGACTAGATCACAAGGGACCTGTGAAAAGTGTAGAAACAAGATTGTGTTATTACACAACTCTGCTTGATCAGTTGCTCTTCAGACTTTTGCTAAATCATCATCGCTGAAATTAGTCCACATATAATTTAACAATTAATCCATCTCTCATGTGAAGTACATCTCACAAGATGGATTCGTTCAAAAGTCCCATATAAGATGAGAGAAAGTTGTAATGTCACTTATACACTAGTAAATCGTTACCAAATGAGATGCAATTTCAGGGTTTGACTCTTGTTATCTAGGCTAAAGGATCACATTAGCTATTCGATTGAGTTTCTAAGAATTATTGGAACAAAACCCGTAATACAACAATAGAGAGTTACCGTATTTACAAGGGTTGAAAAATGGATTTCAACCAAAATGTACAACATCATTCTCCACATCATCATCATCTTAATAAATAAGTGGGAAAATCCATTTTTATCAAATGAAGAGCCCCAACAAAATAATAGAGCACAGTTGCAACAAAAAACTTGAAAGACGTGATTGCAAAGGTTTTTTTGTAGTGGTCACCAGTGGAGTCACCAAAGGACCGCCATAGTCACACGTGTTGCTCAGATCAACACTAGATCACGAATCCATTTAAAGACTTTTCTCTTTCTTCCGACTAGGGAAGCTCCGTCATATATCAACTTATATTTTTCCGGTGAAATCCTACTTTAATCATAGCCAGATTCCTCAATTTCTTCATATCACTCATTTTAAGTTTAACTTCAATTTATTTGAGGTTCTTGCTAATTTTAAAGCAAGAATAAATGTCATAACCAATCAAGTGTAAATAATGCTGCGACCGATAGGACTTGGGAGAGCTCATGTCAAGTGTGAGTGCCTATCTTGAAAAAGAGGTTCACTTGATAATCCATCCAAACACCTCAGGGATGTCGTTCATCTCTAAAGGGTCGCAATAGAGAGTAATAGAATATTTAGTTATTAAACCACACTTTCATTTAATAGTTTAAATTTGTATAACAGTCGACAATGATCTTGTAAAATATCACTATTAGTTTGGCTCTTAAAATTCTCCTACTGTCTTGTCATCCTCTAATGAACAATTGATATCAATAGGAAGATTCAATAGAGTGATCTTTTGTCCCAAAAGAGATTCACAAGAATCAATTAATATTGTATTGCTAATTTTCATCGTTCCTTCATGATAAACATCCCAAAGGTGCACTTTTGAAAAGAAATGTGAATACGTACTCAAAATCCTTTATGAGCATTTGAGTAGTGGCTGAATTAGGCGTACTTCAAACCCTGCTAGAATTTGCATTCAGACAAAGGAAAATACAGCCAGATGAATTTAGACAGACCCAAGTCGTGCATAGCATGACGACATGGACCTGAAGACTTTGACTTGGTGTTTGCGGGTCTTGCACTGCAAAACTCGTTCATACCTCAAGTTTCTCCGCAATAATGCTGTTGAGTCCAGCCCCGCCAAAGTGCGTACATCTTCGAGCTACGACTTCGTTAACCTGTTGTCTATTGCTTGGCTTATAGCAATAGACAATAAGTTAAATATCGTCAGAATTTGAACTATACACCCAAGCCAAAAACTTGAAGCCTAATCGAGTGGCGTTCATGTGCCATATACCTTTTGTTTTCAATATCGTCATCATTCATGGCGGAACATGATAGTGTAAGAGTGCTTGTACTAGTAAGTCTGTTGTTGATTTTAGACCATGCGTGTGTATGCTTGTGCAGAAATAGAAGCTCATCCTCAATTTGCTTTGAAGACGAAAGGGATGCTTTACTCCAGCTCAAACAAAGTCTCTCAAACATATCTCACATCCTTTCTTCGTGGAACAGCGAAGATTGTTGCCAATGGACTGGAGTAAAGTGCGACCGAGCAAATGGACATGTCGTCATGCTCAAGATCATGCCAGAATACAAATTCCGATTTCGCCCATTTCGCCACATTTCTTTCACAGCCAGTGAATTGAACTCTTCTTTGCTGAACTTGAGATACTTGAGCTACCTAGAGTTGAGTAGGATCCATTTCAAAAAGGCGAACGTACTCAATGATATCGGCTCGATGAAGCAATTGAGGTACCTTAATTTATCCAACTCTTTTGGTTTTGCAACTTTTCCTAGTGAATGGGGAAATCTCACTTAGTTGGAAGTCCTCGATCTCCATAGTTATTATCACGTGGGTGCTGTTGATGACATTCAGTGGGTTTCCCATCTTCAAGCATTAAAGTACCTTGACATGAGCGGCTTGAATTTTACTAAATATGGAGAGCCCATGCGGGTAATCAATATACTCCCATCTTTATCTCATTTAAGCCTATCATATTGCAGGCTTTATGACTTTCACCTGCCTATTCATCTTGATATTCAATACCTCGATCTTTCAAAGAATTTTTTCCAAGTTCCCATCCCAAGCACTATATTTCTAATCATGACTTCTCTTCTGTACCTTGATCTTTCATGGAATTTATTCGAAGGTCCCATCCCAAGCATTATATTTCAAAACATGACTTCTCTTCAGCATCTCGATCTTTCAATGAACTTTTTCAACTCTTCAATACCAAGGTGGTTTGATAACTTGAGAAGTCTTGTTGATCTAAATCTTGAAGACAATCTTTTGCAAAGCATTGAGGGAGGGTTGTTCACTTTCTTAAGGAACAAACCATTCCTCGAGTCACTATCATTGACTTATAACAATCTTCATGATGAGTTATTTTCAGTTGAGGGAAATTCTTCGGGGCATATTGGGAAAAACTTGGAGCGATTGGATATGAGTGAGAATTTTCTCTGAGGAGCTTTGCTAGATTGGCTAGTGCACTTGAAAAACTTGACATGGCTTGACCTATCATTTAATCAATTACATGGAACCATCCCGTCACCATATGGTTGGTTATGCTTGGAACACCTTGATCTTTCTCATAATCAATTGACGGGGAATATTCCAGAGGCATTAGGAAGATTGCAAGTCTTATGGTCTTTAGATTTGAGTAAAAATCTTCTTAATGGCACCATTCCACATAGTCTCGGGCAACTTCAAAATCTTCATATTTTAGATCTTTCAGGAAATTCCTTGAGGGGAATAGTTTCCGAAATCCACTTCGCCAACCTCTCAAAGCTAGAGTACTTAAAAATCAGCAACAACTATTTAGCTTTCGAGGTGGATTCAGATTGGATACCACCCTTTAATCTGTGGTATATTGGGATGGCGTCTTGCGATTTAAGAAAGGAATTTCCACAATGGATAAAAACGCAAGTCAATGTAGAAGAGATAGTGTTGTCCAACTCATCCATCATAGGAGCTCTCCCTGATTGGCTAGGTCTCATGTCATTCTACTACCTGAATCTCTCTTACAACCAAATAAATCGATTTGTGTTGAAGTTTCCTTCTAAACTGCAACAATTAGATCTCTCTCACAACTTAATCTCAGAACCTGTTCCGCAAGATATTGGCCGAGCAATGCCTTATATAAGTTCCTTGAAACTGAATGATAACCTCTTAAGTGGTCCAATACCAACCTCATTATGCGAGATGGAATTTTTGGTCAAGTTGCATCTTGAAAGGAATGAATTAGTTGGCAAAATACCTGATTGTTGGAAGGCAAACATTTTGAGTCTTGTTGATCTATCGTCCAACAAGTTGTTTGGAGTCATACCGAGTTCTTTGGTAAATCAAACTTGGCTTCTATCAATATACTTGAGCAACAATAGTCTCCAGGGAGAAATTCCTGTGACCATGAACTATTGCAAGAGCTTGCTAGTTTTGGATCTTGGTGAGAACAAAATCTCTGGAAGTGTTCCACATTGGTTTGGAACAAGCTTTCAGTTTCTACAGATTCTAAGACTACGAGAAAACATGTTCAATGGTAGTATTCCTTCACAACTATGCTCACTCCCCGCACTGCGAATGTTGGACCTAGCAGTGAATAATCTAACGGGAACGATTCCAAATTGTCTTGGCCATATGACGGGTATGAAACTGCCCAAAAACGTACACAAAGGCAATGCGCTTTCCCCCGCTTATGAGGCTGAACCTTCCGTGAATGACTCAATGCCTCCTTCCCTCATTCCATATATTTGGTATGAACTGCATGTGGAGCAGGTCGTGAAGGGGATAGACCTTGACTACACAACACTCGCTCTACGACTTATGGTCAATTTGGATCTCTCAAGCAACAAATTGATTGGGCAAATCCCTGAAGAGATTACCTTGCTCTCCAAATTACGAGGCTTGAACTTATCCCGCAACTTTCTTTCTGGAGGCATCCCAACTATGATTGGACACATGAAATGGCTTGAGTCACTTGATCTTTCGAATAATCACCTTTCAGGAACAATACCACAGAGCTTTTCTGCATTTAAATCACTGAGCAAACTGAACTTGTCTCACAACAACTTCACAGGGCCAATTCCCAAAGGAAGTCAAATCCAGACCCTTGATGATCCTTCCATTTATGTCGACAATCCTCTACTTTGTGGCGATCCTCTACAAAAGAAATGCCTCGGTGCTGAGGCCCCTAGAGTGTCAGAAGAAGATCCCAATGAAGAAGGTAAGTTTGGAAAGGTGATGTTCTACATAGTCATAATGCTTGGGTTTGCGACTGGGTTTTGGGGAGTTATTGGAGTTTTGGTGTACAAGAAGAATTGGAGATGCATCTACTTCAACTATGTGGATCGTAAAACAGACATGGTCTATGTGATTATTATAGTGAAGGCAACTGAGTTGAGGAGGAGATTGAGAGGAGCATAACAAGTCCGGTCTCTACATCAATCAGTCCAATCCTTTGTTGATCTCGTGAAGTTCTTGTTTTCTTGTTTAAGCAGAATCATCTTGTGGTTGGCTTGTTTCTCTTAGTGAGTAGTTACTAGTAGCCAATATTTTGTTTTCTTCAGTTTCAAGCTTGTCCTGGCAAGCCGTCGATTAAACGACATGGTAAGTGCAAATCATGTCATTTTGTAATTTAGTGTTGCTCAGCTCTACTCATGATATGATTTTGCTTGTCAATGTCACAAAACTATGTTAGCAATTCCATTTTATCCTATTTAAGCTTTTCCTGCTAATTACATATTGAGGGTAATATGACATTAGTAAACGAAAATGTTAATGGCATAGCGCCCACCAATGTTCAATGTATTCCTTTCCTAGGTTACATTTCCCTTTTGAATTTTGAGACGTCAAAAGAAAAAAATGCATGTAAATAGAATTATTGTTAAATACATGTCTCGAATTTGAGTTATTTGTGAGATCCGCCTCAAAATGATTTACCGCACAAAGAAAAAGAAGAAGTTCCCATCCATTGAAAGACAAAAGGGAGGAGCACACTTCTTCGCCTTGTGCCTGGGTAAAAGGAAAGGCAAGCGGGCCCAATGGAGTTTTGAGAGAAAAGGAAAAAAAGAATACAAAAGAAGAATATAGGCTCTATTTGTTTGGCAAAAGGTATTTTTTAGGAAGTCATTTTTAAAGAAAATAATGAAATTTTTTAGTGTTTAGTTAAAATCTAAAAATGATATGAAAAATGTTTTCCACTATTTTGATTTGACTTTCAGGGAAAAATTACCAAAGAAATCGAATTTTAAGTTTTTATGTTTGACCAAAAAATTTTAAATTTAAATTTGACATATTTTTTTAAAATTAATATTTTAATTATTTTTTTAACTTTTTTTTCTTTTTCTTTTTTCCTTGCTCCTCCTTCCTCCACTGCCGCGTGTGTTGGCGATGGCTACTTGCTCGGCGACTGACCAAGATGCAGATCGGTGAGCTCGAATTGGAAAATATTTTTCCTACTTTTGAAGGTGTTTTTTTTTTTCCAATAACGTTAAATGTTTTCTTTGACTAATTCATTTCTCATGAAACAAATACTGAAAAATTTGAAAAATATTTTTCTGGTAGTTGTTTTTACTGTAAAATGAATGGAGCCATGGTCTTTTTCTTTTAGTATGCCCAAAGACGTTCTTTTCCCTAAGAGTGCGGCCGCCATGGTTTCCTTCGTGTTTTGAAAGGAGCTGCACGTTGAAGGGAAGATGGGGCTCCTCCAGGAACTAGCCCCGCGCGCGCACACACACACACAAACGACTCTTTGAGGACGCACGAAAATAGAACCCCTAGCCTAGTGCTCGGCCCTCGTCCGTCCAGCGGCACCTCTGCCACAGCCACGACGGTCGTCGCTCGTATGCCGGAACAAAAGAGACCCGCAGCCTCCGTGGGCCGCCAAGGGGGTGGCCGCGGGTCGAGTGGTGGTAGCTACGCCTGGAACGCTAGAAATCATAGGCAAGCCTCGACTCAACGGGTCGATGCCCGGACGACTCGACTTCTGCTCAAAACAACGAGACAAAACTAGATCGCATTCGGGCATTTTATCGAACAAGTCTTATTCGGGGTACGCTACTGAAATGAGTGGTTTTTGGCTCGACCAAGACTCAAACCCGAGCCAAGACTCTCGCCAGATGAAAAACGACCCACCCGATAGCCAAACGAAGGACGGTCGGGGCCGGAGTTCGTGTAAGCCGGACGGCCACCAGCTCTGGCTGGGCATGCCCAAGAATAGGGTCGAAGCTTGCCGGAGCCTCGGCGCTTGAAAGGAGGCCCGGCAGAGGGTCGTCGGCCGCGATTCTGGCGCGGTGGCCGGCAGTCTCTCCCTCTAACTCCCCTCCCTCGCTCAAACTCTCAAATGCGGCTCCTCTCTCTCGAATGTCTCTCTCTCTTCTATACGAGAAACCTCTTGCTCACGAATTTTTCTCTCTCCTTTTGTGTCCCTGGTATTTACAGGCGAGGAGCCCGATCCACGGAGGTGTTTCTGCCGCCGGTTCTGGGCAGGCCGACCAGGCCTCCCTTTGGCTGCTCTGCGGAGGGTGTCCGTGCGCAGAGGTGCAGGAGAGGAAGAAGGAAGGAAGGTGGGGAACAGAGAAGGGGCCCGGCTGGGGAGAAATTAAAAGGAAATGGGCCCGACCCAGACGAAGGGGAAAGAAAAGGAGCTGGGGTCAGGCCCAGCCCCAAGCCATTTCGTTTTTTTTTTTTTTAAAATAAAAAAACTTGGTTAATGCAAATGATCTTAATGCCAATGTGACGTGCTATTCAATGTAAATTTTTTTGGGTAGGGTCAAATTGGCCTCTAATTTTCTATGCAAGTTATCCCTAAATATTTAATCAAAATTTAGGTATCAACAAGATATTATTATCCAATTGGCTCGGTGTCTTATCATTTCCGCCATTTTTTGTTTTTATTATTGATTGATTTCATTTTATTGTCTGCACCCTTGTCTGTTGCCATGTTGGGATGAAAATCAAAAAAGATTTCATGAAACACCGTTTTATCGAATGAGGAAAGGTACCGATATTGGGCTATACGTAAAATTTACGTAACCAAGTCTCCATGACAAGTAATTGAGCGAGTGGCTGATTAGACGTACTTTAGAATTTGCATTTTTTGAAAGGACCTCAAGACTTTTGACTTGGTGCTCCCGGGTCTTGCACTGCAAAACTTGGCCATACCTGAATTTTTCCACAATAATGGTGTTGGTTCAGCCCCACCAAAGTGCGTGCGTGTTGGTGCTCGTGACTCCTATTTGCTTTGTACATGTTTCAACTTCATCTGAAATAATGATAGTGACGAGCAATAATGTTGAGTTGACTTGGAGCTATTTGTGGACTCTCGATTTAAGAAACTTTGATTGAAAGAAACATGTGACTTCCCTTTACTATTTTTCCAATTGAAATGCAGAGTGATGGTAACATATGCCCTTAAGTTATAAAATACGCTAGATCACAAGGGACTCGTGAAATGTGTAGAAACAATTCTAAACAAGGGCTAATGCACAACTCCACTCGGTCACTTGCTCTTCTCACTTTGCTAAATCATCATTGCTAAAGCTAGTCGACATTTAATCGAAGAAATAATCTATCTCTCGTGCGAATTACGTCTTATGAGACTGATCACTTCTAAGATCCCGAGTCCTGCATAAGAGGAGAGAAAGTCGGCAATGGCACTTATACATCATAAATTGTCACCAAATACGTCTCATTTTCAGGGTTTGATTCTTGTTATCTTCGCTAAAGGATTACATTAACTATTTAATGCCCTTGTCATTGGAGTGAGTTTCTAAGAATCATTGGAACAGGACTGCAATACAATAATAGAGAGTTGCCGTCTTCACAAGGGTTGAAAAATGGATTTCAACCAATATGTACAGCAAAAACTCGTCATTCTCAACATCATCGTCACCTCATTTAATAAGCGTGAAAAGTCATTTCTATCTAGTCAAGGCCCACAATATAATGATAGAGCACAATTGTAAGAAGAGACTTGAAAGATCAGACTTTTGCGTTTCTTGAATGCAAAGTTTTGTGTAGTAGTCACTAGTGGTGTCGCTAGAGTGTTGCCATGAGCACACATGTTCCTCAGATCAACATTAGATGATGAATGCGACGAAAGACTGACTATGGAAGCTCCATCACATAGTAACTTACATTTTCTGGTGAAATCCTACCTTAGTCACAGCCAAATTCCTCAATTTCATCGTATAAAGATTAACTTCAATTTATTTGTGAGGTTCTTGCTAATTTTAAAGCAAGGATAAATGTCATAATCAATCAAGTGTAAATAATGTTGGGACCGATAGGGCATGGGACAGGTTGTGTCAAGCACAAGCACCCATCTCGCGAGAGAGGTTTGCTTGATAATCCATCCAAACGCCTCGAGGATGTCATTTGTCTTTAAATGATTGCAACGGGGAGTAAAATAATGTTTAATTATCAAACCACTCTTTCGTATAAGAGTTTAAATTTTTAAAACAATTGATAAGGATCTCGCAAAATATCACAATTTGTCTGGCCCTTAAAATTCTCCTATTGTATTGTCATCCTCCAATGAATAATTGATATCAATAGGAAAATTTAAGAGATCAAACATTCGACCCAAAAGAGACCACAAGGATTGATTAATATTGTACTGCGTTTTAGTTTGTACTCTTACTAATTTTCATCGTTCCTTCATAATAAACATCCCATAGACACACTTCTTAAAAGAAATGTGAATCCAAGTCCATGATGAGCATTTAAGTAGTGGCTGAATTAGGCGTACTTAAAACCCGTTAGAATTTGCATTTATACAAAGGAAAATGCAACCAGATGAATATGGATAGACCCGAGTCGTCACGACATGGACCTCGAGACTTTTTGACTGGGTGCTTGCGGGTCTTTCACTGCAAAACTTCGCCATACCTATGTTTTTCCACAATAAAGCAGTTGATTCCAGCCCCACCATAGTCCGAGAATCTTCGTGCTACGACTTTGTTAACACGTTGTCTATTGCTTGGCTTATAGCAAGGATCAAAGCCAAGCACTTGCTCTGTTTCCTAAATATAGACCTGATTCTAAGATCCAGAGAAAGTCGGTAATGTCATTTATACATCTTAAATTGTCACCAAATGAGTACTTCTTTTGAGGGTTTGATTCTTGTTGTAGTAGGCTAAAGGATCACATTAACTATTTGATATAATCGTAAGCAAGACCGGCAATACAATAATAGAGAGCCACTGTATTCGCAAAGATGAAAAAAGGATTTCAACAAATATGAAAAAGAAGAACTCGTCATTCTCGACGCATTCGTCACCTTATTAAATGAGCGAGAAAAGCCAATTTTATATAGTCAATCCCCATAGCACAGTAAGAGTGCCCAATTGGAACTAGAGACTTGAAAGACCAGACTTTTGCGTGTCCTGATTGCAAAGTTTTCTGTAGTTGTCACTAGAGGTGTCACTAGAGGACCACCATGGGCACACATGTTGTTCATATCAACATTAGACAATGAATCTGACGTTTTTCTTCCAACTAGGGAAGCTTCTTCACATGGCAACTTCCATTTTCTGGTGATATCCTACTTAAATTACAGTCAAATTCCTCAATTTCTTCATATCACTCGTTTTAAGCTTGACTTTAATTTATTGGTGAGGTTCTTGCTAATTTTATTTCTTATTTTTCAAGGTTATGCGTGATGTTTACCCATACAAATTTGCACACATTCTAACCATATTCGATATTGGCGATGGTGGGCTTTCCATCTGGCTAATACATTCGAAAATGCGATTTTGAAATCATCTTACTGCCTCATCAATTATTTTCGGACATATGCATGTTGCCCATGTAGGCCTTGACTCCGTCGGTTCACTGAAATGGTGATGAAAAGCAACCGTGCAAGACCATCTTTGAAGTACTCCCATCTGTCCATACACAAATTTTTAGAGAGCCGATGTCAACTTTGACTTTTTGGGAGACGGCCGACTTGGAGTCAAGTCATTGGGATGCTGATGGACAACTTTTTTAATGGAGAACACTTTAATATGTGTGAGAAGACAAGCTCATACAGTATATTATATATATGTTCCTTAAAATGACAAGCTCCGAGTAGTAGAATTTGTGCTTTCCCATTTCCTTTTCAAGTACTACTAAAATTGATAATTGATGGTTACATTTACCGTGATAGTAAATGAAACTACAAACACATGATATACATGGTAAACGACCATATAGAACAATAATGGGTGGCATTCACTATAATTCCTTCCCTTTCTCTCTATAAATTCCTTTTGTCTTCTCTTAAGAATCCACTTGAACTTAACTTCTCATAATTTGAACAAAAATACACCCAAGCCAAAAACTTGAAGCCTAATCCAGTGGCGTTCATGTGCCATATACCTTTTGTTTTCAATATCGTCATCATTCATGGCGGAACATGATAGTGTAAGAGTGCTGGTACTAGTAAGTCTGTTGTTGATTTTAGACCATGCGTGTGTATGCTTGTGCAGAAATAGAAGCTCATCCTCGATTTGCTTTCAAGACGAAAGGGATGCTCTACTCCAGCTCAAACAAAGTCTCTCAAGCACATCTCATATCCTTTCTTCGTGGAACAACAAAGATTGTTGCCAATGGATTGGAGTAAAGTGCGACCGAGCAACTGGACATGTCGTCATGCTTAAGATCACGCCAGAATACAAATTCCCATTTCCCCAGATTTCTTTCACAGCCAGTGAATTGAACTCTTCTTTGTTGAACTTGAGATACTTGAGCTACCTGGATTTGAGCGGGATCTATTTCGAAAAGGCGAACATACTCAGTGATATTGGCTCGATGAAGCAATTGAGGTACCTTAATTTATCCAACTCTTTTGGTTTTGCAACTTTTGCGAGTGAATGGGGAAATCTTATTCAGTTGGAAGTCCTCGATCTCAATAGTTATTATTACATGGGTGATGTTGATGACATTCAGTGGGTTTCCCATCTTCAAGCATTAAAGTACCTTGACATGAGCGGCCGGAATATTACTAAATATGGAGACCCCATGCGGGTGATTAGTATACTCCCATCTTTATCTCATTTATGCCTATCACATTGTGGGCTTTATGACTTTCACTTGCCTATTCATCTTGATCTTCAGTACCTTGATCTTTCAAAGAATTTTTTCCGAGGTCGCATCCCAAGCACTATATTTCAAAACATGACTTCTCTTCGGCACCTTGATCTTTCAGCGAATTCTTTCCAAGGTCCCACCTCAAGCACTATATTCCAAAACATGACTTCTCTCCAACACCTTGATCTATCATGGAATATGTTTAGAGGTTCCATCCCCAGCACTATTTGTCAAAACATGACTTCTTTGCGACACCTAGGTCTTTCAGGGTGTTTTATCAAAGGTCCCATCCCACTCGCTATATTTCAAAACATGACTTCTCTTTGGCATCTTGATCTTTCAGAGAACTTTTTTGAAGGTCCTATCCCGAGCGCTATATTTCAAAAAATGACTTCTCTCCAGCACCTTGATCTTTCATCCAATTGTTTCAACTCTTCAGTACCAAGGTGGTTTGATAACTTGAGAAGTCTTGTCAATCTCAATCTTGGATGGAATCTTTTGCAAAGCATTGAAGGAGGGTTGTTCTCTTTCTTAAGGAACAAACCATCCCTCAAGTCACTATCATTGCATGAAAACAAACTTCATGATGAGTTATTTTCAGTCAAGGGAAATTCTTCTGGGCTTATTGGGAAAAACTTGGAGCTATTGGATATAAGTGATAATTTTCTCCAAGGAGCTTTGCCAGATTGGCTGGTGCACTTGAAAAACTTGACATGGCTTGACCTATCATTTAATCAATTACATGGAACCATCCCGCCATCATACGGTTGGTTATGCTTGGACCGACTTTCTCTTTCTTATAATCAATTGACAGGGAATATTCCAGAGGCATTAGGAGGATTGCAAGGCTTACGGTCTTTAGATCTTAGTAACAATCTTCTAAATGGCACCATTCCACATAGTCTCGGGCAACTTCAAAATCTTGATAGGTTAGATCTTTCAAGAAATTCCTTGAGAGGAATAGTTTCCGAAATCCACTTTGCCAACCTCTCGAAGCTAGAGTACTTAGATATCGGCAACAACTATTTAGCTTTCGAGGTGGATTCCGATTGGATATCGCCTTTCAATTTGTATTACATTGGGATGATGTCTTGCGATTTCAAAAATGAATTCCTACAATGGATAAAAACGCAAGTCAATGTAGAAGAGATAGTGTTGTCCAACTCATCCATCATAGGAGTTCTCCCTAATTGGCTAGGTCTCATGTCATTCAACACCCTGGATCTCTCTTACAACCAAATAAATGGACCTCTACCGAAATTTCATCCTAAACTATTCTACTTTGATCTCTCTCACAACTTAATCTCAGAACCTATTCCGCAAGATATTGCCCAAGCGATGCCTTATATGAGTTCCTTGAAATTGAATGATAACCTCTTAAGCGGTCCAATACCAACCTCATTATGCAAGATGGAACTTTTGTACGAGTTGCACCTTGAAAGGAATGAATTAGTTGGCAAAATCCCTGATTGTTGGAAGGTCCACCCTATGAGTTTCCTTGATCTATTGTCCAACAAGTTGTCTGGAGTCATACCAAGTTCTTTGGGAAATCTAACTGGGCTTGGGTCAATATACTTGAGCAACAATAGTCTCCAAGGAGAAATTCCTGTGACTATGAACTATTGCAGGAACTAGCTAGTTTTGGATCTTGGTGAGAATAAAATCTCTGGAAGTGTTCCACACTGGTTTGGACCAAGCTTTCAGTTTCTACAGATTCTAAGATTGCGAGAAAACATTTTCAATGGCAGTATTCCTTCACAACTATGCTCACTCCCTGCACTGTGAATGTTGGACCTAGCAGTGAATAATCTAACGGGAACGATTCCAAATTGTCTAGGCTATATGATAGGTATGAAACTGCCCAAAAACGTAGATGAAGGCAATGCACTTTCCCCTGCTTATGAGGCTGAACCTTCCGTGAATGACTCGATGCTTGCTAGCCTTGATCCATTAATTTGGAATATACTGCATGTGGAGCAGGTCATGAAAGGGATAAACCTTGACTACACAACACTCGCTCTATGACTTATGGTCAATTTGGATCTCTCAAGCAACAAATTGATTGGGCGAATCCCTGAAGAGCTTACCTTGCTCTCCAAATTACGAGGCTTGAACTTATCCCACAACTTTCTTTTTGGGGGCATCCCAACTATGATTGGGCAAATGAAATGGCTCGAGTCACTTGATCTTTCGAATAATCACCTTTCAGGAACAATCCCACAAAGCTTTTATGCGTTTAAATCACTAAGCAAACTGAACTTGTCTCACAACAACTTCACAGGGCCAATTCCCAAAGGAAATCAAATCCAGACCCTTGATGATCCTTCCATTTATGCCGACAATCCTCTACTTTGTGGTGATCCTCTACAAAAGAAATGCCCCGGTGCTAAGGCCCCTTGAGTGTCAGAAGAAGATCCCGAAGAAGAAGGTAAGTTTGAAAATGTGATGTTCTACATAGTCATAATGCTTGGGTTTGCGACTGGGTTTTAGGGAGTTATTGGAGTTTTGGTGTATAAGAAGAATTGGAGACGCGTCTACTTCAACTATGTGGATCGTAAAACAGACATGGTCTATGTGATTATTGTAGTGAAGGCAGCCGAGTTGAGGAGGAGATTGAGAAGAGCATAACAAGTCCGTTCTCCACATCAATTAGTCCAATCCTTTGTTGATCTCATGAAGTTCTTGCTTTCTTGTTTAAGCACAATCATCTTGTGGTTGGCTTGTTTCTCCTTGTGAGTAGTTACTAGTAGCCAATATTTTGTTTTCTTCTATTTCAAGCTTGTCCAGGCAAGCCGTCGATTAAATAGCATAGTAAGTGCAAATCATGTCATTTTGTAATTTTATTGTTGCTAAGCTCTACTCATGATATGATTTTACTTGTCAATGTCACAAAACATGTAAGCAATTCCATTTTATCCTATTTAAGCTTTTCCTGGTAATTGCATGTTGAGGGTAATATGACATTTGTAAATGAAATTGTTAATGGCATAGTGCCCACCATGGTCAATGTATTCCTTTCCTAGGTTATATTTCCCTTTGATATTTTTAGGCGTCAAAAGAAAAAAAATGCATGTAGATAGAATTATTTTTAAATATATGTCTCCAATTTGAGCTGTTTGTGAGATTCACCTCAAAGTGATTTACCGCAAAAAAAAAGATTTCCCGCCCACTGAAAGACAAAAGGGAGATGTTCCCACCTTGTTGAAAGAAAGGAAAAAGGGCCCAAGGGAATTTTGAGAGAAAAGGACAAAAAAAGAAAACAAAAAGAATATAAGCTTCATTTGGAAAAATACGTTTAGAATAATTTTAAAGAAAATAAAGATATTTTTTGATGTTCCGATAAAATTTGAAAATTTTTAGAAAATATTTTCCATCTATTAAATTTGATTTTCAGGAAAAAATTACCAAAAAAATTGAATTTTAATTTTTTAATTAACCAAAAAATTTTTAATTTTACTTTTTACATATTTTTTAAATTACTATTTTAATTATTTTTTATTTTTAAAAATCGAATTATTTTTAAATTTTTAAATTTTTTTTTTTTTTGCCTTCCTCCTCCTTCCTTCTTTCTCCTCCCCACCTTGTCTTTGTCGCCGCGGATTGCCTTAGCGATGGTTAGCTAGAGTAGGAATAGAGCTTTGCTCATCCTTCTTCCACCACCACGTGCGTACGGATCAAACTTGCTCGGCGACGACCAAGATGTGGATCGAAAAGCTCGAATTAGAAAATTTTTCTCCACTTTTGAAGGTATTTTTTTCCAATAGAATTAAATTTTTCTTTGCCTAATTCATTTTTCTTGAAACAAATAAAAATCTGGAAAACATATTTCTGGCAAAGTTGTTTTCCCTGTAAAATGAACGGAGCCGTAGTCCTTTTCTTTTACTATGCCCAAAGACGTTCAATTTCCCTAAGAGTGCAGCCGCCATGGTTTCCTTCGTGTTTTGAAAGGAGCTGCACGTTGAAGGGAAGATGGGGCTCCTCCAGGAACTAGCCCCGCGTGCGCGCACGCACACACAAACGACTCTTTGAGGACGCACGAAAATAGAACCCCTCACCTAGTGCTTGGCCCTCGTCCGTCCAGCGGCACCTCTGCGACAGCCACGATGGTCGTCGCTCGTATGCCGGAGCAAAAGAGACCCACAGAGCCTCCGTGGGCCGCCACAGGGGTGGCCGCGGGTCGAGTGGCATTAGCCACGCCTGGAACGCTAGAAATCCCAGGCAAGTCTCGACTCAACGGGTCGATTTCCGGACGACTCGACTTCTGCTCAAAACAACGAGACAAAACTAGATCTCATTCGGGGTACGCCACTGAAATGAGTGGTTTTTGGCTCGACCAAGACTCAAACCCGAGCCGAGACTCTCGCCAAATGAAAAAAACGACCCACGCGACAGCCAAACGAAGGACGGTCGGGGCCGGAGTTCGTGTAAGCCGGACGGCCACGAGCTCCGGCCCGGCATGCCCAAGAACAGGGTCGAAGCTTACTGGAGCCTCGGCGCTGGAAAGGAGGCCCGGCAGTGGGTCGTCGGCCGCGATGCTGGTGCGGTGGCCGGCAATCTCTCCCTCTAACTCCCCTCCCTTGCTCAAACTCTCACATGCGGCTTCTCTCTCTCGAATCGCTCTCTCTTCCATACGAGAAACCCCTTGCTCACGAATTTACAGGCGAGGAGCCCGATCGACGGAGGTGTTTCGGCCACTGGTTCTGGGCTGGCCGACCAGGCCTCCCCTTGGCTGCTCCGCGGAGGGTGTCCGTGCGCAGAGGTGCAGGAGAGGAAGAAGGAAGGAAGGAGGGGAACGGAGAAGGGGCCCGGCTGGGGAGAAATTAAAAGGAAATGGGCCCGACCCAGACGAAGGGGAAAGAAAAGGGGCTGGGGTCAGGCCCAACCCCAAGCCATTTCGTTTTTTTTTTTTTTTTAATTTAAAAAAATAAAATGAAAAAACTTAGTTAATGCAAATGATCTTAATGCCAATGTGACATGCTATTCATTTCTGCCATTTTTTTTTATTTTTTATTATTGATTGATTTCAGTTTATTGCCTGCACCCTTGTGTGTTGCCATGTTGGGATGAAACCCAGAAAAGATTGCATGAAACACTATTTTATCAAAGGAGGAAAGTTTTTATGCAACCAAGTCTCCATGACGAGTAATTGAGCGAGCGGCTGATTAGACATACTTCAGAATTTGCATTTTTTGAAAGGACCTCAAGACTTTTGACTTGGTGCTCGCGGGTCTTGCACCACAAAACTTGGCCATACCTAATTTTTCCACAATAATGCTGTTGGTTCAGCCCCACCCACAGTGCGTGCGTGTTGGTGCTTGTGACTTCTATTTGCTTTGTACGTGTTTCAACTTCAAGTGAAATAATGATAGTGACGAGCAATAATGTCGAGTGGACTTGGAGTTATTTGTGGACTCTCGATTTAAGAAACTTTGATTGAAAGAAACATGTCACTTCCCTTTACATTTTTTCCAATTGAAATGCAGAGCGATGACAACATTTTCCCTTAATTATAGAATAGGCTAGATCACAAGGGACTTGGGAAATGTGTAGAAACAATTCTAAACAAGAGCTAATGCACAACTCCACTCGATCATTTGCTTTTCTCACTTTGCTAAATCATCATTGCTAAAACTAGTCGAAATTTAATCGAAGAAATAATCTATCACTCGTGCGAAGTACTTCTCATTAGACAGATCACTTCTAAGATCCCAAGTCCCACATAAGAGGAGAGATAGTCGGCAATGTCACTTATACATCGTAAATTGTCACCAAATATGTCTCATTTTTAGGGTTTGATTCTTGTTATCTACACTAAAGGATTACATTAACTATTCGATGCCCTTGCCATTAGAGTGAGTTTCTAAGAATCACTGGAATAGGACCCACGATACAATAATAAAGAGTTGCCATATTCACGAGGGTTGAAAAATGGATTTCAATCAATATGTACAGCAAGAACTCATCATTCTCAACATCATCGTTACCTCATTGAATAAGCGAGAAAAGCCATTTCTATCTAGTCAAGACCCACAACATAATAATAGAGCATAATTATAAGAAGAGACTTGAAAGATCAGACTTTTGCGTCTCTTGATTGCAAAGTTTTCTATAGTAGTCACTACTGGTGTCGCTAGAGCGTTGCCATGAGCACACATGTTGCTCAGATCAACATTAGATGACGAATGTGATGAAACACTGACTAAGGAAGCTCCGTCACATAGTAACTTACATTTTCTGGTGAAATTCTACTTTAGTCACAGCCAAATTCCTCAATTTCTTCATATGACTCATTTTGAGATGAACTTCAATTTATTTGTGAGGTTCTTGCTCATTTTAAAGCAAGAATAAATGCCATAATCAATCAAGTGTAAATAATATTGGGACCGATAGGGCATGGGATAGGTAATCAATCAAGTGTAAATAATGTTGGGACCAATAGGGCCCATCTCGCAAGAGAGATTTGCTTGATAATCCGTCCAAACGCCTCGAGGATGTCATTTGTCTCCGAATGATTTCGACGGGGAGTAATAGAATATTTAATTATCAAACCACTCTTTTATATAATAGTTTAAATTTTGTAGACATTTAATAGGAATCTCGCAAAATATCACTATTTGTTTGGCCCTTAAAATTCTCCTACCATATTGTCATCCTCCAATGAATAATTAACATCAATAGGAAAATTTAAGAGAGATAGTGATCATTCGACCCAAAAGAGACTCACAAGGATCGATTAATATTGTACGGCGTTTTAGTTTTTACTCTTACTAATTTTCATCGTTCCTTCGTAATAAACATCCCATAGACACTTTTTAAAAGAAATGTGAATCAAAGTCCATGATGAGCATTTAAGTAGTGGCTAAATTAGTCGTACTTAAGACCCGTCAGAATTTGCATTTATACAAAGGAAAATGCAACCAGATGAATATGGATAGACCCGAGTCGTCACGACATGGACCTCAAGTCTTTTTGATTGGGTGCTTGCGGGTCTTTCACTGCAAAACTTGGCCATGCCTGTGTTTTTCCACAATAATGCGGTTGAGTCCAGCCCCACCATAGTCCGAGCATCTTCGTGCTACGACTTTGTTAGCACGTTGTCTATTGCTTGGCTTATAGCAGGGATCAAAGCCAAGCACTTGCTCTGTTTCCTAAATATAGACCCGATTCTAAGATTCAGATAAAGTCGGTAATGTCATTTATACATCTTAAATTGTCACCAAATGAGTACCTTTGAGGGTTTGATTCTTGTTGTCTTAGGCTAAAGGATCACATTAACTATTCGATATACTCGTAAGCAAAACCCACAATACAATAATAGAGAGCCACTATATTCACAAGGATGAAAAAATGATTTTCAACGAATATGAAAAACAGGAACTCATCATTCTCAATGCCATCATCACCTTATTAAATGAGCCAAAAAAGCCAATTTTATATAGTCAAGACCTGCAGCACAGTAATAGTGCAAAATTGGAACTAAAAACTTGAAAGACTAGACTTTTGCGCGTCCCGATTGCAAACTTTTTGTAGTTGTCACTAGAGGTGTCGCTAGAGGACCACCATGGGCACACATGTTGCTCATATCAACATTAGACAATGTGTTTTTCGGCTTTGGGGAATGCATTTGCAAATGCAAATACCTTTGGGTAAAGGGGTTTTCCGAAATGCAAATGTCGTTTGGTAAAATTTGCATTGAGAAATAACTTTGGCCAAAATACCGTTTGGTAAAATTTACATTTGTAATTAACTTTTATTAAATTAAAAAAGCAAAAATATAAACATATAAAAATAAAATATATTTATTAAACATAAATATATATATAATAGATATGTTTATATTTATAAATATATATTTATTTATTAAACATAAAATATATTTATATAAAAAATGGATATGTTTATATCTATATAAAATATAAATATATATATATATTATATAAATATATATTATATTTTTATAAATATATTTATTAAAAATAAAATATAAAAAATAGATATGTTTATATATTTATACCGGACCGCTCAATTCTATGGCAATAACCGCCTGAATAAAAAATATGTTTATGTTTTTTATATAAACATATTTTTATATAAAAAATATAAAAATATAAACATAAAATATATTTATTAAACATAAAATATATTTATATAAAAAATGGATATGTTTATATATTTATATAAAATATATATAAACATAATATATATATATATATATATATATATAAACATATTTATTTTTATATTTATTTTTATTCATGCGACCGATTGGCTTCTCCACCGAAGAGATGAATAATATCGGAAGTTACATTCTGAAGATGTAACTTGCCAAAGGACCTCAAGAGCTACATTGGGCTAAAGGCCCTTAGAGCCATTTGGAGATGCAATTGCATCTCGCCAAAGTCGCGCAAAAAAATGAACCAAACAGCTTTGCATTTGGTCAAGGGACTTTAGAGCCCAAATGAGCATTCTAAATGCTGAACCAAACAGGGCCAATGAATATGACAAAAGCCTTTTCTTTTTCTTCTGACTAGGGAAGCTTCTTCACATGGCAACTTCCATTTTCTGGTGATATCCTACTAAAATTACAGTCAAATTCCTCAATTTCTTCATATCACTCTTTTTAAGCTTGACTTTAATTTATTGGTGAGCTTCTTGCTAATTTTATTTCTTATTTTTCAAGGTTATGCGTGATGTTTACCCAATCCAATTTGCACACATGCTAACCATATTCGATATTGTCGATGGTGGGCTTTCATCTAGCTATTACATTCAAAAATGTGATTTTGAAATCATCTTACTGCCTCATCAATTATTTTGGGGCATATGCATGTTGCCCATGTAGGCCTTGACTCCGTCGGTTCACTCAATTGGTGATGAAAAGCAACCGTGCCGGCCCTCTTTGAAGTACTCCCATCAGTCCAAGCACAAATTTTTAGAAAGCTGATGTCGACTTTGACTTTTTGGGAGACAGCCGACTTGGAGTCAAGTCATTGGGATGCTGATGGACATTTTTTTAATGGAGAACACTTTAATATGTGTAAGAAGACAAGCTCATATAATATATTAAATATATGTTCCTCGACATGACAAACTCCGAGCAGTAGAATTTGAGCTTTCCCATTTCGTTTTCTAGTACTACTACAATTAATAATTGATGGTTACATTTACCGTGATGGTAAATGAAACTACAAACACATGACATACATGGTAAACGACCATATAGAACAATAATGGGTGGCATTCACTATAATTCCTTCCCTTTCTCTCTATAAATGCCTTTTGTCTGCTCTTAAGAATACACTCGAAGCCAACTTCTTAGAATTTGAACAATACATCCAAGCCAAAAACTTGAAGCCTAATCGAGTGGCGTTCATGTGTGATATACCTTTTGTTTTTAATATCGTCATAATTCATGGCGGAACACAATAGTGTAAGAGTGCTTGTACTAGTAAGTCTGTTGTTGATTTTATACCATGCGTGTGTATGCTTGTGCAAAAATAAAAGCTCATCCTCAATTTGCTTTGAAGACGAAAGGGATGCTTTACTCCAGCTGAAACAAAGTCTCTCAAACATATCTCCCATCCTTTCTTCGTGGTACAGCGAAGATTGTTGCCAATGGACTGGAGTAAAGTGCGACTGAGCAAATGGACATGTCATCATGCTCAAGATCACGCCAGAATACAAATTCCCATTTCGCCATATTTCTTTTACAGCCAGTGAATTGAACTCTTCTTTGCTGAATTTGAAATACTTGAGCTACCTAGAGTTGAGCTGGATCTACTTCAAAAATGCGAACATACTCAATGATATTGGCTCGATGAAGCAATTGAGGTACCTTAGTTTATCCAACTCTTTTGGTTTTGCAACTTTTCCTAGTGAATGGGGAAATCTCACTTAGTTGGATTTCCTCGATCTCCATAGTTATTATCACGTGGGTGCTGTAGATGACATTCAGTGGGTTTCCCATCTTAAAGCATTAAAGTACCTTGACATGAGAGGCTTGAATTTTACCATAGATGGAGACCCCATGCGGGTGATCAATATACTCCCATCTTTATCTCATTTAAGCCTATCATATTGTGGGCTTTATGACTTTCACCTGCCTACTCACCTTGATCTCTAGTACCTTGATCTTTCAGAGAATTTTTTCCAAGTTCCCATCCCAAGCACTATATTTCAAAACATGACTTCTCTTTCATACCTTGATCTTTCATCGAATTCTTTCGAAGGTCCCATCCCAAGCACTATTTTAAAATGCAACTTCTCTTTGGCATCTCAATCTTTCAATGAATCATTTCAACTCTTCAGTGTCAAGTGGGTTCGATAACTTGAGAAGTCTTGTCGATCTCAATCTTCAATACAATCTTTTGCAAAGCATTGAAGGAGGGTTGTTCTATTTTTTAAGGAACAAACCATTCCTTGAGTCCCTAAATTTGCAGTATAATGAACTTCATGAGGAGATATTTTCAGTCAAGGGAAATTCTTCAAGTCTTATTGGGAAAAACTTAGAGCGATTGGAGATAAGTAGTAATTTTCTTCAAGGAGCTTTGCTAGATTGGCTGGTGCATTTGAAAAACCTAACAATACTTGACCTAGCGAATAATCAATTGACAGGGAATATTCCAGGGGCATTAGGAAGATTGCAAGGCTTATTGTTTTTAGATCTCCATAACAATCAACTAAATGGCACCATTCCACATAGTCTCGGACATTTTCAAGATCTTTACTATTTAGATCTTTTGGCAAATTCCTTGAGAGGCAAAATTTCCGAAATACACTTCTCCAACCTCTTGAAGTTATCGTACTTAGATATCAACAACAACTATTTAGCTTTTAAGGTGAATTGTGATTGGATACCACCCTTCAATCTACGGTACATCGGGATGATATCTTGCAAGTTTGGCATGGAATTTCCACGATGGATAAGAACGCAAGTCAGGGCAATAGAGATAGATTTGTCCAATGCTTCCATCATGGGAGCTCTCCTAGATTGGCTAGGTCTCGTGTAGTTCTCTTACCTGAATCTCGCTTACAACCAAATAAATGGATCTTTGCCAAAATTTCCTTCCAGTTTGTCTTTGTTAGATCTCTCTTGCAACTTAATTTCGGGACCTATTCTACATGATATTGGCTGGGCAATGCCTAATTTGAATTCCTTGTATCTGAATGGTAATCTCTTTAGTGGTCCAATACCAACCTCATTCGGCGAGATGGAATTGGAAGAGTTGGACCTTGGAAGGAATGAATTAATTGGCGAAATTCATGCACGTTGGAAGGACAACCATAAGAACCTCCTTGATTTATCATCCAACAAGTTGTCTAGAGTCATACCAAGTTCTCTTGGAAATTTAATCTGGCTTTGGTTTTTACACTTGAACAAAAATAGACTCCATGGAGAAATTCCTGCGACTATGAACAATTGCAAGGACTTGGGGATTTTTGTGGCATCCCAAAATTCAAGTCATCCTCTAGAGAAATTAAAGCCTATAATTAGGTAATGAAATTACCTATGGTCTATGTGTTAGCCATTAGTTTTCTTAAGGCTATGTGTTATTATGCTTATGTTTATGAATTTTGAATTTAGGACTATAGGATAAATTAATAATCTATGCTTGGCTATGCACCTCATAAATTAAATTCCTATATGTAAAATATTACAAGATTTTGGCCATGTGGAATTTAGTAATTTAATTTTTAAAAGAACGAATAAGAAAGGGGTAAAATTGATTTTTAATTGGGTTGGGCCTTAGGCCCAATAGCTTGAGCCTTTGATGGGCCAAGCTAGTCGGCCCAATTAGGCCCACAAAAGGGGGCTGTCGACCAGCCCAAGAGGAGGCCCAAGAGTGGCCGGCCCAAGCCCAAAAGCCCAAGCCCATTATGCATGAAATGAGACAAGTGGCAAGAGGCCTTCATGCATTGGCTTAGGGAAGAAGGCCATGCATTGGCTGGTTTGTAGGCAAGTAATCATGAGGATTTGGGGGTATAAGAGGGAAGAGAGAGAGAAGGTGGCCGGATTTCCCTCATTTGGCCAAGAGAGTGAGAGAGAGAGAGAGAGAGAGAGAGAGAGAGAGAGAGAGAGAGAGAGAGAGAGAGAGAGATTTCGAGAGAAAGGGGGAGTGGCCGAGAGAGAGAGGAGGCGGAGCCAAGGAGGAGCCGCCGTGTGCCGCCGTGTTCGCCGCCGTACACCGTCGTTCGTCCATCCTAGAGGCAAGTGGGAGTCCTCTAGCTTCTCTTGCATGCTTGTATGTTGTTTGCATGTTAGACTTTGGGTGTTTTAAGTGAGAAAAACCGAGGTAAGGTTGGCTTGTTCTTAAGTCGTGTGACTGTTCTTGCTCGGGTTGTGTGAGTCAGTAACTTGTTTGAGCTTGCATGTGTGTTTGGAGTCTGATTTTGGCTTCGATGTCTTCATGAAAGTTGTAGCTAACATCTTGAAATATAACATAATGAAATTTCGTGGAAAATGATGGAGATTTGTGGGGTCAAACCCTCATCCTACGGAGATGCTAGATCTGGAATATTTTCGTATGAACTGTTTGAGTCAGAATGTTGTGAGAGCTTGCATGCATGTTTAGAGTTAGATTTTGGCTATGATATCTTCATGAAAGTTGTATTTAACATCTTGTACTATAACATACTAAAATTTCGTGGAAAATGATGGAGATTTGAAGGGTTAAAGTCTTATTCTACGGAGACCTCAGATCTGGAGAGTTTTTACTGACCTTTTGCTGGATTCATGGTTGCATGTTGGTTTTTGTTGAGAATCTTACTTCGGTTTCTTCATGAAAGTTGTAGGGAACATATTAACTACAACATACTCAAATTTGAAGTGAAAAGAACAAGTATAGCTTGGTTAATCGACTAGATCTTGAAGACGATGATTCTGGTGATATGTTCCGAGACACCCGAGACTTCAAGGACCTAAATGATGACTATACTCTGGTTATTTGACCTAGATCTCTTCATGAAACTTGTAAAGGACATCTTGACACATAACTATCCGAATTTCAGAGAAAACGAAAGAGAATAGGTAGGTGAAATCTCAATATTTCGGAGATGTGTGCACTGGACGATGCGGTAATGGATCCAGAAGCTTCGTGAGACTGTATAAAATAATCTAAAAATAATATGGCTTAGAGTTCTTCATGAAAGTAGTACAAAAATGTCTTGGCTATAATCCAGTAAAATTTCATAATTTTTGGAGGCCATATGGATATTTTAATTGAATTTATTCGGAAACCGTGCATTCTGGTTTCATCCGAGAATCATAGGATGTTGGTGAAAAATGTGAGATTGTGTAAAAATTCAATTTGGCCATGAATTTTGCATGTAATTATCATCCTATTGGTTTTTTTAATAATTTCTTGAATTTTTATAATCTTGGGAATTTATAGATATAATAAAAAAATATTATTTTATTGGCCATAGATTCCTTTTAATTTATTTATGTGGCATGTGTGATAAAGTCTTGGTGTATGTATGACATTGAATTGAGATGCATGTGTGAATCCTATGCCAAGTATGATTTGTTTGATATCATACCATATGCCATGTTAAAATTAAACTATAATTGAAGATGAGAAATGAGATGTATGAGAATATGCATTGTGGTTATGATGATACCGTCGGAGGTGTGAGCCGACGATGCCCCGGGAGTCGGGATGCTCAAAGGTTCGAATGAATCGATGCCCTTTGGATGCCTGGTTGTGTTATGAATACATGCCCAGAGGTTTTCCCCGGGAGTGTCGGGATGCCCGGTTGTATTATGATACATACCCGAAGGGTGAGGGGTTGTATCATGATGCATGCCCGGAGGGTAGGGGTAACCATTTTCATGGCGAGCCCCGGAGATTCCTCGTGATGCCAGGTGGGGTGCGAGATGCCCAGAGGTTCGAATGAGTCGATGCCCTTTGGATGCCCGGTTGTATTTTGGATACATGCCTGGATGCCTCGTGATGCCAGTTGGGATACGAGATGCCCGGAATGTGGGGGTGCCGGACGTCTGGTTGTATCTTGGATACATGCCCGGAGGTTTCTCGCAATGCCAGGATTGGGCGTGAGTGATGAATGTGGATGCAAACATTGGTCCCGGGTATGAGATTTGTGGCGGTCCAAGATGAAAAGTGGAAATTAAACCATGACATGATATGCATGATGATATGATGATGATGATGATGATGATGATGATGATGATGATATGTGATGTGAAATAATGATGATCACCCATGGCATGACATGCATGATGATATGCATGATGATGATAATGATGATGATATATGATATGCATGATGATGATGATGATGATAATGATGCCATGATGATGATGACATGTGTGATGTCATGATGTCATGATGATGATGACATGTATGATATAATGATGCCATGATGATGATGACAAGTATGATATGATGATGCATGATAGTATGCGCATGGTTTCAAGGTAAGTAACGCCTGCAATGCATGTATGATTTGCATGATGCATTGAGTTGTTATTGGATTCCTTTACTTGCTGAGTGGTTATACTCACCCATTTTGGGGACCAACATTTCAGATTAGTAGATGGTTTGAACGGTTTGATATGACTGTGAGGAGGAGGATAGCAAGGGAAGGAGCTTTTGGACGCCGACACTGATCGATGGACTTTAAGTGTATGACTGTTGGAGGAAATGTCGGTCATCTTTTGGAGTGTAGCCAAATATAGAAGACTACGGCATTTTGATGTACCGATAAACGATGTCCATCTGATTTAAGTAAATAAAATGTGTACGGCTTTTACTTATAAATATTTAGTAGGTGTGCATCGTTTTCTGAATATAGGGAAGGGAGTTTGTTGGATGTGCTTCCGTATATGAATTGCGCAAGGGACCTATCATAAAAAAAAAAAAAAAATGTAAACCCCCAGGTTGTATGGACTCGTTGCAATTGAAATGGTATTAGAGTAACATGTTAATAGGGAAAGTGAAAGGTAAGCGAACTGTGGTGACCCTAACAGATCGGGGGCCGTCGAAGGGTGTCACAATTTTGGATCTTGGCGAGTTCAAAATGTTTGGAACCATTCCATATTGGTTTGGACCAAGCTTTCGGTTTCTACAAATTCTTATACTGCGAGAGAACATGTTCAATCGTAGTATTCCTTCACAGGTATGCTTACTCCCTGCGCTGCAGATATTGGACCTATCAGTGAATAATTTGACAAGAATGATTCCAAATTGTCTTGGCCATAAAAAAGGTATGAAACTGAACACAAGCATAGATGAATGCAACTCAATATCCCCTGGTTATGCTATCATCTTTTCAATTGGTTGGAATCAAGAGCATGTCAAGCAGGTCGCGAAGCGGATAAACCTTGACTGAAAAACACTTGATCTAATGCTTATGGTCAATTTGGATCTCTTGAGCAATAGATTGATTGGGCCAATCCCTGAAGAGCTTACCTTGCTTTCTGCATTGCGAGGCTTGAACTTGTCCAGCAAATTTCTTTCTGGAGACATCCCGACAATGATTGGAGACATGAAATCACTCGAGTCACTTGTCTTTCAAATAATGGCCTTTTAGGAACAATCCCACAAAGCTTTTCTACATTTACATCACTAAACAAACTAACTTGTCACACAACAACTTCACGGGGCCAATTCCCAAAGGGAATCAAATCCAGACCCTTGATGATCCTTCCATTTATATTGACAATCCTCTACTTTGTGGTGATCCTCTACCAAAGAAATGCCCTGGCATGAAGGCCCCTCAAGTGCCATAAGAGAATACTGATGAAGAAGGTAAGCTCGAAAAGGTGATATTTACATAGTCATAATGCTCGGGTTTGTGATTGGATTTTGGTGAGTTATTGGAGCTTTGGTGTGCAAGAAGAAATGGAGACGCGTCTACTTCAACTATGTGGATCATAAAAAAGACATGATCCACGTGGTTGTTGTATTCAAGGCAGCCGAGTTGAGGAGTAGATTGAGAAGAGCATAACCGGTCCGTTCTCCACATCAATCAATCCAATCTTTCATTGATCTTGTGAAGTTCTTGCTTTGTTGTTCAGGCAGCATCGTCTTTGGAGTTGGCTTCTTTCTCCTTATACAGTAGCCAATATTTTGTTTTCTTTAGTTTCAAGCTTGTCCAAGCAAGCAAATCATGTCATTTTGTAATTTAGTGTTAGTCAGCTTTTTAGCAGTACTTCATGTTATTATACTCATGATATTATACTGCTTGTCAATGATGTAAAACTAAGTGAGCAATTCCATTTCTTCCTATTTATGCTTTTGCTGCTAATTGCACGTTGAGGGTATACAACATCAACACATGAAATTATTAATGGCATAGTGCCCGCCAATGTCCGATGTAATCCTTTCCTAGGTTGTATTTCCTTTCTCAATCTTTAGACAATAGAAAATAACATCCATGTAAACAAAATCAGAATGGACAGCGCAGAAAAATTCTACCCGCGCAGAGAACAGAGTGAATCAGCTAGCTGACCATACAAGGAAATTAGTGAATCACCCAACTTATTAACATTGACATATCACTGAAAATGGGACGTAATTCTCGTTTTCTTTTATTTTCTTTTTAATCTTATTGTTTGAGATGAACTCAGGGTCCAATCACTGGAAAATGGAATTTCCATGGTCGACAGATTTTTTGCACTTGTTGGTAATTTCAAAGTCCGTTGGTAAAAAATGTATGAACCAATAACTTGCCGCGTAAGTAAGTCCCCAACATGATCAAAATTACTGTTTGGTTTTATTTATAAGGGCAAATCAAACTCAGGAAAATTTAGGCAGCCTGAAACTCAATCGAGAATTGCGGTGGGACACCCAAGTGTCAAAATTTGGTACAAGTGGACATATAAGTGTCAAAACTTCCAAAAGATATACTCAAGTGCCAAAATCAAAGAAGAATTGAACACTTAAGTTCCAACAATGAGCGACGCCAGATTTCCGGCGAGCCATGTTTTTGGTGAGTCTCATGGGGGTTGACACTTGAGTGTCCAATTTTTCTTAAAAAAAATGGCATTTAAGTATACTTCTTAGAAGTTTTGGTATTTATGTGTTCACCTGTGCTAAGTTTTGATACTTGGGGTGTATTTCTTCCGTCGAGAATTTGTAGTAGCGTTGAATTTGGTTTGAAGTAAAGGAGACGAGTTTAAATGGTGATATAATTAGTAATTTCCTTGACTCCCCCGTTGGAACTGGATTTTCTATGGTCGGCGTTGCGGAGTCAATGGGTGATAATAGCACCGGTCGGGACTTATGACTTACTCTCCGTCCTTACAGTTTTACACTGGTTTAATTTTCTGTGTCTTCCTCTCTAACCTCTCTTTTCAAAAGGTAAGTTATTTCCTTTTCAATCGATCTTAGGCATGGACAGTTGTGCATTCTTGAAAAAATGGCTCGAAACCTTTCCGAAGTTCGCATACAGAGACTTCTATGTTGCCATTAAATTGTGCAATGTAATTTTAGGTCACTCATGACTTCAATACGAATACCTACTTCAGGACATCATGTGCACCTCAACTCACGCGACTGATTGTAAACCCAACCAAGGGCATCGTGGCACCAATTATCGACCTGAAGGAAATATTGGTAAGATGATCAGCGTCGAATCTACAAGTGAATATTTCCTCACTGCCAACTTAAGAAATAGAAATATTTAGATGACTAATTACTTCCATACCAAATGAAATAGCTCGGCACTCAATTTGATAAAGATAAACAATCTCTAAATTTTAAAACGCGGTTTCATTTTTACTCTCAATATAAATGATGATTGGTGAGCTTACGTAGTATTTCATATACCTACTAATTATTAGACTGGCTAACTAATCGCCCTTGAAGACATAAAAGCAAAACCATCCTCTTTGATGTGAGGACGCAAAACCCATTAAGTTCACGATACAAAATTCGACACATATTCCACCG
Source organism: Eucalyptus victrix (assembly GCA_016097545.1). Lineage (NCBI taxonomy): Eukaryota > Viridiplantae > Streptophyta > Magnoliopsida > Myrtales > Myrtaceae > Eucalyptus > Eucalyptus victrix. The sequence continues at coordinate 14,394,988 of CM027835.1, forward strand.
ATGTCTCAATGCTCAAATAACTTCATCGATTCATTACTCATAATTAATTATTCATATAAGTGAATTAGAAATATTTACCAAGTTACGGCAATTTTTTAAAATATTTTTTAGCCTTTTTTTGTTTTTTTAAGAGAGATGCAAGATTGAATAAAAGTTAGTAATCTTAACAACCATGAAATAAGAGTCTGCTATACACATGACTTGTCTAATATAGATTCAGGTGGAGGATTTTTCATATATTTCATGACGTTCCAATTATAAGTTCTATATTTTGAGTTTTCTTTTTTTAATGAATCGGGAACCACCGTACAGCAACCGGCGACATAAACCCGAGGCGATGTTAACATAGGGACCTATCTCTCATGGCGCCACACTTAAGTCGCGCAATTGTGCATGCAGTGACTCAAACCTCCTACCAACCGGAAGAGAGGGGAACGGCTGAACCAACGCACCCACAGCGGGGTGGGTCTATATTTTGAGTTCTTTCTTTTCTTTTGGGGATAAACAAAATTATTCCGGGTCTTATATTGGAGACATACCTAATTTGAATTGATCGATGCAATATGCTGATTAATTTAGTCATGAACTTTTCAATTTTGTCAATTTAATTATAAACATTTACATGAAATTTTTAATATTAGTTATTCCCTTCAATTTTTCAAAGAAATCGTCGATGTGGCAGTCCGACCATCCTACGCGGCACACTGCCACGTCAGAGGTTTTTGATAAAAATTGATCGGATGGATTATGTTGGCTTTTCGAAAGAAAGTGTAGGATAAAATTGACAAAATTAAAAAGTTTATAATCGAATTATCATCCGTACATTGATGGGACTATTTTCTCGTCGATCCATCCATTCATTCATCAGACATTTTTCAGTCCTCTCGGGTTTGCGAATATCATTCTATCGTCCACTTCATTGTGCGGGTTATCACAGTAGCTTTCGAAGTCCCACTATTGGGATGGTGCTCTCTACTCGGTACCCACACTCACCTCCACCAAAATGAGTGGGCATTTTGGTGGACGCCCTTCACTCTCGGTGACTTGGGTTCTTGATTGTCCCATTTAGAGAAAAATCAGTTTTCTTCAATTCAACACACGTTAACGCCGGTTCCATTCAATACTCATTCCCCCATTTGGTCAGAGCTTGGCTTGGTTTGATTCAGTGTCATTTCCTTCCCTTGGAAAAATTGCAATACACCCCTTCTGAAATAGCCCTATGATAGTTTTTTTTTTTTTTTTTTTTGGCACAGAAACCGCAAGGTCATGCCCGTCTTGAAATAGCCCTCTGAAGTTGGTGTTACGTCTCGATCGACTTCGTCCTGACTGGTCATGTAAGTTAGTCCCCAATATTATCAGTAGTCACTGTGTTGTTTTATTTTTAAAGGGAAAAATCAAATTCAAGAAAATTTATACCCGCTTTTCTCGCAAACAAAACTCAATTGGAAATTTATAGAAGTGTGAATTTGGTCTAGATTATAGGTGCCATTTTGTTTTTCTTTTGTTTTGTTTTGTTTTGTTTTGTTTTGTTTTTTTTTGAAGTGCCATGTTTAAATAGCAATATAATTAGTGTATAGATTATAGTATGAAGGCTGTTTAGTACATCTGTTGATTAGTTTTATCTTGTGAACTCCTTCTATGAAATAACTTTGGACCAAAGTACCTAACTTTTCATGATTGCAGATTAAACGATCCATTTTCGTTATAATACTCAAACAAATGGCTATCGTTATGAATGTTACTTCTTTCAAACTCATGAACAATGCATCATCACTAAAAAGTCCATATTCAAGACAATGACTGAACAGTAGCATCTTATGGTTTCTGTCGCCCTAGAGGCCAATTTGCTCTTCCTTGATTTCCCTGCTGTAACTGGATTTCTATCCTCAGCGTTGCTGAGTCCATCGGAGATTACAGCACCGGTTGGGAATTATGACTTTGCTCTACCGTTTTGTAATTTTACTCTGATGAAATTTTTGTGTGTCCCGCTCTATACTTTCTTTTCAGAAGCCTTAGTTATTTCCTTTCCATTCGATCTCAGCCGTGGACAGTTACGCATTCTTGAGTAAATGGCTTGAAATCTCTCCGAAATTCAAATATTTTACGATATAATGTAATTTTAGGTCACTAATGACTTCGATAATAAGCATCTACCATTGACACCTAAATTTTTTAAATCACAATTAGTCATTCTTGCGTAAGAAAATTAGTGATATCTCTAAAGAAAAATATTAAAGTTCATGTTTGCATTGCATCTAGGATTACGAATCTTTTGTAAGAATTATTGTGGCCCATATTATGTGATTTATTATATGGTTTAATAATTATTGAAATGCTATAATTAATTATTGGTTACGAGAAGGTACGACTCTATTAAAACAAAAGGGTATATCGCTTTGATGGAAGGCACATTTTCAATGAACGTATAAATAGAGTCCCGTCCTCTCTCCACCCACATACGAACAACAATAACAAAAAGGATTTTGGTATTCTCTCCTTCATCGATTGAATACAGTAAGGTTTAGTGGGTTAAGGGAGAGAAATCGGATTTCTTCTTTTGGTTCGAGATCATTGGGTTTTCTACAACGATCATCACGGAAGCGTAGCGCTATGGAAAAAGGTATGTCTTCATCTAATTGTGAAAATCATGAAGATCAAAGATCATTGATTTGTTAAGAATTCCCGCATTAAGAATTATATGAATTATATTCTAACAGTTGGTATCAGAGCATTTGGTTTATGATCTCATGATTTTTCCGTTTAAAGAAATATTATGATTTATGCATGATGATTTGTTGAATGATCCTGTTCGTAGTATTTGTTGTTGTTGAAATGTTTTGAAAGGTTCTGTTAAAGAAAATCCGAATGATGGAACGTTCTTCATGGACTAAAATGGTGAAGAAAAGTTACTGTGCGCGAGTGGAAAAGGACGAAAATGAAAAAAAAAAATTCGGAATTTTGAGGGCAAGTAAGAAACTCGCCCATTCCGGGGAAAATCCGGCGATCCACCGCTTGATTTCGAACCCAAACCGTCGCATTGCCATGAGGAACATTAGCCATGAGATTTTCCGGTATATCGGTGTTCGCCGGAGGCTAATCGAGCAGCGGAAGCGGTGGTGGTGGAGGGTTTGCGTTTTGGGGAAACTTTGGTTTGATTTGGGGCCAATTTTTTGGTCATTTTCGCCGAAACTTAAAGCCATGTGGTCTTGCTGGCATGCTCTTCAAAACCCATTATTTATTTGTGTCAGGGATGGGCTGCCGGAGAAGAAACGGCGGCGGAATCACGGCTGAAAACGGCAAAAACCGGCGAAAAATTGCGTCTATGTGAGAGGAAGAAGGCGCATGGGCTCCACGCGCGCGCTGCAGTTGCAGGTGCATGGAACCCATGTGCCACGCGCCGTCACGCGCGCGCAAGCGCAAGCGCGTGGGATCCACGTGCGCGGGGCTTCCTGCGCGGTTGTAGGCGCGTGCAACGCACGCGCCTGCGCGCCGAACGCGCGCGTGCGGGGCACGCGCCCGCCGAGGACGAAGGCACGTGCTCGGCACGTGCCAGATGTCCCCGCGCGGACTTTTACGCTTTTGCCCCTCCCGAGGCTCCTAATTACTGTTTTGCCCTCCTTTTGATGGTTATTTATTTTTCTGCTCCTGTTTAATTTATAATTACGATTCTACCATTATGATTATTTACCATTTTGCCCCTAGATTTTAAATATATGATTCTGACCTAATGGAATTATGATTTTACGATTTTGCCCTTATGCTTTGATTAAGTTGTTGTCATTGTGTGCAAATTTGGTAAATATTTGTATTTTACAATATTGAAAATTCATATTATGAATGGTTTGTTAGTCACCAAAGTAACCGAACCTTGAAGTCTTTTGAATTTTTGATATTGTAAATTATTTTATTCAATTACCCATGATTAATTGATGCTATATATGAAATTGATATGTTTTATATCATTATTGGAATTATGGGTATATTGAAGTTCATTTATTATAAGAACTTAGGGATTAACCCAAAGGTTAATTATTTTCTTATAATTCATGAACATGATGGTTGATAATTAATATGATTTGTTAAATTTGTTTGTATATCCAAAGATAACAAATATATTTTAATAAGATATATTTACAATTATCAAATAAAAGTTATTAGCATTATTATGGTTTATATATATTTGTATATCGAGGATCGCCCAAAGGAGAACTATGATGTGCATGTGTAGTTTAGTTTGAATATGATTAGGTGATATTCTCAAAGCATTAACGCATGAGTATTTTCTTGCACATTTGCAGTATCTGTACCTGTTTCACTTTATTCGTACGCCTCATCTGTTCCCTTATTCAATGGGATAAATTTTCCTGATTGGAGTGAACAAGTCCAGTTTCACTTAAGTGTCCTGGATCTTGATTTAGCGCTTCAAGCTGAGAAACCAGCTGCTATTACCGATGAAAGTAGCGATGATGAAAAGTCTTTCCATAAAGCTTGGGAAAGATCGAACAGACTGAGCTTAATGTTCATGCGAATGACAGTTGCAAACAACTTAAAGACTTCTCTTCCCAAGACTAACAATGCTAAGGAATTTATGAAATTTGTGGAAAAGCGTTCTCAAACTGCTGATAAGTCACTTGCTAGTACACTGATGAGCACACTGACCACCATGAAATATGATGGTTCGTGTACCATGCATAAGCATATACTTGAGATGACTAATTTAGCAGCAAAGTTAAGAACTTTGAGAATGAATGTGGATGAGTACTTTTTAGTACAATTTATACTTAATTCCTTACCTCATGAACAATATGGGCCATTTCAAATGAATTACAACACTATAAAGGATAAGTGGAATGTAAACGAATTGACAAGTATGTTAGTTCAAGAGGAAACAAGGATGAAGAATCAAAAGGCTCATTCTGTTCATCTCTCAAGTTATCAAGAAGTTCGAAAGAATTTTAAGAGGAAAGGTGGAAGGAGCAAGAAGAAAGGATTACACGTCCTGAGTGACTCTTCAAAGGCTTCTCAAATCCACAAGAAGAAACGCAATCTTATTAAGTGTCATTTTTGCAACAAAATTGGACACTTGAAGAGAGATTGTCTGAAATGTAAGGCTTGGTTCGAAAAGAAAGGTAAGCCTTGTGCTTTAGTATGTTTTGAATCAAACTTTACTGAAGTTCCTTATAATACTTGGTGGATTGATTCTGGTACCACCACTCATGTGTCAAATACGATGCAGGGATTTCTTACGATCCAAACTATAAAGCCAAATGAAAGCTATGTGATTACGGGGAATAGAGACAAAGCTCCAGTTGAAGGCATTGGCACTTATCATTTGATCTTAGATATCGGGCATTATTTGGATTTGTTTTGAACCCTTTATGTACCTACATTTTCTCGCAATTTAGTTTCTTTGCCAAGACTTGATGTGGCGGGATTTTATTGTAAGTTTGGATCTGAATCTTTCAGTTTATTTAAGAGTGATACTCTTATTGAAATTGGAACTTTATGTGATGGTCTCTACAAATTTAGACTTGATAATACTTTTGTTGTCAAAGTCATTCACATATTTGAAAAGCTGGACCGACAAGGTTTGATTTTCATGTAGCATTGTCCAATATTCTTATGGTCCCTACTCGTCTAAGGTAGACTTGAGGCCAATATCTTCAACAAAATGTGCTTGTTCACGCATGCTGAGCTGACCTGTTCGTCGAGGGACAAAACTCTAGAGCGACGCATTGATTTTTTTCCTAATTCATATATATGTAACATCATGGTTGTGTGCCTTTACTGGAAAAACCTTATAGACTTGGTCGTGGCCATACATGTTGGCGTGAAGAGGCCTCTCTGGTTGGACTTGGAGCGATGGTACTTGGCGCTGTGTCCATTATAATCTTTTACTGTTTTATCAATTCCTATACATATGCCACTTTCTTTATGGGATTAGATTTACCGATGGCCCTTATATTTTAGCTTGAAAATCAAAATCCCCTCTACTTTTTTTAAAGCATCTCTCTACTACTTAAAAGTATGGTAAAAGCCATCAAAAACCTTAAACTACGACCATTGTGAAATATTTATCCTGAACTTTTTTTTTTTGTAATATTAAAAATCCCAAACTTTTACCTATGTGACACATTTATCTCAAAATATTGCAGTGTCACACATTTACTCCACACTTTTATTTTGTGACATAAAAAATCTCAAACTTTTCTTTTGTGACACCAAATACCTCAAACATTTTTCTATGACACCAATTTTTTGGGTAGATGTGTGACTTGACTATAAGTCTGGGGTTTTTGGTGTTACAAAACAAAAGTTTAGCGTTTTGATGTCACAAAAGTATAAGTTTGGGTTTTTTGGTGTCAAAAGAAAAAAAGTTTTGTGTAAATGTATTACTACACGTGTACGAGTTTGAGATTTTTTATGTTACAAAAAAATATTGGAATAAATGTTTCACAGTTGATAAAGTTTGAGATTTTTTTGTGCTTTTTCCCTTAGAAGTATCATGACTAATCATTCCGTTATACGTTGCCATTCAATTTCTATGAACAAGATGCCAGCATACCTATTATGTGGTACTCCACTCATATAATTATTTTAGGAAAAACAGATGCTAAATTAGGCAACATAAACATTATAAAAAGAAATGGGCACAATTACGAGAGAGCTCCATTATGACCCACCATTACCATGAACTCCAACTCTAAGTTAGCATTGGCCATGGCTATTCAAGCTCAAGCTCGCAAATGGCCATGGCCACGATGTCTATTTGAGTCACAAAGCTTGAGCCATGGCTACTTGATCTTTGAGCTCGTGGCATTGCCGCATGAGCTTCGATCTTGTAGCAGTCATATTTGCTCAATTCATGAGCCATAGAGCTCACGACCCATAGCTACTCAATTGCTTGTCATGAGTCGATACAAATAATAGTGTTTTTGCATTAGTATAGGCAATATATTTTGTGGGTTTTTGTTTTCGTAAAATGAAGAACCTTAAAAGGAGAGAGAGAGCCTACATTTGGAGAAAGAAAGAAAAATCCTTAACAAATAAAATAAAAATTCACGTAAGAAAATAGTTAATAGTGTTCCAACATAGGGATGACCAATGGCACTTAAGTGCAATAACGGTTTCGAATAAAAAGAAATATAAAATCACCAAAAATTCTAAATTATATTTACTGTGATATATTTATCCCAATCTTATTTTATGACACCAAAATCTCCAAATTCATACTTATTTTGCATATTTACTTTGAACTTATATAATGTGCCACCTAAAACTTCAAATTTGTATGATGTGACATATTAACCCCAAAAAATTTGGTGTTATAGAAAAAAATTTAGGATAAATGTGTCACACATGTATAAATTTAAAATTTTTGGTGTCACCAAAAATAATTTGGAGTAACAACCGTAACGTGGGCTCTGGTGATTTTTTCACTGTTCATCCGATTTCTTGTGTGCTTGATTCCCGAAGTGTTGAGCGTTCGTTGAGGCCAATTCTTAGGGATCTGTGGTGCCTTGAAGGCATCTTCAAAACCCATTCAAGCTCAGCCTGGTATGTGCTCCTCCTTGGGTTTGATGGCCAGTTTTAGCTAGGGTTTTTCGCCCTTGTTTCTGCGTTTTTGTTTCTGTGCTGCTATGATTCCCGGAATGGCTTCGGCCCAAAATGAGGGGCCAAGGTCTGGAATTCGTAGCCCTCCCCATTTCGATAATGGTCCATCCCCTTCTGGTGGTCCCGTGAATGAGAATAGGGGTGTTACCGCCTAGACCCCTGCTGGTCTGAATGATGCTCCTGCTCGTGCTCGATTTACCCAAGCTCAAGGTGGGCCAAGGGGTAGGAGTAGAGGTAGGTCGGGTTCTAAATGGCCTCAGAGAGCAACCTTGACGAACTCCAATCTTTGTACTTGGGCGAGTGTGGCTGTGGCTAGGGTGTCAACCAAAGGATGCGATTTGGAGTTCTGCCCTCCAACTTATGTTGATAATAAACCGGTTATTGAAATGACCGATGAAGATCCTCAAGTCGCCGATCCTAAACTTCAAGATTGTCTTGTTGGCTACTATATTGGGAGGAGAATTCCCTTCAAGGTTACTGAAGCTGCTTTCAAGAAAGCTTGGGGCGTGAACTTGGTTGAAGTTATGGCCAATGGAAAGAGATTTTTCTTTTTCCACATTCCGGACAATGATTTTCGGAGGAAGGTATTAGAAGGTGGGCCTTTTACCGTCTCAAAAGTGCCTATTGTTCTTCAACAATGGAGGCCGGCCCTAGAGCTGAGGATGGATGCTCATCTAATCGTTCCTGTGTGGGTAAAGCTTATAAATCTTCCTGCTGCTTTTTTTTCCTCTCAAGCAATTAGCAAAGTTGCTAGCGCCGTTAGGAGGCCGCTCTATGTAGACCAAAGAACGGAATAGATGAAAATGTTAGCCTATGCTAGAGTCTGTGTAGAAATCATAGCAAAGCAACCTTCGTGTGAATCAATTAAGGTGGTTCATCATGGTGAATCATGCATGGTTGATATAGAATATGAATGGAGACCCACGGCTTGTGCAGGGTGTGGCATTTTTGGCCATAAATGCAATCTAGTTGCTGCGTGTTCTATTGAAAAGATTGTTCAACAACCCTTGATCGTTACACCTCCGATCCCTCAATATGTGTCTTTGGCCCCTGCTCCTCTTCCTCTGTCTCCAGGTCATGCAAATCCCCCTCAGCATGTACAGACTAAAGACAGTACACGAGACAATCCGTTATTTATTAATAGGCCGGATGTTGGACATTGCCCAGCAGGGGAGACCACTTCGGATCGGCACATGATTGCAGACCCTGTTGATGAACATAATGCTCCTCAAGCAGACTCTGCTGTTGCTCGCAAGGTGGCCTCACCTCTCATCTTGACTCCTTTTGTGACTAATTCATCTTCGGTTGATGAGGGATGGCAACAAGTAAAAGGGAAGAAGAAAAAGCAACCTGCAACTAAAGAGGCGGATTCTTTCAATTTAGCTCGACTTAGTGAAGGTAGGCAGCAGTTGAAGTTGAAGTTGAAGACTTTGGCACCAATTAAACCACCACTCCTTCCACCTATGCAGATTTCTAAAGGCCTCTTGAAGGCCCCTTCCAAGGTGCATGATGGTCGTGTAAAAATGTCACACTCGATTTCCTACTCGGATACTGCTCAGTGCTCCGATGAAATTGGTAGTTCTAGTTTACATGTTGCTTTGGACGATGAAGATTTACTTTCCATCAATTCTTCTCCTCGGGCATAGATCTCAGATGTAAGGCCAGAAAGTCTCCAGGAGCAACTGTTGCTTCTCCGACCGGACCCGCCCCCTTCGGTGAACACCAACACGACCTCTACTGGTCGTAAGGCCTCTAAGAAGAGGTGATTCTCTCCCTACCCTATTGTAAATATGTATTTTGGGTTTTGGAATGTTAGGGGTATTCTCGGTCCTATTAGACAAGCTGAGATCAGGAAGCTTGTTTGACTCCATCTCCTCGACCTTATTAAGAGGATGGAAGTGGACGGCTAATTATGACTACTCTCCGCGAGGTAGAATATGGGTCGGGTGGGACCCCAATGTTGTTGCTTTTGATCCTCTCTCTTCTAATGCGCAAGCTATTCATGGTTACCTTACTTTCAACATCTCTAGCATGAGTTGCTATATATCGGCAGTCTATGGAGATCATACTTTCGTGCGACGTAGACCCTTATGGGATGATCTTATCCGTTACAATGAAGTCTTGCAGGACTCAGCTTGGCTTGTGGTCGATGATTTCAATGCCATAAGAGACCCCTCGGATAGGGTTGGGGGTTCAAATTCTTGGATTTCTAATTTTGGTGAGTTTCGGTTATGCCTAGCTCGACTGATTTGGTGGATCTTCGTTATGTTGGCCTCCGTTTTACTTGGTCTACATCGTCCGGTGCTACAAGGAAGATGCGTAAGATTGACCGCGTTCTGATTAACTCTAAATGGAACCAGCAGTTGCCCTTCTCTGAAGCTTCTTTTCTTAACTCGGGGATCTCCGATCACTCTCCTATGATTGTCAGAGTTCCTGATCCAATGCTAAGAAGAAAGCCTTTTAAATACTTTGACTTTTGGTTAGAGCACCCGGATTTCTCATCAATTATCAATCATGCTTGGGATAGCCTGGTGTGGCGAGTACCAATGTTTCGCCTTGTGTCTAAACTGAAGATTGTAAAAGGTCGCCTCAAGACCCTCAAGACAGAATCTTTCTCGAACATCTCGGTGAGAATGGTAGAAGCCTGAGAAGCTCTTCGTAGCACTCAAGTTGGTCTTCAAGTTGATCCCGCTAATTCTTCTCTTGCAAATCTTGAGAAATTTCATTGTCGTGCTTTTGTTAAACTGCGTCTCCAAGAAGAATCATTTTACTATCAAAAGTCTCGGGTGAAATGGGTAAAGGAGAGTGATCGAAACACCAAGTTCTTTCACCACTCTGTGAAGAATAGACAACTCAATAACCACATCCTTTCAGTGAAAGATCCATTCGTTTCCATCATCATAGACCCTTTTCTTGTGCCACAAGTGTTTGTATCCTATTTCTCTGAGCTGCTTTCACCTCGGGTGGGTCTTTCTAAGCCTTCTCTTCAAGAGTTGAAGACGTTCATCCACCGGCCACTCTCAGATGCGCAATGCTACTCTATCGCCTGTCCAGTTATTGATGTCGAGATAAAGGAAACACTCTTCTCTCTTGCAAGGGGTAAAGCCTCGGGTCCTGATGGTTTCTCTGTTGAATTTTTCAAAACCAATTGGGAAACATTCGAGTCACTCATCTTAGAAGCAGTTAAGCGCTTCTTTTCTTCGGGATATCTTCTAAAAGAGGTAAACAACACTATCCTTGCTTTAATTCCCAAAGTTCCGAATGCTTCTATTGTCACGGATTATAGGCCTATTGCATGTTGTAACACTATTTATAAGGTTATTACAAAAATCCTTGCCAATCGAGTGGCTGTTATGTTAAATGATTTGATTAGCTCTTCCCAAAACGCATTTGTTAAAGGTAGAAGAATAAGAGATAACATTCTTCTAGCTTAGGAATTGTTTTTTGGTTTCCACTTAGAGCCATATCTACTTAAATGTGCCATCAAAGTCGATTTTCAAAAGGCGTACGATACGGTCGATTGGGATTTCTTGGAACTCACGCTTCTGGCTTTCAGGTTTCCTGATTGGATCATCCGTTTGCTTATGGTTTGTGTTAGAACACCTAAATTCTCTGTATCTATTAATGGTGAATTACATGATTTTTTCTCTAGCGGTCGTGGTCTTCGCCAAGGTGATCCCTTGTCGCCTTATCTATTTACGCTTGTTATGGAGGTGTTCTCAGGGATTTTAAAGGCCCGATCTTCGGTGAAGGAGTTTAAATACTTTTGGAGATGCAAGAAAGTGAAGCTCTCTCACCTATTTTTTGCCGATGACATTTTTCTTTTTTGCCAAGCTGATTGGGTCTCGGCTACTGTGCTTAAGAGAAGTTCAGACATTTTCTCATCTTGGAGTGGGCTGAATCCGAACAAAAACAAGAGCGAAGTGTTTCTCTTTGGCGGTTCCATTTCTATTAGAGATAATATTCAGCTTGCATTTGGCTTCCAGGAAGGTACACATCCGATTCATTACCTGGGGGTTCCTATCATCTCTTCTAGACTCGGGAAAGGTGATTGTATTATGTTGATTGATCGTATCAGCGCAAGGATTCAATCTTGGACCCATCGGTTTTTATCCTTTGTAGGAAGGCTTCAACTTATAAGGTCAGTGCTGCATTCTATCCAGGCCTTTTGGGCAAGTGTTTTTTCTTTGCCTGCTTCTGTCATTGATAGGATTGAACAATTGTTAAGACAAATTTTGTGGAAGGGCACCTCACTTGGTCGTGGCGGGGCCAAAGTGTCTTGGGATGATATTTGTCTCCCTAAGGAGGAAGGTGGTTTAGGTATTCGTAAGCTGAAAGATTGCAATACAACCTCCTTGCTTAAATATATTTAGTTTCTCTTCACCGATAAAGAATCTCTATGGTGTTGTTGGGTTCATTCATATTTCTTAAAGAAGGACAATTTTTGGAATTCTTCCCAACCCACCGTGTGTTCGTGGGTGTGGAAAAAAATACTGCAGATTCGAAGATTTTTCGGGTCATCTTTCTTTTGGCAGATTGGTCATGGTTACTCAGGGGGTGCATGATAATCAAAATTTCTGTTCCAGAAATAATTTTTCTATTTCAGTCCTATTTTTGTAATAGAAACCTGTTTGATAAACCTACTCAGTTTTTCTATTTCTGGAATAGATTTCTGTTCCAGAAATTGATTTGGAAGAGAAATCAGAAATAAATTCTCTCACTAAACCCTAATTTCGGTGAGTCCTCCCTCATCTCCTCTACGTCTCTGCCTCCTCCTCCTCCTTCGCCTCTCCTCATTTTATTAAAAATAAAAATAAATAAAAATAATATATTCATTTTATTCATTTAAAAATAAAAATAAAAATATTAAAATAAATAAATTATTTTTATTTATCATTTTATTTTTAGTTTATTAAAAATAAATTAATTTAATTAATTTAAATAATTTATTTATGATAAATAAAAATAAATTATTTTTATCAAAAATAAATTTAATAAATTTATTTTTATTTGCCTTGAGTGTTTTGCCAAATAAATTTATTTTTATTTTTATTTTTTATTGTAAAATAAATTTACTCGTAAAATAAAATAAAATATAATAAATAAAATACATTTATTTTTAAGGATATTTTAATTTTAAAATAAAATGATATTTTTATTTTTTTATGATTTATTTATTTATTTTTTTAATAAATCATTTTTATTTTTATTTTTATATTAAAGGTCGTCGGTCGCCGCCGCCACCGTCCGAAATGAAGAAATTTTGTGTCATTATCAAACGAATTTCTATTTTTAGAATAGAAATTTTGTGTCGTTATCAAACGGTTATTTTTGATTAGAAACTCTTTTAGAAATAGAAATAGAAAAATCTATTTCTGTTCTGGAAAATATTTCCGGAATAGAATGGTTGTCATGCACGCCCTCAGTTTCTCTATGGCACGACCATTGGCTAACTTGTGGACCATTACATTTGTTTGTACCATAGAATCTTATGGCGAGTTTTGACCTTCCAAGCTATGCAGTGGCGGCCGATCTCTTCTCCCCTGTAGGTCAATCGCTTAGACTCTTCCTCGCAACGTGGGGCATCCCTATTCTCGATCGCTCCACGACCCATGACCGCTTCACTTGGCACAATGACCCTTTAGGTTCCTTTTCGGTTGCTTCCGCCTGGAATACTATCAGGATTAAAAAGGAATGTGTGCCTTGGGCTTCTTTTATTTGGGATAATGCAATTGCCCCTAGGTTTCAATTTAATATGTGGCTAATCACTAAAAATCGGCTGCCAACTTAAACCTTACTCCTTTCTCATGGAAGAATCGAGTTTTTAGTGTGCGCCTTCTGCAGTTCCGTTCCTGATTCCGTTGACCACTTGTTTTTTGAATGTGAGACCTTTGCAACTCTAGCACATTTGTGGGTTTTTAGGTGTAATCTTCCTTGGAGGAATAGGACGTGGGTGGATAACCTGTCTTGGGTGTTAAAATTCCTAACTGGAAAGGATTTCTTTCATAGTATTGCACATTTCTCTTTCGGGACCATGTGCCACCTTATCTGGAAGAAGAGGAATTCCATCATTTTTCGGGGAGATTCCTTGGTAATCCCAGCTATGAAAAGTCACCTGATCAAGGTTGTGAAAGACAAGGCTCTTGCGTTTAATAATGCTTCTGCCTACTCCAAGAAACAAAAGACTCCAGAGAAGCTAAGGTTTCGATCCCTCTGTGTTTGAATCGGCTACATCTTCCTAACACCCTCTCCGTTCTTTGCCTTTTTGATTGAGGGTCGGCGGTCTAGTTTGTGGTAGTTTGTAGTGCCGTGGGTTGTTTAGCATGTTTCCTTTTGCCTTTGTATCTTTTGATTTGGCTCCCTCTCACTCTCCCTGTTTTCCCGCAGCTAGAGTGTGAGTTTTTGGCTCCGTATTCTTGTATATTTGTCCAAAGCTTAATATATTCTTACCCTTCACCAATATATATATATATATATATATATATATATATATATATATATATTTTTTTAGAGTAAATGTATCATAGTTGACAAAATTTGGAGTTTTTGTGATTTTTTTCCTTAAAAGAAATTAAATGAATGACTTTGATTGTTGAGCAAAAGTAGAGAGATCGTTTATCAATGCCTTGATCTTTTAAAGTATTGTGGAATCTAACTAATAAAACAGTAAAATAGACAAAATAAGAAAATAAATTAGACACCAAATTTAAATGATTCTATTGATGTGACAAATGTCCACGGGGAGAGTAGCAAAGAATTTCACTCTAGATCAAGCAATCTAATGAAAATTACAACTAGACTTAAGTTACTCAAACACTCTTATGTTTTCCAAGATCCAATTATACATAATAATTCACATAGTATTTAGTGTCATGCCCCGATTTTCAAGCGCGTGCCCATCCCTTGGTGGTCAATAAAATTTTGCAACTTCCCAGGATGAGTCACCGACTCTTTTTTATTTATTGCATATGCAGAAGAGAATAACAAATCCCCTAACAATAACCATCTCGGGATAGAAAAATAGGACAACAGATTCTCAAACAAAACATGCTTTTATAAATCAACCGAGTCCAGACAAAAGTCAACAACCAAAGACTTCAAAAGACCAGCTCTCAAAAGAAGCTGTCCTATCTGACCTACACTTTAGATCCCCTCAGCTCGACTTTAGGTCATCCATCCTACAGTCCTGAAATGTGACATCCTGAATTTCGGGTGTTAATTAGGCAATTCAGGCCTAAATAGAATTTTTAGGAATTAAATATTAATTTTCGAAATTAATTATTTAATTATTTATTTCCCGGAAATTCAACTGGGACGGCCAGTGACCGGATTTTATGTTGATGATCATGGTGCAGTCCGTTTATTTAACTGAGTTTTATATTGTGCTAAATTGAATTTATTGAATTTATTTATTTATTTTCCGAAATTAATTATTTAATTATTTATTTCCCGGAAATTCAACTAGGATGGCCAAGACCAGAATTTCGCGCTGATTGTTGTGGTGTAGTTCGTTTATTTAATTGAGTTCTAAGTAGTGCTGGATTAATTTAATTGTGGATTTTTAGGAATTATTCCTAAATTGAATTAATTTGAGTAATTGATTAGTGAATAATTGAGTATTGGTTGCCAGTGACAAAGGTATTGTAGTAGACTATCGATCATACTGAAAATTATGGAAATGAAAGTGAGTGTCTAAGATGTATGCTGACCCGATGCCTAGACATGTCATCTAGGAATTCGATCATGTGTATAATGGATTCATGATAGGTTATATATCACCTTGGAGAAGGCACGTGCGCTCGGTGAGTTGGCCTATCACCTGGGAGAATGCACGTGGGCTCGGTGATTAAGTGTGGCATCTTGAAAGAGACACGTGGGCTCGGTAATTTGATGCATTACTTCGGAGAATGCACGTGGTCTCAATGAGTACATTTGGCATCTTAAAGAGACACGTGGGCTCGGTGACTTGATGCATCGCCTTGGAGAATGCATGTGGGCTCGCTAATTCAGTATGGCATCTTAAAGAGACACGGGCTCGGTGACTTGATGCATCGCCTTGGAGAATGCACGTGGGCTCGCTAATTTAGTATGGCATCTTAAAGAGACACGTGGGTTCGGTGACTTGATGCATCGCCTTGGAGAATGCACGTGGGCTCGCTGATTCAGTATGGCATCTTAAAGAGACATGTGGGCTCGTGACCTGATGCATCACTTTGGAGAATGCACGTGGGCTCAATGAATACGTATGTCGTCTTGAAGAATGCATGTAGGCTCGGTGACTAGATATCTCACCGTGAATAATGTACGTGGCTCCAGTATTCGAGAATGGCATCTAAAAGGGCATGTGGCTCGGTGACTTAATGTACCACCTTGGCGAAGAGGTCGCCTTAGAGAATGCACATGGGCCCAAGGTTTGAGGCATGTGGCTCGGAGACTTGGTATGTCGTCCTGGAGAATGCACGTGGCCTAACTTCTAGATATTCCACCCTTGGAGAATGATTTGGATGACATGTAATCGACTAGGTCGATTGATCGATGATTCGATCTAAGTGTGATTCGATGTGATTCATTGCCTTAATCTGATGTTGTGTATTGATTGAATGAATGGAATTGATCATGAATAGTCTTATTGGCGTGTAATCGACTAGGTCGATTTGATTGATGTTTCGATCAGTGATGTGATTGTTAGAGTGCCTATTTGATTTGTGCTAATATGCAGGTGAAATCTGAGGTTAAGGTAAGTCCTCTGACTCATGTTGTGCATAGGCAGTCCTAAGGTGTATTAGTTTACTAATCGAGTCTTAGGGGATAGAACTTACTGAAATGTAGTCTCATCTCAGTTGTGGGACAACATTTCAGGACCCTGATGAAGGACTTGAGGAGAAAGAACTCGAAGAGGAGTATCTGAAGAAGAACCCCGAGGATGATCCAGAGTAGAATCCTGATGACTTTTGTTGTGGAACTTGTTAAGTAGAAACCAATCTTTTTAAGATGGCTTGTATATGTATATGTATGACTGAGTATTATAGATGTACATAGGGTGTTGGCTTTCAGGTTCGAGTTTCTAGTCCTACTTGTATATCCCATTACTTTATTGTCTGGGTATGTTTATAACTGCTTCCGCATGTGCTATTACAAAGGAAAAGGTCGGCGATATGTAGTCATAGGGATATCGCATTTGAAAATTGACCAAGGTAAGAGATGTGCGCATGCCTAAGGATTGAGGCGTGACATGAAAAGTTAAAGCTCACAACAGGGTGAGATATAAATCTCTACGAGTTCACGCTCTAAATCTTGATTAGGAGGGTAATATGCCAAAAGCGTCCTAATCACACAACCACATAAACATATAGCCACCGAGACTTACCTCGTCTCAGATCCTCCCGTAGGTCGTCATAGTTCATATCATAACCACATGCACATAGCAAATTCACACACCAATTGGAACATCTCAAATCAGATTTCGACTAATCACCACATCTCAATCGATCATACATTTCAAGTGATTACAATCACATAGACACACCCTATCATGCATTTCAATTAACTATTGCTACAAAGGCATGATCTAACTGTCACACAGTGGATTTAACCATCATATAGCGAATTTAACTAGCACACAGCAGATTTATCCGTTACATGGCGGATCTATCCGTCACGTAGCAGACCTAACCGTCATACAACGATTTTATCCGTCACATAACGGATTTATCCGTCACATAGCGGATTTAACTGACACACGGCGGATCTATCTGTCACATAGTTAGGCGTCGTCTCGCCCCATCGAGTATGACAACGTCTACTTCAAGATGGCTTTCCACCTGAAAGCATCGTTCACCCGACACACAGCGGGAGACGAAATCTCTTAACCAACACACGATTATCCAATCCCAACCAAGGACATTGTGCTTCGCACTTAAATTTTTCAATTAAAATAAGGTCCTGGCCTATTTTTTTGTGTTAAAAATACCTAATAAAATAATTGTATGCGGGTATATAGTTGGCCTAAACAAAAAATATAATATATTTCTTTTGGAAAATCCTACTATTTTCAATAAAAATATTTTTGGCGTTGTAAACCAACGCCCGGTATATTTCTAATTAATATTGGAAATTCACAAATTTTGGAATAAATTACCAAAATTCCAATTAGCACTCAATTTGCACAATTTAACACTCAATTGTAGAAATTAACTACACCATTGCAATCAGCACGAAATTCGGTCACTGGCTATCCCAACACTAATTTCTGGAAAATAATTTACTAATTAATTAATTAAATAAATGCACATTAATTCAATAAATACAAACTTAGGCTTAAAATTGCTAATCTAACCACCTATTGAACTAATTAAATTATCCTAACCATTCTAACTATAAGGCCACACAATAAACTAACTAATTACAATTTCTAACCACCTAAATCACTAATCTAACTAATCTAAATTAATTAAACAAACTAATAATTAAACTAATCACACTTAAATTCATATAATCACCCCTTAAACGTTATTAGTTTACTAAGTAGAGTTTAGTGTATAAACTCATCGGTTTAACGCGAAAAACAGGTTCACCGCAACAGCGGCGTGACGGCGGCCAAAACTCAAGCTTGCGGCGGTGCCAACGGGGCTTGGACCAGGCCTGAAAATGGCCCAACAAATCTCAGCCCAAGCTGAGATTTGCTCTTGAACTGAGCTGGACCAAAGCTGGGCTGAAGATGCGGGCCGTGGGCGCTGGAATTTGGGGCCGGACGTTGGGCTGACTTCAACGCAACAAGGGCCAGAGGAAGGCGGAAGGCGAGCTGGCTTCGGGCGGGACGGCTGGCGTGAAGAATCGTTGAAGTTGAGCTGGCGGTGGCAGCGAGAGAGAAGAACGACGGTGGGGACAGGGATGCTGGAGTCAACGTTGTGGAATTTGCTGAGGAGAAATCCACTGGAGTTTGACTGGTTGACGCGCGGCAGAGCTGGGGAAACGCTGGAGCTGCTTCAATCGCTGCTGGGGGAGAGGGAGGATGTGCGGCAGCAACTGTTTCGATGGCTTGGAGGCATGCGGTCGACGATGGAGGGTTTACTCAGCAGCTTCGCGGCAGCGGAATGGAGGCGTGGGCGTGTGGGGCTACGGGGGCTATTTCGGTGGAGATGAAAAAAAAACGAAGATGCAGAGGAAATGAAAGCAAAACCGAAGGGGATGAATCTGGCGTGAGGTGAACAGCGAGAGAGAGAAGAGTCGGTCGAAGAAGATGGGAGAAAATGGGAGAAAAGTCAAATAGATATTATCTAATTCATCATTAGATGTCCAAGAAATCTTTCAAGCTTATCCTCATGTCCCCTAATTCTTTCTTGAAGATAAATCCACAAAATATCCAATTTGATGACAAATGTTGCACCCCCATGCCTAGTCCGAATTTCTTCAATTTTGGACCTCAATTTCTTCTCCAATCTCTCAATTTGATGTCCAATTTTGTTGTGGAAATAGCCCACACAATTTCTATAAATCCCCATCACCAAATAGCTCGGTTTGGAAGCCAAAATTCCCTTTAATTTGGCCAAATCCGAATTTCCGTTCATTTCCAAATCATTCGAATTGATTTTCAGTAAAAATCTTGAACTTGACGGAATTTCTCCGAAAGACAAGACAACGTCCTATAAATAAATCGTGACATGCTCGAACGTCCGATTCCAAAACCAAATTCAATTTCGTGATTAAAGTCGACCGAACGCGATTTTAGTCCAATCCGATCTATCGGGTAACTTTTAGGGATTTTACCGCGGATATATCCCTTAACGGCTTCACCCAATAGATTTGTTAACTCGTGAGTGATCAGCTTAGAGAAAAAGGACCATAGGCGCGTCGACGAAATGCCCATTTCATATATTCGAGATGGGGTCGAAATTCAGGATGTCACATTCAGTCTTACAATTCTTCACAAAATAATCTCTCAATCTCAAAAAGAAATTAAATAAATCCTCACAAGATTTAATTGAGTCCAACACATAAGCTATTAATGTTATTCCATGAAGAACCCACTAGCAAACCTGCAGTGCCAATTGGCCGTCACTAACAAATATAGAACTTCCCTTGACATTCACTAAAATCTACACGTTAATATTTCTTCATAACCAACGGAGCAATCCACAATTGTATATTTATATTTAGGGTAATTTCATAATAAATCATGAACCGGCACACTTATAATAAATTTATCTAAAACTTTGATATACTTGTAATAAATTTACCCTCCATTAATTTCCTTCAAATTTTGTCATCAATTCAATCTAGAATTCCTCTTACAACCACTAGACATATAACTCAGATTCCAATCTCTTAGTGAGGTTTTACTAGACCCCGTCAAGCAACTGCAAAAGTTATCCGTGCTCTCGCTGCAAACACCAAAAGGCCCACAAAAATTGCGGACTTGACATTGTTTCGGGGGTTTGGGACCAGAACATGTTCCACTGCTGTGAGGGCAGCCAGGAAAGCATCTGCATTTGCCCAGAAAGATCCATCACGAATCTTGATGGGGTAGTGCTACCATCTTTCCTTCTATAAGTGAAGTAGCTCTCATTTTCATTGTCCACAAAGATGAAATCGAAAATAGCGTTTGCTTTCAACTTAGGCACGTTGTCATACACTTTATTCTTACTATCCCACTTCCCGGTGGTACAATAACAAAACGACATGTTCCACAATATGAAGTACTCATTGGATGGCTGCAGCTGGAGAGAGAACAAACCTGTCGAAGGATCCTCGGCGTTCTTCCATGATGTCAAGACCGTGTTTTTGCGCTTGTTGATCCCTAATTTCGCACTAGGAAGCCACGTGTGTGTGTTGGATTATAATGTCTCAATGCTGCTGTTTTCTGTTCTGTTTTACTCTGTTTTTTTATTAAAAAAACAGCCAAGTTCATTTATTTATGCATTTAGTGTTTTTTGTTATTTTCTAGGAAGTTAATAGCACGTTTGTGTGCAGTTATGTGTTGCACGTACGTGAGCAGTTTTTGCTTTGTATTTAGTGGTTGTACTCGACAGTTTTTTTTTCTTAAGCACAAGACGTATGCAAGTTTGTGTTCTGTTTTTTCTTTGTGCTTCTCTTCCAAATTCGAAATCTATAGATTCTGGTTTTCTGTTTCTTGTTTACTGTTTTGATCAGTAACAACAGTGTGTCATGTGATCAAAGCTCTGCCAGAGGGTCACGGAAGAATTTGGCCCGTCTTTGACAGCGAAGTTGCCGTCGTCCCCAAGAACCGCCACCATGGAGCTCGACCCAGATGAAGAAGTACGCAGATTCGTGGACCAAACAGGGACTTGGGAGCCGTTGACAATTATAACATTACCATCTGAGATCTTCGGTTCAGATGGAGTACCCGCCGGTGACAGGGTTGTCTCCGTTGGCGACCCGCACGATGGTCGGCTCGCGAACTTTGTTGTACCAGATGCCTATGTAGGAGTAAGACGACTTGCCGGGTGTGAAGAAGCCAAGCACAAAGTCGCCACCCGAGGAGGTTAAGGTTTGATTACCAGATAGAGACTGATTTGCATCGAGCTTGTCTGTGCCAAGACAGAGGTGGATGCAGAGAGATAAGCAAAGCAAGAAACTTGGTGTCGCAACCTCCCCGAAGCGGGTTTGACCACCTAAGGGTTCGGCTAATGGATTGTTAAGCCTAGACTTAACTCGGGCTCTCCCAAGCCCATACCAATTCGCGACTTACGTTCATATTTCTTAGTATGCAAATGATTTTTATCATGGAGTCGCCACTAATCTATTTTTGGTGGGTCGATTAGAAACCCAAGTAAAGTAATGGGAGGATTACTTCGCTCCTACGAACCAGAGATTAAATGAGTTCGGGACTTGATTACGCTAGATTTCTCTAACGCCATTTCGGTACCTTTTATTTTTTATTTTAAAAAATATTTTGTAGGTAGCTTGAATTGATTTTAATTTATCTTCCTAACATGTGAGGTGATCATGCGGGTGCACAAACCACCAATTTAGCACCCAAGAAAGCTATTAATAAATCACAGGATTTACCTTATAGCAACGAAAGCATCTGCAATGTTAGATTATAATTTACATCAACAGTCTAAATATGATTTCTAATTAACACGCAATTTCTTTTTTGGTTTTCACTTATTTAATGAGAATCATGCTTTATGCAATGCATGCTATTAATTTAACATGATATGTCATGATAGTAACATGGCCTAAACTATATGATGCGATATTTTTGTGTTTTCTCAATAAGCATGCAATCTATTCTAAATAATTAATTTATTTAAAGACAACAAATTTTTTTGTATTTTTCATGAAATTCGAAATGAAAATTGTTCAATAATTAAACGTGCAATCTAAACTAACAAAATGACCTAATTCTATTGATGGGTAGTTTCCAATTAAATGAACCTAGCAACAATCACTAACTAACGTGCCTAAATCTAATTCTATATGACATGCGCATGACTTTTTTCTTCTTTTCTTTTTTTTTAAAATGCAATTTTATCCTAGAAAATAAAACTAATTTATTCTAAGACATTTTTTGGTATTTTCATGAAATTCGGAATTAAAAAAAATGAAAATTATCTATCTAAGTTAAAATATCATCTAATTTGTATTAGGAATGAGGTTAAGCCAAATCCTAATTTAAACTAGAATGTTATCCTAATTTGGAAATTCCTAACTAAAATGCCATCCTAATTTGGCAACAAACACGGACCAAATAGCCGCAAAGCAAAGAAGGCACCGCCGGTGTGCAGAGAAGCAGAGGGCATGCGACTCGCTAGCGTCGGGGTCGGGCTGTGGCGGTTGCAACGCAACAGCAGCTTCTGGTCAAGCTCGTCGCGGACTTTGTGGGGGGAAAGCAAGGCGGGCCACCGCATGACGAAGTAGCAGCAGGGCGGCCGGCGTGGAGGACAGCAGGCGGGGCACGGTGATGTTGTGCGGGGGTCGGTCACAGCGCGAGGGGGAGGCCGACGCTTGGAGGAGGGTGCTCATGGCATCGGACGGAGTTGCAGGCGCGGGCTGTGGGTGCGGGCGTCGGGCAGAGGTGCTGCCGGTGTCCCGGACGGGTAGAGGCGCGGGAGCAGGGGCGCGGCAATAACAGGGACGGTGGTGCTGCGACGAAGGAGCTGGGGCGGGGTGACGGGTGCTCGCGGCGTCGGGCGGTGGTGCAGGCGCGGGTTGCGAGCGTTGTCAGACTCCTCGCAGCGTTGTAGGGCGGAGGCGCGTGGCCGTCAGAGTTTGAGTGCCGTCGGGTTGGTCGTGACGTTGAGATGGGAACAAGTGCGTCGGTCGATGAAGGAACGGTGGCTGCGGACAATGGGTTGCGGCCACAAGGGGGCTCCCGGTGCAGCAACTCAGGAGGGAGAGCTGGTGGACTCGGTGGAGCAGCGAGCAAGCCGGTGTTGAGTCAGCAAGCTCAGGACAACGGGGGCGTCGTGGCTGGTGGTGGTGGTTTGTAGGAGCGGAAGCCGCGGGTCGTCACGGCCACGGCAGGAGCGACGAACGGTGGCACGAACTTGTGGGTGGTGCTCGCACAGGGGATGGCCGGTGGAGTGGCGTCGGAGGTGTGGGCTTCAGGCGTAGAGGCGGGTACTCGCGGCGTCAAGTTGCTGGCGTCAATGGGCGGGAAGAGGCGCGCGGCGGAGGTGGAGGCACGGTGGTGCGAGCGTGCCAGCGTGGGTCGATGCAGGAGCCTCGTAAAGAAGAAGAACAGTAACTGTTCTTTCTTCTTTTTTTTTTTCTTACGTCCACTCTCCCTCTCTCTCTCTCTCTCTCTCTGTGTACTTTCAGCGTACCTTTTTCTTTTTCGGTTCAGCTCCTCTTTCAGACTTCATTTTTTTTTCTTTTTCTCTGACAATCCTCTTTATTTTAATCTCTGACAAACCTCTCAAAATGAGAAAATTTTTGTTTTCCCCTCTCTGACTTCACCCTCTTTTATTCTCTCCAACACTCTCCATTCCCTTTTTTTATCGAAGAAGAAGCCCCCTCACAAAGACGTTCAGCTTCCCTCTCTTGCACTTTTCTTTCTGACAAACCTCTCGAATCAATTTCTCTTCTTTTAAACCGAAGGAGAAGCCCTCACAATGAAATTTTTCTCTCTCTCTCCGCCCCCCCTCTCAAACCTCTCGACTGAATTTTTTTTCCTTTCTTTTCTTGTCCCCCCTTCTGCGTATTTATAGGGTTCTTGAAGTCCAACTGACTGTAATGTGAATAGGAGGCGGTCATAATTTCTCCTTGCTATTCATGTCCGGTTGCTTTTTTCAAATATGGTGGCTACCGATCGTTAGTCCATCTTCTTGCAGGAGAATTTTCACGTCCCCCATTAATGCGTGCATGTGCTTGCATTAATGAGGGAGAAAAAAATGCACGTTAAGCACTCTTCTTTCTTCTATTTTTTTGACTTTCATTGTGTGTTTTCATACCAGCAAGAGAGAGACCACCTTTCGCTCGAGGGCCCCTACCACGTCCGCACGTCCGCCGAATTAATGCATGCATTAATGAGAGAGAGACAATGGACGTGTAGGAACTTTCTTCGAACTTTCTTTTCCAGCCGATTTGCTCTCCAGGAAGGAGAGAATTCCTTGCAACAACTCACTATAAAATTTTACAAAATTGTGAGCCCATCTTCTTGCAGACTTTCTCCGGAATTCTCACGTGTGTAGTGGAGAATTTTTTTTTTTGCTTTCTTTAATGCGCGTTCAGATCAGTGGAGAGAGAAAGACCATCCTTTTGTGAATATTATCGACCACGAGCCGCTGCGTCTTGTTGCCCTTTTAGTACCGATGCAAATGCAACTACATGAAATGCAATTTTACTATTTTTATTATTATTTTATTATTTTTTATGCAACTAATTATTAAATTATTAGTTAAAATTTAGGTGTCAACAGCTGCCCCTCTTTGAAGGTGAGCTCGCAGAGGTTGCATTCAAAGACAATATGATACCTAAATTTTGACCATGAACATGCAATGGATGATACTTTGGCAGGACTTTTTTTTTTTTTTTTAATGCAATGTCATGAAAATGGTAATGCAAGCGTGAGATGTTGAAAAGGAGAGCATACATGTAATTACTTACCAGTCAGAGCATCCTAAAGTACCAGATGAATTTTCGTTTGCTCAGCAAGTGTCCAGGTTCCTTGAAAAGTCTACATGAATCTATCCAATAGACACTCAATGTTAGGTGAGATGCCTTGTTAAATTCAGATGACTCAAAATACATAGATTCACACTAAGGTATAGCGAGTAAAATTTGACGAGATTTGAGACATCCAGATCCAAACTGAGATGTCAAGAAATTGGGGACTTAACCAATAGTCACTCAATGTTAGGTGAGATGAATATTGGATTAAGAGGATTCGAAATATCTAGATCCAGACTAAGGTATAACGAAAAAAATTAGAAAGCATTCATATCCAGAATGAAATGCTTAATGAACAGTTTTGAGACATCCAGATCCAGATTGAGATGTAAAAAATTTGGGACTTAACCAACAGACACTCAATGTTAGGTGAGATGAATATTGGATTAAGAAGATTCGAAATACCTAGATCCGCACTAAGGTGTAACGAAAAGATTGAAAAACATTCACATCCAGAGTGAAATGCTTAACGAAAAGTTTTGAGACATCCAGATCCAGACTGAGATGTCAAGAATTTTGGAACTTAACCAATAGACACTCAATGTTAGGTGAGATGAATATTGGATTAAGAAGATTCGAAATACCTAGATCCAGACTAAGGTATAACGAAAAAGATCGAAAAACATTCACATCCAGAGTGAGATGCTTGACTTAAAAGTTTCGAGCCATCCGATCCGACCGAGATGTCAAGAATTTTGGAACTTAACCAATAGACACTCAATGTTAGGTGAGATGAATATTGGATTAAGAAGATTCGAAATACCTAGATCCAGACTATGGTATAACGAAAAAGGTCGAAAAACATTCACATCCAGAGTGAAATGCTTAACGAAAAGTTTTGAGACATATATCAAGAATTTGGGAATACCTATGACAAACCTGGGATATTCGTGAAGGTTACTTACGTCTTGGTAGAAAGAAGTTTTGGGACATCGAGGATGTACTTCAACTATTCATGGAGGCTTCTGAAAGCAACATAAATGTCAGGAGCTCTTGGGTCTTCAAGGAAACATTACCTGTCAGGCATGATTAGAGCAAAAATACGTGCATTCGCCAAAGAAGTAAGCAATTCAGCACACTCGAAAGTCCACTGAAGCTCCTATCCATTCAATCAAGATTTATGCATGATGGTTTTACCATATTTGCACTACCAAATTTCCACTGGGGAGAATCATCGTTTTAAGACAATTTTCACTCGTAACATGGATTTTCAAGAAGACCAAATAAGAGACTTTCAGTTAGAAAGGACTTTCACTCACTCTCATTAAGAAGGCTATTTTGTCCCATCTATTAATGTGGGATCACAGGAATCACTCAATCTTACTTTCATCATGTCAACAAGGGTTCGAGTAGTCTCGCAAATGGTACGACCTTATCAATCTGAGAGGTCTTTATCGGGACTGCAATGTAGGCTTGGTCAATGGCTTAACAAAGTGGGACTCTTCGAGTCAAGGCTAAAGAGAAAACAATACTTCGCAATCATCTCCAGGTTTACAAGTCAAGGAACCTGCGAAATGAGATAGAAATGGTCTTGCTCGCACTTCTTCAAGTGATGCTTTTAAGCATATGAATTCCTACGTTAATTTCAGTGCCCTAATCTGAAGAGACTTTGTAAGGGACGTAACGTAGGTTAAGTTCATGGGTTGAGAAGTGAATGGATCATTAGGCTCAAAATGTGTATAGGGGGATGAGAATTAGTGATCATCTTGGCATTGTCACTGGTCTTCTTCTTCACCATTGGCATTTTCCTCATAGGTACTATAAAAACTTGGCATTTGAGTTCTTTATGTACCACTCCATTGGGAATACACCCTTTTACAATTGATAATCATTTATCTTGACTCTTTCTTTCATTTTTTTTTATGGGCATTAGCCTTGCTTTTACCAGGCACACTGCTTTTTCATGCTCCTTTTGTTTTGTTTTGTTTTTTTTTTGAATAACCACGTAATGCTTTAACATTTGGGTTCTTGAAGAGTTTTCATTTTTTTGTCAGCACTCGGGATTTTGCTGCTTGAACATTTTCCTTTTGCCTTGCCCCAGTGTGGGGGATGATCACCAATTGAGTTTAAATGAAACGAATTTACAGGCTCAAAGGGGCTATGCAATGGATAAAGTGTGTAGGATAGAGAAAGAACTGCTTTTCATCATCTTAAGGCACTTAAATTACCGTATGAATTCAATGTAATAACAACACTTTGAAGATTGATGTGAGTGAGAGCAAGAATATTCCTATCAATTTCCTCACTTCATGATGTCATCTTACCTCCAATTCGCCCCAATGTGGGGTGGTTCTAGACAAGGGTAATTTAAAAATTATCCATGTGTGTGGGCTCAAAAGGGTTTAAACAATGGATGATCACGTAGTGTTTGGGATAGAGAATGAACCGCCTCTTATCATTTCGATCATCGTACCTTTCGCGAGAAAACTCTTTTCCTTAGAAACATGGAACTTCCTACACTCATCTCACCAGTATATGAGCAAGGGACTGTGTATAGGATAAGGCTTGCCTTTCATCATCATGACATGTCTCATTTAGCATGTTCAATTATTCCACATCATTCATTAACTTGATCGATGGTGACGATCCTCAGTGAAATTGGTAATTAAACAGGTAAAACTATCATGCAAAATTCTCCTTTACAATTACTTCATGAACTCATCAGCTTTGAACACAAAAAGTTTGCAGCTCAAAAAGAAAGAAAAGGGTTGGTAAAAAAATTATTTTTTATCATTATTTTTTAATTTTTTTTTTTGTGTGGCAAACTTGTTGCCATTTCCAGGGATTGAACCCTGGTCGTTCTCGGACCCTTTCATTCCCCATGCCACCAGGCCGAGGTGCTGGTGGTGTCCTCAGGGCATTTCTTTATTCATTTAATTGAACTGACTTGGGGTCAACACGTTTGATATACCGAATCAAATGAATTCAATATGTGTATGGAACAGGGCCTACTTCTCATCTCATTCAATCCATTCCCACACAATTCAATGAAGAAATGAGTACCTTCAATTCACAACAAATTCTTTCAAGGGTAATACTTCTTCACATCATCAGAGTTAACATGATTAGAAAACTCTCGACCATCCATTTCTGTAAGGATTAAGGCACCTCCAGGGAGTACCCTCTTCACCATAAATGGGCCGCTATAATTTGGAGCAAATTTGCCTCCAGGATCAGGAAAAATCGGCAACACCTTTCTTAGAACTAGATCATTCACTTCGAAGTGTCTTGGCCGTACCTTCCAATTGAAAGACTTGGCTACTCTTTGTTGATACGTCTGACCATGGCAAAGAGCTTTTAATCTTTTCTCATCAATCAGGTTCAACTGCTCAAACCTTTGTTGTGTCCATTCTGCCTCGGACAATTCCACTTGGGATAAGACTCTCAAAGAGGGGATTTCTACTTCCACAGGCAAGACCGCCTCCATGCCATAAACTAAGGAGAAAGGGGTTGCCCCGGTGGATGTTCGGATCGATGTCCGATATGCCATTAGAGCAAAGGGTAACCTATCATGCCAATCTCGATAATTCTCGGCTGTCTTAGCCACGATCTTCTTGATGTTTTTATTAGCTGCTTCAACAGCTCCATTCATTTGTGGGCGGTAAGGGGATGAATTCAAATGCTTGATTTTGAACTTACTGAACAAGTCATCAATGAACTTGTTATTCAAATTTGTCCCATTGTCAGTGGTAATTGCTTCAGGGACACCATAACGGGCGATTATGTCACGCCTAATAAACTTCACAACATTTCGGGCCGTGACATTAGCATATGATGCGGCTTCAATCCACTTCGAAAAATAATCTATTGCCACCAATATGAATCGGTGCCCATTTGAAGCTTTGGGATTTATTGGGCCAATCACATCGATCCCCCACATTGAGAAAGGCCATGGCTCAGATAGCTGGTGTAACTCCGTTGGAGGAACATTTATTTATCTCCATGAATTTGGCAACGATGGCAACATCTAACATGCTGTATGCAATCACTTTCCAGCGCAAGCCAATAGTAACCTAGTCTCATGATCTTCTTGGCTAACATGTGCCCATTCATGTGTGGGCCACAAACTCCTTCGTGCATTTCTTGCATGATTCGGGTGGCTTCTGCTTCATCTATGCATCTCAATAAAACTAAATCATAAGATCTCTTGTATAAATTCTTACCACTGACAAAGAACTTTGAGGCCATCTTCATTATGTTTTTTCTATCGACTGGAGTGCTCCCTTTAGGAAATTCCTGCTTTTGAATATAGTTCATGATGTCGCAATACCATGGCTTCTCATCAAGCTCTTCATTTACGACCATGCAATAAGAAGGTTTGGCTAGAACCTCAATTTTCAAAGGCTCAACTTCTAAACCATCAGTAACTTGCAACATAGATGACAATGTTGCCAGGGCATCGGCAAACTAATTATGAGATCTAGCCAAATAGTCAAACGAGATTTCGTCAAACTCCTTCACCAACTCTTCGAGGTACTTATGATATGGCAATAATTTGGCATCCATGGTTTTCCATTCACCTACAGTCTGGAGTATGATCAGTGCAGAATCTCCATATACTTTCAATTTGGCCACTCCCATGTCAATTGCGGCCTGAAGTCCAAGAATACAAGCGTCATATTCAGCTATATTGTTAGTGCATAGGAATATTAATTTCACAGCTACTGGGTGATGTTGTCCGTCTGGGGATATCAATACTGCCCCAGTACCAGAATCGGATAAGTTCACAGCTCCATCAAAGAACATAGACCATGCATCTTCATTTATGGCCAAAATACGATCATCCAGAGGACAATCATCATCATTTAAGGTTCTAGGATTCTTAGCCAATATATCAGCAATTACTCGGCCTTTAACTGATTTTTGTGGCATGAAGTGCACGTCGAATTCCGAAATCAAGACCTGCCATTTGGCTATCTTACCCACAAAAGCTGGTTGATTAAATAAATACTTGATGGGATCGTTCTCAGTCACGAGAAATGTATGGTAATGCAAGGTGTATTGTCGCAGTCTATGCAATACCCATACTAACGCAGCACAAGTTTTTTCAGCATCAGAATATTTTAGCTCCGAGACAGTGAACTTTTTACTGAGGTAATAAATGGCCCGTTCCTTCTGATCCACGGCACTTTCTGAGCTAACATCGCGCCGAGTGACTCACTATGGATTGTGAGGTACAGAATCAAAGGATACCCTGATACTGGTGGGACAAGAACTGGGGGATTCATCAAATATTGTTTCAGCTTATCGAATGCCTCTCGACATTCCTCATTCCACTCAACTTGTACCTTTTTCCTCAAGAGTTTGAAGAACGGCTTAGCGGTCTCAGAGAGTTGGGAAATGAATCGTGCAATGTAATTCAGTCTCCCTACGAGACTCCGAACCTCCTTCACTGTCGACGGAGGTTGCAATTCACATATTGCCTTGGCTTTAGATGGGTCAATCTCGATCCCTTTACTACTTACCATAAACCCAAGTAATTTTCCTGATGTTGCTCCGAACGCGCACTTGGCAGGGTTTAAACGGAGTTTGAATTCATGGAGCCGATCAAATAACTTCTTAAGGGTTTCAACATGACTTTTCCCAGGTCGGGTTTTTGCAATCATATCATCAACATATACCTCGATTTCTTCATGCATCATGTCATGGAACAACGTAACCATGGCTCGTTGGTAAGGTGCCCCCGCATTTTTAAGTCCGAAGGGCATGACCTTATAATGAAAGGTTCCCCACGGGGTGATAAATGCTGTCTTCTCTTTGTCTTCATCCTTCATTTTTATTTGGTTGTAACCAGAAAAACCATCCATGAAAGAGAATAATTCAAATCCGGCAGTACTATCCACGAGAACATCGATATGTGGCAATGGGAAGTCGTCTTTTGGGCTGGCCTTGTTCAAATCCCGGTAATCAACACACACTCGGACTCGACCGTCTTTCTTCATGACTGGTACTATGTTGGCCACCCATTCAGGGTATTGTGAGACTTCGATGAACCCCACTTTGAGAAGTTTCATTACTTCCTCTTCTATCTTCTTCGAGAGCTCCGGTTTAGTCCTCCGAAGCTTCTGCTTTTTTGGACGTATGTCTGGATTAGTGGGCAAACAATGTTCCACAATTGATGGATCTAAACCTGGCATATCAGCATATGTCCAAGCAAAGATATCTTGATATTCTTTTAGTAACCGAGTCAGGTGCTCGGCCTCATCTTTGGGAAGATTTGCCCCAATTTTTATCTCTTTGGGATCTTCAGCATCACTCAAATTGAGAGTGACGATTTGCTCGGAGGTGAGAACTTTGGGTTTTTCATGTTGCTCCCAACTTTGTTGTACTTCAATGGAGTCACCATTTGGATCATTAGGGTCATCACCGTCATCGCTCATGGCATTAGATTGGATCATTTTCACTTCCTTGCCTGCCATAAGGTTGCTCCTAAAACATAAAATGGATAGTTCAGAAAGACAAACAGGGCTAAACGGCATGGATTTCTTATCTATTTTTTTCTGATATTTCTTTTTTCGATTTTTTTTCCAAATTTTTATTTTACTTTTTAAAAAAATTTGGCAAGACATTTTGGAAAAACTTTTTGTCACGAGGAAGCATGATGAAGCCCAGGCCTCAGAATTCTCCTTGGATTTTTCTTTTCTTTCAACGGTTGGATATCATCAATTGGCTGGTTTGGTATACCCCATCATGCCCTCAAAATAAAACTCGTAATTGTAATTGATATTCATCAACCAAATTACATTTATTGGATTGAAAAGTACGACAATCAAAGTGAAATGAAACCCTAACAATCAAACCCTAGCAAACATCCATTCTTGACAAACGATATGCAAAATACGATAAGCAAACCCTAGAAAACATCAAATCCTAAAAGCGATAAGATTCCCACGTAGGGGAGTGCAGAAAAGTAAATGTGTTACTCTTGTGGGCCAGCACCCATTTCCTCCGATGGTTCTTCATCAATGGCACCTATAAGGAGATCATCGAATAGGGTCGTGATCCCTTCCATCCCATTATTTAGATCATGTCTTTGAAGTTGTCGGGTCATCCATGCTACTCCATCCATCGGGCTTGATACCTCGGGTGACGATCACTCCTCCTTCATCATGCATCATTCTAGCAGGGCCGGGGAATGTCTCGCGAATATCGAGGAGTAATGAGTTTTTCCTCTCTTGTTCATGTCCTCCACCTTTTCCATGGTACCCTAATCCGGCGGAACGAGACCTTCGAGGGGTTTCAATAGGATTCCGGATACCCTGCTCTTTTTTACCAAGTCCACGGCCAGGAATAAAGCGATTTCCAACCATCACTCTTGCTACCATAACCGCTGCATT
Source organism: Eucalyptus victrix (assembly GCA_016097545.1). NCBI lineage: Eukaryota > Viridiplantae > Streptophyta > Magnoliopsida > Myrtales > Myrtaceae > Eucalyptus > Eucalyptus victrix. Next base: position 14,427,075 of record CM027835.1, read on the forward strand.
TGACACATCAGGGATGGGTGCTGTCGATCCTCGAGATGCATGAATAGTGGATACAAGTTCCAACGATTGGTAACTTGACTCCTCCCTACGTTCCGGCTCGACGTAGGGGATGGCCGTCTCATGATAGATTCGATGATCTTCCTCACCATGAACAATGACTAGCTTTCCTTTGACAACAAATTTCACGCTTTGGTGGAGACTTGATGGCACAGCTCCAGCAGTATGAATCCAGGGGCGACCTAATAGGAAATTGAATGCTGTAGGAATGTCCATCACCTGGAAAAGGACGTTGAACATCACCGGGCCTATTTGCAGATCAAGGTGGGTCTCCCCTATCACCTCCTTTCTTGTACCATCAAAAGCTCGGACGGAGGTCTTTGCAGCATTTATTTTTGAAGGATCTATTTTAAGGCGGTGAAGAGTCGCCAATGGACAAATATTTAAGGCAGACCCATTATCAATGAGTACTCGAGCCACATGGGAAGCCTTGCACTTGACAGATATATATAACGCCTTAGTATGTCCCCTCCCCTCAAGAGGGAATTCTTCATCAGAAAAGGCTATTAAATCCTTAAGAAGAATCGACCCTACAAATTCCTCCAACCTGTTTTCATTGATCGTCTCTGGTACACGAACTTTGCTCAAAACCTTCATTAGAGACTTTTGATGTGTGGGAGACGTTTGCAAGAGTTCAAGTAAAGAGATTTGAGCGGGCAATTTCCGCAACTGGTCGACCACGTTATACTCACTTGCTTTGATTATAGCTAGAAATTCTTTAGCCTCTTCATCAGTAACTGGCTTTGCAGGTTGGGTATTAGCTTGAGCATAGGTCCGACCAGACCTTGTAATCAGGTCAACATCTAGCTCGTATGACCAGGGAACTGCTTTGTTATCCGTGTACTCATATCAATAATTATTTCTTCATCAGTTGAAGGTACTTCCACTATCAGTCCTTCATGGTCGGAGGCGTCCTCAAGTGGGGGCATGTCCTCGATCAATGGATCTGGTTCACTCTTTTCAGCACTTAGCTTAGCAAATTCTTTCTCCCAATCGATGACAACTTCGGAGATAGTTGACACTATTCCAGCTTGGTCAGCATACACGATCACGCCAGTCTTAACCATTTTTTGAACCCTTTCTTTCATGGTAGGCAAGGGAGGATTCTCATCTGTCGGATAGTAACCAACTCTAACTAATCCGCTATAGATATCTTTGACAGACACCTTCAAGTTCATCTTTTTGCCAGTATTGAACTCAAAGATTGCATTCACGTTTCCCTAATGTTCCGGCAACGGATTCTTTTTTACATTTGGTTGGGTGGTACTGAAAGAAAATGCCTTAGTATCCAATAAATTTTGGATCTTGTGGTTCAAAGTCAAACATTCATCAGTTGAATGGCCAACCTCTCCCATATGATACTCACATTTTTTGGAGGGACCATAGTTAGAGAATTTTTCAGCATTGGGTCGCTTTGGTTCATGGGAGATCAATCCTTTCTCTTGGAGTATTGGCAGGACCTGAGATAGAGGGCCAGGAAGAGGAGAGAACTGCCTTTTGGTGAATTGCCGCGGTGCAGGCACTCTGCCTCCATCTTGCTGATTCCCAGGGATACGAACCATCTGAGGCTTACTAGGGGCTGGTTGCGCATATGCAACATTGATTTCAGTGGCTGGTTCTTTATCTTTCTTCATGGTGAACCTTTTACCTTGACGAGTCGGTTCATTGAACCATCCATCCCTTAGCCCCATCTCAATCTGTTCACCCACTGGGATAAGTTGATTGAAGTTCTCAACGTATGTGCTAGCCATCCGGTTATGGAACTCATACGGGAGAGTCTTGACGAACAACTTCATCAACTCCTTGTTTGTAGGCTCAGGAGTGATTTGAGCTGCCAAGTTCCGCCACCTTACAACATACTCCTTAAATGACTCACTTTTCTTCTTCTCCATCCGCTCAAGATCCTCTCGGGAAGGTGCAATATCCATGTTGAACTTATACTGCTTTAGGAAAGCATCAGCCACATCATTCCAAGTGTCGAGAAGGTTTACATTTTTCATTATGTACCAGTTGAGTGCGGGTCCAGTCAAGCTTGCATGAAACGATTGGATCATGAGAGGCTTGTTCTTGACGTATTGGGCCATGCGTACGTGGTACATCTACAAATGAGCTTTTGGGCATGAATTACCATTGTATTTCTCGAACTCCGGCATCTTAAACTTCTTCGGCATTTTGACTTTCTCATAAACCGACAAGTCGAACGGGAGTGAATTCCGCGACTCTTGCAATTGTTTCAATTTCTCTTCAAGTTTGGCGAAGCGTTCATCTTGCTGCGCCTTAGGGACATTGTCGGGCTTAGCCTTGTCAGCTGTGACGAACAATGGGTCATTCTCCAGCTCAGGCATGTCGTCATCACCTATATGGGCCTTGTCCGTCTGCTTTGGGACTACTATCTCGGGGAGAGTGGGCGCAAGGGTCTGATTCATTTGGAGGGATTGCATTTGATTTGTCATAAGTTGCATAGAGGTGAGCAATTGCTGGAGTTGATTTTCCATAGCGGTCATACGATCACGCATTTTGGTTTGGTCGACCATTTTTGCTCTTGATCGTGTAATGATAGGCGAACGTGGAGGATCCGTTATCACCTAATTTGAAGAAATGTATAAGTATTTTGTATAAAACATGCCGGTCCATGACGAAAGTCTAACTGCTTTTATTTATGAAATTGTTTAACATTGACAATGTAAAAACTTGAAAGGCCCTAAACAAAAAACTAATCAAGTAAAAGACTCAACTTTCTAAATATTAAGCTTAAAGTGAAAAGACTAAATAGATTCAAGCCACTTTATTTGGCCCGATCTATAAACAATCGGGAAGCCAACGCTCGACGTAATTGCCTCTTCTCCTTAGCGTCCTTCTTGGCTTGCTTCTCAAGTTCTTCAATCTTCCTTTTGTGACGATTAAGCTCTGCTTGTCAAGTGGGCTTTTCAGTCACATCTGGCACTTTTGGGAGAAACTCAGTCGGGATCTTGTGCTGACGGATGTACCGAGCCGTGGCATAGTAAATCTTTTCCTTCCCCTCAAGCTCATCTTCAGGCAAGCTCAATTTTTGTTTGTGACATGCGAGCCAAGCTTGCTCGATACAGCGAAGTTCCTTTTTGTGATCGTCATCCTTGGCAGTGAATCGGACTTGGAACAAACCCAGCTTAAGAGGGGGTGGTAGATCCTGCACAACTCGATATTGACGGGCCACTCGGAGTGGGTAGTAGGAAGTGGCACCAGTGATCCCCAATAGCGGGATCGGCTCATCATCGCCATGAGAGAGACGTGTCTTGGAGGCTTGGAACCATTTAGCATGCCATAGGAAAATCTTGGTATTCGGATTTTTCAATAACTTGACCCATTTTGAGAAAGAAAGATTTGGAGTTCGATCTTGATGTTTTTTGAACACCTCGATGGGATGATGGGAATTAGTAAGATTAATAATTTTCATGCGAATATCAATCCTACTCATATGAGAAAAGAACCAGATTTGTAAAAGCTCAATTGGCGCACGAAAAGTTTTATCTTCATTTTCCTTAAATCGGGTGAGTGACAAGAATGTTTCAGCTAAAATAGTGTTGACAAAACTAATTCCGGCACATACTTGTTTGACCACCCATGTGATAGAAGGATTAATGGCGCCTTTACGAAGAGGAAAAACAATAAACCCGAAGAAGGCTAGAAGGAAAATCTTACTTTTTAAAAGAGTGTCAGCATTAACAAAACTATGATCTAGGAAAGAGAAAGGACATGCATGACAATTATCTTTTAACACTCTTTTTATTTGATTCTTATCCATCCTAAGAAAGTCAGACAAAATTGATTCAGGTTCTAATCCAAGGGGTGGGTTTATTAATTCCAATTCCAAAGGTTTTCCTATGGCAATGCTGTATTCCTCCAGAGTCGGAGTCAACTCGTGCTTACCAAATACGAACGTTGATGTTTGAGGGCACCAGAAATGAGCAAGTGCTTGCATGACGCCACTTTGAACTTCGATATCAAGGAGGGGAACAAGGCGACCAAGTATACTTTCCACATAGTTTTGACCATCGGAGCCAAGACGATCCCACCATGATTTAAGTTCAACCTTTGGTGCAGGCACGAATCGAATGTCGGACCTTCCCATTGTTTATAGACCAAGACTTGACCAACCTAATGTCATGGACCGACCAAAGACATAATGAGGTAAGTAAATTGCAACAGTAAAGGGTAGAGAACTTACTTTACTAGGCGATGAAAGCAACCACATAGACAAGCACATAAAAAGTGGGGCTCGATTTATAACTAGGAAGGCTAAGCAAAGTGGAGTTGAAAGGGTGGGATGACTAGTCGTAGCCTCGCGTACTAAATCAAATCCTCTTAACTCCGGCTTCGTCAAGAATGATACCCCAATGCGACACAGTCTCACGGGCAAAGGTAAACATTCCTGACACCAAGAAAGAAACTTTTGGGATTGAGTTGGGCAACCCCTACTACGCTGCCTCGCGGTCGAAGTCGTATCCAACTCAATACCATCCTAAGTGTCCTAGTGCGGCCCAGGTCCGGCGGCGGGTTGTGCGTGCAAAAGTGTAGTGTAAATGCAAAGCATGCACATCAGTTTATACCAAGCAACACTGCACATGTGAAAGTAAACCATACATTCCTACACCTCCTGCAAAACAAAGGTCAACAAACACTTCCCCTTATACCTCCCATCCTGCAAGAACATTTAACACCTTAAGGCTATGTTTGGTCGTCCAGATTTCTAATCGGGATAGGATTGGATAGGATAGGATATAAAATCCTGGGATTTTTTTATATCCCGTCCAGTGTTTGGTGAATGACAGTATTAAAGTCGGATATATTCACATCATGTACATTTTTTTTTTTTATATAAACGGCATATCATTATAAATGAACCTAAATGTTCATAAATGAAGATGGTGAAAATATCTCGTAACACTATTCCTTAATTTATTTATTATTTATTATTTATTTTACTTTTCCTCTTTTTTATATTATTTTCATTATTATTTCTTTTTTTTCCCTTTCATCATTCTTTAATAAAAATTTATCAAATAGTAAACTGTACTAACATATTTAAAATACAAAAATACCTGAAATATATAATAAATATAAATATTTAATTTATAGATTGAATGTTTATTATAAAATAGAATTAAAATTGAATATATAAATTAAAATAAGATTAATTAAAAATAAATTTTTTATTTTTTATTTTTATTTTCTTAAATTAGAATTCAAATATTAACATAATTTCAATTTTGTTAATTTAATAAATTTGTTATTCAAGAAAAATAACTTTCCAATTATGGACATTAGAAATCATATCCACCTTTATCCCACCTCCCCCATGGGATAATTTTATCCTGTCTATATCCCTCTTATATCCGACTTTACCCTATCCCGAGTGAGCACCAAACGTAGGATAGGATAAATTATATCCTATCCCGAATTTTATCCCGACTGCCAAATGCAGCCTAAATGTTAGGGACGTACCTGGAATCCTCGCTGCCAAACAAAAACATTTTTCAAAAAAGAAAATTAGCCTAAGTCCACTAAGAGTTTCAACTCAAGTCCCCAGTAGAGTCGCCAAGCTGTCCCGACCTCCCCGAAGCAGGTTTGACCACCTAAGGGTTCGGCTAATGGATTGTTAAGCCTAGACTTAACTCGGGCTCTCCCAAGCCCATACCAATTCGCGACTTAAGTTCAAATTTCTTAGTATGCAAATGATTTTTATCATGGAGTCGCCACTAATCTATTTTTGGTGGGTCGATTAGAAACCCAAGTAAAGTAATAGGAGGATTACTTCGCTCCTACGAACCAGAGATTAAATGAGTTCGGGGACTTGATTACGCTAGATTTCTCTAACGCCCTTTCGGTACCTTTTCTTTTTTATTTTAAAAAATATTTTGCAGGCAGCTTGAATTGATTTTAATTTATCTTCCTAACATGTGAGGTGATCATGCGGGTGCGCAAACTACCAATTTAACACCCAAGAAAGCTATTAATAAATCACAGGATTTACCTTATAGCAACGAAAGCATCTGCAATGTTAGATTAGAATTCACATCGACAGTCTAAATATGATTTCTAATTAACACGCAATTTCTTTTTTGATTTTCACTTATTTAATGAGAATCATGCTTTATGCAATGCATGCTATTAATTTAACATGATATGTCATGATAGTAACATGGCCTAAACTATATGATGCGATATTTTTGTGTTTTCTCAATAAGCATGCAATCTATTATAAATAATTAATTTATTTAAAGACAAGAAAATTTTTTGTATTTTTCATGAAATTCGAAATGAAGATTGTTCAATAATTAAACGTGCAATCTAAACTAACAAAATGACCTAATTCTAATGATGGGTAGTTTCCAATTAAATGAACCTAGCAACAATCACTAACTAACGTGGCTAAATCTAATTCTATATGACATGCGCATGACTTTTTTCTTCTTTTCTTTATTTTTTTTTAAATGCAATTTTATCCTAGAAAATAAAACTAATTTATTCTAAGACATTTTTTGGTATTTTCATGAAATTCGGAATTAAAAAAAATGAAAATTATCTATCTAAGTTAAAATATCATCTAATTTGTATTAGGAATGAGGTTAAGCCAAATCCTAATTTAAACTAGAATGTTATCCTAATTTGGAAATTCCTACCTAAATGCCATCTATCTAAAAATTTCTCTCAACTTAAATTAAAAACTACTATCTAGAATTAAACTATATGAAATTTTACCCTAAAATGCAATGACATGCAAAGAATGCCATAATTCTAATTTTTTATGTTTTTGTATTAATTTCGAAATTAAAGATTGCCAAGCAATTAAACATGAAACCTAGTTAAAACTAGCAACCTAAATTGATTGATTTGATTTTCTTATTTTTTATATTCGAAATAAAATTCCTATTCTTAATATGCAAACCATGAAACAGGAAATAAACCTAATTCACGAAATGTAAGTGCAATTTTTTCTTTTTTGTATTTTTGAGATAAACAAAACAATTAAAAGATACCAAATCCTCCATAGTTGCTTCGCTAATAAGATTAATAAATTAATCTTAGGCCTTAAAGATCAAAATATCAATTTTATTCCCGCGTGATTAATTATTCCATCTAAAGCCTTATAGATGAAATAAAAAAATCATTGTGCGGTTGCGAATTAGGTGGTACGTCGGGGATTTTCAAACATGCATCAAGAACTAATTCAAATAAAGAAAACGAAATTATAAGATAACATAACATAAAAAATGAAATATTAAAGATAAAACAACATAAAATAAAATATATCTATCTAATAAAATAAACCCACCTAATTTGAACTTTTTCCAAATTTGCGGTGATGCTTTGTGGACCACGATGGAGGCTCGGCGCAGATAGGGAAGGTGGCTGTGGTGGTGGGTTGCTGCCGGTGGTGGTTCACCGTCAACCGGAGCTCCGGCGAGTGGCAACAAACACGGACCAGCAGCGGCAAAGCAGCAACCACCGCTGGTGCAGGAGAAGCAGAGGGCGTGCGACTCGCTAGCGTTGGGGTTGGGCTGTGGCGGTTGCAACGCAACAGCAGCTTCTGGTCAAGCTCGTTGCGGACTTTGTGGGGGGAAAGCAAGGTGGGCCACCGCGTGACGAAGTAGCAGCAGGGCGGCCGGCGTGGAGGACAGCAGGCGGGGCATGGTGATGTTGTGCGGGGGTCGGTCACAGTGCGAGGGGGAGGCCGACGCTCGGAGGAGGGTGCTCAAGGCATCGGATGGAGTTGCAGGCGCGGGCTGCGGGTGCACGCGTCGGGCAGAGGTGCTGCCGGTGTCACGGACGGGTAGAGGCGCGGGAGCAGGGGCACGGCAACAGCAGGGACGGTGGTGCTGCGACGAAGGAGCTGGGGCTCGGAGACGGGTGCTCGCGGCGTCGGGCGGTGGTGCAGGCGCGGGTTACGAGCGTTGTCAGACTCCTCGCAGCGTTGTAGGGCGGAGGCGCGTGGCTGTCAGAGTTTGAGCGCCGTCGGGTTGGTCGTGACGTTGAGATGGGAACAAGTGCATCGGTCGATGAAGGAACGGTGGCTGCGGACAATGGGTTGCAGCCACGAGGGGGCTCCCGGTGCAGCAACTCAGGAGGGAGAGTCGGTGGACTCGGCGGAGCAGCGAGCAAGCCGGTGTTGAGTCAGCGAGCTCAGGACAACGGGGGCGTCGTGGCTGGTGGTGGTGGTTTGCAGGAGCGGAAGCCGCGGGTCGTCACGGCCACGGCAGGAGTGACGAACGGCGGCGCGAACTTGTGGGTGGTGCTCGCACAGGGGATGGCCGGTGGAGTGGCGTCGGAGGTGTGGGCTTCAGGTGTAGAGGCGGGTACTCGCGGCGTCAAGTTGCTGGCGTCAATGGGCGGGAAGAGGCGCGCGGCGGAGGTGGAGGCACGGTGGTGCGAGCGTGCCAGCGTGGGTCGATGCAGGAGCCTCGCAAAGAAGAAGAACAGTAACTGTTCTTTCTTCTTCTTTTTTTTTCTTACGTCCACTCTCCCTCTCTCTCTCTCTCTGTGTACTTTCAGCGTACCTTTTTCTTTTTCGGTTCAGCTCCTCTTTCGACTTCATTTTTTTTTTTTTTTTTCTCTCGACAATCCTCTTTATTTTAATCTCTCGACAAACCTCTCAAAATGAGAAAATTTTCGTTTTCCCTCTCCGACTTCACCCTCTTTTATTCTCTCCAACACTCTCTATTTCCTTTTTTTTTTTATCGAAGAAGAAGCCCCCTCACAAAGACGTTCAGCTTCCCTCTCTTGCACTTTTCTTTCTGACAAACCTCTCGAATCAATTTCTCTTCTTTTAAACCGAAGGAGAAGCCCTCACAATGAAATTTTTCTCTCTCTCTCTCTCTCCGCCCCCCTCTCAAACCTCTCGACTGAATTTTTTTTTCCTTTCTTTTCTTTTCCCCCCTTATGCGTATTTATAGGGTTCTTGAAGTCCAACTGACTGTAATGTGAATAGGAGGCAGTCATAATTTCTCCTTGCTATTCACGTCTGGTTGCTTTTTTCAAATATGGTGGCTACCGATCGTTAGTCCATCTTCTTGCAGGAGAATTTTCACGTCCCCCATTAATGCGTGCATGTGCTTGCATTAATGAGGGAGAAAAAAATGCACGTTAAGCACTCTTCTTTCTTCTATTTTTTTGACTTTCATTGTGTGTTTTCATACCAGCAAGAGAGAGACCACCTTTCGCTCGAGGGCCCCTACCACGTCCGCACGTCCGCCGAATTAATGCATGCATTAATGAGAGAGAGACAATGGACGTGTAGGAACTTTCTTCGAACTTTCTTTTCCAGCCGATTTGCTCTCCAGAAGGAGAGAATTCCTTGCAACAACTCACTATAAAATTTTACAAAATTGTGAGCCCATCTTCTTGCAGACTTTCTCCGGAATTCTCACGTGTGTAGTGGAGAATTTTTTTTTTGCTTTCTTTATTGCGCGTTCAGATCAGTGGAGAGAGAGAGACCATCCTTTTGTGAATATTATCGACCACGAGCCGCTGCGTCTTGTTGCCCTTTTAGTACCGATGCAAATGCGACTACATGAAATGCAATTTTACTATTTTTATTATTATTTTATTATTTTTTATGCAACTAATTATTAAATGATTAGGTAAAATTTAGGTGTCAACACTTGGGAGGATGAACGACCATGGACTGCTTTTGTTGCTATCCATGGCTGTACCAAATGAGGTTCGAGCGGACAAGTTTAGAAACATAATGCATAGGGGGAAGTATATATACTTGTTTGTGCTCAAGAGTGAGGGTGAGGTAAGAGATCTCAAAAAAGAAAGGGTCAAGAAACGCATAGAGTAATATGTGGAAACTTCAATTGGGACTTGTGCATTTTCACTGGCATCATCCGCGGGGTCGCGTTTAAGCTTGAATGCTGAAACCAGTGGACAAGGACGGGCATATCCTAGAGTGAAGAAGACGTTAGCGGTACAACTTGGCGATGTCCTCGTCAACCATTGGAATAACATGCAATGAATCTGAGCTCTCAAAATTGGGCATTTGAGTGATCAAGCAAGACTAGAACACAGGCAGACTCGGACATGGGCAAAGCAAGAAGACAATTTTACCAGTTCTAGTGAACAATAGAGGAAGAAAACCAAGTGTCAAAGCCATTCATAAGTTGGAAAGCTGGACCAACAAGATTTGAATTTCGTGATTCATGTTCCAATATTCTTGTTGTCCCTGTTCTTGTCTAAGCTAGTCCTGATGAGTGAAAAGACCTCTGCTTAGATGGCTTGAAGAGACCTCTGCCTGGACTTGAAGTGATTGATACCTTTCTTTTTGTGGGGTTGAAAGTGATTGGCATCGGAGGTCCATTACAATCTTTTATTGTTTTATCGATTTCCATCCATATGCAACTTTTTTCAGGAATAGAGTCTCCACAATCCTTATATGTTCGCCCAAAAATAAAAATCTCCCTCTATCTTTCTTAAAGCATCTCCTTATATTTTAGAATGTCACACCCCAATTCAATAGAATAAGGGCATGACACCGCCGTCCTTTCACCAAAGGACGCAGCCTCAACATAATCAAAATTCAGCCTAAGGTCAATATATATATATATATATATATATATATATATATATGTATGACAAATAGGACATTTGGTTATAATATCAGAGTTTTCTATAAACCACCAAATTAATATATACACCTCCACCAAAAGCTAATTCACAAACTTATCGACTATATATAACTCATACCAAAAAATCCCCACCACAAAAAGTCCGCCTCCATCAAAAGCTAATTCACAAACTTATCAACTATATATAACGTATACCAAAAAGTCCCCACCACAAAAAGTCCTCCCTAATAACAAATGCTTAGGCCTACTTGCACCTCGCTAAAGAACCTAAAAAAAATAAGTAGATGAGAGGAGTGAGCTACCACGGTTCAGTGAGTAACATATTTCTTCCAAGCGAATCAAGAAATTACTATGCACATTTAAAACGCAACCATAACTCACTTTAAAATAATATATATTCATAACACAAATACTGAAGACACCTATGGTACAGTCCATTGGTCAATTTCATAAAAACTTGTATCGATGGTCTATTCTATTGATTAATCTCATCAAACCATATGTCGATGGTCTATTCCATCGATCAAACTCAAATCACCTATCAATGGTCCACTCCATTGATCAACTCATGCTTAAATATCTATCCATCGTCACGGGTAATGCTTGTGAAAGGACGACTAAGATTCCCCCCTTGATTAGCTTTTCATCTATTATTAGCCGGTGGCTTGACTCACAAGGATATCCTAACTAGTATGCGCATACCCATACATCCCTTAGGGTCTAGATAGAGACATTAAGTATCAACCATTAATCACAAATATCCAGTAATCCAACGTTAGAATGAGAGTCATCTCACAATTCAGGCATTTGATATATAAATATCAAAGCATTCTTAAAGAACCATAAACATTTTGAAATTCTTTCTTAAAAGGGTTTCACAAACCATTTTTAGACCATCATTGAAACCCAATTCAAAGGATAATTATCTCTTTCAACAACAAAATGGCAGTGAAAGCTCGATCCCATTTTATACAACAAAAGATGCTATTTCTTAAATCAAAACATATATAATCCATAATTTTTTTTTTCAAAAAATGAGTTTAAAACACAGAATAAATAGTGTCACTCACTTGGGAAAAGCCCAAAAACCAACTATGACAGTTGCTCAAACCGACACACTCAAATTCCTAACAATTAATTGAAAAACAATATCAAAAGGCTGAGTAAAAAAAAAAAATTCTTATAACGACTTGTCTATACTAAGCCTATTTGTCAACAAAACGACACCTACATGCCCACGAAAGTTCGTATTTAACAGAAACTTATTGTTGTCTGCTAGGCATGTCTCGCGCGCTAAATTTCGTCGCGCTATAACTTCCTCTACAATATTCCGTTTCGAGCCATCTTACAGTCTTTAGAAAGTTCTCTTGATGTACTACAATAACCTCAACTTAGCAGCCCCAAAACCTCACCAAAAACGGCTAAAATTCAGAGCCAAAGCTACTTTTTGGTATTGTTCCAGAATGAGTGCCAAAATTGAAAATTCCATTTTGGGCAAACCGTGAGCTCAAATCACGATCTGTAAAATACATTAATTTCTTAACACCCTAAACTATCCTTTCTAGAAAAATACGCAACGCAACAAATCAAAAATTGGACTTTGCCGCACAAATCTCCAAGAAATCAGAATTTCAAGCCCTAATTGCGACAATTTACTCGAATAGACGATGATAGGCTTCGATCACTTACTGGCGTTGCAAAAAGGAGTTAAGTTAGCTTAATGAGGTGTCCGGGTCATGAGCGTGCACAAGTTTTTCCCTTCCTCCTTTCTTTTTTCTCATTTCTTTTCTTTTCTCTCCTCCCATTTTTTCTTCCTTTCCCTTGTTTCATTTCTGCCCAAGCCCTCCCTCTCTCTTCTCTTTAAAAATAGTTGAAACTTCCACTGTTCTCCTTCAACTTCTTTTGTTGACTTTTCAAACTCTCTTCTTTTATTTCTTTCTTTTTTGTCTCAAGTCCTTAAAAAAAAATTCATCATTGAAATTTAAACATACTTCAATCATCAAACAAGTAAGGGTATGTCTTGCCTCCCCTTGAAGCATTTCTCTTTCAGTAGCCCTGCTCACCTCTCATATGCAATTAAAGTGTTGCTACTATGTCTCACTGCATCAGCTTGCCTCTTTGCAATCCTTTCCTCTATTTTCAAAAGCTTTTAGTTAATTGCCTATTTTCTCTAAAGACACTCAAGAAGTAGAGGCGGCACCCTTACGACCATTTTCCTCACTGCTTGAGGTGCCATCATCCACCTCTTCCTACTTCACGTCGTCAAACAGGATTTTAATTCACCTACCATAATTGATTCTCAGTTTTAGAAGGCATGCAATCACAGTTCCTGTTGTCTACATCCAATCTCATCATCTACTTCTCGTACTTCATCTTCTTCCTAGTATCCCTTTTCATCTCCATCTTTCTTCTTGCTCCTACAACAGTTCATTGTTCTCCTTAGTCCATTCTCCTTCATCCTTGCCGGGCATAGATCTGGGAACATTTACAACCTGCCCAGCTTTAGTCGATAAGACAACAGTTTCATTTTCTTTCTTTGTTTTTTTCTTTTAAGGATGGAAATCTCCATCCTATCCAGCTCCTGACTTCACAGAATAGTCCCAAATTTCTCCAAATCATCATAAGAAAAATGAATGGGAGAATTGGGGGCTTGAGACAGAGAGAGAGAGGATTGGAAGTCACTTGGTGGAATCAATGGATCTAATTTCTTCTCATTAGTGCTCTTTTTCTTGATACCAACTAATTCGTGAACCACATCTTCTTGATTACCCACCCCCTAATCCACATTTGGAGTAGATTCACTTCTTACAAAACTTGTATGACGCACCTCGCTATCAAAAAGATGAGGATCCTGGATGTTCAATTTCACCACCATGTGTACCTTTATGCATGGCAAATAATTAAGGAGAATGGGGAACACGAGGATGCCTCATGGAATACTTTAACCTCCCAAAAGAATAAGAGCCATCAACGTCAGAATTCTGATAAAAATTGTACAAAAGATAGTGGACAAGAATAGTTACAAGACCAACTATGCCCCCACCCAACCTCACCAGCAAACCTCTCACTAAGATTCTCATGAAACTCAGGATCAAGCTTAGGATTCCTATTATCAGCATCTCCTTCAACAAGATTCCTCTTGTGCCCTCTTATGCAAGGGAAATCTTCCATCTGAGGCTCTAACTCCCTCTTTTATTGCAACTCCTATATGGCATATCCAGCTCCATTGAACTCTTTCATCTATTAAGTTCTTTCTCCATGTCATGCATCTCGTCTAGGGCCATAATAACCACCCTCTTGTTCTACGAGACTAAAGGCTGAGCTACTCCTCGTCTCAAAGGGTCCCTTCTCCATGAAGTAGAAGGTTTCCCTCTTTCCATTGATATTGAACTATCCTGAGAAATGTTTGGCCTGCTACCTATGTCAAATGGTGTATTGAAAGTAGAAGAATCAGAAGATGTTGGAGTAGTAATCCTTTTAACTATATTTTCACTATCTTCCCAATTACTTGTATCTACTCTCAAGATATGTATGTTGCAAAAGCAATTAGATGAAAGTATCTCTCTGAATACTCAGCATAGCGATGCAGTGCCCCTCCCCTTACCCTAGGCTATTCATGTAGTTTGAATATCTTTTTGTACTTTAAAACAGCTTGACATATGTTTTATAGTGTAAAACATCTATGATAGTGTTACAGGCCAATTGATTGGGATCGTGACCCTGCGGTGACTCAGGCTATTTTGGATCGCCTAAACCAAGCCTTGCTTGATCGAGCACTCACTCGCTCGTTCACTTGGATCGTAGAGAGAGAAAGTTTAGAGAGAGGAGCTCTAGAGAGAAAGGAACTTTGTATTGCTGAAATAGTTGGATGGTTACAAATGAGGGGGAGGGCACCCCTTCTTATACTTGAGGCCCTCTGATTACATTCGTTGATTTAGAATTTATCCGGCGAACAAGATCGCATCGCATCGCCTCAACTACCGACACTTAATGACAACTATTGGCTACCGACATTAATAGCTAGAGTCTTCTAGAATTTGGCATAATGATGATGCCGCTTGCCCTTAGAAAGTTCGGGAAGGAGACTTGTTGGGAATCCAAGCAAGCACAGGAGGTTCTCCATGGCAAGGCAAGGCTCTTTAGCTCCGGAAACCTCTTGGTCGTGACATTCTCCCCCACTCATTCGAGCAACGCCCTCGTTGCTCACAGCTTGACGGGTGGCCTTCCTGGCTCGAGCACGGGCTCTCTTCTTTTGATTTTGCTTCGCTTGGACGCTCAAGAATGAAGGACCACACCCTTCCATCTTCAGCTCGGGCATGGCACATGGCTCCATCTTCGGCTTGGGCATGGCATGGGGTGAGTACTCAACCTCAGGGAAGAGTGCTTGGATCGGCATGGCATGAGTTGGGGTAGGATGCAACTCTTCCTTTGGCTTCTCTATGGTTGGCTTGTGCATGTGCTTCTCGGCCTTCAAGCTCTTATCAAGGCGTCGGATCGTGGCGATGGTCTTGGTGTCGACTATCCCTTTTATCATGGGGATTGTTGTCGGGTATTTCGGTTCAAGGATCATGATGCACTTGGTCCTCATGTCGATCATGGACCTCACGCTATGGAAAAACTGCATTCCCAAGATGAGATCATAATCATCGAGAGAAATTACCTCGAATGCCAGCTTGCCTTTTCATCCGCCAATTTGGACGTCCACATCCGGAGTTGATCCTACACCATAGAGGCCATCCGAGTTTATGGGTTTGAACGTCTTCCCAATTGGCTCCACGCGAAGTCCCAAGGCTTTTGCCACCTCGGGCGACATGAACATGTTCGACGCGCCAGTGTCAATCAAAGCGTATAGCATTTGGCCACACACTTCAACTTCCACGAAGAACATGTCCGTGTTCGATGTATCTTCCTTCTCTTTAGACGGTGATCGAGCTTGGATGGTGTTGACCACCTTCACTGTCACGCCCCGAACCTCGAGCGCGCCAACATCCCACCATGGTCATGCAAATGCGACATTCCCAAGTAGTGTCGCCGACCCCATTCATTTATTATTGCGCAAGTGGAACGTATTATAAAACCCCTGACAATGTAATACGGGATAGAAAAGCAGGAAGTAAAACCACAACATAACACTTTCATAATTCAACATAATTACAAATAGAAGCCTACAGCCAAAAGTCTACGAAAGACCAGCTCTTAAAAAGGAACTGTCCTACGACCTACAAGTCGGACACGTTCTCCAATCCTTATGACTTCACCTCTGCAACTCCTCAAGGCCGACCAAAGCTATCTAGCCGCTCGGACCATCAGGGACCTGAAAATGTAATCCCCAAACCGGGATGAGACAATATCTCAGCAAGTTCAACCCCCTAAACCCCTATTAGAAAGAAAATACGCCCCGGGTGGCCTAGCCACATCACACAGAGAACTTACCTCGCCTCAATTCCTTCCTGCAGGTTAGCACAATTCAAATAACTCAATCACATATAGTAATAGGAACTTAAACAACCGGAGCGCATTCACTTTCATATAACCAACAACCACGGGGATCCTGATTATAAGACTAAATCGTTATGACACGTCAGATTCCATGCCACACAATTCCGTCCCATAATCCGACACATCAACAACACTCAACATGCATTCCAATTATTATTCACTGCCACACAAGGGCATAGCCTATTCGCAGTTCGGCTATCTACTGGCATATAGCCAGGCATCGCCTCCCCACCTTAGAGCGCGGCTTCGTCAGTATGTTGACAGCATTCCCGAAGGAGCGTGGGCCCAGAATCTACTGCGACCCGCAACCACCGCGTGGGCATCCCATATAGGGGCAAGTTCGGCTCAACAGCCCAGGACGATTCCTCTTAATTATCACACAGCCAAATCATACTCGGCCCCAGGACACTTTGCATTTCACTCAACGCTTCCACTTAAGATAGTGATCCCGGCCATTTTTCTTCATATTAAAAATATTCCATAAATTACTCACGTGTGTGGGGACACACTAATTTCAAATCAAAAAGCCAAATATCTCACTTTTTCAAACCCCACTATTTAATATAATCATTAAAATCTAATTTTTGCATCAAAACCCGACACTTGGGTTTTTATGAATAAAA
Organism: Eucalyptus victrix; assembly: GCA_016097545.1. Classification (NCBI taxonomy): domain Eukaryota; kingdom Viridiplantae; phylum Streptophyta; class Magnoliopsida; order Myrtales; family Myrtaceae; genus Eucalyptus; species Eucalyptus victrix. The sequence continues at coordinate 14,443,858 of CM027835.1, forward strand.
TCCATTTTTATCACAATCAACACTCAATTTGCCACATCCATTCATCAATTTCAAATTCTAAATGCACAGCAGTGATCAGCACAAAATTCTGAGAAAATGAGATTCCAAAATAATTTTCAGAATTTATTAAATAATTAAATTTATTATGAAAATCAATTGAATAATAATATAATCTTTCACGATTCACACTCAATTTATAATATCCAATCGTAAATTTCAAAATCTAACTACACAGCAACGATCGACACGAAATTCTGAGAATTTAGGGTCTTGACAAAATTTTCGGAATTTAATAAATAATTAAATTTATTTCGAAAATAATTAAATAATAATATTTTAATAATTTTGAATAACACTATATTATTAAATTATTTAACAATTTGAAGATATTTAAATAAATCAAAAGTAAATTCCTTTATGTCACATCAAAGCTTATATTAATATAAGCATTCATTTAGCCTTAAATTAAACCAACTTTAAGTTAATCAAGCACATTAATATAATCTACTCTTAACTAAATTAGACTAACCACCTAATAACTCTTAACATAAACTAAACACACTTAAAAGCATCATTAACCCTCTAATCAAGGTTTGGTGAGCTAAACTCACCCGATTAACGAACCGAGTGGACCAAAATGACGGGGACGATGTGAGGATCGACTTTCCTCCAGGCGAGCCGAGCATCCGAGCTCGGGAAGATGGCCAAAACGGGCTAAACAGTTGCTGCAATACCCATTTTCGAACCTCTTCGATCGCTGCTGGTTGGGGCGGATCCGAGGCCGAGAGGGCGAGGCAAGGGCAGCTAGGCTCGGGGGAAGGTAGGTGGTGGTCTGGCGGGGCTATACGGTGGCTTCGGCGGCTTGCTTAGCCGCTCATGGAGGCTGGTCGGTCCCTCCAGCGGATGAACAGAAGCTGCAGGGTTCGAGGGTTGCAAGGGAATGGCATACGCGACCAAGCAGTGGTGCGACCGGCGGTTCGACGAGGCGGCGTGCGGCTGGCGGTTGCTGTTCCGGCGCGGTTGCAACTCCTTCAACGCTGCGAGTCTCTATTTCTGCTTCTGCTTTGTTCGAACAAGAGGAGCGGAAGAGAGAGGGACGGAGCTGGGCAAGGGCGGTAGAACGGCGAACGGCAACGACGATTCCGGCTTCGGTGAGCGACGGTGGCGGCGGCGATTCCAGCTTCGGTTGCTCTGGTCTTTGCACAGCCATGGCACGAGCGGCCGAAGAAGAAGATGGGAGGGGGGATTCGGTCGACGGGGGAAGAAAAGAGAAGAAGAAGAAAAAATCCATTTTTTCCTTATTCCTCTCATACTTTCTCTCTGTTAGGTCATCACACACTTAGCCCACCATGACCTCATGTGATGTCACATTCCACTCACCATTTCTTGACAATTATACCCTTCTAGAAGCAATTAGGGTAGGCCAAAATGTGGGGGTAGAGGTGGCATGCGAATTTTGCCTAAGTTTTCTTCCCAATTGGACCTTAATCCCACTTGAATTAAATCAAATTGACCCCCATTAATTCATTCAACACCTTATCAATCAAATTGGTATTTTTTTCTTACCAATGTTGCGTACTTGCATCCCAATTTCACAATCCCCGGCTTCAACCGAACGAAAACGGCCCTATTTATTCAATTGAAATTAAAACCCGAAAATTTGGATGTCACATTCACAGCTCCAAGTTGGATTTGCCGCTTTTCTCCTTTGGGCTCCTCCTCCACTTCTTTGATGGCAAGGAGGGCATTGATCTTGCCCTTCTTCGGGCACTTTTGGGTCAAATGTGGACCTTTACAAATGAAGCAAGGAGAAGGCGGGGGTTGATCGAACTTACTCGTTGTGCAGTCCATTGGTCAACCCCCTTGGAAGGATGGCTTAGAAGTTCCTTCCCCTATGTTTTCACTTGGCCGCCTTGATCATGCGCGCCTCAGAGAGTGTTTCTTCCTTCATCCTCGGAGGATCGATCGGACCTCCAATCTCTTGCTCTACTCCTTGGTTTGGCTTTGGTGAGGTCAACGAGAGACTCGGCCATGCCAAGCGCTCTCGTGAGACTTTGCACACCCCTTCATTTGAGCTCGAGTTGTGCCCACGGCTTCAATCCATCCATGAACGCTCCGAGAGCCTCCTCCTCACTTAGGTTGCGGATTTGGAGTTTGAGCTCCGTGAACTCTTTCACGTACTCTCGGATCGTATCTCTTTGTTTAAGGCGATGGAGCTTGCTACGGGCTTCTTGTTGAGCAAATTCGGGGAAGAAGTAGTCTCGGAACTCCCTCACGAAGTCATCCCATGTGTCCATGGGATCAGCGTTGCGCTTAGTCTCATCGCACCTATTTCGCCACCAAAGCATTGCGGTATCAGAAAGGAACATTGAAGCGGTTCTTACCTTGATCGACTCGTCGTGGATGTTGATGGTGCCAAAGTATTGCTCCATACTCCACATGAAGTTGTCCACCTCCTTGGCGGATCGTCGCCTTTGAACTCTTTGGGCTTCGGCACCTCAAGCTTGGACACCGCTTGTGTGGGCATCACTCTATTGGTGATGCTCAGTTTGCATAGGGCAAGCTCAGTCTTGAGCTCTTGGATCTCCACCTTCATGGCTTCGACCTCGTCCCTACAAGGGCTTACTTCCTTGATCACTTGGATGCGCTCCTTCAACACATCGATCGATGCTTCAAGGGCTTCATCCTTGTGCAACAGGGCTATAGCTTCATTGAGGCTGGTTGTGAAATCTTCATGGAGCGAGGTCTCAACCTCCATGATCCGATCTCTCACGTCGTCAAGACCTTCCATGAATTCAACCATGGCACTCCGGACCTTCACGAGCTTCTCATCCAACGCAGCTACGGTGTCCATCGAGGCTTCTCTTTTCTCCGTTCGGCTGCGGGTCTCCTTGACTTGCACAGCCTCTCCATCCATAGTAGCTTCTTGTCTCGACATTCCCTCGAACAATTGGTGCTCCTTGATCTCTCGAAACGGATCTCTCATTTGCTCTAATACCACTAGTGACGGGCCGATCGATTAGGATCGTGACCGTGTGGTGACTTAGGCTATTTTGGATCGCCTAAGCCAAGCCTTCTCGATCGAATGCTCACTCACTTGTTCACCCGGATCGTAGAGAGAGAAAGTTTAGAGAGAGGAGCTCTAGAGAGAAAGGAACTTTGTATTGTTGAAATAGTTGGATGGTTACAAATGAGGAGGAGGGCACCCATTCTTATACTTGAGGCCCTTTGATTACATCTGTTGATCTAAAATTTATCCGGCGGTCGAGATCGCATCACCTCAACTACCGACACTTAATGACAACTACCAACTACCGACATTAATAGCTAGAGAATTTGGTGTATTGACGATGTCGCTCGCCCTTGGAAAGTTCAAGAAGGAGACTTGTTGGGAATCCAAGCAAGCACAAGAGGTCTTCCATGGCAAGGCACGGCTCTTTAGCTCCATAAACCTCTTGGCCGTGACAATAGCATCTAAGGCTTCAAAACACTTCAAACCATTGTCAAACAATTTCGTTATTTTCCATAGTAATACGATTCCATTTATGTCAAAAGCACAACCTTATTCTTGCTCTATATTGAGCCTGGCCCAAGATTCTTTCCAATGTCAGCTGGAAAGGACACAATCTTTTGGGGAAACAAATCAACTTGAGCTTCAGTTTTAGCTGTAAGTGTCCCAGTTGGACCCAATGGATGGAGGCCTTGAAGCCAATTGATACTTCGATATTTGCCAAATCACGTCCATCTGTAGTGGCAAAGTTAGTGTAAACCATGGTCACAATTTCTCCACTTCTCAAAGAAAATATCCTCTGGGAGCTACTGGGGAAGTTAGTACTTTGCAATGGACAAGATTTCCTTGGCACGTTTGCGACATAGTACTTTGTCTTGATCTCTTTCTCGCTTTGCTCACGCTTATCATTTAGCATTTTCATCTTTGACCTCACCTCAATGAAGTCATCTTCATCATTGGGGGTTTCTACTCCAAGTCGCTGAAAAATGCGCACGATACCTCTTTGAAGAGGAGCATTGATGTTTTCTTCATGAACATTGCTTTTAGGGAATTGCTAAAGAAAGAGTGGCAGATGAACGGACTATTTCGAGATTCCATTTCTTGAGTATTTATTGAGCCCAATCTGATTCATTCAGATTCAAATGTCCATTTGGGTAGTTTAGTAAATAATACAGCCTTTCCAAAACCAGTTCTTCTTGAGATTACTGCACTGCCAATATTAACCCATCTACACTTGTCATCCAGCCCAAGGAGGGAAAGTGAACCAAGGATTGTTGATCACCAACAATAAAAGGTTCCGGCCCACTCCCCCATTCTTTCTCATTCATGCAACATCAACCCCTACTTGGCCCAAGATACAGAGTTCCATGATGCAGGGCTTCCAATTGGAGAATTGATGGAAGCATCAAAATCTGAAGTCTCTTGTGGGCAGGAAACCAAATTTTGGACGCGTAAATTCCATGAGACTGGCTTTCACAGGGTGAATCCTTTAGAGAACTTGTCGGATGGAATTTTGATGGCCTAGAGGTAGCAAATTCACTAACAAAAACAAGGTCAACTTGGGAAATCGATCTCAGTGAATCATCATCATCTTCCTCTTTTGGCATGTCCCCCAAATCATCAGCCACAAAATCTGAGTCATCAAAATCGTGATCATTCATCCAATT